>OV743314.1:15371785-16710357 GCA_928268935.1 Lasiommata megera | reverse complement strand
GATTTAGGATAGTTGAGCCGCTCTGACTAAAAACTGGAACAGTATTGCCAAGCTGCGGATAATATGAAATGCTTAACGAAATCATTATCTATAATACATTATCTATAACACCTTTCAGCGGAACGCCAACGCGTGGAGAAGAGTAAAAAAATGGCGCAAGAACGCAAACAAATGCTAGCTGAGAAAAATGAAATTGTAGCTAAACAACAGAAGGAGGCCAAATTGATAGCTGACACGTGGGACTCCCTTGCTGGGCAGGGCCTGGCGGACCAGCACGCGAAAATTGCGCTTAGGAGACGTAAAGAGGTACTTTTTTGTCTTTCTTTTGTTGTTGAAAGACATAAAGTCTTTCCTTCATTTTCTTGTCTAAATATTTAAATTTGCCCAAGTTTAATCATTTCTGTAAAGCAAAAGCAATAAGAAATGATTATAAAAGGTCTTTATTGCCTAAAGGCAATGTGACAAGTAAGTAAATTACTTGTCACCTTAACAACGTTTCACCATAAACTTATCATTCATCAACTTATCGGCACCAGGCGATCCAATTATAATATGAATGTCTTTTCATTATTGAGATCACCCAAAATAAACATTTCAAGTGTGGAGATTTTCTCAGATTCCCGTACGTTTACGTATTTTTGTTCTATTTGGGTAAACGGTCTCTGAGAGTTGGATTTGTAAGTTTGCTTTAATTAAATTTTTTGTAGCGGTAATAGAAATAGGTACACATTGTGTGATAATTTAAGTTGTCTAGCTATTAAAAGTAATGAGATACAGCTCATAGACAGACAGACTGACAAACGGACGGACTTAAGGACGGCGGAGTCTTGATAATTCCGCACCCGAAGGGTATCCCTTTGGCACCCTTCGAGTGCGAAACCCCTAAAACGATTAGAAACATGTCTGTCTTTTCACAGAAAGATTTGGATGAATGCAACAAAAGGATGATAGAACTGAAGAAGGAGTTCGAGGACAGGGATAAGCTTGCGGAAGGGCCTATCGCCGAGGACGCGCGACAGAGACAAGAGATGTTAGAAAAGAAGCGATGCGACTATCTCGGCTGGGCGCAGAGAACTAACAGGGTAAATAAAATGTTCGTCTGTCAGTATTCCACTACCTATATATTTCGGTACCGGTAAACGTAGCGTTGGTCGACCCCCAACTAGGTGGACAGACGACATCAAACGAGTCGCAGGGAGCCGCTGGATTCAAGCGGCCCAAGACCGAGGCCATTGTAACTCCCTACAAAAGACCTATGTCCAGCAGTGGACGTCTATCGGTTGAAATGATGATGATGATGATGATATATTTCGGAGAGTTCTCTGGGTGTCTTCTTGTACCCGTAACGTTACAGTGTTTGGAACCCTCGTACCTTTAACGAAGCAGTTATCGTCATCAAGTCACAATTTAAAATGATGGAAAAAACTGCGTTAATGCTTTATAGATTCCTGAACTAGGTTTACATCTATGAGGAAATGTCCTCTACTTATAGATCCAAATTGACGCACTTGCCGGAACAATAGCAAACACCACAAAGCGTGGTACACCAACCCATTTGTGGAGAGGAAAACCAACCACTGCTCTACATTGTTGGTCAATTCAACCTTTCCTGTTCGTGTCGTTTACGTCGGACCCTTTGTTCTTCAGCTCCTTCCTCCTTCGCCCTTTAGTTCCGGGTTCATGACGAGTTTGATCGATTGAGTAGCTATTACAATTACAAGCACGTTATCTTAAACGAGGAAATCTTTTTCATTAATGGAACTGCTTGAAGCATACGTTACGTAACGCTCGTTCGAGAATTTTGAAATAGAAAACGTGTGTAAAACTCGTATTTGAAAGCATCTGTAACTTTCTGTCAGTATAAAAATACAAAAAATTACATTTATTTACACCGCACATATGTACTATCCGGTTCATTGTGTGGAATGGAATCTGTTGAAAATCACAAAAAGAGAAACTAGAGGCTAGCAAAAGAGGTTACATATAGCCAAATAAGTACAAAAAGTTAAAATAAATACTCTAATAAATAAATTCCTGATGTGATATACACATCATATGCATCTGTTGAATGTCCCAAGATAAACTTAAAACTAAAGCTATGAGGGTTCGAAACGCGCCCCGGTCTAAGAAGAAGCCCACAACAAACTTAGCCGGGGTAGGAACATATAGATATGTTTAATGCTTCATTCAACATGCAGGAAGTCCGCCAAGCGATGATAGACCAGATCAAAGACCGGCAGCACGCCAAGGAGGTGCTGAAGCAGAAGGTGCAAGAGCAGGACGAGTACCAGCAGCAACTGTTCTCGCAACTGAACCAGCTGAGCAAGCACAAGGCTGTCTGTGATGCGCAGGCTAGGAAGAAACATCAACAAGATCTACTTGAACAGATCCAGTATAACAAGCTACTGAAGGTATTTATTGTTAGTGTAAATAAAATCTATGGTCAACATCGTGTCCATTTTTTTCCCCTATTCGTCATCATTATCATGATCAACCCATTCTCGGCTCACTACAGATCACGGATCTCCTCTCAATATGAGAAGGGTTTGGCAATAGTCCACCACGATGGCGAATTGGCAGACTTCACAGGCCTTTGAGAACACTACGTAGAACTCTCAGGCATTCAGATTTCCTCTTGATGTTTTCCTTCACCGTTGAAGCAAGTGATATTTTAATCCCCCTATTAGAATAACCCAAATGATATGTTCATCTCTTCATCCCAAATTTTAGGGGAACTTCATGGACGGTAGCTAGTTTTATTTACACAATTTGTATACAAAGATGCGCAGACGCAGATGGGGAGCGTAAAATATATTTTTGTTGCTTAAGAAAAGGCTATGTATTATATATTAACACAATTCTAAATGTAGCTAAGAATGTAAAAAAGTAATGTTTTTACAGATGTTTCAACATTACTACAACAATTGTTGTTGTCAACGTTAACACAATTCTTGTATTTATTTAACCCAAACGTGCAGCGATTAAAGTTTGGTGGAGTGTTGATAGTTTGCCCCTTCCTAGCAAAATGGAGCCGCTCTAATAGTGTTTATGGTGTTTTACTTTTCTTTATTAATAGTAACCACTTAAAGTAGCAGATAAATTGAAAATAAATCAAAAAGATACTATCTCTAACGGATCATTTTCAAAGATAATTTTTGTCGAAATATGCCCTGTGCCGCAGTAGTTAGGTTAAGTTATACAGTAAAGTTTAGGTTCAGACGGAGTTCGGGGGTCATCTTAGGCCCCCAGTGGAAGGTCCCACATATCCTACTTATAGTCGGCGCGTCCTATACGTCCTATACCTGCGTCGCTTCCAGAGGGGATGCGTAAACGCATATCCCAGTGTGAAAATAAAAAGTGTAGTTTAGGTGGTAATAATGATGCCCAACTTATTAAGGTCTCTTAGGAATTCTGTATATATTTATAGGAACGTGCTCGTCAGGAAGAATTAGATCAAATAAAGAAATGTCAAATCGCTGGCGAAGAGTACGACAAAGAAATTGGGAGAATGTTGTGCAGGTGAAGTATATAGTGCATATTTGAAATGAAAAATACTAAATCACAGACAAAGATGACTTCTAGGCTTTAATCTTTGACTTTGTCTTAATAATCAGAACTAATCACTTTTCTCTACAATCCATATAATTCTATTAAGAAATTTTGTTTGAATTAGTTGGCTCGTTTTTTCTTTGAAGCAAAAACAAAAAAAACGCTTTAATAATAAATAATAAAAATAAAATAATTATAAAACATGGGTGACCTGGGGCGGTTCTTTGCACGAGTGTATCAGGCTTTCGGCCAGCATAGAGAAGTGGCGAATACTCGTGAGGCGTATAACATCTGCCCTCAAAGGCATTGCTTCTTGATGATCAAGACCGCTCTACCAAGAGTGTTACGTTGAAGAAGAAGCAACATAACAGAGAATTAACAACATTACTATCCTCTGTTATGTTTCATAATTATTATTTACGTTTTTTTTTCCGATCTTAATCATGTTAATATTATTAAGTTATATAAATAGTGTATTCGCACTTAGCCTAGTTTAATTTCCTTTTACTTTGCTCTATAGTTACCTCGCTTAGTCGTGTCGCAAAATTATGATTGACCTTGTGTTTTTATAAAAAAAAAGGTAATTAGGTAAAAATAAAACTGCATTTTATTCTATTGTCTGATATTGCTAGATGACCTTTGAAGTGCAGAATTACTACCGATGTATTTCCTGTAACTTACGATATCTGAAGCCAAGGCTCTGCTGACGCAGTGAAGAGTTGGCCTTGCAAGAAGTCTATGACTAGTGACTATGGGAAATAAATTTCCAAATTTTGATCAAGTAAAAAGTTGAGGAAAATATAACATTACATAATATTTAATGTTAATTTTAAATAGTCTAGTTAGCGACTTGGATATATATCCAAGATATATCAGATTATATTAAATATTTAATCAATTATTAATTATTTAACGCAATTATTTATATACACGACAAGGCAAGTGTATTTTTATTTTTATTTTATGTGTGTATAATTTTGCCCAAATCCTTGAGGAAGTGTTGAGCCCTGTCATCTTATAAGCCCGTCCCGGGTTCGATTCTTGGCAAAAAATTATCAAATTTCTAGATTATTCTTTACATGATTAAGAAATTTAATAAATTTCTAGATTATCCTTGCCAAGATTGAACCGTAGGTATGTATGTTGGTCTGGTCGTTCGGCACTGGCTAGTTACCAGCCTACCAGCAAAGACGGTGCCGCCCAACGATTAAGCGTTCCGGCACGATGTCGCTTAGAAACAAATTAGGATGGGTTAGAATAGTATGGTTTTAGCACACCGCTGACAGGTTAGTCCGCTACCAACTTAGATTGGATCATCACTTCCACCAGATGAAATGGTTGTCTAAGCCTAACTTTTTTTTTTTTTTTTATTTACCACAAGTTAGCCCTTTACTGCATCTCACCTGATGGTAAGCGATGATGCGGTCTAAGATGGTAGCGAGCTAACTTGTTAGGGGTATGGTAAACTCATACTCCTAATTGGTTTCTACACGACATCGTGCCGGAACGCTAAATCGCTTGGCGACACGTCTTTGTCGGTAGGGTGGTAACCAGCCACGGCCGAAGCCTCCCACCAGACCAGACTCGAGCCGGGAATCGAACCCAGGACCTCCGACTTTAAAATGCAACAGCGCACGAGCTGCGCCACGGAGGTCGTCAAAGGCTAACTTGTAGTGAATATAATTTTTCTTTTGTTATAGACCATTCTTCAGCGACGAAGTACATCCGTTCATAAAGCAAATGGCAAAAGGTTTGGAGATGAAAGAAAAATGTCCGTGTTCCAAAACGGATTATTGCAAATGATTTTATTAGCTACCACTATGTAGGTAACCGGATAATTTAAAATTGTTTACCTTTCGTATATTTGTTACTACCTACTCATAAATTACAGTAAATAAAGACGTTTAACTGAAGAACACTAAGTTTATTTTACAACTAAACTCGATGTTAACTGATAGATATTATTAGATAAGTACCGCAAAAATCGTTACGCAAATCGTTCAGATCAATACGACGTGGTTAAGACATTATCGTCAAGCTCTGGCCTCCATATTTGCTAACGTCAGATGTATTTAAATAACTCTTCTCTTATAGAGAGGAGACCCGTGCTCTGTAGTGAGCCGGCAATGGGTTGATCATGATGATGATGTAAACCTACTTATTACAATTAGCTATGGAGTTTTCACCCAAGCTTTTTTATCGTTTATATAATCTTTAATTTCGTAATAGGACTTTTCTATAAGCTTTATAAAAACTTTGAACTTATTAAGACATCTCCAAGATATCAATAGGTGATTTATTATAAAATAAAATAAAATTTCCTTTGAAAGAATTACTAATTTTATGCAGCCTACTAAACGGTAGGTACATCAGTCAATTTCGATTTGACGGTGATATGAGAAAACGTGACATACAATTACATCATCATGCTCAACCCATTGCCGGCTCACTACAGAGCACGGGTCTCCTCTCAACATGAGAAGGGTTTGGCCATAGTCCACCACGCTGGCCATGTGCACACGCCTTTGAGAACATTATGGAGAACTCTCAGGCATGCAGGTTTCCTCACGATGTTTTTCTTCACCATTGAAACAAGTAATATTTTAATTCCTTAAAAACGCAAATAACTCTGATAAATTAGAGGTGCGTGCCCGGGTTCGAACCCCCGACCTCTGATTACGTCCCAAAACATTACAGCTTACAATTACATATACTTAAAAAAACTATTTGAATTCTAGATTATTCATTCTACTTTGATTCACCATCTTATCTAACTTACTTCGTCTGGCATTAGGTAGCGGTTTGGCCCTGACTTTCCATATCTTTCGGGCATCTCGCGGTTTGTACGTATTCTAATTTTTATACTCGTACATTGAGCGTACTACGTGATACGTACGTCGATAAAGACGCATAACTTTTGTACAGTGGGCTGCAGATCTAACGGAAGTTAACGTATGACATGTTGAATACATACAAAATATTGTATGTTGGATGATTATAATGCACGAGCTGTCGTCCGCGGTTTTACCCGCTTACTTCCCGTTTTCGTGGGTATGAACTCGATTGATCCTTTGTTACTCGCTCAAAATGTAGCTATCCATTGCTTAAAGAATTTTCTAAATTCTAGTAAGAATTTAGTTTACTACCAAAAACAGTAACTACAATAAAATTGATGTTGAATTTAAACGAAATGTTTCATTCAAACATTTCGTTAAACTGTAGATCATTTTGTAGACGGGATCAGCTGTCATAAAATATAATATAGTAGTTACTTAATGGCTTTTTTATTATATTATGAATACTATTTCTAGCCATCTATGTATAAATATATTTTATTGCTCCAATAAGATTTTTCTTAAATAATAATGTGAGTTGGTGATAGAAAAAAGAATAGCCAAGTTTGTTGTGGGCTTCGTCTTAGACTACACACTACTATGTAAATTATTGACGCAAAAATCTCTTTCAAAGGATTATTTGAATATAGGTGATTAATTAATATTTAAATTATATTTAATATATTAAGTGGATTAATCACTGCATTTATAATAATCAAAAGCCTGACTAGTACATACCTACTTTGTCTTTTTTTTTCCCCGCTGGGAAATGCGTTTACGCATCCCCTCCGGAAGCGATGCAGGCAAGACTGCGCCGCTTCCGACGGGGAATGTGGGACTCCCCGGCGGCCAGACTGGCGACCAGAATACCCACTAAAACCCAGCGATGCTCCTTCGCGTCGCCTGGTGGCTAACTTGTGCACTCGACCGCAACCCAGCCAGCGGCGTCCGCTGAGATAGACCCTCCACGGGACCTACTTTGTCTACCCGTTATAGTTTTAGTGCAGTTAAGTAGAATTATATTCAATCACATGTTTATTACTTAATTCTTATTGAAAGAACCAAATGAGAAATGAAAACTTTCCATATATAAACTTTTTTGCATAAGTAAACGGAATAGATTCATTTGATACTAAAAATTTAGGTTCCGTCTATCAAATTATAAGTATATATTCAATGGTAGGTATTATTTTCTTGCAAAACCATAATAGAATAGATGTAGCAATAGTTGTTACATTTCCGATTTGTCAATGACTGTACACTTAACTACAGTTTTCCTCTAGGAAGAAGTTATTCCGTGTTCAATAAAAATGTACTTATTACGAAGGCTTGTAACGCTGTGACTTCATCTTAATATTTTCCTCAAACATTATGAACTATATAAGAATCACTTTTGAGGATCCCGCCACAGTCTCGTCTCCGCATTCGAAGATGCACAGTCAAGTTCTAGCTTTATTCAGTTTGTTTTGTGTGGTATGGAGTCGCGACATAGCGCTCGGGAGCACGGAAGGAAGAAAAATCTTCGATGAAGTTAGACAAGCAAATCCCGCCCTATGGCGACAATTCGAGAATGTTACGGTCATTGCGCCGGATAACGAACTCATAAGTAATGTAGTTATCACCGACATGCGACCAGAAAAGGATGGAGATGTCCAAATAGTTGACGGTGGAGCCGGGAAAAAATCCGTCACTATTGAATTGAAAAGCCCCACTGTATTGAGAGGCTATGATTTTCACATTGAAGTCTACTCTGTACCAGATACTGTATATACGGATGCTGAAGAGCATCTAAATAATGATGAAATGGCAACAACACCGAGTATGGAATCTACAGAGCTACCAGATAGTAATATGGAGGATGATACTCATAACAATGAACCCATGCTGAGTAATGAAACCACAGAGCTTCCTGAAAACGCAACAAACGAAGAGGACAAAGAGAGCCAGCCCGCAGTCGGAACTGATATAGACAATGATAGTAATAGACCACCTCGTGAAACTGAAGAAAATGAATCACAACCTGATATACCGGAAGATGACACAACCACTATTTCGTATGAAACAAGTAGCACTTCTGAAAGTGATGAATCTATAACAATGGATCAGGACGCAACAACTAAACTACCTGAAACTCCAGAAATTTCTTCATGGGCCGAAGTTAACCCCGATAGTAGCAGACCAGCTCGTGAAACTGCGTTTGAGGGTTCAGTAATTGCAAGTGCTACACAAGTGACAGATTCAACTGAAAGTGAAGTGAATGACGCAACAACTGAGGCCGCAAGTGAAACGACAGTGAATGACGCATCAACTGAGGCCGCAAGTGAAACGACAGTGAATGACGCATCAACTGAGGCCGCAAGTGAAACGACAGTGCATGACGCAACAACTGAGGCCGCAAGTGAAACGACACTGAATGACGCAACAACTGAGGCCGCAACTGAAACGACAGTGAATGATACAACCGAAAGTGACATTACAACACAAGATACCGTTACAACAGCATCTTATGACCAGTTTTCGTATACACCTATCGCTTACGACAACAGTAAAAACATACCCGACTATCCTTCTCTGAATATTTTAGACTACATTAAAAATAGAGAAGCTCTTAGACCTATACGTCACACAGAAGACGACAAACCAGAAACAGAAAATGAATCGTCCCAAGTATCAGATCAACTCGATGAAAATACCTATGATAGCAATCCATCAGTAGAAGAAACTAGTTCTACAGGAACAGAAGACGATACTTTGGACTTAGTCCCACCTGAAATAGATGCAAGCTATAACAGTGATTTTGCTGGTTCAGAAACTACAGAGCATACCGTTGATGACTCTGCATTATATGATGCACCTAGGGAGGGACGTGGTATTGACTTTGATAGTGATATTCCTGAAGAAGTCACTACACCTGCTATTTATACTGATGAGGAATCCACTACAACAACTTATATCACTACACCAACATTAGATGAAGATCATACTATTGAGTCATTAGATGACCAGTTAAGAAACACTCGTGGGGCTAGAAAAGAATACGGGGATGAAAATGACGTCAATATATCAGACGAAATACCACAAGACACCATACCAAATGTAGACAGTATACCTTCCGAAGCTGTAGACGTAAAAGAACCTAACAGAAATCTAATGATAGTGAACTTGGATGAACTGATAACTAGGGACGAAAATAGTAAATTTATTTTTGCATTGCCCATCGTGCTAGTCATTAACGGTGAAAATAATTATCCTGTAATTAAAATCATTGCAGAGGATGCGTCTAACGAACGAGGTAACATGGATAGTAAAGTATTATATCCGACTCAACCTTCAAATGAATCTTTAGAGCCTAGTGAATATGATTATAAAAGCATGGAAAATGAAACAGTAAAGAAAGGAGATATGCCCTCGGAAGATTATGATCAAAGTCAGTGATTTATTATGTAAGCTAACTGTTTTTGTTAACGTTTTATTTATTTAAATAAAAACTATTTTTATGACTAAGCCTACCTAATAATACCTAATATATATTTAAGAATTTTGTAGACAATGACAATAATTGTAAATATGAATAAAGAACAAATATTAATAAAAGGTTTATTGTTTTTTTAATATTATCTTTGGTATAAAAAAATAGAAAGGCATTTTAAATATAAAATTATTTATTTCATCACATTAAATCTGTTGTAAATAAAACATGTAGAAAAATAATAAATGTACGTGTAATGCGTAAATAATAATTCGTTAACCAAAAACGTCCACTTATTTGTACTAAATTAACCATATGCGTAACGCTTTAAGGCCAAATTGCGTGAGCATTTGCTGTATTTTCACCAGTATCATTTTTACTTGCACCACTCTGAATACGTTTAACTTGTTAAAGATCTGGGATGCAAGTCCTCTGTTATAATTGTGTCAATAATAAATTAAAATAAAGTTTTTTAACATTTCTTTTTTATATTTACCACAAGTTAGCCCTTGACGCAGATCTCACCTGATGGTAAGTGATAATGCGGTCTAAGGTGGTAGCGCGCTAACCTGTTAGGGGTATGGTAAACTCATACTCCTAATTGGTTTCTATACGACATCGTGCCGGAACGCTAAATCGCTTGGCAACACGTCTTTGTCGGTAGGGTGGTAACCAGCCACGGCCGAAGCCTCCCACCAGACCAGATTCGAGTCGGGAATCGAATCAGGACCTCCGACTTTAAAATTCAACAGCGCACGCGCTGCGCCACGGAGGTCGTCGAAACACATTACACTAACCGAGTTTTCTCAATTTACAAAAAAAAAACATGTCCTTTTAAGTGTTTGTCAAACAAACTTCTATCGCTATCTATAAAAGAAATATGATTATGTTAATAGTAAATATGATTTAGTAAAATAAACAATGCACATCGCAGCTTAGAGGCTCTTATTTAGTACAAGCCCCAAAACATATATACATGTTTTTTTCATCTTCTATAGTATATATACCCTTCTATAGTATGTAATACTTTGATGTCATTGGTTGAATACTGGAACAATTGCTATAGCAGACGTGGTATATAAAATTACGTCATTACACTTGGTGAAATTGTAATGTACTGAAATCCTTACACCTATGGGCATTGGGCTGCTATGTTTATTTTGTTCGTATGTATGATGTTCTAAATTCAAATCACCTCACAGCGATGGTCTGTAAAGTTATTTAAATTAAGAACATCCCGCATCTACTTAAAATTTACTCTTTCAATTATTGAAATCTCGCTTCGATTAATGATGGCGTCCCTTATACCTTTTATACAATAAACCCGTAAAGCGCAAGAATACATGTTCTAAATTCAAATCGCATCACACCGATGGTCAGTAAAGTGATTTGAATTAAGAACATCCCGCATAGGCTAAAATTTTTACTCTTTCTATTATTGCTATCTCGCTTCCATTAATGATGGCGTCCCTTATACCTTACACAGTGAACCCGTAAAACGCAAGAATAATTACTTAAAAGTGACTTTTCACAATATTCATCGCAGAGATAATTCTGACTACGTCTTTAGCGCCCCTACCCCCTATACTCTGGGCTACACTCAGAATTCTAGATGCAACATCCTCACTAATCTCGAAACATACCCAAAAACCCATCCATCGGTCGGAATTTCATAATTCCGGTATCCAAAACGCAAACGTTAGTTGCATTACCCCGAGTTTTTTTTTTTGTTTTATGGCTTTACACAGATTAGCCAATGTCAAGTTTATTATTTTAATAGTTCTCTCTTTTTTATGGCTTTGCACAGATTAGCCAATGTCATGTTTATAGCAATGTAGAAGTTAGGGAGAAATGGCGGTAAACTTCGCACTCAAACACTAATTCAAGAAAAGCGTGAAAAAACCGCGCCCGCCATATACGAAGTCTCCCGCCTTTCTCCTACACAAACATTGCACTGCACTTCGCCAACCTTACCCCGAGTTTGATGTTCAATAAAATTAAAATGTTACAGTAGATACTATAACATTTTACGTCAAGCGACCTATAAGAAAAAGTTCTTAAATAAATTCTTCGCACGCCAGATAAAAGCGCTTCATTGGCGTGTTGCGTCGAATGGAATCAAAAGCCGTAGCATTATTACTATAAAAAAAAATTGAGCTTCATAATAGGCACGGCACATTCGGCTATTAAAATCGATCTGATATGTTAAAAAACATAAAATATTATGTCATATATAAAATTTTATCAAAACGTACCTAAATACAGCGAGATATTATTGCCTCTAGACTCCACACTGCCTTCGTAAATGTAGATAGATGACAATAGATCAGTAGCCAATAGGCATATTACACTTTTAACAACAAAGTACCTACCGGCGGTACTAATACCTATGCAAATTAAACTGTTAAACCTGTCTATTGAAATTCAGTGAACAGATCTGGAATTAACTGCTATGTATTTCACATATATTGTTAATTGAGTTTTGTACAGAAATTTTATTCTGTACAATAGGCTTAGCATCTCATACTACTCAATGCTTTGTTTTTAATGGATGATGTAATTCCTTTTTATCCGTTTTACCTGATGATATTCCTATTTCCTAATTCTCATATACGCAAATTAAACTGTTAAACCTGCCTATTGAAATTCAGTGAACAGATCTGGAATTAACTGCTATGTATTTCACATAAATTGTTAGTGGAGTTTTGTTCAGAGATTGTATTCTGTAAAACAGGTTTGGCATCTCTAACAAATTCTACTCAATGCTTTGTTTTTAATGACCTAATTATTTTTTATCTTATTTACCTGATGATATTGGTAGCTCTAGAAATAATAACATCTCATTGCCTTAACCTAAGTATAGTAAAAACCCTAATCATAAGTAATCAAGGAATGTACAGGGATAGCTTCCGGAATGTTCTTCCTTCCATTTAGAGACATCAATTCAATGATGACGAGAGTTCCTATCACATTTGCGCCGCAGGTCCTTAGAAGTTGGGCTGCAGCTGCTATAGAACCTCCTGTGGCTATTAGGTCATCAATAATAAGGCATTTGAGACCAGGACTGATGGAATCCTTCTGTATTTCTAAGACATCCTGTAATAAAACGTGTTTTTATTAATATATTATGTATTTATAAATATACCCATTGTAAATTATATGCATCAAGACATTTTTAACTTGCCATTTTATCACAACTAAGGTTAAAAATAAACAAATTTTATAACAAAGGTGCCTGATTGTTTGTATCCTACAATCTGCATAATGGCTTCACCAAACTTGATGAAGATTTAGTAAAATGATAACGAGGAGGGGAAGAGTTCTTCTCCAGGAAATGAATGCAGGGAAATGTTCACATAGTCATATCGTGAACAACCCATTACCAGCTCAATACAGAGCACGGGTGTCCTCTCAATATAAGAAGGGATTGGCAGACTTCACACGCCTTTGAGAACATTATGGAGAACTCTCAGGCGTGCAGGTTTCCTCACGATATTTTCCTTCACTGTTGAAGCAAGTGATATTTTAATTATTATTTTATTTTAAACGCACATAAACTAGAGGTTCGTGCCCGGATTCGAACCGCCGACCTCTGATTAGGAGGTTGACACCCTAACCACTAGGCTATCACCGCTTCATAGTCATATATCACCATGTAATGATATAGCTGTTACTCAGATTTGTACAGATGTACATGCTTTGAAATTTTTACTGAAGCAATTTTGATAAATCTCTCTACAAATTTGAGTTTAGTAAATGAACATATGTATTGAGCCAATTTTGTTAAATGTCTCCATACAAATTTAATTACAATAAACTTATTGCAACAAAAGTTTTGTGCTAATTTGTCGGTACATATATGTATTCAATAAGAACCTCTATTGATAAACTTAAAAAACTTAAATTTCATGTTAGCTACTTACAGAGCCATACTCCAAATCATACTTGTTTGAGAGCACTCCCCCAGGTAACTTCCCTTTCTTCCGTATTGGCAGACATGCAATACCCAGCTCAGCAGCTACCGAGAATGAAAAGAGAAACCCTCTGGATTCTAATCCTACCACTGCTTCAACATCTGGGAACTTGGTGCGAATAGTTTCTACTAATAGACTTTGTAGTAACTTGCATGTATGTCCATCAGACAGAGCAGAGAAAATATCCCTGAAAATCACAAAACACTATAAACCTCTCACATCATGGATAATATGTTACCGGAATATTAAAATTCAGGCAATTTTTATATACATTATATCTAATATGTATATATAAAATTCTCGTCACTGTGTTTGTAATTTAACTCCTCCGAAACGGCTTAACCGATTCTTATGAAATTTTCTATGCATATTCAGTAAGTCTGAGAATAGGCTACCATCTATTTTTCAAAACCCCTAATAAGGGATGTCCACCCCAACAAAAATATTTTTATGGATGGATGGATATTTTTTTTTTAATTTTTTTTTTGTATTATGTTGCATTTAAAAATACATACAACTCAAAATTTTCACCCTCCTATCGGCAACCCCTATTTATTTATAGTCATTTTAGTCATCATCATTTTTCATCATCATTTGTCATCCCGCTCGATAACTGAACAATTATCGTTTTAATTAATTAATTAATTTAATTATCTTTATTGCGAATGTTTTTCACTCTAATTTGACTAAAATTCTTGTAAAGCTAAAAATTTTGAACATAAACCATATTTAGGTTTTTTTATTTTCTCTCATCGTTCACAGCGCTCATCTTGACTTATATGTTTCAGTCAACTTGTTAAAGTTATTATGCGTATTTAGTTGTGCAAACATGTTATAAATTAGTATAGATGGTTATATGTGTTATAAAGTTGATCTGTTTTTATTAATATTTATTTCTAACTGATATGCATGCTTGACAACTTAACAACTTAACTGGTGGAAAGCAATGATCAAGTTAACGTAAGGGTGCTATAACCTAGAAATAGCATGTTCACTCTGAAAGTACAGAGTTCTGCTAAAGTTGTGGAACTGCCATCAAGCATCATGGTTGGCAGTAATGTTCAGCAAAAATGTGATTATATGGAGACAGTACTGGGCAATAGAATAAAAAATATTTAGTGCTGGGCACAGGCTCAGCCAGGCAAAAACTTAAAAATAAAAATAAAACACTTACCAAAATAAAATTCCATCTTTTGGAAAGTTTGGGTAACTTTTTATTTTAGATTTTAATTCATGAACTTTCTTTGTGTAATCGGAATCCATTCTTTTTCATGGACTTACCGAGGTTGTTTCACAAAATTTTAAATTCAAAGAATTATTGGAGCGTATCAAATATTGTACAACGAAGCTTGTTTATGAATAAGTATTTAAATGAAGTTGTTTAATATTTGTCATATCAATGATTTATTTATTAATGGTAAATTATTTTCTTTTAGTAACTTTTCGTAATACCACTTTATTAATCCGTATATATATGCTATTGCTGATAACAGTTGATAAGGATCTACGAGGCATGTAGTAAAGTAAGATAAAGAGAATTCTAAATAAGAATTTTAACAGTAATACTTCGGTATAAGGTTAATTTTTCGCTAAAATTAAATTAACATTGTATCAGTTTTTTGTTTTTGTAAAAACCAGCTTTAGAGCTCTGGATTCTGGTATTTTATGAGAAGTATCAAGAAAAAAATATAATATTTTTTTATTAGGGTCTGGACTCTGGGTTCTAAAAATGGACAGATTAATGAAGATCAAAGACTAAAAACCTCTGCGTTGGTAAAATATTTGTGATTAGAGATGGACCATTCATTCAAGATCAATAGTGTAATAATTAAAAAAAAAACGAAAATTTATCGCTATTATTAGTATCATAAATCAATATTATCAATCCTTTGCAAACTTTATGCAAAACTCTCAAGTATACAGATGGTTCAGTCAGTCTTTTCAGTGATTAATATATTTTACAATAAGCTTTCTTACATAGCAGTACTCTACGTACACAATAAAATAATAGTTTTCTATCTTGTGAGAAATTGAAGCATATTAGAATTCTTCAAAGTTATCTAGCCATTAAAATATTCATCTGATCTCATTCCAAAGAATGTATTACAACACAATATTGGTAAAAATTATTAATTATGCATTGGCAGGTCCAATATCATCAGAAGCATAGCAAATCATAGAAGCATATATATACTCAATTCCACATATCTGATCTGAATTTACCCAGCGTAAATGCTTTTATACGACTTCATATTTATATTATTTAAATAGTCGATTACAGAATATACCGATTATATACATCACTACTCTGCAATGTAGATTGCATATATCTCCCGGTAGTGTCAAGTGTCAACTGTGAACTTCAAACCATAGAGCAGGATGCTTCGAACTTGTGACATTTATTTCTAAGTTTGTTATTATTTCAAATTTCAAGTTAAGGCGGTTAAATGTCTATGTATCGATGTTGTATCAAAATAAAACTTTAGAAAGGATTATAAATGAATTTTATAACATACGAATTAGTTAAGAAAAAAATTATAGCGATATTTATTTTCTGCGCTGAGCAATAAAGCGTAAGCGGTAATTTCCCGCCAATATTCGGAAGGAAAATTTCAAAATTGGCTCGACAGAATGTTATCTACAGATGATTTAGAAAGGCTAATTACAGCGAAAAGGTGTGAGATTGAGCAAGAGAAAACTTCCCTAGGCCTTTCGCCGTGTAACAATGTAAGACGATTTTCATTACTATCTAAATTTTATCTCGTAATAGTTACTTTACCTACCTGTTGCCGTTCGTTTGGCATCAATGGGAAGCTCATTTATATTGATTTTCCGCCAGTCGCCGGTCGCCGCCCTATCGATTTGACGGCTCATACGCTTTTCGTAGATTGAACTCATGTTTTCGAGTGTTTGGTGAATATTTTTAAACACAAGTTATATTTGATAATCTACCTACCTTTGAATTCATCATTAAATTACATTAGGGTAAGACTTAGCTGACATTAAACTAAAATAACATAGCATAAAGAAAATTAAAGTATTGTTTACTTTATGATAAAATTTAATTTTTATATTGGTTGGAAAATAATAACTTTGTTTACTAGTCTGTACCAACATACTGTCTATTTGACTAGTCCAAACCAATTTTTTACGAATGTTTTAAGAGACTTCATCTATATATTAACTTTATAGATCATATATGTGTGTCTATAAATTCCAAAAAAAAATTCATGATATTTTCAGGCAATCTCCAGATTAGCCCATGTAATTATGCAATTTGGTAACAATTGAATGGGAATAAATAAAAACATAAACATGGATAAAGTTACTAATATTGTTATAAATAATTTAATTAACTGTAGATTAAAATGTTCAATTACTTTGTGATAGTAGTTACTTATATAAATATTATTACCATTTATAAAGCCTTGTATTTTATAGAATTTAATTTTAAGCTTGTAGTTATCTGATGGTTGATGAAGAGGGTTCAACAAGAAGTTATCACAGATTCTATTCAACAACACGCTTACAGTTACCTGTTGAAAAACCTGAGTAAAAGAATTCAGCAATTGTGGGCCAATATTTGTTTTGGTATTCTCCAGGGTGTTTAGAGTCTGCCAATCCACACATGGCCAGTGTGGTGGACTATGGCCAAAATCTTATATTGAGAGGAGACCAGAGCTCTGTAGTGAGCCGGCATTGGGTTGATCTTGATGAAAGACACCTTTATTACTATATACCTATGGCCTAATCGTTGTCATATTGAGAGGAGACCGGTGCTCTGTAGTGAGCCGGTAATGGGTTGATCATGATGATGATGAATTAAGCTTTATTTAGTTAACATACTTAAAAACAGTTATGGAAAAAGTGTGATTATGCAATAATATGAATACTAAGAATAAGCAAGCCAGAATTATGAATGACATATAAACTTGTTACACAAGACTTCAATTTGAGTCCATAGGTGAGAAATGGCTTCCATCCATTACTTTTAATCGGAGCTTACATAAAACTACCAATTAGTACATGTAGTCACTTTTGATATTGATAGCTGGAGCCACCATGCAGCATTATCTATACCTGTAATCCCTATCGGAGAGGAGCTCTGTGCCCAGCTGTGGGATTATAAAATGCTAAAGATGGTTATGGTTGCTTTATTTATTGATTTCCCATACATTAGTCACCTCACCATCAAGTTCTTTACAATTGTTTGGATTTTAGTTTTTAATCTGCAAGCCCATACAGACTCAAAATTATTGTATAGGATACCGTCCGACCCTCCCGTTATCCCAAACGTCGCCTAAGCCGAGGCTCGGCCTCACAGAAGGCGCCCTTAGGCAGACGTTCTCTTAGTTTCTTCGAGCCCTAGGACTCAAAATTTCTTCTGTAAAAAACAATGTAACAACAATGTATAGTTTAATATATTGTATATGATGTATTGCTATGATTTGTGGGAATGAACTATTAATATCCTTACTACCCACACTCAACCAAGAGCTATGTAGTTGGTCTTTTGTTATTCATTAAACCAAAAGTTCAAGGTGAGGCATTGGTATGCTTTAAGCAAGTTCTATTAATTTTTTAAGAACCTAATAGCGTACGAGTTATGATAGCTATACACGTTTTCAATTCAACGGTCTTTTCTAATATGCATTGAGTGTTAACATGAAATGTCAAATTATTAATTAATAAAGGCTTAGCCAGTTGTAAGTGAATATTTTTGGAACTACATATTTTAGTGTTCTTATTTTTTTTTATTCTACTACATTCTCGTAGTGACTGCGATCTCACCAGGTTTTTTTTTTTATCTACTACAAGTTAGCCCTTGACGGCAATCTCACCTGATGGTAAGTGATGATGCAGTCTAAGATGGTAGCGGGCTAACCTGTAAGGGGTACGGTAAACCCATACTCCTATCGGTTTCTACACGACATCGTGCCGGAACGCTAAATCGCTTGGCGACACGTCTTTGTCGGTAGGGTGGTAACTAGTCACGGCCGAAGCCTCCCACCAGACCAGACTCGAGCCGGGAATCGAACCCAGGAGCTCCAACTTCATAATCTGACAGCGCGCGCGCTGCGCCACGGAGGTAAGCGATGATGCAGAGTAGGATGGTTTCGGGCCTGTTAGTGGTGTGGTAGTAACTTGTAACTCTTAAGAGTATTCAACGCGACATAGTACCAGACCGGTAAATCGCTTGGCAGGACGTTTTTGCCGGTAGGGTAAGCATAGCCACGGCTCCCTTCCACCTGAACATACCTCACAAAATTCAGAAACACTGCGCCTGACGTCCTAGGACAAACCTACCGGAAAATATCGATCGGTTTTATGCAATCATCATGAGCAACCCATTACCGGCTCACTACAGAGCACGGGTCTCGCCTCAATACGAGAAGGTTTTTGGCCATAGTCCACCACGCTGGCCAAGTGCGGATTGGCAGACTTCACACGCCTTTGAGAACATTGTGGAGAACTCTCAGGCGTGCAGGTTTCCTCACGATGTTTTTCCTTCACCGTTGAAGCAAGTGATATTTTTAATTGATTTTTTTTTTAAAAACGCACATAACTTCGAAAAGTTAGAGGTGCGTGCCGGGATTCGAACCGCCGACCTCTGATTAGGAGGCTGACGCCCTAACCACTGGGCTATCACCGCTTCGTTTTATGCAATGTTTTTATTGAATTAGTTATTTGAATATCATATTGATTTCAGTTTATTTGAAGTTGAATCGAATAAATTTATATTAAATATATACAATTTATATACAAATGTGACTCAAAAACTTACATTGTCCAGAGAGCTCAGCTCATGGAAATATTTTCTATTCATCATCATCATCATCATCATCATCATGAACAACCCATTACCGGCTCACTACAGAGCACGGATCTCCTCTCAATATGAGAAGGGTTTGGCCAGAGTCCACCACGCTGGCCAAGTGCGGATTGGCAGACTTCACACGCCTTTGAGAACATTATGGAGAACTCTCAGGCATGCAGGTTTCATCACGATGTTTTCCTTCACCGTTGACAAGTGATATTTAAATTTTTTGAAAAACGCACATAACTCCGAAAAGTTAGAGGTGCGTGCCCGGATTCGAACCGCCGACCTCTGAATAGGAGGCTGACGCCCTAACCACTAGGCTATCACCGCTTTTTATTTAGCCAACACAATTTTCTATTGCCAAATCCAAATCCTACTGAGGTGTATATCTGTAGTATCGATTGTTGCACTAGATAATGTGAATATGTTCGCTTGTGTGGGCCGTGAACAGACCGACATGTGAAGAGGGCTTCGATACTCCTCCTTGGATGTCTTTATGTAGCATCGTATTTCGGAATTGCCTCATACGTTTAGTAGTTATCATAATCCCCTGCGGATCTACGATGCGAGCGAAAAGAAAGATTTATATTACTTTATTAAATAATATTTATTGTGTTACAGAACGTAGAAAACAACAATAATAACTCAAAAACTGAGGAACCAGTGAGGATCAACCGTCCTAGAGCCCTGTCCGAGAACAATGTGCCACAAGATGTATCTAGTGGGGAAAAGCTACCTGACGAAGACGAAATATCGCCTGATCTAGAAAGATATATAAGGGTGAGTAAACTTGTCATATTAATTATTTGATGACCTCCGTGGCGAAGCGTGTGCGCTGTCGCATTATAAAGTTGGAGGTCCTGGGTTCGATTCCCGGCTCGAGTTTGGTCTGGTGGGAGGCTTCGGCCGTGGCTAGTTACCACCTTACCGACAAAGACGTGTCGCCAAGCGATTTAGCGTTCCGGCACGATGTCGCGTAGAAACCAATTAGAAGCGTGGGTTTACCATACTCCTAACAGGTTAGCATCCTAGACAGCATCATCACTCGCGGAACGCTCAATCGATTGGCGACACGTCTCTGTGGTAACAAGCCACGGCCGAAGCCTCCCACCAGACCAGACCAGACTTGAGCCGGGAATCGAACCCAGGACCTACAACTTAATAATGCGACAGCGCACGCACTTTACTAAATCTAATTTACGCATATTTCGGTACAATTATTTGTATGTAGATGACTGAATGAGACCTCAAACGCCACCGCTTAATACCTACCATTCGCGTTGTATGACCGCTTAATTCAAAATAAAAGGGAAGTTAACTATTCGCTACATGGGTCCGAATCCACTTGTCTTTCTCGTGATAAGAACTACAATAGTTCACTTTGCATCACTTCTTAGCCTCCCAGGCTACAGACGTTTCAAATATTAACCCAGACAATCGGTCAGGCTATCGTCCGGGGATGCTCGGTAAATGTTAAAAATTGTCAATATAGTATTCCAAACTATTAACAAAGAAAAGTAAAACATAAGGACTAAAAGAAAGAAAAAAAAACTGTTCCTTAATGAAATCCACGATATATTTTTCTTATTAAGCCATATGATGATGCTATTTAGCATAGACAATCACATTTGAAAGCGTATACGAAATTTTGTGTGAGTCGTCTAGCCATTGAAGAAAACACTCCCTGAGAGCCAACTATGTCACGTAGGAACATAGAATGTATTAACATATTTGAATTTCCCGTGTAGAAACTATACCTATGTTACTTTAAACTTTATAGGAATAGGTATAATACCCTACCTTACGACACCTATTCATCAATAATAAGACAGATAGACAAGCAATGAAAAAGAAAATAAAAAATAATGCCGGACAGCCAAGTATAAACACAGTAAAACGACTGAAGTTTCCACGAATCTTGGTACTACTAGTTTATTCCATTGTAACGTTCAATATTAAAGACGCGACGTATACGCGAGGCGCTTGTAAATACAGATTTCCTAAGCAATTACCTACACTATGTTTACAACAGACATCTACCTGTTCATCGCTCAAACAATTACTTGCACGCAACTATCAGTAAATATGGGATTTACTAACAGAAAATGTATGTCAAATAAAGCAACAAGAATCACTCGATGTCATTGACCAAATAAATAAATTAAGTTTAGTTAATGTAATTACGCCTATTAAGGTTCCTGGTATATAGAGCAGTGATTACTAATTGTCTAAAGAATAGCCAACTTTAACAAAATTCGATGATCACATTACGTGTGAGCGGTCTAATTCTACTAATTGTTGAGTTGGAGTGAACACTGTAACCTCTATGCCTTAGCCTTGTACGAGGATGGTAAGCAAGTGTCACAAAGATACGGATCTAAATTCCATAATATTTCAAGTAAGGTTAGTGTAGGTATAGAAAAAAAATATTGTAGGTTGGTAGGTGACAAAAAATATATGACAAAAGAATTGAAAGGAAACATAAAAGGTAAATATTCCTAAGTGAATTTAGGGTGCTTACTATAAGCTGAACTTATTCTAGAAGAATAATAATTTAAAAGCTGTGATAGCCTAGTGGTTTGGACGTCTGCCTCCTAATCAGAGGTCGGGAGTTCGAACCCGGGCACGCACCTCTAACTTTTCAACAACGTGCGTTTTTAAGCAATTAAAATATCACGTGCTTCAATGGCGAAGGAAAACATCGTGAGGAAACCTGCACGCCTGAGTAATGTAATGTTCTCAAAGGCGTGTGAAGTCTGCCAATCCGCACATGGCCGGTGTGGTGGACTATGGCCAAACCCTTCTCATATTGAGAGGAGACCCGTGCTCTGCAGTGAGCCGGCAATGGGTCGATCATGATGATGATGATTCATTTAAATGTCAACTAAATTTACCCAGTTGCACCTCCAAGTGCGGGAATTTTGTAGATTAAATGAGAAGAATGTCGTGTTATAGTTGTAGTAATATCATCAATATCAAAATCGTTTCGCGAATCCAATATACCAAGCTACCAAGCCAATTCATTGGCAATGCCAAATCAATGTGGTAGCGGTAGAGCGCGAACCACCTCCGCTTAACAATTTGTGTAATCTAAATAATATGACCTCTAAAGCTAAATCAATGTTCCCATTTTAGCATTAATTCATTATGTTCATTATTATCCGTAACATTCCACTCTAAGTCAGCTCTTGTTAAACAGCCTTACCCATATAAGAGTTATATAAACCCATACCGTTCATTATATGGTCAGGGTGAATATCGTAGTTCAGAGTTCAAATATTTTTATGTTCAGATTTCCATACTTAACAGTTTCTTTGGTACGTTCATAATTACTTTGAGTTCGCCATTCTTTTTTTTATGTACATAGTTTATTTGCTAAAACATACACAAATGCCTCTGTTATGGCGTTTCTATCATAGTTGTGATAGTTATATTATTGTTATTAACAGTACTTCATTGGTATTAATAATAAAATGTGTGTATTTAGTAATAATTCATCAGTTAATGATAAATTTCACTTAATTTAATGAAATATAATAATTGAAGGTACGAGTATACATATCTACTTTAATAAGCAGGTCAGAATTATAGATTATACGAGTATAGTCTTTCTGAGGTGTAGATATTATTTTACTATCGTGATTTCGCTTAAAAACGAATTATCGTATCCAATCTTTTTAAAAGAACTTATATATTATTAACTAATTTCATTTTCATTCCACTTGCATACATGACCTGTCGAGTTACGTTAGTTATTTAAGATTCAGTTTGTGGAAGAACTGTGGTCTAGAGCATAGCTAATTTAATATTCGTTTGAAAGTATATTTGGTTTTTGGTGATATTTAGACATATTTCCACAACGCTGGTCAATTGGGGATTGATAGATACATGCCTTTGAGAATGTTATTGAGAACTCTGAGGCATTTAGGTTTCCTCACGATGTTTTATTTCATTATTAAAGCAAGTGATGTTTATTGCATAAAAAATGTTGCCGTTTGTCTACTCATTGCGAGCTAACTTTTTAACATGTGTCGGAAAAGTTATTGAATACGATTATAAGCGGTACTACTTAATAGAAACGAGGAAAGAAAGCGTTTCGTTTGTGTACGTAGAAATAACTTGGTTAGTACCAGATGTTTTGTATATCCAAGTAGGGATATTGCGTCTCGCATATGACTCGTAATTTTATAAAGTAAAAATTGATTGCAGCAATGCGCATGTTCGCAATACTGCAGAGATTTCCCCCTCCTGTGGGAGGAGTGCTTCCCTCGGGCACCAAGGTTATATGCATTTATTCTGACAACTGATCGATATCACGACGGCTAAAGCAAAGTTCGGAGCCATTGAATTAGTTTTGGTATAAAACCAGCCTGTCATAAGTATGTATAATACTTATGCATAACTCTTTTTATTCTGATATTATAATGTGATTAAAAACACTCATTCTTAGCTATTTTAACCTTTTAAAAAAGGGAGTAAAGTAAATATAAACAGATACTAAAGACAAGCTTGTTAAAAGCGTTGGGCCAATCCTTTTGATAAACCGATAATAACAATTGAAGTAACTGTCTAAAAAAATCATATTTCTTGGTCTATCAGTACAGAAGTGGGATTATAAAAAAAACTTTCAAACACTTTGTTACTTTCGTCACTCAAAGGTGTATCTTTTTAAATTGTTGACGAATGTTTCAGAATGACATGGTTATTTAAGGACATCATATTATTTTATGTATAAACAGCAATCAATGGTTTTAGTTTTGCCCTCTTTGCGTTCCGACACTTGTGTATGAGGTTATGGTGATCAGGTAGGGTATTCTGGAACGCCTGCGAGGGTTCCTATCTATCTATTTTACTTCCGGGTATTGAATAAAACTGTCTTCTTAAAATAGTTTAGTTTTAAGCGGTGTAAGCAAGCACCCTGAGCTTTAAAAAAAACATTCAGCTAAACGCGCTCAGTTGACGCAGTGGGGTTTTGTTGCAGCGCTTTGATGCTCCGAAACGAATTTCCGTTCAGATTACAATCACCTATTGTTCTAGCCAAGGCTGCAGCCAAGTTCATACCATAATCACATTAATGATCGCCTCACCATGACTGCATACTATCGGCCTAGATTCCATTTTTGTGTATTATATTTAGTTACGCAAATCAGATTGAGCTACTTTGACATTGTCTGTAAATTCAAAATTCAAATTCAAAATAATCTTTATTCAAATAGTCCTTTAAAAGGCGCTTTTGACGCGTCAATAATTTACATAGTAGTGATTTGATGGTGATAACTAGATTCGTAAACTTAAAACTATGTTTTGTAACCCAACAACCAACATTCTTAACCCATTATTCCAGCAGTATATCTATATAATATATTTCCCTCCCTATGTTTATAGGAATAAGAGCTCCTAGGACAGGACTTACAGACAGATGATTCAAATTTAATATTCTTTAGGTAACATGATTTTTTTCCCTCCGCATTTCCTTCCCATAGTTCATACAGTAAGCGCGATAAATTTTGGGTATAGAGGCAGTTATAAATCTCGATGGACTGCGCTGATAGGTAACGATTTACGGCTGAAATTAATAATCTATCTAGTCCGAAATCTTTTGATAGGAGATTGAATTTAGTAGTGCTATGCTTTTCCTACATACTTCTTCCCTGTCGGTAAGGATGGCGGTATAAAATTAATTCAGCTATCTTAAGTTTTAGATTAATATTTTAAAGTCAGAGGTCCTGGGTTCGATACCCGGCTCGAGTTTGGTCTGGTGGGAGGCTTCGGCCGACAAAGACATGTCAAGCGATTTAGCGTTCCGGCACGATGTCGTGTAGAAACCAATTAGAAGTATGAGTTTACCATACCCCTATCAGGTTAGCCCGCTACCATATTAGACTGCATCATCACTTACCATCAGGTGAGATGCAGTCAAGGGCTAACTTGTGATGAAAAAATATATATATATTAACGTCGGGCGGTAACGATTACATATGACAAGTATAAACAGCTTTGTGACTTCGCAAGCATTACTTCGTATCCCCTTTATCACTGGTGCTATTTTCAAAACTCGTTTTATTAACTCATTTTATGACGCCATATCCATTTCAACATTTACATGTCTTTTACCGCAATACAAATCAAAAATCCAATATGTCGCCACACTTCCACCCCTTTTTACTACATTACTTTTTTAACGTTCTAATATTTTTTAAATTGTTGATTTGCAATTTTCTTAGCATTGAAAAATATACGGGTTCACTTCACCGAGCACCAGCCTCAATTACGAAGTGATTTAGTTTTAGCCCACGTACGCTCGGGTGATAAATAACACAATTATATCAACCGCGTAGCAAAAAAACACAGCATCCATTGAATTCGCAATTCGTGACGTAATAGTGATTATTAAATGATGTTGCGTCGAAATTTGCTTATATATATACGTATCCTAGGCATATTTCGACGCAATATCATATATATAAAACAATGATTCTTTTATATATATATGTGTGTGTGTATAAATGTTAATTCCTATATATATATATATATGCATGTTGAAAATATTGTTTCTTCACACAAATTCCAAAAATTACCAGACATTAATTAAGAAATTGATGAATAAATTCACTTTAACTGTACACCACAGAAAATAATACAAGAAACAAATACAACAGAGCGGTAAGATCGGACAAAATACAATGAAATGAAAATTGAAAAAAAATGCTTTAAACAACCCGTTTTATCAGGTTTTTTTATTACACTACAAATTAGCCCCTGACGGCTATCTTACCTGTTGGTAAGTGATGGATGCTGTCTAGGATGTTAGCGGGCTAACCTGTTTGAAGTATGGTAAACCCATGCTCCTAATTTGTTTCTACGCGACATCGTGCCGAAACGCTAAATCGTTTGGCGACACGCCTTTGTCGGTAGGATGGTAACTAGCCACGGCCGAAGCCACCCGCCAGACGAAAGTAGGTAATAGGTAGGTTGTTACTTGTAGTCAAAGCTGGTGTAACCGGGAAGCAAACTTTGTAGTTCTGACTTTGAATCGAGCAAATAGTTTAAACAAATCGACACTTTTCCTTACGCCATTACCAGGTTTGCAGAAATGTGTAGGAGTCGCAAAATTGATACAGTTAGAGGACGAGACTCGAGTCTCGATGCAAATGTGTATTGTTAGTTATCGCGTATAAAAAACTGCATGCAAAAAGTTTTTACTGAATAGTGTTTTTAATGAATCGTGTATAATTTATACTTGAGGAAAATATTGCGTCGAAAATATTTCAGTGGCACTATGGATGAAACGTGTGATGTCAGTAAAGTAAGTTTTATTGGTAGTTCATAGCGAGATCTGCCCGCGAATTTACTCGCGTGAACTATATCCCTATTTGGCTCTTAATTTTACAAACATATTCTGACAAACTTACTAATAATATACTAACTAGTTTTTTTAAAGCACTACAAGTTGGCCCTTGTCGGCAATTTCACCTCGTGATTAGTGATGAGTCTAGGATAGTCATCATCATCATCATGAACAACCCATTAGCCATTATTATTAAACAACTCACTACAGAGCACGGGTCTCCTCTCAATATGAGAAGCGTTTGGCCATAGTCCACCACGCTGGCCATGTGCGGATTGACTTCACACGCCTTTGAGAACATTATGGAGGACTCTCAGGCGTGCAGGTTTCCTCACGATGTTTTCCTTCACCGTTGAAGCAAGTGATATTTTAAATTTTTTTTTTAAACGCACATAACTCCGAAAAGTGAGAGGTGCGTGCCCGGATTCGAACTGCCGACCTCTGATTAGGAGGCTGACGCCGGCTATCACCGCTTTTATTCTAGGATAGTAGGGGTAGGGTAAACCAATATGCCTAATTTGTTTGTACGTGACATCCTGCCGGAATGCTTGACGGCACGTCTTTACCGGTTAAGGTGAGAACTATACACTGCCGAAGCCTCAAAACAGGCCAGTCCGAGAAAATTCATAAATTATAATTTTCTTAATGGTCCCTGCCGGGAATCAAACCCGAGGACCTTCCATTATATATTATGTATAACGGGACTTGTGACTTCTTGCCTATGTTATCAGGTTCCATTTTTAAAATCTAACCTTGACCTGATAACGGGGAAGTTACTTGACTAGTGGTTAGGGCGTCAGCCTCCTAATCAGAGGTCGGCGGTTCGTATCCGGGCACGAACCTCTAACTTTTCGAAGTTATGTGCGTTTTAAAATAATTTAAATATCACTTGCTTTAACGGTGAAGGAAAACATCGTGAGGAAACCTGCACACCTGAGAGTTCTCCATAATGTTCTCAAAGGCGTGTGAAGTCTGCCAATCCGCACATGGCCAGCGTGGTGGACTATGGCCAAACCCTTCTCATATTGAGAGGAGACCTGGGCTCTGTAGTGAGCCAGTAATGGTTGATCATGATGATGATAATACAGAAAAACGCTCTGTCCCGTGTAGTAGGCATTTTAGATAGTTTGCCCTTAGAGTACGGAACTCCTTAAAATATATGACCACTTAATTCCCATAACAATATTAGTTCATGCTAAAACGGTAGCAATTGGGTGTGTCTACGGTATACCAACCTAATTTAGCTAACGCAAGCGTTAATGCTGAGGCAATAAGGCCAACCCTCTGTTGTCCACACGGTACACTCCCTAAACACTCCTTGTCCCACCCAGATATTATTGATTGCCGTCCAAAATATTAAAGTTCGCTACTTTAATCTAAGTGGCCCTTCACAGTACAGACAGAAAAATCATTTTTGTGTAATACAAGGTGTCTCAAAAGAAAGTTCACATTTAAATCTTTTTTTAAAAGAAAAGTCTTAGCTTTATTGAAAAAATGTTTATTTTATATTGAAGTACACTGTTTGGGAATTTATTTTTTAAAAATAACATCGTCCAAATGTAAACCGTTGCGCTCTCGGCATTCATTTAGTCGGGCACTAAAATTGCCTATGACAGCTCGGCAGGTAGTCTCCGTGATGGCTGCCATTTCATGACGGATATTTTCTTTTAATTGTGCCAGGGAAGTCGGTTTATTAGCGTAAACTTTTGATTTGACATAACCCCACAGGAAAAAATCCATAGGCGTTAAATCGGGACTCCGTGGAGGCCGATTTATGTCACCTCGCCTGGAGATTAATTTGTTCGGAAAAATTTCTCGAACTCGAGGCATAGATCTGTTGGACGTGTGTGAAGTTGCTCCATCCTGCTGGAACCATGTTCTTTGGTTGTAACCAGGAAAGTTTTGCAGTTGGGGTACGAAAAACTCGTCTAACATCTCCACATAACGCTCTGAATTCACTGTGAGTGTGCGTCCCCTTCCATCTTCAAAAAAGTAAGGGCCGATAATTCCTCGCGCCGACATCGCTGCCCATACGGTGACTTTGGGTGAATGTAGCGGTTTCTGATGTTTTTGTTTTGGGTTGGTTGCACTCCAGTAACGACAATTTTGCTTGTTTACATGCCCATTCAGATGAAAATGGGCTTCATCGGAAAACAAGATGTTGGTGAACGTTGGAAAGCGCTCAATCATCTGATTTACAAAGGCAAGCCTCTGACCAGCATCTTGAGACTTCAGTTCTTGCACTAACTGAATTTTGTACGGGTGCAGCTTTAAATCTTTGTGTAAAATGCGGCATAATGAAGATCTGTGCACATTTAAAGCAACAGCACGCTTCCGAATCGAGAGGTTTGGATCATCTCGAATAGACTGAGTAACACTGTCCACGTTTTCGGCTGTTCTTGATGTTCTTGGTCGCCCAGATTTTGGTTTCTCCAGAGTTGACCCAGTCTCTTCAAACTTCTCAACCCATTTTGCAATGAGACGAGTGCTAGGCGCATCATTTAAGTGACGAATATGTCGAATACTGCAGAATTTTCTACGCGCTACAGTCGCCGAATTACCGTTTTTGTAAGACTCACGTACGCACAACGCACGGTCCGCACCAGAGAAACGCTCCATAGCGACTAAATTCCCAAGAGCCAGACTACCGACTGACATACCCCCCGCGCCCCTCAGAATAGTTGCTTTCGCGTTATAAGATAAGCAAATGTGAACTTACTTTTGAGACACCTTGTATTTTGAATTTTGCCCGGTATTCGTTTATTGGAACGCAGTATAGCATCCGGAGAAATTGGAACATATTTGTGAGAAGCACAACATTTTTGTTGAAAAACCTACGTAGACACCTAACTAGCACTCCATACATGATTAAAAGCACTGCCTACCCCAATGACCCATAATAGAAAATATTATTTTTTGTACATTGCATGATAACCTGGTCAGAAAGCCTCTACACGCCACTTGATAGAAGCAGGCGTCACGTAGCGGATGTCTCTTATTTACATTAACATTGGCTTAATTTTCTTATTTTTTAATTATCGGCGAAAAATAAGTAAATATGACATGATGAATTTCAATCTCTATAAACCAAACCAACCTTCCATCAGCAGCGTCCTCAAGAGATGTTGAGTGCAAGCAATTGTACGCTATGAAATAATTGTATTTTGCAGAGTCAATATCTTGGAAATTAGTTAGATACGCGCGAGTAACATTTCCTGTTTGATATTAACCTACAAAGAAAGCACTCTAGAAAGAACCTACATTTTATTGTCAACCATAAATTCACCCCCATAAAAATGAATATCCAAAATAAAAAGTGATCACTGTCTCTAAAATCTCTAGACAACAGGCTGGCACTTTTTAATAAAAAAAAAACGAATGCCCGATGGCGATGATGAAGTAGGCCATACAACCATCAATAATCATCAATTATTACGTTAAATAACGTAATATAATAACGGTATTACTCTGTAGATTACGTTTTTGTAATCAGGTAGTTCTTTTAACCGTCCATTTCTAGCCACTTTACCTCATCATCATATTATGTGATGTGGTAGAGATAAGGAAGTTATACGGGAGTTTATGCAACAAAATGGTTATGAAAACGTATGAAAGTTGAGGTAAACGCTCACCGTCCAACGCCACTAGCTGTATTAACTGCGACGGTTTTATGGAGTGTTTGTCCGGTGGACTTCGGCCGTACTTTCAACCACTTTACCGGCAAGATGAGTATGGATTTACCTTACTTATAACAAGCCCACTACCATCTTAGATTGCATTACACGTGATCACGTGAATTTTTTTTTTATCCACTACAAGTTAGCCATTGACGGCAATCTCGCCTGATGGTAAGTGATAATGCAGTCTAAGATGGTAGCGGGCTAACCTGTTAGGGGTATGGTTAACCCACACTCCTAATTGGTTTCTACGCGACATCGTGCCGGAACGCTTAATCGCTTGGCGACACGTCTTTGTCGGTAGGGTGGTAACTAGCCACGGCCAAAGCCTCCCACCAGACCTGACTCGAGCCGGGAATCGAACCCAGGACCTCCAACTTTATAATGTGACAGCGCGCACACTGCGCCACGGAGGTCGCCAAGTAAGCTAACTTGGCAGTAATTTTTTTTTTTTATTGAATTTGTTGGCTTTATAAAAAAAAAGTGTTGAGTTTGTTGGCTTATTGAATGAAAAACTGTCTGTAAAAAATCAATTAGCTTTTTACCTTTTTATTTTCTGATCCAAATATTATGTATAATTAATGATATTTCACACGATCGAAACCAGGATCTGATCCTTTGTCGTACACGTGTCGTTTAATAAGAGGGGAAAAATTCTAATCAAAATCATCACATTAATTATAATATTCATATATTGCTCGTCTTATTATTATTTACTAAAAATCTTTTATTTTTATCTTTAACTATATATATATTATCTATATATATAAAAATCAATTGCTGTTCGTTAGTCTCGCTAATGTTCTACAACGGCTGAACGGATTTATCTTATCTTGGTCTTGAAATGTTCGTGGCGGTCTAAGGAAGGTTTAAAAAGTGAGCAAAATTCGAATAATTGCCGGTAAACCCTTAAAACAGCCCTTTTATTTTTCGCATATAAACGTTTTCTAAAAAAATGTTCATATTAAATTATAATCACTTACTGTTGTCTAAAAAATGTAGGTGTGTGCCTTAAAAGAGTCCATTTGCAATTTATGACAGCTGCACAAAGTTCAAATTCAATCATACAGATTATCCTGTAATTATTACAAGGTAGTCGGTTTAGTAATCCATTGCTTCGTGATTAGAAGACAAACAAACACACTTTCACAAGCAATAACTCAACGCAGACGAAGTCGCGGGCGTCAGCTAGTCTAATATCAATATTTCTAAGCCAGTTAGTGTTCCGCTTTATAAAGGTTACAAACAAAACTTTACGCTACTTTGCATATTTTATAAGAACAGATCCGTACTCATTTCCATGTAATCGTAACATAGTAATTATTCATATTCGCACTATTAATTGCTATATTTGTACACTGAAAAAATTCTCGGTCTGTTTCACCCAGTTAGTTCTTAAGCCTTTGGACATTTTTCTATCGACTTGGACTACAAAACATTGGTTTGACTTATTAATATAATAGTTGATGGTCGCGACTCAGGGTTTTAAAAATCAGCAAAGTTTGGTTTTGAAGATTATCGCAGTCTCATTCATGTTCCCATTCCCGTTTCCGCTACCTTCCCCAACACATGTGTCTAATTCGGAAGAGATTGCTGTGGCAAATAATACTACTAAGATAAATTACATGGATTTGTCTGAGATGAATAAGCCTATGTGCTAATCCAACGTATATGTCCATTTAGAATTTCAACCCATTTTTTTTTGTACTTACGTTATGGGTAGCGAACATACACACAAATATTTTGACGACCTCCTGACCTAACAGGTTGATTGATGGTTACACTAATACTATAGTGGAAACGTGTGTGTGTGTTTGTGTGTGTGTGTGTGTGTGTGTGTGCGCGCGCGTGTGTGTTTATATATATAATTTTTATACACCACAAGTTAACCCTTGACTGTATCTCACCTGATGTGATGAAGCGGTCAACCCATACTCTTAATTGGTTTTTACATCTTGCCGGAACGCTAAATCGCTTGGCGCCACGTCTTTGTCGGTAGGGTGGTCACTAGCCACGTCCGAAGCACCCATCAGACCAGATTCGAGCCGGGAATCGAACCTAGGACCTCCAAGTTTATAATGAGACAGCGTGCACGCTGCGCAACGAAGGTCGTCACAATTAGTCGTAGTCTAGTTAGCACACTCAATTCAAAAACAAAACTCTTGTGATCCTTATCAAACTGCCAAAGCGTCCTATACTTTATTTGGTATCATTCGAGCAGCAACTAACCCAAGTTTATTTATACAAGACGTTCCTTATGTATACGATTTCATAATATATTATATTATATATGAACTCTTCATCAACACGATCAACCTATTGCCGGCTCACTACAGAGCACGGGTCTCCTCCGAATATGAAAGGGTTTGGCCATAGTCCACCATGCTGGCCATGTGCGGATTGGCAGACTTCACACACCTTTGAGAATTATTAACTCTCCGGCTTGCAGGTTTCCCTCACGATGTTTTCCTTCACCGTTGAAGCAAGTGCTATTTTAATTTTTTTCAAACGCACATTATTCCGAATAATTTTAGGTGCGTGCCCGGGTTCGATCCCCCGAACTCTGTTTAGGACACCCTACGGTCGCCGGACGACCGGACGCTCTAACCCCTTTTTTTTTCCTGCTGGGAAATGCATTGACGCATCCCGCCCGGAACAAAGTTCCGGGTGGGTATGTGGGACTCAAGGCCGACCGTTAAAACGGCGAACCACACTACCCACTAAAACCCAGCGCATCCTCCTGCGTCCCAGATGGGGTGCCAAAGGATCGCGATAGCATGCACTTTGACACAAAAAGCATACGTGATAACCGCTGTTCCAAGGCAACTGTAGGACGCTCCTATCAAATTTTAAGAACTACGGACGCTCTAACCCCTAGTCTATCACAGTTTCATATAAATACTTTATTTCTTAAAATTTGATAGGAATAAATATTTAATATTTATATAATCCTTCTTGACGTGAGTTGTAAAGGCTACTAATGATTTATCACGGGCTGAAAAAAAAAAATATTCGTTCTATAGATTACAGCCAAGCTTTTTATACAAATCGCAAGTATATTATGAACATTTCAAAAGCGTGGGTTCAAAGGATATTTTATGCGTGGGTGGACGACGTTTGATAACAAATCGTGAGTCAATGTAAGGTACATTGCCTTATAATTTCTTATAATACTTATAAGTTGTTTTAAGGTAACGTAAGGTTGAGGAAGGTCACCCATGCGATGGACCGATCAGATTAAGTCTGCTGTGGGCGGTCCCTTGCACGAGTGCACCAGGCTTTCGGCCAACCAAGAGAAGTGGCGAATACACATGATGCTTACAACATCTGCCCTCAAAGACATTGCTTCGTGATGACCACGATCACTCTGTCAACAGTGTTTCGACGAAGAAGAACGCAAGGTTATATTTTAAGAGTGCTACGCCTACACCTAAGGGAGACTACCTATATATGACTTTTCAAAACTATGCAGCGTAACATATATTTACTATACGTCAGATTTTCCATTAACAGACAGACGCACATAAATGCCAAATAGTAATATATCTACAAGATATTTTATCCAGAAAACCCTGTTAAGCGGAATACTCTAAATGCTAAAATGATCCGGTTTATATATCGCCCTTTCACACAGAAACATTAGCATTTATTACATTAGGTGGGAAGTAGGGATATAGAACAACAACATCATAATTATCATCATCATTATCATCATCATCATTATCATCATCATCTACAGCCCATTAATGTCTCACTGTCGGGCACAGACTTCTTGCGTGGGGAGAGAGAGAGACATGCGAATAGCTACTGTAAGTGGTCGCCAGTCCGTTACAGTCCGGTCGTTAAAAATGCGTTCCTGACATCTGTCAAACATTACCGGACAATAACGTACAGTTGAAGTAATGTTTACTTTATTTCTTTTTTTAACATAAAAGGTGCTGTTTCAGTTATATATGGCAACCTTGGAGAGGTGTGTTTACGCCTATTAAAATTGGTCAGGGTCATGAAATAGGTTTCCCACTAATATTATAAAGGTGAAAGTTTGTATGTAAGTGTGTATGATTGTTACTCCTTAATGTCGGAACTACTGCTAGATGATACCACAGTTAAACACATAGGCTACTATTATTCCGGAAAATCCATGATTACCGTGGAATATGTGAAAAACTGAATTTAACGTCGCTTAGCTATAATTATAGCTATACTGTTATGTTGGGAAAAAGAGCAAAAATGGAAACAGAAAGAGACATGGGATAATCTTCAATTGCAAACATTGCTTACTACGCTGGTATTTTTTATATCACTTAATCTACGCGGACGAAGTAGTGGTCATCCGCTAGTTATATCTCGATAAAAGATACGCTAAAGATGTACACAACTTCAATAGTACCCTTACTACTATTTTTAATAAATCAAGAGTTTCCTAGTTTACACATAGTATAACCTATTCATAATAATATAAATTTATATATATAATAATATTTAAATTAAAGTTACCTAGGGGACTTTTGAAACTATTTCAAGTCTTAAACATATTATGAATCTACTTCAGCGTAATGTTTCTGAATATACCTTCGAAAGCTTACTTTTAATTATGTGTCCTTACATGTTATTTACAGTTAAGCTTCTAAAAATTAAGTTTCCCAGAGTTTACATATAATAGGTGTAAGTGATCTGGCCACAGATAAAATAAAAATAACCCTTCAACAGTTTCTTTGGACTACATTTAGTTTTAAAGATAACTAAATAATTTGTAAGTATGGCAAATAAATAACAAAAACATTTTTATCGTAAATTAATTTCTATTCCATTAAAACCTGTCAAAAACGCATACTCTCGACGGCAGAACTTTAGCGGGCTGAATGGGCGTCTAGTTAGCGGACTGAATTCAGTATTCAGTAAGCGATGTGACGTCCTAACCGATGGATGTAACACGGCCATAACTGCGAGCCGAGCCTTGCCAACTTTAATGTGAACATTCTATGTCATTCAGTAAAATGGTGTGATTTGTGTTAAACATACATAGTGCGGTTTGTGAACGCTCGCGTTTCTGATGTAAGTCAATATAGCATTGCATTTAAGTCAGTACTGAATATGAAAATTATGTGACTGTAGTTTAAGCGACATAATATACATGTTTTATATGTGTGATTATATGTGATTAGTGTTCAAGATAATTGTTGTTATTGCACGTGTTTGACAAGTTTCCTAGGTAAGCAATTATATCCTAGATTTGGGCTAGTTAGTGATGACTACTTATTAGTTTAAAAAACAATTTTACTTAACTATTTCGGAATATTTGGGTGTCTTATATACAACTTGACGCTTCAGTATCACCATATACCGGTAGTTTCTTAGTTAAGTTGGTAAGATCCTTTTGGCAAATATAAATGAACTGGTTACTATTAACTTCAAACGACTGAACAGATCTTCATAAATATAGCTAAAAAAATCTCGATCGTGACAGCTTTAAAAAAGAAAAAATATTAAATTCGTTGGGAAAGTTGGTCTATTCGCGTGGAAGCTAGGAAAGCCTAGGAAAACACGGAATTACTATATTATAATCGAATTATTAATTATAAACATTTTTGTCCCACGTTAAACCCCTAAGTATGTGTATACAACTTAAAGCTTAAATAACATAATATATTATTATAATTACTTAGATAACTAAATTAAATCAAACAAGATACAGTTAATTTAATAAAAGGAACATTTAGTTAATAAATCCAAATATTACGTGCTCTAGAAACAGTAGATACCTACGTGATATTTTTTTAATTACCTTTGATAAGGTTATTGTAAGGGTGGAATATACGGGCGACTGGGCTGTAAAAGGAATACGCATAAACACTCGTTACATTTATAAAACGCCTTTTGGAGTCGGGAATGACATTAAACGTCTGGTTCACAAATCTCATCCATACCAGTTCAAAGTACTCGTAGCTGGCGTGATTGAGTAACAAATATAGATCCATATATTTGAATTTATATGTAGCCTGGTCTATGCAACTCGATTGTCGCAAGTATTTGCTACCTTCTAACATCAGTATAAAATAAAATACGTATTGTATAAAATCTTTGAACGTCTGTATCACAACATTACTAGAAAGTAAATTCCCAACTTACTTAACAAAAATATTTTTATAACACTATCCCTTGACTGCTTACATATCATGTGTGGTAAGTGCTGTCTAAGATGGTAGATTGGCCTGGTAGTTTGCAGTAGTATTAAACTCATACTCCTTATCGGTTTTACGCGGTATCGTAACGTTACTAGCTGCGGCCTTCCACCAGACCAGACCAATGAAAACTACCTGCGAGGGATAGTACCGACCGAATCGGCCGAGTTATTTATAAAACAAAATTTAAAAAACTATTAAATGTTACTCCGAATACTAATAATTTTTGTATCGTTATTTGTTTCTTTACTTTGTTTATTTAAGCAGCAAATTGTTCAGTATCTCACTCATTCGCTGAAGCAAACGAGGTTTTTCAAAGCCGTTCTGAACATGCCCTCTTAGAAAGCTTCCTTTTTAACTATGTTTTTACGATTATGTTATTTTATGATATTATCACACATTTTTAAAGTCTGCCAATTGAAATAAGTTTTTTAGGTGTAATAAAGACTTTTTGTTGAACAAAAATTGAGTACTAAACTTGACTGAGATGTTTAAAAAATAGTATTATCATCCCTGGGGAAAATAGTGTGAAGAGGATAGCACTAGTTTAAGAGATGTCAATTTAGTTTAGCCTACACGTACTAAAGTGCGTACATAATTTTTAGTACGTTGGGTAAAGAATTAGATTTTTAATCCTTTTGTTAATACTACTGTCGGCTTCGGCTTCAAAAAGCCGAAAAGATAGACTGTACTACATAAAAGACGGAATACGATTAAAATAGTGTTTTAATCACTGTGACCCACAACCCAGTGATTTCCATATTGCGTGCGTCGTATCGTTTACCGAAACAACCCGCAGACGGTGGAACGGCTTAATCGTCATACTTTTCATTATATTTAAGATCGATGGGAAAGGGTTTAGGGAATTGTGTCGCGTGAACCAGACGTTTAACGCTTTCAATACTTTGTTTAAGAACTTTAATGATTTATACTATGGACTCAGTTCATGATCAACCCATCACCGGCTCACTACAGAGCACGGGTCTCCTCTCAACACGAGAAGGGTTCGGCCATAGTCCACCACGCTGGCCATGTGCGGATTGGCAGAATTACCCTTATTATAACCGAATTCCACAAAATTTCACAAGAATGAAATTGGATGAAGCATTCATTTTGCCTATACGAGTAGGTATGTAAGATACCGATCTTATATACCAACTAATAATATAGGGGTCTACCTATCTTATATAGATACTTTTATAGACAATAGTAGCCTTTCCTCAAATCATTTTACGGTTCGGAACTTTCGTTAGCCAAAGTAACCAACGCATTGTTTCCATCGATGCTATCACGGACGACGTGTGTCAATCATGCAGTTTCTGGGCCATTGATTGCGATCGCGTCTGGCGATTGTGTGGAAATTGGGCGCTTTGTTCTACTGAACATTGGTTCCTCGGAATTTTCCCTCGTGATTTTAATCCAGAAGTAATTTTGATGAGGACTGAAAGATGTATCAATCAATCATTAACTTATTCAAATAATCCTTTAGTAGTATTGTAGTGAGTTGATGGTGATAACTTCATTCGTAAATTTAAAACTGAAGCTATGAGGGTTCCAAGCGCGCCCACAACAGTCTAAGCCGGGTGACTTTTATTTTTGTTATCATGATCTCACACGCCACATAAAATTACTCACGAGTTATATCTCATTAGAACAATATATCATACTTAAACTTGTTTATACTTTGTTTATGTTTATATTGATTTACGTAATCCCTACTACAATAGGATTTTTCTACGAGCTTACTTTTTATATAAACTTTGAACTTATTGAGAGACATCCCGGAAATGTTGTTTGGTAATTTATTGTAAAATTTTATAAAATTACCTTTAAATGAATGTCTAATTTAGTCTAGTAGAGTGTTTATTATATAACACGAGTATATTTTAACTTCTAATGTTAAGATTGTTAAAATCCTATTTTATATTGAATTTAATTTCGTCGATCTCTCAACTCACAGAAGCATTCTAAGCGGTTCACACGATGTCACCTATTCACTTAGTGGGTATCGTGGTCACCTAACGTTTCGTTTTCAGTCGTATTCTAGCACCATTACTCCACCATTTCCATCGTTTTTCACATATTTATAAGTCCTAACATGCTACGTTCCCCGACGCAAGAGTAAAATAGTTCGTTTAGCTAGACGTCCTTCGCATTCCTTCTGAAAGGCACCACGGTTATTTTAATGGTAATATTTATCACAATTTAGTTTATTATTTAGAAAAATGTAAAAATTGTACCTATATAATAGTCGTAGGTATATTATTTATATTTAACGGAACGATTAGAAATTCTTGAAATGAGCTCACTTTGGGTGCAAGGTGCATTACTAAACTAGAATTATTCATTTGTATTCGTTATAGTGCGCATCTTCAGCGAAGAGTATAGTAAAAAATCATTGTGGATAAGATTATTTATAGGTGTAGGTACTTTTTTAATTCACTACAAGTTATCCCTTGACGGCAATCTGACCTGGTGAAAGTGATGATGCAGTCTAAGATGGTAGCGGGCTAACTTGTAATGGGTATGACAGACCCATATCGACTCCTAATTGGTAATTACGCGACATCGTGCCAGAACGCTAAATTGCTTGGCGACACATCTTTGTCTGTAGTGTTGTAACTAGCCACGGCTGGAGCCTCCCACCAGACCAGACTAGAGTCGATAATGGTAATTTTGAACCGGACATGCATGTTATGTCAACACAACACGCGTATTAAACTCATTTATTACGTCTATACACAGATTACGCTTTTCAAAAGTGATTAAAAGTATTCCTACTTATAATAACTGAGTACGATAGTGTTTTTTTGTGTTTTTGCATTTATTATATTTTCATTTCTCTCTTTATGCTGAAAAAGAAAATCAGTTTTTCACGCAGCAGTTTTTGCATTTGTAACATAATCCAGGAGGAATATAGAACACAGAGCAGAGTTAGATTATGTTATAATTTTTCATCTATGCGTAAACAATTATTGGTAATGCAATTCAACGACTATAAGACAAAAAGATTAATTGGTGTGCCGCGTTCTATAACAATCTCGATAAAAAAAAACCAACAAGCTGTCTGCATGATTAACTACGTGCCGGAGTAACGCGTTAATAAGCTAATTGAGCTGTTGTCATAAAGACCTGTTCACTTGTTCTAACTCGGACGGCCAGTCGGGAAACTCTGTGACATGTAAACTTTCACTACTCAAATAGTCAACATATAATAATATCATTTTCAATTGCAGTGACGTTAATAACTATATTAGTTAACTCAAAAAAACTCCGAGGGTTTGTTTCATTATGTGGAGCTTGGAGCAAGGATATAATAAAGATCTACTTGCCAAAGTCCATGATCTCTCAGTGCCTGATTTGCAATTTGGTAGCTCTCAATCTTTTGTCATAGGCTTAAAGAACAATTTTGAGATACATAAGTAGGTATCTAACGCTTTGCTTTGAACTATTTTCTAGGTAAAAAAAATGTTGCTTTATACCTCCGGTTCATCATTTCCGGCTCACTATAGAGCGCGGGTCTCCTCTCAATATGAGAAGGGTTTGGCCATAGTTCACCACGTTGGCCATGTGCGGATTGGCAGACGCCTTCGAGAGAACTCTCAGGCATGCAGTTTACCTCACGATGTTTTCGTTTACCGTTGAAGCAAGTGATATTTTAAAAACGCAAATGTCTCCGAAAAGTAAGAGGTGCGTGCCCGGGATCGAATCACAGTTTCCTGCACACTTTTTGATTTTTAACTATACATTCCTACATATCGGTATATCGATGTATTACAACCCGTCTAATACACTAGACATCTGGCCGTTATATTATCTATAGCGGCCCGTAGTGCTTTATAATTCATTCGGATTATACGGCTCGAGTATTAGAATCGGTGACTTTCGTCTAGCCATGTCACACACTGGGGGAAAGGAGTGCACGCGACGCTATTTGTGCACTACTTTTCAGTCCCATTTTTGAGCGTTAATGATCGATCTACGATTAGTGGTAAATCAATGTATCGCACACAAATACCGGGTAAAAATGCTACCTGGTAATACACGACCGGGCAAGGCCGACAATCAATACACTTTTAAATCGGAGGAGATTCAATACGTTCACCATAAGTCATATAAAAGACACGTCCATATCATCTCTCATATTCATTGTACTAAAAGTATTATGATAAATTGACGCGTTTGTGATAAATCGCATATTTGCGAGCACCCGCCTTAATTACACGGCCGGCGGATTTAGTAAATGTGGAAAGAGTATTTTGCATGTTGCAACGTACAATGAGGTCGTTAACCGCTCGCTTAATTACCAGTTAATACCTGCAGGTACCCATCTAAGTAATTGTTCGTGTATAATAACCACGTGTAATACGTGTTTATCATGCATGCAACCATTGTTTTCTTTTATAATAGCTGACAGCTAGAATCCTGTCAGCTATTATACAAAACTCAAGCAATGGTCAATTAATTACAATTTTCTACTGAAGAAAAAAAAACAAATTTTGAAAAGACAATGAAATTTTCGAAGCTGTGATAGCCTAGTGGTTAGGGCGTCAGCCTCCTAATCAGAGGTCGGCGGTTCGAATCCGGGCACGCACCTCTAACTTTTCGGAGTTATGTGCGTTTTAAAAAATTAAAATACCACTTGTTTTAACGGTGAAGGAAAACATCGTGAGGAAACCTGCACGCCTGAGAGTTCTCCATAATGTTCTCAAAGGCGTGTGAAGTCTGCCAATCCGCACATGGCCAGCGTGGTGGACTATGGCCAAACCCTTCTCATATTGAGAGGAGACCCGTGCTCTGTAGTGAGCCGGTAATGGGTTGATCATGATGATGATGATGATGAAATTTTGAGCAGACCGATTCAGTAACTTTTCCATCAAGTTGTAAACTGTTCGTCTTCATACAAATCTCATTATTTAACAAAGTTGGATACTCATCGCAAATGTTGTATGAAGGTGACAGATCGCCTGATCAGTGAGCAACTATGAAAAAGTTACTGAATACGGGATTATTAGTAACTGTGCGGAAGTCCATGGTATACAATGAACATTAGGGCTTATTGGCGTCAAATTAGGCTTAATGAGTACGCAATTTAACAATAAATACAATTTCCGATAGTACATTAGGTGAGCTTGTATCGTGGTTTCTATTCACGTTGTACATTTAAATGTTGATAAATTTTTTTTTCCATAAGTAAGAGGATGCCAATTCTGAGAAACAATTGCAAAAGCAGACTTGACCCGCAGGATAAAGGGTCATTGCTCAGAATTTCTCAGTCTACCGAGAGTGGGCCTGTAGCCTGTAAATTGGAATTGCACTTTTTAAAGTAGGGGTTAAATCTTATCTCGATGGCAGAGCATATGCGGTCGTATAAGTGGGAGGTTTTAGGTTCGATTCCCAGAAAATATAACTATATTGTCTGGGATAACCCTATTGGTTACAACAGCGTCTAGCTCGGTCTGACGGAGTATGTCCCCTTTAGGGCGCCTTCTGTGAGTCGATGAACTCGACGTAGGGTGACGTTAGAAATCTAGCATGTTAGACTGGGAAGTTTTGTACTGAGTGTACCTTGTCTTTTTCCGCAGCGCTACGTAGGTTTGCCAGCAATGCTGAAAGCCGGCGAGTACTCGCCCAACAACCCGCTGATCCGCGGCGAGAGAAGCTCGGGCGATGTTCTACTCGGCCTCGGCGAGTACGAGCGGCGCCGCAACACGCTGCGCAAGATACGACAGCGGCAGTACAAGGAGTATCTCGACCAGGTAAAGATGTGCGCCTCACCCATAGCCGGCGAATACTCGACTAATTAAGAAAAGAAGAAAAACTTTTTTTTTTTTGCGAGGTATACAGACGTACGTAGCATAATTTGACATAAGATAGACTGACCACGAAATAGAGGCAACGCACTTTGCATCAGCTGCAGCAAGTTGCAGCGCTGATTTTCAGTGGAAACCTGAATAGAGTAAGATCACGGACCCAGCCACCAGGCCACGAGAAGGAGCATCGCTGGGTTGTAGTGGGTATTCTGACCGGCGGGAGCGACGCATTTCTGTCGGCGTCGCTTCCGTTGTTAATTCAAAATTGTGTATATTTTTATTGTTTCCAGCAAGCAAAGAAGAAACAAGAAGCAAAAGAGCAAGCGGAACGCGAACGCAAGGAGCGGGAAGAAAAAGAGAGGCTTCGCGAGGAGAGAGAACGGGAGAGGCTAGAGCTGGAGAGGGTCGACAGTCCGGAGAGAAGGCGAGCCAGCGTCAGTCATGCCTATGTGTCTGGAGCTAACAATACATACATCACGTGAGTTGGATTACCATCTTACATGCAAAGAACTCCATACCTTTACCCTTCAGGCCTGAGGTGTCGACGGTCGCTATAATGAAATGAAAATACACTTTATTGTACACCACATAAACAGAAGAAATACAAGACAAAGAATAGAAGGTACAATAGGCGGCCTTATCGCTAAAGAACGATCTCTGCCAGGCAACCTATAGACCAGGATTTAATACATATAAAGCAGGCTTATGGTGTACTATTATGAAAATATAATATAACATATAATATATTACACATACAAATAAATAAAAAATAATAAAATAATATAGGGAAACTATGTCTTCCAATCCGCACACGGCCAGCGTGGTGGACTATGGCCAAACCCTCATACTGAGAGGAGACCTGTGCTCTGTAGTGAGCCGGCAATGGGTTGATCATGATGACGATGATGATAGGGAAACTATTTAGCTTTGACAGCAATCTCACCAGGTAGGAAGTGATGATGGCAGTAAACCCATACTCATAATTTATTTCTACACATCGTGCTGGAACGCTTAATAGCTTGGAGACATGTCTTGATGGGTACGGTGGTAAATCCCATGTCCGGGAAGCATACAATAGGTTCCCCGGGCGTTGAACAAATCGAACGAGTGGGACATGTCGTGGTGGTTCTTAGTACGGGTAACCCTACGATTTGGTTTTCCCACATAACATCCGTTCTGCCCAACAGTTGGAGGTAGTCATAAAGCTTTTCCAGCACGACATAAAAAAAAGGGTCCTCCTACCAGACCAGACTCGAGCCGGGAATCGAACCGAGGACAACCAACTTTATAATATGATAGCACACGCGCTGCGCAACGGAGGTCGGCAGAGAATTAGTCGGGAAAAGGTCGTGTTCTCCTCATATGAGAACTTGTTGAAGAAATTACTGAGTCAGCCCACAGGTGAGCTAACAGTCATGGGCTAACTTTTAAGGGAAGAAAGAAGTAATAATTTCATCATCATCATTATTAACCCATTCTCGGCTCACTACAGAGCACGGGTCTCCTCTCAATATGAGAAGGGTTCGGCCATAGTCCACCACGCTGACCATGTGCGGATTGGCAGACTTCACACGCCTTTGAGAACATTATGGAGAACTCTCAGGCGTGCAGGTTTCCTCACGATGTTTTCCTTCACCGTTGAAGCGAGTGAAATTTTAACTGCTTAAAAATGCACATAACTCCGAGGAGGAGGCGGACGTCCTAACCACTAGTCTTTCACAGCTTCAGTATTAATAGTATTTATTCAATAAGCATTATTTAATAATTAAATTGTTGATTGCAGGAAAGTGGACACGGGCGTCCAAGTCGACCACCGCAGCACCCCGCTCTCGGTAGCGGTACAGACAGACGACGAAACGCTGTTCAGGGTGAGCCTTCCCCCATTTTACATTATTTTTATAACAATTACATACAAACACATAGCAGCTGTTACCCGCGGTTCTACCGCAACTGAGATTCGTAATGAAAGACTTGTATCACTGTACGTATTTTAATCTTAATTTTTTGATCATCGCCTTATCTAAAGTAGGCTGGAGGAGGTCTTTTTTTTTCGGACTGTCTATTAGCTGTACTAACCCTATTGGTTGCCACAGCGTAACCGGGCTGTTAAGAAGAAATTTTGAGCCCTCGGGCTCGAAGAAACTTTAGCTTGACGAGGGAAAGTAGAACTGCTTGCTAGTCTTGTTGAATAGTTTTATTGAATCGTATGGACTGGAGTGGAATGGTTTGACACACTATCTAGCCACATTTATTTAGATAGTTAGTGGTCTAGGTATAAGTATGGTACTGAGTGACTTTTCCTGCCAGCCAATAGCGTGCGAGAGCGCCCGTCGAGTGGTGCGGGGCGCGGCCCCCCGCGCACTGTGAACGCCGGACGCGCGGGCGTCCGTCCAGGAAGGTATAAATACCGCGCTCAAGCTGGTATTGCGCCGGCGGCGCGGCGTTTACTAGGCGGCTCATTGCGCCGACCCGAGGTTCTAGTCGCAGGCGGACGGCGACCGGAGCAGACGTGTGGTGCGCGCCGATGTATGCGCCATATGTAGTGCAGTTTTGTATGGGCAGCTACAAAACTAAGGGAACGTCTGCCTAAGGGCGCCTCCTTTGAGTCCGAACCTCGGCTTAGGCGACGTTTGGGATAACGGGGTCGGTCGGTCGGGGTCGGACGAGGATGGAGTCCACGTCCGGATGACGTATGATAGCGGTGACCTCGTCTTCGCCGGCGAAGACGGTGTGTACGGTACGAGTATGTTGTCAGTAGTCATCTGATCGTCAGGGTCATGAAGGATATGTTTAGGTCTGCTCTTGCGGAGAGGAACGCTTAGGTCGGGGGAGTAAAAAGAAGCCGCAACTACGAGAGGGTTGGGGTGTCGGATTGACCTGGAAGAGGTCGCTTCAATCGATAAGGCCGTCTTGGCGTTTAAAAAAGTATTTGTAATGATTACTTTTCTTTAGTGTAACTCTCTGCAATAAAGACTTATCTACCTATCAATCTAAACGTCCGAATAGAATGGTCTTAAAGGCAATGTTAATCTACACAACAATTTCTTGTTAATAAAATGTAATTTTCTTAGGATTAGCATTATATGCCTAAATTATATTGTTTAAAATATATTATTGACATGAAAATTATCATCAAATAATTCTCGCTTGCTTATAGAAATAATATAAATTATTTAATATAATGATGGTCTGCTCTGGTGGGGGGCTTCGGCAGTGGCTAGTTACCACACTACCGACAACGACGTTACGCATGATGTTGCTTATAAACCAATTAGGAATATGGATTTACCATACCCCTAACAGCGTAGCCCGCTACCATCTTAGACTGCCTCATCACTTACCATCAGGTGTTTCAGATAACACCTTCACCTGCGCAGCATCTTTTAACGCAAGCGGAAAGGGAGCTGTCTCCGCGCACTGTGGGCGATGAGAAACAAATTCAATACGCATCCCAACAGTGGGACTGGAAAACGTGGGAAAGGAACAACGAACGCCGGCGAAGCTATGGGGACTTTGATGGTAACTGGTAAAACCATGTACTAGATTTGTACGATATCATATCATCATGATCAACCCATTACTGGCTCACTACAGAGCACGGGTCTCCTCTCAATATGAGAAGGGTTTGGCCATAGTCCACCACGCTGGCCATGTGCGGATTGGCAGACTTCACACGCCTTTGAGAACATTATGGAGAACTCTCAGGCGTGCAGGTTTCCTCACGATGTTTTCCTTCACCGTTGAAGCAAGTGATATTTTAATTTTTTAAAAACGTACATAACTCCGAAAAGTTAGAGGTGCGTGGCCGGATTCGAACCGCCGACCTCTGATTAGGAGGCTGACGCCCTAACCACCACCGATATCATATAGTCTGGTTTAATATCGGAACACTGTTACGTCACAGTAATATAGAATTTATTCGCTGTGCACTAAAGTTCAATTCAAATTAAAGCCAGCTATTAGCGGTGCGCTTGTAAAGTTAAAATCAGAAATACAGAATTGAGGACTTTAAAACTACTAGCGTTAGGTTTATTTTACTCAGATAGTTTTATATATATATCAATGTATATTACATACTAGATTTTCGTAACATTGATTAAACAGATTTTTATTATTTATAATTTACAACTTAGTTGCCAACTTTCATGTCTCTAACTTCAAAAACATTTCTGTCAAGTTCTGTGCTTTTTTGAGGCCGAACCTCTGTGGTTTTTTTCAGTGTCTTGGACGATTACTGTAAATTTAATTATTTTGAACTGTAAATAAAAAAATAAAAAAAATATAGGACTTTCATACAAACTTCCGACCCTTCCCCCTTAGGGGTGGATTTTTGTAATATAGCGTATACTGTTTTTTATTATTTAAAACAAATAACCTAAATGCCAATTTATATGTCCCTAACTTCGAAACCATAGTATCCTCATGAAAACTTCCAACCCCCTTGGGGTAGATTTTCCTAACATTGATTATACAGAACTTTATCATTTATAATTAAAAACTTAGTTGCCAATTTTCATGTCACTAACTTCAAAAATATAGGACATTCATACAAACTTCCAACCCCCATTTCAACCCCTTAGGGGTGGATTTTCTCAAAACCGTTTCTTATTAGCTGACCTCTAACTTCATAAAAGAAATCTACCTTCCAAATTTAAAGTTCGTATGTTTTATAGTTCCTGAGATATCGTGATCATATGTCAGTAAGTCAGTGAGTGGTATTTCGCTTTTATATATATAGATACATCATCATCATCATGATCAACCCATTACCGGCTCACTACAGAGCACGGGTCTCCTCTCAATATGAGAAGTGTTTGGCCATAGTCCACCACGCTGGCCATGTGCGGATTGGCAGACTTCACACGCCTTTAAGAACATTATGGAGAACTCTCAGGCGTGCAGGTTTCCTCTCGATGTTTTCCTTCACCGTTGAAGTAAGTGATATTTTAGTTGTTTAAAAACGCACATAACTCCGAAAGTTATAGGTGCGTGCCCGGGTTCGAACCCCCGACCTCCGATTAGAAGGCTGACGTCCTAACCACTAGGCTATCACAGCTTGTAACAATAGGTAATTTATTATAAAATGAAATACAATTTCCTTTGAATCAGTTACTAATTTTGGGCAGCCTACTAAACGGTACTACAAGTTTACTTTTAATTCTGATGTTCAGTGTGTTACAGTACATTTTTTTCTTGAATTTATCAATATTTTTATGAACATACATTAAATTTTCATATATATATTCGCTATGCACTGTCATTATTTTATAATCTACCTTCTAAATTTAAAGTTCGTATGTTTTATAGTTCCTGAGATATCGTGATCATATGTCAGTCAGTCAGTGAGTAGTATTTCGCTTTTATATATATTTAGATACATGTATAATTTGCAGATCGCATGGTCGTTGCGCGTAAGCCACGTGACAGGTTGGCGTCTGAACTCCGCCACAGTTACATGCCGTCCATATTCGACGCGGAAGCCATCCGAATGAGGAACGAACGAGTTGAGAAGGTATACTGCCTACTCTTACTCACTATATATGACTCCATCGTCATCGTCATCAGCCTTAGCGTACCTTCCACCAGGGGCCAACTCTGCTATATAATTGTGTCTCAGTGGTTAATCAATGACATGATACTCGTAGTACTGTTGAAAAGAAAATTAAAATAAAAAAGATGTGGTGTCGTGGGACACCAGGTAGGAACGAAGTTCCTTTGGCTAAAGTAGAATCGACTCAATTTGCAAAAAAAAAATCGTGCTCAATTTTATGTAGATTTTCTTGATTTTTCTCTTAAATTTTGCTGATTAGTTTTTATTTAACTACAGGAAAGTATTTAAGAAATTCAGTATTTTAGGAAATAATAAATTACGTAAAATAAAAAAAAAACGTAATTCAAATTATCAACTTAAATAACAAAATATGTCTCTTTATTTTTGTTTCACAACATAAAATTACATAGAAATAGAAATAATTAAAGTGTGAGAAAGAGAAAGGTATTATACACTAGTCGCACGACTGTCGCGCCTGCGCATTTCTCATTTAACGGTTTTATTCTACGAACTTTTTCGTACGGTTTTACTATTTTTTTCAGTTCGGTCGCGCAGCAAAATCCCTATCTCCTCCAAGTCTGCCGTAAGGAACTTCGTTCCAACAATTACATGTTTTCCTTCATCGTTGAACCAAGTGATTAATTGCTAAAAAACGCACATAACGAAAAGTTAGAGGTGTGTGCCCGGGATCGAACCCGCGCCTCTTATTAAGACGCGGCCGTCTTAACCACTAGGCTATCACAGCCATCTGAACGCAAATTAAGTAGCTGTAAAAATTGTTTAATAAACGTTTTTTTCGATAGTAGAAAAATCACATTGAATTACCATTGTGACACAATTGTGATAGCAGACTTGGGCTCCTTAGCTCTGCGATGTAGGTAGCAAGCGAAGTTAATGCTAATGCTGCAAAACTATGCGAGCCTTAAACTAAGTCTTGTATTTATTAGAGCGGGTAAGATGATAAATATGTGCTACGCGCGATTGCTGTGCGAGTAGTTGCACTGCTTTTTGTCTCATTTTTTATCTATGTAACATCGTGAGGAAACCTGCACGCCTGAGAGTTCTCCATAATGTTCTCAAAGGCGTGTGATCGTAATCCGCTCATGGCCAGCGTGATGGACTATGGCCAAACCCTTCTCATATTGAGACCCGTGCTCTGTAGTGAGCCGGTAATGGGTTGTTCATGATGATGATGTTTATTGTGTCTCACTGGTCGATCAATGATATCTCAGTACTTAGGAAAAGAAAATCATACAAACGATTATTAACAAGATTTTGGTGCGATTATTAACAGTAAATAGTAGAAGTTGTTGAGCGAAAAGTTCATTCCTTGATAATTCAAGCTGGCTTGGTGTTGGTATCGAAGGAAATCTTATTCATTGTAATGTGTTTCAACTTTTAATTTTATCACGTTTTTTTTAGTTAGTACAAAAATACGACACAATTTAATAAATAACCATTGAGACACAATTTAATAGCAGACCTCTCTGGTGGTAAGCGATGCTATGGAACCAAAGAGAATGTCCCAAGAGAGAACCTTCAGCTCGCGATTAAAACTGCCTACTCGACATTTATTACGCTTATCATATTTTTTTTTTTTTTACTTTAGGAGGCAGCGGAAAGACGTCAATCGTACCAGCAAGAGTTGAAGAATCAAATACTGGAGCAGCAGAGGATAAAAGAGGAGAGAAAAAATAGAGAAAAGTAAGTCACTCATTCCTATGACAAGACACACACACGTTCACATTAATGTTTACAATCACACGTGTACATGTCATGTCAATTAGTGAGGGTTGTACATTTTTTAAGTTAATTTTATTTGAAAAGTGAAATATAATTTTTTATTACTTTATTAATATCGTAGTTAGTACCTATCATGATTCATACCATTTAAATTCAAATGAAAAATATATTAATAATTAAGTGTTACTTAGAATTTAGAATTTTATGTCTTTATTTATTATACTTACATAAGCTTTAGAAGTAAGAAGTTGGTAGGATCAGTACTGGCTATCCTTGCTAGATTTTGTCAATCTGTGTTAAGGACAACTTACTTGATTATCGCATTAGATTTATCCTGTAAAGATAAACTTAAGTTGTGGAATAAATTAATATTTTCTTTCGCATTTATTAGAATGCTGGAGCAGGCTGAAATGCGTAGACTTGAAGAGCAACTGCGTTCGTTGAAAATGGCGCAGGAGAGAGAGATAGACAGACATCACGAGATCAACAACGCGGTAAATATATATTCAAAAATTCAAATTCAAATTCAAAATAATCTTTATTCAAATAGGTCCTTAAAAATGCACTTTCGACGCGTCAATAATTTACATAGTAGTTATTTCATGGTGATAACTGTATTCGTAAACTTAAAACTAAAGCTATGAGGGTTCCAAACGCGCCTGGTCTAAGCCCACAACAAACTTAGCCGGGGTTTTTTTTTCGTTATCACCATCTCACATAATGAACAATAAATTATAGTACACATGGAGATAGAGCAATTCACACCTAAGCTTTTTTATCGTTTATTTAATCCTTAATATCGTAATACGATTTTTCTACAAGCTTTCGTTTTATAAAAACTTTGAACTTATTGATAGAAGTAGTGCCGACCCTTTCGTAATATTACCTGTTAAAAAAGATCGCAATAGTTATAGATTTGACACTTGACACACTAATTTAGCATAGAGATTTGTGTACGACGGAATTGGCTCCCTTATACGTTTTTACACATTCCCGGTCATAGTAAATAGATCACGTGTGCAATTTGGCACACCGGGTTGTTCAAGATACACGATGGGTTAAAATGAAGTGATATTCACACTTGATCCCAAAAGTTTTGGAGATGTGTGCCGGGTCTCTGATCTGATACTAAATAACTGGCTAGACTATCAATGCTTTATTTTGATCATTGTTTATATTACAGATAAGAGATAACGCGACTGAATATGAAAGAAAGAGAACAACGCTCCAAAAGGAGATAGATTTAGAACATCAAGCACTATTGAACGCTGCGATCCATCCCAAGAGGTACACTAATACATCCAAAAGCGATTCACCCGTACAAACTAAACTGCCTCTCTTCTACCAAAAGCCTCCGTATTCTACCAATATACCAGAGAATTCAATTTTCTCCCCAAACTACGATGTCGAAAGCTACCTAAGAAGAAATCTCAATCCAGCCAAAGAAAATTTATGTTCGAATAAAATTGATAACAAAAATATAGTTATAGAAAAGGCTTTAGTACATGAAATACCTAAAGAAGTGAGAAATTACACGGAAAATATTGATATGATATACGAAAACGAACAGACACAATTTCCGAGATACATTGAAGAAAAAGATGCGAGAAGATTTTCTGAAAATATAGAAAAACAAACACGAGACGTAAGAAAATTTCAGGACAACATGGAAAAAAAATCTAGTAATTTAATTCCCGTTAATATAGAAAAATCCCTACCAAATTCCAGAGGTTTGAACAAAATGGCGGAATTGAGGGATCGGGGAGAAGAAGTGGTTGATAGTTTGCCCATACCGGTTCTGAGGCATTCCCCAAAATTAAAAGTAAACTTTGAGGAGAAATCATCGGAATTGAGTGAAAAAATGCAAATTGTGGAGGATAAATGGAAGGTACCCGCAGTACAGAAGAACATTTTGAAGTCCTTGCCAAATGAGAAGGGTAAAAACGTTAGTATTCTAACACAGCTGGGTTCAATTCGACGCCAGCTGCAGTTGGAACAGTTGAAATTAGACAAAATGCTGTCTAAAACGCATGATTGAATTTAATATTATCTTTATATATTAGCTCTCACGCCCGTGTGCAAAATAAATATATATAAAAACCAAAAGAGATATAATAAACTTAAATAGATAAAAATAAATAAACCTACATATACATTACATAAATACATATTTGCACCGGGCGGAGGATTACACCCCGGCAGGGGAGACCAAACGGCCGGGGGTCAGGGCGACAGGTTGAGAAACTTATTATTATCTTTATTATTATTAGTTCTCTTTTTATGGCTTTGCACAGACCAGCCAATGTCAAGTTTATAGCAATGTAGAAGTTAGGGAGAAAAGGCGGGAAACTTCGCACTCCGCGGACGCGTCTCCCTCAAACCTTTCCCAAATTAATACCTGTTAACCATTTAGAAAACTAGCCACTACACAAACAACACCAACACTGTCCACGACACAACACCAGTCCTTTTCAAAATTAGCCAACAAACATTAATTCAAGAAAAGCGTGAAATAACCGCGCCCGCCATATACGAAGTCTCCCGCTTTTCTCTCAATATTATCTTTACTTTTATCTGTAATTATATTTTATAATGTCCACAGACTGTATAAAAAAAAAAACCAATATATGTTGTCTTGTGCATAATTAACACAGATTATAAATCAATAATTTATGGTTGTTAAAATGTGGGTAAATGTTGATTTTTTGTTTTGTTTTTTTCTGCATGCGAATGATTTATTGTATATTTGTACTCAATATCCCGAGATACAAGTAAGTACAGGTACTGCTTGTACCATGAGTTTCGATATTGAAGTGAAGTAAAAATATTATTAAGCTATTTTATGAGCATATAAGATAGGTATATGCTCATAAAATAATGATATAATTATTTAAAAACACATGTGATTGAATAATAAGTGCTATTGAACCGATTTGAATAGAAGGAGGAGATTTCCAATACAGTTCATTTTTATCTATTTAATATAAATATTATACCGATATTTAAATGTAAATACATTGGCATTTGTATATTATTTGTAATGATTTTGCATGTTGTAGTCAATTGTTGATTTTTCGCCACAATTTATTGCGAATTCTTTAATTATAAAAAAAAAAGTATGATAAATTCATTTAATTATTGCCTTACTTTTTAACGTCCATGTAGAATGTTTTACTGTAGGGAATACAATTGCGTCGAATATATTCACGTAAATCATGGTGAGTAAGTAATAAAGTTTATTGTGTGTGAGACAAGGATAGTATCTCTTTCTCTATTGTAACTTTCGTGTTTCGTTTTGTTTGACGTTAATTTAAAAAAAAAAAATGAGGGTAGAAATAAATTCACTATCCTTTACTCACATACATAATAATTAAATCTTTTTGATGCTTTCTTTATATAAATATCTGGTATGATTTCAAGTAATCATAATATTCCAGTAAGAATACATATAAAATTGCTTTAATGTTTAAAAATATAATAATAATAATATTATTCAATTTCAGAACAATATGCCTAATTTGAACTGTCCATTAATTTACATTATAAATGTTAATAGTAATTTATCGTAATTTTATAAAAGTCGATAAAAAAATAAAAAATGTGTCCCACTTAGTTTTGGATTATTTAGAAAAAACCGAAGAAAAATGGATGAAACTGAAATAGGCCATTTTTAGAGAAAAGTGTCGTTTATATAATATTTTTATGATAATATATTTTTTTCTAACAAGGTAGGTGATTCAAACCGTTTTTTCTAAAAGAAAATGGTAACTTGATCATCCCTATCTTGTCTTTTTATATACATACTATTATTATTTTAAATATTTACATTTATTCGTAATAAATATAATTGATGTATTTAATATTATAATTTCTTATATATCAAAAGGTATTTTTTGATAGATTAAAGTTAAAATTTACTGGTATAAGAATTATTGAAAAATGAATATTTATGTTATGTTTGGTCATATAATAGGAACAGCAATTTTGGTGCTGTTTTAATTTTTTACTTTGTATCTTCAATGACAAAAAAAAATACAAGTCCAATACCTATTTTATGCTCTGTTGTCATGTAACAGATAAAGTAAAAAAATATTTCGCTTAGAGTTGAAACGCACATTTGCCATTCCTGCCTTACGTTGACGACCTCCGTGGCGCAGTGCGCTGTTGCATTATAAAGTCGGAGGTCCTGGGTTCGATTCCCGGCTCTGGTCTGGTAGGGGGCTTCGGCCGTGGCTAGTTACCACCCTACCGACAAAGACGTCGCTAAGCGATTTAGCGTTCCGGCACGATGTCGCGTAGAAACCAATTGGGAGTGTGGGTTTACCATACCCCTAACAGGTAAGCCCGCTACCATCCTAGACTGCATCATCACTTACCACCAGGTGAGATAGCCGTCAAGGGCCAACTAGTAGTGTATAAAAGTCATCTCAAATCGGGTAAATAGGATCCTTAGATAATAAGAGCATGTTTCGCAAACACCAATAAGCTTTAGCTAACGGATAGATCTGAATTTTTCTTATTAAAAATCTACCAAGATGGGTTTATCTAGTAGATAACGTAAAAGCGGCGAATGTGAAACAGGCCCTAAGCCAAATTTCTCCTTCGTAATATAGTGTAGTGCCAAAAACTAATTCTTCCTCTAACCTTCTAACACAATTGTACCTTATTTCAATGTTTTTTTTAATTTGTACAAACTAAGTACAGTGGACTCCCGATAATCCGGGCCCTGTCTAATCCGGCGCCCCCTGTAATCCGACATGACTTAGAATTACTACTTGACGACTAAAAAAAATTGATGAATATTTCAAAGCTTCATAATTTGATATAGTATTCACTACATGATTTTGATTAATAATTCTTGATTATTTTGGTAGATATGTATGTGCATTTATGCTTAATTTTATAATAAAACGTAAGCTCTCAATTGTTATTTAATTTACTAAATTCGACTTACATAAATTAAGTCTGATTTGTACTTCAAAGTACATACATGTGTACGTATAATATTAGATTCTTGTCATTAGATATGTAATTTGTCGGATTACAAGGTACTCTTTCGTAAAAAAATCCGGACTATAGGGGTCTTAGGCAGTGCTCTATAATCCGACAAATTCGATAGTCCGACACTGCCCTGCATAATGTTAGCCGGATTACCGGGAGTCCACTGTAGTCAGTGGCCTATAATCTAGTACTTCCGAATTTCATTACTATATTCTTGGTGTCTTTCTTTTTCCTAGTGTAGTCACTAGCACTATTTCATTATATCCAGTGGAAGATTTAGAGTTTGCCCCGACTTCAATTGTTCGGCGATTGTATTGTAGTGTTTATATTTGATCCCCTTGGTGATATATAACGAAAAAGCGCCATCGGTTACACAATAGATGGCGCTGTTTCGATTCTATATATAGGTATACAAAAACTTTCACACTTTCGAAAAAGTAGATAATAGATTAATCCCAGTTTTCTTAGACTCGTCTAGCATTTATATATGGTAAATAAATATTCAGGGCCAAACATTGTACCTACGCATAATTTTAGTGCAATAAGAGAAAATGGCGCCGGGCTTATTTTTAAGTTGCTTTTCTTTTTGTTAGATCGATTGCTGTTGTACACAAAACTGAACCTTGTCCATAAATAGTTAATGGGATTTTAAATTACGGGTTGAATAGTTAAATTTTGCATTTACTCGTATGTATGGAATATTTACGCTCAATAGAGTATCGAAAACTATGTAGTGTCAAAGTAGTATTTGTTTTATGTTACAGTCGAATATTATTAGTTCATAGAGCAAGATTTTGTAATTATTCGATCTCGTGGAAGTTAAGTTAAATTTACCATATTTCGTTAACTTTAAAGCGATCGAATTAGTATAAAATCTCGCACTAGCCACGCTGTACTAATTTTATCTATCTGTCTATTTAGTTTAAAAACGTGTTACTAGGAGCGCTCAAGCTTTAGAATCTATAACCTATACAAATAAATAAAATTGGAGTGTCTGTTGGTAATATTGAAATAACCGTTTTTTAATACGTGCATATAAATATGTATACGGTACATACACCAAAATAACATTTTTTATAATTTTTGTCTGTCTGTCTGTTTGTTCCGGCTAATCTCTGAAATGGCTGGACCTATTTTTAAGGGACTTTTATTGGCAGGTAGCTGATGTAATAAGGAGTAACTTAGGCTACTTTTATTTTAGAAAAATAAAGTAATGTTGCAATGTCCAAGTACTGTCCAATACCACGCGCATGCCACCGCCTGTGCCATCACGTCTCGAGCGCCTCCCACAACTTCTCTCACCAACGAATTAATATCCGATTTCACTCATTATTTTTTTTTAGAAAGGAGATACTTTAATGTTTATCCTGTAATTATTTCAAGTAATTCGGGTTAATAATCTATTGCATCGTGATTGAAAGACAAACAAACACACTAACTCAACGCAGACGAAGTCGCGGGCGTCAGCTAGTTATTAATATAACCTCATAATATTGTGTTAACATATATTTTTTGTTTTGTTAATCTATGTAAAGGTTTCTTTTTGTGTACATCAGGTTTGGTGGTTATTATATTTTTGAGTGTTCGAAAGACTGTCGAGTAGGCTAAGTCCAAAAGAGCTTGTAATTTGTAAAACGGAAAGTGATACTAAAGTTAGGTGTTATTGCTATTTGTTCTAGTTGCTAATTATATTTTTTACACGCTTTTTAGTGAGAATGTTTCGGGCAGATTCGCAGTGGCCCATTAAAAGGGAACGACATTAATTGTTGGTCTAATCCATCGACTTTGCCTGCACATAATATTAACGCCAAATTTGTCCATTTCGTACATCAAATTTGTAAAGAAAGAGATGTTAAAATATTAGTTACGTATGTAAAAATAGTCCATTACATTTATAAGCATGCTATTATTAAGAAAATATTGTTTTTCAATTTAATTAAAATTCTGTTATTGCTATAAATTTGTTTCAATTATCTTATTCTTAAATAGCCTTATTTTGCTTGTTTTTAAAAACAAGTTTTTTTTTAAAAGGGTATATACAGTTTTCAGCGCTATACGGATCCGAAATGCAGTTAATACCTGCTACTTAGCAGCTATAAAGTTTTTTTTTACCTCACTTTGTGTGGGCTATCGTTGTAAAGCTGAATTTCTGCTAGTGTTAAGCTGGTATCCTACCAAACTCGCCGCTTCGCTCGGTCAGAGCTAAACAGTACAAAAATGACAAGTTTTATCAAAACCGGCTAAGTTGACAGACTACATAGTCAACACTATTCTAAACGGTATCAAAATGACTAATTCTATCGAAACAAAGGCTAAGTTGACAGACTTACTACATAGTCAACTCAACATCATTGATATCTCGACGTCCTCTTTCGTTTATTCATTTATTTCATCTATTTGTACACGTCAAAATTTAAGGACATTGACAAGAAAGAAGGAAACAAGAAGCGGGATACAAAAGCCAGCATTATCACTTCTTAGCGATAGGACTGAAAAAATAATAATAGAACTTTATTCTTTCTTTAGTCTTGGGCCGTTTCATTCTAGCGGCTCCCTGGAAATCGTTTGATGTCTCATCCGACCTCCCCTAGTTGGGATCGACGAACGCTGTGTTTACAGGTGCGGGGTTGCCATTCCTACACGTTGGAACCTCAACGTCTATCGGTTCTCCAAGCTAATTGTCCCACTCATTGCCGCCACTTCAGCTGTTTTTTTTTCTACGGATCTGCATTTTTTGTGGAGATACTACAAGAATCTGTCTCCATCGCCCAATGAATCTTCTTATGTAGCCCCATAGTAAGCGACCACGTTTGAGCCCTAAGTCACCTCTATGAAAAAATAACTTCACGAAACCATCCGGTACATACATGTAGGTACATTCGGCGGTTAGCTTCCTCAAAATTATGCTTACCTAACTGGATCGTGTCTTAGACTAGACGATTCTGCCTATACCTTACCTATTTATGAAGATACTTTTTTTAAATAAAACAACTCTTAAAATATTAATCTTTTATAATTAAAGTTGTATCTTTTGGCAATGTAATAAATACACAACACTAGTTTGAGAATTTATAAACAATAATACAAAGTTCTTAAATATCAGTAAGTCGTAAAAATTTCGACAAGGACATGAAAAGCTCGAAACCTTCTTAATTCCCGAATGGTAATCCACAATGGTGGACCCAAAAACGTGGACCAATGTGGAGCGTCCTGTTATATCTGTTTTACATAAACATTTATAAAAACTTTACTCAACACCAAAATATTTTAGCTATTTATTAAGTATTCTTGGGGTAAATACCCCTAAAACAAACTGCCAATATTCAACAATGATGTTTAAAAGTACAATATCATTAAACATCCACAGATAAAATTGTTTGAAACATTTGAAATTATATTCTTTATTGTTAGTTTATGAAACTCATGCATAATAGGGGGGTTACTAAAACGCAAGTGTGATAGTCGATATCACAAGTGTTTTTTTTAACCTAGTTATGTATAGTTCCATAAACTAAATCATCTTAACTCAAACACCCAAATCAGGACAAAACACTAAAATAATACCTTCCAAATGAATTTGGTATGGTCTGGCATAGAACAATCAACAACAAAAAAAACTACATGAAACCACCTTGGCAGGTTACCCACTTGTTAATATTTTAAATAATTATTAAAGCAGCACTTTCTTATGAAAATAACGCTTTAATTACTTCAAAGAATTAACTAAAATGTGTAATTTTTTTAGGGATATTAAGATATGAGTCTAGATACAGTTTACAACCATATCGCTATTTTGTTATTTTATGACAAAAACAGACAGTTTAAAAGAAATCGTGAAGTTACTAGGAAGTTATTAGGTTAAGTTCACACTTTATTACATGTGGGCCAATTTGGATTATTGATTGATGCCTAATTTTTTTTTGTAATATAAGTACATATTCAAAAACTATAGAAAAAAATCGCTTGCAAAGTCCTCTTGTGCCCAGAAAAGATATCAAACCTGCCCTGAAGTGATACGTAGGTAATTCAAAGTAAATTCATTCATACCAGTACGTCAACCTTTCCCTTTTTTTGGGGACGGGTTGGTTGTCGACTATTCACAGTGAACCGCAAAAAGTTAACCAAATATGAACACAGCCTTAACATTTAAAAATTGTAGTAGAAAGAGATCACTTTACTCTATCACATAATATGCCACATGGCTGCATAATAATTCAAGATCAACTCCTTCAAAGACTATTAACTTGTGACTAACAACTTGTGGAAAACCGTTTAAATTTTTTCAATTATCTTTTTATTTATCATAATACCATACATTGATGAATGAATGAACGAATGAATAGAATGAACATACATTTTTTTTTCTCTCCTTTTATGGCTTTACACAGATTAGCCAATGTCAAGTTTATAGCAAGTTAGGGAAAAATGGCCGGAAATTCGCACTCTGCGGACGCGGCTCGCTCAAACAAGAAAAGCGTGAATAAACCGCGCCCGCCGAATACGAGGACTCCCGCCTTTTTCATGAAAATGCATAATTAACGTTTCATTTAGAATGCCATAATATAAAGATAACAAAAATATTCGTCGAGAAATAAAAAGAAAAAGTTTTTATTTTTTTGTTAAGTAACACATAATATTGTGAAAAGTTTGCATTGTTTTTAAACAGGATTTTATAATTATTTGGACACAAAACATTAGACAAAATGCAATTTTTTATAAAAAAAAATATATATAATCTAGAACAGTTTCACTTTAAAAAAAAACATGACATTTTAAATTTACAAAACCATTTGCGCATTTTTTGAACACCAAGATTTAACATAAACCCGTATTATCAAATTGAATATTAAATACAAAATATTGTCTCTGACATAGTCTCCGTTTATTTATGGTGTATACATTACGTTGATGGATGTCGTAAAAAATCTTCCAGCGATGGACCGCACCTCCCTAATGGGTCTCTGGGGAACATGATCATATCACCCACCCACGTGAACTGCAAAAGTCTATTCTCTATGACATGCCTCCATCTAGGATTTTCAGTCAACAGGTCTCTGTAATTATCCCCAGACACTATGACTCCATCAAACTCTGCTGCGCATTGGACTATGTACCTGGCAATATTCAATGAAAAATTAATACAAAATAGTGATTTATATCATCATCATCATCATTAGCCTGATGAACTAAAGGGCTTCTCAATAAAAAGGTTAGAGGAATTTAGAGCTTAAACCCACCAAGCTGTACTAATGCTCGTTGACATATGGTAAGTGATAAAAAACAGGAATTACAGCTCCAGGGTGATGAAAAGTACCAAAACTTTTTTGGCCCACACGGCAATATATTTCAATTATCATCATCATCATGATCAACCCATTACCGGTTCACTACAGAACACGGGTCTCCTCTCAATATGAGAAGGGTCTGGCCATGGTCCACCACGCTGGCCGTGTGCGGATTGGCAGACTACACACGCCTTTGAGAACATTATGGAAAACTCTCCGGCATGCAGGTTTCCTCACGATGTTTTCCTTCAGCGTTGAAGCAAGTGATATTTTAATTGTTTTTTTAAAAACGCACATAACTCCGAAAAGTTAGAGGTGCGTGAGCGGATTCGAACCGCCGACCTCAGATTAGGAGGCTGACGCCCTAACCACTAGACTATCACTGCTTCATAAATAAAACTATTAAATTTGGTTTGTTCTTGGGGTACATTTTTAAATTATTATTATAATGCCACTACAATAAACATATTTGAATACTAAACGCTATGCTAAAATATTATTTGAACTATACTTCTAACCTATCATCATATGATGAGACCATTCTACCCTGAATCTCTCTTGAAGGGGTGTATACCACAAGCCCTTGCCTTTCTAATTGATCAAGGAGGTGGCCATCTGTGCTTTTACCAAGTTTACACCTGAAATTATTATAATAAATGTCATACAAATATTTATAAAAAGATAGTTTTTCATATAAAATATAGTTGTTTCATATAAAATCCTCATTATTATTATATGTTCATATGAAATCGAATGTTGGACAGCAAACTGCATTATAATGCACAAGTCATTTTCATGTTAGAAAGAAAAAGTCATATTTTAAAAGCAACTTAGAGAACAAAACTGGCAAAAACTAGTATTAAAACTGTGACTGCTTAAATTATGTACGCAAATGTATTCATAATTTACCTGAAATGAGGCACAAATGCTTTAACGACATGCCCTCGGCGCACAAAATAGTCAATGCAAATTTTTAGACCCTTCACTGAGAACACTCTGCCCTTGGTGTGCCTAAAGTGCAAAAATTACATAATATAATATAAACTTGTCCATACACTTTATATTTTTGAATGTTTATATACAAATAAATACATACTGCATAGCAACATTGCTGCCATCTATAACAATCATTCTCAAGCCAGTCTTGTTTCGTAAATCTCTCTCTGGGTTGTATATATTGCTACCTATGCTATTCCGTGAAGTGGCCCGCCCCAATATCACCTCCTTTATGTATGTGTCTTCGACAGTTTCTGTGGCTCTGGTCACTCCATTCTGTAATAAGAAAAACTTGGGAAACTACTTACCCTCAGATATGTTACAGATGGCTCAAAATTCTCTAGTATAATTGTTTCCAATCTTTAGTGCTCACCAGTTTATGCCAGAATAAATCTCAAACAATCCAAACGACTCAAAACAAAATAGTTGGCCTACATTTATTTTAGTTTTTCATTAATTGATGCAGTTTCCAGTAATTTGTTTCATCATTATTTAAAATCAATTTTTAAAAGTTAATTAAGGAAAAATTATGTGTAATTTATTTATAAGAAAATTCTGTCATCAATGGAAAGCATGATCAGTAACATAAGCTATATTCACCCATACTCCCATAGGAACACAAACTATACAAGTTAAAACAGTTTGAAAGTTTTGCAAATTTTCACATTTTCATTAACAAAATAATTAAATATTCAATTACTTTGCAGTAAATAATGTACTTGTAGGGGTAACCCTTTGTTCAAACCTAGTTTAGTTTTGTAAATCTTTAAAAAAATTAAATTATTTAGCTAATTTAACAAGTTTAATATATTACCTTAAGACTGTGCAAGCTAACATTTCTACTATTAGGTCCACTACAACCATTAAATATCTTTTGTGCTATAAACTCCAATAACTTTCCTCTCTCCGTAGAGTCCATCTTTGCTATTCCATTAGCAAACTTTCTCATTTGCACACTATTTAGTCTTTCTTTACATTGCTTAGTATTTATAACAGTAACATCTGAATCTCCACTCATAGACAAACTCTCATTGGGTAGTGTACAGTTATCTGTGGTATTTGCTAAATCTATAACTGTATCCTGATTACTAGCATTCAATCCACTTTCATTAGTCAAATCTATTGTTAAATATGAATCTCTGTTAATTTCTTTTGTTAAATCTTCTACTTCTTGCTGGAAGTTCTGTGCGGAGTTGGAATTATTGTTTATTCTGAGATGTGATTTACTATTTTTTATAGAATGTTTGCTTGTTGATAATGGAGTTGAGCATTGTAAAGGACACGGAGCATTATTTATGATTAGGTCATCATCACCACCTCCTATAAAAAAGCTACTATTTCGGTTGTCTTGTGGATTATTTGCATCAATTTCTATGACAGTAGTGTTAGAACTAGCCAAAGAAGATGAATCATTCTCACTGCGTAGATGTTGAAACAACTTTTTAATATTCTTCTTAGTTTTACTTTTTCTCTTGTTCACGAGCTTCCCGTTCTTTTGAATACTCAAAAATGAATGGACACTTTTCTGTAACATTAATCAAATTTTGAAAGTTGTTTTAGGTTTTAGTAATGGGGTGTCAATAGCTGAAAGATTACTGTGAATAATTAACTAAATATTTTACTTTAAAAGTACACACGGCATACATGGTTCATGATATTCTGCAATATATGCAGTAAAAGGTCAATTAGTTAAACAGGGAAAATTACAAAGGCCTAGTTTGGGGTTCCTAGTTCAGCAAGTAATTATAGATTGGTAAAATTGATATTTCGGTTAAAATTTTGTATTGCGTAGGTACGATTATCGAGAATTAACTAAAAAATAATGTATGAGGGTGAAATATTTTTTTACTACATAAACATTATAACCTATATATCTAGATTAAGACTAGATAGGCCAAGTAAAACACCATAAATAAACTGAAAACAACATAAATATGTAAATACTTACACAGCGATTTTGGTGTTTCTTTTTTTTCCCCATATTCTTATTACGGTTAATTGACAGTTAATTAAATTGTATTCAGAAAAACAATTTAATCGCCAAATCTAAGTAAAATTGTACACAATAAGCTTGACCAATTCAAAATTTTTTACATATGTTACTAGGTATATCAAAAATATGGTGTCTTCGGTTTTTTCACAGAGATCATAAATAAATTCATAGACAAACCGTTTTACTCTTACAGTGCAAATAGTGTTTATATCTTCATTGAAACATATGTTGGAAAAAGTATATATCTAACTTGAAAAGTTTTATTGAAGTAGATAGATTCTTCAGAATAATGCAAAAGATAAGAACCAACCAAGGGCAAGGATGATGAAGTTCTGTGTTAAAAAAAAAGTAGTGTTTAATTTCGTCTCTTTATTTTATTAAACATTCATAACGTATTAGTTGCTAACTTACAATTATTATACATTTAAATTAACATCATTTTCTTATATTTCACTGAAAAAAAAAAAACCTAATCAATAGGTAGTAATGTTACGAATGTGCAAGCGTGTTTGCCTGTTTGTTTAATTTATATGTTTATTTCAACCGATGCATCGATTTTGTTGTAATTAGGAATACATTTAGCTTGCATTCTGGAGACGGACATAGGATATTACTTATCACAGGAAAAACCCTTTCTGGTGGGCTCATAAAAATAAAGTACCTAATATAAAACTGTAATTAAGATAAGTATCATGTACAGGTAAACTTAAAAACTGATGCTGACAAAACGTTTAATAGATAGCTTGCATCCTTGAGACTAATATAAGCTACTTAAAAAAATAGCACGCGGTAGTCGCTATCAACTTGGTGTGTGTGAAAAAAAAATAATATCATAGACACATAAAGTAAGACCTATAGCAATAAATTTGCTAGAAAACTAACTTTTAACTAATCCTGTATCGAGATCTCGTATTGGGCGACCCCGGTTTTTAAACGCTTTTCTTGAATTAATGTATTTTTTTGAGAAAGATTTGGGGGAACGTCCGCCCAGTGCGTTTCCCGGCCAGTGCGTTTCCCGGCCTTTTTCCCTAAGTTCAATCCTCCATTGCTATAAACTTGACATTGGCTAATCTGTGTAAAGCCATAAAAAGAAAAAAAAATGCTGTATCAAAAGTGTTTGCTATTATATATGAATATTTATTTGAAGTTAATTACTTGTCATATAGGTATAGAACCTATTTATTATATTTTTAAATAAATGTAAATTCTAAATCATAATAATTATATACTTACTGGCCAAGTAAACGACATCTTTCACTATATATTAGGTACCACAAATGTAATAACGAAAACACTTTAAATCACATAACATTTATTTGAAAATAGATGCCTATATTATGCACATGTTTGAGCAGACAAAGTTATAATTACGAATAAATAAAAGCGTTTATTGCATCGCCAAATGAATGAAACCATATGATTTTTTTATAACGCACTTTCCTAATCGAGAACTTGTTCTATACTAACGTTTCTAAATCATGCTTACATTCATGAAAGCTTGAACGCTATACGCCCTTAAAATCTGTACATGTGTTAAAGACTACCTAAATTGGGCTTCGGATTTATGCACACTTAGATAGAGCCCAAAACAACAATTAACAAAGGCAGGTAAATCCATATCCAGGTAGGTGTATAGATTTTTTTGTCTATGGATACTTATAGATACAGTCTAAAACAAAATTTAATAGACAGGTATGTCCTTATCTAGAATAATAGACAGGTATGACCTTATCTCATAAAAAAAACCTACGTGTTTAGATTTTTTTTATCTAATAAATGTAAAGAAGCTATTTATCTTAGGTAGGATTATTATTTGTCAAAACTGCTCACCCACTTTGCAACAGTACCTTACTTAATACCTTAACTTGTGTTGCACAGTAGGTAAATAACCTATTGATATAAATTTATTTTTGATGAATTCTTATAATAACTGTTTGGATTTTAAGTAAGACCCACGATTCCTTTCTTTGACATTGACACAAACTTTACGTTGAGCGATCATTTTGTCAGGAACTCATGTTGTGCAATACAAAATCTGAGTCTTGTGAAGATAGTTCCGTATAATATACAGTCACGTATACTATTGTATTCTTTATATTTATTAGAAGATATCTACTACTACAAATTTAACATAAACAATATTTCACAAATATTTACTGGACACGTTGCACTTGCTACGTGTGGGATTTATCTGAGTAATAAATCATTTTCACCTTATCTTATGGGTAATCATTATCACTAAGCTGTTCCATAATATATACATACACAACGCAAACATGGGGAATGAAATAATTGCGTGGAATTATTTTGAAATTCTACAAAAGCGCAGGAGGTTAGCCAACCTGAAGCTATTCTGAAAATGTTGATTGGTTAAGGAGTATACAAAGTTCACTTGATTAGATTAATTATTTCAAAAATACATGCCTTATATGGTAATCTAATTCTATTCATTAACAAGGTTATTATGGTAAAGTTCATCCAGTCATGGTTAGGAAAAATCATTTGATTTAGATCTCGATGACAGTAATCGTTGCTTTTCCCCTTTTGGCCATATATTTGCGATTTACAATTTTTTTTATTTCTAATTTCTGTACTATTGCCATTCAAAAGCTTATCTATAATAATTTAGATTGCCTACTAAATAAAAAGCTTGGAAACCGATGGAATTGAATAAATATTTTTTTTTTTCTCAACATTTACGGCCTTACATATAAACGTTGTATAGCGCGTGAATAGTTACAAACCGATTTCTAAATTTCTGTCGTCAGTAATTCTACATGCATTTTATACTATCAATATATCATTTAATGTTCATATCATTCGAAAAATATATATTAGGTTATGTTTAAAATAATGTTGATATAATAATATAATAATGTTTAAAAAATATAAAAGAAAACTGGACTAACAATCTGGATATTAGAAAAAAATTGTCATTAATTTAATTAAACTTCATATTATTTTATAATAAATTAGCGAATGAAATCATTTTTTTTTTACGCTGGGAAATGCTTTTACGCATGCCCTCCGGAGGCGACCAAAATACCCACTAAAACCCAGCGATTCTCCTTCGCGTCGCCTGGTGGCTGGGTCACGGGAACACTTGTGCACTCGACCGCGGCCCAGCCAGAGAAAAAAAATCATGGAGATGTCTTTGAATAAGTTCAAAGTATTTAGCAACCCCTTATACCTACTCGTATAACATAAAGATTATACAAAGATTATTTCACAGTAGCGATAAAAGAGCTTGGGTATGAAATGAAACTTCATGCCTAACTTAGTATTAAAGGACAGTGAGGTCACCAGATAACATATACAAAATGATATGCCTACCCAGCTAAGTTTGTTGTGGGCCTATTCTTAGACCGCGTTTGGAACCCTCATAATTTTAGTTTTTAAATTAACGAATGTATAGTTATCACCATCATTATCTACCCAAAAATATGATTTATAAATGATCAAATTAATATTCAAGAGCGCTTCATAAGTGATAGATCAACATGAACAAATTACATAGCAATGTAAAATATCTAAAAATTAAAGAACGGCGTAATAATTTACGGAAATTGCCTAATTAAAAAAATATATATACCTACCAAAAACCAAAAAATATGTATGGTAAAAGACATTATAAATACATATATGCCACCAACAATTTTTCAGGATCTTCCGACCTCCTCACAATTTCGTGAAGATGGAAAGCATAAATTAATATATAAATTAATATATATGCTGCTGATATAGACACTATATTCGTTTTGCAGAAGAGGGCTGTTCGTGCGATATATAAATTAGGTCCCAGAGAGTCATTAAGAGATAAATTTAAAGATTATAAAATAATGACAGTGCATAGCCAATATATATATGAAAATTTAATGTATGTTCATAAAAATATTGATAAATTCAAGAAAAAAATGGACTGTAACGCACTGAACATTAGAAGTAAAAGTAAGCTTGTAGTACCGTTTAGTAGGCTGCACAAAATTAGTAACTCATTCAAAGGAAATTGTATTTTATTCTATAATAAATTACCTATTGATATCTTGGAGATGTCTATCAATAAGTTCAAAGTTTTTATAAAACGAAAGCTTGTAGAAAAATCATATTACGATATTAAGGATTATATAAACGATAAAAAAGCTTGGGTGTGAATTGCTCTATCTCCATAGGTACTATAGTTTATTATTAATTTTATTCATTATGTGAGATGGTGATAACGAAAAAAAAGAAAAACCCCGGCTAAGTTTGTTGTGGGCTTCTTCTTAGACCGGGGCGCGTTTGGAACCCTCATAGCTTTAGTTTTAAGTTTACGAATATAGTTATCACCATGAAATAACTACTGTGTAAATTATTGACGCGTCAAAAGTGCCTTTTTAAGGACTATTTGAATAAAGATTATTTTGAATTTGAATTTGAATTTGAATAAAAAAGTGTAAAAACCATTTCTTATTCATATTTAATTATTCATAGTTTTTGAGTTATTTATTTATAGCAGATTATTAAGGTGAACTCACTGTCCTCCCCATAAACGTATAGTTTCAGGAGAATGGTTAGACTTACAATTAAAATGCGTTTGTGTATTTTGAACAATAAAAAATAAACTTTTCGATTTGATTAGACAGCTAAGTTCTTTATTTATAGTGGATAAATTAGTATATTATTAAGGTGAACTCACCGTCCTCCCCATAAACGTAACGTTTCTAGAGAATGGTTAGATTAACAATAAAATGTGTTTCTGTATTTTGAACAATAAAAAAAAACTCTTCGATTTTTTTAATTCAATTCAATTCAAATAATCTTGATTCAAATAGTCCCTTACAAGGCACTTTTGACGCGTCAATAATTTACATAGTAGTGATTCGATAGTGATAACTACATTCGTATACTTAAAACTAAAGCTATGAGGGTTCCAAACGCGCCCCGGTCTGAGAAGAAGCCCACAAGAAACTTAGCCGGAGTTTTTTTTTCGCTATCACCATCTCACATAATCAATATAGTAATAGTACCTATAGAGATAAAGCAATCCATACCCAAGCTTTTTTATCATTTACATAATCCTATCGTAATATGAGTTTTCTGTAAGCTTTCGTTATATAAAAACTTCGATTTGATTAGACAGCTATGCAAACGCTATACAACGTTCATTATCAGTGTATTATAAGTTACTATTTACAAGTGTACACTTCCAATGTCTTAACACAAGTGTTGCAATCAACTCGGCAGCACCAGTGAAACTTGCACTCGCACCGCTCCTTCACCACGATCTTCTTGGTGTTGTATCCGCGACCGCAGCACATGAGCGCGCAGCCGTCGACTCCGGCGGACGTTTTATTGCACTCTCTACCCATCGTTCCAGGTGCACCCTATTCATTTATTTATTTTTATTATTTTTGTACCAAATTTGTTATATCAATCACTTACAAAAGAAGTATACAAAGGAGAGCTTATCTCTATAAGAGATCTCTTCCAGCTACCCTCGGATGTGAGTAAGATGAATTTATAAAATGGAATAGGTCAAACAAGGTATATTTAAACTACATACAAAAATATGCTTAGATAAATTAAATAACACATTTATACATATGATATGATATAATATATATAAATAATAAATAAATAAATATACTTTAAATATTAATATTATATATATACATATATGTCACATTTGCACATCCTCACATATCCTCACATTTGCATGCGGTGTTTGCCTGTTAAGTTTAAGTGCATTTAATTTAGTTTAATTTTATTTTCTGTTATTGTTGATATATTTTATAACTAGGTTAGGTTAAATTTGCACTACTTCACATTTGCATGCGGTGTTTGCCTTTTACTGGCTAAGCATTTTTGTGCTGTATCTCAGTGCAAGGTACAGAATTCTGTGATAATAAATGTTTTGGCTGTTGGCGAACCAAATTAATAAAAAAAAAACCAAATAGGTAATCAATATATAAACGCATAACGTGTGACGTCCGACCGTCCGACCCCCCGTTATCCCAAACGTCGCCTTCGGTCTCAAAGAAGGCACCCTTAGGCAGACGTTCCCTTAGCTTCTTCGAGTCCTAGGGCTCAAAATTTCTTCTGGCAGAGTTTCTTTACGAAGCTCGCCTAACACTTACGCTGTGGCAACCAATTGGGGTTGGCACAGCTAATAAACAGTCCGAAAAGAAAATGTGACGTCCGCTTAAACCAAATTATCTAAACTTTCTGGTCAACATGGTAATCGAACTATCGACGACATCCGTGGTACAGTGCTAGCATGCCCTAGTGCATTATAGCGGTCCTGGGTTCGATTTCCGCCTCGAATCTGGTCTAGTGGGAAGCTTCGGCCGTGGCAAACTGTCAAAGATAAATCGTCAAGCGATTTAGCGTTTCGGTATGATGCCGCGTAGAAACCTTTGGAGGATAAGTTCAGCCTGCAACGCATCGGTGGCTCCTCTGGAGATATTCACGGGCTGCAGTAATCACTTAACATCAGGTGACCTGTGTGCTGTTGTTATATAACAAATCCGACTATTCGCGTAATTTCGACAACTTACCAAAGAAATGTTCCTGATACAATAATTCGGTGATTCTTCCAAATAAACCAGATCTTGCGCAGTTGGGAGACTGTAGTTTGGGTTGCTCAGCCTCAGTTTCCCGCGACGGGACACCTTCACTTCGGTTGCACCTTCATATTTTTCACGTAGATAGTCTCCTGTTAATATAAATAAAAGAAATATAAGCTGTGTCAGCCAAAATGGCAACCGAGTAGCGAGTTGGTTCCAAGCACCTTCGTCCATAAGAGAAGAGTCCGGTGCCCGAGTGGTACATTATTTAGATTGCGGCTTTTGCGGATTTACGGTTTCCTCTGAAACCTTTTAGTCAAATCAAATTATTAAAAAAAATAGAATTGTTTTGAATGTAAAACATTGGTTGTCAACGTCTTTAGCTTCCTATTACCTAAATAAAGAAACAAAAAATCTTATAAATAACTTAGTTTGAAAAAAAAAATACACTAATGAAGGTAAATTCAAATTCAAATTCAAAATAATCTTTATTCAAATAGTCCTTAAACAGGCACTTTTGACGCGTCAATAATTTACATAGTATTTATTTCATGGTGATAACTATATTCGTAAACTTAAAACTAAAACTATGAGGGTTCCAAACGCGCCTCGGTCTAAGAAGAAGCCCACAGTAAACTTAGCCGGGTTACTATTCTTTTGACGATATTTTTTTAACACTGAATAAACATTCTGCTACCTTTGTTTTTATCGTTAAAATCTACGTTATCATATTAGACGCTATATTCTTGTCACGGGGGTTGAAATATGATTAGAAAATAAATGGATAAATAATTAAAACGCTAAAAATAGTGTAGTAAAATATTTCTTATGCTATTTAGATTTTGATCTGATTGTACCTACTATATATGTTACTGTTGCCGTATCAATCTATTAAACAGCTTTCCAAATACAAAAGTTAGTTTTTACTAAATTCAAAGTACTATGTATGCCTTATTTAAATTTCTAGCACCATAAATTTAATGGGACTCCATCAACACACCATGGATGACAAAGTGAACACACATTTTAAGAAATCAATTTTCCGTGTACCAGGTCAGCATGAAGCGACAGGCGAATTAATAGAACTCATTAGCTTTACAGTATCAGATGGAGAATACAATGCAGGACCATTTACCCGGTTACGGAATGTTAGTTCTTGGTCTCTGCGGCGAATAGGCGCTTAATACAGTAATTTGTGAAATGTAATGTATTAGAGACGATTTATTTCAGACTTGTTTGTATTGGTATACCTCCAGCACAGTTATAGTTGCCTGGTAGTTTGGACATTTTCATAACTTTCTGTTTTAAAAATTAAAAGCAGTTCAGTGCTGTACCCAGCCCAAAGACTGGTTACGTTATTACGCAATGTTAAAAAAGATTATAAATAAAAAAAAAACTGGTCAAGTGCGTATATTATATAAACCATATTATTAGAAACAGAAATAAACTTTGCCGTAAGTTTTTTGTATATGAAATTTATCTCACTAGCTCAAGAAGAATGCTTTTGGTACTTTAAACGAGTCAGCAAAATTGGTTTTAGTTAAACAGTAAAACAAAAAAAAAGTTTTTAAGCACTAAAATATAGTAATAGACATTTAATTTTCATTGCCTCATAATATCCACGAAAATTTTAGCTTACCTATAACATTTTACTGTAATATGCAATATATTATCATTAATAATAAATATGTTTCACTTTATAATTTTGAAGAACAGCATCATTATTTTTAAAAAAGGAAACATGATGGTGGGAAATAAAATTAAATAAAAAACTCCCTTATAACTTTAGTTTCTTGGATGGTAATTTCTATATACGTATGAATAAATATGAAAGACTGAATCTAGTGGTAATTTAAGCAGAATTGAACGTCTAACACTGGATGAATCTTTCTTTCTGAAAAGTTGAATGAAAAATTCCGAAAAGTTATGAATTATTTAAGTGCTGGATATCTGCTAAAGGCGCTTCAGAGACATATATACGTCATTATATTTTACTCTCCAAAACACGACATACGAGTAGATGGGTACATTATAGATTACGGAGTATTCTTAAAACTGAAATCAATCTTTTACGCGATGTCCATTGAAGTCCCTAGACTAATATGGAGTTTTTGAATAATAGTAGTAAAATATTCTTAGGCCAGATAAACAATTATATTCCTACTTAAACATTTAAATTATTAGTGTAATAATATTCAAGAAATAATAAGGTACTATTCTAAAAGATGAGTAACACGAGACCGAAGTACATGAATTAAATAACAAATTGTACACCCTAAGCCTGCCTATCTATATGTTATATCTAGGTTGCCTGGAAGAGATCGTTCTTTAGCGATAAGGCCGCCTATTGTACGTCTTTTATTTTCTGTGTGTTTCTTTGCTGTCTTTTATTTCTTCTTTTGTGTGGTGTACAATAAAGTGCAATTACATTTCATTTCATTTTCATAAGTTATTTCCGAGTTTCTTTGAAACCCTTTCTTCTCTCGGGATTCTAAATTAGAATCAGGCGCTATGATCGGGATTCAATTAAAAAATCTTCGCTTACTAGGGATTCTAGCCTGACAATAATAATATTTAATAAAATAAGATAAACACTCTTTATTGCGCACAAATTTTAAAGAAACAACAACACGGAACACTTAACACCTGAGTATGCTAAGGCGGTCTTATTGCTTAAGCAATCTCTTCAAGACAACCCTTGGGGAAAGAATTTGTTCCTTATTGCACAAATAACTATTAGTTTATGCTCGTATCGGTTACAGAGTAGGTTGTATTTGTTAAGTTAAATTCAACATATTCTGTCTTTGTCTTACCTTTGTTGTTTATTATCAATTTTTTATTAGTCTTTACATTTTTATACATTGCAATGGCAAAGATAAATAGACACTCCGCGCTGAACTCACCTATCTCTCTGAAGATGGCCAGCTGTTGCCAACAGGTGATGAGGCTGCACGAACCCGACACCCCGTGGCATTTGCAAGTCACTCGCGACTTCTTTATGACCGCCTGGTAACACAACGATCAATTTATTGGGAAAAACAGGAATTTATATCCTTTCTCGTTAATTAACTATACTAGTTTGCGGTTCGACACACAGTTCGAATGGCCCAGGTTCGATTCCTTCGTAGAACTAAACATTGGGTTTTTCATCAAAGAAGTTTCACATGGACTTTGGAAATTGGGGTTTTCCACTCACGTGTGTCGTTTTAATCACTTAGGTTAGGTATCAATACTCAATAAGGTATACGATGTACGATCAATTACTACTGTGAAACTAATACAAGACATACCCGCCGGCCTGCTTCGTTGTTATGCCTGTTCATAAGCTGACGTCCCTGTTCGCGACTGCCTCTTTTCACCTTGCGTTCCCTTTCGCGAATGTCAACGAATCCTTCTGTGAATCTGTGGACAAGAAAAAATAATAAGGTTTTTTCCGTGAAGGCTTTCAGGCGTGCCATAAATCTTTTTAACCTTTTGATTCTAAATAATTCCAAGTGATACTTTGCACCATTTCGCATAGCGCTTAAAAAAGTAAGGTATTAGTAATCCATACTCCATATATGTACGTAACATAGATGAAGCCTGGATTACGTATAATAATACTACATGATGATGAGTGATCTGACGACCCCCGTGGTTCAGCGCGCGCTCTGTCGCATTATAAAGTTGCGTGGGAGGTCCTGGGTTCGATTCCCGGCTCGAGTCTGGTCTGGTGGGTAGCTTCGGCCGTGGCTAGTTACCACTCTACCGACAAAGACGTGTTGCCAAGCGATTTAGCGTTCCAGCGCGATGTCGTGTGGAAACCAATTAGGAGTATGGGTTTACCATACCCCTAACAGGTTAACCCGCTACCATCTTAGACCGCATCATCACTTACCATCAGGTGAGATGAGGTCAACTTGTGGTGTATACAAAAAAAAATGACTAATGTCTGAACTCAAACTTATAAAACTATATTCTTTTGCGTTAGGCATTATAATAAATACACGAATGTATGGAAAGTGATCGTAAGCTTACATTTTATATAGTTATGTTTGCATAAAGAAAATTACTAAGCGATTTTTACAATAAGCATTGTTTTTACAAAAGATAATCTACATTTCACGCGTTACGATTCCGTTAGCCCAACAGTGTGATTCCAACTTTACTTTTTACTCCTGGTACATGAAACTTTCTTGGTAGCATGAAATATGTGAAAGCTTTCACGTAGAAACGAGATGGCGAAAGTTCGCATTTTCGTTTCAAGCCACGCCCACTGCTACGACGTAGCTACTGAATATCGATTCGTAGCAAGTTGGACATGTTTAATACATTTGAGCTTTATTGTTTCTGCCAAAGAGTTTTATTTTCACTGAATCTAAAAGCGAAGCATGCTTTTCCAATATAAGCTTTCAGTGCAGGGTTGTAAAGTTTTAGGAGCTGTTATAAGTTGACCAACTAGTTAAGCAACTAGTCAAGTCATAAGTAGGAATTGTTTCCCAATAATTTATACAAAAAACATAAATGTATTTACATTTTTATTGGTTTTTATTTATCTGAATACGGCATGAATTAAGCTTCACTATTATTCTGGTAATTATATTATTACATTTTGAATCTATATCGAAGGATTTTCTTGGTATAGCAACAAAGTAAGTAAATAAAAAAGTAAATATAAGATATGCATTTAATTAATAAAATATGATTTTGATTCTTATCGAGTTTATTGTTTACAGTAAATATATTTGCACTATGAGCCTTAACTCCAACTGCGCATTAGGGGAAATCCACCCAGAGTTCTCACGTAGGGCGGGCGGTCCCGAATCCGGATTATTAGCCCTTAGCAATCTATGCAATCCTGGTACATGATCAGGATTTAAACCTGCTTAAGCGGTTCTGCCCGGTTTATCCGGGCTTGGATTATCCGGTTTTCTTTCTATCGATGTAGTAGGTAGGGGTACGGGTCTATTATTCTTTACAAGAGGGATAAGTTGTATGTGTGTTTATGTCTCATATACTCGTATTTATATCAACGATTTTTCTTACAAACCTGCGTGAGTAAATTTTAATTAATAAACTCAGTAACAGTACAAAATATTAGCTCTTATCAATATTATTAAGAATATCAAATCAACGCCATCATCGCAATAAACTTTTATATTAATAATGAAATTACGTTGCAAAACTAAAAAATATACAAAATACAAAATTCTACTGCAAAATATTTATGCGTCAATTGGTCTGAAAATACTTAGATAACTATTTAATATTAGTTTGGTAAACGGTTTTTAAGTTCGATACTTAGGGTATATTTCACAAACTCCCGATTAATATCTATTAGATATTTTAAATTATATTATTTTTTATGGCTGTGATGAGCTGACGATGGCAAATGTGAATCAGCAGGTTTCTAAAACCGTACTGGACCGAGGTCATCCTAATATGATAATATCAAAAGATGGACGTCTATTGCTGGACATAGGTCTTTTCCAGTCACTCCCAGAAGGTAGATGAAATCAAATGAACCCATCGTTTGATTTCAACTACCTTCGCCGACCAACATAGCCTTAATCGGTGCGGAGCGGTTATTTATGCAACTTTGGTCATTTAAGTCCATCGCCGAGCTATGTGATTTGATCATATAGAGATACTTCGAGAGATTCGAGAAATAGAGGCTCTGCACCTTCATATGACAATCATCAATCAAAATACACCTTGTTCAAGATTTTGTTATTCAGGCACATTAGGAATTATGGATGAAAAGATTTTATGAAGTTTCAAGTAACACGCTGACCAAGCGAGTTTAATTCGGCGGTTTAACACTGTCACGAAATCTGACTAAACCTAACTGGATCGTGTGTTCCAGTAACGCTCTGTAGTCCCCCTACAACTACTGAGAGTTGCTTTAAATGCGCTCTTGTTCGCACATGTTGACAAACTCGACTGAGTTAATACTTAATACAATGCTCAATGACCTCGGCAATAACTAAGTAGGCTGAGCTGTTAATCCTCTATTACAATTGATTGATTTTTCAATTGCTTGTCAAAATTGATAAAAAATTTACAAAATAAGTAACTGTATAAATCATAATACCTACTGTTGTAGTTAAAAATAATCTAAGTAGAAAGTTAGTTGAAATTCGAGTTCAACAAGTACTTTCGAATCGCTATCTTTTGGTATGCCAAGACGCAACGATTCAACAAATTCCTTTGAACGTCTTACCGCTTGCTGCTATCCTAGTAAGAAAAATACTCGAATGCGGGAAAATCTACCCTAAGGAGTACGGGGTAACATTTTTCCTTTACCCGCTTTACCTCTCCCCTACCTAACTCTTGGCATTTTTCGCATGCCAATAATTTTACAACTCCTTGCCATCCTGCGTTCCTATTCCATAAAATTCAACAAGCCGAAATATCGGAAAAGCTTTCACAGTATAAAGTGGTAGTCAAAAAAAGTATCTATGTACAGAAGAACTGGAAACTTTTTTCATACTATAATACTCATACTCTCGTGATTTATTATATTTGCAACGAAGTCGTGAATACTATATATAATATTATGATTTATTATAAGAGTTTTAAATAATTTGTCCACTCATCGAATTTGACTAAGCTTTGTTAAAAAACATTTTGAATACATACATTTACGTTTTTTGGGTCACAAATATTATATTTCATTTAATTACCATACACTGTAAAATAATAAAAATGTACACTTTGGATGTACCACCCAATATTACGTATGTTATGAGCAAAAGGAAAGGTAAAATTAACTTTCACAAAGTAAAAACTGAAAATCCTTATTGCCATCAGCTTTAGGGGTAAAATGAGTTAGATATGGGAATGCCGCCGCCCGTCTTGAATAAAATCAAGCTGAATTCTCTCCACGCAGTTTTTGTTATCCTGGTATTTTCGATACGAAATATGCAGAAAATTTCACGTTTTTCTGTGAAGAGGCTCTAGAGGTTAAATTAATTTGTATCCATTTAATTTCATTTCGTTGTTTACTTCCCCAGTTTCGTTCCGAATTTAAAATTGATGGAAAATACGAGTATACAGTCTGTGTAAGTTAATATGATATTCAGAATATTTTTCCTTTCCGATTTTGGGATAGGATTTTTTAAACATTATATTTTTACTTCGGTTAGTTAATAATAATTAAGGGTGTAAACAACATTAAAATTTAACACTTATATTCCACATACATTACGGTACTGTATTACGTAAAATTAAACTCAAACCATCATATTTTAAGTAATTATTCATCAACTATATAATCATGATAATATTAACAGTAGTTACTGCATATGGAACGCTCGACACAAAGGTATAATATTATAATTAAATTAGTGTAAGCTTATGATCCCTAAACAATTATTTCCATAGCTTGAATACTGACGGGCTGTTTTCCCGTATCAAGGCACAACCAACCCTTGGATAGTAACTTCCTTATGATTCCTGCAATCCTAGTACTCGACCTGTCTTAAACCATGCTTTGACACAACCATGAAGCAATTCTGACAGCAACCCTGGGAGTTACCTAATGAGATAGTGAGTGTCCCCTGATTTTTTTAACTTAATATATTAAAGTGTTTTTTTTTACATTAGATTTCTCAGTAAATTTTTAGAAGGTACTTTAAGTGTTTTTTTTAATGATAAATTAACTTTGTCTAATATTCTCTAGTTACTAATTAAGTAATTATAAAATAAATTATTGAGTTCACCTGCTCGTACCTTCAGAGATCACAGAGAAAGTTAATTTATCCCTGTCTTGCGTCTCACCTGAGTGTACTAGGAAAATATAAATTTGCAGGAAACGTTTTCCACCTTGACACGGGAAATGATTGGACAATTTCATTCACACACAGCACACTGGTGCAAATCCAGGTGAGCTCATGAATTTACAGTCAGCTTTGTTTGTGGTTGCAGAAAATTACTCACACAATGAAAGGTCCTGTCGCCAAAGAGAGTAGGAAGATATCTTTTTCCTTTCCCGCATATAGGGAAACCTTTACGATGTGTATACACACATTGCGCAAGCAGTGTGCAATCCGTGAGTTTGTATTGGTGTGACGTAGGTCCCCGATAGATTTACCTTCCATATTTTGTTGAACTCCTGGTAAACAGGTACAAAGTAAGACAGGTGGTTTCACCTGCAGAAAGATTTGCAGGTACAATTTTAGTTTGATTAATATGACAAAGAATTACAAAAAAGTTACGGTGTATTGGAAAAGTGGGAAAACCAAAAACGCTTAGCGCCACTCTCATCATGAAGCAGCTCATAATGTTTCTGCCAACTTGTTTCCCTTTTGGGAACGTCTTGAACAACGTAGGGAACGATTAAAAAACACATTACCTAACAAAGATAAAAACAGTTTTCTGAAACAATATAAAGTGAATAACATAGGTAAGGTCCTTTAATGTCAATTATTTTATTATAAGCGAAGAATTTTTTTTCTCTAACGAATGGTTGAAAAAGTACTAGAGCACCATAAATCGTAAGTAGTCCTAAAAACGTTACCAGGCGATTTAAATAAATGTACAAATGGTAACAGGAAAACATAAATTGAGAGGATGTTTTGGTTATTCCATTTATCATATTTACCAGTATAACTACGAGCTAGTTGTAAAATAGTCGTAGGTACAAGGGTAACATAAACATTTGGATATCTTCATAGTTTGCTGTGCGTCCAATGTGGGGATGGTTTTAAATAACAGTCATTTCCACTTGTGATAATTTTTCAACGAAATAGGTAGATAATGCTTTAAGAAATTCGTTTCCAGAAAGTTATTTAACAAAGTATGATACTTTGACAGATTTCGAGATACTGTGCCGAGCTACCACAGTCAGCTTCGCACGGAATCTAAGGCAAAGTTCTATAAAGCGCACTTCGACTAACTTTTGACTTAATACTTTTAAAACGAGACAGAGATACGTGTAGGGCATGAATCTGTCTTGTTTGCATACTAACTTTAGCCAAGTCAAAACCCACTATATATAGCAACTATTATAGCTAATTTAATACATTCGTTTGGACTATTAAATGATTCGGATATCGGAAGTACGGCGTGGTTAACACACGTCTATCGCTAAAAGCTTAGCTTCAACCTCTTCTAAACTCTCTAGGTTTGTGTTAGTTTTATAAAACATGAAATGTTCTCGTGATAAAAAAAAACTTGAGAGGTGTCAAGAGACACCCGGATGGAACGAAGTTTCTTTCGATTAATTAGTGAAGGACAATTCCTTCAATTTAAATTAAAAAAAAATTATTTTATTTAAGTTATAATAATATTTTTTTTATAGTCAGTAGGCTCAATTTTGTACTCCATCAGCAATATCCGGAACTTGTGTAGAAACACTGTCAGGATTCATTTTATTATTTATTATTTACAAAAAACCTGTATACACTCAACAAAAATAATCGTCGCGACACCACACTGGTCAATGCGAAATAGAAATGAAAATATCTAGCTTGCTTTCTATAAGAGAGAGAGACAGACAGAGAAACATGCGACGCCGCACAGCTTACAATAACAAAAAGTGTCGTGACAACTTTTCGTAAGAATTTTTTCCGTCTAGCCCCCTTTCACAACGCGCGAATAAGGAACTTCGTTCCAAAAATTATTATAATATAAATCTTATTATAATACATATACATGAATTAGGTAATAAAGATATATCCGGCTTTCATAAGTTTGTTGTGGGCTTAATAATAATAAAACTCTTTATTACACACACATATTAAGAAATAGAATACAAAAAAATACAAAAAATTAAGGCTTCTTTTTCTTCCAGGGCACGTTTGTTTGGAACGCTCATAGCTTTAGCCATTAAGTTAATGAATGTATTGTTTAGTTGATTGTGATAGGCGGACATGAATAAATACTTTTTGATTTGATTTTGAAAATAGAACACTCACTTGTACCCATACTCAAGGTTGTCCCCACAGCCGCCCCACACCCAATCAGTGTGCAGATGCCTCGGCCTGGACGCTCGACTGCACCCGCACGACGACAGTCTCCCATCGCGACAGGCGCGTGAGATCGACAGCGACACCCCCGCGGCTGTTATGGCGTGGGTGAAAGCTGTTTCTCGGGATGCTGCAACAAACATAGAATATTAATTGTGTAAAACAACACCGTAATATATAACCTAGCCTAACCTAGCCTTGCCTTACCTCTGACTCGGAAAACGTACTTTTAAACCCTAGTTCTGTATAGGTTAGTGCTACGAGTAGGTATATAAGCATCAACGGACTTCTCCATCTCCATACGAGGTCCAGTATGAGTCAGTCGTATCTTGACCGTCAAAGCCGCTACATGCTTAATCAGTGGTTATCAAATTAATTAAAGTATTTTATAAATAATTCAAATCCAGTTTTTTTGTTAATTAGTTAATTAAATAATATATTATATATAATTCTACGACTCACTCGAACTCTCTACTCGAAACATTAAATTTGAGTGATAAAAATCCAAGTACGATCTACAGATCTCAAACTTGGAAAACAGGAGGTATCTTCGCGCAATCTAAGTATTTCAGGAGGCTTCAGTGTATCTCTAACGGACCCAAATGTATGCAACAAAAACTACCCACAGATACAGAATGTCATGAACATTCCGGGCAACTCAAATATCATTATTTAAGTTAAAAAGGAGAAAGGCGGGAGACTTCGTATATGGCGGGCGCGGTTTTTTCACGCTTCTCTTGAATTAATGTTTGTTGGCTAATTTTGAAAAGGACTTGTGTTGGGTGTGTTGTGGACAGTTTTGGTGTCGGTTGTGTAGTGGCTGGTTTTCTGAATGGTTAACAGGTATTAATTTGGGACAGGTTTGAGGGATCCGCGTCCGCAGAGTGCAAAGTTTCCCGCCATTTCTCCCGAACTTCTACATTGCTATAAACTTGACATTGGCTAGTCTGTGCAAAGCCATAAATAGAGAGAACTAATAAAATAATAAACTTGACATTGGCTAATCTGTGTAAAGCCATAAAACTAACAAAAAAAAAACATCTGAGACTGGCAAAAAATAAGTAATAAATAATGCTTAGTAACAGCTAAGAAATGAGTCTTTTTACTCATATCATTTTGTACCTCGGAGAGAATCGTTTATATCGTTACTAACTTGTAACGATTATCATTATGAACCTATGCTCTTAAACTCTCTCTAATATGAGAGAGGAGGTCCAGGAAGTGGGATTTTACAAAGCTGTTGATAAAATATATATACTAATTAAATTCAGAACCGCTTTTATGGATGTTGGTAAAAAAATATTAAGCAATACAAGTACAGCCAATATTAGTTTTCTACATAAACAAAAGCTAATCTTCGTGAAAGGAAATAAACCATTGGCAAGGGAATAGTATCGTTTCTACAATAAACTGTTTTTACGATGGTTTTATTGTGTTTTATATCAACGACTCTTGCCTCCGCTTACGTTATTTATTGTGAGTTACATAAACTACTGTTGTATTAATATAGAAATAAAATCTCTAAAAAGCTATTTCATAAATTATATAGTAATAAATATTTCTTAGAATAACAAGTATAGTTAAAGTTTCTACCGCAAGGTTCACTTTACATTTGAAACATTTAAATTATTAATGTAAAACAACTCGGCTTTATTTCGTTCAGGTCCAGGACTAGATTAAAAGAAAAAAAAAATACACAGCGTTTTAGTTTTTTTTTTATCCACTTCAAATTAGCCCTTGACGGCTATCTCACCTGGTGGTAAGTGATGATGCAGTCTAAGATGGTAATGGGCTAACCTGTTAGAATGTCATCGATGATAATATGCGACATCGTGTCGGAACGTTAAATCGCTTGGCGACACGTCTTTGTCGGTAGGGTGGTAACTAACCAGGGCGGAAGCCTCCAGACAAAACAGTTGTTGACGGTGGTCTCTAGAATACCAGGACCTTTTTTTTATGCACTACAAGTTAGCCCTTGACGGCTATCTCACTTGGTGGTAAGTGATGATGCAGTCTAGAATGGTAGCGGGCTAACCTGTTAAGAGTATGGTATACCCAGACACCTAATGGGTTTCTATGCGACATCGTGTCGGAACGCTAAACCGCTTTGCGACACGTTTATGTCGGGTGGTAACTAGCCACGGCGGAAGCCTCCCTCCAGACAAAACAGTTGTTGACGGTGGTCTCTAGAATACCAGGACTGTAGAAGATACACAGAGCTTTTATTTCAATATTATTCCAATAGTCTACGTCGTAATTGTTCTTACCCTCAGTCTGCAGAGTTAGAAATTCATTTTTCATGTACCTACATGTAGAGAAGTTCTTTTACAAAGCAACTTTTCACAACTAGAATTTTCAAATCCCGCGTTGAGTTGTGAGAGCTCTAAATCTTCGCTAACCAACGTCGGGAACAGTCGACACGCGCTGATTTATAGCGACCGCCTCCTGCTTTTATTTTAAAAACTGTTCTTTTATTTATCGTCAACTTGCCGTGAACGAGAACTTTCTGTTTACAGTTTTCTCATAATAACTGTTTTTTTTTTTTGAAAAAAAAACTATCTAATGTCATGACTGTCATTATAAATTTACTTTCAAATAAATAAATAAAATATATCAGTAAAAGGTAACTTAAGTACTTAACTTTAATTTCCTCGTTGTTGATAATCGTTAAAGCATTTCTCTCCAACACTGAACCATTCTCAAGAGATTCTGACATCACAACGTACAGTTGCTATGGTCGATAATAATATATTAGCGTATTATGAACGAGGCAACTGATTTATGTACATAATAATATTAAGATTATTCAGATCAGAAATACTCAATTTTTATTTCTAAATGCATAGAAACAAGAACCAGAATTACAATAGATTCCCATAATCATTCAATGACCACTTAAAGTGTATTGCCAGACCCATAGGTAAATCTGCTAAAATTTCTCCTCTAATCTAATCTTCGTCATGATCAACCCATTGACGGGTCACAGCAGAGAACAGGTCTGCTCTCAATATGAGAAGGGTTTGGCCATAGTCCCCCACACTGGCCATGTGGCTGGCCATTGGTAGACTTCACAAGCCTTTGAGAACATTATGGAGAACTCTCAGGCATGCAGGTTGTCTCACGATTGTTTCCTTCACCGTTGAAGCAAGTGATATTTTACTGCCATAAAAATGCACATAACATCTGTAAAACAGGAAGGAAAAAACCTTCATGGCACTTTTTGACGACCTCCGTGGCGCAGCGCGTGCGCTGTTGCATTATAAAGTTGGAGGTCCTGGGTTCGATTCCTGGCTCGAGTCTGGTCAGGAGGGAGGCTTCGGCCGGGGCAAGTTACCACCCTATCGCCAAAGACGTATCGCGAAGCGTTTTAGCGATCCGGCACGATGTCGTGTAGAAAACAGTTAGGAGTATGGGTTTACCATACCCCTAACAAATTAGCCCGCTACCATCTTAGGCCGCATTATCACTTACCATCAGGTGAGATGCCGTCAAGGGTTAACTTGTGATGTATAAAAAAACTTTAATCCTTTAAGAGGAAAAAGATGGTTGTACCGATCCTCGCACGCAAAGCAACTTTTCGCTCCTTCCTGTACTGGCCTAGTCATATTGCACCTCGACTTGTATTAATAATTAATCAAAATAGGTTTTAATAAAGAATCAACTTATGTTATCTCTTAGCATTATGAGTGATAGTTGATTGTGTGTTAGCCAAAGTGTGCGGTGAAAGGTATAATAAGATTTGAAGAAATTAACCATTGCACCGTAAAGATTTTACAGATTTGAAGATCAATATTCAGGTGGAGCGATCACCTCCGAAGTGGCAGGCATCGACTGGATGCGAAAGGACGGAGACAGGATGAGTTGGCGCTGCTTCAAAGAGGCCTATGTCCAGCAGTGGATTAATGTTGGCTGATGATGATGATGATGATTCAATTTAGCAGGTATATATAACTAACCAATCAGAGTCAAAGGCCCAAAAACGGTCTCGTCTCCCGTGATGGTGCAATTCCACCTTTTGTGCTGGAACTGATGCTGGCACTCCTTAATCCCCTGCAGAACTCCGTCACCGACGGCAGGCATGTGATCTTTGTGCCGCCTGCAGACCCTGCGCTGCCCTGGCGTCAGACCGTGCAGCTTGGAGCACATGCGCGACTTGTCGGAGAACACTTCCGTCTGGTTTATCCATTCTTTGAACTCAATGAGGCCCATGTTACTGAAACAGAAAAAAGCCGGCTTAGTACGAATCAAGAGCATGCCAGTAATTTGGCAACCAAGAGATTTAGGCCAAAGAAAGTTGGCGTTTGATTCATGGCCAATAGTGTAAAATTTTATAACAAAATTCCATCAGAAAGCTGGGTACAAATTTACTAAAAGAAAGATTTAAATCATGTAATAAAGGTTTTTAAGAATAGTGAAGCTGTGATAGCCTAGTGTTTAGGACGTCCGCCTCCTAATCAGAGGTCGCGGGTTCGAATCCGGGCACGCACCTCTAACTTTTCGGAGTTATGTGCGTTTTTAAGCAATTAAAATATCACTTGCTTCAACAGTGAAGGAAAACATCGTGAGGAAACCTGCATGCCTGAGAGTTCTCTATAATGGTCTCAAAGGCGTGTGAAGTCTGCCAATCCGCACATGGCCAGTGTGGTGGACTATGGCTAAACCTTTCTCATATTGAGAGGAGGCCCGTGCTTTATAGTGAGCCGACAATGGGTTGATCATGATGAAGAATAGAGGACTATATATGTAACAGGCAGGCTTAGACGATACTCTTCCAATGCTTCATATAAACCAGTAAATATATAAAGTTAGGTAATTATTTAAAATCTTAAATTGTTATAGAATTCCACCATTATAATTTATTTGAATTGATTTACTACTGTCCTTTCTTTCAAGGAGACCGAGTTTTCCTGTACGCCTCTTTAACTTTTCAATGTTATATGTGTTTTAAGCAATTGAATATCGCTTAAACGATAAAGGAAAACATCGTGAGGAAACACGTGAAATGTAATAAACCACAGTTGCTGGAATAAGGCCTTCTGAGAAAAGACCGACGACCCCGTAATAATAAAATAAAATGAGAACTTATTTGTTATTACTTTATTTATAAGATGCGTAGTATCTCCATTTATTATCGTCTCCACGTTAGCAAATTTCTTAGTAACCATTCATTATATTTAATCAACTTGATAGCTAACTAAGTAAATAGCGGTAAAAACAAAATCTATACACCGTACGTTATCGCGTGTTCTTAAGAATATGTATCATGATTCATTTGAGAACATACTCGTAATAACATAATATGGTTATAAGGAATGTTGTTTCTTGATATGATTTCTAGGTTAATGGAAAATAAATAAACGCTTGTGGGTAGGTACTTTACGCGTGCTACGCCAGTGTCTAGAAAAATTATATTTTAGACGACCTCCGTGGCTCAGCGCGTGATCCGATTCCCGGCTCGAGTATGGTCTGGTCCGAGGCTTCGGCCGTGGTTAGTTACCACCATCCACCCTAAGTATACCTTCTTAGTATAACTGTAGTCTGGTGGGAGGCTGTGGCCATGGTTAGTTACCACCCTCCACCTTTAGTATACCCTCTTAGTATAATTACATTTAATTTTGGAATAAATAAACTGACACATAAATACATACACAAATACAGGTTTTGAAGTACATATATACGATTGTATGTATGTACAAGAAAACCTGTTCACTCTATGTTGGTATATATGGAGTATAAAGAACGATCTTAAGCATACATTGACTGGTACTCGAGATTTTTCGCTCGATTACGGTTTATGAATGGAAAAAATGGAAGCGACCTAACCCGTAGACCTATTCTTCATCTCTATGGAAGTTCGATAGTGGACGTCAAAAAACTGTATCCAAAACAATAAACAATAAACTCAATAAGATAAGTTTCGGAAAGGAGAGAAACCAAAGCAAAACCTGTCGACAGTAGAAGTTTCCGCCATGGAAATAAGGAAGTAACGTATTATTAAAAAAATTGGAATTGTTCATGATAACTTCAGCTTATTAGAAGTCTGTTGAAAAATTGTATTTTTGACGTATTTTAAAAACCAACTCACTAGGGTCTACGGTCTATCTACAAGCATTTTATAATATAAATAATTGATTAATGATTTCCTTTAAAGAAAGATAGCCTTGGCTTTATAAAACGATTAAATAAACATACAATGTTTGTTTCATAACACGTAAAATTTTCGTAATGGCATAAAAAAAAATCATTTTAGGTTATATGCCATTAATCCTTATCAATAAGGATTTAAAAACTGAAAACAAAAAATAATAAGAAATAAAAAAACAGAAATCTTTGGGCGAAGCAATATTTTAATAAATAATATTATAATGTTATTTACAATACTTGTAGTAGATTTTATTACAATATAAATAAATAAATAATTTTTGGCAAGACAATGCGAAAAGACGTTTTAAGTACCAGGGCGATATGAACTATAAGTATCTTCCATAAATCGTGATGGTGAAGTTGAATCCGTGGTTCCTTTGGCTCTTCAGCTTGATCTTCACGAAACGTTGTCCCACGCCACCAGCGGATATAGTAGGGTAGCCCCCATTTCCATCGATGTAGTGGTCTTTAATATAAATTGCTTTGATATAGGCGAAGTTCTGCTGCCCCGGTTCTGGGTACTCGATGATACTGCTCCTCACTACTAAGGGGAATCCGTATTTGTATTCGTTGACCTTATAGATAACAACGTCACCGTACGTCGATTGCCCTAGCACCAAGTCGTGGCTTTGGCAAGCACCAAGGGCTAGCACACACAGAAGGGTTAAAATCGTTAAGGCACGCATTTTGGCTGCGTTCGTTCGTTTCACAGTTCACACTGATGTTCAAAGGAAATTTGTATTGTGCTATATATAATAAATGACAGTGTTATGCAAGAGTGAAGCAAGCTATACAATCGATAATATTGGTTGGAATAAGTTTGTAGTGAAATGCACTTTTGGGTTTTATTCAACCTTGTTCAAAATAAAATCGTTCAGATAACTATAATCGATTTTAACCAATTCACTTTCAATCAATTTTAGAGAGGGTATAAATAGTACTATATACCTCTTACTGATATAAAGCCGATGTACTTTCACATTTCTTTCTTTCGGAAAAAAAATCTTTATTGCTACGCTAGAACGGATATTCTCAGGTTTAATTATTATATTGTGACTAAATAGTTAAAGTTACATTACAATCATCCAACTTACAGTCATTTAATCTATTTAGATTAAAGGTCAATGACGTTTATCTTAATAGATAACACAACACTCGCATTTACACAGTCACAATAAATAAAATCTTACATAATATACACGAATTATACACACTCACATAATTGAAATGGATTGATATATTTTCATTATTTACAATTTAGTTATAATATACCCACAGACTTACGGATCCGAAACGTGGTCGCTCACTATGGGCCTCATAAGAAGGCTCAGAGTCACTCAGCGAGCAATGGAGAGAGCTATGCTAGGAGTATCTCTACGTGATCAAATCAGAAATGAAGAGATCCGTAGAAGGACCAGAGTTACCGACATAGCTCAGCGAGTTGCGAAGTTGAAGTGACAATGGGCGGGGCACATAGCTCGGAGAACCGATGGATGTTGGGGTCCCAAGGTGTTGGAATGGCGACCCCGCACCGGTAAACGTAGCGTTGGTCGACCCTCAAGGTGGCCAGACGACATCAAACGAGTCGCAGAGAGCCGCTGGATACAAGCGGCCCAGGACAGTGTCCATTGGAACTCCCTACAAAAGACCCTTGTCCAGCAGTGCACGTCTATCGGTTGAAATGATGATGATGATGATGACACCCACAGAATTATAACTAATTAACAAATCAATAATATCTTTAATAACAACTGTATTGCATTCGAGACTTCCGTCTTGGGATCGTGCGTACAAAAATATGTACGAGTAGTTAATTGGTTTTATTTGACGTCATGTGATTCTCTTATTGCTCAACTAATTTAGAATTATAACTATCGTGAGCAAATTCATATGAATGAGAAATGCAAAAAAGGCTTAACTCACGTAGATATTCGTTGGATAATGCCGGACTAGTTTGCATTGTGCCGCGTCAGTATTTCTGACAAGTTTTAAATCTATTGTGCTGTAACAGCTATACTTTGTTATTATAAAAACTATTATAGCAGTTTATGGAACACCTATCATTTATTGGTTACTATTGGAAGGCTGAAGCTTGCTGTGAGCCAAGCATTTTAGCTGCAGCAACTAAATTGAAAGATTCATCTACTAAATACTTAATAGACTCGGGTTCTATTAAGTATTTAGTAGATAAATCTTTCATACTACTATATTCTATACTAGTTCTAAGATGTTCCCTTTAGCTTATACATAAAGGATACAATACAAGTACAGTTTTAATTCAAAATTTCAACCTGTTTCTAAAGGATTGCATGTCTTTATTGTTGTCTAAGTACAACAATATTTATAAAATTAAAAACAAACGATTATAAAGATCGTCATTTCATTTAATTTTTTTTTTACTATACAGAAATATTGTATTTATTTATTCCACAGTGTTGTGGGTAGACGCATAAAAATATAATAAAAACAGTTGTCATCCAGACGCTCTTTCATTTACACAATATGGTGGCAGCGGTGTGATTTACACAACACACAGTTTAGCTATATCTTTACAGGATATAACAAGTTACCCTCTATTAATAATAAATCATTAACTTAGATAACAGATTACCTCTTTCTATTATTGATCATTATATTATTGATGGTAGAAAGTGATATAGAACTTAAACCCAGCACGCTGCCCCACTAATATCAACAAAATATGCGATATAAATGTGATATAATCCCATTTCCGAAATAAAGTTTACATTGATATTGACATAAAGTAATAAACAAATGTTACATTCATTTTTTTTTTATTGCTGAAAATGCTGAGTAGGAATGTATTGCATAAAACCATCCTTCAGAATAAACAAAAGGACACTATCTTATTATCCATCACGATTGAGACATATTGCATGACGCGGCTTTCAGTGTCACCTTAAATAAACAAACACATTATACTTAGTTCTCATATATGAAGATTCCATGACATTGTTCTATGGAATTAGGTATGCGTAGCACATCCGCCAGTATACACGTGTCAAACAAGGTAGGCTAAGATATATATTTGAAGTCCTCATCGTTAATAAGTTCTCACCGTCCGATCCCCCGTTATCCCAAACGTCGCCTAAGCCGAGGTTCAGTCTCATAGGAGGCGCCCTTAGGCAGACGTTCCCTTAGTTTCTTCGAGCCCTAGGACTCAAAAATTCTTCTGGCAGAGCTTCTTTCCGTAGCTCGCCATACAGCTCGGTTACGCTGTCGCAATCAATAGGGTTAGCACAGCTAATAGTCAGTCTAGTCAATCAAAAACCGACCATTTTTAGACTTTTTATTTGCTTCGCTAACAGACAAAACATTTTATAACAAGAATCAGTACCTTGCACTGAGATACAGCACAGAAATGCTTAGCCGCATGCATATGTAAAGTAGTGTAAATTAAGTCTGTTATACTAGCTATAATATATATATATATATATATATGTTTTTTTTATATTTTTAATAAATATAAATGCGTTTACGCATCCCCTCCGGAAGCGACGCAGGCAAGACTGCGATGCTTCCGGAGGGGTATGTGGGACTCCCCGGCGGCCAGACTGGCGACCAGAGTAACCACTAAAACCCAGCGATGCGCCTTCGCGTCGCCTGGTGGCTGGGTCACCGGAACACTCGTGCACTTGACCGCAACCCAGCCAGCGGCGTCCGCTGAGGCAGACCCTCCACGGGGGCCTATGATGGAGACCCCCGAGTTATAAAATACTAAGGTAAAAATTTTACTGACGGACTCGAAAGCCAGTCTTAATACAAGCAACTAGTTTTTTATTACTAGTCCAAGAATATTACTGTACCAATTGTTTCAGGTAGTTGGATAAATCTTAACTCTAGTTAGAGAAGTTGTTAAGAAATACTCTCTAATAACGCAGCTAAAGAAAACACGCTAATCGTGGTATCATTGTGTATAAAGAATGCACCAATATAGTACAACCGTTTTCTTGGGTTGCCATTTCACAATACACTTAAATACGCAATAGTAAATAGATTAAACCTAATAGTTAAACAAATTTTAAACGCTTTTCAACTGGCTCAAATAGCCTTTCAGATTTTGCAAAAAACTTTCAGTCACTAATCTTTATTTAATCTGCCATAATGTACCAACATACACAGTTCTCATTATATTTATATGCAGATAGAGATTAAAAGGAACAGCCCTACACTAGTAGTAAAGGGAGTCCCAGGAACCCGTAGGTATTCAAGTCTTAACTTAGGCTAGCTATCCAGTGGCGTTGTCTTAAGCATAGTTTTTTATTTTAGTTAAGTTAGTCCTTGACGGCTATCTCACCTGGTGGTAAGTGATGATGCAGTCTAGGATGGTAGCGGGCTAACCTGTTCGGGGTATGGTAAAACCACACTCCTAATTGGTTTCTACGCGACATCGGGCTGGAACGCTAAATTGCTTTCCGACACGTCTTTGTCGGTAGGGTGGTAACTAGCCACGGCCGAAGCCTCCCACCAGACCAGACCAGGACCTCCAACTTTATAATGCGACAGCGAACGCGCTGCGCCACGGAGGTCGTCACAACTGATATTGATGATGATGATTATGTTGATGATGAAGGGGGCCAGCGTGGTGGACTATGGCCAAACCCTTCTCATATTGAGAGGAGACCCGTGTTCTGTAGTGAGCCGGCAATAGGTTGTTCATGATGATGATGATGATGAAGGCGTATTACATATATGGGGGACACAATATTACTATTTCGATGTCGCCACAGCCCGCCCCAGTCTTGTATGAGCGTACAAATCTATTGATGAGATCTTGGAAGGAAAACAAAACCCCTTTTAACAAAGGGAAACGATGTCACAAACTTTTCCTTATCGCATGATGTCATCGTGGACGTGGTATGTCATTTCAAGCTAGTATTGTATTCGGGGTATTTTATTGCAATAATATATAATTAGGTTAGGTTATTAGAAGCGGTGATAGCCTAGTGGTCAGGGCGTCAGCCTCCCAATCAGAGGTCGGCGGTTCGAATCCAGGCACGCACCTCTAACTTTTCAGAGTTATGTGCGTTCTTAAAAAATTAAAATATCACTTGCTTCAACGGTGAAGGAAAACATCGTGAGGAAACCTGCACGCCTGAGAATTCTCCATAATATTCTCAAAGGCGTGTGAAGTCTGCCAATCCGCACATGCCCAGCTTGGTGGACTAGGGCCAAACCCTTCTCATATTGAGAGGAGACCCGCGCTCTGTAGTGAGCCGGTAATGGGTTGATCATGATGAATATATAATTATATTTAGTTTATATGTAAGTCTGTAAGAAACAATTTAGCTGGAATTAAAATGAAGATAGACTTTATTTTCCAAAAAAAAAACAGTTAACGCGAGATTATTGAATAACTGAATTTCACGTCTAAAAAAGAAAAGATTAGCGACATGTACTAGTCGGTAGGGTGGTAAGCACCAGGACCAAAGCCTCCAACAAGACCAGCAAATATATAGATTCCCTATTGACCTGTACTAACAGGCTTCGAATACGGGGCATCATACGTCAATCGTTAAATTATTAGACATGAATGTCTTAGCATTCCATGTAGTATTTATCATGCATCACTCGGCAAGATTAATTTAACCTTGTAATTAAATTTTCCTCTAATTCCGAGCTCCTAGGATTACTCGTGAGTAGGTTTTGAGAGGCCCCTCTTACTAACTCTAAGTTGTGGATCTTGTCCTGCTGTGCCCAGCTGTAGCAAAAGATATTATAAAACAACAATATGATAAGAATTTGGCAACTTAGTATTAAGGGTTAAAGTATGAAATTGCCGTTTTATTGTAATATGGTTTGAGATTTTTGAGTTAAACTTTTTTCATACGGTGTAGTTCTTCTTTTAAAAAATGTGCAACATTCGATTGTCAACTTTCAGTTTTTTTTAATTCAACTTAGACAATAAAGATGGATACTTCGAAAATTCGTGTGATTTTTGAATACGAGTTCCGACGCGGAACTAACGGGGCAGAAACAGCTCCCAATGTTAATGTTGCGTTTGGAGAGGGGACTGCTAATGAACGCACTGTGCGATTTTGGTTTAAACTCTTTCGTGATGGAAACTTCGATTTGAATAATGAACCACGTGGAAGATCGTCCACACCGGTGAATAACAATGATTTGAAAGAGATGGTGGAAGCCGATCCGAGCCAAACTACCCAGGAATTAGCGGTATGGTTTAACGTAACGCTATTATTATAAAAGATCAATCCATTGGCTCTAAAATATATTTTTGATTAAAATTCAAAAATAAAACTACTCACAGGAAAAAATATATATTTTAATAATCATAAACATTTGCTAAGTGTATTAATCTAAAATTTCCTTGCGAACTGTGTGTCGGAGTACATTGGCGCTATAACACCACCTTTGCTGTGGTACCGTTCATTTGGATTCTCGGCAAACACTTCAATTTCAAATCTATAACCTCTCAAAATCGACGGACTCTTCAGACCAATGGTCACACTTTTCCCACCAACGCCTCCGCTCTCCACGAAGGCCTCTCCATCTTTGTATTCGCGTAAATCGGTCACGAACACCGCTGTAATTACTTCGTTATGGGACGCATTCACTATGATATCGTCAGTTCTTTTCCACAGCGCTGGATTTGCTTCCTTTATTTCACTGTAGATTTTTCTCGAACTCCCCGACGTGAAACCCAGTCGAATGTCGTTCGATGCGACAATATTGATGCACAAGAACAGTAGAGTTACACTTCTGCCGAACATTTTGAAGAGAGTGCGACAAAACTTGATACGCAATAACAAATGATTGTTTTTGAACAATCGACCACTTATATACAAGTTAAAGGATACGAATATGGTGGTATGAGATCATGGTATTGTCAATAACGCTAACGTCTCTACTAGTCAATCAATGGATCTAATTTTACACGGAACCTAATATACTAGGTACTTGTTACATATTAGCACAATCGTGTGCTACCGTGACTATGGCTGACTTATAATTATAGCGACGAAATTTATCCAACTTATTGTTCTATCGCCAGATCCACTTAGAGGAATCCATTTTATAGAAAACTGTTAAATTCGCAATTTATTTCTTAGTAAGAGATTATTTGGATTATTAAAAAACAAAACATATTTGTACCATTGATAATGTTTCGTGTTATAAAGTCAAACTAAAATCTAAAACTAGTTTACACTTTAAAAAAAAACGCGAACTACTGATGTACTACTTTGTGGACCTATAGAAACTCCTTCGTTCTCAAGCATACCTAATTTTGTCTATGACAATGCAACTAAAACCCTTGTTTATTTCTTGAGAGAGAAAAGTGAAGTATTTTCTGCGTTAGTCGAGTTTTCACCTGTGTACTTAGACTTCTAACTTATCAAACACATACATTAAACATGTATGGAGATGTATGGAGGGTTGAATTGCAGAATGTGATTTGCAAGTTCAAGATGCAAGGTTTCGGCCGTGGCTGTTACCACCCTACCGACAAAGACGTGTCGCCAAGCGATTTAGCGTTCTGGCACGATGTCGCGTAAAAACCAATTACGAGCTAGGATTTACCATACTCCTAACAGGTTAGCCCGCTACCATCTTAGACAGCATACCACCAGTTGAGATATCCGTCAAGGGCTAACTTGGAGCGTATAAAAAAATTGTGTTGAAATGTGACAGACAACCAAACAGACAGACATCTCTTCAGTTAGAATTTTCAATAGACGCACAACGTATGTGTTAACTTTTGTAGACTACCTTTATTAATTAGCACCTACAGCCGTTCATAGAATATAACGATTTGACGACAAACAGCGAAATATACGTAACGTATTTGCTTTATAATTTTTCGGATCAAGTTTAACATTTTCGTTACAAACATACACACCTACGGACGCATATTTATCCGAACATGACTAAAATAACAATAGCTACCATTTTACTGCTCATTGTGTCTTCATACGGCCATGATTTATTCCTTGGATACCCAGACCAGAGTTCAAAAGTGATTTACAGTAAGGTCCATCAAGAAAACCCCGCCATTTGGATCAGATCGGATACTTTCACAGTGAACTGTTCGACACACGAGGTGATAAACGCCATATCTGTCACGGATTTGAGAAGTGACAAATGGGGTGAGGCGTACGTAAAAGGGGGTGGCATTGGCCAGAAGTATGTGACAATAGAATTAAACAGTCCGAGTATTTTCCGCGGCTACAATTTCCTCGTTGAAGTGTACGCTATCGAATCCGGCTATTTCATACACAACCATGGGAAATGAAAAGTGATATGTAGAATTTATTTTGTATTGTGTTAAGTTTAATAAAAATTACGAATGATTTATTGTTGTTTTAACTGTGAAACTACGAAACTGCGATTAAAAAAAAAATAACTTTGACCATCAGAAAGATGTTTTATTTCGAAGTAACAAAGGCTTGTCTTTCATCAAGATCAACCCAATGCCGGCTCACTACAGAGCACTGGTTTCCTCTCAATATGAGAAGGGTTTGGCCATAGCCCACAACACTGGCCGTGTGCGGATTGGTAGACTTCGATGGATTGGAGAGATAATGCAAAATTAAAATATGTATCGAATCGATTTTACAACTACTTGTTAGAATACAAAACTCATATCTAAACACATATATACAGGTGCAGTCACGTGAATTATCCTCGGAGTAGTTTCGAACCATCCGGGGCTCTTATTCATGAGCAGAGGTCGCTCGTTTTATTCGAGAGTATTTGTATAGCTAATAACAAAAAAACATTACATTCTGAGACTTAGTTAACTGGTGTGAAATAGCGGGAAAGAGCTAGTAGATAGGTCCATTATACAAAACTCTACGCGAGAACCGAACCCAGAACCCGTGTTCCGTATTCGGACATGATAAATATAAAATATTATAAATACGTTGTTTACGTTTCATATTCGTTCGGCCTTGTCATTATTGCACGTAGGTGGCAAATGAATCATTTGTCCGTATTTGCTTCCATACGTAACCAATAGATGACTAAGATAACTAGCGGCTTTGCTTGCATTGTTATATTACTTTATCAGTATAATTTGATAATGTGAGATGGTGATAACAAAAAAAAGTTTGTTGTGGGCTTCTTCTTAGACCGGGGCGCGTTTGGAACCCTCATAGCTTTAGTTTTAAGTTTACGAATGTAGTTATCAGCATTTAATCACTACTATGTAAATTATTGACGCATCAAAAGTGCCCTTTAAAGGATTATTTGAATTTATTATTAATAATTGATTGGTCAACTTAATCACACTATTTTTTTAACGCTGGAAAATGCTTTTACGCATCTGCTGGCAAAACTGGGCCTAAAACTAAGGGCCATGTTATTGGTCCAAAGAAGGACGCAAAATTGAACGCCGCTTGGGACGCAGTTGGACGCGGCGCTGTGGCCTTCGCTTTGAGGCTGTTATGCCACTCGGTATTGCCCAAGAACTTGCTCTTCGAATAAACCCGTCTGCATAAATCATAATAAACTTGTTGAATATTGGTTGCATTATTAGAATTTGCGTTTAGAAATAGTTTTCTACCACATATAAAGGCTTGGCCTTACTATAATCATCCAAAAAAACAACAAAATCTGTACCAAAGAGTTTTAATCAACAAGTATAGAATATACAAAAAAATAACCATTCTCTTATATAATTTGGTTCCACCAATCAAATTGTTGCAAGATGATATTGTAATGATCTTTTTGGTGGGTAGACATTATTGACAATTGTTGGATACATCGTTTTACTTTATTTTATTAAAATGAGAGATACTTGAAAGTACACTGTTGCATTTATAAATTTTGGTGTTTTATTTTAGATTTCAAGTTTTTAACACGATAATTAATTTAGGAAGTCAATGCCATAACAGAGTCTACATTCTAGTTATTCAAAAACTGAATTTGTAAAGCATATTTTTACCCTCTCGTATGTAAAAATAGAGTTGAATAAATTAATTATGTGTATTGGCTTTGTACCATTGCTTAAAGCAGTATTATTACAAAATAACAGTTTCATATTAATATAAGTACAGTAGAACCTCGGATTATAAAATTGTTCGGATTACAGAACATATTGTGCTTTTCACAAAATAACATCTAAAACGTGCCTAAAATTTGAAGCATTCATATACATATGTACATATTTTATGCCGCGGCAGCGTTCGGATTAAAGCGGTTCTACTGTATATTGACGGCCCAAAGTTAAGAATTAATTTTCTGAAACAAGACTATCAACAATATCACAATAAAACTTCTTTAAGGAATCGAGGGGTTGTTGATATTTAAAATGATACATTTTTTTAAATCTTCTGACGTGTAGAATCTACATCACTGCACTTATAGGGTGTGATTTCATAATATGAATCAAACGTCAGTCAAAGCTGGGAGTAAGCACTTCACTCAAACAAATCACGCGTAAATTTCTATAAGATATTTATATCCTGAACCCCTTTCACTCTTTAGTTTAATATTCACGAACGAGAAACCAATCCCTCCTCTGTTGATGGACGGTTCAGCCAAACCGTTGTCCAGATCCTTTATGGCTATCCCTTTGATCTTCTGGTCGCCAGTCGGATATTCGAAGTACACCTCTTGTTCCCTTTTTATCAGCGGTATCCCAGTAGTTTCGATGGTCTTCTCGTAAACCTTCCTGACTATGCCATTGTAGTCGCTTATTTGGCCGACGATAACGCTTTTGGAGCTGACCACAGCAATGAACGCACAGATTAAAAATATTCTCAGAAACATCTTGATATGCCCAGTTCTCTTGAGGTAATGTAATGAAATAGTTTACGCTCTTACTGAGCGTTTGGATGTGTGAGTGCGATGAAAGGTCAAATGTGTGCGTAATGTGGTTTACCGGAGCGATAAGCATGCGGTTACATGGTGGAATTGTTGAGTAAGTGATATACCTCCGCCGTCTGTCTGTCTATTCTTTTTTTTAAAGATAGGTTTGCGCTTGTCGACAATTAGTATTAGAAAGCACTGAGATGAGGTCCGCGTGCCTAGAAAATGCCCATTCACCCGTGCCTTATAGGTAAGCCTACTAGTCACCTAGTGGACATTTCCGCAAAGTATAATGAAGCTATAATCTTTATTTGTTTATCTATTTATACAACTTTATACTAAAAGAAAGGAAAAGAAAAAAAATACATAACATAAAAGCAAAAGGCGACCTCATCACTAAAAGCGATCTGTTACAGACCGCCAGAAATAATTCCTGTCCGTAATACATACAATACACTTACATACAAACTTTTCGCTTTTATAATATTAATGTGATAGAAATAAAAATTAAAAGTAAACGAAGAAAGAAATGCTATAATGTAAGCCCAGCCCAGGCAGTTACTATACGTCGACCGTCAAGCACAACATTGGCTGGTATCAAAGCAGGCTGCCGGATCACCAGAGGTCACTGGTATCGAGCCATTTGCTAAATTAACCGAATGTCGCCCATAGCCCGCAGAGATAAGGGCCTTTGTGGTCAAATCAATTTGCCTAATGCACAAGCTTGATTCATATTAGTCATATAGATACCTAGGCGTCAATGTAAACCAATTTTTTACTGAGGTACCTACGTACTCTTTTTACTACGTAAAATGTAAATTTTTTACCCGTGTCTATTAATGTAGGTGTATGTTTTAAATTCAACCAGCGCAAGTGTTGAGTTTAATCAATCAATCAATCAATCAGCCTATGGACGCCCACTGCTGGACATAGGCCTTTCCGAGAGCGTGCCACCACACACGGTGCTCCGCCTTCCTCATCCACCCGCCACCAGCGATCCTTTTCAGGTCGTCGGTCCAGCGAGCAGGTGGTCGACTTACGCTGCGCTTACCGGTACGCGATCTCCACTCCAGAACACGTCTGCCCCAACGGCCGTCGGTTCTGCGACAGATATGACCCGCCCACTGCCACTTCAGCTTGCTAATCCGTTGAGCTATGTCGGTTACTTTTGTTCTCCTACGGACGTCCTCGTTACGGATTCTATCCCTCAGAGAAACACCCAGCATAGCCCTTTCCATAGCACGCTGAGCGATTTTGAACTTTTGGACAAAAGTGTTGAGTTATAATTTTACTTCTTTACCCGTGTCTATTAATGTAGGTATGTTTCTAATTCAACCGGCGCAAGTGTTGAGTTAAAATTTTTATTCTTTACCAGTGTCTATTAATGTAGATATGTTTTAAATTCAACCAGCGCAAGTGTTGAGTTTAAATGTTAATTCTTTACCAGTGTCTATTAATGTAGGCATGTTTTTAATTCAACCGGCGCAAGTGTTGAGTTTAAATTTTAATTCTTTACCTGTGTATTAATGTAGGTGTGTTTTTAATTCAACCAGCGCATGTGTTGAGTTTAAATTTTAATTCTTAACCTGTGTCTATTAATGTAGGTATGTTTTTAATTCAACCGGCGCAAGTGTTGTCTTAAAATTTTAATTCTTTACCTGTGTCTATTAATGTAGGTATGTTTTTATTTCAACCAGCGCAAGTGTTGAATTAAAATTTTAATTCTTTACCCGTGTCTATTAATGTAGGTACGTTTTTAATTCAACCGGCGCAAGTGTTGACTTAAAATTTTAATTCTTTACCTGTGTCTATTAATGTAGGTATGTTTTTAATTCAGCCAGCGCATGTGTTGAGTTAAAAGTTTAATTCTTTACCTGTGTCAATTAATGTAGGATTAATAATTTTCCGGGGGGTCAGCCTTTGCGTACGCTGCTGGCTGGTTTGCGAACGAGTGTGCGAGCATTCCCGTGATCCTGCCACCAGGTGATGCGAAGGAGCATCGCTGGGTTTTTAGTTGGTATCCTTGAGGCTATGCGAAGGAGCATCTCTTGAAGGTTTTAGTGGGTATTCTGCATTAACCAACGCAACACCAGCGCAAGTGTTGAGTTCGCTTTCATCGTTTTTGCGTCCCAATGCTGGGCAACGATTTTCATAAGAGACCGAAATTAATAGCATTAAACATTAAAGCTATCGGTCGCTTATCGGTTTTATCCGCGTAGTTCTCGTTTCTGTGGGAATACAGGAATAAAATATAGCCTATATCACTCTCTGATAATTTAACTTAAAATTTGGTAAAAGATTTTTAATAATCGGTTCAGTGGTTTAGGATTTAATGCGTAACAAACAAACTAACTTTTGCATTTATAATATTAAGTTAGAATAGGATCATAGGAACTATAGAATAGATAGCCCAATAGTTGAGTGTCCGGCTTCTATTTTGGAGGGGACGGACTTCGATCCCCGGCGCGTCTAACTTTACGTACGTATATGCGTTTTTTTATTAAAGAAATTGAACACTATATCTTGCATTATCGGCGAGGAGAAACCTATTTTATATAAATAATGTTACCAAAGGCGTGTGCAGTATATAAATCTGCTCTTGGCCAGCGTGGTGGACTACGATCAAAAACTTCTCATGCTGAAAAGAACCCGCGCACTGTATTGGGCCGGTAATGGGTTAATAATGAGTTGGATTAAGATAACTTAATGACAATATTATGACATAACCAATTATTTACTATATCACCAATCGAGATATATTCTGTCATAATGGCATGTCATTATAAGAATATTATTTGAGAGGACCGTTGCATAAGGTACAGAAACCACCCTACATACCTGTCTATGCAAAAAATAAAAATAATTTCAGTTATTTGCTTTAAACAGGGTAACAGATGGAGTTATAAGACGTATGGAAACAAAAAAGTTTAGCCATTTTTTTTTGTAATCTCTCAAAGGAACTATTAAAAAATCCAAATAATTTTAATATTATCTATAAATAATATACAAATAAAATAGAAAAAATTGAAAGACGGAATCATTTATATTGAAATTAAATCGTATATATTAATCAAGCAAGGTAAATATAAATTCTACTCTAGTTTTACGTTAATTTACGTTTTACGTTAAACTTGAGAACTATTCATATTTGACATAATATGGACATATTTTCGCCTAATTTTCAACAACACGTTGAAGTCCGCTATGGTTCTTATAAAGGACAACAAATAAATTGCACGTAAAAACGCGTTTTTCTTTACCACAATCAAAAAGTTGCTAACTGTCGATTAATGGATATAAGAATCGTCTTATATTTGGTAACTGCATTGCATAACAGTTGCGTTTCCCCAAACTAATAAACAAATTTCGATTAAATGTGCCAACGCAATTGCATCCCTAATTTTTATCCCTAAAATAAGAGATTTCTTATACCTTACCCACGCGGACGGTTTCTTACCCACGCGGACAATGTCATGGTCCGTTAGTGGCATAGCATAAATTTACTAATGGTGTGAGTGAATAGTTTTCACCTAATGAAAACAAGGTTCACTTTCTAACCTCAAGTAAAATCTCGTCGTTGCCTCCTCAAAAAAATTAAAAGCGTGATGCGCGCCATCGCATATTTAAAACCAAACTAACTAGTACATAGTATTTAAATAAGTTAAATCATCATCATGATCAACCCATTGTCGGCCCACTACAGAGAACCGGTCTCCTCTCAATACGAGAAGGGTTTGGCCATAGTCCACCTCGCTGGCCATGTGCGGATTGGCAGACTTCACACGTCTTTGAAAACATTATGGAGAACTCTCAGTCGTGCCGGTTTCCTCACGATGTTTTCCTTTACCGTTGAAGCAAGTGATATTTTAATTGCTTAAAAACTCCGAAAAGTTATAGGTGCGTGCCCGGGTTCGATCCCTGACCTCTGATTAGGATGCTGACGTCCTAACCACTAGGCTATCACAGCTTTCATCTGTATCAATTAGTTAAATAACAAAACGGAATGCAGGCATCTCGCCAATTTGGTTAATTTGACAGTGCTGCTATCTGTGGATAACACACGAAACGTCGATGTTTGTAGCGGACAGATACGTAAATACAATCCTTTCACGCAAAAACTACTCAACCGATCGTCATGAAACTTTGTACACATATTCTTGGAGGTATTAGAAGTAACATAGGGTATATAGGATAACTTTTTATAAAAAAAAAAAAAACAGAAACATTACAAAAGATAAAAAATTGATTTCTTAAAATATAATTATCACACATGCTCACTGGACCGACGACCTGAAAAGGATCGCTGGTGGCGGGTGGATGAGGAAGGTGGAGGACCGTGTGTGGTTGCGCGCTCCCGGAAAGGCCTATGTCCAGCAGTGGGCGTCTATAGGCTGATTGATTTGATTGATATAGTTATCACATTAATTAATTTATATTGTAATGATCTGTGACACTCATGACTTCAAAGCGAATGAAGACTGAAGCCGCGGGTAAAAGCTAGTAATTAATAGTCTAATTATAGACGCTGATATTATGTTCGTTGTTTTGGAAACAAATATTGTTGAGTGAAGCGATATAATTGGGTTCTGTCTACAAAAATTTCTACGAAACTAAATTGGCATTTCTAACTATACTTATATACTTTTTAAGAAACACACTTCTTCAGTATCTATTCTTATTTAATTACAGGATGGTACACACCTTGTTGATAAGAAACAACTATTCAATGTTTATACTTGTTTATCTATAACATTTTACACACCTTTGTAGAACCAGAACCTTGGAGACCACTTTTCGGTACCAACACTAAATAATAACTAACCCACAATGACCAACGACTAACTAACTTATAAAGGGCTGATTCGAACGTCATGTTTTCCGTTTTGCCTTATTCAAATCCGGTATCTTAAGAAAACATTCAATTGAGATACTTTTCATTAAAATAGTCAAAGTAAACCCTAAACCATTTAAGTCAAATCACATACTTCAATTATATATTCTCATTTAATGATTAAGATATTATATGTATGTAAATTCAAAGACACTAAAATCTAAAACATTTGGAAATCATGACATACTTAGCAGCTAAACTAAACGACTAAAATACAACTTAAAGTCTTTAACTTTTCAATGTAATTTGATTTGTGTGTGTAATGACGTGTTCATCAAAATTAGTACCATTATATCACATAATTGTATTATTCGATATATGTACAAGTTAATCCGAGTCCCTAACATGATATTCAATTGTTCAGTAGTATTGCTTGTCAGAAACATCCGACGTGATATAACTCGACCAATGTACCTATACTAAAATACTTGTATACGTATTAGTGGCCAAACGCCAACTATAGTGACAAATACCCATCCAAGAACAAACAATCTTGTGAGTTTACTATTCAGTGATCGTAATTTTACCGTTACCACAATATTTTGACGAATACTAAATCATTCAAAACATCATTGTGATCTTGATATCAGATAACAATATTCCAATACATTCGTGTTATCTCTTACTTACAACGTTTATCAGACACGCGCCATTGGGTTATGATAAATTCCTGATAGAATCAGTTTAAAGTTTTCATATAAAGAAGATCTTTTTCTATAATTTTACTATGCAAATTCGATAAAAGTGTTGAATATAATTATCCCAAACCTTTTAAAATTCAAAGTTCGTTGAAATCTGTTAACTGATAAATGGAACAATAAAAAAGATAAGATGGCGTCTCTCAGTGGAGTGTTTCTCTTCCTTGTTTTGGTATTTTATAGTGTGAATTCTAAAAGTGTTTACGTAGGAACGAAAACTTCTGGCGACAGATTATTGCATAAGAGTGAGCATGTGAAAATACCCAATTTATACATACGAACATCGGATATTGCTTTTCCGAAATATTATGAGGAAACAGATAATGTTATAACAGCTGTTTATATCATAGACAATTCTGATTCCGACGAGGGAGCTTCTGCAGAAGTTGACTATGGTGGAATAGGTCTCACTTATGCTAATGTTCACTTGAGGAGTGCACTTTGGGGCGGTTTTAATTACACTGTGGAAATATATGGCACTAAAACGGACTACGACAATGCACCTGAATAAAAAATATGTTTTATTTATGATGGTTTTATTTAATTACTTTAACCGCCTTGCTGGTCAAGTTCGCATATTCATATTAAAATCAGTATGTGCTAGATTTGATTGCCTTGGTATGAACAAACCCTTAAAACCAAACAAATGCTAAGAAATTAGTGAACTTAATGAACCACTTTAAATCGTACCTTAAATGTAAACCAAACTATTGATATGGCTGTCACCGCGTAATTTTTAAGAAAAGTTATTTCCCTAAATGAGTAAATATAAAGAACAAGGTGTGGAACAAAAGTTTGTCATTATGATTGATAATGTAATACCAGTGACATAGAATTTACATTAAATCGATCGATGTACAATACATGGACTTAAAGTCTATTACTTTGAAGATCAGTGTTTTGATACTCGATACATTTTGTCTGCGAGGGGTCAAATCTTGTACCTATTTAAATTACTATAGGGCCCTATTCTCGTATTACACTTTTAATGACTTTAAATACTGACGAAATAAAAATTACTATACTAACTTATAATTAATTAATTTTAAGTTGAATGCAATTTCATTGCCCATTGTTTTATTATATATTGTCATAATGTTAATGTTAATAAACATTTTAATTTTTTATACATTATATTAAATATAACCGACACTTAGGCCGAGATCAATAAAGTGCACTCAGCCTTAATCAGACTTGAGGTACAGTTAACACAAGACAAAGTTATGTGTCTGACATTAATGCGTCTCGTTTTAACGCTAACTTAGCTAACCAAAGTCAAAATGCGCTATAGATCTCACTCCCTCCTCAGTCGTTCCTTCATTACTGAAGATCGTGGTCCTGGTGTCCTTGCAACCTCGTGCGGATTATTTGTTTCCACCGGCTTCTATCGGAGGCTAGTCTCGCACTTAGCAGAGTCCCTCAGCTGGTCTGCCTATCTGGTTGGAGAGCGACCTCTCAATCTTTTGCCGTCTGTATTGTTTGTCACAATAAGTTTTTCCAGGCTATCACTCCTCCGCCGATAGATCTCACTCGCACACAATTAAGACCAATGTACTGAGACAAATTTGCAGTAGCATACTCGAGTCTGGCAAAACAGTTAACTGAGGCATTTAATTGTAAAGTCAGCTCTATATAATTCGCTCCTGAGTCCTGAGGCGTGAACATAATAGGCCGTCACAATAGTAAAGTGGACTAATGAGGGGTCCGGTCTCGAAGGGTGGGAGCCACGGGACAAAACCGGTTTAAGGGGCCTCTGTTTATTAATTAATTTGAATTCCTTGATTTTATAGCGGAACGAAAAAGTGGTGCCACAGGTATCCCTACCAGGTAACATAAATGCGATAATGTTTGTTGGTTCATCTAATCATGCATCAATAGTACGTTACGTAACTTTTTGAAGTGATTTGATGCATAGAGTTAGCTTACGGATGGAAGTATTATTATTTTTTTTTTTCGGACTGTCTATTAGCTGTACAAACCCTATTGGTTGCCACAGCGTAACCGGGCTGTTCGGCGAGCTTTGGAAAGAAGCTCTGCCAGAAGAAATTTTGAGCCCTAGGGCTCGAAGAAACTATGGGAACGACTGCCTAAGGGCGCCTCCTTTGAGGCCGAACCTCGGCTTAGGCGTCGTTTGGGATAACGGGGGGTCGGACGGTTGGAAGTATTAATGATACGGTATACGGTATAGGTTACTTTTATGTCCGGAAAAGCTAGCGATAGAAATATCGTGAAATTCTATGAGTAATTAATACATTGGAGCGAAAAATAAAAATATTTAAGAACACGAGGCCCTAGAACTAGAGTCTGGTTATGTTTTTTATTTAATCCACTACGAGTGAGCCTTTGACGGCAATCTCACCTGGTGGTAAGTGATGATACAGTCTAAGATGGTAGCGGGCTAACTTGTTAAGGGTATGGTAAACCCATACTCCTAATTGGTTTCGAAGCGACATCGCGACGAAACGCTCAATGGCTTTGCGACGTCTTTGTTGGTAGGGTGGTAACTAGTCACGGCAGAAACCTCCCGCCAGACCAGATTTGCGTCACGGAGGTCGTCAAAGTAACACGGAGGTATTTGTTATTATAAACGTTAATTTCAATTCGTAATCATAGCGCTACTAAGGGATCTTAATTATCATTTGATAACACACTATCGCATCGCGTCATAAGTACTTATTTGTCCACATTTAATTAAATTCCATTAAAATTAATCCTCATTAGTAACGAATCAAGCATGTCTGCGGAAACGTCTAAAGTGCACATGTAAAAGTAAATGTTTATTATGAAAGTACTGGTCGTTTCTACATATATTTTCGTCGCGTGTTTATGTGTCGAGACAGTGTTCGATTTTGATGGTGCTGTGCCTTATATAGCAGAGGTGAAGGAGGAAGAGAGTGTGCCCAACGATAGCAATGAAATACTGAACGCTACTTTGTTCAAGTCGGTCAAAAAGTACTATTGTCGTGCTGAAACTGTGGACGGTAAGTGTGAAAACTTCAATGATAAACCAACCTTTTTTAATAATTCAATTAATACCCATTATGCAGTAATGAACAATATGGATAGTCTTAGTTGGTTTTTAAAGGATGTCACAGAACTACAAGAGATGCCTCAAGTGTTCCTGAGATCATTCAAAATTGAGCATATTCTATAGACAGGCGTATACTGACCAGCCTTTGACGACCTCCGTGGCGCAGTGCGTGCGCTGTCGCATTATAAAGTTGGAGGTCCTGGGTTCGATTCCCGGCTCGAGTCTGGTCTGGTGGGAGGTTTTGGCCGTGGCTAGTTACCACCCTACCGACAAAGACGTGTCGCCAAGCGATTTAGCGTTCCGGCACGATGTCACGTAGAAACCAATTAGGAGCATGGGCTTACCATACTCCTAACAGGTTAGCCCGCTACCATCCTAGACAGCATCATCACTTACCACCAGGTGAGATAGCCGTCAAGGGCTAACTTGTAGTGTATAAAAAAAAAAAAACTTTATTACAACTAAACACAAAGAGACATTACAAGAAACAATTAAACCATTAAATACATCTGCAAATGGCCCTGTAACCAGTGGGACATTAAAATAGTAATGATGAGTGTACGTTTCTTATGTAGATTTGACAAATGCTGAGCTGCTCGTGTACGGGACCAGGGCTTGGACGTTTCCCGCACAAGACGTCAAACTCACGCTGCGCTATCCGTCGGAGCACGTAAGTTTCACGTTTTTTTATTATATATTATATTTTAAGTATGTTTATTTATTTATTATTTATATATATTATATCTTATCATATATATAAATATGTGTTATTTTATTATTATTATTTTTTTTCTTTTTTTCAAATTATCTAAGTATATTTTTGTATGTAGTTTAAAATACCTTGTTTGACCTATCCCACTTTATAAATTCACCTTACTCACATCTAAGGGTAGCTGGAAGAGATCTCTTATAGAGATAAGCTTTTCTTTGTATACTTTTATACTTGTGTTTGATATCACAAATTTGGTACATAAATAATAAAAATAAATAAAATAAAATAAGTTCCTGAATGCACGCAGTGTCCAAGGCTGTTGTTTTATAACTGGGAGGTCCCGAGTAAATTAAACAGCGTGTAATTTCTCATATCAGATTTTTCTCCAGGCTGGTAGGACCGGCTTTTGTTATGCAATTATTGTTCATCATGGTTCATCATGGTTCAATAAAAAATGTGCCAGCAAACATTAACTGGGTAAACATTAATCCCATGTTTAATATGACCATCAATCTATAACCCCTACCACTTTTTTTCATGATAGTTCTTAAAGTAATCTAGCAATCATCATCATCATCATGATCAACTTATTGTCGGCTCACTACAGAATACGGGTCTCCTCTCAATATGGGAAGGGTTTGGCCATAATATTAATATCTCCATATTGAGAACATTATGAAGATCTCTTAGGTGTGCAGGTTTCCTCACGATGTTAACCTTCACCGTTGAAGAAAGTGATATTTTGATTGTTTAAAAACGTACTAACTCAGAAAAGTTAGAGGTGCGTGCCCGGGATGAACCGACCTTTGATTAGCTAGCGGACGCCCTAACCACTAGGCTATCACGGCTTCAATCTAGCAATCATCATGATCAACCCATTACCGGCTCACTACAGAGCACGGGTCTCCTCTCAATATGGCCTCTGAAATCGGGTACCTTTTGTAAGTTAAAAGTTGCAAAAATCATAGTCATTCCTATGCTTATATATATCTTTCTTGGACGTTTCAGAGATCAATTAATTTATTATACTTTATCTGCAGAGTTAAATTACTGCAGTGAAAGCCACTATCATTCAACATTTTGTTTTTAAATTAAAATAAAAAAATAAATCAGCTAATATTTCCGAAATAAGTATTGGAGGGAATTTTCAATAATCTATACTCTATGGCACGCGCTTCGAATCAGTGAGCGGGACGCCCCATTCGTCGAAGCAAAATAAATATATTAGAATTAACAGAACTGTCTTGCGACACGAGATATATCTTAATTTCAAATCATATAGGGGTAATGGTACAACATTACAACCCCGCTAAGCCTTAAGTATCTTATAACGTATTTTACCTTGTGGCTTGTATTGTCAATGCATTTTCGAATGTCAAAAATTTTTTTACTCTATGGCTCGTCTTTGATGGGTTTTAGTGAGTAAAAAAGACGTCAAAAGTAAGTGAGGTGAGAATGAGATAGCAGTATTTGGTATTTATTCATATAACATTACAGCTTGGGCTTTAAAATTATTTGAATAAATACAAAATGGGTGTAATAGATTTCAGTACAACGTATCAACCTCGCTAAGAATAATCACGCACTTTACCTTTAGATAAAATGTCTTGGAATAAAGCATTGTGGAGCTAGTGGCGGGAAAATTAATTGTAAACTTTTTTCTTCCAGTACAACGTGAAACACGACATAGACCACATAGATTACGTGCTGACAGAGCTTAGAGTTATATTTTATCTGTCAGGAGCTGACAGCAAAGGGTACATTACCAGTGGAGGGATGCACCAGGTATGATACCTTCGTCATCTCTTTAACTTGGACTTTACTCCGCCTTAATTAATCGATAAAACGTGACAAATTTATGTTTATGGTATACCTACAACTGACTTGCTTTAACATGTCTATAACAGGCTATATGTTAATTTTGTAAAATTTTGTTTAAGTATAACGTTATATAAACAAAAAATTTAAAGCTTGTACTTTAAAGCTTGTGTTGGAGCCTTTTATTTGAGAATTTGGAGTTTCTACGGTCTTAATTCAAAAGATATCTCTGATAGATAGGTTCTGATAGAAGGATAGACAGACAGACAGACAGACAGACGTACTAAATGAAAGAGGCAACTCTAAGGCCGAAATCTAAAAAGCGCGCTCTGCCTTACCTCTGGCTTAAGACACAGTTATAACGAGATAAAGATATGTAGCAGATTTAAATCTGTCTCGTTCCAATAATAACTTAGAATTAGCAAAGTACGCTCTATAGATCTCACAATTGACAGTTTACAGTAATTTTCCGTAAAAAATAATTATGTTCCTTAACTTTTAAATTTATGTCAATTAATGCGAAAATAACCCTAACTAACAAATGTTATTTTGTATCATTACCAGGATCACATAAGCATGATGTTCGAGTTCCGGAACATAACTAGTCTTTCTTACCAGTTCTTCTTGCACGGCATCCAGAGGAGTTTGCTGAACATCACCGAGAACTACACTGCGACTGTTAATTTGTGCTAAAAATGTATATAAGAATGCGTGATAAAAGTGCTGTGATATTAATTAATTCACCATCCCTTTCCTATAGTGAGTGATTTATAGTGGTCTTATCGTTTACGTGGGATTTTTGTAGCATGTGATATTGCCGAAAATAAAACATAATATCAAGTAATGGTAATTGTTTATTAAAAACATCGAAAAAAACATGGAACAAAGTTCCATACCGCGGTGTGCGGTCAGAATTTACTTTTTAAAAATATCACAATATATCACAAAAGTCAAATCTGACCGCCATTTTTGTTTATTATGTCAAATTAGTGTGATTTTTTTCGTCAATGAACGTACAAAATCTCTTTTTTCTCTTTTTATGGCTTTACACAGATTAGCCAATGTCAAGTTTATAGCAATGGAGAATGGAAGTTAGGGAAAAATGGTGAGAAACTTCGCACTGGGCGTACGTGGCATCCTCAAACGTTTCCCAAATTAATACATGTTAACCATTCAAAAAACTATCCAATTAATTCAAGAAAACAGTAAAAAAACCGCGCCCGCCGAATACGAAGTCTCCCGCCTTTTCAACTCTTTATTCATTCGAAATTAAGCCCATCTCGCTCCTTTTTTTTTTTTTTTTTTCTCTTTATGGCTTTACTTAGATTAGCCAATGTCAAGTTTATAATTATTAGATTCTTTTTATGGCTTTGCACATATTAGCCAATGTCAAGTTTATAGCAATGTAGAAGTTAGGGAGAAATGGCGGGAAACTTCGCACTCTGCGGACGCGGCTCCCTCAAACTTTTCCCAAATCAATACCTGCTAACCATTCAGAAAACAAGCCACTACACAAACGACACCAACACTGTCCACGACACAACCAACACCAGTCCTTTCCAAAACCAGCCAACAGACATTAATTCAAGAAAAGCACGAAAAAACCGCGCCCGCCATATACGAAGTCTCCCGCCTTTCTCCCATCTCGCTCCTTACTAACCATTCCTTCCCCAACTGCCAACTTTATTTTTACTCTGTGGTTATACTAAAAAAAAAGTTTTAACGTGACGCTTGTAATAATTATCTACAGTAAATAAAAAATAGGAAAGTTAAAAAAAAAAACTAAAAAACAAGCTTTTGTTGATAACCAAAATAAAATGTAGAAACATTTGCATTTGACAATTGGTAGGTGTCCAAAATTTCAAATTGATCCGAAATACAAAGAGTTTTTAAAAACACGTCGTAAATTCCGTAATATACAAACATATATACAAAATAACGTTCCGTAATAAAATACGGAATAAAAAAAAAAGAAGGAGTAAAAGAAATAATTTCCATTAAAAGAATCATTCAGTCTATACTCGTAGGTCGTACTGTTCCAAACTAAGTTTACTTAAGGCCTCAATTGCACATCAGCCTATGATCCGTGATATTTAAAATATTACCATGTTATTAGTTTACATAACTTAGGCTTAATTACAATAATTTTAATTTTAATTGGATTTATAATAATTGTAATAATTTTTAATAATTTTATTTTTGACCATCATTAAATTGACTAATTGAATTATTATTATTTTTTTTAATTGAGTTGTTTAATATTAGAATATTCAACAATATATAACAATTGTAATCCCCTGACCGGGTCTCATGTCTGTAAGATATGAACGCAAATAAAAAAATAAAAAATAAAAAGTAGGTACGACTTCAACACAATTCGTGAAAGCAAGTTGAAGTGATTTAACAACAGTTGTATAGGCTTTAGAGCTGCTCGCTGCTGTAAGTTTAATGTTTATTACTGTGTAGCAGTGGCCACCTGAGTCCTTCGGTCTAGACGTGTAATAAAAACTAAGTGCTGCAATATAACCCGTCGATAGTAATTTAGATAAAAACGTTCCTTAGGAACACGCACTCGTGATATTAATTGTTATTGTATCTAGGGTTTCATTCGCCTATTTAAAATTAATATACAATTAACATTGAAGCGGTGATAGCCTAGTGGTTAGGGCGTCAGCCTCCTAATCAGAGGTCGGCGGTTCGAATCCGGGCACGCACCTCTGACTTTCGGAGTTATGTGCGTTTAAAAAAAAAATAGCACTTGTTTCAACGGTGAAGGAAAACATTGTGAGGAAACCTGCACAGTTCTCCATTATGTTCTCAAAGGCGTGTGAAGTCTGCCAATCCGCACATGGCCAGCGTGGTGGACTATGGCCAAACCCTTCACATATTGAGAGGAGACCCGTGCTCTGTAGTGAGCCGGTAATGGGTTGATCATGAATATTTAACTATCACCATCCTTCAGCCTATCCACTGCTGGGCACTGGGCACAAAATTTTAATTGGAGGATACTTTACTATCGATACTGAGCCCAAAACAATTTTTTTTTGTCTGTGTGTCTGTCTGTCTGTATCTCGGCCGCGCATCACGCCGAAACTACTGGATGGATTTGGATGAAATTTAGTATAGGACTAGCTGATACTCCGATTCAACATATAGGATAGTTTATAACCCGGAATTCAGCACGGTTCCCTTGGGGGAAGGGATTTGAAGTCAAAATTGTGTATTTAGTTGTAATTCATCAACGCGTACTCCGATTTCATTCATTCTTTTTTGTTAGAAAGGTTACAGATTATCCTGTAATTATTTCAAGGTTGTCGGTTTATTAATATATTGCTTCGTGATGGGAAGAAAAACAAACATACTTTCACACACACTAACTCAACGTAGACGAAGACGCAGGCATCAGCTAGTCAAGGCTCAAAATGTCTTCAGCCCATGCTAGCCGTGCAGATGTGGTATACTCACAACCAGCTGCCGTTCGTCCAGGGCTCCCGTCTCCGACGCGTTGCACCGCGCTCCGCCGCCAGGACCCACAGCAGAGTTGCCAACAACAGGAACCGGAACACGGAGCGGGGCGCCATCTTGTCTCGATCATCACATTTTCGTACCGCTGATGTCAGTTCAATCCACTACCGGCTATCTACACCGAATAATCTTTGCACTACTAACTCAACACACACTTAATAACATTTATAAGTTCTCACAGTGCGTCTGAGCAAACCGAGTAGTTATAAAACTAGTTATTTTTTAATTAATAGGCTATAATCTATACATCTATACAAATAAATAAAATTGGAGTGTCTGTTTGTTATATTGAAATAACCGTTTTTTACTACATGCATATGAATAATGATATATAATGCATATAATAAGGAAGCGGTTCGAATCCGGGCACGCACCTCTCACTTTTCGGAGTTATGTGCGTTTTTAAAAATTAAAATATCATTTGCTTCAACGGTGAAGGAAAACATCGTGAGGAAACCTGCACGCCTGAGAGTTCTCCATAATGTTCTCAAAGGCGTGTGAAGTCTGCCAATCCGCACATGGCTAGCGTGGTGGACTATGGCCAAACCCTTCTCATATTGAGAGGAGACCCGTGCTCTGTAGTGAGCCGGTAATGGGTTGATCATGATGATATGAATATGTATACGGTACATACGCCAAAATAACAACACTTTAATGTTTATCCTGTAATTATTTCAAGTAATTCGGGTTAGTAATCTATTGCTTCGTGATTGAAAGACAAACAAACACACTAGCTCAACGCAAACGAAGTCGCGGGCGTCAGCTAGTAATATATCCAATTAAGTATCTGTCGTTTTTCTACTGTGGAGGAGGTCCTAACTTCAATTTCCGACTCGAGTTTGGTCTGATGGGTGGTTAAGATATAACCCCAAGTGATTTAGAGTTCTGGTTCGTCCCGCGTAGACCGATTACGAGGTTGGGTTCAACCGGCATCGAATCAGTGCTCCTCTGATGCCGCAGACGTACATGGACTTCGGTATTTACTTCACCATCAGGTAAGCCGTCTGCTCGTTTCCCAGCGATGTTGAAATTAAAACTATTACACATAAGCGAGAAACAAAAATAATATATGATGGATAGAGGTTATTTATGACTTAAAACAAATAAATCGAGAAATTAATTTGAAATATATTAATAAAGCCAATTATAATAAAGCTTTTTTTAACGTGCTAAGCTCTAAAACCCCCAATGGGATTAGCTTTTTTTTTTCTTTCATTCTGTAGCTCAATTTTTGGAGCAAGTTTTATCTAACTAAAATAATAAAACTAAAATATAATATAAGTATTTATATTTTAGTTTTCCTATTCTACATCATCCTGTGAAACGTACGTGAAAATGTCACCCAGGGCAGTTGCCCGTTGTCTTACCAGTTCAAGTGACACTGTGAAATCGTAATGAGAAAATTAATACCTAACGACTGGAAAATATCCACTCAGTTTTTCTAAGGGATCTTCTTATTCATTTATTTATTTCTTATTTATTTATTTATTTCGTTGCATATTGTGTACACATACCCAGTTTGGGTGTTGCAACTTGGTATGGAATCGACCGTAGTAGAGAGACCGATTTCATTTAGTTTTACTTCGAAAAAATCGTTTAAAGTCATTTGTTATCAATTAATCAATCAATCAATAATAATCTTTATTCAAATAGTCATTTAAAAGGCACTTTTGACGCACTTAGATTGGAGTCTTTGGAGTTCTCGAAACGTTACTTTCATATAAACGAAATAGTTAAAAAATAATCGAAAAAACATCGCGAAGGTACATACAAATCAAGATTGGCTTCTTAAATTAATACAGAAAGCTTAAAGTTTAATATTTTAGGTGACTTTAATGAGTTTGTATTTAATTTAACTTTACTTGATACGGTTTCGTTTTAATTTTACCGTAGAAGTGAATAGTTTGTTGGAACTACAATTAATAATTGCCGAGCTCGCTCTATAATTAGTGCTCGCTCTTATTTCTTTTAAGTTAATTATTTTCGACAGACGCCATTATTAAGCTCGCGAGCGTAGATCGGTTCAAGTATTATATTTCTTTTGTTTTTTTTCTTTTTAATAAAACGGTTTGTATGTATTTGTTTACATATTTTTTTACATATGTTTGACGACCTCCGTGGCGCAGCGCGTGCTCTGTCACATTTTAAAATTGGATGGGTTTGATTCCCGGCTCGAGTTTTTTTTGTTTTTTACCTTTGTTAATTTAGTCTGTATTTTTTTTCGGACTGTCTATTAGCTGTACTAACCCTATTGGTTGCCACAGCGTAACCGGGTTGTTTGGCGAGCTTCGAAAAGAAGCTCTGCCAGAAGAAATTTTGAGCCCTAGGGCTCGAAGAAACTAAGGGAACGTCTGCCTAGGGGCGCCTCCTTTGAGGCCGAACCTCGGCTTAGGCTACGTTTGGGATAACGTCGGGGGGTCGGACGGTGAGTGGTCCGTACGTCTCCGAGGCCGTGGATGGAGCCCACGTCCGGATGACGTAAGATAGCGGGGACCTCGTCTTCGCCGGCGAAGACGGTGTGTAGCGTATGATTGTGTGGTAGGTGGTACGAGTATGTTGTCAGTAGTCATCTGATCGTCAGGGTCATGAAGGATATGTTTAGGTCTCCTCTTTCGGAGAGGAGCGCTTAGGTCGAGGGAGTTAGTATATCTGTTACACAAACCAGAAAGGGTGTGTGTACAGCGCAGCATATGTCGTACCTTATATGAAAACACGACGCTGATTTTCAGCTGAGACCAGAGTGACGTCACAGCAAAAATGATTTTTTTATCCACTACAAGTTAGCCCTTGACGGCAATCTCATCTTGTGTAAGTTATCATGCAGCCCAAGATGTTAGCGGGTTCATCTGCTAGTTATGCTTTTTTTTTATCCACTACAATTTAGCCCTTGACGGCAATCTCATCTTGTGCAAGTATCATGCCTAAGATGTTAGCGGGTCCATCTGTTAGTTATATGGTAAACCCACACTCCTAATTGGTATCTACGCTACATGGTGCCGGAACGCTTAATTGCTTGTCGACACTTCTTTGTCGGTATGGTGGTAACTAGCCACGGCCGAACCCGCCCACCAGACCTGACTCGAGCCCGGAATCGAATGCAGGACCTCCAACTTTATAATGCGACAGCGCACGCACTGCGCCACTGAGGTTCTCAATGGAATATAGCGAAACAAAGGATATTGTATATTTTTTATAATAAATGAACTATTGATATCTTTTATATGTCTATCAATAAGTTCAAAGTTTTTATAAAAGAAAAGCTTATGGAAAAATCATATTACGATATTAAGTATATAAACGATAAAAAAGCTTGGGTGTGAATTGCTCCATCTCCATATGTACCATAATTTATTATTGATTATTTGAGATTATGATATAACAAAAAAACGGCTTAGTTTGTTGTGGGCTTCTTCTTAGAGCTGGGCGCGATTTGAACCCTCTTAGCTTTAGTTTTAAGTTGGCGAGTGTAGTTATCACCATCACTTCACGAATAGAAATAATGTAAAATGTGATATATATGAAAGATTCATAGATGCCTGAAATAGGTTTATACGAATAAAGCTATTTTTGCTTTGATTTTGATTCAGACGCGGAAGAAACCTGGAAGAGATCTCTCTTATAGAGATAAGCTTTCCTTTGTATACATCTTTTGTCATCATCATCATGATCAACCCATTTCCGGCTTACTACAGAGCACGGGTCTCCTCTCAATATGAGAAGGGTTTTGGCCATAGTCCACCACGCTGGCCATGTACGGATTGGCAGACTTCACATGCCTTTGAAAACATATCGAGAACTCTCAGACGTGCAGGTTTCCTCACGATGTTTTCCTTCACCGTTGAAGCAAGTGACAATTTAATTTTTAAAAACGCACCTGACTCCGAAACGTTAGATGTGCGTGCCCGGATTCGAACCGCCGACCTCTGATAAGGAGGCTGACGCCCTAACCACTAGGCTATCACCGCTTCTTTACTTCTTTTGTAAGAGTTTGATATCACAAATTTGGTACATAAATAATAAATAAATAAAATAAATAAACCTCTAAACAAAGTAAATAATAATAAATATTAATAATAATAATGCGAGGTCAATCGCCATCCCTTATGATTTGACTCTCAACGGCACAATAGCTCCACGGCGTTACTAATTTCACCGTGGGTGAGGAAAGGTTGACTTTTACAGCATCACGACACTGCAGGGTAACGACACTACAGGGTAACGACGTATCGTTGGTCGTATCACGGAACGATCTCCAATACTCTTAATTTTCAAGCGAAACCCTTTCATCATCATCATCATGATCAACCCAAAACAGGCTCACTACAGAGCAAGGGTCTCCTCTCAATATTTATTTATTTATTTATCTCCTCTTATTCTAGCTTAACAGGATAAAAAGCTAATTTGCTAGAGCAGCCTAATATAAAAGTATATAATGTATATAAAAATTGCCGAAATTTAAATATTCCGTAAACATATTATCCATGAGAAGGGCTTGTTTGGCGCTTGGCGACACGTCGTTGTCGGTAGGGTGGTAACTAGCCACGGCCATAGCCAGACCAGACTCAAGCCCCACGTAGGTCGTCAAATAAAATAAATAAATCGGTTGGTCTATCATTTTTATCGTACCTACGTGAGTATTTCGTAAGACCGTAAAGTGTAAATGCACCAGTTGTTACAAATAATGGCCCGTACCAAAGCCAGTCAGTTTATTTTATTTTCTTTTATTATTAAAATAACCATTGGTACTTTATAACGTCATATCTTTTGTGATTGTCATCGGATTAAATTCCATCCATCCGTACTTAATTGATTAGTTTATTGTAAGAATTTTTATTGTTGAATAACTAGCGGACAGAAAGAGTTATCTAAATCTGAATTTATAAGTATGTAATTAAACAAAAACAGGCTAAATTTAAAGGATTTGGGAAAAATTATCCTAAAACTTTTGAAGTTACGCCGGCGGTTAGAAAATACCGAAACGAAATTATATATATTTTTTTATTTTATGTCCTATCCTAAAAAAGGTTTTTCTTATTATTATGTCATAGCAAAAACTACGAGGATCTAATGTGCTAATTAATATCAATCTTCGGAAAAAGAAGAAGGATTTTTTTGCCTCTTGTTCCAATTATAAAAAAACTATTTTCAAAAAAGGTTAAATACTTATAAAAAGTCTCCGCACTAGGTAACCTCCCCAGGCTTTGTCCGGTGGAATTGTGAATCTATCTGGTACACCTACTCCTATAAAATTAAAAATTTAAATAATCTTACTTTTACTTCTAATATTCAGTGCGTTACAGTCCATTTTTATTTTGAATTTATCAGTATTTTTATGAACATACATAAAATTTTCATATATATATTGGCTATGCACTGTCATTATTTTTATTACTACTGTACTACTTGTATATACGCCTTATAATGGTAAAAATGACAGTTACTGACACGGCAGAATTGAAAAAATGATGTCAGATGATATTTCCATAACGAGAATTTTGTTATAGAAATGTCTTCTTACGCAATTATTTTAAGAAACACAATTTTCGATAACTAAATACATACATGCATTCATAAATCTTTCAACTAATCTGTCTCAGATTTTTAACGCCCTTTCTGCTCTTTAGTTATGCATAGTAACTTAGTAGGTACTTTATCTGCTCACGAAAAATTAAATATTAAAAACACGAATTAGAAACCTCCTCCTTTTTTGTAATCTGTCAAGAAGATACAAATCATTACAGTAACACTTAGTTAACGAATAATTAAAAAAAGTATTTATATATTTTTATGAAAAGATTATGCTAAGTTAATATCTCGCGACAAAGTTATTCCGTGATATGTAAGAATTACTTTTATGCCCACCAAACCATATTAAAGCAGCGTGGTGTCTATACTCTCCTGTGAGAGAATAGGCGTTGGGATATTAATAGGTTGAGTGTGATTAATAACCTGTGCGAAAAAAAAGCATCAATACAGATACCCTATTTTTTTCAATGACAACAGATAAAAAATATTTTCTACTGAACGAGTAACTGCGTATTTAGTATCAATAAGGAATTATCTAATTAGCATTCATTGTTGGAATGAGGTGTAACGTCGTATTTTGTCTAACAGAATCCGTAAGCTTGCGGAAAGAAAGAAAGTTGCCAAACAATAAATAAAGCAAAGCAGAACTTAAATTCAAACAAACTTTTCACAAATGCGAGTGAAACACACTACAAGCGAAATCGCACGAAAAACACAAACACACATAAACTTTTGTATTTGAAAAAAAAAAAAGATTTCATTACGACACTGCGATATAATTCACGATCAGATTGGGGTAGAGAGCTACGTCCACCCTCACCGAAGCTTTAAGCCAAACTGATTCAATGTTTGGAGCTTCGAGACCAGGGACTGAACTTGAATTCCTGTACAAAGCTTCATAGTGGTATCGGTAAAACTAGTTCTTCGATACAGCTGTTATTTTTTACAACTATTTTTGACTGCAAGTTGAGAGTTCTTACAAATCAAAGCTCTAATTGGTTTGAAAATAGTTCGAATCAAACAAGTTACGGTTTACTGCAGTCCCCTTTGTCCAGGCAAAGGCTCGACTGTCATATCAATTGATGGTAAGTGACGATGCATTTTTATCAACACCTCCTCACCCTTGTAACGTTTTACTGGTCACAGACCTCAAATATCTTGAGTGCGATTTAGGGTATAGATCGCCAAGCTGCCTAAATGCGAGTCGGCGGGTTTGAACTATTGTTATTACATGTTAATAATAACTTTTCGGAGTTATGTACGTTTAAAAAAAAGAAAATATCACTTGCTTCAACGGTGAAAGAAAACATCGTGAGGAAACCTGCACGCCTGAGAGTTCTCCACAATGTTCTCTCAAAGGCGTGTGAAGTCTGCCAATCCGCATATGGCCAGCGTGGTGGACTATGGCCAAACCCTTCTCATATTAAGAGGAGACCCGTGCTCTGCAGTGAGCCGGTAATGGGTTGATCATGATGAATTACCGGGACTCCTCGGGGAAGTAACTGGTGCTATCCGGAAAACTCCAAGCTTTTATTGATAAATTTATTATTTATCATTAAAAGCAGAAGCCTGTATCGAACCCAAAACCTTGCAGTTCATAGACAAACTTCCTAACCATCAGTATTTACGACCATATATATTTTTTATCCAGTACTAGTTGACCGTTGACGGCAATCTCACCTAATGGTAAGTAATGATACAGTCTAAGATGATAGCGGGGTAGCCTGTTAGGGGTATGGTAATGGTATTTCAATAATTTACACCATAAGCCTAACAATTGCCCCAAATCTAACCAAAAGCATACGACTGAAGGTTGAGCATATTAAATTAAGGGGGCGTTTATTAATTACTCCAACTTAAAATGGGGGGAGGAGTCAGAAAAAATCTCATTATCTCACCAAAGGTTGAAAATCTCCCATTAATTTTTAGGTTCAGGTACCTTATAGGTAACATAATCTATTATATATTTCCTTTTACGTCTTTGGTAGTAACCAAAAGGAAAAGGTAGTTATGTAGCGAAGTTATTGCGGTTTTATAGTATTGTAATGTTTTCTCTGTAAATTATCTCGGTGTTGTACAATAAAAAGCAAAATAGCTTTATTAATATAAATCGGAATAATTGTGAATACAATTCTTTAAGCTTGTTTTTTGTTCAAATATGTCAACAAAAAAAAACTCCATAGCTTTATGGTAGGGGAGCCCATGATGCTAAATGGGGATTTACTCGAGCGTCGTAGAGACCTATTGGGTTGCAAAGCTTAGATGATAAGAAGAAAAAAATGTTATATGATATATACCTTTCCATCGGTGGGGGAAGCGGCTATAGATTTTTAAATATGTAAAAAAAAACTGTTGCATGGACATCTTCGAGCGCGTCAGATTTTGATAGCATCAATGGCCTACGTATTTTTAATAATGTACGTATGTTAATCTGATCGTTTGCATGATGCGTGTGGTTGTATGTAAGGGTTGAAAATGAAAAAAAAAAATTTAATCGAGCGCGTCAGATTTTCTAAGGGAGTGTTAAGTACACCAAAAATAAGCTCTCATTCACTAATCTGACGATTCCGATGTGACGCAAAGTCGCAGCGAGTTTCATAATGTGCAAAAAAAATTCGCCATTTTGAAATACTCGAGCGCGTCAGATTAAGATATATATGGTTCATCTTTATGTTCTAAACGTACTGTCTCATAATCTGACGATTATCTAGAGGGATTCGCCTAATCTGACAAAAAAAAAAAAAAAAATTTTAAATAATTGAACTTAATTTATAGAAAGCTCCAGAAATAGCATGAAAATAAATAAGTGTATGCTTTTTTATGTAGAATACATGTATTTATAAAAAAATAAATTAAAAAAGGCTTAAAAAAAATTGATGTTTTATAATTAATTGATTAATGTTTCTACTGTAAAGTTTTTGTAAGGCACTTGCACCACAAAATACACATTTTAACAATATTTATAAACTTTAATTAACATAAATAATATTAAAATAGCAAAAAAAGCCAAAACGTTGGAAACACGTTGTAAACAATATGCTACGAACGAGTCTTTATGATCAGCTGTGATGGCGTCATGGCAGCAAAAACCAGAGTGGGGACGGAGAGAGTAATAAATAGGGAAAGAGTGATAAAGAAATAGAAACGCGGAGAAGGAAATATAGGCATCACCCAGCTGCACGCATTTAACTTTATTAGCGAAATTTTGTTATTTCGGCTTGCGGAAATCTTCAGATTATTATATTTTTCGTTATTCTTGAATTATTTCCTTCAAAATAAAAAAAATTTAGCTACGCTCGAGAATGTCGAGATGAGGTTTTTTTTTTACAACTTTGCTGCCCTCCCGTTTCTTTACGTCACTCTCAAATTGTCAGATTAGTGGAATATACGCTTTTAAGGATGTAATTAACTCACCCTACCTTAATCTGACGCGCTCGAGAATTTCTGATGGTCAATTTTTTTTTACTAATCTGATCGTGTATCCTTCACGCGCGGCCTTATATATGGGGCTCATGTTTGGTGGAGGAACATAACCGGGTACAAGGTATCTCCCTGTATATTAATCTGCCGCGCTCGAGTAAATCCCGAAATCCCCGCTTGGGCTCCCCTACTATTAAATATAATTGAGTAAAACGCTATCTACGCCGAAACAGTTCTTAATAAATAAAGTTTGTACCAAAGACAATAATAGATCTGCTAACTAAACACAAGCATAATAAACAATCAATCGTTTTTATTTAAGCTTAGATTATTTATTTAATCGGACGGCAAGCCAACGGTCACTAGGGTTGTCGAAATAATATTTATTTTGTACCAGCGAAATTCCACTAAGACATTCGCGTCGACCCGTCCGTCCTCAGAATAAAGTACTTCGAATATCGCTTTTATCCTATTCAAGAGATATTATATATTAAAAAACACAACAACAAACAATAATCCGAAATAATAAAGAAACCAGAAGGATCTGGTCTTTGGAGTTTTCTTTATTTTACATATAAATGGCTGTTTGTATGTGATATATATATAACTCGATTTTTTTACATGTACTTTTTTTTTCTATTATTGGCTGAACAAATTTAGTTAGACAAACTAGCCGATTGCATTGGTTAGACCGGAATGACTCAAGATGTTCGCTGAGTGGGTGGGTCGAATGATGAATAAATGATTGAAATCATTATATTGTATACCGCAGAAATAATACAAAATGAAAATACAATAGAGCGGTAAGAAAGGTATAATTGAGCCGATATTGCATGTCAAAACTTAGCATATATACATATATACCTTTCTTCCATAACCCGGAGAGCGCGTTAAGCTGTCCTGCGTCAGTAGTTCCTTTCATTGTTAACTGAGTTTATACATATATACAAATACATATACATATATTCATTACCTAAAAGTTGGAGCTCATTCCTAAGATCCACTATTTGTAGTCTAATGTCAGAATAGTATACTGGTCACTACTGCATTGATAGTGGTTGGTTTTTGATAACAGTAAGTTTAAGTAATTCCAACTTTAAAATACAAAGAATATGAACGATTGATATGTGGTCGCAAAGGAGTTATTAACTTCATTCAGCGGCGCCAAGAACCTCAAGATTTCAATAATTGCCCACATTTGAACTCTTGATGACTTTGTTAACACAATTTAGACGGTAGCTATTTTGTACAAGCTAGGTTTGCTATAAATACGGGCGGAGCGAGAATGCTCGAGACATCAGCCCGTTCGGACCTCTTAATTATAGTCGCAATAAAAATGTAATCCCGCAAGTTGTGGTTTTAATTACTATGATCGAAATTTAACACAAACGTGACGTCACAATGCTGACTTCACTCTTACTAAAAAACAACTCGGACGCCCTTAACTCGTCAGATATATTAGTTCAGATTTTAGCGAGAAATGGGATAATATTTCTGTAATAGCTATACTCCTTTGATCTTCTTCCGCTTGCTCTTGTTGACTAATCTCATCTGACAAGAACTGTCTATGTGGTATAAGAAAGAGTGCGCTAACTCCATCTACTACTCTCATCAGGATGTTTTTGTTACTTTGAAAACAAAAATTTACACAGTTTCTTAGACATTGGTAGCGTAGTGAAACGGTAAATTATTGGTAGTAAGTCTTACGGTGACAATCTAACTATGGTTGGAAAATGTTCCTAACCATGAACTCTATGGCACCTCTATAGTTCATGCTGCGTATTTAGATGTATATAATATGCTAAATACGCAGTTTTGTCGCCGCTGAATCACACTAGAGAATAGACAATAACTATCAAGCATTGCTATTGTTTTTGTCTATTATTCCCCCCCCCCCCCTTATCCCAAACGTCGCCTAAGCCGAGGTTCGGCCTCACAGGAGGCGCCCTTGAAAGACGTTCCCTTCAATCAATTATTTTTTATCGCGATTTTTGGTTCTACAATAGGTAGGTCTTATTTACGTTTCCCTTAGTTTCTTCGAGCTCTAGGGCTCATAATTTTTCTGGCAGAGTTTCTTTCCGAAGCTCGCCAAACAGCCCGGTTACGCTGTGGCAACTAATAGGGTTAGCACAGCTAATAGTCAGTCCGAAAAAAAAATGTCTATTATGTTTGTTTGGAGGTATATATATATATATATAGTAATAATGGCTGCGCCACAGTTTACACAACTACAGCCGTTATTGCAACACCATGCTTAGTATCCCTTATATATACCTATAATAAAATATTAGTAATAATATTGCTGAGTGGTGCCAACCCTAAATGCAATTGTTCAAAGATTACAGATGCACATCCACTGTACTATGTGTTGGTCGTGAAGTGCCCGTGAGTGTTCGTCGATTTATTTTAGGTGTTGTTTACTGTGCTCAAAACTGCCAGGTACGGAGCGGGAGAAATAAAAGTTGCTTAAACACGGAATCAAATAAATAAATAAATATAAATTATATTTTATATTCAAATTCAATTCAATTCAAACTAATCTTTATTCAAATAGTCTATTAAAAGGCGCTTTTGACGCGTCAATAATTTACATAGTAGTGATTTGATGGTGATAACTACATTCGTAAACTTAAAACTAAAGCTATGAGGGTTCCAAACGCGCCCCGGTCTAAGAAGAAGCCCACAACAAACTTAGCCAGGTAAATTCACCATCTCAACTGCCACTTAAAATTATATTAAGAGCTATCTTATTAGAGCAATATTTCACACCCATGCTTGTTTATCATTTACGTAATCCTTTACACTATAGTAGGACTTTGCAACAAGTTAGCCCTTGACGGCTATCTCACCTCATATAAGTGATGATGCTGTCTAGGATGGCAGTGGGCTAATCTGTTAGAAGTTTGGTAAAGCCTCGCTCGTTTCTACGCGACATCGTGTTGGACGCTAAATCGCTTGACGACACGTGTTAGTCGGTAGGGTGGTAACTAGCGACGGCCGAAGCCTAGCAGAGCAGACTCGAGTCGGGAATCGAACCCAGGACTTCCAATTTTATAATGCTACAGAGCACTCGCTGCGCCCCGGAGATCGTCAACTTTCATCAACGCTAAGCGATTTAGCGTTCCAGAACGATGTCGCGTAGAAACCAAATAGGAGTATGGGTTTACCGTACCCCTAACAGTTTAACCCTCTACCATCTTAGACTGCATCATCACTTACACTTGCTAAGTTTTTTTTTCTATCGTTTTATGGCTTTACACAGATTAGCCAATATCAATTTCATTATTTTTTTAGTTCTTTCTTTTTATGACTTTGCACAGATTAGCCAATGTCAAGTTAATAGCAATGTAGAAGTTATGGAGAAATGGCGGGAAACTTCGCACTCCGCGGACGCGGCTCCCTCAAACCTTTCCCAAATTAATACCTGTTAACCATTCAGAAAACTAGCCACTACACAAACGACACCAAAACTGTCCACGACACAACCAGTCAACACCAGTCCTTTTCAAAATCAGCCAACAAACATTAATTCAAGAAAAGCGGGAAAAAACCGCGTCCACCCGTCTCCCGCCTAAAGTCTCCCGCCTTTCACCTCTAGCTGAGATTGCCGTCAAGGGCTAACTTGCAGCGTATAAAAAAATATACATTATTTTATCTGTAGCAAAGGGTTGAGACGTATTAAATGTCTCAACCTTTTGCTACAGAAATTACCCATACCTTTCTTTGCCTGGCGTAGTTCTTGCAAGCAGCGAGAGGTCCTTCATCATCACTTACTTACACTAGGTGAGATTGCCGTCAAGGGCTAACTTGTTGAGGATAAAAGAAAGGTATTTCTAGCTGTAGATATCAATGGGTTGACAAGATAGATACTTACACCGGAGTACGTCGATATAGCTGGTAACTGAACAATTTGCTTCCTCTACAGTTCTTTTTTTTCGGGCTGTCCATTAGCTGTACTAAACCTATTGGTTGCCACAGCGTAAATGGGCTGTTTGGCGATCTTCAGAAAGAAGCTCTGCCAGAAGAAGTTTTAAACGGCCTCCTTTGAGGCCGAACCTCGGCTTAGGCGACGTGTGGGATAACAGGGGGGTTGGATGGTGAGTGGTCCGTACGTCTCCGATGCCGTGGATGGAGCCCACGTCCGGATGACGTATGATAGCGGGGACCTCGTCTTCGCCGGCGAAGACGGTGTGTAGCGTATGATTGTGTGGTAGGTGGTACGAGTATGTTGTCGGTAGTCATCTGATCGTCAGGGTCATGAAGGATATGTTTAGGTCTCCTCTTTCGGAGAGGAGCGTTTAGTTCCGGGAGAGCCTCTACAGTCCGATCCTGCTCTAATGTTCCCAAATAACAATGTAGTTAGTACACGCAAGCGCACTTTAAGGTACAAGTGCGGTACCTGCGTGCAGTGCAAAACAACAATAGGTACCTACTTATATAAGTGTAGGTAGATTCACCCACTACGAATTTGTAATTATAAACTCGTTTTCTTTAGAGTAACACTAGCTGACCCGGCAAACGTTGTTTTGCCGTATAAATTATTTCTAGGGAATTTCTAGTGTAGATAAAAAATTAACTAACTTATTGTGTGTAAGATTTTTTTTTCTTTTTCTCGGACTGACTATTAGCTGTACTAACCCTATTGGTTGCGACAGCGTAACCGGGCTGTTTGTCGAGTTTCGGAAAGAAGCTCTGCCAGAAGAAATTTTGAGATTTTGAATTCGAAGAAACTAATGGAACTTCTGCCTATGGGCGCCTCCTGTGAGGCCGAACCTCGGCTTAGGCGACGTTTGGGATAACGGGGGGGTCGGACGGTGATCGTGTAAGGATGTGATATATTATGAGTGAAACGAGCATGGAGCGCTGTGAACGATGAGGGAATATAAAAATAACATAAGTATGGTTTTCGTTCAAAAATTTCACCAAAAGAGCGATAAATTATCAGTTATTGAACGTGATAAAAATACATTGTATTACTAAAATGACTATTAAATAATAGGGGTTGGCGATAGAAAGGTAAAAATTATGGTTCTTTGTGTTTTTAATGCCACAATATATAAAATATATTTAAAAAAAATGTCCAAAAAAAATTCATAAGAATCGATCGATCCGTTTCGGAGAGTATGGGAACGAACATTGTGACACGAGAATTTTATATATTAGATTTAAATAAATATCTTTATTCTTCTACTATCTTTGATTTTCTTTTAAGTGTAAATTGGTTTAAAATAGAAAAAAACATAGGTGTAGAAATAGATTTAAAAAATTACATATTTTAGACATAGAAACTTTACAAGATACCTCGTTACAAAAGTACTTGCTTGCTGGGTTGCGGACGATACGCGACCGTTCGCGTCGCCGCCGACGTGAAGGAACACCGCTAGGTTTTAGGGGGTATTCTAGTCACAAATTTGGCCGCCAGGGAGTCTCACATACCCCGCCAGAACGTCGCAATTCTGCCTGCGTCGCTTTCGGAGAGGATGCGTGAACGCATTTCCTAGTTTTAAAAAAATATCTACAAGAGTAATTAGTAAGGTACCTTACTAATGATTTAAAAAAGATTGTAGAATTTAAAAAATATGTATATAAACAAATACGAGCCAAAAAAAGTAAAAGAAAACTGAATAGGTAAGTACTCAACAAATGGTGTCAGTCGATTTTTAAATAATAAACCTTCTGATGGTCCGCGATCAATCATCCCACCTCTATAGTCCTACGCCAGTTCCCGGATCAGCGACCAGAACGGCGCGTAAAGTTTAGTGTTGCTATTATTAAGCAATAATTAAAATATTAATGTTGCAATAGTTACGGAGCCACTAAGGCTATGATTCTGCCCTGCCATTGTCTGTCAACTCACTGAGCCATACCCCAACACACAAGATACGTCCTTTACGACCCCGACGATCAACTGACGACCGATACCACGACCCAAGTAGGTCTCACACAAACAAATAATATACAGCGTCGGAGAAGACGAGGTCGATTTCTGACGTCATCCGGACGTGGGTCTCATCCACGGGGGCGCTAGCGCTGAACCGTGGCTGAACTCCCAATCAACAAGCCGTACTCCCAAGGAAACTTGATGCGTATATAGAGATATTAATTTGGCAAGTAAGTGCGACGGTAAGGTCAAATTTTGCAAAAGCAATGAGATAAATGTATTTATAATTTTCTCACCCTTTCTCATCATATGCAGTCCGGCGGGTTTTGATTGATTGAAAAAACGCGGGCGAACTAATGGGAAAATTTCGCTGTCTTTGATACAATGAAACGACCGGTCTCCCGACAGCCAACTTCAATATACGACATATTTTGAAGTCGGGTTTGAATAATTATTATAAAAACCAAAGATTCTTATTAATTAAAACAAAATTGAGATGATATTATTTCAGTGCGTGTATGAAAGTATTACTGAACAATTTCTGCCATCTTGTTACCTTTTAATGAAACCTTAACAAATTCCTCTTGTTCAACGCAATGCAGCTTCTCATTACTAGATGGCACTTTCGTATTATTCTCCTCCCACCGCCAGATGGCGTTGTATGTACAATTTAAAAAAAAACATTTTCTTTTAACTAAAACAAATTATATCATTTTGTTAGTTAAAATGCATGTATTGGCAAATATAAAAAATACTCGCAAAACCGCCGGCGTTGTCCTGCAGTGAAAATAAAAGGCATCCTGGAACCTTATTGTATCGGTATCATTATGTGAATTAAAGCCATCACAGAACTAATCTGATACAATAAATTGCATAAAAGTCGATCAAGCTTTTTAGGTGGAGTTCAGTGAAACATATACAGAAGATATTATATTATATTGGGATTCGCATATGTGCATGGTCGCCAAAAATATTTGAAAATGTTGTTTGGTTTAGTTGGAGTTCAATGAAACATATACAGAAGATATTATATTATACTGGGATTGGCATATGTGCATGTTCGCCAACAATATTTGAAAATGTTGGACTTTCAAACCAATTTTCAGGTAGAATTTCGTCTTAGGACGAATAGAAATCGAAATGTGTTTTTTAAAGCATTTTAAATGAATTCAAATCGTTACAAGTGTAGTAAGTAGAGTTTCTATGTTGTACCTACTACCTGAAGTATTTTAAGATTCTTCTCTAAAAATTTCAATAATCTACTTTCAGCCATTAAAGCTTTAGCCAGTAGGGTGTCTGTCCATCAGTCAGGATAATAGCCTTATCTGGTTGTATTTAGTGTAAAAAAAAATATAGAAACATAAATGTAATGAAGCGGTGATAGCCTAGTGGTTAGAGCGTCAGCCTCCTAATCAGAGGTCGGCGGTTCGAATCCGGGCACGCACCTCGAACTTTTCGGAGTTATGTGTTTTAAAAAAAATAAAATATCGCTTCAACGGTGAAGGAAAACATCGTGCGGAAACCTGCACGTCTGAGAGTTCTCCATAATGTGTTCAAAGGCGTGTGAAGTCTGCCAATCTGCACATGGCCAGCGTGGTGGTCTATGGCCAAACCCTTCTCATATTGAGAGGAGACCCGTGCTCTGTAGTGAGCCGGTAATGGGTTGATCATGATGATGATGATGAAATGTTTTTATTCAAATTAACTAATTATGTATGTATTTATTAATTAATAATGACATTTATTTTTATCAAATCTACTTACCTTAATACAGCTAAGACTGAATTTCTTTACTCAGACAAAAGGCGTCTATTGTAGACCTAATTTAACCCATTTTAAAATGAAACATAATGCATAATAAAAATATGGTAGTTTTTTAAATACTCACGGCTATGTGCCATATGGCAGCCCATTGCTCAGGTAGGCGGGAAACAACGGGTACAAAAACGCTTATTTATACTGTCAAGAATAGGGTAACCATGATATCACTCAACTATAACATATTTTCATAATTTTCGGATAGTAATATCAATCCGAATCCCCAATCCTCTCGTAGTTGCGGCTTCTTTTTACTCTCACGACCTAAGCGAAAGAGGAGACCTAAACATATCTTTCACGACCCTGACGATCAGATGACTACTGACAACACACTCGTACCACCTACCACACAATCATACGCTACACACCATCTTCGCCGGCGAAGACGAGGTCCCCGCTATCTTACGTCATCCGGACGTGGGCTCCTGTTAATAGGTTAAATTATAGAAAATAAGCCGATTTTCAAGCCCTTAAGAGTCAAAAATGCGTTTGTATACTTTTCGGTGATAAATTAATGTAATTTTAGTTAATGTAGTATTTTCATTATGTAATTAAGAGGTTATTGACACATTTTGACAGGTTTTTGGCTATTTTTTATTTTATTCATAATAATATTGTGAACGAGTACATTTTTGAGACAATTTAATAACTAACTATAAAATTTATATATTTTTATTATGTTTCTTTACATAAAATACTGTAAAAAATAGGTTTCCATGAGAGATATTTATAGAAGGGGTCAGACTGGCGGTTGCCGTGACGACGCACAACGTGTCGAGCGTAAAATCGAGCTTCCCTTTTATAGGACTAAAGAGAAAATTATTATTCTCTTATTTCCTTCAGATTTATAAATCGTCATATAATCTCTAACAAAGAAATAAATTGGACTATTTGAAAATTATGTTATAAGAAACTCATGGAAGATAATATTAAACTAAAATATTTCCTCGGGCATCTAAAAACCCGCGATGTGCCACGTCTTAATGTTTAAAAAAAATAAGCTTTTTTTAAGGTAAGTAGGCTATAATATTTTCGGGTTTCTCCCAAAAAAGTGACAACGCATAGCGAATATAAAGTGAATCATACCATGTTACCTACTTATCACCTATTAAGTTTAAGTTGTGTAGATATACTCCATTTTTTTTTCTACGTGGGTACCTATTTAATAAGAAATCTCTTTATTACATGTATCAGTACGTTTTAAAATAAGAAATAAACAAGTGTATTAACATAAACCCTATTATTTAATATCTATATACAGTATTAACTAGAGTGTAGAGACTATAAACAAGGGAAAAAGAGATTTTCTTTATAATAATAAATAAAGAAAAGGTTTGTATCCATAATAAAGCAAATAAAGAAAGAGTTTATATAGACATTAATAATTCTATGTTTATCAATTATTCACAAAAATACGATATTGTTATAAAATTGCGTCGCCATCAAATTATACTTTTAAATGTATTTCTCAACGATAAAAAAAAACCTAATTTCAAAAACAGAACGAGTCAAGTGGAACGGCCGGCTCTACTGCACGCACAACGTTCCACACACACACACGCACACGTGAACAGCTGATTTACATTTTGTTTACCCCTTAGAGTTTTCAAACCAATTTGAAACATATAACAACGTGATAAGTTTTATTTTTCATTGTAAGTTACGTGTATTTTGTGGTATTATTGTGCAGGTGATTTTTTATTTTATCACTATTGTAATAAGACACTTATTTCTTTGCGGCCAATAACATTAGATCTTCTGTTATGTATTCGTACTGCTTATCGATTTTCAACTGTAGTATCAAACTGTCGTAAGTTCATTTTTGGTAATTTTTTTCAAGCTACGATTCTTTTATATTAAAACACGGATCAAGTGTGTGTGAGTCGGTATACCTGTATTATAATTTAAACATGGCCGACTTATTTTTTATTTTATTGGAATGTACTTAAAGCTCGTAGTTAGGTAGGTACCTTATGGATATATTACCATAAATATAAGGTAGGTATGGTGACCGAAATGTTTATTTTAATTTATTAGTATTTTTGCCGTTATAAGCCCACCTGATTTAATCGATATTCACACAAAAAGCTAAGTACCTACCCTTATTAGTACGTGTGCCTATTATAATATGTTCTAGATTAGTACTTAAGTGGATACCAAAGAATTTAGACTTTCTACGTATAAAGTAGGTAGATACCTAACTACTTGAGTGCTTTTTTTAACAAAGCCTATCTAACCTTTTTTTTCTCGTGGTGGAAAAGCTTTTTGGCTACCTCCGTCTGTTAGGTTAGGTTAGGTTAGGTTCATAGGTTAGGTTCAAGACGGAGGTCATGTGTGACTCCTCCCCCCTTACCGTTGAGGTATACCCGAACTAAAAACCACCACAGCATGTCCCACTCGCTGGATTTGATGAACAGCCACAGTTAAGTCGGAAAATAAGATCAACAAAGTTGTCCATATATATGTATTTTTTATAATAGTACCTACTTACATTTACATATTTTTTTTTGTTTTTTTTTATTAGTATAAATTTTAGGTGTACTTATATAAAAATACATTAGGGGTATAACTTTTGTTGCATTGTTGTCCTTTACGGATTTTTTATCTCTTGTTGTGCATGTCACTAACCAGTTTGTCACATCGTATAGAAATGTCTATAATTATAATGTGCTAATATGCTATAAATTAAATATGATTTTGTTAGAAAACTGTTCATCGATCCCTCCCGTTACTTATGCTTATTACCTGCAGGTATTACAGACCAAAATAAGTACATACCTACCTAAGTATGCTTACATTTTGTTGCGGTCATAAACAATAAAATAAAACAGTAAACAGTTAAAATAGGTAGAATAAAGTGTTTTGAAGTAGGTAGGTAGGTGCCTACCTCCTTTTGTTCTAATGTATTTTAGCTACGTTAATATTATTAAGCTGAAGTCTTAAAGGGGTAGCTGGAATCGCGATAATAATCATCATCAACCCATTACCAGCTCGCTACAGAGCACGGGTCTCCTCTCAATATGAGAAGGGTTTGGCCATAGTCCACCACGCTGGCCATGTGCGGGTTGGCAGACTTCACACGCCTTTGAGAACATTATGGAGAACTCTCAGGCGTGCAGGTTTCCTCACGATGTTATCCTTCACCGTTGAAGCAAGTGATATTTTAAATGTTTAAAAACGCACATAACTCCGAAAAGTTAGAGGTGCGTGCCCGGATTCGAACCACCGACCTCTGATTAGGAGGCTGACGCCCTAACCACTAGGCTACCACAGCTTAATAATACAATAATATAACTCTTATATTAATAATATTAAGTAAGCTATGCTGATGTTGATATGTACTAATTTAGAAGGTATAGCCGCTAAAATAGGACATTTGAAAAAAAACTTCTCTCTGGATTAAAATTAATTGTTGCCATAATTTTAAATTTCGAGATACCTAAGTGGTAAGTGTATTTTTCGTTCGTGGAATTAGATTTATTTATAGGACACAATTTTTGTTAATTTGTGGTTCTGTTTAAAATTATATTTATATTTTTATAATCATGAAGATTTATATCTTCAATTTGCTAAGTTTTCCTGTTGATTGCCTATTGTATTTTTGTTATATAATTGCTGTTATAAACGTACTTATTACAAAAATCTTATTAATTAAACCTCTTTTTTCATGTTTAACTAGGTACCTAAATTATGCTGGCTCAATCCCTTCTGCTCCCTATCCTCGATTACGCTGACGTCTGCTACTTAGATGCCACTGAGGAGCTACTTGACAAACTTGAAAGACTTCAGAATTTGTGCATTCGTTTTATTTTCGGATTGCGCAAATTCGACCATGTTTCAAATTTTCGTCGTCAATTAAAGTGGCTGCCGATTCGTTTTCGCCGGAATGTGCATATTTTAACAGTACTCTTTAAGATTCTTCACAATTCTTCTCCTCATTACTTACGTGAGCGTATCAAATTTTCTCCCCTTCCTTCTCGACCTTTACGGTCTTGCGTCTCAAGGAATCTTCTTGTTGTCCCTTCTTTTAATTCTATTTTCTATCGAAGATCTTTTACTGTTAATGCTGTACAACTTTGGAATTCTTTACCTGAACTTGTTAGAGACAGCCAATCGGTTCATACTTTCAAAGTGAGATTAAAAGAGCACTATCTATCTGTTTCATAATATTATATTTAACATTCATTTATTATCATTAGTTTCCTTTTTATATATATATATTATTATTATTTTTTATATTTTAAGTATGTTTATTTATTTATATATATTATATCATATCATATATATAAATATGTGTTATTTTATTATTATTATATATATTTTTTTCTTTTTTCAAATTATCTAAGTATATTTTTGTATGTAGTTTAAAATACCTGGTTTGACCTATCCCACTTTATAAATTCACCTTACTCACATCTAAGGGTAGCTGGAAGAGATCTCTTATAGAGATAAGCTTTCCTTTGTATACTTTTATACTTGTGTTTGATATCACAAATTTGGTACATAAATAATAAAAATAAAATAAAATACCTTCTTACTCACGTACTTAAAAGGATCAGTTCGTACGTTCTCAATCATAACGTCGCAGTTGATAATACTGGATTTACCTACCTACTTACACTACCGTTGGTAATATCACAAACCTTCATCTACCCCGACCTAAGCGCTCCTCTCCGAAAGAGGAGACCTAAACATATCCTTCATGACCCTGACGATCAGATAACTACTGACAACATACTCGTACCATCTACCACACAATCATACGCTACACACCGTCTTCGCTGGCGAAGACGGTGTGTAGCGTCCGCTATCTTACGTCATCCGGACGTGGGCTTCATCCACGGCCTCGGACACGTACGGACCACTCACCGTCCGACCCCACCGTTATCCCAAACGTCGCCTAAGCCGAGGTTCGGCCTCATAGGAGGCGCCCTTAGGCAGACGTTCCCTTAGTTTCTTCGTGCCCAAGGGCTCAAAATTTCTTCTGGCAGAGCTTCTTAAACAGCACGGTTACACTGTCGCAACCAATAGGGTTAGCACACCTAATAGTCAGTCCGAAAAGAAACCTTCACCTGTACAATATTCTTAATGATAGTAAAATTTGTTTTTCTTAGTAGGTACTTAGTAACAGCTTACCTATTACCCTGGTATGCGTAGGTAGGGACCTGACTACCTACATACAATTCTGCCATCTAGTTAGTAGGTACCTTTTACCTTTTTTTAAAATCGAGATATTGTTATGGAGTTTAAGTAGGTATCTACCTACCTATTGACGTGGGATGCTAAGTACCTAATTAATTCCCTTCACAGTCTGCTTCAAGAGGCTGAGCTATTGATTCAGACATCGAGGCAAAATAAATTTTCTCTTTTAAGTATTTAGGTAATAAAGAGAAGTTAACGCAAACTTAGTAGGTATGGCTACAAAAAATACCTACCTATCTAATATACCCTTAACCATTAACTAACAACATAAGCTATAATGTATGTCCTTGCCTATTAAAAATTTAATTTTCTAAAGCACACTAAATATATTTGCAGGAATCTAGATATTTAAAAAACGTCATATTTTTAAAAAAATTAACCCAAATTTTAGGTAAGCAAGCTCACGTTGCGTTACTTTCTGGGCCGATTCAATTCGAATTTCGAATATCATATTCAGCCAGCAACCGGTTGCCCTTGTAATAGTTGGCTGATGTTATCAGGCGCCCAGTTACCAAGACCTGTGTCATGGCCCCGCAATTTCTTTACCCCGGTGCAATAGAGGCTGTCGCTGCCATTGATAAGGGTCTCAGTAAAGTGGTCCTAAGCCGTCGGCAAGTGCAACGCGAACGAAAATATACGGCGCGCTGAGTTGTTTTGCCGCCTTATCACTATTGTCATAGAGTAAGCGAACAAGAGAAGAGCACAGTCCGCATAATCTTGCAGACTAAAGATGGCTCCGCGAGATGGTCCCACTCGTAAATTTGACCGGAATTCTAATAGACTACTATTTAAACGAATAGACTACTACTGAATTCCTTAAACTGTATCTGCCCAGACAATTGTTACTTACTTCACGTTCTAACGGAGCACTTTATATAATATAAAGTTTTTAAATATCAGATGAGTAGGCACATACAATTCTATGCTTTATAGGCATTGTACCGATTCCTTAAGCTTCCCACACGTCCACACTTTGAAGCCTACGTTTTACGTCTAGTTTTTAAGCAATTCACGTGATTCTATTTCTAAGGGTGAAGTGCATGTATTATATTGTTTGACCTTTTCGAGTGCCAAATTGGCTTATCTAATTAAGGTATCCGATTGTGTTCCCACTTCAATTGCCTAAATAAACCATTGTTAGCAATATTATGTTATCCGGATGTGATATACAATACTTTGTCCATATTCCATGCAAATAATATAAATTCGCTAGAAACTCTGTGTTTCTGTTGCCTTTTAAAGTCACTTAATATATTCATTGCCAAATTTTATTCCCATTATTATATATACTGAGAATAAAATTTGGCAATAATATAGATGACGGACATACGAAAGTCTATTAAAAGTTCGCATGGAATCGACCGTTATCCAATTGTTTACAGTTGTGGCCAAAGCTAGATAGCAGTCAACAGATTCGTTTAGGACCAAATAGGATCGGGTACTAAACGGGTGATAAATTCGAGGATGAGAAAATTATATCAATTCAAAGAGAATTAATTCAAGCAATAATTCATTTTTTTTTTAAATTTAAGACAGTAATAGAAAGTAAAACGAGTAAGATGCAGTTTAACAACGCGAGTTAGGAATTTTGTTTTTATAGGTTGTACGAACAAACTAGGTGTATCCGCAATCTCCATTACATAAATATTACGTAGGAGTAAGGGACCGAAGCCTTAATGTGACCACCCAGGTCACCGCCAATGAAAGGTAGTTCCACGCTGTGATTTTTTTAACGGAAAACCGAATCTTTGGCCCTAGTAGGAAATTGAATCTAGGACTTTGTCATCCGTAGAACATCTTCACCACTAGACGAACTAACGCTTTATAAAGTTATATGTATCCAAATATAGATATTGCTATTTCGGCACGTTGTATAATCTATGAGGCGGGCGTAGCGGGCCGCGCGGGACGAAGGCGGGCTCTCGGCCCGCCAACTTAAAAATGCCGCCGCAGAGCCTCCGAATCGATACGCCGCGCGTCACGTGCTGCCGAGCGCGACCAATAGCGAGCAAGCGGCGGGCGGGGGCCGCTCTCCGCCGCCAGTGCATTACCGAACGTCGAGCGGAACGGTCGCTCGCTCGCCAACCCCGCGATTTCACCGAAAACCGGTCCGATATAAACCCGTGTCATGATATAGTGTAGTGCTATGAGTGCGTGGACGGAGGAAGTGTTGTCCTGGCGTGACGACCGGCTCGGCCTGACCGAGCTACCGAGCACGACGAGGCGGAAAAATCGCACCGCGCCTTACAGGCTTCACCGGCCGCACTTGTCGGCGCCCCACGTGCCGGAGCCCGTCCCGGAGGCACAGGGGACTCACATCTCGAGGTTATATCCGGAACTGTTAGCTCTCATATTCGAAAGGTTGCCAGTGCGTGACAGAGGACGAGCGGCCCAAGTTTGCCGTTCGTGGCGCGATGCGGCCGACCGTAGATCAGTTTGGCGCGGAGTGGAAGCAGCCTTGCATCTGAGAAGGCCAGCGCCAGTGTTATTCGCTTCGTTGGCGAGACGCGGAGTTCGGAAACTACAGGTTCTGTCGCTAAGACGCGGATTGAGGGATGCGGTTGCCGCTTTACCCGGCCTGGAATCGCTTTCTTTAAGCGGTTGTTACAGCGTGACTGATGCCGCTCTGGCCAGTGCGTTTGCAGCTGAATTGCCGGCATTGCGACGATTAGATCTCTCGTTGTGTAAGCAGGTGACAGATTCGTCACTTGGCAGAATAGCGCAGTCATTGAAAAACTTGGAGGAATTAGAACTCGGAGGATGTTGCAATATAACCGACACCGGACTACTTCTAATAGCTTGGGGCTTGCGAAAGCTGCGCCGTTTGAATTTGAGGTCGTGCTGGCACGTCAACGATGACGGAATCGCACATCTGTGCGGCGGAGGGGAAGCGAGAGGTACTCCAGAACTGGAGCACTTGGGATTACAAGACTGCCAAAGGTTGACAGACGAAGCGTTGAGACACGCTGCTACTGGGCTGCCCAAACTGAAGTCTATTAACCTATCCTTCTGCGTAGCTGTTACCGATGCTGGTCTGAAGCATCTAGCGAGGCTCTCACATTTAGAAGATGTCAACTTAAGAGCTTGCGATGGCGTTTCGGATGCTGGCGTCGCCCACTTGGCAGAAAGTGGAAGATTAAGAGCGTTGGATGTATCATTCTGTGACAAAGTCGGCGATGAGGCTTTATCGCATGCGACTCTAGGCCTCTCTGGGCTGCGCTCGTTATCACTGAGTGCCTGCCGTCTAACGGACGAGGGCTTGGAAAGGGTGGCCAGGCTATCGCAGTTGGAGACGCTCAATATAGGCCAGTGCACTCGGGTCACAGATAGGGGACTCCGCGCCTTGGGCGAGGGCTTACGCAATCTGAAGGCGATAGACCTGTACGGTTGTACGTGTATTACTCCACAGGGCTTGGACCATATCGTGAAGTTGCCGCGTCTCAGTGTACTTAATCTCGGTCTGTGGCATGTGCGGTGACCACACACACACTAGTCTGTGTGTCCAGTGTCACGTGTAAGTGTGTGAGTGCGACGGCCATGTTGAAGTGAAGGAACCACCAAGGTTGTATACCAATACTGGACAGCGATTGAGGAATTAACCAATTATAAGATATTAAATGTAGTTAGGAAACGGGGTTTCTTTCTCATTCTGTTTTTTATCAGTTGAGTTATCGTTGGATGATTGTTGGAATAAACTGTGATTTTTTTTATATCCGTTTTAGTTGAGTTATTGTAAGAAAGTTGCCCCGACGCCTAGTCGCAATGAAAAACTAGATCATTTTGTCTCGAACCTTTAATTTAAGATATTTGAGTTCAAACTATCTAATGCACACAATAATATTATAAACATGTTTATCTAAGTGTATCTAAATCTACTGAATTTCTGATTAGGAGTTTTAACTCGAATTCTTGCATTTCGTGAGTGATGTATTGTGTACGTAATTGTAGTCAAGTAAGCGATAACGAAAAGGTCTAGTTTTTTATTTCTTAATGTAAATGCTCCATTAGGTAGATACTTAGCCATTCTTCTAATTGTCCTCGATTCGACCATGTGCATTGGGAAATGGCAATTTGTTAATAAGTTTCCCGAACTTGTTTTGTGGTGCTGTTGTTTTAGGAAACTGTTACGATCAAAGGGAACTAAGTAGTAGGTAATTTCATCACGGCTGCGAAAAAATTTGTATGTTCGGTTTTATCTATTTCAATGTAGATTCTGTGAACGGAAACATTGTTATTTATTTTTCCTTAAATTAAAATTCAAAGTTATTATTAACTTGACCCAAATTAAAGTAAAGTAAGTGAGTTAAAAGAGATTAAATCTTGCAACACAATTTTTTTTTGGCTAATGGGGACTAAAATTATTAATAGCGTATTTATTGTCTTCCTTAGGATACATCTAATCTTTTTGTTGTTTAATTTTATTTCTTATGGTGCTTTCAACTAAATTTCACTAAACGGTGATACTCAACTGCCCAGCTAAATTCTGATCTGGAGCAGGGTTGTTTCTTCCACGAAAAACGCCGAGGAAGAACAGTAGTTGAGAATGACATTAACCGTAGGCCCAAATTCATTTTCCTAGAAAGTGTCCAATTGTTACAAAAACTTGTTTAGAGAATACCTGAAAAACAACTGGGTCGAGTAAAACACGTCTTTTATAAGTACCTACATTAACATCTTTGTTAGAAATTACGTTTATAACTGATATTTTTGTTACATACTGATAATATGGTAAATAAAATATGGCGCCGTTTTTTTTGTAAACAAATATCTAAGCTAATTAGGCAGGCTAAAAGAATGTGCCAACTTTTACGAATTTCTTTATAATTAACAGAAGCAGGCGTTACTTTGCGGAAATCCATGATAAACAATAAACAGCAAGTATAATTTGCTACATTCCGCCGACAACCGGGAGATTTGTATAATATAACACCACACAAAATCATCACAAGCGAGAAAAGTAAACTAGGTCTTACTTTTCTCGCTTGTGAAGTCAACATCTCCTGAGGATGATCCGGTGTCGGGTCGAAACGTGCGCAGAGGTTCTAGTGGAAGATTTTGTGTGGTGTTATATTATACAAATCTCCCGGTTGTCGGCGGAATATAGCAAATTATACTAGCTGTTTATTGAATTTCTTTATGACAACACTTCTTTTAGACCTGCCATTTTAGTAGAGTGTAGAGATTTGCATACAACGATATTGGCGACAAAATCTACTTATATCCTATTTCTAAGATTTAGTTACAGGTGACAAGATATAGCCAGTAAAACTACTATGGAAAACCATAAAGTTAGAAAACTGGTTCAAGAACCATCTTGCAAGACTAGTAGTTATGTTGTTGATGCAATTTAGGCTAACACCTATAACGACTTTGCCAGTCAAAGAATTGAAAATGAAAAAAGTCATTTATGCCCGGCGAATTTATTTTTGTCGTTTTAACTGTGTGTTTAAGTCTGATATAAGGCTAAGCACAGTTTATGAATCTCAAACATTAACATAATAATATGTAATTTAATGTAGTGTAGTCAATTTGTGACTTGAAATTACCTATGCAAACTTATCAGGCGTAGTAGACCCACCTAATTATTGCGATAGTAAAAATCGCGTTTTTGAACAAATATATATGTGTAAGACATAAGTAACGTTATGTAGTACAGTACTAGATATTGCTTTGCCCCTAGTATGTTATGCACTAACCCGACTGTACGTATCGTGTCACTATAAATTAGACTAATAATATATACGGACGGAAGGCTCATAATTATATTCTGAACAAATATCTGGTCATAGATTTATATATATTTCTCGCTTTGTTTCTCCATTCAATGCCACGATCTCGCTTTATATACGTAATTTTGATATTATTGTTGTTCTTTATGTTTCGTTTATGATGATTGAGCACATGGTCGAATTGAGAATGTTTTTTTTTTTCAAAAATATGTTGTTTCTGTACAAAACGAATGTAATATAGGTGAATTGTATTAAAAGTCATCGTTTTAGTTGCAAATTAAATAAGATATTTTATTTCACCTTTCCTCTTGCGTCATGCGTTCTAGTTCTAAGAATCGTGGTAAAAATAACGCTCTTAACATAGTATAAGCGGAATCAAATTCCTACTTGACAACATATTTCAGAGATAACACGACTTCTTCCTGTTTCATCAATTTGAATTAGTATGTGTAAGCCTTTGTATATTTATAGACATTTTAAACATATTCTCGTACACTATTTACAAAATTTTCGTTTCGAATATTCGAACTGGGGATTTTAATTTACCGTGGCATCTCTATTTTTTTTAATACCATTAGAATCCATATTCTATATAATCATCATCATCATCATGATCAACCCATTACCGGCTCACTACAGAGGACGGGTCTCCCCTCAATATGAGAAGGGTTTGGCCATAGTCCACCACGCTGGCCAAGTGCGGATTGGCAGACTTCACATGCCTTTGAGAACATTATGGAGAACTCTCAGTCGTGCAGGTTTCCTCACGATGTTTTCCTTCACCGTTAAAGCAAGTGATATTTTAATTATTTAAAAACGCACATAACTCCGAAAAGTATACAATAATTTGGTACAATTCATTGAAAAAACGAACAATGTCAACCGGAAAAATGTATCCCGTTGTATATTTGACCTTAAGTGGAAGATTACAAGGTATCTCTACATTATAATCTTCCGCTTATTATCGCTGTGATTTGAAAATAGTAGACTTTCTCATTCAGTGGTTATTCTGTTAGATATCACACAACTTTAAAAATACAAATGGACAACCAAACTTCATCAAAACCTAGCTACCTAACTACTTTAAACTACCAATATAATAGTTTACTTTAGAGGTGGTTTGATATTTTGATAGATTCAGGACACCGGTAGTATAAGATAGATATATAGATAATGTCCTTATTGCATATTAAAACTTAGAATCTAAAAGAAATAAAAACAAAAAAAGGCGATAGGAAACATAACGCGCAAAGGCAGTCTTATCCCTTCTAAAGCGATCTCTTCCAGACAATATTTTGTGAAAGGAAGGGGGATAGTGCAAAAGTTAAGAAAATTTGTTGTAGTAATAAAAATAAGTATTAATATAGACATGTTAGTTTGGGTCTTGCTTAGGGACTACATAAGTCGTTGCTGCGCGTATTTATTCGGCCTAAAATAGCACTGTTTTTTTTTTTAATCATAATAAAAGCCACCTTCAATCAAGAAGTATTGTTCTATTTATTAGTGAAATCCTGAGTTCTCTTCAAATACTTTTTTCAGTAAAACTTTATGTCGTGTAGAAACCGATTTGGAGTATGAGTTTACCATATTAGGTTAGCCCGCTACCATCTTAGACCGCATCATCACTTGCCATCAGGTGAGATGCAGTCAAGGGCTAACTTATGGTGAATAAAAAAAAAAGTAAAGTTAAAACATTGTAAAAATATGACGTTTTAAACGGCCTTTTAAATTTAAATAGGAACCTAGATAAAATATAGTTGAACCAAGTTTATGTTAATAGTAAACATGGAATGTAATCCAAAGTCCTTCAGTTGGAAAACTAGTAACATAACCAGGCCGGTATACAGTACAAGTAGGTACTAAATTAACTAGCTAAATGACAAACTCTACACGCAATGTTACGTTTTTATTATAAAAGCTGGAAAATTACCGTTAAAAGACCAATAGGGTTTAGTAAAGCTAACTGAGGTGATAATAGTTATTGAGGGCTGTTTTACATTAACTATAGCTTAAACTGTATTGATAGTTAAACGTTAACGCGAAGAAGATTTGCTACTTGACGTAGCGTTTAACTATTATATCAAATGATGGGATATTATGCCCACTACTGGACATTGCCATTTGTAGGCAGTACCATAAACAAAGGTCTTTTTTTATACACTACAAGTTAACCCTTGACGGCTATCTCCCCTAGTGGTAAGTTATGATGCAGTCTAGGATGGTAGCGGGCTAACCTGTTAGGGATATGGGAAACCCACACTCCTAATTGGTTTCTACGCGACATCGTGCCGGAACGCTAAATCACTTTGCGACACGTCTTTGTCGGTAGGCCGGTAACTAGCCATCCAGACCAGACTCGAGCTGGGTCGAACCCAGGACCTCCAACTTTATAATGCGATAGCGCACGCACTGTTCCACGGAGGTCGTCACAAAACTTGTCCAATAGCTCAGGTAGGTTGGCTTTTGAGTATCAAACAGTGTGACATAAACGTAAAATAGACCCTATATCACTCGGCTTAGGAAATGTACTACCGATTATATTCATTCAAATATTCCTGCAATGCTATCGTAGTCGCTTTCGAGTATCGAAAAAATGTAATGCCAGAGTAAAATGGACGTTATGAACTAGTTTTAGAGTCGTATATTCTACAATTATTACTGATTTTACGTTCCCACCTTTCCATCACCAGTGCCCTTGGTATTGAAGCACTATGACATGGTTGAGCTGTGATAGCCTAGTGGCTAGGACTTCCGCCTTCTAATCAGAGATCTGGTGTTCGAACCCGGGCAAGCACCTCTAACTTTTCGAGTTATGTGCGTTTTAATGCAATTAAATATCACTTACTTCAACGGTGAAGGAAAACATCATGATGAAACCTGCACGCCTTTTTCTCCGTAATGTTCTCAAAGGCTTGTGAAGTGTGCCAATCCGCGCATGGCCAGCGCGGTGGACTATGGCCGAACCCTTCTCATATTGAGAGGAGACCCGTGCTCTGTAGTGAGCCGGCAATGGGTTGATCATGATGATGACATGGTTAAGTAAAATTGACCTAATAATTAATAATTATTATGGACCTAAATGGACTTGCTTCGGTGTAGCAAATTTTGTACAACTGTTTTTTCATTTTACCGATGGTCTACCTTCAGTTAGTACTAGATTTTCACGTTTGCAATCGTAGACGAGTTAAAGATCGAAACACTGTCACATCGAAATAAAAAAGACCTTATGTCACTCATTTTAGTGTCGCAAATTCTTTACTATAGATTTTTTTTTCCAACAATCCGGCTGTCTGTAAAAGTACGAAAGATTTTGAGCTTTAAACCAAGAGGATTAAATTCTATTTGGCGTTGACGGTTGAAGTGAGTTAATCAGGAATGGCCCTATTAAAATGTAAGATAATTTCCCGAAAGCCTCTACCATTTCTCTTCTTTACAATGTTTGGTTTATCTACAGATGTCGGTAGTACATGAAGGTACCATAAGTACACAGTATCAAGTTTCTGTTGGCATAACTTGTGGAATGTGACCTCCGCGGCCAGTTAATGGGTAAACTACCAACGCATCTAGTTAATTAACTGGTTAAATGACAAATGCTTTGGAAAAAGCCCGACGGAACACACGCTACACGCGATGTTACGTTTTTATATAAATAAGATTGATCTAAATTATTTTTCCTATTTTAAGAGCAACGATCACATATCCAAATATCCAAAAATTGTTTTATATTAGAATATTATAATGTTTATCAAAAACGTATTAAAATTGTACTGTTTGCAATTATATATAGACCCTGACCGGGTCTCATGTCTGTAAGATATGAGTGCAAATAAATAAATCCAGTAGACTCACATGTTTCATTTTATGTGCTGAAATCATTCTGTCAACTAACGTTTCGCATAGAAAAAAAACCAAAGATAAAATAATTCAACGGAAGGTACAGTTTCTCTATGGTATCCACACCCGTTAAAGTACGTGGTGCGAGATTTTCTACTCGCTCGATCGCGTGAAAGTTAATTTCGTTTTGTATGGAATCGTAACAGCGCCATCTATATTATATATATAAAAGCGAAACTCACTGACGTACTTACTGATTAAACACGAGTTTTCAGAAACTATTGTACGTATAAAGCTATAATTTAGCAAATAGGTAGTTGATAGTTAAGATATGTCAGCTAAGAAAGGATATTTGGAAATTCCACCCCTAAGGGGGTAAAATAGTAGTAATAATAATTTTCGAATGGACAGTTGCAGATAACTATAGTAGTTATTTCTGGGTTTTTGGCGAGCTGAAGCTCAGCCTGACAGAAGAGCACATAGGCTCGACGACATCTGTGGATTTCCTCCTAAGGGCGTCTCCTGTTAGACTCTGATCTCGACTTAGGGTGACGTTGGGACTTGTAGGGTTTGTCGGACTGGTGTATCCGACCGAGCGCTACCGTGACCGTGGCTGAGACCCACTCCGGATGACGTCAGATATCGGGGACCTCGTCGTCGCCGGCGAGGACGCTGTGTTGAGATGTGTGTCATGTGTGAATGACCTACCTGAGAAGCGTTTTCTGAAGTCAGTCGGTCGTCGAAATGCTTATTCGCGATAACTAGATAGGTAACCATAGCAACAGAGTAAGGTTTGGGTGTCAGTTTTTTTTTTCTCGTTTTATGGCTTTACAAAGATTAGCCAATGTTAAGTTTATTACTTTATTAGTTCTCCCTTTTTATGGCTTTGCACAGATTAGCCAATGTCAAGTTTATAGCAATGTAGAAGTTAGGGAGAAATGGCGGGAAACTTCGCACTCTGCGTACGTGGATCCCTCAAACCTTTCCCAAATTAATACCTGTTCCATTAAGAAAACCAGCCACTACACAAACGACACCAAAACTGTCCACAACACAACCAACACCAGTCCCTTCCAAAATTAGCCAACAAACATTAATTCAACAAAAGCGTGAAAAAACCGCGCCCGCCATATACGAAGTTTCCCGCCTCTCTCCGGGTGTCAGTTTGCACTGCAATCCTATGTAACCGTCCGACCCCCCCGTTATCCCAAACGTCGCCTAAGCCGAGGTTCGGCCTCAAAGGAGGCGCCCTTAGGCAGTCGTTCCCTTAGTTTCTTTGAGCCCTAGGGCTCAAAATTTCTTCTGGCAGAGCTTCTTTCCAAAGCTCGCCAAACAGCCCGGTTACGCTGTGGCAACCAATAGGGTTTGTACAGCTAATAGACAGTCCGAAAAAAAAAATCCTATGTAAGTAGATAACTGTATCAACTATGTAAATTTTGACGACCTCCGTGGCGCAGCGCGCGCTCTGTCACATTATAAAGTTGGAGGTCCTGGATTCGATTCCCGGCTCGAGTCTGGTCTGATGGGAGGCTTCGGCCGTGGCTACTTACCGCCCTACCGACAAAGACGTGTCGCAAAGCGATTCAGCGTTCCAGCACGATGTCGCGTAGAAACCAATTAGGAGCATGGGTTTACCAGACATACCCCTAACAGGTTAGCCTGCTACCATCTTAGACTGCATCATCACTTAACATCAGGTTGCAGTTAAGGGCTAACCTGTAGTGGATAAAAAAAAGTTAACTACAAGAATATTTACACACAAGAATATTATTTGCTTATCACGGTATAAGCTTATATCTTATTGTAAATTGTAATGAATGAACGTTGAAAATTATCAGGGCGTACTTTTACTTTTGCAATGACGATATCCTGCCTAACTACCTACTAGTATGTCTAGTTATTGAGAATAAATTATAATCTGCGGTATTTATACAAAGATACTTAAATATATTAGTACAATCTTTATGCAGTTTTAATTTCCCACGACTTTCTACTTTCCGTCGAAGAGAAATTTTACAGCGTCTGTTTACAATCATTCTCTGAACTCCAACTTACAAAACAATGATTTTTTTTTTTTATTGATTCCCATTGTTAGAATTTTTGTTTGAATTTTACTAACTGTACAATTATTCTTCTTTGACAAGCAGGTATTTTGGATCCCTATAATGCGTCTCGCTCATACTATTATTAGGACATATATCGCTGTCACGCTCGCGTTGTCCGGGCAGTACACAAACCGTGGCACTAGTACGAGTGCGAAAGGGAGACAAACATGCTTAATATCGTTAGTGTGAGCGAGAAAAGCTATCGCTGCCCAAAAATCGCTCTATGGTGGAAGCGCAGACTTGAAATTCCTGTAATAAAAGTATCAAATAATTTTAGAACTCGAAACCCCGATTTCTGATGTCATCCGGATGTGGGTCTCATCTATGGTCACGGGGGCGTTCCTACGTCACTATAAGTAGAGGTCCGAGTCTCAAAAGAGGTGCTCTTGGCGGACGTTCTCCCGACGTCATCGAGCCCTAGTTCTTTCTCAAGCTGAGCTTGACTAGGGCAAAGCCCTCCGATGGAGCTGTAATAGGGCTATCATGATCAACCCATTACCGGCTCACTACAGAGCTCGGGTCTCCTCTCAATATGAGAAGGGTTTGGCCATAGTCCACCACGCTGGCCATGTGCGGATTGGCTGACTTCACACGCCTTTGATAACATTATAGAGAACTCTCAGGCGTGCAGGTTTCATCACGATGTTTTCCTTCACCGTTGAAGCAAGTGATATTTTAATTTTTAAAAACGCACATAACTCCGAAAGGTTGAGGTGCGTGCCCGGATTCGAACCGCCGACCGCTGATTAGGAGGCTGACGCCCTAACCACTAGGCTATCACCGCTTCGATATAATAGGGCTATCAGCTATAGTCAATTTGAAACAATAACAATGGAACAAGAAGATTCTATTACATTTTAAAAAACAAAAACGAGAGTTGAACGTACCTAAATGATTATATATTTGTTTCATACTAAACAACTTAATTGCACAATATAAGGACAAACAAATGAAAAGTGAAAACAAATATGACATAAAATAAAGCAAAACATGACCTTATCACTCAAAGCGATCTCTTCCAGGCTACCTATTCGAAAGAAGCCGACAGATATATAAAGGCGGGAAATCGCAACCCGTACATATATATACATACTAATAATTACATACTAGTAAAATCAAATATAAAATAGCTTTATTCATATAAACCTATGAATCTATTAATCGTTCATATATATCACAATTTTCTTTATTTCTATTCGTGAAGTGATGGTGATAACTACACTCGCCAACTTAAAACTAAAGTTAAGAGGGTTCAAATCGTGCCCAGGTCTAAGAAGAAACCCACAACAAAGATAGCCGGGTTTTTTTTCTTATCACATAATCTATACAAATAAATAAAATTGGACTGTCTGTTTGTAATATTGAAATAACCGTTTTTACTATATGCATATGAATATATATACGGTACTACATACATCAAAATAACATTTTTTAAAATTTTTGTCTGTCTGTCTGTTTGTTCCGGCTAATCTCTGAAATGGCTGGACTGATTTTTACTGGACTTTTATTGGCAGGTAGCTAATGTAATAAGGAGTAACTTAGGCTACTTTAATTTTAGAAAAAGTCTTTTATTTTATAAAAATAAAGTAATGTTGCAATGTTCATGTAATCTATTCCTTCGTGATTGAAAGACAAACACACACACTAACTCAACGCAGACGAAGTCGCGGGCGTCAGCTAGTCAATAATAAATTATAATACATACATATGAAGTTAGAGCAATACACACCCAAGCTTTTTTATCGTTTAAAAAATAAAATCAATGAAACAATTTCTATAATATATACATTTATATTATATTTATACCTTACTACATATTAATTTGAAAGGAATAAATATTAATTAAACGTTATACTTATTAACAAATTGTGCTTATGATGAAATAGTCAGTTAAGTTAAGGCAAGTTCCTATTTAGGGTTTGTTTTGCCTTAGTTCTTTACCTACCTAGCCTACCTACCTAGTAGCTAGTATAATCAATTCTTCTACCAACATTCTCCTTTTCATACCAACATTATTTCTCCAGATGTTTTCCGCTTAGCAACACGATTGATTTGTATGCATATCATCATCATCATCATGATCAACCCATTACCGGCTCACTACAGAGCACGGGTCTCCTCTCAATATGAGGAGGGTTTGGTCATAGTCCACCACGCTGGCCATGTGCGGATTGGTAGACTTCACACGCCTTTGAGAACATTATGAAGAACTCTCAGGCGTGCAGGTTTCATCACGATGTTTTCCTTCACCGTTGAAGCAAGTGATATTTTAATTGTTTAAAATATGATGAGTCGGTATTATATTTATAAGTTTGGTGAGATATTTTAGCTGTCCTTGTAAAGAATCAAACTGAAGGGCGGTGTCATTAACTTGATATTTATAATCATATACCTCCCACTTTATAATGGTGCAACTTACGCACTCGCCACCTTTGACGACCTCCGTGGCACAGCGCGCGCGCTGTCGCTTTATAAACTTGGAGGTCCTGGGTTCGATTCCCGGCTCGAGTCTGGTCTGGTGGGAGGCTGCGGCCGTGGCTAGTTACCACCCTACCGACAAAAACGTGTCGCCAAGCGATTAAGCGTTCCGGCACGATGTCGCGTAGAAACTAATTAGGAGCATGGGCTTACCATACCCCTAACAGGTTAGCCCGCTACCTACCTAGCCCGCTACCTAGACTGCATCATTACTTACCATCAGGTTACAGATAATCGGTAACCTGGCCTACATCTCCTGAGATCAAAAAATATGCTCCGCACCCAAAATTTCCACACTGAATTTATACATACATATTTTTCATAACCTTCCAATGTCATCTGTCGGATAGTAGGTTCATCGTATCATGTTTAAGTATTGTTTATTATAATTTTGGTATTTTTTTGTTCAGCTGGGTTCATCCGCAGGTCAATGTCCTGATAAAGCGCTTGCATAATATAGATACCTATCGACCGACTTGCTCACTGCAAAACAACACCGCGCACAAATTATGCTCGTACGTACCTGCTACCTAACCATCTATAGCCACTGATAACTCTTTTTTTTCGTTTTATGGCTCTATACAGATTAGCCAATGTCAAGTTTATTATTTTATTAGTTCTCCCTTTTTATGGCTTTGCACAGACTAGCCAATGTCAAGTTTATAGCAATGTAGAAGTTAGGGAGAAATGGCGGGAAACTTCGCACTCTGCGGACGCGGATCCCTCAACCTTTCCCAAATTAATACACTGTCCACGACACAACCAACACCAGTCCTTTCCATAGCCAGCCAACAAACATTAATTCAAGAAAAGCGTGAAAAAACCGCGCCCGCCATATACGAAGTCTCCCGCCTTTCTCACTGATAACTCCTTTTTTTTCGTTTTTATAGCTTTACACAGATTAGTCAATGTCAACTTAATTACTTCCATTCGGTGTCGAGACCCTTGGTCCGTGGGGTCCTAGCGCTATAGGGCTTTTTAGGGAAATAGAAAAAAGGTTAGTCGACATCACAGGAGACCGAAGAGCTGCCAGCTACCTGGGACAACGAATTAGTCTTGCAATCCAAAGGGGAAACGCTGCCAGTATCTTCGGAACCTTGCCTAAAGGGACTCCTTTTAATAATAGATTATAGTTATTATATTGTATATATATATATTTTAAGATTTTTAGTTTCAATTTAAGGCTTTTTTTAAGTGTTTATAATACAGTTCCATTGTTTTAGTTGTCAATTATAATTGTCTAAAGTTTAATAAATAAGTTTACGAATGTAGTTTATTACATTATTAGTTCTCTCTTTTTATGGCTTTGCACAGATTAGCCAATGTTAAGTTTATAGCAATTTAGAAGTTAGGGAGAAATGGCGGGAAACTTCGCACTCTGCGTACGCGGCTCCCTCAAACCTTTCCCAAATTAATACCCTTTTAACCATTCGGAAAACTAGCCACTACACAAATGACACCAAAACTGTCCACGACACAAGCAACACCAGTCCTTTCCAAAACCAGCCAACAAACATTAACTCAAGAAAAGCGTGGAAAAACCGCGCCCGCCATATACGAAGTCTCCTGCCTTTCTCACTGATAACTCTATACGTTTTCCCTGTATACAGCCACAGCGTGTTATAAAAAAAAACTCCAAACATTTAAAAGTCAAAAAAGTTTCCATATAAAGGAACTTCACCTCAAAAGAAATGACAACGGTAACTCTTTGTAATTACGGGATATCACATTTAAACGTGTGTGTAGGTACGTTTGAATGTGTGTGTAATATGTTTCTAACCGTGAACTGTAGGTACTGCACAATCCGTAATTTTTCTACAGTGATACATATTTTGTACGCTTGTTTCTTAAAATTATTGATATCAGGAAACAGTTGTAAAATTAATATTTTTCATTTGGGTTAATTCTTTTGTACGAAAGTTTCAACTAAATTAACTTATTCAAGAAAAATTACAGGTTTATTAGGATGTCCTTTTATTCCTGGCTGGGTTGCGGTCGAGTGCACAAGTGTTCCCGTGACCCAGCCACCAGGCGACGCGGAGGAGCATCGCTGGGTTTAGTGGGTATTCTGGTCGCCAGTCTGGCCGCCGGGGAGTCCCACATACCCCCGTCGGGAGCGGCGCAGTCTTGCCCGCGTCGCATCCGGAGGGGATGCGTAAACGCATTTCCCAGCGGGAAAAAAAAGGCTGTCCTTTTACTATGGCCCCTTTGGAACTTGCTTTGTCTTGCCCTTATCCCACGTTATGTGGGGTCCGCACAACATGTCTTCTTCTTCCACACACTTCTATCAGCCGTCACCTCACTACCCACACCTTTTACCCGCATATCCTCTTTTACACAATCCATCCATCTCTTCTTTGGTCTTCCTCTACTCCTTTGCCCTTCCACGTATATATATAACATTCATTTTCATTGGATAACGGTTGCTGCGATTATTTCAGTCAATTTAGATTCAGTTGGCACCATTGTCATGCAACCTAGGATATCCCAAAGGCCATTAAAGTACTTCGATAGGCATACAGTAGATTTTGACAGTGGGCATATGGATGAACTATAGACAAAGTAATAAGGACTCCATTCACTCTTAAAGGATAGGTTGGTAGGTGGTAGTTAAAGTGACTGTATAAAAAACAACCCCTACTAGTGTCGTAGGGTGGGGACAATAAAAAATTTACTTGAGCGATGACCGCATCCTATAAATATGAATATAGGTTAATTTTATAGTACTTTGCGTTTATCGATTTGGAGTTGTGTGTGGTGTAAGCTCTTTTGTCTTGCACCTTAAACTGTCATGAAGTTATGCGTTTTAAATTTAGTTACAACATTTTTTTTAAAACAACATGACATGGCCGGATTCTGTTCTAATAATCAAATTCATAACACATAAATTTTCAGTAATTATTCATAAGTGAAAATTACTTTTACAATAAACTAAAAAATATTGATATTTCTTCTAAGTGTAACCCTTTTTTAATATTCATCATGATCAACCCATTACCGGCTCACTACAGAGCACGGGTTTCCTCTCAATATGAGAAGGGTTTGGCCATAGTCCACCACGCTCGCTACCATCGAAGACAGCATCATCACTTACCATCAGCTGAGATTGCCGTCAAGGGCTAAATTGTGGTGTATAAAAAAAAATGAATTGATTTGATCTAAATTGTTTTGCGTGCACGCGGCAACTGTAGAAGGCAAAGGCCTCGGCTATCAGTCACGTCGTTCGTCACGTCACGGTAAGATTATTGCCAATAAAGGAGATTGCAAACTGCGCAAACGCAATACAGTACTTATTTTCTAGCGGTTGCCCTTGACTTACCATAAAAACTTCCGTTCACTGTTTTACACCTATATACCTCAAACCAAAATCAAATCAAAAATAGATTTATTCATATAAACCTATTACAGGCTATGAATCGTTCATATATGTCAAATTTTTCAATATTTCTATTCACAAATATAAAATTTTGTTTTCCATTGCTTAAAGCTAAACTGTATATTAAAATTCTAAATTCTAAATAGCTTCATTCATGTAAACCCATTACGGGCATTTACAAAGCGTTCATATAAAACATATTTTCTATTATTTTAATTCGTGAAGTGAAGGTAAAAACTACACTCGCCAACTTAAAACTAAAGCTAAGAGGGTTCCCCATCTCACATAATTTATAATCAATTATAGTACCCATGGAGATAGAGCAATTACGCCCAAGCTTTTTTATCGCTTATATAATTCATAATATCGTAATATGATTTTTCCATAAGCTTTTGTTTTATAAAAACTTTGAACTTATTGATAGACATCTCCAAGATAAATAGGTAATTTATTATAAAATAAAATACAATTTCCTTTGAATGAGTGACTAGAATCGAACCCAGGGCCTCCAACTTTACAATGCGACAGCGCACGCACTGTGCCACGGAGGTCGTCAAATAAACTAAAATATAACTTTGGTGCCTTCAAGTGTTATAGGCTATGTGTTATAGAGTGAATAGGCTTTTCCTAGGTAAGCGCGCTCCACCCTAGATCTCATAATTTCTGTAAATCAGACATGACTGAAGTCAAATGCAAGCCTATCTAAAAGAAGCGTTCCACCCTAGATCTCATAATTTCTGTAAATCAGACATGACTGGAGTCTAGTGCCTCATCTCATCTTTAAGAAAAAAGTAAAAAAAAAATACGCTTAGAAAATCTCGACGTGCGAGTACCCTTATATAACGCTTCTCAGGAAACTAAAACAATGAGCTAGACTTGCGATACAAACACTTTTGTCTCAAAGCCACGCGATGCGATCTCTAAAAAGTAAACAATTGCATGCACGAGGCAGGTACGAGCTCGCAATGCCTCTGATAAGCATCGACTATAGGCTAACTGAATATCTAGATAGTTGTAGTAGTTGATATATATTTATTTGTACATAAAAGTTTATATTTATATATTATATTTATTTATAATTTATCATCATGATCAACCCATTACCGGCTCACTACAGAGTACGGGTCTCCTCTCAATATGAGAAGGGTTTGGCCATAGTCCACCACGCTGGCCATGTGCGGATTGGCAGACTTCACACGCCTTTGAGAACATTATGGAGAACTCTTAGGCGTGCAGGTTCCCTCACGATGTTTTCCTTCACCGTTAAGCAAGTGATATTTTTAATGTTTAAAACACACATGCGCACACGCACACGCACATAACTCCGGAAAGTGAGAGGTGCGTGCCCGAATTCGAAACCCGCCAACCTCTGATTAGGAGGCTGACGCCCTAACCACTAGGCTATTATAGCTTAACTATACACCCCTTTTAACCAACCAGAGGTGTTATACGTAATTTTGTATAGAAACACAAATGCCATAGGAATTTCGTACAACCCCTTGATCACCGTTTGAGAGTAAACTCGGATAGTTACATTCTTACGCAATGCCACAGCTCTAATAATAATCAATCTTCTTAAGTATAGGTACAAGGTATTATAGGTTACAAATAAAATAATAATAATACGGTTACGTTTTTTTTCTTTTAATTCACTTTAGGAATTAGGGATTATCCCTAATATAAAAACAATATATGTGATAAAAGAAACAATGCTATGCTTATTCTTCGCCAGGATACATTTTTCATTACGATACGTTGAGCCGTTTAGTAGTGCAGAGATAACAAACATACAGAACAACTTTTGCATCAATAATATTTAACATTTGTTGGTGATGTAAATGTCAATATCACATGTTTCAATAAAATATAAAAAATTTTTACGACAACAAAAAACGAGGGTCAAAAGTGATATATATATATATACATATAATTTTTTATTCCATTCCGCTATAAGTAATTTACGGCAATCTCTTCTTCTGGTAAGTAATGATGCAGTCCAAGATTTTTCACCTGTAAAGGGTACGGTAAGCCTATACTCCTAATTTTTTTCACACAAGAATATTTAATGATATTTTGATTCTGGTCTGGTGGGAGGCTTCGGCCGTGGCTAGTCACCACGCTACCGACAAAGACGTGTCGCTTAGCGATTTAGCGTTCCGACACGATGTCGCGTAGAAACCAATTAGGAGTTTGGGTTTACCTTACCCCTAACAGGTTAGCCCGCTACCATCTTAGACCGCATCATCACAAACCATCAAATGATAACTTGTGATTTATATTAAAAAAAAACATCGTGCCGGAATTTGTCACTAAGATGGTAACTAGACACGGCCGAACCTTCCCACTACACCTGAATCGAAATATCATTAAAAAAATTTTAAACATTTTATAACTCCACCATAAGGGATTCTTGCATAAAGACTGCCTCTGTATGTAAATAGTCCACAAAAGGCCGGACCGTTTTTTGGCTGCGTGGTCAACTTACCAACAAGGGCTTGAATACCAGTATAGCAAACAAGTTTTCTATCGCTTGTTGGTCTAACGGGACAGTGAAAAAGACCCTCGCCCAACAGGGTTGTCAAAAGTAACGGATTATTTTTCATCATCATGATCAACCCATTACCGGCTCACTACAGAGCACGGGTCTCCTCTCGATATGAGAAGGGTTTGGCCATAGTCCACCACGCTGGCCATGTGCGGATTGGCAGACTTCACACGCCTTCGAGAACATTATGGAGAACTCTCAGCCGTGCAGGTTTCCTCACGATGTTTTCCTTCACCGTTGAAGCAAGTGATATTTTAATTTTTTTTTTTTTTTAACGCACATAACTCCGAAAAGTTAGAGGTGCGTGCCCGGATTCGAACCGCCGACCTCTGATTAGGAGGCTGACGCCCTAACCACTAGGCTATCACCGCTTCATATTGTTCACTAAACATTTTAAACGACAAACCTGACGCAGTGAAGGCCCTGAACTCGATCACTGGCTGGGTACAAATGGGAACCTAATAATTTCTGGAATGTCTCTTACCGTATCCTGTGGCTATGACCACACTAGGCATTGTGGACCGGAACGTTTGATCGCTTTGCAGCAATGGTACGATGTCGCGTAGAAACTTGTGGTGTATATTTTATATATATGCCATACATCAGACGAGTCGCAGGGAGCCGCTGGAAGCAAGCGGCCCAAGACCGTGAGCATTGGAACTCCCTACAAAAGACCTATGTCCAGCAGTGGACGTCAATCGGTTGATAATGATGATGATGCCATACATCGAGTTGGCCAGCTAATGTCTAGGGTGAAGCCACATAATTATTGCTAATTTGTAGTGGAGTAAAGAAAATAACATAATATTATAGGACCCTTATAAGACAGGTATATATATATTTTTTTTTTTATCCACTACAAGTTAGCCCTTGACTGCAATCCCACCTGATGAGTGTGATGATGCAGTCTAAGATGGTAGCGGGCTAACCTGTTAGGGGTATGGAAAACCCACACTCCTAATTGGTTTCTACGCGACATCGTGCCGGAATGCTAAATCGCTTGGCGACACGTCTTTGTCGGTAGGGTGGTAACTAACCACGGCCAAAGCCTCCCACCAGAAAAATATAAGCATATAGGACTTGATCCAGCACTATTTTTTGTATAAATTTAAAAACTGTGTTTTCCTATAAAACAGCGGAATAAATTCAGAAAAACCCTTACTTAACTTAACAGTAAATTTTTAAGTGTATTTGCTAGTTTGTTATTTACAAAATTAAAACTCTGTCACGTATAGGCAACCGATAGATTTACGGTTGATCTAAGTTTACCTTAAAACAATATTTACCAACTATTTCAATGTAATCTCCTTAAGAAAGTTTAATGTTTCCTTTATTATCTATATATACCAACCGATTAAGTACCTACATTTGAAAAACAAATCTCTTTGAAGTTATGGAGTGCCATAAATACCCATTATTTCCCAGAATTCCAAGATGGCCGACAACCCTAACTGTCTACGCTTTCGAATAGGGAATGGCGAATATTAAAATTATTTTTTGCCCATGGGCTTAGGTTTTAAAGCCGTGCCAATGGGCATAGATGGGATGGCGGTGGGATCAAAGACTGGCCTTCCAGTTAGTTCACTTTGTCGGAACGCGATGCTAAAACTTTTATGGTAAAATCCAACTGAGAAGAATAAGACCATACTCCTTGGTAAATATTATAAACGTATATTTTCAAAAGGAGATTAGTGCTGTAATATTCGTATTGTTTTTCGACATTCTTTCATTTATAGGTATTATAGTTTTTGCTAGGTGTTTCAAGCGCTTTTGTTTCCGTGAAGATATTGCTGTCCTCTCATAGAATTTGGATTCATTGCGGCATCAGTGATTTTAACACAATCCATGTTTCCATTATTAAAGACTTTCTCATAGACAAACTTAGCCATAGCTGATTATAGTCTTCGGTCTTCTGTATTAAACTTGCACCTGGACGAGTCGTTTTCTACGGAGTGTTCATTTGTTAGATGTGACCGAAGTATTTGAGATATATACTTATACAGTCGACGATAATCTCTCTTTAACGACCTCCGTGACGACTTCCGTGGCGCAGTGCGTACGCTGACACATAATAAAGTTGGAGGTCCTGGATTCGATTCCCGGCTCGAGTCTGGTCTGGTGGGAGGCTTCGGCCGTGGCCAGTTACCACCCTACCGAAAAAGGCGCCAAGCGATTTAGCGTTCCAACTTAACCAATAAGGATGGGTTTACCTTACTCCTAACAGGTTAGCCCGCTACTATCCTAGGCAGCATCATCACTTTTCTTTTTCCCATATAAACGTTTTCTAAATATAATGTGGAGTAAATTTGAACTTTATTGCTATTTAATAAAGTTCATATTAAATAATAATCACTCGCTGTTGTCTAAGAAATGTAGGTGTATTCCTAACTTCAAAGAGTCGATTTACAATTTATATTTAGGCAATATTGTATCCCGGTATTTTCACGGAAACGAAAACTACGGGGGTGAAACCGCGGGTCTCAGCTAGTTTTATATAAAAAATATCGTTTTGGTTGGGTTGCCAACCCCGTCGCCCGTGACAGTTCCCCGCGTTGGTACGTGTTTAGCACTCCTATTTGAATATGTTATGAAAAGGTTGGAAGCATTCTCAAAGGAATAAACCAACTTTTAATTACACCTTTCAAATGGACTATTGACACTTATGAGAATTCGGTAGCACAATATATTCTCACGCATGAAACTTCAAAAGGAAAATGAAACAGATATTTTATTATTCCTTTTTGTCTCATGAACCGAGTTATTAATTCTGTTTATGTCCAGTGAACAGTAAAACAACGTTAAACCGACGTTTTTACATTTGTCCTCTGGATTTTAAAAGAACGATACTATAATATCGCCGCCAAAATATTATTCCGTTGCTTCAACAAACAAAAATGAATATAAATTCTGAAAAGGAAATCTATAAGTCCATGGAATTAACTAAAAAGGCGTTCATGTTGTCAGGCTTTGAATTAGGAGATGCAAAATATCATCACATACGATTGTTGTACTATTTTAATATTATTTGGCTTTATTCTGACGTTTTTGGAGAGTTGTCCTGGATAGTGGAAGGGATGAAGATGGGTAAGAGCTTAGACGAGCTGTCGATGGTTGCGCCTTGTTTTACAGTTTGTTTACTGGGAACGGCGAAAATACTGCCATTTTTTCTCAATAAGGATACTTTTCACGACGCCGTGCGAAAACTTAAAACCATTCACCCGACAATAGAAGAATCAGACGCTATTGAGAGAAAAATCGTTACAGAATCGCAAAATTTTCTTGCATCAATTATTGTATTTTTCTTCATCGCTGCTGGTTTGGTCGTCGTCATGTTTTCTTGCGAACCGCTCATGTTGATGGCTTACGATTACTACTATAAAGGTGAGGTGGTCCTGAAGCTGCCTTTCCTGATCAAATATTTCTTTGACGCTTACGCTAGTACTACGATATGGAGTTTCGTTTATTTACACCAAGTTTGGTCTAGTGAGTATATATTTTCATATTTTCTAAAACGAGACCTTTTTTTTTTGTTTCTTCTGGTGGGGTAAATCTTCTACTAAGATACCCGACTTGGTTTGGGGAAAAGCTCGGGTTATGTGGGATTTTTACCCACTAAGCCCCCTTGGTGGCCACCATCAGAATAAAACAGTGGGAGGCTCCAGGATCGGAAACGAGATATAAAACGAGACCTAATGTCTTTAAACATATAGGTTTTATAATAGTATTCGTTGAAAAAAGAAAAAATGCAACTACCGAAAATCGTCTTCAAAGGGATACAAACTTAGACAATTTAATCTTTTTATTAAGTATATTCAAACTTTATGGTCTTTCTTATTTTTTTTTAAATTATAATCTGTGTTGTATCCACTAACTTAGTAGCTATAATCTGAATACTTTTAATCGTGAGTGTGTTGTATCTCAGATAAAGTAGGAGTAGAGCTATGAAACAGTGAGAAATGTGGAAGTGAGAGGTGTGTTATTATCTATCTCAAACAGCGTGCTGGTTTTTTGATTGTTTGGCTAACTTTTGAAGTTGGCCAAACCAAGTTCTGGCACTGCTCCCTCTATTGCTAAGATACTGATTTCTATCTTCTGTGTTTCTATTCATCACTTACTCATCATTTCCTGCATTTTTATATTTAGGTGCTACTTGTTTTAATTGATAACTTAAAAGCCTTAATTTTTCAGCTATTATTGTGTGCGTGAACTTATTCGCAGCCGACACCTTGTTTTACATTTTCTGCATGTATCTGAGGATGCATTTTCGGATTCTTTGCCATCAATTCAAGAATGTCGTGAGCCTCTCGCTGGAGGAAACCAGGAAAAATCTGCAGAAATGTGTTAAAAGGCATCAGGAGTTGATTCAGTTAGTTGTACATTAATGAAATAAACTCAACCCAGTAATTGTTCCGTGTACTGTGATACCGCTTTAGCACCTTTCAAACTTTTTGAACTAAACTCGAATTTTGTGTTATTCTTTATAAAAATATACCTTTACTGGCTCTATTCAATTCTTCATATATTTAACTTAACGTTGTGAGGTGGCGTGATAACAAAGTGTCAGTAAGTTAAAGATTTAGCTGCTTTAGAGATTTTATTGGAGTTTCGAAATGGCATATGAGAAATTACTAGATGTGACAATTGTAATTTCTTGAGCCAAAAAGGATCGCGTATATGTTGAAATAAGTTGAGTGTGGTTGGGTTAGACAGAAACTGCACCTGTGTGATGGTTAATAAAAAAAGTACATGTTAGTTTGGTTCTGGGTTGCTTAGAGCATACCGGACTTGGACCCTCTGATCTTGTACAATTGTTTATATCACCTCCACGACCTCTAAAAGTTAATATCATATGAGCAATAGGCCTACTACAGCATTTTTTTTATTTAATTGGATAGTTAATGAAAATAAATAATTTATTCCATATTCACATATACATGATATTATTAAGGCAAATGCTTGTATGTGTGTGTTTGTATTTGTCCGTATGAGTGTCTGTTTGTTACTCCTTGGCGCCGGAACTAAAGAATCAATTTGGTTGAAATTTAGAACGGACCTATAACCTGGATTTTTATCCCGATAAAAAACCGATGATTCTCGCGGGATTTGTGAAAAACTGAATTTCTAGTTACAAATCATAACTATGCTTTAGTTTCTCAAAAAAACTTTAATGTTAGAAAAGGGAGCGTGACTTGAGATAACGTTTAATCAGAAGTTTGCTTATTCTACAGGATTTTTTATATTAGGACGAACTTGCGAGCGTCAGCTCACAAAAAAAGCAGCAGTATTCACAGTCAAGCAATGCCAACATGCAAAATTACAGATAGAAAAATTCAATAGTAAACTTTATCATGGACGACAAATGTCATGTTGGGAGAATTCGTATTAGGAGGAGCGGTTTTGTCACGCTTTTCTTGAATTAATGTTTGTTGGCTAATTTTGAAAAGGACTTGTGTTGGTTGTGTCGTGAACATTATAGTTTTGGTGTCGTTTGTGTAGTGGCTAGTTTTTTGAATGGTTAAACTTTTCTTTTTTAGTATAACCACAGAGTAAAAAAAAGTTTGGGAAGAAATGGTTAGTATGGAACGAGATGGGCATAATTTCGATTGAATAAAGAATTGAAAAGGCGGGAGACTTCGTATTCGGCGGGCGCGGTTTTTTTACTGTTTTCTTGAATTAATTGGATAGTTTTTTGAATGGTTAACATGTATTAATTTGGGAAAGGTTTGAGGGAACCGCGTCCACCATGTACGAAGATTCCCGCCATTTTTCCCTAACTTAAATTCTCCACTGCTATAGACTTGACATTGGCTAATCTGTGTAAAGCCATAAAAAGAGAGAAAAAAAATGTCATGTTTGAATAGAACAACATTGTAACTTGTCAGAACCTTGGATTTTAAAATGTTCTATTTTAAATTTCAGATTGGTAAACCTTCTCGAGTTATTATATTCAAGATCCACTCTATTTAACATAATAAGCAGCTCCGTTTTATTGTGCTTAAGTGGATTTAATATTACGGTATTTACATACTCTTTTGAATTATTAAAATATCGAACGTAAACAGTTCTAAAATTATTGTTTATGGCCAGGTTGTACAAAAGACCAGCGCGATTCTGACGTTCGCGCCATTCCTGGTAATGAGTCTGGCTCAAGTGTTTCTCCTTTGCTTTTTCGGCGATCTGCTCATGGCCTCAGTAAGTATTAAGATATATTTCATGGCGTTTATATTATAGCCAAGTCTTATGAAAGATCAAAGAACTTCTGATTTTAGTCCTATTTCTGGTGATGAGTAACTATTGGTTCTTCGGAAAACTACTCATGAATTTGGTGAGCTTAACCAAAGTATAGTGATAATTTTTGTTTTGTTGTAGGTATACTCATTGTAGAAGAGTTTTGAATCGCTTTGATATTTGTCTTCTCTTTGAACTTAATAGAAACAGATATAAAATAATGACATGTCCGTATTGTTACTCTGCGTAAAGCGAATTAGAAATACTTTGTGGGGTTTAGTCTACATTTCTATAATGATTGATAGAGTAAATCAATCTTGCTTTAATAGACTTATATATTGATTATTAACCCTTGATGTTAATAATCAATCTAATGCAGAAACTTCAGATAGCAGGTTTAATGTGGTAGCGCTATCCTTTTCGACAGGGAAGAGTAGAAAAAGGACAGGAAAAGTAGGCCGTGACATGACAATGATTTTGGCTACGCTTATATAGTCGCTAAATCATGACGTTTGGTCGTCCATTACGTCACCATTGGACGTTGACACTAAATGTCGGATTTACTGACGCCTATGTAACGTTTGTCACATTGAAATGTTACTCTGATATCAGACAAATTTAAATAAACTTATGTTATTTATATCCGACGTTTTACCGACAAAGACGTGTCGCCAAGCGATTAAGCGTTTCGGCACGATGTCGCGTAGAAAACTTCTCCCCCGACCTAAGCACTCCTCTCCGAAAGAGGAGACCTAAACATATCCTTCACAACCATGACGATCAAATGACTACTGACAACATACTCGTACCACCTCCCACACAATCATACGCTACACACCGTCTACACACCGGCGAAGACGAGGTCCCCACTATCTTACCTCATCCGGACGTGGGCTCCATCCACGGCCTCGGAGACGTACGGACCCCTCACCGTCCGACCCCCGTTATCCCAAACGTCGCTTAGGCTGAGGTTCGGCCTCACAGGAGGCCCTTAAGCAGATATTCTCTTAGTTTCTTCGAGCAATAGGACCCAAAATTTCTTCTGGCAGAGCTTCTCCCCGAAGCTCGCCAAATAGCCCGGTTAAGCTGTCGCAACCAATAGGGTTAGTTAATAATCATTCTGGAAAAAAAAGTGGGCGATAAAGTGTTAATATTTTTTTTTAATGGTTTTTGTAGAGTATCCGAATAAGTGAAGCAGTTTACACCTGCCAATGGTATGACGCTGAACCGGCCATACGGAGAAGCGTACTCATAATTATAATTAGGTGAGTCACTGTCGGTTTTTTTTTGTCCTTAAAAGGTGCATACTGGCTTTCCCTATTTCGTACGTTTTTTAATTCATCACTTTTTTATAGATCTCAAAAGCCGTGCAAAGTGACTGCAGCGAACTTCGCAGATCTTAATTTGACCGCCTTTACTACGGTTAGTTTACTAGACCGACCAAAGAGTTTTGATTTGTTTTTATTGTAATTTTTGTAATTGTAATAATGCGGAATATTTTTGGTTCTGTGCTACTTTTTCATTACTAAGTCACCGCCATTTACGCTCGCAGTGAGATACTCACGCCTATTTATGTTCCTTTATCATGGACATTGTACGAGAAAACGTTAATAATATCTCATACGATGTAGCGTAGGAACCAATTAAGAGTGTGGGTTTACCATACCTCTAACAGGTTAGCCCGCTACCATCCTAGACTGCATCATAACTTACCACCAGGTGAGAACTATCTCACCTGGTGGTAAGTTATAAGGAAAACGCCTGCATGCCTGTGAGTTCTCCACAATGTTCTCAAAGGCGTGTGAAGTCTCCAAATCCGCACATGGCCAGTGGACTATGGCCAAACCTTTCTCATATTAAGAGGAAACCCGCGCTCTGTAGTGAGCCGAGAATGGGTTGATCGTGATCATGATGATGATGATGATGATGCTGATATCATAAATATATACAATAATGAACGTTGGCAACGATTACTGCTTTGCTGGAAAAAAAATAATGCGTTATGTTGTACCGGTCGCCTCTCCAGAATTAAGTGACACCAACCTCCTTCAATGCCCATAGTGTAAGATTTGCATGCTCACAAACATGGCGTCACTATTGAGTAAAGAAACACTAACATCAAATTAAAGTGTACCGTATGCTATTAAGTTAGAGTCTCATTTTCTGTACGATTTTATTTTATATTTTACAAACTTGCGCTGGCTGTGTTAGTGTAAACGAATTTGAGCTTTAAACCTTGGCCTATACGTTAAAATTTTCTCCGACATTTGCGTGTATTCATTATTGAAATTACGGCCTGAAATGATTATCGTACAATTTCATACCGAAGCTGAGGGTACAGTTCTCCTAGCTATGTGCCTATCCCATTGCTACTACACATCAAACGAGTAACAGGAAGCATGAGACCATGGAATCAAGATATCTTTACCAAAGTACCAGCTGTGGGCATACGTGGGTTGAGATGATGTTGATGGCCCAAAGGCCTTATAACAACTGCAGCAGCTGTAGATGTCTCTATGTTTTCAGTTCCATACCAGTTAGCTCTTGATTTAACCGAATAGTGGCGTCAGTTTATTTTTAGCGATGATTCAGTGGAATTTAGCCTTAATTGAACTGATGGCGACGTAATTCTAGACGCTAGGGATCAGTACCCTTACGATGCTCGCGTGCGGGGCGCGTCGCTCTGGAATGTAAAATTACTCTAAACTGTCAACTATCTTTAATTGTCCTATAATGTAAAGGACCTTTCATAACTTTTAAGTGTAGTAATTTTTAGAATTCAAGGAAATGAAAATCATCGTCATCATGATCAACCCATTACCCATTACAGAGCACGGGTCTCCTCTCAATATGAGAAGGGTTTGGCCATAGTCCACCACGCTGGCCACGTGCGGATTGGCCGACTTCACACGCCTTTGAGAACATTATGGAGAATTCTTAGGCGTGCAGGTTTCCTCACGATGTTTTCCTTCACCGTTGAAGCAAGTGATATTTTTTTTTTAAATGCACATAGTTCTGAAAAGGTAAAGGAATAAGGTAGTTTTATAAAATAAGAATGTTCTACAAAACAAGGTTGTTAATAAAATTATCAACTTATTCTGGCTTCCTATTTCAGATCCTGAGTCGATCGTGGTCCTGTTTCGCCCTCCTGAAAACAATGTATAGTTAAGCTCAACTAATTTAAAATGATTACTGCTGCATAGAAATTGTCTTTTCCCGCGCACTTGCTTAGTTTCGAATACCTTCGCTATATATATATATATATATATATTTTTTTTTCTATTTATGGCTTTACACAGATTAGCCAATGTCAGGTTATAGCAATGTAGAAGTTAGGGAGAAATGGCGGGAAACTTCGCACACTGCGTACGCGGCTCCCTCAAACCTTTCCCAAATTAATACCTGTTAACCATTCAGAAAACTAGCCGCTACACAAACGACACCAAAATTATAATGTCCACGACACAACCAACACCAGTCCTTTTCAAAATTAGTCAACAAACATTAATACAAGAAAAGCATGGAAAAACCGCGCCCGCCATATACGAAGTCTCCCGCCTTTCTCCATAAGTCATTTCGTTATAATATTATGTAACAACACAGGTATTACTTACCTATGTCACAGAATATATAAATGAACTAATGAATGGGTATTCTTTTATTGAACACAACTAAAACTTTTTTTTATATAGACTACAAGTTAGCCCTTGAAGGCTATCTCACCTGGTGGTAAATGATGATGTAATCGAGGAGGCTGTGTTTACCGTATGGTAAAATCACACTTCTAATAGGTTTCTACGCGACATCGTGTCGGAACGCTAAATCGCTTGGCGACACGTCTTTGTCGGTAGGGTGGTGACTAGCCACGGCCAAAGCCACCCACCAGACCAGACTCGAGCCGGGAATCCAACATAGGACCCAGTTGTATAATCAAGTGACAAGACCTTATTCGTAAGACGTCAATCAACTAGTACCTACTATATAACGGATTTGGGCTCTGGGCTTTGTCACAAAACTTGTTTCAACTAATTCGCTTTATTTTAAACTAGCTGTTTTCTTTTGATATTTCGCAAATCCCGCAGGAATCCCACGTTTTTCCAGGATAAGAAATAGCCTATGTAATTAATCCAATTGATAAAAAGCAGTATAATATATCTATATTCCAAATTTCAGTGAAATTCAGTAGTTCTAGTGTGCGTACACAATTTATTTATTTTTAAATATTAGTAAGGTAAGCGTTGATAGCCTAGTGGTTAGGGCGTCAGCCTCCTAATCAGAGGTCGACGGTTCGAATCCGGGCACGCACCACTAACTTTTCGGAGTTATGTGCGTTTTAAAAAATTTAAATATCACTTGCTTCAACGGTGAAGGAAAACATCGTGAGGAAACCTGCACGCCTGAGAGTTCTCCATAATGTTCTCAAAGGCGTGTGAAGTCTGCCAATCCGCACATGGCCAGCGTGGTGGACTATGGCCAAACCCTTCTCATATTGAGAGGAGACCCGTGCTCTGTAGTGAGCCAATAATGGGTTAAACATGATGAAATAAAGGCCCTCAGTCAATTATTAGGTTGAGAAGCCTGAGGCCATAGTCATTATGACAATATATTCCCGTTTATGCGCCGTAAGATGCAGGAAGGACACGTTAACCTGTACGCGTGAGAGTTCTCCATAATATTCTCAAAGGCGTGTGATCTCTGCTAAGCGTGGTGGACTATGGCCAAATCCTTCTCATATTGAGAGGAGACCCGTGCTCTGTATTGAGCCGGTAATGGGTTGAACATAATGAAATAAACGCGCTCAGTCAATTATTAGGTTGAGAAGCCTGAGGCCATAGTCATTATTACCTATTCCCGTTTATGCGCCGTAAGATGCAGGAAGGACACGTTAACTGCATGTTTTTTAACAGTTAATATGCAGAGCTATTTTATTTGGGTCACTATCTCCAACTTAGCCTATACGTGAGACTATTTTGATGTGATAAAGAAAACGGCTCGATGCCGATTTCAAGGGTCTGTGTACAACTATATCATTATACGTTCTTAAAAACCTAAATACCTGCAAGTAAAGTCGAGAATAGCACGACTCAACTACTTCGTTAGCTGGTTTAATAAAGTCCCGTGAGAAGATTTTATAGAGTGTGTATTTTATTTCAATGGAAGTAAAGTTGATTATACAACGCATCTACTTCAAACAGTTATGTTTCGAATACTCCAAAGGCTACTTTCGAATAACGAATACGTTCCATTGGTGTGAATAGAATAAGCACAAAGGTGTGTTTTCAGTTATTTTAGTCATTATTGGAACGGTGTTAGGTATATTTTGCGGAAACACATGATTTGTATAAGTTTGTATACACATGACAGCAGGAGCTCGAGTGCGACGGAATGCAACGTAACTGCTACACACGAGATGAATAGCACCGGATTTTAACTTAACAATTAATTTTCGTATTAAAATAGTAATAATTAGATTTTTATTTTATTAAGTATTTCTTCATTTTATAAATTACAAGAAGCCTAAATGATATCTAGAAAAAAAAATTGCGCATGCAAAACTGTATATGTGATGGATTTGAAACTTCCGAAATCCATCTCATATCTCTTTAAATTCCAACCAAAGATGCAACAAAATGTACCTCGAAATTTTACTTTCAATTCGCTTAAAATTTATCGAACCACCTAACAAGTTCAAGTTAAAAATAAAGACGAAGAATTAGTAGAATTCAATAGGACGCCTTATTAGAAGGGACGCCGTATCGATCCGCTAGGCATCCATACAAGTAAACTTCGAACAATAACTAAGCCTGAGATCTATAGAACGTTTACCTACTTAAAGTACTTTCCATTTCTTTTAACAACAAACTCTTTTAGTTTTGTTACTATCATTTTTGTTTGAATTGAAATAAAAAAAAAAATTCTTTTATTTAAATCTCAGGTCTTTAACCGATCGTAGACTGTGCTTTATTGATACAAGAAAAATAACCTAGCAAGACTCGGCTGTCGGCACCTAGCCGTTAAAAAGGCAACCGTATGCATGTACGAGGTTATCTTCTCTCTTTTAATGTTTCGCACCAATAAATTTTGTGCCATTTATTTATGACATATTTTTTATTTAATTATGTATTTAAAAAAAAAAAAACAATAAATATAATATAATACCGACATATATATATATATATATATATAATATATATATATATACTGTCGGTATTATATTATTTTATTTTCATTTTTAAGTGTTTATATGTTGTATTTCTAATTGTGCACTCTAAACCTGCTTATCTATATATTATATCCTGGTCTGGGTTGCCTGGCAGAGATCGCTCTTTAGCGATAAGGTTGTACCTGTACCTATTGTACCTGTTTTGTTTTCTGTGTGTTTCTTTACTGTCTGTATTTCTTCTTTTGTGCGGTGTACAATAAAGAGTATTTTAATTTCATTTCATTTCCATTTTGTTAGCCCAATAACCCTACGTTTATACGCAGGGTTATTGGGCTAACAAATTATACGTAGTCATCATGATCCACCCAATGTCCGTTGATTACAGAGCACGGATCTCTTCTTAATATGAGAAGGTTTTGGCCATACTCCACCACGCTGGCCATGTGCGGATTGGCAGACTTCCCACGCCTTTGAGAACATTATGGAGAAATCTCAGGCATGCAAGTTTACTTACGATGTTTTCCTGACAGCAAGCAATAAATTGCGTATAAGCAGTAACGTAAGTGTGTGAGTCCGATGGATTTCATCAAAGATATATTTATACGATTTATCCTGATGCACGAGTACCCGGTATATCAGTAAAGTGCGTCGCTCGCTTGACATGCGGCAGGCGCGGGCGGGTTGGCTTTTTTTTTTTTTTGTTTTTTTTTTTTCGCTTTTTACTTACGAATCTGTATCGCACGGCGCGGCGACGACAAAAAACATTCGTTTTTACACAAAAAACGACCAAGTGAAAGTGTATCGATTTGATATAAACCATTTTGGGTGATGACGAAGTGCCTATCTGTAGGCACGATTATTAGGGTTCCGTACTGAAAGGTGCCAATGGTGCTATCCCGCGATGCTAAGAAGCTATCTATCTATCTATATATATATATATATATATATATGAAGCGGTGATAGCCTAGTGGTTAGGGCTTCAACCTATTAATCGGAGGTCGACGGTTCGCACCTCTAACTTTTCGGAGTTATGTGCGTTTTTAAAACAATTAAAATATCACTTGCTTCAACGGTGAAGGGAAACATCGTGAGGAAACCTGCACTCCTAAGAGTTCTTCATAATGTTCTCAAAGGCGTGTGAAGTCTGCCAATCCGCACATGGCCAGCGTGGTGGACTATGGCCCAACCCTTTCATATTGAGAGGAGACCCGTGCTCTGTAGTGCGCCGGTAATGGGTTGATCATGATGAGAAATTGACGTAGATCTTTGTTAAGGACATTCATACGTCATCAACCAACCACCAGTGAGTGTACCAACGCTTCACTGTCGCTCTTTCCAGTATCAAATTCAAAATTCAAATTCAAAATAATGTTTAATCAAATAGTCCTTAAAAAGGCACTTTTGACGCGTCAATAATTTACATAGTAGTTATTTCGTGGTGATAACTACATTCGTAAACTTATAACTAAAGCTATGAGGGTTCCAAACGCGCCCCGGTCTAAGAAGAAGCCCACAACAAACTTAGCCGGGGTTTTTATATTTACCACTCCAGCACCTTGTCATTTCACCATCGGTTTTCCGTCCATTATTTGAGCTGTTCAACTCATATCAGTAAAAATAGTTCCATAAAAGGTTTTTTTTAATGTATTTATTGCCCGTTGAGTGAATTCTTACTATGAGACCCAAAGTAAGCGACAACTGTGGTTGCTTATAAAAAAGGAAGTGAATCGAATCCAGTGTTAAGTGATCTATTTTTTTTTGTATTGACATACATATGTCAGTGTATGGCAATGTATGTCAGTGTCAATAGGCAACAATATAACCAATGATCGACGACTGATTCGACGACCTCCGTGGCGCAGTGCGTGCGCTGTTGCATTATAAAGTTGAGAACCTGGGTTTGATTCCCAGCTCGAGTCTAGTATAATGGGAGGCTTCAGCCGTAACTAGTTACCACCCTACCGACAAAGACGCGTCGCCAAGGGATTTAGCGTTCCGACACGATGTCGCGTAGAAACCTATTAGGAGCGTGGGCTTACTATATTCCTCCAGGTGAGATTGCCGTCAATGGCTAATTTGTAGTTTATAAAAAAAAATGATAATGGTTTCTACGCCACATCGTGCCGGAATGCTATATCGCTTGGCGACAAGTTTTTGTCGGTAGGGTGGTAACTAGTCACGGCCGTAGCCTCCCACCAGACCAGACTCGAGTCGGGAATCGAATCTAGGACCTCCAACTATATAATGCGACAGCGCACGCACTGCGCCACGGAGATCGTCAAATCCCCATCAGGTGAGATAGCTGGAAAAATATTATAAAAATATTATATCGGTTTTCATTACGGTAAAAATACCGAAAAATCGATAGCTTCGAACCCGTGGCTTATTGGCACATCTGTAGGACGCTTTAGTTTACATTTTTCAAATAAAATATATGTGCCTTAAGAACCCCCAAAAAACAGGTTCTTTTAAATTTATGGCTTGTCAATTTTGTGTGTGTCGGGTGATACGTATGTGCGTGTGTGCGCTCACTTGCCAAACACGGAGGGCTTGATGTGCAAGGGGTGTGCTGGAAATAATTACAGGGGTGCCAAATTCGCTGGGGGCTTTTAATTACAAATGGTTTTTTTTGTGTAGTCTCTTTTCATTTTCAAATGTAACTTGGTTGGCGTCTTAGTGAAGATTTTCCCGAGATAAAGCGTAGCGATAGTGTTTAACTTTTGGGCTTTTTGGTTTTCAGAATACAAACGTTGCGTCGAACTGTTGCTCCGTTGTTTTAGGAAAACAACCGTACCTATATAAAAATCTTTAACATATTTATGGCACAAAAGAATTTCATTTACAGTTTTTTTTATTGGATCATTAAACTAGTCACAATCTATATAAAAACAACAAAAAACATTTCAGAAGAACAAACACGAGATAGTGACTTTCTAGAAATGACCACAGCATGCAACCTTAAAATTAACCTTACATCTGAATGATTCACTTTATACCTATAATGCAGTAACAGACAGTCTTACTTGAGGCCACAGAACTGCAGGAGATGTAGATATTCCTGAGATCATTCAGCATTGAGCATATTCTATAGACCATCATGCTGACCAGCCTTGGTTCGTCAAAATGGTAAATGATATGGCAGATGCCTATCTATGTATCACTTTTCATTATGTATACTAAACCAGATGACGATCTTTAGCAAGTTAAACCAGCACTAACCTTTTCTTTAGACCAGTAATGACTTGATTACGGCCAGCGTGTGTGTACAGGATATTAGATCAGTGTAAACTGGCAGTAGATGCAATCTGGAAAAAATCTTCTAATATATGGGTACAAGGGTAGACAGTGCTGTTTGGCATATATGAAGTGCACGCTAATGTCTCCGAGTTAATTTTCAACAACACCAAGCTAACACAGTTTTCTCAGACTAATGTTTTAATGTCTCTAGATGCTCCTTCTCTGAACGCTGAATTTGAACGTGATAAGCAAGTTCGGACTCAACCAGGAAGCTACCAAGATATTTCTGCGCAGCATTGATTACGCTTACCTTAACCATATTTATAACTAGTTATTACCTGCGACGTCAAACGCCTTTGTCCCGCGTTTTAACAATCTCGTTGGAATGGTTTGTTTGCCATTGCTGAAAGCTAAACTGTATTTTAAAATTCAAAATTCAAAATAGCCCTTATTCATGTTAACCCATTACAGGCATCTATGAGGTTATATATAACACATTTTCCAAAAATTTAATTCTTGAAGTGATGGTGATAACTACACTCACCAACTTGAAAGTAAAGCTAAGAGGGTCGCGCGCAGGTCTAAGAAGAAGCCCACAACAAACTTAGCCGAGTTTTTTTGATCGAATTTTCTAGTTTGCAAGATACATCTATGCCAAATTCCATCACAGGAACCGGTTCGGCCAGACAAAGACAATACAGAAACTTGTTGACAGACAATGAGATACACTTTCGTTTACTATTAATAACTGATAAAGAGGCGGTTGTTGTGTCACGTGACACAAGCGGCACATGTATTATGGAACCCGACCTACGTGGCGCGGTGCGTGCGCTGGCGCATTATAACGTTGGAGGTCCTGGGTTCGATTCCCAGCTCGAGTCTGGTGGGAGGCTTTGGTCGTGGCTAGTTACCACCTTACCGACGAAGAAGTGTCGCCAAGCGATTTAGCGTTCCGACACGATAATACGTAGAAACCAATTACTACTCCTAACAGGTTAGCCCGCTACCATCTTAGACTGTATCGTCACTTATCATCAGGTCAGATAGCAGTTAATGGCAAACTTGTAGTGTATAAAAAACCTATACGAGAGATTTTAAAGAGCGAGTCATTCGCAAGTCCATAGGTTGAACGTCTGTGAACGGTTAACGTTTACTATTTAAGAAGACAAAAATGAAATAAGTTATATGGAATCAGTAACAAGTAATATAAAAAAAGTATTAAATAGCGCAAACAGGTGTAATGTTTCAACATTTATGTCTCATTACTTAATTATTTTTAAGTTTCTATAATGTTGGCAACCCTAGGCTAAAATTCCCATAGTCGATACGCGACGCAGCGAGGGGGCTGTATAGCACACTGACACACAAGTAAAGCTAGGCACGTATACAAGCGTTGGTATGTCTGTGTGCGTCCTAGACATTATTGTACGAACATTTTATAGGATGACGTGTCAAATATGACGCGGGTATGCAATGAATGACAAAAACTTGGGCGCGTATGGTTTTCAAGGGCATCAGAGTTCAGACTCATATATCACTGGAGGATAATATTACACTCAGTTATTGAAGGGAATGATCGATGTCAACTTATTGAAATGAAATGAAGATTCATTTTATTGGACACCGCACAAAAAGAGAATCTCAATCCCAATATGAGAAGGGTTTGGCCATAGTCCACCAAGAGCATGTGCGGACTTCAAACTCCTTTGAGAACAAAATTGAGTATTCTCAGGCATGCAGGTTTCAGGCATGCTAAAAAGAATAAAGAGGTACGTTGGTTGGTAGTATTTCTTATGCTCATTAAAGTTTTTCTAGTCCGAGTGTCATTGTCATCATCACCATGATCAACCCATTAACGGCTAATGACAGAGCACGGGTCTTCTCTCAATATGAGAATGGTTTGGCCATAGTCCACCACGAGCATGCTGACTTTAAACTTCTTTGAGAACAAAATTTAGAATTCTCAGGCATGCAGGGTTCAGGCATGCTAAAAAGAAGTAGGAGGTTCGTTGGTCGGTAGTATTTCTTGCGCTCGTTAAAGTTTTTCTAGTCTGAGTGTCATTGTCATCATCATCATGATCAACCCATTACCGGCTAATGACAAATCACGGGTCTCCTTTCAATATGAGAAGAGTTTGGCCATAGTCCACCACGCTGGCTATGTCCGGACCGGCAGACTTAACACGCCTTTCAGAACATGATAGAGAATTCTCAAGTTTCCTCAGGATGTTTTCCTTTACCGTTGAAGCAAGCGTTATTTTAATTGCTTAAAAACGCACATAACTCCGAAAAGTTAGACGTGCTTGCCCGGGTTCGAACCTCCGATATCTGATTAGGAGGCCGACGTCCTAATCACTAGGCTATCACAGATTACAAAAAAGAAATACAACACAGCAAAGAAACACACAAAGATTAGAAAAGAAGTACAAAAGGCGGCCTTATTAGCTACATTTGGTGACTTATGATGAAGTTATTTTGCAATTAGAATTATAAAACTATTTATTTACTAGAACGTTGAAGCTGTGATAGTCTAGTGGTTAGGGCGTCAACCTCCTAATCAAAGGTCGGCGGTTCTAATCCGAGCTAACCTCTAACTTTTCCAAGTTATGTGCGTTTTTAAACAATTAAAACATCACTTGCTTTAACGGTGAAGGAAAACATCGTGAGGAAACCTGCACGCCCGAGAGTTCTCCATAATGTTCTCAAAGGCGTGTGAAGTCTGCCAATCCGCACATGGCCAGCGTGGTGGACTATGGCCAAACCCTTCTCATACTGAGAGGAGACCCGTGCTCTGTAGTGAGCCGGTAATGGGTTGAGCGTGACGATGATGATGACTTGAACGTTACTTTAGCTAGGTGCCTTTAACAATTTAATGCTTGATATATTATGAGCCCTCTTCAAGTTTCATCTTTTATCTCCGGCATTAATACATAATTATCTTTTACAATTATAAACATTAGGTAGGTAGATACGACTATCTGTGTGAAGAAAATGTGTTTTATATTTACATAAATTTATGTTGGTATACTCTATGGACTCAAAAACATCTGGAACGACTTTGATGCAATTATAAAGTCTGCTACAGTCGATTCCAACAATATGAAACGAAATAAAGCTAACTTAAAATTAGCTCAGCGGTTGTTCCTGTGAAATTTTCGAGTGATCATTTAAACAGAAACTAAAACTGAAATAAACGCGGACGATGTTACGGTTAACAGCAAAAGCAGTCGAAGGTAGGTTGCTGGTATTGAACCATTCATCATCTAATACTTCTAATAGGAAACCATATTATTATAAAAAAAAAACATACCATATTAAAGGAATGAAGGAAGGATAAAGAATTGAAGCAGGTTTTACTTTGCGGAAGTCCATGATAAACAATAAACAGCATATTTTAACGGCGGAATATAGCAAAATTATAGAATTTTCTATATTCCGCCGACAAATCTCCCGGTGGTCGGCGGAATATAGCAAATTATACTTGCTGTTTATTGTTTTATCAAGTAAGGGATAAATATGTTGAAACCATATTATATTAAAGGAAACAATTTCTAAATTCTACAAGAATACCTCCCCATATTTTGCAATAAACTATATCAACTAAGCATCCCATTTCAAGCTTTTTTAATAGGTATTTACTATAGAAAGATTTCACACAGAAAGTAACAGACAAAACATTTCAAACAAAAAAATTATGACATTAACAATCGTATATGGTGGTAATACTTAGTAGGAAACTTCCTCCCTTCGGTGGTTAAAATATAAAAATGCCAAATTTTAAAACAATTTCAATTCAATTCACTCGTACATACCACCGCTCTTCAAGCCTCGCCGATATTACAAAACGATTACAGCAAATTACACGTTAGAAAAGCGTTTAGAATGGCTTAAAACTCATTTAATATTGAAGCACTTTTCACATTAATAAATTATAGTTTTCAAAATACGGCACCCGCCAATTTCGGTGGACTGTAATTATAATTTGAATTCGTTTGGGACTGTTCACCATTATTAGGGTTCGGTTATGGAATGTGGTAAAGTCAGAAGCCTCTTGAAAAATGCTCAGGATTTCCCTTGTAAAGATAACGTCTTGTTTTTCTATGATTATCTGCATCGTTCATCTAGAGAATCTCCTTTTACGTCAATTTACAAAAAACATTTGAGAGCTGGCTATGCAAATTCAGTTTGAACGACAGGTGGTTAAAGGTTAGGGGGCCTCGATCATAGCCCGGATCGAGGGTGGAGGGTCAGCCTTGATGGGCTATGATCGAGGCCCCAAGCTGGCTGGTTTGCTGACGAGTGCACGAGCCTTCCCGTGACCCAAACATCAGGCGACGTGAAGGAGTATCGCTGGGTTTTAGTGTGTATTCCGGTCGTCAGTCTGCGACGGGCGAGTCCCACAAACGTTTAACGCTGGCACGGGTCTTCTCTATATGTTTTGATATTGAGAGGAGACCCGTGCTCTTTAGTGAGTCGGTAACGGATTGATCATGATGACGATGAATCAGTTTTGTTCTTTTTTTTTTTGTTGAATATAACATATTCCATAGTTGAGGTGTTTCCCGTAACGTCGTAACGTAATGTTATTTCTTGAAAATCCCGCCCGGTGGACCGTACTTATACGTAATTCTATTTTACTCCACTCCCTTTAAACTGTATTGTAACTGTAAGTTATAACTAACTAATAAAGGTATTTGTTAGTATTGTATTTATATATAATGAAACTACATATATTTATACAATAATGAAACTACAGCAATGAAGCCTCAAAAACAGAAAAACCTTCCGTCTTTCTAAGATAAGTATAGATATGCAAAACCTAACTCGGATGAAACCGCTGGCACAGTTAGTTTCTTACAGACTACACTAAAAAGAAGTAGGAGGTTCGTTGGTCGGTAGTATTTCTTATGCTCGTTAAAGTTTTTCTAGTCTGAGTGTCATTGTCATAAACATCATGATAAACCCATTACCGGCTCATTACAGAGCACGGGGCTCCTCTCAATATGAGAAGGGTTTGGCCATAGTCCACCACGCTGGCTATGTGCGGATTGGCAGACTTCACACGCCTTTGAGAACATTATGGAGAACTCTCAGGCGTGCAAGTTTCCTCACGATGTTTTCCTTCACCGTTGAAGCAAGTGATATTTTTTTTTAAAACGCACATAACTCCGAAATGTTAGAGGTGCGTGCCCGGATTCGAACCGCCGACCTCTGATTAGGAGGCTGACGCCCTAACCACTAGGCTATCACCGCTTTATACCGTGACATTGTAGTCAGATGAATTTTTGTACAGAACTCTTCGATTAAATTTAAGACTCGCACGGGTCAAAGCCGCCTCATTGTTTGTAAATTATTGTAATTGCATAGGTACATTCCCAGGTGGATGTGAATACATGAATTATTCAAGTAGTCTTTAATAAATTTTACTATAATGACAGCGTCTAATTTTAATATCCATATCATTGTTTTTCCTATCCAATAAATAATTATTATAATAGATGGTTCCTAGGTAGCAACTTAGACCTCAGTTTAATTTATTGTATAGGTACCCAATATTTATTATATACTAGCTTCTGCCCGCGACTACGCCCGCGTAGACTTTAGAATTAACTCTAAAGTTTGGCTCGTTAATAATTTTTAATCTTCCCATGGGAACTATTTGAGACATCGGTATAGAAAATAAATGTCCTTTTCCATAGCATAGGTGACATGCATACCAAATTTCTCAGCTCATAAACATTAATTATTTTTCCCTCAGAAACTACTTAAGGATTCGGGATAAAAGATAGCCTGTTATTTTATTGTCAAAGGCTACACGCAAATTTCATCCTAATCTGTTTAGCCGTTTTTTTACGATTGAGCGACAAACATTCACAATTTCACATGTATAATATAATAAGTATAGAATTTACTATGCACAATATTGACATGTTTATTTCTATTTTTATAATAGGAAAAAACGTATTTTTAAGGTTAAGTAACAAAATGGTCCCAAAAATTGTTTTTGAATACAATATTAATAGAACGTATTTTTATGTAAGTAATAACATCTATAAACCAATAGTACTTACTCATATATCTAGGAAGAGAAGCAAGCATAATATTATGTAAATCAATAAATAAATTAAATGATAGTACAAATATGCTGCTAACCGTTGAAGGGTTATTTTCGATAATCTCCTTTTTTGAAGTTAGTATTTAAACCAAATCGGTTAATTATTACTGAAGCATTATTAATCGAATATCCTCTAATGACATATCCTATAATAAACAATGCGAAGCCAATAATTAATTCTAATTTGTAGTTACAGAAAAATACCATTCGTTCATTATAATCTACGGAGTCAACTGTGTTCAAGTTGAACAAAAATGGCTTCACCGATAGACTTCGACGGATCACTACAAAGACTCCAATTTATATTCCGTTATTGTGGCCTTACATTCAATAGTAAAAAGCTTACACCACTTTACAAGCTCAAAATACGTTGCGTGTATCTCTTGAACTTCTTTTGGCTTAACAGCGATGTACTTGGCGGTATTTGCTGGTTTATAGACGGGATACAAACGGGTAAAACGTTCGTCCAACTAACTTACATAGCGCCTTGCGTAACTTATAGTTTTCTCGCTGATCTGAAAGCGATCTATCTAATACATTACGAAGACTATATCTGTGATCTAATTGAGGATATAAGAGAATTAGAAAATAACAACGAAATAAATAACATAAGTAATGAAAATAATGAGGCAGCTGTGAAAGATGACACGAGAGAACAATACATCGGGTTCCTACATTCGGTATTGAAAATTTCGAATATGTTGAGCGTTGTACTTACTTTAACGTTTATAGCTAGTCCGTTAATTTTGATTGCACTGAAATATTACCAAAGCGAGGAAGTGGAGTTGATGTTGCCGTTTCTTATAATTTATCCATTTGATTCGCACGACATAAGATATTGGCCGTTCGTGTATTTACATCAGTTTTGGTCGGGTGAGTACAACGGTTATACTAGTAGTAAAAAATAACGAGAATATAATTGTGTGCACTTGAATAGATGATTAAGATAAACCTACTTTGACGATAATTGATTTTAGTTTTTTTTTTGTATTGTTATTATTCTTCCGTATATGCATATGAAACTTCTTCCTATCATCATACCCTTATAACTTAGGATCATACCTTCGATTATCTTCCGTTGAGGCTTGTCTTGCCACTTCCCTGTTTGGCTCTTTATGAGCTTTATCGTAATATCTATGACATCCATCAGGATGTCTCTGATTCTTGCAGTATGGTCCCAATCCCCTTTAAAAATATAAGACAGCAAATTGATGGGATTTTAGTGTTTTCAACTGCAATTATTTACTTTACTTTACTTTACCTTTTTCGCTTGTGAAGTCAACATCTCCTGAGGATGATCCGGTGTCGGGTCGAAAAGTGCATAGAGGTTCTAGTGGAAGATTTTGTGTGGTGTTATATTATACAAATCTCCCGGTTGTTGGCGGAATGTAGCAAATTATACTTGCTGTTTATTGTTTGCAATTATTACAAAATTCTTGTTATTTTTTCTTAAGGCGACTATATCCGAGCACTTTAGGCATTTGTCGCTCACTCAGACACGCGCTACGATACCTACCGATCATTGCCGTGAGTCGCGCAGTTCAAATGAACTCCGTGACCTTATCGAGCCTGTTATGGAAAAACATCGTAACCGACAGAATGCACGTTTTTCGTTTTTTTAACGTAAGCTGTAGGTAAAATAATTTAAACCCTAATGCAAAAACCTTTAAACTGATATTTGCATAAACTGCAAAGTTACAACTCGAAATTAATTATATCGTAAATGACAAAAGTAAAACTTTTATAAATTAGCAAAGAAACTATTATCGTAACCGACTTATCGTAAGTAACCTTCATCACTTACGATAAAGTACTATAGTTTTGACAATTCAAATGTAAAATCTGTTTTGAGTTTTTTTACAATATTTGAATATTTAACAATATTCAAATTTTTATATATCAATATTTTAATATTTAACAATATTCAAATATTGATATATAAAAATACCATGAGATTTCTATTTATTGAAATGAAACATTGGGGTAATTAGCTAGTTAAGATAGGAAGGAATATACACGAACTTTATTGGGGTTTAGGCAGTTCTGTCAGGCAACGCGACTGGCATTAATTATTGGCATTAACTGAGGAGACAAATGTTCGCCGGCGATGAGTAGAAAGTGGCAGTAGGCGATCAGTCTCATACCGTTACTTCCTTCCTTCGGGAAATGGAAGTAAAAAAAAGTTTGTCAGCAATTTCTATTAAAAACGTTAGGGATATCACAGATGACATTAACATATAATCTTAAGAACGTAAGAGCTTTAAATGTTTCTAAACCAGATGAAAGAGGTAAATCAACTCCCTTTATATTTGTAACATCCAGCTGTCAAGTCTAATGAGACTTCAAGCTAAATATAATTTATTTCCTTTTAATAAATTATATTTACCTTCTGCATCTAGAAATTTATCCTTTCTCTATAATAATTGTTATCTTCAAGATAATACTATTAAAGAGGTTCAGTGCTGGGAGAACTTTCAAAAACATTTTTAGAAATGAGTACAACATAGGGTTCAATCTACCGAAAAATACGGATAAATGTGAAATATGTGAGCGCATAAAACTCTAGATAGTACTAGTAAAAATGATGCCATGCATAAGGAGGAATACAAAAATCACATTCAGGAAAAAATGCAGCAAAAGAAAAACCTGCATGCAGTTTAAAGGATCAAGCTCGCAGAAAAAATTACGCTGATGTTTTGTGTGCTAGTTTTGATCTAGAAAAGGTCCTGACTACTCCGCACGGAGACAGTATTAATTTATACTATACAAGCAAAATTGGTTTATTACAACGAAACTTTTACGAAAGTGGAACCAGGAATGGATACTGTTATTTATGGCATGAGTCTGAAGCTAAATGAGGCTGTAATGAAATATGTACAATTGTTTTCAAATATTTAAAAATTGTTGACGAGAAAGGCGAACATTCTTTTTTAGCTTTGTACTGTAATAGTTGTTGCGGGCAGAATATTTTTTTTTTTTTAATTATAACCTGTTAAGGGTGGTAAAAAAGGGGATGATAATTTTTGCTTATTTTTTTATTATGAAGTCTACAAGCTTGAAATTTTGAAAATAGGTTTCTTTTAGGACGTAAGTATAAGTTAGAATATTTTTTCATCAAAATCTACCCCGAAGGTTGTAAAATAGGGGTTTGAAGTTTGTATGAAAGTCCTGTTTTTTAATTGAGAAACACGAAAATCGGCAATTTGACATTTGCCTGTAGCTTACTTTCTGAAGCAGGGCATTGGCCGCGCGGGAAACCTCAATCTCAAGGGAAATCAGCAATTCTACGCAGACGAAGTCGCGGGCAACAGCCAGTTATTTATAAAGAATGAAAATTGATTTATGTGTATTCGTGTATTGTTAGGAGTTGAGAGAGGGCTTATAGATGAGAAAACTCAGCCAAATGCTTCAGTTTTGTGTATTCAGTAACATAACTAATCTAGAAAAATAATAGCGTAAGTAACAATTTTTGAAAAAGCATTTTTTTTTTTTTTTTTTTTTTTTTTTTTTTTTTTCCGCTGGGAAATGCGTTTACGCATCCCCTCCGGAAGCGATGCAGGCAAGACTGCGCCGCTTCCGACGGGGTATGTGGGACTCCCTGGCGGCAAGACTGGCGACCAGAATACCCACTAAAACCCAGCGATGTTCCTTCGCGTCGCCTGGTGGCTGGGTCACGGGAACACTTGTGCACTCGACCGCAACCCAGACAGCGGCGTCCGCCGAGGCAGACCCTCCACGGGGGGCCTATGATGGAGGCCCCCTAACTCCGTCCGAGGCGCGCCAGGACCATTGGACGCGCCTCACGACCCGAGGATAAGGCTCGACGGGTGGGGATGCCTCTCATCCGTCACCCGGAGCTCCTCGTCAGGGGGGCAGACGGCGATCGTGCACCCTTCGCCTGCGCCCCGCCCTACGACGCCGGAGAGGGTGCGCGTCTGCGTCATTCTCCCGGCGTCGTTCTGCCGCCTCCTTCTGTGTCATCACCTCCTCGCAGAAGGAGGCGACGGAAGCCCAAGACGTCTCGCTGGCCACCATGGTGCGAACCACGGCGGGCAGCGAAAGGTCTGGCCCCACCTGTGCCACGAGTTGGGCTCGCTGGACCGACCACTGGACGCACGATTCCAGCGTGTGCTGCGCCGAGTCCTGAGCGTAGCCACACTCATGGCACTCCTCCGTGAGCTCCCGCCCTGCGACCTTGCACAGATACCTCCCGAAGCAACCATGCCCCGAGAGGATCTGCACAAGGCGAAAGGACAGAGCCCCGTGCTTCCGGCCTGTCCAGAGCTCGAGGACGGGCCGGATCGCCTCGATCGTGCGGTGGCCGGCTGTCGGCGCAAGAAGCCTCTCCCGCCAAAGGGCGACGAGATTAGCCTCAGCCAACCGCCTCCACGCACGATCCTCCGCTGGCGTAGGTTGTTCCCCCCGGAGTCGGGCGTTCACCCTACGCCAGTACGCTTCGGAGAGCACTCCAGCGTCCAGCTCCCACGGCGGTGTCCCCGCCAACACACAGGCTGCCTCGCACGAAATGGTGCGATACCCGCGTATCATTCTGACCGCCATGACCCGCTGCGATCTCCGTAACAGGGCCTGGGTTTGGGCGGTCAGAGCGTCCGCCCAGATGGGCGCTCCATAGAGCGCCATGGATCGCACCACGCCCGTGTATAGGCGCCGACACCGCGAGCTCGGTCCGCCCAAGTTGGGCAGAAGCCGACTAAGGGCTCCAGCGACTCCCACGAGCTTCGGGACCAGACGCCGAAAGTGCTCCCCGAAGGTCCACCGGCTGTCAAGGACGAGTCCTAGGTACTTCATCGTACGCTTAACACCGATGGACACCCCACCCACCACCAATTCGGACCGAGCGGGAGGCGCTCTCCGAGGCCCATGAAAACACAGGGCCTCGGATTTGTGCAAGGCGACCTCCAAGCCCAAGGCCCGAATCCTCGCTACGATGTGGGCCACGCCGGCTGTGGCCCTACATCTAGCCTCCCGAAAGGTGCTGCCGTGAGCCGTCACTAGGGTATCGTCGGCGTAACAAATGACGTCGACGCCCCCCAATACGGCTCCACGCAGCACCCAGTCGTACCCGATGTCCCACAGGAGGGGCCCAAGTACCGAACCCTGTGGGACACCGCACGACACCGCCCTCTCCGACCAGCCTACGCTGGTCGGAAACCTGACCGATCGCTCGGAGAGGTAGACCGACACGACCCTCCGGAGGTATAGAGGGACCGTGTGGTACCTCAGTGCCTCTCGGATGCAGCTCCAGGGCAAGGTGTTGAATGCGTTAGCGATGTCGAGTGACACCGCCACCAACACCTCGTCTCGGGACACTGCGTTTTCCACTAGGGCCCTCACCCGTGCTATATATATTGAAAAAGCATAGTTATCATGAACTTTATCTTAAGCGACAAATATACTCATTATGTAACTCTTTCATAGTTTATTGTCATAGTTTACTTAATTAGGTGCAAAGAATTACGTATACTGCAATTTATACAAAAGTCGGGGACATATAAGTAATACATAGAAAATTATCAAAAAAATTCATTTCCTGTAAAATATCATTCTTGTCGCTTACGATGTTTTTCCATAGTAGGCTCGTAATATCATAAATATTTGCGTCATTTTATTTCCCATTTTAAATAAAAATCACAAGCAAAGAAACACTATATTTACAGGCTAACTAAAACTATTTTAATTTTATCACTAAATGTAGCAAAAGAATTTATTTACAAATAATTAAAAAATAAATAATTTTGGCGCGAAAGGAGCGTGAGTCGTGAAAACTTGCGCAGGTCCTTCTCGCATAGAGGCTCGTGAGCCACTGACATCCACTGAGTACATCGCTTATTCGATGCGTTAGATCATTTTATGACTTCTGTTAGGCGAAATTTTGCAGCAATTTTTTTATTTAAAATCTGTCTGTCCAATGTATAGGTAATACAATGAGCTTAATTTACGTATAATTTTTATGAAATTTAGTCTAAAGCTTTGGAAATGCCATTAGAAAAATGAAATAAAACAACCTGTTATCAAAAATTTTTATGATCGAGGCAAGTTTAACTTATCGTGTTTTCATGAGTCCATTAAAGAGATAAGGCATGTATGTTTAATATGTATTTTTAACAGTGAAAAAAAACAATTTTTTCATGACTTTGAATTGGTTTGAAAAGTGGCGTAGTCGCTAAAAACCGGGATAATGGGCCGTTAATTTTTTTCTGTTCGCCTCCATGAGTGACATAAAAAGTTTCTGACAAGAGAATTAAGCAGTCAGGCGATATAAAATGGAGAGGGTTAAATGTATTTATTCCCTCAAAATTAGCTCTAGATATTTGTGCTAGGGAACTCAGTTCCCCCAAAAGGGTGATGAAGTCGTAACCTATAACCGCTTCGTTCACAGACCAGGAATGGTCTCCCAAAATTCGTGCGTCTAGCTATTGTAGCAAGGTAGTTTGTGTTGGAGGAACTTGCCATAGTTCCAGTGCACGTTACGTTCCAGCATACCTGATCAACTACCGGATCATATGGATTATCTCAAGTTAATCCACTGAGTGCTAATTCTCCTCTATGAGTCTAGCTTGGTCAAATAAACATCGTTCACAATATGACTCATGAATGAATCATCATGAACAACCCATTCTCGGCTCACTACAGAGCACGGGTCTCCTCTCAATATGAGAAGGGTTTGGCCATAGTCCACCACGCTAGCCATGTGCGGATTGGCAGACTTCACACGCCTTTGAGAACATTATGGAGAACTCTCAGGCATGCAGGTTTCCTCACGATGTTTTCCTCCACCGTTGAAGCAAGTGATTTTTAATTGCTTAAAAACGCACATAACTCTGAAAAATATATAGGGTGCGTGCCCAGGTTCGAACCCCCGACCTCTGATTAGAAGGCTGACGTCCTAACCACTGGGCTATCACAGCTTTTTCACAATATGACTGATATTTTGTATTTCCGCAGCGTGTATCGTACTCTTAAACATATGTGCGGCCGACTATCTTCTGTATATTTGTTGCACCTACCTCGGAGTTCAGTTTCGGTCGCTGCAACGTAGCATTGAAAATTTGGTGGATTTTAAACGTCCTTTACGGAAGCATGAATTGGAAGAGCTACAGAAGATATATAATCAATTGATTAAGTGGCATCATGAACTTATAAGGTATGTGTTTTAAGGATTGTTTTTTTTTTTTTGCTTAACTAGAAGTTATCCCTTGACTGCAATTCCATCTTGTACTAAGCATCCTTATCGTTAAGTAGAAATGTGTCAGTAATGTTAAACTCATACCCCATCGGTTTCTAAGCGACATCTTGTTGGAACTCTTCTGGGCTCCTTTAATTTGCATCCATATACTTAGCTTAGAGCGGATACTCTTGGTCAGTATTTTTCAAGGTGTTGGCATCGGTCACGGTCATTCGTTCAGCGTCAGGAAGAAAAACATAGTTCAAATCACGTTTTTACTTAAAAAATGGTTAAATCTATTATTATAAATTACTGTTCTTTTTTTAATTTTATATTTTAATGAATTATAATATTTATTCAATTATAATTAACAACTAAAACAATGTAACTGTATTATAAACACTTAAAAACTTAAAATAAACCTTAAATTGAACCTAAAACTAAAACTATAACTAAAATATATAATTTTAAAAATTTTATATTTTTATATGTTGTATTGACATTCTACCACCGCAACTAGACTAGAAGCCGTAGCAAAGCAGATGCTCTTTTGTCAAATTCAAATTTCAAATTTTGTATCATAAGCAATTTAAGAAACCTTATTCTATTGTGAGAGATAAAGGGATAGCTAGGAAGAAACGTTCTAGAAGTAACCCTCCTTTTTCAACCTTTGCGGGTAATAAGGATGGCACTGTCAGTTAGGCTGTCAATTATGTTTGTATTACATCACTGACCACAGCTAATAAATATATAACAGTTAAGTATACAATGTCCACTTTTGTATTTTTTTTCCCACAGATTGGCATCTATGCTGGGGTTCATATATTCTGAATCAACTTTATTCAATTTCGTGACAAGCTCTATCCTCATCTGTTTGACTGGCTTCAACGTTATGGTAAACAATTTAAACTTTTTGAAGTGAAAACTTCTTTAGCGGCGTTGAGCACTTTTTCTGTAATGGGTATAAAATCTTAAACTCGCGTCAGGACACGTGACCTGATCGGAAAAGCGTAAGACGGATGGAGAGTAGACAGCTATCCCCTCTCTACGGCGCGGCGAAAATGTATGCCTGGGCCTACTGTTTCGTTTAGGCAGCGCAGGAATGTTCGTGTATGTTACAGCGTGCCACGCGCATCCATGGATAGTTCTGGTAATGATGATGGTGAAAAAGTCGTTGAAATTATGGATGAAAGTTGATTTTTCGGAGAGATAAACTTTTTAATGTAAAATAATTGTAATAGTTTTAAAGTGTTAAATTTTTAATGTAATATAAATTGTCATGTTTGTGTACGATAGCGCAATAAATGAATATGGTATTCTACCACATAAATGATAGTACTTTTATAATGATAAAGCAATTGGTGCAAAATTATTCCCTAACCATTCCAAAATATCAAACATGCTCAACGTTAATAATCAAGTTTTCACTTCTGCCGGCACTCCCGGAGTGCAACCCGTCTTTTTTTTTTATATATTATAGACTACCGCTTAGCTGTAATTAAATCTTCTTGCCCTAGAGCTGTAGAGTCGGCAATGCATCTCAACTTTACTATCGACTGCCTCTCTCCACAGAAAACTTTTTGGGAATCTATGGTGATCGTACCTGCTGGCCGATTCAGTAATTTTTCCAACGAGTTGTCAACTGTTCTCATACAAAGCGAAGTCTGCCAATCCGCACATGGCCAGCGTAGTGTACTATGGCCAAAACCCTTCTCATATTGAGATGAGACCCGTGCTCTGTAGTGAGTCGGTAATGGGTTTATCATGATGATGATGATGATGATGTATATATATATATATATATTCATCATCATCATCATCATATTTATCGCTGTTTTTTTTTCTATTTTTTCTGTAGGCAATGGAGAACGTCGCATTTGCAGTAAGTTTCCTAGTATTCCTGTCTGCGAGTTTGTTGCAAATCTACATGCTCTGTTTCTTCGGCGATTTTCTAATGACAGCGGTAAGTACTTAGATATTTTATTTGTGAACATAGATTGACATTGATTGATACATAACCTTGAAAGTTCATCATCACCTTTGAAACACATACAGGATTGAGGCGTTCAGAGCATAGACCCAAGTTGGCGGGCTTTTATGCTCTGTCTTATATTGGGGTGTGCATCGCCGATTCCGGGCTTGGGTCTTGCTTGTTTACTTGTGAACGAGTTAACTGTGTAAACAACGAGTAATTATTATAAATATTATAATATCAAAAAATATAAAAATTAAAAATATAATTATTTCAAAATCACTTTAGTGAAATGAAATTTTTAATGCGAATAAAAATTTCATGCGATGTTTGCGGTCACAATTTTTAAGTCTGTCTTTGTGTCTGTATAATACTGGAAATGTTTGAGTGTCAGGTTCTTTTTTGTTTTCATTTAGTTTTTCTGAATTTATTTATTATTATTTGTTTTTGTAGATATTGTTCGTTTACCACAAGACAACAAGACGAGCTTGTTTTAGCATTGTGAAAATTGTTGATGAAGTTCCATGTTAGTGAAAAAGTAATAAAACGCTACTTGCGTTGGTTTATAGTTCGTATAAATTAAATCAAGACGTAGTAGCTATTTTACTACGAAAACAACAAACTACGAAACAATGTCATTAGGTCAGATAACTATGGTCATTGGTGATTTGTTACAGAGTAAAGATGTCAGCGATGCTGTGTACAGCAGCAAATGGTACTATCTCAATGCGGAGACTGGGAAGAATTTACTAATTATACAAACAAGGTATGTACAGTCTATTCAACTTAATTTGACGCGTCAGTGATTGGTAGCATTGTGCTTACCTATTCCTCTGTTAGCCATATTGTTTTTATATTGATCGGTTGATATTCTCTGTCGTATCTACGTTATAGTAGCAACTAAATTGAGCCTGAATCGCGGCTTTACTTAACTAGAGACCTAAATCTGTTATAACGTATTATAATATCTCAATGGTTGTATGTACCAACGAAAAAAAATTAATAAATAAAACTCATAAAATCAGGTAATCCATCACGCTGAACGGAAAAGAAAAAAAAAATCTTTCACAAACTTTCGTTATATGCCAGTTTATATAATCAGAGGAACGTTTTACGAAACGTGAGTTTTGCTTTTCTCTGAGTTTTAAAAGTAACTTATACAAATTTGTTTCAAAATTTGCTTTCAGGGCTCAGAAGCCGTGCAAGTTGACCGCATTTGGATTCTCTGACGTCAATTTGAAAGCTTTCATGAGCGTACGTTTTACCTTACATATTTTTTATTCGTTTTGATACTTTTGTTCTCCTACTTTGACTAATTATATTAGGTACTCTGATTAAACATAGAAAAAAACTAGCTACTTCACGCGGCCACAGTTATACATTCATATATGTAACGAACCGGCTAAGTTTGTTGTGGGCTTATTCTAAGACCTTCATTAGTTTTTAGTTATCACCATCATCTCACGAATTAAAATAATGGAAAATATATCATATACGAACGCTTCATAGATGCCTGTAATAGGTTTAAATGAATAAAGGTGTTTTGGATTGTGAATTTTAATCACATTAATATAACTAAGGCAAAATTCATTATGTAAATGTTTGTTACTCCTTCACACCCGAAATTCTAAACCAATTTGGCTGTAATTTGTCATGGACATAGATTATATCCTGGATTAACGCGTAGGTATACCTTTTATCCATTGTTCCCGTGGGATATGTGAGAAACTGAATTTTAACATCGATGAGCTATTATTTTAGCCTTAGTTTTCAAACTTCCTCGAAGTGAGATTTATATTTTGGAAAAGGGGCCGAAACATACGCAATTCGGTATCCATGGATAATCTCCAACTTCACGTTGCTTATTCCACAGGACTTTTTAAATAGCCTCAGTCGATGCGGACGAAGTTGCAGGCTTCATATGAGGTATAATGAAAATATAAATGCAGCGGTGAAATAAACAATATTATACGCGACTCGTTTCTCAATTTTGTCTGTTTCATGATCAACCCATTACCGGCTCACTACAGAGCACGGGTCTCCTCTCAATATGAGAAGGATTTGGCCATAGTCCACCACGCTGGCCATGTGCGGATTGGCAGACTTCACACGCCTTTGAGAACATTATGAAGAACTCTCAAGCGTGCAGGTTTCCTCACGATGTTTTGTCCGTTGAAGCAAGTGATATTTTAATTATTTAAAAACGCACATAACTCCGAAAAGTTAGAGGTGCGTGCCCGGATTCGAACCGCCGACCTCTGATTAGGAGGCTGACGCCCTAACCACTACGCTACCACAGCTTATTGTCGGTTTATTGAGCCTTATTAGTTTGTAATTGTATTATTCGTTCATATCAATATATTTATGTAAATATATATTTTTGCACTACCTTCCTCTGTCTGTATCACTGTCTTTTGCATCTTGGGTTGCCTGGAAGAGATCGCTATGTAGCGATAAGGCCGTCACATAATATAACTACTGTTTTTGTGTTGTTTTCTGTTTTATTTTTGTCCTATATTGTGGTGTACAATAAAAGTATATTCATTCATTCATTCATTCGAGACTAGAAAAAACTAAACCGATTTTGACGGGACTTTCAAAGACTATTAGGTCTTTGAAGGTCCCATTAAGGTGGATAGTAAGGATTAGATAAGTGGGATTTTTAGAAGCTGATAACGCTGCTAATTTTGTTGTACATAATTATAATATAAAGTAAGGTGGAGGGCACCAGAGAGCGAGATCACATCAGATAAAGTCTGCTGTGGGTAGTTCTTTGCACGAGTGCACCAGACTTTCGGCCAGCAGAGGGAAGTGGCGAATGCTTGTGAGGCGCATAACCTATGGTCTTAAAGACATTGATTCGTGATGACCACGCACGCTCTGCAAAGTGTTTCTACGAAGAAGAAGAAGAAATTATAACCGACAAAGACATGGCGCCAAGCGTTTTAGCGTTCCGGCACGATGTCGCGTAGAAACCAATTAGGGGCGTAGGTTTACCATAGTCCTAACAGGTCAGCCCGCTACCATCCTAGACAGCATCCTAGACACTTACCACCAGGTGAGATAGCAGTCAAGGGCTAACTTGTAGTGTGTAAAAAAAAAATATATATATATCTGAATTCAAATGACAGGTTTAAGAAAATGTTATCCCTTTCCACAAGAAACATTACCATTATTAAGGACGGACTACTTTTGGATGTGACAGTTACGTTAAATTAAAATATTTATGTACAAGATAATTTGCACCATAATGTTTTCTGATCAAATGGAAATGTTTCTGTAATTGACTGTTACTGTAATTGGCACCATAAAGTTTTTCTGTTCAAATGTACGAGTAAATATTTCTGTAAATTACTGTTACTGTAATGTATCTGTAAGTTACTGTTTCTGTAAATTCTGTTTCAGATTTTGAGACACGCCTGGTCATACTTCGCTTTATTAAAAACTTCGTACGCTCCACCTGGAAATTGATATTATACTCCCAAATAATTTGTTACCTATTTAACATTGATTAAACGAACGAATCACTACTCCGTACGTAAATCAAAAGCTTTTACTTTTCCATTTCTGACAATAAAAAAAAATGGTTAATTATTTATGAATAAAATGAGTACGTATAAATACTTGCATATAGTTTAATTATGTGACTGAAGGTAAATAAAGTAATATTTTGTCCGAGGGTATATCTAATACCCTCGGACAAAATATTACTTATCGAACTAAAACTCGACAAAAATGGAAAACATAATCCTAAGTAAGATTTGTAATTACGAATGTGAGTGTGTACATTTGTTTCTTAGGCTATTAAGCCTAAACCGATTTTAAAAAATCTTTCACCAATCGAAAGGCAAATTTCTTAAAATCGATTTGTGGTTTTGTTGTAACGAATAAATCAAGAAACTCACTAATATACTCACTTAAGACACGCAAATATTAAATAATTTAATCGTAGCCTGACTTGGGTTTGTCTTTCAAAATTTAAGAAGTCCATTTTAGTTTTTAAATATAGTGCTTAGCTAGAGAGTACTTTGAAATTGCTCAGCCAAAGTTAGCGCTTAAACGAGAAAGACTAGTATGACGGAAACATAACGTTGTCTCGTTTTAACTGTACCTCTTAATTCAGAGGTAACACTTAGTGAGGTTTTGACGACTTCAGTGGCGCAGTGGATGCGCTGTCGCATTCTAAAGTTTGAGGTCCTGGGTTCGATTTTCGGCTCGAGTCTGGTCTGGTGGGAGGCTCCGGCCGTGGCTAATTACCAAGGGCTAACTTGTAGTTTATAAAAAAAGGCTTATAGATCTCGGCCTCAGTAATAGGATACCCTTCGGGTATGGAACTCTTAAAGTCGTTAAAGCCCGCCAATATTTAAGTGTCAAGTCTATGCACTAAAACCTCTTTATACTGACAACCAGTGTGCAGTAGTACCTACAGTACTAACGTGACAGCCTAATGAGATTGTGGGCTCTCAAACAACTTAAGAATGGCTAAGCGCTAGGTGATGATGGAATCACAGCAGAACTCCTGAAAGCGGGTGGAAAACCGATACTTAAAGTCCTTCAGCGATTGTTCAATTCCGTCATTCATCAAGGCATAACGCCAGAGGCGTGGCGCAGAAGCGTTGTGGTTCTGCTCTTCAAAAAATGTGACAATAAAAACGCATATGTGAACTCAAAGCGATTCAAATTGGCTCAAAACGGCTCAAAAGTTTCCCGTTTTGAAGCAGTATCGTGCACGGGTGTAAATAACATGTTCCGTAGTCTTTTTCGTCCATGCAAGCCGGTCAGATACGCAACCTTTTTATTTACCCGGCAACAAGTTGCGCTGTGTACGTGAGAATTTTCAGGGTTCCGAGGTCGAACATTGAATTGAATTCATGGAGAACTGTTTTTGTTCATTCAGCGGCACGTTGGCCTGTGTCTGTGATATCACTAATAATTACTAACTGACTAACGTTTAAGTAGATATTTTTTTCTGTTTCTACCCATGATAATATTATAGAAATATATAATATCAATGGTTTCTACTCGATCTTATGACATGCAATTATCGGTCTGAACTCCGAACTATTTAAGCTGTATTTCGGTAATTTTGCAATTCATGGAGAACTGTTTTTGTTCATTCGGCGTCACGTTGGCCTGTGTCTGTGATATCACGTGATCGTAAACTGATAACTAACTAACTATAAGCAAAAATTGTATCAGTAAATAGTTATTTTTAGCTATTTTACGCGATTTTGTGTCTTAACGCATATATCGGTATAAACTCCGAACTATGTGTCCTGTATTTCGGTAATTTTGCAATTCATGGAGAGCTGTTTTAGTTCATTCGGCGTAACGTTGACCTGTGTCTGTGATGTCAGCTGATCGTTAACTAAAGAAACATTGTTTTCAGTGGATCTTTTTAGCTGTTTTACTTTTTTTTTTCAGACTGACTATTAGCTTTGCTATTAGTCAGTCCTATTGGTTGCGATAGCGTAACCGGGCTTCTCGAGCTTCGGAGAGAAGCTCTGCTAGAAGAAATTTTGAGCCCTGGGGTTCGAAGAAACTAAGGGAACGGGGACCTCCTGCGAGGCCGAACCTCGGCTTAGGCGACGTTTGGGATAACGGGGGGGTCGGACGGGTTTACTTAATGCGATCTTGTGTCTTCATGCAATTTTCGGTATAAACTCCAAACCTTTTATTGCTTTATTTCGGTAATTTTGCTTCTTTTCTGTGTGTCCTTATTTCTTTAAAACGATAATTGATTACGTAGAGATAGCTACTAAATAGTATATAGTTATTTTTTATATCACTATTATAAGGTATAGTTTTTTTTCCACTACAAGTTAGCCCTTGACGGCGATCTCACCTGATGGTCTAGAACGGTAGCGGGCTAAACTGTTAGGAATATAAATATATAATAAAGTAAACCCACGCTCCTAATTAGTTTCCACGTGACATCGTGCCGGAACGCTAAATCGCTTGGCGACACGTCTTTGTCGGCAGGGTGGTAACTAGCCACGGCCGAAGGCTCCCACCAGACCAGACTCGAGCATAGAGTCAAAACCAGGACCTCCAACTTTATATTGAGGTCTATAATCAATTAAAATATCACTCGATTCAGCGGAGAAGGAAAACATCGCGAGGAAACCTGTTAACCTTGTTGTAATGTTCCTAAAGGCATGTGAAGTCTGCCAATCCGCACATGGCCAGCGTGGTGGACTATGGCCGAACCCTTCTCATATTGAGAGCAGATCCGCGCTGTGTAGTGAGCCGGTAATGGGTTGATTTTGATGACGATGATGATCCTAAAATAGTAGTAATAATTTGAAGTTTTCCACCCTAGTGGTTTGTGCTTTATGTTGATTGATCAAACACATATATATATATGTTTACATGCGACATTGCGTGTCGTTTAACTTCCATTGCAGTGTTAAATTTCTAGTCGCACGCGTGTTCCGCGCCTACACTTCTTGAGCGTGTAATTAAAAAAACAAACCGTTAAAGCAAATAGCTCGTCGCACACTGTCGTGTTTTGTAAATGGAGGCTTCCGAGCGGAGTTATGGAGAGGGCACAGTGGCTGGTACATTTTTATCTGTGCAGCAAGTGACAGCTAGTGTCCCGCCGCAATAAGTCTCGGGCTGAGCAACAAGTGGGACAGGGGTGCGAGGGCGGTGCAGCAGCGGCCTCGGCTACGAGCGATCTTAGTATTGGGAGTTTATACACCTTTACCGACTTTGTGCCATAATTTTTTTTTTTTTTCTTTGTAATTGTTTTTGGAACGAAGCAGGCCTGGAGGAGATAGGGATTTTGCTGCGCGACCGAACTGAAAAAAATGTGATAGTAAAACGTAACGTAAGAAAAAGTCCGTGGAATAAAACCGTTAAATGAGACGTTTGCAGGCGCGACAGTCGTATACACAAGCGAGTCCTGTATAATACCTTTCTCTTTCTCCCTCTTTCTTTTCGGTCAAACAAAAATAATAGACATATTTTGTTATTTTAGTAGATGTTATTTCCTATACTGAATTTCCTAAATACTTTCCTGTACTTCAATAAAAACTAATCATTTACAAGTACCTATTGCAGTCAATGTTGTGTTCACTTGTAACTGAGATGCATACTGGTGAATGTGTCACTTTTGTGTGCTGAAATGTATTTTTTTATGTCTAGTGTTAGAGATCATATTATAGAACAATTAATTTAATATTTGTATTACGAATATAAACTGTCAATTAAGACGTACGAGTGCTCATTTTAAAGATGAGACAACTTCGCTTTTCGAACGTAAGGAAAGGAGAAAAAGAGCGGGAACTAGCGGCGGCGTTTTTGGAAGGACGTGGTACAAGCGCGGTTGATTTTTGACAAATTTATAATTATTTAAGTTAATTTCAAAAATACATAGCTGTTTATTGGCAAGATAATAAAGTAATAAAAAAGAAGACTAATTTGTTGTAATTTCACACAATCGTTAACAATATTGTATTAATAATAAATAAATAAATCAACTGGCGGAATTTTAAAGGTAATCTCAGTATCGATGATTGGCGGGATTTTTTACCACTGACAGACACGTGACAGCTTGTGCAGTCAGCAGTCTACGCCATATTGTTTTTGGGAACCTATAATCACTTATTATATTGTGGTTTTTGCTAAAATAATAATGAATAATAATAATAATTTTTGAATGTTTTTTTTTCTACAAGTTAGCCCTTGATGACAATCTCACCTGAGGGTAGGTGATGATGCAGTCTAATACGGTAGCGGGCTAACCTGTTACGGGTATGGTAAGCCCATACTCCTAACTGGTTTCTACGCCACATCGCGCCGGAAAGCTGAATCACTTGGCGGCACGTCTTTGTCGGTAGGATGGTAACTAGCCAATGGCTGCCCCAAGACCAGACTCGAGCATAGAATCGAAACCAGGCCCTCCAACTTTATATTGCGATAGTTGTTAATGTAAAGTAAAATTATTAACGTAAGGTTCGGAGGTGGGCGGCGGCTCATGCAACACAGTTTATACATGCAGGGCCGTCCTTGCCATCTGTCTGTATGACTTAAGTGTTCTCAATAAAGTGAAGGAAGTTTATACTAAGGTCGTCAAATGATATTCAAATAATAATTCAAGATCATTCTAATAATATTCAAATCCAGCACTCGCACCTGGTTATCGTAGGAGCTCACAAACCCGTATTGGAGGAGCTTCTGTCTATCCCACAGAAACCCTGGCATAGGTTTGACGAATTCTCACTGTCTTCGATACCAGACGTGAAAATGTCTCCATCGAGACGATACTTAATTAGGGAAGAGTCGATGGATGTTGTGCGGAAAAAGGACGCTTTTCGACCGGGAAAATTTACGGTGTCTACGGGATTAAGAAACCGAAACCAACCAAGTCCTGGACCTACCTTTTATGTGGGAAGCCTCAGCGATGCTACCGCATATCGGAGTCTTAACGTCTGAACCCCACAGAGTTCAAACTCGTCCCCTGGCGTGTCACGGGAATTCTTTCACGCACATCAAAGAGTCAGTCAGGAGCAGCTTTTACCAATGTCATAAATCGCTGTGAGTAGGTTCAACCCGGCTAAGTTTTTCGTGGGCTTCTTCGTAGAGCAGGGCGCGTTACCCTCATAGCTTTAGTTTTAAGTTTACGAATGTAGTTATCACGATCAAACTACCATGTAAATTATTATAAAATATTCCTTTAAAAGTGTTAAAATAATTAATTTAACATGGTAGCAGAGCGTAGTTAAGTTGCAAAAAATATCCGGCTTAAAAACGAACAAAAAAAGAAGAAAAAAATGGCGACTAAAAATAGCGATATAAATATTCCAATTTTCGACGGTGCAGACTATAGTAATTGAAAATCACGTGTCAAATTGAAAAATTATTGTTATTTTAAGTAATTATTATTAAGTGTCTCTATTTTTCGATGACTTTGAAAAATCTGCAAAATTAATTATTTTAACAAAAAGGTAAAGGAATATTTGAATAAAGATTATTTGAATTCAATTACAAACTAATTCACTAGGTAGACGAAACCTACAATTTTCTTATCAGGTTGTATATAAAACTGTTTATACTCAAAAATGTTTGTTTAAACTTATAACTTCTATCACTATATACATTTTGGGGTCAAGTTTATTCATTAATCACTCCACAGTACAGTTTTTCGTTCTGGTACAACGATTTGTTACTCGTTCAACCTTGTACAGTAATACCTACTTGCGCAAGGAAAACTGTACAGAATACTTACATTGTTGCTGTGAAATGCTTGGTTTTTAATCATTGTTTAAATTATCTACATCATTCTTCAATAATGATAGTTTAATACCTACAAGGCGGATGATTATACATACATATTTGTATCTAACAAGGATGGATACTCTAACGATGTTATGAAATAATGAGAAATATATATATATATACACAGATAGTTTGGTTGTATGTTTTTTAATCATGCAAAACGGCTCTTGTGGATTCTAAAGGTGAAATAAAAAAAACCCTTTTCTTTTTGCAAGAAACCTAAAAAATGAAGGTATACCTTATTAATTATTCGCAATATGTCTCTTTCAATAACTAAATGAATATAATGCCTTAAATATGGCTGACCTTCTTGGTTTTTATTTTAATGTAGAATACAAGAGACATTCGGCTTGGGTCAATCTTAGGGGGATTTCCGACTATCATTACTAAAAAAAAGATTTGTTTGTTTTTTAATTGATATTCACGAATTAATAAAGGCTTTATACTATTTAAAAAAATATAAACATTTCAGTATTTCAAGGCAAAGAAATTTCACTTCTTTCTCGTGTAACTTCTTCAAAGAAGATGTAAACATTACGTGTAGGTTAATATACAGAATAAAAAATAATAATTATTCTATAGTATTTACTAAAGTGTCCTCTTTGGTACCTACTATTTATAATACGGGTGACTTTTTCGATATAATATGACGTAAGCAAACAAACGTCACAACCACATTTTCATCAAAAATACTATAATTGGACTGTACTAGAGAAGACTTGGCTTCAGACTTTGTAATTGTAATCCAGTAGCGAAGACTGGCTTAAGCCTTATGATATAGTATGGGCTGTATGGGCTAAGATCTCCTTGCCTTTCCCATGAGGGATCAATAAAAAATAAAAAAATAAAACATTTTCATCTTAATGGGATGCAGTTGAACCTCCCAGCAAGATACATGACAAACGTGGCAAAACAAAACTCGCACTTTTGCACGTTGCCGCTATTTTGCGGAAAGCGCGCGAAACCACCATATTTCGTTTACGGCATGAACATTGGCTGTGATTTTATTTATTCTGTCGATGCACGTGTACTTTTGCTCTCAATCGCAACGGTTATTTTAAATTCACTGAAACTTACGGAATTGTAGATATCTTTTACAGATACCTTATAGGACTCAATTGTGTAATATGCACGTTGTAAGAAACCCATTTAAAGTTTTTAAACCTATCATCATCATGATCAATCTATTGCCGGAGCACTACAGAACACGGGTCTCCTCTCAATATGAGAAAACATCGACATTTCCAGTATTTATAAATAAATACTGGAACTGCACTGGTTACATATATTAAGTGATAACATAAGTTGATTTTTCATATCATTGCTATAATCAAGTATCGCTTCTTTCTCAGGTTCCTATTATTTCCTAATATAGGTAAATTATAATGTATAAAAATGTCAATTTCTCAAAATAATAATTTTGTATAGACTATTGTCATTCTTTAGATAGTCTCAACGTTTATCTAAAGAGCCAATTTTAGACAAAATTTTGTAAACTAAATAAGAAGTTTCTAGCCCTTCGAACATTCGTATGTATTTAGTATATAAATACTTAGTACTTACGTTATTTTTAATTTAGCACGTAAAAATGTAGTCGGCACTCGGCAGTACTATTTTGTTTTCTGTGACGTAGAATATATTTATAAAAAAAAACAATGCGACCATAGACTTTTACAGAGCACAGACCAAGGGCCCTTTTTGAAGTTTCACTGCCGACTGTAAAATGCGATTTCACGCAGAGCAGATATTTTAATTGCTTACCCTGACCCACGGCCGCAGACTTACGACAGCGAAATCTGCACAGGCAATCGAACCGGTTCTGCAGTTCCAGTAAGAAGTTCTCGAAGTTTTGTATCTGTGCTGGAATAGGCCAGATTCTAATTCCTATCTGCACCTTGAAATTCAATGTGCCTCTAATCATAATATGATGATCGCGTCCAGTTTCCACACTGTTTAATATAAAGACATGACATGATACAGTTTTTCTCGTTTCTTGTGGCACTGTCAGAGCTAATCCGTATTTTTTTCCTGTGTGTGATTTACCACAGAAAAAAAATGGGTACAATTATAATAATTTGATTACCTACTATAAAAAATATGCGAAATACAATTATTTAGGTAAGAACAAACTAAATTGAGGTACATTGAGAGGCTTAATGTTGAAAATTATACTAAGGTAGTTATTTGCCGCAGAAATGTTCGTCCGAAACATCTCAGGTAGAAAAAGCCCGAGTTCATAGACGTGTTCCAAAAAAAAAAGGTCGACATTTCCTGGAACGGCTTTTGTAAAATGTTTTTGTAAACATTTTTTTGTAAGGAGGTACGAGATTTCTATCCTATGTTAGGATAGCCACAACATGTATTATGAAAGGCAGGACAACTTGGGTTGATACCTTTTAATTCTTTGTGGGAAGACTGAGGAGTTATAGAAATAAATAAAACCCAAATCCAATATATAACTCTGTTATATTTATTTTAAATGGTTACCTGCATTACGAATCACCATCCTCGCCCTCCGTCCCTCGTCCACTTTCGCTTTTAGAAATGATAACTACAATGCAAATATTGTTTTAATATATCCATTTTCATAGCTTTGAGACTAGAACTATAAATAAAAATTAGTTTGAGTTAAATGTGAGAGGCTTCCTTAAACTTTTGCCCCTTATCCTCGTCAATAGTATCAGCGTATAGTATCTTCTCTTGATACGAAATAAACAGAGTGCGCTAGATTTGGGTTCGGTATCAAAATGAAATTCAAATAATCTTTATTTAAATAGTCCATTAAAAGACACTTTTGACGCGTCAATGATTTATATAGTAGTGATTTGATGGTTATAACTATATTCGTAAAACTAAAACTAAAGCTATGAGGGTTCCAAGCGCGCCCCGGTCTAAAAAGAAGCGCAAAACAAACTTAGCCAGGTAAATTTTCTTTTTGTTATCAGCATCTCACATGCCACTTAAAATTATATTAAAAGCTAAATTTCCAATATTTAACCGATGGACATCTAAATTATAAATTCTTTACATCAGGTTTGCGCGTCGCATCTTTAATACGTATTCTGAAAAAGAATCCGAATTGAAATAGAAAATAATAGAAATATATTATTTTTTCATCACTTTGGTTTTTTCATTGAGAAATGCCGATTTCAGTAATGTTCAATAGATGGTGTTCATATCTATAGTTGTTGGGATTAATAGTCACATGGGAGTATTTAAAAACAATATTTTATGTTGATACCGAGGTCAAGTAATCGTGAACATTAAGCAAATAACAATTAGATTCTCTGTAACCGGTAAAAACGGTACGCCAGGCTCCATATTATAATAGTCAACCTTTCCCACCCGGGTTAGTCATGTGGGGGTTGAAGACATCGTGTTTTTATCCATCCATCTATTAAATCTATTCCACCCCAATTTTACTCTCGAAAGAATAGAATTTAGAGAAATCAACTCTTATAAATCAAAGGTATTTTAAACAACACATTAGTAAATCATCAAGTAGACTCATACTAAGCCACCAAGACGTTTGGTGAACCTACAGTTACATCTTAATCGTAGCCTGCTACTTACAAGTCGGGTGTATTTGGTAAAGATTATTAGGTATAGCCTTTTCAGTAATAAAAATAATTTATGTACCTACTTATTAGATACTCAGTATAGTATAGCTTCTAAATTTAATAGCTCTACTCTCTACCACATACCTAGATACTCCTGTACTTCGATCCTGACTAAGAACGACTTAAATCATAAATCTTCAGCGACATCTATAATTTAAGTCCGTTGGGTTGTAAAGAGAAGGTTACTTACACAATAATTTTACAATAATTATTACTATTTATAGTTGTAAGGCGTAGATTGTACTTAATATTTATTATTTCACGTGAAAAGACGATGGAACTGCGTAATGCTATTATATGAGTGAGTAATTGTTAATTTACTGTAATTAACAGTTAAACTTAACGAATTATAATAAAACAATAGGTCGATAACTGCCATTCTTATTTGATTTATATAAAGTAATTATCATAGGTACAAACCTTGTGGTACCAGACGTAACGCGACTCATGCTTGACATTGACAATAATCTCATCTGGAGTGATGGGGGCTGGGGAGGGGGCAGGATCAATTTCATAGCAGCGTGCTAACTTGTTGGCTATGGTAGTTTATTAAACGCTGAAAACGCTTGGCAGTATGTCTTTGCTTGTAAGGTTCTTTACTAGATGTGGGTGTAACTTGCAGCTATAGCATACCTGCATCAATTTAAAACTTTAAACAAGAACAGAAAATGAAATCTGAATAGATTTTCATAATACATTGAAGTTGACCGCAGCGCATTTCTTTATTAGTAAAAAAATATTTTAATATTCTAAGAAATAGTATGAAATAAATAATTATACTTATTATTTAGAATATAATTTTATTTTTTCTTAAGTATTACAAATTTAAGTTTCTTAAATATTACAAATTTTTATCAACTTTTTGATTTCGCTTTCATAGCTATTTTCATTTATCTGTGGCAGTCTTCACTCTATCAATGTCGGTAAAGCAGTTTCATAGCAAGTGGCGCCAGGTCTGTTTTACCGACGCACAGGTATCTGTCATGGCGACGTTCGGTAGTGTACATTCTGTGCACAGTAAAACGTAAATAATGATTCTTAGGATGAATATTTTAGTAATTCGCGATAGAAAATCCCGTGCTTATTCCAAAATATCATGATTAACGCGTGAGATATATAATTTAGGGTTAAGTGTGCGTTAAAATGGACAAGAAAAATGCCATTCGGAGAGGCAAGAGGCCATCCAAAGTGCTCGAAGAAAACTATTGGGATTGCAGCGTTTGTACATACAGAAATAACGCCGAAGCCTTCAAGTGCTCAATGTGTGATGTTAGAAAAGGTAATGTGGTTTTAAGTTCACGTCAACAACCTGCAAATTAGACTCGCCTTTTCTTGTGTATCTCGAACCATTGGTAGGTATATGAATATGGGCACAAAAGTCATTACTCCCATCAGTTAAGTTAATTATAAAGGTGAACGAATGTTAATTCAATGCAGTTATGACGCGTTTCATTACTTAGGTGTAATACACATAACCTTAAACACTAAAAGATCGTAGTCTTTAGAAGTATTGATTATGCTCTTGTTGTCTCTTTGGGTAGAAGAAAAGATGATTAGGTGCATTTGTATGTTAGAACTTAAGTGCATACCAATTTCCAAAGTGTTGTATGAAACTTGAGAGTTCTATTAAAATGTTTTAACATTCTTATTTCAAATTCATATTTACCAAGGGATTTTCACAATTTATATTTGCAGATTGATTATTATTTAAATTGCTTATTCAATGTCATGCACAATTCGATGCATTCATTAAAGTTATCATCTATATTGGAGTTTTAATTATTATTTTTTTATGCTTCGTAATGTAAACAAATTCACAAATAAAAGTGGTTCACATAAATTCCGCTTTCAACGTGGACTTTGGCGCTATAGTCGCGTATAACCCGACCAAATTAAATTCCCATTACTGTTACGTGATCAGTTAGTACATGGGATGCTTTCAATTTTTTGGAATAAAAATCGTTGAACTCTACCGATTTCTATCTGTATATAATTATGTAGTTAAATTTACAAGTTAGTGTGAGATATGACATGTATTTATCTATTAGGAGGGTAAGTAAAATAACTTATTTTCATTTCACTATTAGACCTCGTTGTCCGTCTGTCTGTCATTTTGTATATCATGAACCGTAGAAGGTAGGTTTTGGTTTCCCCTTGTAACTTTTTTTTCCGCCTATAGCTAACAATTAATAAAATAAATACATATAATAATGTTGAAAATAAAGTAGGTAGAGTGTTTCATATTGCACCGTGGCATGGAACACTAGGCCAGTTCCAACTTGGAGGTTTTTCTTAATTATATTATTTTCGTGGAAATATTCATCTCGTTGCAACTTTAACTAGTATTCATCATCATCATCATGAACAACCCATTACCGGCTCACTACAGAGCACGGGTTTCCTCTCAATATGAGAAGGGTTTGGCCATAGTCCACCACGCTGGCCATGTGCGGATTGGCAGACTTCACACGCCTTTGAGAACATTATGGAACTCTCAGTCGTGCAGGTTTCATCACGATGTTTTCCTTCACCGTTGAAGCAAATTATATATATATTTTTTTTTAAAACGCACATAACTCCGAAAACTTAGAGGTGCGTGCCCGGATTCGAACCGCCGACCTCTGATTAGGAGGCTGACGCCCTAACCACTAGGCTATCACCGCTTCCGCACTAGTATTGATTAAGCATAACATTTTGTCATACTCGTGGAGGTAGGCTGTATTAGGTGTATCTGCCGTAGTACCGTGTTACCAGAATACAGATCTCGAGGTCCTGGGTTCGGTATCCGATTTAACGCAATATTTTTAACGTTTTTCTATCAGGAAATATATGTTTTTTTATTCCACTATAAGTTAGCCCTTTACGACAATCTCTCCTGATGTTACGTGATGATGCAGTCTGAGATGGTAGCGGGTTAACCTGTTAGTGGTATGGAAAACCCATACTCCTCATTGGTTTCTACAAGACATCGTGCCGGAACGCTAAATCGCTTGGCAACACGCCTTTGTCGGTAGGGTGGTAACTAGCCACGGCCGCAGCCTCTCACCAGAAAAAAAGTGGAGTTAGGAAATCAGAGTTTTTTCTTTCTCGTGCCTCGGATGTATTATATATGTATTGGTCCTCATTTATCCATATTTGCATTTGATATCTCATTTCTGGAGGAAGGCTATATCAAATTAAATCAAATCAAATGTAGCTTTATTCATATAAACCTATTACAGGCATCTATGAATCGTTCATATATTTCAATTCGTGAAGTTATTGTGATAACTAAACTCGCTAATTTAAAACTAAAGCTAAGAGGGTAAAAATCGTGCCCGGGTCTAATAAGAAACCCACAACAAACTTAGCCGGCTTTTTTTTTGTTATCTATATTTTATGGTATACAGCACATATATGTATGTATAAAGGCTATTTAACATCACGCTATGGCCCTTCTAGGAAGCGAGCAACACACCGGTCGTATAATGGAAGTTCTATGCAGAAAAGGATCCCGCTGAAGGATATTCCTGGCAGGTTTAATCGGGAATTTATAATACCTGACGTCGCGCAGAAACCGGCTAAGGTTCATACCAGGCTTATTGTGGGTTTCTTAGACCTGGGCGTGGTTGGAACCGTCCTAGCTTTACTTTTATGTTGGCGTGTGTCACCATCACTTCACGAATTAAAATAATGAAAAATATCATATCATACTGCGTGGACTTCAGAATGTGATCGCTCGTAAACAATGTTTAATCTTCCCACGGGAACTATTTGAGTGATCGATATAGACAATACATGTCCTTTTCCATAGCATATAGCATAGGTGACATGCATACCAAATTTCAAAGCTGATTGCCCGCGCGGCTTAGCTCGTAAAAAAATTTCATGCAAAATTTCATCCAAATCCGTTCAACCGTTTTTGCGTGATTGAGTAACAAATCCACACTTTCACATTTTTAAAATATATATGAGATATAGCACATGAACGCTTCATAGATGTCTGTAATAGGTTTCCATTAATAAAGCCATTTTAGATTTTTTGATATAATATATGACGAAACAAAGCCGTCGGAGTTTGTAAGAGTGACGTCAGCATTGCCGACGTCACGCTTTTGTTTACTTTCGCTCACAGTAATTAAAACCACAACTTGCGGGATTACACTTTTATTGCGACCATAATTAAGAAGTCCGAACGGTCCGACGTCTCGAGCTAGAAGGCCACGTAAGGCGTCGACCGCCCGTATTTATAGCAAAGCATGCTTGTACAAAATTGATTGCTACCGTCTAAATTGTGTTATCAAAATCATCAAGAGTTCAAATGTGGGTAATTATTTAATTTTTGAGGTTTTTGACGCCGCTTAATAAAGTTAATAACTTCTTCGCGCCGACATATATAATTCCGAATAAGTACGGAAACCGGCTACGTTCTTAGCCTTCATCATGACTTACTTACCAGGTGAGATTGCAGTCAAGGGTTATCCTAGTAGTACAGTTACTCTCTGTAGGTATGGGGCATTTTCAAGTTTCTTGAATCTTATACATGTATAGGAAGCATAGTAATTATTGGCAATACATTCGGCATGTAAAGACAAGGAAATGCTGGCGGCTAATGCGAAAACAGTGTTGTGTCGGATGCTGCTAAATTGAATTTTGAGGTAGGACGCCGCTGGGGTGTGAGCCGCGGCTTGGGGGGTGGGGGAATTTGCTTCGGGCCATACTTAACTATTCCCTGTTTCTGATACTGCTAGGATACCTATAGCTAAATTATATTTATCTTGTCTTCAATACGCTTAAACAACTTAGATATTAATTAATACCGACTGAATATAACGCCGATCTTCGGCTCGTTATATTTTAACCTGAAATTGTAGATGGTCCGGGATAAAAAAAACCGGATAAGTTGGTTGTGGATTTCTTCTTAGACCTGGGCGCGATTTGAACCCTCTTAGCTATAGTTTTAAGTTGGCGAGTGTTTTTATCACTTATGTATGAATACTTACGTATGAATTTCAAAGTAACGTCATCCATTCTATAACAACAAGCCAAGACGGCATTCTTAAAACGGCCGAACAATCAGTAGAACGACGATCTTGGTAATATATTACTAAATATACAAAAAGATCCAACTGGAGTGCTTATCTAAAATACTATGACCTCAACTAAATGCCATCCTGCAATCTTCACCACAATATTATAACTATCCAAAACAGAAAGAGGAACAAAATTAATTGCCTGCCTAAGCCTCATTTATTTGTTATAAAGTGAGGACAGCTTAGCTTGCCTCACTTTAATAATTGTCTATTTAGCCGAGCATGTCTTTAGTTGCATAAAAAATCAGCTAAGTTCTTCTTAGACCTAGGCGCGATTTGAACCCTCTTAGCTTTAGTTTTAAGTTGGCGAGTGTAGTTATCTAGAAATTAGTAGTATTATATAGAAAAAATGAAAAATGTGATATATATGAACAATTCATAGATGCCTGTAATAGGTTTATATGATTAAAGCTCGGCAGATCAGAGGTCGGTGGTTCGAATCCGGGCACGCATCTCTAACTTATCGGAGTTATATGCGTTTTTAAACAGTTAAAATATCACTTGCTTCAACGGTGAAGGAAAACATCGTGAGGAAACCTGCACGCCTGAGAGTTCTCCATTATGTTCTCAAAGGCGTGTGAAATCTGCCAATCCGCACATGGCCAACGTGGTGGACTATGGCCGAACCCTTCTCATATTGAGAGGAGACCCGTGCTCTGTAGTGAGCCGGTAATGGGTTGATCATGATGATTAAAGCTATTTTCAATTTGATTTGATACTTATATCCTAGAAAAGCACCCGGAAAGCATTCCAGTGAGATTAAACAAATCTTAATATGCTGTGCAACTGTGCACAGGTAACTAAGATTTGTTTAAACGGCTGATAAAAATGGATCGATGGTGTCGTCGACAGTATAAACTAATAGGTCCTTGATGACGGGCAATGTGTGATCCGATCAATCTTTATATTAATACGGTCCTAAGACTGCATCTTCACTTACCATCAAATACGATAGTACGGCGCTTAACGTCAGTGTTAAAAAAAAAGTTGAACAGCCTTGATGCAAATAATTGGCCTCTGTCCGGGAAAGCAAAAAAAAAAAGTACGTGCAGCAAAGTATGTAACAGTAGTAAGTAAGACGTGTCGCAAAGCGATTTAGCGTTCCGGCACGGTGTCGCGTAGAAACCAATTAGGGGTGTGGTTTTACGGTACCCCTAACAGGTTAGCCCGCTACCATCCTCGACTGCATCATCACTTACCACCAGGTCTGATAGCCGTCAAGGGCTAACTTGTAGTGTATAAAAAAAACAATTATAAAGCTTTGCTACAGTTTTTGTTTGTTTGTTTGAACGCCCCTATCTCAGGAAGTTTCAGAACTTGAACTGTCTTTAATTGCATTTGATTCTTGGATGATGATGCAATGATTTATTTATTTATTTATTTATTTATTTATTATTATTATTTATGATTCGAGGATGCAATGCCACCCATATCGGGTGTACTCTGTAAGTCTCCGTCAGAATTTACTTAAAGTACGCGGAAGAACTTGCTAGTTAACTATTCGCCTTCATTCCACCAAAAGGGTGGAAATCTGACAGCTTGGATTAGTCTTTCGGACAACGAACCTAAGCGCTAAATCTTTTGGCAATACGTCATTGAATTTTAAATTATGAACTCGCATTTATTGCCGAATTGAATCCGGAACATTCAAAAGGCCAAAGCATATCTATGCATTCGCTGCAAAAAAGGCCGCCGAATATCTAACCCTGAAGATATTCGGCGGAAAAAAAGAGGTAAGATATAGTTTTGGTGTCTTTGAATTGCTTTGAAGTGGAAAAACATCCGGTGTTTGACTGAATCATGATTTAAAAGGTCGACTCGCTAATATACATCCTATATTCATGAAAACTGGTTAAAAACTACATTAGTGAAGTAATTTATTAATTATTTCATTGTACATGATTTGTGTTTCTATAATGGTTAATTATGCATCAGTAATGTATTATGAGCTAGAGCGGTCCATTATTATGATCATACTCTTTTTTTTTTTTATACACTACAAGTTAGCCCTTGACGGCTATCTCACCTGTGTTGATGCAGTCTAGGATGGTAGCGGCTAACCTGTTAGGGGTATGGTAAACCCACACTCCTAAATTGGTTTTTACATGACATCGTACCGGAGCGCTAAATTACTTGGTGACCTGTTACGTGGGTAGGGTGGTTATTACTAACGGCCAAGTGTCCCAGTCCAGAGACAAGTACTTCCATTTAGTCTGCACAACTGAATTTCACCAAAAATTGCCCTAAGGTACCTCAACCCGCAAACCGCGAATTAACCCGGCGCTGGTGGCGGCGCAGGCGGCCGGCACCGCGCCCACCAGCTCACAGAAGCGCCCCAAGTCCGCCAACTCGCACAAGAAGAAGCGGCGCCCGCCACGCCTCAACAACGTGGACAGAAGCTCTGCACAGACCAGAGAGGTGAGATCATAAACCTTCATAAACATCACTAACGTTATTATCGACCCATCCAGGTTTCCACCCAGAAGAAGAACGGTCTAAGCCGTCTACCACACTGTCCAATTTCGAGACACAATCTTGGGAACATGCAGAGGATTCGTCACTATGATTTCTTACGAGCACATATGTTGAAACAATCGACAAATAGGCTAGGCGATCGAAGTAAATAGGCTATCACCGCTCGTATGAAGACCTTGGTCTTTCAGGTTTTTCAATTAGCAGCCTCCCATTAGCCATTTCTAATTAAAGCGCACATGAAACGGGCTGGGGGAGGGGTTTCATGAATATGCGACATCGTGTGACGAGAGGGGGATCTAAATATGTATCACTGTCATTTCAAGTACTTTTATATGTAAAGCATTTTATATTATGTTATATTATATATCAAAAATGTTTTTGATGTATTTTTTTTTTCCATGAAAAAATATTTTATTATAAATATTTATTTCAACTAGGTAGGTCTAATGTTTACGTACGAAACTGTCTGCAGTTAGGTCCGTTAGTTAGCTTACCCTAACAAGGGTTTTGTAAACCAGATTCTTTCAAAATCAGTGGTTGCACTTTTTGCCAATATCGACAGTTTTCAACATAATAATATTAAGGTTTTCTATCTTGCGAGATAAGTGGCGCGTGCTTCCAAGTAACCTTGAATTGATAATATCCACTCATAATTTGAATAACTTTCGAAGTTTGTAAAAATAAAAATAATAAACGCGTCATATATAAGTATATGTTAAATTAAATGAAATACAGCAGGTGATATTTAAAGGTCAATGTAAAATGTGACTACTAATCATAGATGACTGTGCTCGATTTTTTATACATAATTATGTATCTGTACAAAAAAACAAATCTTTGAATATTTATATCGGTTCACGTACAAAATTGGCTGGCCAGCTGATTTCGCACCTGCTCTAAACTTAAACAGCATTCCCTCGCGCAGAAGATTTTTATATGGCTTGTCAAATAAACGGTTATATTAATTAACAAGCGAATTTGCATAATATGGGTCGAGCACACGTGCTTATGATGCTTATGGTCGTGTCCGGTACAGGCAGACTGGACGGGACCTTCGACCATGGATGAAACTCGCATTGCGAAACGGACAGTTTATCTCGGCGCCAATCGATGGCCTGAATTGAAGTTTTCATGCTCTGACGTACGCAAAGTCAAGCACCATAAATGTTCCATGCCTTGCGACCTCCATGGCGCAGCGCGTGCGCTTTCACATTATAAAGTTGGAGGTCCTGGGTTCGATTCCTGGTTCGAGTCTGGTCTGGCTTCGGCCGTGGCTAGTTACCAACCTACCGACAAAGACGTGTCGCAAAGCGATTTAGCGTTTCGGCACCAATTAGTTTCTTCTTTGTTTCTACGCGACATTGTGCCCCTAACAGGTTAGCCCGCTACCATCTTAGACTGCATCATCACTTACTATCAGGTGAGGTTGCCTTCAAGAGCTAACTTGTAGTGCATAAAAAAAAAGTTTTGAGATGCCACCTAGATGACTGGTTGGCAGACAATTTTGGCAGACGTAATACTGACCTCACATCGCAGTGGAATGTGCATTGCCTTTATTACCAGGTTTATTAACGTCCTCACAGTTGGGCAACGACTTACCAAGGCTTCTAAGAAGACTTACAAATGCTTCCAACTAGGGTCAGCGGTATCGTTTAGATTACTAATCATAGAAAGGTTCGTTACGAGCAAGAGTTTTGTGATTTTTGCTAAGGAGAACGCAAATGTGAACGCCACTGCGGACGTATAGGGTGAAATTGGCGTGGCATTTGCGTCCAACCAGCCGAAGATTCGTGTGAAATTTTTACGCAAAAAATATGACATGGCCGGATTGTGCCCCAATAATTATATTAATGTTCAGTAATCATTCATAAGTGAAAATAACTTTTAAAATAATCTAAAAAAATATCGATATTTCTTCTATGTGTAATCCTTTTTTAATATTATTTCATTATTAAATAATATTAAAAAAGGATGAATACCACAGTATTCATGAACAATACACTATGAAACTATAATGACATATCATTAAAATATTTAGGCGCACTTTTTTGTTTTCTGTTATACGATCTCTCGCTTGGTCTATGAACATAAAACTTCTTCTCTTTTAGTGCCATCTCCTACCGGAGGTTGGCAATTAGGCTAATTGAATCTTGTTCACTACCGCCCTAAACAATGATAAAACTTAAACGGATGTAAACACACAGTTATAAGCTTTAATATTATGTACTGTATATTAATGAACATGAATATTTTAAGTAGGGCACAGCTCCATATACATTCCGGCCATGTCATTTGCGTACTAAAAATCACGCAGCAGCGTCACTGCAGACGTATTGATTGGCTGAAATTGCGAACAGCGGCGTGCCACTTGCGTCTTGCAACCATTTGAGAGTCGTGTGATTCAAGTATGCAAATTTGTACGCTATTGTAGACGTATTCATTGGATGAAACTGTGGCGTGCAACATGGTCCTGCAAAAAGCCGTAAGAATCGTGTGGTTCACTTACTGGATGCCTTTAAATATTTCCCTTGTCCACCAGGTAACCGTGAGCGGCGTGACGGTTGTGATAACAGAGTATAAGCCCAAGAAGTCTGTCACGAGCAGCTCCAGTGATGTCGAGTCGTCCAACGACACACAACCCTAATCTCTCACACTGTCCTTTCTTCACCTGGATCTATCTTATTCACGCCTTATATCAGGTCAGGATATTCTTCGTGGATAGTCGCTTAATCGAACGTCCTTTTATATTTTATAATTTTCTTTCATTTCATATACAAGAACTATAAGATTTTTAAATTCAAGCGGTTTTAGAAACAAATTAGGGTTGGAATGTTTCGTTGGAAGTTGTTCTTGTATATGAAGTGGCTGTATAAATTGCAAAACTAGAGCAAACGTGCTCTTGTAATTCCGCTTACTTTCGTTCTGATCTGTCTCTTATTCTTTCTTTGATCTATCAGATGCGAAGGGATTCGTCGAGAGTGGCTGAAGAATGTAGAAAATGTCTTCACAACTAAGAATAGATAATGTAATGTAAGTGAATTAGTTGCGCTTGTGCTTTGAGGACTAGGGATTATGCAACAATCTGTCAACGGTAAAATTTAGTACTCTTATGATGTGGTTTAAAGTGTAAGTCAAACAGTAGCGTCCAACCTGCGTCCTTAACAGCGTTCAAGATTGCGTACTGCGTGCAGGTCTGAAGACGCACTGTGGCCTTGCAATCAAACAAGTATCACAACTTTACGTCTGCTATAGGTGCATTTATATTTACGTATATACTCTTTAAATGTTTTCGTGTATTCACGTAAAAGTTGAAACCTAAATCCCTAGGCCTCAAAGCGTAAGATAGTTTAGTTTTAGTTTCGGTGCGTAGTATTTATTTGAATTTTAAACTAGTATTTAATAACACAAAGCTGCCAAGTACGAAATGCTTTGTACATAATTTATTTAGTTTCATATTTATTTAATTTGTAATTTATAAGGTACGAACCACTTTTAGTTATTTGATTTCATTATTAAGCTGACGTAATATTTTAAAATTATGATTCTCTTTGAACTTAGAGATACAAAGAAGGGTGCTTCTATCACACAAAGACTGCTTAGCCCCTGTTACAGTTGTGCAGTATTACGACAATCGTCGATCATCAATATAAAATTACTGGATAACTTACCAGTTTAATAAGAATGGTTTTATAACTTTGTATGTTAAAAAAATATGATAATATTTATAATTATTTAGTCGTGTGATGTAAATAAGAATGGACCAGCGGTCACTGCCGAGTCGTAGACTTGTATATAAAAGTATTGGAGCAATTGTTATTTATTCTAATGACAGCTTTTCACACTATTCGATCCTATGTCGGAGCATCATTCACATTGCAACGATATCGGACAAACTAAGAAGCACTTATGAAATTTTAGTGATTTCTAATTTGATTATATGCTTCTAAAGCAAAGGTTTAACCACGGGGTCGAACCTGCGTTTGCTGTGGCGTGCAATATCTTTGGCAGACGTTCCCTTAGTTTCTTCGAGCCGTAGGACTCAAAATTTCTTCTGGCAGAGCTTCTTTCCGGAGCTCGCTAAACAGCCCGGTTACGCTGTCGCAACCAATAGGGTTAGTACAGCAAATAGCCAGTCCGAAAAAAAAAATTGCGTCCAGCTAGCGATGAAATATAACAAATGATAGAATTACTGAAGATTTGTTATTGCTATAGCGTTTCTGGTTCATTGGTACCTGCGTTTGAGTGATCGATTTCCGAATACTCGGTGCCGAATAAGTCGCATAGGACCGTGAATCAAGGGATGCGCAAGCAACTTTTATGCTAAACAGGAATAAAAATCGTCGAGATGGATCTGTATAGAAGCATCACAGTGTGCTTTATTGAGGCGCCATATAAAACCGGGTACGAGTCTGGCAATCAAAATCAATGTACGGCCATTTTAATATAGGGCAAGGCCAATTTAATACATTCAAACCGCGTTCACAGTGGCCTGCAAATTCTTCCTAGTAATTACACTTACAATCGAAACCAGCATGTATTCTCAATTGATATTAATCGCACATTTGCACGCTATTGCAGACGCGGGCGATCGCCTCCGTTTCACCTTAGCTTTAGTTTATACTGTCAGTAAATTAATTTATTACATGAAAATTGTATATGCGAAAATATTGTAAATAAAAAAACTAAACATAACTTTATCGACTGATTCAATGTGGTCAAAATGGTATTAAAGATTACGCACAAACAATAGACAATATTATTAGTAAAAATCCAATTGTGTACAATAAGAATAATATATTTGCCGTTCCAAAAATCATGTACCCCAAGTAAAAGACTAGTTAAGTGTAATCAAGCCTTATCAATAGTATCACGACAAAAGCTACGCCACCTCTAAGGGTGGACGGGCAGTTTGCACATCTGGTAGAGCAAAGACATATTTGTAGTTATTGCAATTCAACGATATAGCAAATTCAAATTCAAAATAATCTTTATTCAAATAGTCCTTAAAAAGGCACTTTTGACGCGTCAATAATTTACACAGTAGTTATTTCATGGTGATAACTATATTCGTAAATTTAAAACTAAAGCTATGAGGGTTTTCGTTATCACCATCTCACATAATGAATAAAATTAATAATAAACTATAGTACCTATGGAGATAGAGCAATTCACACCCAAGCTTTTTTATCGTTTATATAATCCTTAATTTCGTAATATGATTTTTCTACAAGCTTTCGTTTTATAAAAACTTCGAACTTATTGATAGACATCTCCAAGATATCAATAGGTAATTTATTATAGAATAAAAAACAATTTCCTTTGAATGAGTTACTAATTTTGTGCAGCCTACTAAACAGTACTACAAGTTTACTTTTACTTCTGATGTTCAGTGCGTTACAGTCCATTTTTTTTCTTGAATTTATCAATAGCCATCTTGATCGTCAGGGTCATGAAGGATATGTTTAGGTCTCCTCTTTCGGAGAGGAGCGCTTAGGTCGGGGGAGTAAAAAGAAGCCGCAACTAAGAGAGGGTTGGGGTGTCGGAAATTTTTTTTTGATTCAATTTGGTCTGACGCTGATTTTGATTTAAAGTGATTTTCCTATGAAATGTAGTTTATTAGATGATTAACCCATTTTCCAGTTGATAAGGTAGTCTCCTCTTTCCGAGAGGAGCGCTTAAGTCGGGGGAGTAAAAAGAAGTCACATCTACGAGAGGGTTGGGGTGTCGGAAATATTTTTTTGATTCAGTTTGGTCTGACGCTGATATTGATTGTAAAGTGATTAATGAAATCCTATAAAATGAAGTTTATATGATAATTACCCCATTTTTAGTTGATTAGGTAATAACTAGCAAATTTTGCAATTCTTGACAAGTGGAGTCTCTGTTCTACCAAAGGTGCGAAATTTAGAATTCAAATAGTGTATAGGCTGCATTTATAGGTACTGCAAGCGTAATAATTTTTGGACTTTAATATTTATGACACGTACGTAAAACAAAAAAAAAAATTGTTATTTTTTTGTTCTATTTAAATTGTATTATTGAAACTTTGAATTGTCATTACATATATGCAAAGGTAAGAACTTTATTCCAATGAGTTTTTTGTGACCTTGCAACGTTTAATTTAGTTTTTTTATCATATTTTGTGGTTTCAGTACGTCTTGTCTCGTGTCTTAATTTTTTTTACTCTTATTGTAACAGTATCTTTTGTCGTAATATTAAACTATTATGAAAAAGAGTTCAGACGGTGTCAATAGGATTGGATAGCTGTTTGTCTGCCACAGTAAGTAGCTCATATTGTGTTCCAAGCGTTAGATAAGTATTTATTTTAGCTTTAAGTTATTTCCTAGTTTTAAATCCTTGATACAGATCACAAATAATGTTTTAGGCTGAATTCATGCTAATTACGTAATGTTATTTAAATTTAATTTCGTGAGCGACAACGAAACATATAAACGATTTTCATCGCTACGTCTATATCATCGTATCTTACGTGCCATGGAGAAATACCGTCATATATTGAGATCATTAATTTTCTTTGTTACCGATAGCGGAACTCGATGTAGTAAGACGGTTTAGGAAGCGTGGCGGCACATGTATGTCCGTCTGAAAATAGACGACCAGTCTAACGAGATCTATAGAGCGTACTTTGTTTTTTCCCAGCCAAAGTAAGTATAAGAAAGAGACAGATTTACGCCGGACACATAACTTTGTCTCTTTTCATCGTTCTCAAGTTAGAGGTAAGGCTAAGCACGCTTTATAAGTCTTAACCTAGAACGCGTATTATATAAATCAACTCAAATCAAAATAGGTTTATTCATATAAACCTATGAATATATAATATCACATTTTTTATTATGTCTATTCGTGAAGTGATGGTGATAACTACACTCGCCAACTTAAAACTAAAGCTAAAGAGGGTTTAATATGTTAGCAAATTATTCCGACAAAATATCAATCTTACTTTGTCGATTTCGCTCTTAGGTATTTTATGTCTGCCATTTTTTAATATCACATTATGAAATGTGATCTATACTAATTGCATTGACAAATAATTAATGTCGTTTTAAAATTTAAATTCTTAATAATAATACGTTAGTTTCAACGCTAGATGTCGTTTTAATCGAATAAACAAGTATTAAATTACATATAAAATGAAACATGTATTATATTAAAATATGGACTATACATATTTTAAGCTAAAGTGAATAATTAATGCGTAAATAATTAAAAAAAATATTTTGCTAGTGGCGGTATTTTTATACAGAATCGACAGGTAAAGGATTTTAACACTATTAGATCAGATATTGTATCGAACGCTGAGCGAGGCGAACGTTGCCAAATGGTTAAAACAAAATTGTACACACCATTGTATGTACAGTGATAATTTGATAAGAATTGTTTGTAATTTCTTAAAATTACTTGCCTTTTTATGTCTATCTAAAGCCATAGGTCAATTATCTATAGTCTATGAAATAGACGTAACTGCGGTCCATTTCCATCATCGCCAGTATTCGAGTATTCAAATCGAGTCTCGATATCAGGGTTAGATAGTGTAAAATCCTTTAAAATAATTAATGTTACCCACCTTTTTTAAACGAAACACATTTTATAGACTTTTGTAGAGAAATATATCACTTATACGTGATTAAATAGCGAAATAATTGATGAATATCCATTAATCAATAATATGAAATATTACACTATTTTTTTTATTATTTGTTTTGTTACAAAATAAGTTAAACATTAGTAGCAAAAACTAAATGAAATTAAGCAACAGTAAAGTACCAAAGTTGTTACGAGTTAAATTCAAATCGGACCGAAGAATGCAGAAAAGATTCAGTCTACAAAAAGATTTCAAAATGGAGATTTGTTTGTCTAATAAATGAAGCTGTGATAGCCTAGTGGCCAGGACGTCCGTCTCCTAATCTGAGATTGGGGGTTCAAACTCAGTCAGGCACGCACCTCGAACTTGTGTTTCGAAGTTATGTGCGTTTTTAAGCAATTAAAATATCACTTGCTTCAACGGTGAAGGAGAACATCGTGAGGGAATCTGCATGACTGAGAGTTCTATATAATGTTCTCAAAGGCGTGTGAAGTCAGCCAATCTGCACATGGTCAGCGTGGTGGACTATGGCCGAACCCTTGTCATATTGAGAGGAGACCCGTGCTCTGTAGTGAGCCGGCGTAACGTAACGTACAACTCTATTCATTCGATCAGCGGATTTTCAGTCAGTGAAATGATCCCCAGAGATATAAATGGTTTCATCATTTATGTAACCAAAAAACCTATATTTAGCTTTCGTTATATATTTCAGTCAAACATTACAGTCCAAGCCGAATATTTCTGAACTTACTCAACGTATTGCATAACTACGGTTGGATCCTTATTGCATAACTACGCCCAATTTGACATATTCTGTTTTGTGAAGTAATATGACAGTATTGCGTAATTTGTTTTCCCTATAAATGGATAGACCTTCTGATCAGTAATAATAAATTGACTAGAACATTTTGGTAGCGTTACTCAAGCTTTAAGATGCAGCCATTTGCCATGATTAATTAACGCAATTTGATGGATTCATAAATAAAATTTTAATTAATGTTTTACTAAATGTATTATTATAATCGTAATAACTATATTTTCAATTTTATTTTGTTTTCGCTTTTAACATTTTTTAAATTATTTAATGAATCCTGGATTTGTATGTTTTTTTTTATTTGTGAGCGTTAAAATGTTTCTGGTGTTTTCAAACGGTTATTTTTTTTTTACAATGAACGCTGAATGTTAACTGAATGTGTAAATGTAATAGTGCTAAATGTTAATTATTTTTAAGCCCCCTGTGTAATGTACTGTATATAAAGAATGTGAAACAATTTTGTCGTTGTGTTTTATTTTTAATTTCTTATTACCATTTCAGGAAAATTATCTGTTTGAATTACTCATGTTCCAAGTGACGGAAGTGTTTTTTAAAAATATCATGTAATATCATGAATTGTTTATTCTACTTATTAGTGTTAACTTATAACACATTCACGGATAGTTTGTGCCTGATCGCATTTATAGATACATGAAAGCACTGGTATGTCGACCTCCCCTCAAACAAAACCCGGTGCGTGTCGTTGAGAATACAAACACTGAATAGAACAATAAATCCATGAGCATGGGTGGCCACAGGCTGATGTGGTTCTTGCGCAACTTAGATTAAAACGGAGCTCAGCCCAAGACAATACATAAGTTTGTCGAAAAGTACTTTTTTGGAGAAAGGCGGGAGACTTCGTATATGGCGGGCACGGTTTTTTCACGCTTTTCTTGAATTGATGTTTGTTGGCTAATTTTGAAAAGGACTGGTGTTGGTTGTGTCGTGGACAGTTTTGGTGTCGTTTGTGTAGTGGCTAGTTTTCTGAATGGTTAACAGGTATTGATTTGAGAAAGGTTTGAGGGAGCCGCGTCCGCGGAGTGCGAAGTTTCCCGCCATTTCTCCCAAACTTCTACATTGCTATAAACTTGACATTGGCTAATCTGTGCTAAGCCATAAAAAGAGAGAACTAATAAAATAATGAACTTGACATTGGCTAATCTGTGTAAAGCCATAAAACGAAAAAAAAAAGAAGTACTCTTTTTTTTTTTTCTTTTTTTTTGCTTGTTTAAAAAGCTTAAATGAGTGTCATCTAGACGTGAGACGTCTTATCCACGATCACGAGGCGTATGGACCAAACTAAATTCCCAACTTCACCCTAATGTGAGGTCGGAGCCTCACCGGATATCCTCCAGTAAGTTATCAGCTGTCAATTCGAAACGCTGAGTCTGGCACATTCATTGAGATAAATTACGTCGCGGTGCACGGACCTCTTACACCTTATTAGTAGTTTTGATAACATAGATTTATTTTGTGCCCGAGATTATATATACGTTTATTTATTTATTCGAAGTGACACCAACATAAATATATTTAAAAATATAGACATTTTAATAACCTTAACTGCTAGATACTGTTTCTATCTTTTAGTTAAATTACAAGCAATTGGCATTCGGGGTACAGCACTACCTTACCAATAGAGTCCAGAAGGTTAAGATCGAAAATAATCTGAGTGATGATCTTTCTATAGAGTACGGAGTCCCGCAGGGAAGTATCCTAGGTCCAGCTCTATTCTTGATTTACATTAACGATCTATGCCTAATCCAATTAATGAATGGTAACATATTTTCATTCGCGGACGATACAGCTATTGTGTTTCAGGGAGAAGGCTGGGAGGAAGTGTACTCATTGGCTCAGGAGGGATTACAAATTGTTACTCATTGACTTAATGTTAATCTGTTGACGCTTAATGCAAGCAAGACCAAATACTTACCATTTTCAATCTCGTCGAGAACTAGCGTGCCACGTAATACTAAGTACACAATACAAGTACATATCTGCGACGACTTTAATTCAGCTATGTGTGATTACCAACAGATCGAACGTGTACACAAATTTAGGTACCTGGAAGTCGTTCTCGACGAACATTTGTCATGGGTTCCACAAATACGTCAGCTAACGGGACGTGTCAGAAAACTAATATGGGTAATTAAGAAGTATAGTTTATTTAGTTTACCCGGATCAACGTGACCGCAACCAAATAAACGGTTATAAGAAAACCCGTTAACCTTTTAATCCGTTAAATGGGTTCATGAACGCAAACAAGCTTCTTATAACGAGCCCTTACTTTGTTCAAGTTGCAAGTTTTCAGGCAGTATCTCCGAGCACAATCTGGCCGAAGTCGGCACTTGAAAGATATTTAAACGCTATCCGACATTGACGGTGGCTAAATAAAGCGTGCAATCTTGATGCAACTCCATGCGTCCGCGATGCAAGCCCGAGCCGAGCGGCAAAAAGCTTTCAAAGAACGCCGCTTGAGGCTTGTGCAGCAGTGGACGCTATAAGAGGCAAAATAAAGCGTGAAATCAATTTTTTTTTTCGGACTGTCTATTAGCTGTACAAACCCTATTGGTTGGCACAGCGTAACCGGGCTGTTTGGCGAGCTTCGGAAATAAGCTCTGCCAGAAGAAATTTTGAGCCCTAGGGCTCGAAAAAACTTTTTTTTTTTATATACAAACGAGCAGGCGGGTCACCTGATGGTAAGTGATTACCGCCGCCCATGAACATTTGCAGCACCAGAGGAACCGCCAATGCGTTGCTGGCCCTGAAACTAAGGGAACGACTGCCTAAGGGCGCCTCCTTTGAGGCCGAACCTCGGCTTAGTCAACATGTGAAATCTAAATGCGACACCAAGCGTCGCGTAGGCCTCAAAGAAAGCCGCGCGACAAAAACCTCGAAGCACTGGACATTTGTGCTGCAGTAGAAGCTATGAGAGACGAAGACTGAGATCTATACAGCGTATTTTGACTGCTCAGCCAAAGTTTAGTAGTAAAACAAGACAGACTCATGTCCAATATATAACTTTGCTTCTTTTCGTTATATTTTATGTCAGAGGTAAGGCTAAGCGCGTTTTATAGATATCGGTCAGTGTTGCAGAATGTGCGTATGTACTGTAAATACTCACCAGATTTTCTTATAATAACACCTGTTCTATATTTGGGAGAATACTTTGCTAAATAGGTAATACCTACTTTTTACAGAATGCTCGAAAACGGCTGGTACTTTTATAAGGCTCAAATGTTGGCAACAAATCATTTAAGTAATATATTAAGGTTATAGTTTCCGGAAAGTTGTGATATAAATTGAAGAATGAATTATTTAAAATGGTAAAATTTTAAGTGGGATTATGAGGAATGAAATGAATTATATGAAGAAAACGAAACTATTCAAGTATTGAACACAATAAATAGTCGTACTTACTTGGTGGAGCGTATAGACTATACGCTCTTTATAAATTACGATACTTATAATTGTAATTCTGTTTTACCAAGAGTATCTGGTTTCTTAGCCAAAACTACCCATGTCTACCCAAATTACCGACGGGAAAGACCCTGTTCATCCTGTATATTTAATAGTTAACGTCAAAATATTACTCTTCGCTAATTATCTTTATGCTGTAAGCAGGCGTGTAGTCTTGATGCAGTTTGTTGGACATGGAAGCCGCGGACTAAAAGCTCCTAAAGGACACCGCCTTTTGTTTTGACTGCAGTGGAGACATGTGAGTAAGTATAATGGGTAATTCTACGAACTAATTAAGTATCACAAACCAAAGTTTGTCGACCTTAGTTTCGCTTGGTTATCGTACTGGAAAGAGGTCTTTATAATGTCTGTCAAACGCGGTGAGGACAGCTATGCGCTATCTCTGTAGTTTCGAATGCAGTTGCCTCGTACATATACGAACTTAAATATTATTAATTTCTAATTTGTTTGGTTTATTCATGAAGGTTACAAGCCGGACCCGATTAAAAGGGGATAAGCCCTAATAATCCTTATCCGATATAATTCCGAAACATTAGTCATTCATGACGTAACTTCAGAATTATTGAATTACTATTTGGACGAAAAAATTCAAAAAGTAGACGTGAATGGAAAACCGTGTAGTTGTGGTCATTTGTTAAAATTGGTGTCCCTCAGGGTCCCATATTAGGACCTTTTGTATTCCTCATTTACATAAATGACCTTCCTTACGGTCACGGGATAGTATTATGTTCTCATCCGTTAATATCGCCAGCGTCATACTATTGGACTGCGAGGTACCGTGGCGAGGTGCCGCGCTATCAGGGTGACTCTAGGATCCTTTTTATTATCCACTACAATTTAGCCCTTGACGGCAATCTCACCTGATGGTAAGTGATGATGCAGTCTAAGATGGTAGCGGGCTAACCTGTTAGGGGTATGGAAAACCCATACTCCTAATTGATTTCCACACGACATCGTGCCGGAACGCTTAATCGCTTGGTGACACGCCTTTGTCGGTAGGGTGGTAACTAGCCACGGCCGCAACTTCCCACCAGACCAGACTCGAGCCGGGAATCGAACCCAGGACCTCCAACTTTATAATGTAAATAATGCGACAGCGCGCGCACTGCGCTACTGAGGTCGTGAAAATGCTGACAGCTGACTTTATTAATATATATACAGACATATATATATTATATATATATATATATATATAATATATGAATATGGAAAAAATGTGGTCCAAAAAAACCCCTAATCCTTAATATAAATGAATACGAAGTCTTATCGAGTTATTGAAAACACCCCAACGTCATGCTCTCTGCCATGTACCTAGGTATATGTTTTGGAACGAAATCAATGAAGAAATGGGTTTTTAAATTAGATTTTGCCATTTCACAATATCCGCAGAACGGAGAGCTGTTACCGCATTGAACTCGTAAAGTTCTTTACCAAGTTACCTGAGTTGATGCCCTCACGCGAGAAGTATTTTTATAACGCGTTTATTGCCACGTGAGAGAAACCAAGAAAATACCGTGGGTACACTCGTTATCAACCGACGTAATAAGACCACGGTGACATTTTGGCCATTTTGGCATGAAAGCTGTTAAGTTGGCTCTATTGTTGCAAACAATAAATTAATCAAACATAAACTTTATTCATAATCCTTTAACAGGCACTTTTGACGCGTCAATAATTTAATGTAATGGTAAATAATTAAAGGTTGTAAGTTTGTGTTAGGCACTAGCCGTTGGAACTTTTGTTTTGTTTAAAATAATGTGTCTCGGAAATGTGGTTATTTTTTTATATACTGCTTCTAAAAATCTTATGTATTTTGTTCCCAATAAATAAATAAATATAAATAAAAAAAGAAGCGGTGATAGCCTAGTGAAGCGGTGATAGCCTAGTGGTTAGGGCGTCAGCCTCCTAATCAGAGGTCAGCGGTTCGAATCCGGGCACGCACCTCTAACTTTTCGGAGTTATGTGCGTTTTATAAATTTAAATATCACTTGCTTCAACGATGAAGGAAAACTGCACGTCTGAGAGTTCTCCATAACGTTCTCAAATACGTGTGAAGTCTGCCAATCCGCACATGGCCAGCGTAGTGGACTATGGCCAAACCCTTCTCATATTGAGAGGAGACCCATGCTCTGTAGTGAGCCGGTAATGGGTTGTTCATGATGATGATGAAATAAAAAAAGAATCTAGAGCTAATAATGCCCTGATCCAAGAAGAAACCTACAACATACTTAGCCGGGTATATTTTCTTTTTTGTGATCACCATCTCATGGGGTGCCAGGTCGGGTAACCCCCACGTGTGCCGAGTGCTATGGGTCTCTCTTGATTTGTCCGGGGGGAAAAGCAGTATTCGGGCCGGTGTACCCTGGTAACGTCGGTTAACAAATTCTTTTGTGCGATATTGTTAGCTGATGGCTAATGACCCGACGCGGAGGGGGTCTCCGTGTGTCCCTCTGACCAAGCTGAGGGCGCAGTGGATGACCCAGAGGGTGTGATGGAAGGCCTGTCCAGGTATGGGACTGGCAGGCGGGGATGGGCTGCAGTCAGCTGCTGGAGGTGGGGGTGACGTTTGTGAGCGGTCGTCCCTATTGGAAGTTTGCGGCCCGTCCAGGTATGGGACTGGTGGGCCGGGCTCGTCCAGGAATGGAACTGGTGGGCCGGGGTGGACGGCGAGCGTTCGCTGCGCTTGCCGTCGGCGATGGAAGGCTGGGTGCGAGAGAGTGTTCCTCTTCAACCTCTCTCGCTCCTGTGCCTTTGGAGGACTTGTGGGCGATGGAAGCGGGGTTGTCCATCAATCCCAGTACGGTCCTCAAGTTGGCTGGTGTGCTGTTGTTCCGGCACACCTCTAACAGGCGAAACTGGGCACGTTGTGCCGTGCCCTAGGAGTGTCTGCTGCGGCGGACTACCGCTGGTAGAGTCGTGGTTGTATGCGAGAGCGTTCCTGTGGCTCCGCCATACAGCGGCGAGTAGGAACACGTGGGGGTTTTAGCCAGTAGGAGTCTAACATAACCATCTGTGGTTCTCCTTTGCGCAGAGGCATCCATGAGGATTTACCCACAATAAAAATAAAAAAAAACACCGTCTCATATGCCACCTAAAATTATATAACAACTTTCTTATTAGTTGTCTGGTGAGAGGCTTTGGCCGTGGCTAGTTACCACCCTATCGACAACGACGTGTCGCCAAGCGATTTAGCGTTCCGGCACGATGTCGCGTAGAAACCAATTAGGAGTGTGGGTTTACCATACCCCTAACAGGTTAGCCCGCTACCATCTTAGACTGCATTATCACTTACCATCAGGTGAGATTGCCGTCAAGGGCTAACTTGTAGTGGATAAAATCATAAAATATGTATTTAATATAAGATACAGTACTTGTGACATGTGACAAGTACTGTACAAGTGTGTTCACATGTCACAAGTACTGTATCTTATATTAAATACATATTGTATGATAAAAAAAAAAAAAAATAATCTTGGTCCATTTTTTTCCAACACATCGCGATTTGCTGTTATGAACAACCAACCTAGATCCAGAACGAGAAATGAATAATATTATGAGTGTTAAATCATAATTTTCTTATAACTCTTTCGTTCTACTCTAACGTTTTATTGCTTCGCGCTAATGGACTCCGTAGGAACGGCAGTAAATATATTATTTTTTTTAATATTCAAAGCATTTTATGTCGTCTTTCACGAAAAAAACTGTACCATGTATCTTGGAAACTTTCGTAATTTATTGAAACGTTTGATGTTTTACTTAGTGGCGAAAAAATTTGTCATCCATTCATATTTAATAACATTTACCTAGACCAAATGAAATAAGAATAAATCATAAGTAAGCTAATAAAACAAAAAATAATGTTTTTTAATCTGGAAAATAGTCTGCGAAATCGATTCGAGATCGAAACCGGTCTGCAATATAAATATACAACCAAATAATCATACATATTTCTTTATTTCGGTTTCAGTTTCCTTTTATGTACATGGCTTACTTTGCTTTTTCTTATTATAACTTTACCTAATTTAACTTAATCTAGAGGTCAGTTATATCCCGTAACGTTTAAAAATATATCGAAAAATATTTGATAGATTTTAAGATGCGGGAAAACGTTTCGCCAACAGCAATTTTAGAATTTATAATATAGGACTTATTAGTTTAAATGTATGGGATTAATAAACTTGCCACATTTCTCACAGCTTAGCCCCATAAGAGGGTTAGTTTAGGTCAAGGACTAACTAGCAGTGGAATAATTTCTGGCTGGGCCGCGGTCGAGTGCATCAGTGTTCCCGTGACCCAGCCACCAGGCGACGCAAAGGAGCATCGCTGGGTTTTAGTGGGTATTTTGGTCGCCAGCCTGGCCGCCGCGGAGTCCCACCCCGTCGGAAGCGGCGCAGTCTTGCCTGCGTCGCCTCCGGAGGGGATGCGTAAAAGCATTTCCCAGCGGAAAAAAAAAAAAAAAGTGGAATAATTTAAAAAGTAGCGGCGAAAGTGAGGATATTTTGCAGTGAAATTCCATACGCATAACTAAAAGAACACCTTGTAGACAAGGGTCAAGGTGTTCTGTAAACAGTAAAACTTTACAAATTTAATGATATGTTAAGCCATGCTAATACAGGGGTCTAGGCTCCGAATATGATATTGTCCCATTTGGTGTCGAGACCCTTGGTCCGTGGGTCTACTACTATAAGGCTTTTTAAGGAAATAGCAAAAGGGTTAGTCGACATCGCAGGAGACGGAAGAGCTGCCAGCTACCTCGAACAAAGAATTAGTATAGCTATTCAAAGGGGGAACGCGGCCATCTTCGGAACCTTGCCTAATCTAAGGAACTAGAATATTATATTATTTAAGGTTTTTAGTTTTAGGTTAATTGTTCGCACTTCGCAGCTATATATTTATTGATGATTTACCGCTAAATTTAACACTCGGGTTGAAAGTCCTGGTATAGAATTTTGCAAGTATGTCTCATCTCTAGTGGAATGTGGAACATAATACATATATACAAGGATTGTAATAGAAAATGAAGACAAGGCATTTCTTACAGCGTGTCTTGGGAAGCTGTATATATATATCGCGCTTATGAAAACTTTGTTAGCGCGATGCAGGATTCGCTCGTATACTTGTGGCGCCATCTAGTCTGGTGATGTGGCAACCGCATCATTTTAATGATTCACCAGATGAATTTTACGTTTATAACATTAATAAGCATTAAGCTCTTGCTGCAATATTTAAATTCAGTCGTGAAAGCCACACGTTGCAATCTTGGTCCTACTGCGATATATGGGCTAGTAAATTTGCTATTGCGATTTATTCTTTACTCGCATTCTTCCAACCATTAGAAATAAAGGCATTGATGTTCCCGGAAAGTCAACGTGGTTTTTTTTTCACCCGCTTTATCGCCGTAGAGGATTATTTAATGCCTTCATCATCATGATCAACCCATTGCCGGCTCACTGCAGAGCAAGAGTCCCATCTCAATATGAGAAGGGTTTGGCCATAGTCCACCACGTAGCCCATGTGCAGATTGGCAGACTTCACACGCCTTTGACAACATTATGGAGAACTCTCAGGCGTTCCGATTTCCTCACGATTTTTTCCTTCACCATTGAAGCAAGTGATATTTTAATTACTTAAAAACGCACATGACTCCGAAAAGTTAGATGTGCCCGGGATCGAACCCCTAGCCTCTGATTAGGAGGCGGACGTCCTAAACACTAGGCTATCATAGCTTCTGACATTAAAACTAGTTGTGGGGTAGCCGTGGGGGGGATTTTTAAGAAAAAGATGAGAAATTTGTTGTAAACTATGATCTTTAGTGTAAACAGAATTAGTGAACGTACATTATATTTCTGCAGGTTGGAATATTACGAAACCACTAAACAATACAGAAATAGACAAAATAAACACTCCGGTGACATATTTATTTTAGCTTTGACAGAAATATTATGCAGTTTGTTATATAAAGACCAATTTTTCGCACTAGGTGTTCTAAATTATAGATGACGAAAGGTGAATCGGCTACAGGCTCTTATCTCATTACACATAAAGATTAGCCGTCATATATCATGACAGAAATAAAACTAAGCTTCAAGCACGAGTTTTCGAAACAGTAGTTATCGAAAACGAGAAACGTTTTCAGTCAGCATATAAATTGTGTACATATTTGTGTTTGTATGTTTATATGTTTGCTTCATTTGTGTTTGTTAAAAATATAAGAAAATATAGATCTTATATTTTTGGCAAAAAATTGGAGACAGAGGTCATCATCATGATCAACCCATTACAGCTCGGCTAGCACGGGTCTCCTCTCAATATGAGAAGGGTTTGGCCATAGTCCACCACGCTGGCCATGTGCGGATTGGCAGACTTCACACGCCTTTGAGAACATTATGGAGAACTCTCAGGCATGCAGGTTTCCTCACGATGTTTTCCTTCACCGTTGAAGCAAGTGGTATTTTAATTTTTAAAAACGCACATAACTCCGAAAAGTTAGAGGTGCGTGCCCGGATTCGAACCGCCGACCTCTGATTAGGAGGCTGACGCCCTAACGACTAGGTTATCACCACTAAAGCAGAATAAGAAAGGGATAATAAATAAATAAAGTATATAGGTATTTGTGTTTGTATGTTTACATTTATTGTGTTTGCTTCATTTGTGTTTGTCAAAAATATAAGAAAATATAGATCTTATATTTTTGTCAAAAAAATTGGAGGCAGAGGTTCGAGGACTTCATGAATAAATAGCAACATCATAGAACACTACAAGTTGTAATTATAAGAAAGAGCCAAGATAAACTTATTATGTTTATTATTCCACTACAAGTGGGATGGCATAACTTGGTATTTATTACCTCTTAGCGGGCTATCAACATAAAAAATATTGATAATAAGTATATATATATATATATATATATATATATATATATATATATATATAGATATAATGTTTCAAAACAAAGCGCAGCGTAGGACGACCACCTGCTCGCTGGACCGACGACCTGAAAAGGATCGCTGGTGGCGGGTGGATGAGGAAGGCGGAGGACCGTGTGTGGTGGCGCGCTCTCGGAAAGGCCTATGTCCAGCAGTGGGCGTCTATAGGCTGATTGATTGATTTCAAAACAAAACTGGCGTAGAATTCACCAGAGATTTTGTTTATCAACATTTACTTGTACATTTAAGTGTACGTTGTTGTTCTTTTAATTCTCATTTTCGCCATCTCTTTCATCTTCCCATTGCACTAATTCCCCCAGTTGCAAGATAGTGACTGTAGTATACTATTCTATACTGACTGTAATGTTCCGTGTAGTAAATAACTAAGATAATGGAAAGGCATAAGTATAGGTAGCTAGTGCATACAAATATTTCATATCTCTACAACGACGTCGGCAATAGTTCCGTATATTAGTTGGTGGAGGATTTAATCAAGTCGGAATGAAAAATGCCTGCGGACCCCTGCGGCGGGGAAATGTTGGACGGTTGACAGAAAAAATATGCTTCTCTTGAGAAAAACGTGATGCAAGCAAGATGGACTTGCACACGAAAGTTTCGCAATGTGCAATCCTCTCCCCCGACCTAAGCGCTCCTCTCCGAAAGAGGAGACCTAAACATATCCTTCATGACCCTGACGATCAGATGACTACTGACAACACACTCGTACCACCTACCACACAATCATACGCTACACACCGTCTTCGCCGGCGAAGACGAGGTCCCCGCTATCTTACGTCATCCGGACGTGGGCTTCATCCACGGACTCGGAGACGTACGGACCACTCACCATCCGACCTCCCCGTTATCCCAAACGTCGCCTAAGCCGAGGTTCGGCCTCAAAGGAGGCTTCCTTAGGCAGTCGTTTTCTTAATTTCTTCGAGCCCTAGGGCTAAAACTTTGTTCTGGCAGAGCTTCTTTCCGAAGCTCGCCAAACAGCCCGGTTACGCTGTGGCAACCAATAGGGTTTGTACAGTTAATAGACATCCCGAAAAAAAAAAACGTAATATTGGTATGTATTTATTATAATCGACATCCCTGGAGCGATGTTGTGCGTTAAACCGGAGATAGGTTTGGACAATTTATGCATTTTTTAATTTTATTTGGTCTGGTTGGGTGGGATACTTCGGCCACGGGTAGATACATTGCCGTTATATCGCCAAGCGATTAAGCGTTCCGGCTCGATGATGGTACCAATTCGGAGTACCGGTTTACCCCTAACAGGTCACCCCGCTACCATTTTAGCCAACAAAATATACGTTGATTTTGAATAAGGTTCAATACTAACAATAATAGAAATTCAACGAATTAAAAAAAAGTTTAAAATTAAAATCAGAATTAAATTAAAACCGACAAAGACGTGTCAAGCGATTTAGCGTTCCGGCAAGATGTCGTGTAGAAACCAATTAGGAGTGTGGGTTTACCATAACAGGTTAGCCCGCTACCATCCCAGACTGCATCATCACTTACCACCAGGTGAGATAGCCGTCAAGGGCTAACTTGTAGTGTATAAAAAAAGAATGTTAATTAGTTAGTTAGTTTCAGAATGGTATATGGAAGCTAAAATAATCCTGTAGTTTTAAACCCACATTTAAGACTTTTCTTATCTGTTAAAATAAGTTATTTCACATGTATTTTTCTGCCGACGCTGCCGGGGGTGGAATCGCAAAGGGTTGCAATAATGAGCAGAATGAAAAATGGGCTCGCGGGGAGTGTAGCCCGTAGGTATTAAACAGTACAGAGCGGAGATACCTACCGCCGCCATGTTGTGAACTTAATCGCTGCACACTGGGTAATAATCACTAGAAATGATAAAAGATGGCTAGATAGCCACTCTCGTTATTAAAATTAGCTACTACGGTGTTAGGACCTCAATCACAAGACTATGAATAGATAAACGAATGAATACTCTTTTATTGTACACCATACAAAAGTAAAAAGCAAAAGAAAAGTTTAAATAATATGTGCTAGATATACATGTATATAATGAAACGGTTTTATCGCTATCTCTCCAAATAAGAATAAATATAAGGTAAAAAGACTCGCAAAATAGTGGTTTATTCGACCGCCTGCTGATCAGAGGTCGCGGGTTCGATCAACGCACCTTTTCGGAATTGTGGGTATTTTGAAGTAATAAAAATATCACTTGCTACAACGGTGAAAGAAAATCGTGAGGAAACCTGCACGCCGGAGAGTTCTCCATAATGTTCTCAAAGGCGTGTGAAGTCTGCCAATCCGCCCATGGCCAGCGTGGTGGACAATGGCCGAAACCTTTTCATATTGAGAGGAGACTCGCGCTCTTAGTGAACCGAGAATGGGTTGATCATGCTGATGATGATTGCAAGTTACCAAATAGCATTTATCCTTAAACATACAATAAATAAATAAAAATAAATAAACCACACCACAGTATCCCCAACGGAGTGGTATGCGTTAGGCATTTTCTCTGAAGGAAAACCATAATTCTGTTACTGACAGATCGGTGCGGATGAGTTTGGGGGCCACTATCATAGGCCCCCGGAGGGTCTGCCTCTTGCGGTCGAGTGCGCGGGTGTTCCCGTGACCCAACCACCAGGCGACGCGTAGGAGCATCGCTGGGTTTTAGTGAGTATTGTGGTCGCCAGTCTGGCCGCCGGCGAGTCCTACATACCCCGTCGGAAGTGACGCAGTCTTGTCTGCGCCGCTTCCGGAGGGGATGCGTAAACGCATTTCCCAGCGGAAAAAAAAAGATCGGTGCGGATCGGTGATCATTACGGGTAAAACAGTACCATGTTATCATACGTTTGAGACATCGACGTTTTTTTTATTAATTAGAAGATCTAAATTCTAAACCGAATGATTAGTATGTTTATTTATAACAACTGAAACTTAAAATAAACCTTATATTGAACCTAAACCTAAAAATCTTAAAAAATATAATGTCATTACTAAAATATATTATTAAAAGGAGTCCATTTAGGACTTTCATACGTTAATATTAAAATACAGTTTTATTTTTGTTCAGATTGCCTTCAGCACCCCATTGGTTACTGCAGCGTAACTGGTCAGATTGGCGAGCTTCGGAAAGAAGCTTTACCAGAAGAACCATGAGGTTGGAAAAGCGAGGGGCACGTCTACCTCCGGAGGTATACCTGGGCTTACGACGATTGATATATTATAGACTGACTGACTGTCTTTTACGGAGAGGAACGTTAAGATCCGGTGAGTGAAAAGAACTGTCTGTCTGGTGGAAGACTTCGGCCGTAGCTAGTTACCACATTACCGACAAAGACGTGTCGCCAAGCGATTTAGTGCTCCGGCACGATGTCGCGTAGAAACCAATTAGGAGTATGGGTTTACCATACCCCTAACATGTAAGCCCGCTATCGTCTTAGGCTGCATCATCAGTGCAATACCAGGTCGGTATATTAACATCAAGATCTGACTTGTAGTGGAATAATAAACAAAAATGTTTTTTCGGTTCCTTGTTATAACGTCATTACTTTGGTTTCATGTTGTAGCTATTGATGTTGTCCTAGTACCTTTATCCCCAGTTTTTTTTTTGCCAAAAATATAAGATCAATATTTTCTCCCCTTATATACTCTTACCATCAGGTGATTTTTTTTTCGGACTGTCTATTAGCTGTACTAACCCTATTGGTTGCCACTGCGTAACCAGGCTGTTTGGCGAGCTTCGGAAAGAAGCTCTGCCTGATGAAATTTTGAGCCCTAGGGCTCTAAGAAACTAAGGGAACGACTGCCTAAGGGCGCCTCTTTTGAGGCCGAACCTCAGCTTAGGCGACGTTTGGGATAACGGGGGGGTCGGACGGTGAGTGGTCCGTACGTCTCCGAGGCCGTGGATGGAGCCCACGTCCGGATGACGTAAGATAGCGGGGACCTCGTCTTCGCCGGCGAAGACGGTGCGTATGATTGTGTGGATCCCCTTTCGGAGAGGAGCGCTTAGGTCGGGGGAGAGGACACATCAGGTGAGATTGCCGTCAAGGGCTTACTTGTAGTAGATTAAAAAAAAACTCGCAATATTGAGAGGCAGAAAATATGGCTATCTGTATTTTCTATAAAAACAGCTCGTTTTACTGTTTCTTTAAATAGGTTGAGCTGGTATCGACCCGCAGCGAACTCGTCTGGAATCCAGAATAGCTAATCTGCGCGGGGCGCCTCTTGCTTAATGCAAGCGTCATAACGTAAAACTAATATTATAAATGCGAAAGCTTGTATGTAAATGTAAATATGTGTATAAACAATAAACAGCAAGTATAATTTGCTATATTCCGCCGACAACCGGGAGATTTGTATAATATAACAACACACAAAATCTTCCACTGGAACCGCTACGCACGTTTCGACCTGACACCGAATCATCCTCCGTCCATCCTAGTGGAAGATTTTGTGTGGTGTTATATTATACAAATCTTCCGGTTGTCGGCGGAATATAGCAAATTATACTTGCTGCGTATTGTTTATCATGGACTTCCGCAAAGTAACGCCATACATTATTTAAATATATGTATGTTTGTTACTCTTTTACGCTGAATCTACTGAACTAATTAAGCTAAAATTTTGATTTTTTTTATTTGTTTTTATTTACTACAAGTTAGCCCTTGACGGCAATTTCACCTGGTGGTAAGTAATGATGCTGTCTAGGATGGTGGCGGGTTACCTGTTTGGAGTATGGTAAACCCACGCTCCTAATTGGTTTCCACGCGACATCGGGCCGGAACGCTAAATCGCTTGGCGACACGTCTTTGTCGGTAGGGTGGAAGCCTCCCTCCCTCCAGACCAGATTCGAGCCGGGAATCGAACCCAGGAACTCCGACTTTATAATGCGACATCGTAATACTAAATCGCTCGGCGACACGTTTTTGTGGGTAAGGGTGAAAGTCTCCCAGCAGAGCAGACTCGCGCAGGGAATCAAACCCAGGACCTCCAACTTTATAATGCGACAGCGCACGCAATGCGCCACGGAGGTCGTCAGCGTAGACCTAGGACACCGCGATTGGTAACTAACACCGGCTGGTAGCAAACGGTCGCTTTTTCTGCGTCATTGGATACGATCAAACCTATCCAGCACAAGGACGTACCAAAAACCGACAACTGAACAAATGGATGTGGCATCAACATAGCACACCCGCTTATATCTCACATTCTTCTTTAACCAACAATTTTCTCTTGCAGACTCAACCGAGAAGAATCCGCCAAGCAACTCAGCACTTGCTTTTTCCTAGTATCATTCATATGATCAACCCATTGCCGGCATTACAGAGCACGGGTCTCCTCTCAATATGAGAAGGGTTTGGACATAGTCCACCATGCTGGCCATGTGCGGATTGGCAGACTTCACACGCCTTTGAGAACACTATGGAGAACTCTCAGGCGTGCAGGTTTCCTCACGATGTTTTCCTTTCACTGTTGAAGCAAATGATATTTTAATTGCTTAAAAACGCAAATAACTCCGAAAAGCTAGAAGTGCGTGCCCGCGATCGAACCCCCGACCTCTGATGAGGAGGCGGACGCCTTAACCACTAGGCTATATATATTTTTTTGTTTTAATATTATATGACCCATATTCCCAGTACCATTACAACTGTATTTTTACTCAACAACATTTATTAAATCTTGTGAGTTTTAGTCGACACTATTGAATAAATATTGTTGAGCAAAATTCTCAACATTATTGAATAAATATTTTTGAGGAAAATTATCAACATTATTGAAAAACTATTTTCGAGTAAAACTCTTACAAGATTTAATAAATGTTGTTGAGTAATATTTATTCAATAATCTTGAGTAAAAAACTCACAAGATTAGATAAGAGCGAACTTTGACTATGAAAACTGTCAAATCGAGGGGGGCACATCTCTCTCGTTTTAACTTTAAGTTTGTATCATCATCATCATCATCATTTCAACCGATAGACGTCCACAGCTGGACATAGGTCTTTTGTAGGGAGTTCCAATGGCCACGGTCTTGGGCCGCTTGTATCCAGCGACTCGTTTGATGTCGTCTGTCCATCTTGTTGGGGGTCGACCAACGCTACGTTTACCGGTGCGGGGTCGCCATTCCAGCACCTTGGGACTCCAACGTCCATCGGTTCTCCGATCTATGTGCCCCGCCCATTGCCACTTCAACTTCGCAACTCGCTGAGCTATGTCGGTAACTAATAGTCCTTCTACGGATCTCTTCATTTCTGATTTGATCACGTAGAGATACTCCTAGCATAGCTCTCTCCATTGCTCGCTGAGTGACTCTGAGCCTTCTTATGAGGCCGATAGTGAGCGAGTGAGTGAAGTTTGTATAGCATTAGCTAAAATAGTAAAATAATAATAGTTTAAAAAACTAAAAAAACACGCTACTGCACGCATGCGTAGTTCGCGCACTAGCTCTGTCTCTCTTACTCGCATGCAAAGGATGCGGAAAGAAATTAATTAATCCTGGCGAATCTAATTAGGATAATCGGATATTTTGATCGGATTATTGCATTGTCATCGACCTTTGACAGGTGTGCAAAGTTTGAATCAAATCTGATCGTTCAAAGTAGGGCAAAATCGAGCTCAAAGGAATCGGTTACAAACAAACAAACAAACAAACAAACATACATACATACAGGTGAAGCTAATAAAAGCGTGTTAATAACACGCCGCATTCAAATGGTTTCTCAGATCCGGTTTCACCCCTACAAAGTTTTTTGCATCGCGTGCGCTGTGACAGACAGACAGACGGACGGGCAATTTATAATATGTCCTTATCGCGCGATCTCAACACGCTATGTCACGACCAGCGTAACATGACCCGCGTGCTATGTTCAGTCAGCGTCAAGGCGAGTTTTCTTTTTTTTACGCATACGATAGACCGTACCGAAGATGAGACGGATGGATTGTGTAAAAGGGGATATGCGTGTAAAAGGTTCCACACCTGATAGAAGTGTGTCAAAGAAGAAAAGGTTTATTTTTCCCGCGTCGCCTGGTGTCTGGGTCACTGAACTCGACCGCAACCCAACCAAAGAAGACGTGTGCCGACCCCACATAATGTGGGAACTTCATGATCATACCTAAATAGTTAGTAACATAGCATACCTAAATAGTTGGTTAAAGAAGAAATGAGATATAAGTGATATCTCATTTCATCTTTAACCAACAACTTTCTCTTGCAGACTCAACCGAGAAGAATCCGCAATTAATGAAACTCAGCACTTGCTTTTTCCTAGTATCATTCATACGATCAACCCATTACCGGCTCACTACAGAGCACGGGTCTCCTCTCAATATGAGAAGGGTTTGGACATAGTCCACCACGCTGGCCATGTGCGGATTGGCAGACTTCACACGCCTTTGAGAACATTATGGAGAACTCTCAGGCGTGCAGGTTTCCTCACGATGTTTTCCTTCACCGTTGAAGCAAGTGATATATTTTTTTTAAACGCACATATTAATTCCATAAAGTTAGAGGTGCGTGCCCGGATTCGAACCGCCGCGCCGACCTCTGATTAGGAGGCTGACGCCCTAACCACTAGGCTATCACCGCTTTACTAGGCTAATGTGTGATAAGAGCAAGAAAACAAAAAAGAAAAAGATGGTAGACCGTATCATAAATTATTTTTAATTTTTGATTTTTTTAATCAAAATTTGCTATTAATAAACCGAATTTGCACTAGTTATGTGTTTAAACTTCATAATGCGACACGCTCTATGCCACGGAAGTTGTCAAAAAAAAAAATATAGGTCTATATTCTTCTATACATAGGTTTATAGTCTCTATTCTATCTATATGTCTTTTGAAAGCAGGTAAGTTAGGTAATTTTGATTGCACGTCTTAACTATTTTGAAATTTCAGACATGCGCATGTTCTTTCGGAAATTGCCGGTTCAATTAGAATTCGATGTACCAGCACGCGCTGGTGCCATAACACCGAGACGGCAATTTTGCAGTTGATTTTGTGCGATAGGCGGAATTCGGCGTAATTATAACCGCGGGGGTGAATGCCGTGGCTGTCGCATGCAACGACGACCGGTGATTCACAGGTGCACGGGTAAATTGTAATAAATACCTATGTTATTGATACCTTCCAATAATAACGCTGATGTTATTTTTTATAAAACTTTATTGCATATAGAACAAGAAAAAGGAAAAGAAAAAAAAAACTTGATATAAAAGCAAAAGGCGACCTTGTCACTAAAAGCGATCTCTTCCAGGCCGCCTTTTTGAAAGAAACCGTCAGAAATAAAAGGCGGGAAATCGCAACAGTTATACATATAGACATACCAATAATTACATACTATTAAAAATATTACCAACAAAGACATTGTTTATTTATTTTATTTATATAACTTTATTGCAAAACAAAGGAAAAGAAAAAAAAGGCAACCTTTTCCTTAAAAGCGATCTCTTCCAGGCTACCTTTTTGAAAGAAGCCGTTAGAAATAAAAGGCGGGAAATCGCAACACTTATACATATTATAGACATACTAATAATTACATACTATTAAAAATATTACCAACAAAGACATTGTTTATTTATTTTATTTATACAACTTTATTGAAAAACAAAGGAAAAGAAAAAAAAGGCAACCTTTTCCTTAAAATCGATCTCTTCCAGGCTACCTTTTTAAAAGAAGCCGTTAGAAATAAAAGGCGGGAAATCGCAACACTTGTACATATAGACATACCAATAATTACATACTATTAAAAATATTACCAACAAAGACATTGTTTATTTATTTTATTTATACAACTGTATTGGAAAACAAAGGAAAAGAAAAAAAGGCAACGTTTTCCTTAAAAGCGATCTTTTCCAGACCTTATTGAAAGAAGCCGTCAGAAATAAAAGGCGGGAAATCGCAACACTTATACATATAGACATACTAATAATTACATACTATTAAAAATATTACCAACAAAGACTGTTTATTTATTTTGTTTATACAATTTTATTGCAAAACAAAGGAAAAGAAAAAAGGCAACCTTTTCCTTAAAAGCCATCTCTTCCAGGCTACCTTTTTGAAAGAAGCCGTCAGAAATAGAAGGCGGGAAATCGCAACACTTATACATATAGACATACTAATAATTACATACTATTAAAAATATTACCAACAAAGACGTGTCGCCGACGATTTAGCGTTCCGGCACGATGTCGCGTAGACACCAATTAGGAGAGGGTTTGCCATACTCCTAACATGCTAGCCCGCTACCATTTTAGATCGCAACATCGCTTACCATCAGGTGAGATGCCGTCAAGGGCTAACTTGTGGTGTATATAAAAAAAAATTATGAATAAATTGACTAAAAAATAATTAACATAAATTTTCGACATGTTCAATTCCTTACAGTAAATAATTAATTAACACTAAATTCGATGCAATAAGAAACTCCCTCAAATTAGTACCTGTTTGAACAATGTAACTGAAAATTTGAACTAGTTTTTCGGGAATACTCGTTATTTGAAGCAGCTGCTTGTAACTTCGTAGGACAGAGGACACAGAATTCTTCGGTCCTCAAACATTAAATACCATGTATTTTTAATTAATTATTATTAATATTTTTAATTTAGTTATTAATATAAAAAGGAAATATAATTCATATTACAATAACGGCACCGAAGTTTGTCCTCGGTGCTAGTCTGTAACTTAACAACTTGAAACTAGAGGAACTGTTAGACGGTCGACACAAATGAGTCAACCATCCAACTCGGCTAAAAAATATTCTTTTGATTACTGTTTGACATTTTTAACGTCCACCACGCTGGCCATGTGCGGATTGGCAGACTTCACACGCCTTTGAGAACATTATGGAGAGCTCTCAGGCTTCACCGTTGAAGCAAGTGATATTTTAATTATTTTAAAAACGTACATAACTCCGAAAAGTTAGAGGTGCGTGCTCGGATTCGAACCACCGACCTCAGATTAAGAGGCTGACGCCCTAACCACTAGGCTATCACCGCTTGCTATATTAAATATAGGCTGGTACATATTCTATGCACCCTCAGCCCGCAGGATTATCCAACTGGACTAATTAAACATAAACGTTCATATGCCCTTCAGCGGTTCACTCTGCAAACATCGCTGCCTACAGCGAACGTTTGCCGGGTGAGCTAGTATATATGTATTATTTACTTTGAAACCGGTACCTATACCGGTTTCAAAGTAAATAATACATATATACTAGCTCACCCGGCAAACGTTGTTTTGTCATATAAATTATTTGTAGGGAATTTCTATTGCAGAAAAAAAATAACTAACTTATTAACTATTAATTAAAGATGTGGTATATGAGTGCAAAGTTCCGCGTAGTAGCAAAAGGAAGAGAGGAAGGCCAAGAAGACGTTGGGCGGACTTGTTCCTTCACGTCAGTGGCCCGCTATGGACCAGAGAAGCTAAGGAAAGGAAGACTTGGAAAGAGCTGGGGGAGGCCTACGCCAGAGAGGCGACTTCTACCAAACACTTGTGACGATATTACAATATAAAATTTGACTGAAACTTGTAAGAAAAAAAAACATTGACATAATTTATTATTTTTTTGACTTGGTAGTTGAATAAATGGCTTTTTATTTTATTTTATTTATTTTATATGAGTGAAAGAAGCATGGAGCGATGTAGAACAATGAGGGAATATAAAAATAATATAAATATTGTTTATATTCAAAAATTTTAGCTTTACAATAAGCTTAGGATAATTTTAGTCGAATAAGAGTGAAAAACATTCACAATAAAGACGATAATTGTTCAGTTATCGAGCGGGATGATAAATGATAAAATTATTCATATGACTGCTAAAAAATACGGGGTTGGTGATAGAAGGATGAAAATTAAGGGGTTGTATGTATTTTTCAATGGCACGTAATACAAAAATAAAATAAAAATCATTATCGAAAAAATGAAAAATATTGTTTTTGGTTGTACCTTTATCACTTAGGGGTTTGATAAATAGATAGTAGCCGATTCTCAGACTTAGAATATGCATAAAAAATTCCATAAAAATCGGTCGATCCGTTTCGGAGGAGTATGGGACATTGTGACACGAGAATTTTATATATAAGATGAACTTTGTATACAGTATACAGGATGAAAGGTAAGGTAAGTTTGACGACCTCCGTGGCGCAGTGCGTGCGCTGTCGCATCATAAAGTTAGAGGTCCCGGGTTCGATTCCCGGCTCGAATCTGGTCTGGGAGGCTTCGGCCGTGGCTAGTTACCACTCTACCGACAAAGACGTGTCGCAAATCGATTTTTCGATCCGATCGTTCCGGCACGATTTCACGTAGAAACCAATTAGGAGTGTGGGTTTACCATAGCCTGTTAGGCTAGCCCGCTACCATCCTAGACTGCATCATCACTTACCACCAGGTGAGATAGCCGTCAAGAGCTAACTTGTAGTGTAAAAAAAAGTTTAGGTGTGACGATAATCACCATGCTCAATGCCTTGTTAAAATCTATAACAACTAGACAAAATTCTGTTCCTAGAGTGTATTTTTTTATTTAGGAACTACTTCACAATCGTTATGTACCTATTTAATATGTATTTTTCGTATTTAACACCAAAAATTAGACATGAAATCGCACACGGTCTGCTTAATACCTGTGCCCCTTGGTTTAAGGTCTTTACCCCGTCGTTTCTACTTCCCCTGAATTTAGTTGATACTTCACGAGTAGGCAGATGCCATAGCAACAACTCTTGAAATCATACGTCTGAGCACCTGCAAGTACACTCGCGTAAGTTTTGCACGAGCTTCAAATTTCAAATATAAATTTAAATTCAAAATAATCTTTATTCAAATAGAAAAATATTATACTGTGGGCAACATTATAATACCGCAATATACACACATACACATACACATAATATATTAACAAATTACACAACAGAACTACATAATAATATATCTACATACATATAAATATATAATCTATATCATATTTATATGTACACATCAGTACACATCAACACACACGTAATAAACAACTATACACACATAAAAACACATAATCCGACATCAACACACAGACAGAAAATTAATTCATAGGCATAGCCGAGTGCAGGCCGCAGTATAGCTTGTCGAGCGAGTCGGTGAATGAGCCGTACGAACGAACGGCGCGCCGCGCGCCACTTGCGCCCGCGCAAGTGGCGCTGCAGTGGCGAGTAGCCGATACACAATGACCTTCACACCGCTGACACGACAGTTTATGGATATCTGCCGCGCACAAATTATCGAAACGTCTTTCAACTGTTTTGAGACTTTGTTTTGAACCTGTAAACGAATGTGTAGTTGTCCCGTTACATGTGCTATTCGGATTAAAGGTGATAACAAGTATTGTTGTGATTCTTTAGTCCCACGATATCAAATCGTCGGACTGAATAGTGGTAATACCCACACTGGTGACCCCGACGTGATCTGAACGCGCAACATCTTGACGTCATCATCTGAATACGCCAAAAAAATGAGCTCCAGCAGTAGCGACGAACAAGCGGGACACTCGAACATCACTACACGTCCAGGTAAAAAGCCCCGTTCCTCACCAACACAAGTCGACGACCCGACACCAATTAGGAACCGGCGAATTAAGGTGAAAGTGCCACCATTCTCTCCCGAGGAACCTGAAATTTGGTTCGCTCTCTTAGAGGGCCAATTTGAGATCTATGGTATACGGGACGATGCCACAAAATTTACACAAGTGATCACGAATTTGGACCTCCCTCACGCCAAGGCAGTGAAAGAACTGATTGTTAACCCTCCAGAGCGCCACCGCTATACGAGAATAAAATCTGAATTAATACGCCGTCTCTCAGCATCTCACGAGAAGAAGGTGAAGCAGCTGCTCACCCATGAGGAGCTAGGAGACAGGAAGGCTTCACAGTTCTTACGACACTTACAAGATTTAGCCGGCCCATCTGTACCTGAGGACTTCATAAGAACCATATGGAGCAATCGACTACCGCACAATATCCAAACCGTACTGGCGTCGCAACCAACCCATTCTCTGGAACAGCTCGCAGATCTCGCAGACCGGATCCAGGATCTGACGTCCTCGTGCACCGTCGCCGCCGCGTCACCGCGTAGCACACAAGCGCCCTCCCCATCCGACGAAATAGCGGAGCTGAAGAAAATGGTGCAGCAGCTGACCCTGAAACTGGAAGAGCATACCCGGAGAGCATGTGGTTCCACCAGCCGATCCAGAACGCATGAACACCGTCATTCAGCATCGCGGCACAGAGACAGATCCGAATCTAATCACAGAAGACATGCGATATGTTATTACCATAACAGATTCGGATCTGAGGCTCGAAGATGCTCTAAGCCCTGCAATTTTAAAAAGGCGGAAAACTCAACTGGCAGTCACTAATGGCGACTAGCGATTGCCCCACCTCGTCAGGTCGCCTCTTCGTCACCGATCGCAGCACGAACACCCAGTTCCTGGTAGACACTGGTAGCGACCTCTGTGTGTACCCTCGTGCTGCAATTCGCTATCGTCGAAACAAAACGGACTATGAACTTTGTGCGGCCAACGGAACGATAATCGATACCTTCGGTTTTATAGAGCTTAATTTAAACTTAGGTCTAAGGCGCGATTTTCCATGGCGATTCATTGTGGCTAATGTAACAAAACCAATAATTGGCGTTGATTTTCTTAGCTTTTATAATTTAATTGTAGATTGCCGTAACCAACGCCTAATAGACAACACCACGACTTTGTACTCTAATGCGTCTTTTGCCCGAGGTGATATTTTCTCTGTTAAAGTCTCAACAGGTGACACACGTTTTCATGATGTACTGAGTAAATTCCCGGAAATTACACGCCCTTCTGGTACACCAATAATTCCCAAGCACAACACAGTACACCACATTAGGACTACACCAGGACCTCCTATATCAACCACCCCTCGGAGACTAGCACCTGACAAACTCAAAATCGCCAAACAGGAATTCGAGCTTATGCTTAAAAATGGTACAGCGCGTCCTTCTGAAAGCCCCTGGGCTTCACCGTTACATCTTGCACCTAAGAAAGATAACGGCTGGCGACCTTGTGGTGACTATCGCATGCTTAACGCACGGACTATTCCAGACCGTTATCCCATTAAGCATATCCACGACTTTTCCCACAATATCGCCGGTTGCACTATCTTCTCAACAATAGACTTAACGAAGGCATATAACCAAATCCCTGTTTTCGAGGCGGATATACAGAAGACTGCGATTACCACCCCGTTTGGTCTCTATGAATTCCCTTTCATGACGTTCGGCTTGAGAAACGCAGGCCAGACATTTCAGAGGTTTGTCGACGAGATGACGCGAGGCCTAGATTTCTGCTACGCGTACTTAGACGATTTTTTGGTGTTTTCCAAGGACGAGACCGAACACGAGGACCACCTTCAGCAACTCTTCAATCGCATGAAGGAATACGGCGTCTTGGTCAATACCTCAAAATGCGTCTTTGGAGCAACCGAGGTAACTTTTTTGGGATATCGTATCTCCGCATCCGGCACTAAACCCCTTGAAACCAAAGTCCAAGCCATTTATGACTTTCCTGCACCTAAGACAGCCAAAGAACTTAGGCGTTTTCTAGGAATGCTCAACTTTTATAGGCGGTTCTTACCCCATTCTGCCGAAGTTCAAGCACCTCTGAACGCATTGCTGACTGGCAATGTAAAGGCTTCCCACCCCGTCGACTTGACTGGTGACTCACTGCTAGCCTTTAACGAATGCAAGGAAAGTCTCGCAAACGCTGCATTACTTGCACACCCAGACTGTCAGGCCGAACTTGCTCTGGTAACAGATGCATCCGACCTAGCAATGGGTGCAGTACTACAGCAGAAAAAGGACGAAATCTGGGAACCATTAGCATTCTTCTCGCGGAAGTTGAGTCCCTCGCAACAAAAATACTCACCATACGACCGCGAACTCTTAGCCATATACGAGAGCATCAAACACTTTCGTCACATGGTAGAAGCGAGGCATTTCGTAGTGTACACGGACCACAAGCCGCTCAGTTATGCTTTCAGCGAAAGGAAAGCTATCTGTTCGCCTCGGCAGTACCGCCATCTCGATTACATCTCGCAGTTCACGACTGACATTAGGCACATCTCGGGAAAAGACAATGTCGTCGCTGACCCACTGTCACGCATCGAGGAACTGCAGATGCCAATCGACTTAGACGTGCTGGCTTCGTCACAAAATACTGACCAAGAGTTGACTCAACTTTTGAGTGATGAATCTTCACTGCGCCTGAAAAAGTTGAGAATTCCTAACTCTCAAACTGAACTTTATTGTGACGTCAGCACCCCTTCACCCAGACCCTTTGTTACCAAGCCCTTGAGGAGACAAATTTTCGACAGTCTTCACAGTCTAAGCCACCCAGGCGCCAACGCTACCGCCAAATTAGTCGCTGAGCGATTTGTTTGGCCTGGCGTGCGCAAAGACTGCCGGGAATGGTCTCGTCAATGCTTAGCTTGTCAACGCGCCAAGGTTTATCGCCACGTGTCTTCTCCCTTAGGCACATTCGATCTTCCTCGTACTCGATTTGCCTTCATTCACATTGACATTATCGGCCCTCTTCCTGTTTCACAGGGCTATCGCTATTGCCTTACTGCTGTGGATCGTTTCACACGCTGGCCAGAAGTCACCCCAATGGTAGACATGACAGCCGAAACGGTGGGGAAGGCATTGATATCGTGGATATCCAGATTCGGATGTCCATCAGATATTGTCACTGACCGCGGGCGGCAGTTTGAATCCTCGCTCTTTCAATACCTTGGAAGAATGATTGGATTCAAGCACCGCAAAACAACCGCGTACCATCCAGCCAGTAATGGCCTAGTGGAACGATTCCATAGGCAACTAAAAGCAGCCATTATGTGCCATGCTGATGTGAATTGGGTTGACACATTACCTTTGGTGCTGTTGGGCATAAGAAGTGCATTTAAAAGTGACCTGCAAACATCATCCGCCGAGTTGGTCTACGGTGAGCCGTTACGCTTACCTGGAGAGTTTTTCCAGGCAACGACTCCCCACTCCACCGATATATCGGATTTCACAACTCAGATACGCAAATTTGCATCCAAAATAAAACCTTCACCAGCTGCACGTCACAATAAAGGCAAAATCTTTATCTACAAAGATTTAACCTCCTCTAGTCACGTATTTCTAAGGGACGATACATCACGCGGCTCCTTACAGCCTCCTTACTCCGGCCCTCACGAAGTACTAGAGCGTACAGACAAATTTTTCAAAATTTTGGTAAAAGGTAAAAGCGTCACTGTATCCATAGACCGCCTCAAACCGGCCTATGTACTGGTTGACCCATCTCCCGATCCTACCCCAACCCCATCCCCCTCTTTCAACCCCAATCCTCATCCTCCTTCTGACCCCATGCCGGCGGCTCAAGGCCAGAATGACGTCAAAAGGACACGTTCGGGACGAGTAGTTCGTTTCCCGGATTTCTATCGCCCTTAACCAGGTCTCTGGGGGGGAGTGATGTGGGCAACATTATAATACCGCAATATACACACATACACATACACATAATATATTAACAAATTACACAACAGAACTACATAATAATATATCTACATACATATAAATATATAATCTATATCATATTTATATGTACACATCAGTACACATCAACACACACGTAATAAACAACTATACACACATAAAAACACATAATCCGACATCAACACACAGACAGAAAATTAATTCATAGGCATAGCCGAGTGCAGGCCGCAGTATAGCTTGTCGAGCGAGTCGGTGAATGAGCCGTACGAACGAACGGCGCGCCGCGCGCCACTTGCGCCCGCGCAAGTGGCGCTGCAGTGGCGAGTAGCCGATACACAATGACCTTCACACCGCTGACACGACAGTTTATGGATATCTGCCGCGCACAAATTATCGAAACGTCTTTCAACTGTTTTGAGACTTTGTTTTGAACCTGTAAACGAATGTGTAGTTGTCCCGTTACATGTGCTATTCGGATTAAAGGTGATAACAAGTATTGTTGTGATTCTTTAGTCCCACGATATCAAATCGTCGGACTGAATAGTGGTAATACCCACAATACTATTATACTATATATATTATACTATTATAAAAATACTATTCAAATAAAAAGGCACTTTTGACGCGTCAATAATTTACATAGAAGTTATTTCATGGTGATAACTATAATCGTAAACTTAAAACTAAAGCTATGAGGGTTCCAAATGCGCCCCGGTCTAAGAAGAAGCACACACACAACAAACTTAGCCTGGGGTTTCTCTTTTTTTCGTTATCACGATCTCACATAATGAATAATAAACTATAGTACCCATGGAGATAGAGCAATTCACACCCAAGCTTTTTTATCGTTTATATAATCCTTAATATTGTAATATGATTTTTCTACAAGCTTTCGTTTTATAAAAACTTTGAACTTATTGGTAATTAATTATAAAATAAAATACAATTTCCTTTGAATGAGTTACTAATTTTGTGCAGCCTACTAAACGGTACTACAAGTTTACTTTTACTTCTGATGTTCAGTGCGTTACAGTCCATTTTTTTCTTGAATTTATCAACATTTTTATGAACATACATTAAATTCTTACTATATAATACTTCTTGCTATACCGTTCACATATCGCAAGCTTGTACGAGCAACTGGTGCGTGCTGCTTTCGCGAACTGTCAGTGATATCTTATATATATATTACTTAATAACTTCTAATCATCATGATCAACCCATTCTCGGCTCACCACAGAGCACGGGTCTCCACTCAATATGGAAGGGTTTGGCCATAGTCCACCACGCTGGCCATGTGCGGATTGGCAGACTTCACAAGCCTTTGAGAACATTATGAAGAACATGCAGGTTTCCTCACGATGTTTTCCTATGAAGCAAGTAAAATTTTACTTAGAAACGCACATAACTCCGAAAAGTTATAGGTGCCCGGGTTCGAACCTCCGACCTCTGATAAGGAGGCTGATGTCCTAATCACTAGGCTATCACAGCTTACAATTTCTTATCGGTTTAGGCGACATCATAATGGAACGCTGTCTTTTAGCGGTACATCTTTGCTAGTAGGGTGGTAATAATCCGTTGCCCAAGCTCACCAGTTCGGTTTCGCGCCGGTATTCGCATTCAGGATCTCCGGAGGTTATTAAAACATGTATTAGTGACTAGCGCAAGCTACTAGCATGAACTGAAAGGTACGCCTTCACGGGATGTTACGTCCCATTGTAAACAAGGCATATCGATCGGTCCCACGTCGCGTGGGCAGTTCGAAGCTATGAAACGTTCACGTGGCTCTTTAGTATTGGACACATTTTGGTGATTAACTATGGTACTAATTTAATAATAATAATAATTGATATTTTTTTTTATTCACCACAAATTAGCCCTTGACTTCATCTAACCTGATGGTAAGTAATGATGCGGTCTAAGATAGTAGCGGGCTAACTTGTTAGGGGTATGTTAAACTCATACTCCTAATTGGTTTCTACACGACATCGTGCCGTAACGCTAAATCGCTTGGCGACACGTCTTTGTCGGTAGGGTGGTAACCAGCCACGGTCGAAGCCTCCCACCAGACCAGACTCGAGCCGGGAATCGAACCCAGGACCTCCGACTTTATAATGCGACAGCGCACGCGCTGCGCCACGGAGGTCGTCAGGTCGTCGTCATTTGGCGAGTGTAGTTATCACCATCACCTCATGAATGAAAAAATTCCGTTTTTTTCGGACTGTCTATTAGGTGTACTAACCCTACTGGTTGCCACAGCGTAATTGGGCTGTTTAGCGAGCTTCGGAAAGAAGCTCTGCCTGGACAAAAAATCCGATGTTATCGCCGCGATGCTAAGAAGCTATATATATGTTCATTATGATGTATTTATTATTAATAAAGAAATAATGAATGAAGCAGGCGTTACTTTGCGGAAGTCCATGATAAACAACAAACAGCAAGTATAATTTGCTATATTCCGCCGACAACCGGGAGATTTGTATAATATACATTAAACAGCAACAACAGCTAGTTTTTTTTTTAACCACTGCAAGTTAGCCCTTGACGATCTCACTGATGATGGTAAGTGGTGATGCAGTCTAAGATGTCTCATACACCTAATAAATTTCTACGCGAGATCGTGCCGGAACTCTAAATCGCTTGGCGACACGTCTTTGTCGGTAAAGTGGTAACTAGCCACGGCCGAAGCCTCCCACCAGACCAGACTCGAACCCAGGACCTCCGAACTTTATAATGCAACAACCGGGTGCAAACAGCGCGCGCCACGGAGGTCGTCAGAAGCTAGTAAGTAATATATACCAACCATAACTTTTGTTATGAGAAGATAACTAGCTATAGTGACCGCTAAAAGGTAGGTAGGAATCCTCATTCTAAATTTAAACACATCTCGGTTTAACGTTACATACCTACACTCGTAACCCAGGTGGTCTTTACAACCTCTTTAATTTTTTATCCGACCTCCTTGCTTGCTTTGGGCTGTTCGATCAAGTTCCTGTGCGCGCCACACACCGTGCCTTTCACGTGATTGACAGTTGACGGTTCTAAAAACTTTGAAAAGGCGCGAAAACGATTATGTGACCTCATTGGTACAGCTTTTAGCTGACATTTCGGGTTTAGCTCGGACTGTAGGTTATTTTTTAAATATCTCGATAGTTAAGGGTTCCAAAGAAACCAAGCTTCTATCCATAAACTTTATAATGAGCATACAAACGCCACCAGTGACAAATAATGCGTTTTGTATAAAGACAGTAGGCAACCTGTTGAATAAGTAACTTACTGAATACTGTTGTACCACCAAGCGATAAAGGACTGATAACTGGTTAAAATCCAACATTCCACTAACCACGTTAGTGCTTCATCGCAGTAAGCAGATATGTTTTGTGACTACCTTCAGGGAAAAGATAGCGGTCGTCTCGTCACAAAATTAAAAAAATGCACCTCATTATTTCCTGTCTACGGCCTTTTCGATCGAGTTCCTTTGCCCCACGCCGCGCTTTTTCTTTTCCATTCGAATGACAGTTGACAGTTCTGCAAAATGGCGGAAGGGCGCGAAAACGGCGAGAGATATTAAAACAATAACGGGAGGGCCGGGCGATATGCAAAAATTTAGCGAAAATAAAATACAGATATAAAAGGGAATAAATAAAATAATAAAAAAATATAAATCCTGTCTTTTTGTTTTCCGCTCCTCGGATGGGCTCTCGATGTAAAAAAGCGCCCGCTTCTAGACAGCCCGTCACCCGCTACAGGGAGAAAGGACGCGCTGAGATTCAAAAGATTTGCTTTGGAATTTTACGAAACATTTTCTAAAATAGTTTAGAACTTTATAATAGCTTTCATCGTAAAAATAATTTAAATTAAGATCTAAATTAAATTGAAAATAAGTTCTTCACTGCGAAATCTATTTAATTTCATCTAGGTTCTAAGTATTATTTAGGACAAACATAACTCCAATCTACAAACAGTTTTTAAAATTAAATGTAGATCGGGAACGGTCGGGTGGTTAATTTAATGCTTAATTTTTTGTTTATTTTTTGTTTATCATATTATAATTATATATTATAATTATAATTGGGCCTAGTTGCCATAACAAATAATTCTATTGACGTATATACGTTTCTTTTTAATCACAATCATTCATAATTTTCATATGAATATATGCTGGATGTATTTACATGCATTCAAATAATATCCGTATTAACTGAAACTGATCCGTATTCTGAATATAAATTAAATCGGGCTATCCAGTAGTATTTGTCTGGTGGGAGGCTTCGGCCGTGGCTAGTTACCACCCTACCGACAAAGACGTGTCGCCAAGCAATTTAGCGTTCCGGCACGATGTCACCTAGAAACAAATTAGGAGTATGTGTTTACCATGCCCCTAACTGGTTAGTCCCCTACGATCTTAGATTGCATCATCACATACCATTCGTGAGGAATTATGATAAAAATAAATAAACTAGCAAATAGTTTAATTAAAAGACTGGTAGACACGATTGTGCCTAGTTTAGGTTTCCATAAAAGTAAGAAGAATACTAAATAATACCTTATTGATGTTAATAACAATAAAATTAGTACTTAATGGTTAAAAGCAATTTAGTTCTGTGGGTGAGTTTTGTTTTGCATCATCATGATCAACCCATTACCGGCTCACTACAAAGCACCTCTCAATATGAGAAGGGTTTGGCCATAGTCCACCACACTGGTCATGTGCGGATTGGCAGACTTCACACGCCTTCGAGAACATTACGGAGAACTCAGGCGTGCAGGTTTCCTCACGATGTATTCCTTCACCGTTGAAGCAAGTGATATTTTAACTGTTTAAAAACGCACATAACTCCGAACAGTTAGAGGTGCGTGCCCGGTTTCGAACCGCAGATCTCTGATTTGAAGGCTGACGCCCTAACCACTAGGCTATCACCGTTTAACGAATGGTAATAAACCGCGTAAATAGTTGTTTTGCATATGAATTCATTTATGCAATGACCCAGGTATACACATAGGCATATAACTTTTAAAGTTGGTATCACTTGCGAAAAACAAATAGTAATTTTTTTCTTGGTGCCTATCTAAACGAACACATATTTGGTATTAAGCTATGCAAGGACAAAATGATGCTCCTTATGTAGGTATGCAAGATGTAAGCAGGTTTAATTGCATTCTTATGGATAAAATGCGCTCACGCTTATCTAAATTCAGGTTGTGAATCTATTAGTGTCACCAAATTCAGGACTCGAAGAGAACGATCATAGTTCTGTCGGAACAGTTCCTGAAGTCGGTCGGCGCAGATGGAGTTCCGAGTAGTGAACCGGCGTGAGATTGGTCAGCCTGATGTTAGATGACTTGGCCAAGGAGAAAAACCTAGAGGCGTATATCTCGGTCAAAACTTAAGTACGAGCGATCCTTTAGTTTTAGACAGACTCACAGTAATATGCTTTTAGGGTCCAAAGAACTTACTCGCAAGTTCAAATCAATCAAATTAAATCATTTATTTGCATAGATTGCGTCAGTACCTTGGCGTTACATTGAATTACAAGTGCTTACAATCTGCCGGGCAGGCATGCGAAATAATATTTTAATAATTCTTATTTTAAGTTTAACAACGTCTTCCATACAAATTCAAATTCAAATTCAAAATAATCTTTATTCAAATAGTCCTTTAAAAGGCACTTTTGACGCGTCAATAATTTACATAGTAGTAATTCGATGGTGATAACTACATTCGTAAACTTAAAACTAAAGCTATGAGGGTTCCAAACGCGCCCCGGTCTAAGAAGAAGCCCACAACAAAAAAAAAGGTTCTATGTGATCATCAAAGACAATTCAACATTTTTTGTTAATATAAACACGATAATACAGATACGTCCTTCTACCGGTCGGGCGCCATATTTCAAAGTGGGCAAAAGTACGTTCGCGCTATAACTACGTAGGCGCGCACAGCGCGGGACGCGGGCTTAAGGCACGCTCGACACTTGGGATAGGAAGCTATAATATTTATAGCGTTTAGGTTTTTGCGTTAGATATTGGCTATATCATATATAGGCATATGGTGTTTGTAGCGTGTATTGGATGTAAAATCTACAAGTATGCCATCGTAGGAAACGGCAGAATTCTGTCTTGAGCCATCATGCCCCCAAATATTATGCCCATAAATTCTATCTAGGCATTCTAGTGACTACAATTGTTTTTTTAAATTGAAATAAAACCGCCTTTCCGTTTCATTATCTAGGTGTGATATATTATACTCTAACGAACTGCTATGTAGGTACCAGACATCTCAATGTTGTTGAAGAGACTTATATTGTATTTAGATAAATACAATATAAGTCTCTTCAACAAGTTTCTAGAACTTGTAGTTTTGCCATAAATGACTTTTATATGTACACTATTAACTTAATATAATTAGTTTTAAATGTCAGGTAGATTCTATAAAGCATAGATTAGTAGAAAATACGCAATGAAAACTGAAAAAGGATCACACCTAATTATAATGCCGTGACTAACAAACTTTAATAAAATGTTTAGGATTTTGAATCAAATCCATCGAATCGAAAAAAGATGAAATCATGAAAATAAATAAGTGCTTAATTTATTTATCTATTGCACGCTTTTCTAGCATCAAAGATAACACTTGACTCACTCATAGTAATATGAGATCCGATGTCTATGCGCAGCTCAATGAAAATTAACAATAATTATTATGATAATAGTCCGTTTATTTTTCTATCACTAGAATGAATGATTTAAATTGCATTCTTTTCGAACAACATGATAATTAATAGAGAGTAAAGAGTATATAATAAAAAGAATAACCGCAATAAAATAATTTTCAATTATTATTGGAAGTCAAGCTTAATGTAGAGGAGCACAGCCGACCGTCGTGGAAGACAAGGACGGAGAATAAGACGAAGGGTTGCTCAGAGACCAAGCAAGTACGGAGTTTATCCGCACCGTCCTCTCTCTAACGAAACACTGTCCTTCGTAGGCGTGCACGTCTATAAAGCACCGCATTTAAAATGCCCGCCAGAGAGATAAGGAATTTATATAAGAGAACGTCATTTCTCTGTGTTCGTATAATATCTACCGGTGTTATGCATATCGAAAAATCGGTAATTTTTCACACTGTATTTCAGTATAAGTTTGTATGTGCTTTGCTTTACGATTAGGCGGGAAAATGCGTTCGGAATTTAAACCAGAGGTGGAATAATTCCACGCCTCTAATACTGTACTTTATGAGAACTTCGTAACAATAGCAGCGAGGGGGGAGAGGCGCGCCCATCAAGTACCGTATACCGTTGTTTGGAGCGGCAGAGATAATAAACCGGCTGCTTTATGGGCGCGTTGCCTAGAGAGGATATGCCAAGATAACAGTAAGTTTCGTACGGCCCTGTATAGTAGGTATAAGTACAGTTAAGTAGGTATATAGTTTTTTTAGCGTCTTGGACTAGGATTGACGTCAAAAGGGAACGTTCGGAAACCGGTTCGATTTTTCTCGTTTTTTTTTTAAGAACGTTGAATTCGGATTTTGAATTTAAAACAGGATGGGTAGTCGCGGATTTGCTTTTGAATCCTACTTTATGTTGTGATGGTATTTTATTTGGAACACGCTTAGCTTGCATTAGTTTTTGTGAACAGAGGGTCTATTGCGAAACTTGTCATTATGACATTGTTATAATGACTATTAATTGGTTGAATTTTATGTAAACCTTGTACCAATTGTAAGCTTTAGTCAGGAACCAAAGTAGAAAGACTTCGTGTTATACTATAAAATACTTTTAATAACGTTTCTATAAATATTCCATTATCAATATTTTCCGTCAAGCGCTTGAATTCCAACCGCCATCGTGTCATCTGTCAAAAATGACCGATGACCACAGATCATATACAAAAGTCAGGCAATACTCCTTGTTACCTTTCATTATGTACCTGCATACTTTAAGTGCTATAATTATGTATTTTAGCCAATAGTGGTATTTTGACGACCTCCAGAGTTGGAGGTCCTGAGTTCGATTCCCGGCTCGAGTCTGGTATGGAGGCTTCGGCCGTGGCTAGTTAGCACCCTACTGACAAAGACGTGTCGCCAAGCGATTTAGCGTTCAATTAGGAGTATGGATTAACATACCCGTAACAGGTTAGCCCGCAACCATCTTAGACCGCATCATCACTTTATCTTCAGGTGAGATGCCGTCAAGGATAGTATAAAAAAAATGTTCTTTGTCATCCTTTGCCTAGGAATGAATATAATGCATTGGATATAGGATTAATAGCTTCAAACCCACTATGGCGACCCAATGCGGGTCAGTGGGCTTTGACGATAATACTACACTAGATATTATGGTTCGAACTAGACATAGTAAATCATCACACATTTATGGTTATGCGTAAATTAATTAATTATTGCTTTAACAAGATTTTTCTTAAGTATGTGAGATGGTAATGGATAGTAAACCTTGTTTGTTGTGGGTTTCTTCTTAGACCGGGGCGCGTTTGGAACCCTCATAGCTTTAGTTTTAAGTTTACGAATATAGTTATCACCATTAACTCACTACTATGTAAGTTATTGACGCGTCAAAAGTGCCTTTTAAAGGATTATTTGTATGATTTATTATTGATTGGTTTATTGATTGATTAATCCGTTTGATACAACCTCTCAAACATAATAATGAAATAAAAACCTTACATATTATCGGATATCGATGATTCAGTATTTTCTAACCACAAATATACTATATTCATCACCATCATGATCGATCCATTACCGGCTCACTACAGAGCACGGGTCTCCTCTCAATATGAGAAGGGTTTGGCCATAGTCCACCACGCTGGCCATGTGCGGATTGGCAGACTTCACACGCCTTTGAGAACATTATGGAGAACTCTCAGGCGCGCAGGTTTTCTCACAATGTTTTCCTTCACCGTTGAAGCATGTTATATTATAATTGTTTTTTTTTTAAACGCACATAACTTCGAAAAGTTAGAGGTGCGTGCCCGGATTCGAACCGCCGACCTTTGATTAGGAGGCGGATGTCCTAACCACTAGGCTATCACAGCTACTTTAGTGATAAGTACCTATTAGTGTGATCAGTTATATTATAACTGAGACATCAAGTACCACGAGACCTGATCTGGTTGGTCTAGGGTTTGATTCCCGGCCCGGGCTATCCATTGGCAGTATCCTTCCCACTACAGTCTCTATCCGTCCAGACTTTTTTTTACTCTACGCGTTAACCCTTGACGGCAATCTCACCTGGTGGTAAGTGATGATGCAGTCTAGGATGGTAGCGGGCTAACCTGTTAGGAGTATGGTAAACCCACGCTCCTAATTGGATTCTACGCGACATCGTGCCGGAACACTAAATCACTTGGCGACATATCATTGTCGGTAGAGTGGTAATTAGCCACGGCCGAAGCCTTCCCCCAGACCAGACTCGAGCCGGGAATTGAACCTAGGTTCTCCAACTTTATAATGCAACAGCGCACGCACTGCGCCACGGAGGTCGTCGCTCTTGGGTATATGCCCACCAAAGGGAGTGGGTTCTATGATCTATGGTCAAGAGAGATAACGATGCACTTTCATCATCATCATCATCAGCTCAGATGGTCACAGGTCTTTTGCAGGGAGTTCAAAGGTCCTGGCCGTATTTGTTAATTTTAGATTTAAGTTAAAGTACAGATATACAGACAGACAATTAAATTGTATATATCAGTACTAGCAATAGATCTGCACTATCTGTATTTATAATGATACCGTCCGCCCCCCCCCCACCGTTATCCCAAACGTCGCCTAAGCCGAGGTTCGGCCTCACAGGAGGCGCCCTTAGGCAGACGTTCCCTTAGTTTCTTCGAGCCCTACGGCTCAAAATTTCTTCTGGCAGAGCGTCTTTCCGAAGCTCGCCAAACAGCCCGGTTACGCTGTGGCAACCAATAGGGTTTGTACAGCTAATAGACAGTCCAAAAAAAAATATATAGATAATAGGAACACGGGTGAAGCCACGGTCGCACGGTTGTATGTGAAAAGTATTAATTTACATACGCGGCGAGTCTAGGACGCGACGCGCATGCCCGATACTGTAACGCACTTGTGTGGTTTTGCTCGTTGCTATTAAATACCTATTTATTATCACTAGCGTTGGAGTTGGAGGTCCTGGGTTCGATTCCCGGCTCGAATTTGGTCTGGTGGGAGGCTTCAGCATTGGCTTTTTACCACCCTACCGACAAAGACGTGTCGCATAGCGATTTAGCGTTCCAATACGATGTTGCGTAGAAACCAATTAGGAGTGTGGTTTTACCATACCTCTAATAGGTTAGCCCGCTACCATGCTAGACTGCATCATCACTTACCACCAGGTGAGATAGCCGTCAAGGGTTAACTTGTGGTGTATAAAAAAAGCGGTAGCGGGCTAACCTGTTAGGGGTATGGTAAAGCCATACTCCTAGTTGGTTTCTACACGAAATTGTGCCGGAACGCTAAATCGCTTGGTGACATATCTTTGTCGGCTCTCACTGAGAACCAGCGCTGCAGCTGATTCTGATTGGGTTGTCTTATTTTGGTCGTTATCTATTCTTATGTCAAATTATATTGCGTACGACTGTACATCGGGCCAAATAAAAAACAATTTCTTTCTTGCTCATTAGTATGGATAAAAATAATTTTACAATGGTAAGTCGCTACGATTTCTGTAAATATCAGTTCTGTTTTAGTTTATGATGATTGATGGTATCATTTTAGTCATCATTATCATCAATATAGTACGATTACGTCTCACTTAGTATACATGAATTTAGTGTTCCTATCTTGTAGGAGAGGGGAACCTGGACTTTACCCACTGCCCCTACAAGATCGTCGGGTATTTCACATCATGTGTTAATAATTGGAACTAATGAATGGATGGTCTCCCTCGCACGGGAATATGCAAAACTAATTTGCTTATTGTAATATATATAAAAAAAAAACACGCCATTATTTTGGATGTAAATATTACGTTGCTACAATTTTTATACCAAAGATTTTTTGACAGCCTATTTTTTGGTAGGACATTCATTTATTTTATACAAACATGTTACGCCTGCGATGAAAACTTGGTGGTTTTACACGCAAAGGAATGCAGGGGAAAAACATAGCCCATTTCACTCGCTGATAATGTTGCTTTCCATTGATGTTAGAAATTTTAAGATCTGTATCTAGATTTAGGTGTGACAATGCGAAGCAAAGAAACGAACTTACCTACACCCGGAATTGTAATATGAGTGACGATATATCGATATGCTATCAGATAAGCATTATCGTATTCGATTCTTATGTCCTAGTAAAGAAATGTCTGGTGAATGTTAAACATGATGGTTTAGTTGCCTGTACTTCCAGAAAACGTATATTACGATTACAGGAGATGGTCAGCCAAAATAATACGCTATCGACCTTCACGCGGTTTTATTTTGTTACTAATAATTTGACACTCGAACGAAATTCTTTTATATTTTCAGACAGACAGTATTTATTTTAATATATAAATATAAAAGTATTGAATATAGAATGTTATACGTTTAATGCAAATTTTGTAATTCGTGTACTACAAAGTTGTAGAAATAAGGAAGGCTCAAAATCGATCTATCGCAGTATAATAAAATAGCCAGCGTCCACTCTACATTAAACATCTACCGTTGGCTTATAAATTATTATAGCACGCTATTTTAAACCTTAATAACTACACATTAAGGGTTATAACTGCGCGTATTCCAGAATAACCTTTAATCAATTTGTTCAACTTATTGTACATTTACTACATGTAAGTTTGTCATGGTATATTAGATTAAAGAATTGTCAGTTTTATAGCTTAAACGTTAGGGGCTATATTTGTATGCACACTTTGTAATATCAAAACGAAAGTTGTTCCACTGGTTGTAATTGTAGGTAAGCTATATTCTATACTTTTCATACTAGCTATATACATACTTACCTAGTTAATAGTAGATCTGGTACTATAGTTATAGATAATCGTAAAGGGTTTTAACATTAAAAAACGTCATCAGCGTTTTTTAGCAGATAAAAAAGCTAGGCTGGTTTCATGTTGTCTTACGTCCAAATATATCTTGTTGTCGAATTCTAGATCCCCCCCTCCCCCCAAAGCAATTTAGCGTACCGGTACGATGTCGCGTATCGAACTGCACGATTTACACTTTACCATCATCATTACACGTGCTTGAGTTGTGTGTTCGTGTTATTCTCTTTATATCACTATAAGTTAGCCCTTGACTTCAATCTCGCCTGATGGTGAGTGATGATGCAGTCCCAGTCACGGATGAAGCATCCCACCAGTCAAAGACGTACAAAATTGTGAATGATTTAGGATTTATAACTTTTATATTATCTATGGGACCATATTTTTTTGTTTAATTGTACCAAATTTTTTGATTGTACCAAATTTTTTATTGATTTAGTCGGTTTATTTTTCTTGCAAAAACTTTGTACTAACCTACCTAAAATATTAGATTGTCCGGTCGTTTTAATCTTGCCATTTTTGCACTATTAATTCCTTGTTATTTGATTTGTTGTATTGTCTGTTTGTGTATATGACGGCAATCAGAGAGCAGTGCCATCTAGTTTTAGAATCATGTACGACAGACAAGAGAGTGGCATCGCCCCTTCTCTTTACGCAACACTATGTGACGTATGCAGGTTCTTATAAGAGACGACGGCGCATTGCATTCATTGCATTCGGTTGGTTCGGTTCGGTGGTCGAGTCGCGGTAGTGCATAATCGTACTTGGTGAAGCGTATAGTCTGCGCTTTATAAATTCTCATACTTAATAGTTGTAATTCTGTTCAACAAAGAGTATGTGGTCTCTTTGCCCGAAACTACCCACGTCTACCCAAATTACCCACGAAGACACGCCACCGCCCCATAGTCATCCTAAATATATAATAGCAATAGGGTTTATAAATAAATAAATTTGACGACCTCCGTGGCGCAGTGCGTGCGCTGTCGCATTAAAATGTTGGAGGTCCTGGGTTCGACTCCCAGCTCTGTCTGAGTCTGGTCTGGTGGGAGGCTTCGGCCGTGGCTAGTTACCACCCTACCGACAAAGACGTGTCGCAAAGCGATTTAGCCTTCCGGCACGATGTCGCGTAGAAACCAATTAGGAGTGTGTTTACCAGACCCCTAACAGGTTAGCCCGCTACCATCCTAGACTGCATCATCACCTACCACCAGGTGAGATAGCCGTCAAGGGCTAATTTGTAGTGTATAAAAAATATATATATATATATACATACCCGGCCAAGTTTGTAGCGAGCTTCTTCTTAGACCAAAGCGCGATTAAAACCCTCATAGTTGTAGTTTATGTTTACGAAAGTAATTATAACTTTCTTCTCACTACTATGTAAGTTACTGACGCATCAAAAGCGGATTATTTTCCAAAAAGTAAGTGGATTAAAGTTTCTTGATTACATAAGTACCTATGATGAAATCTGCAATTCCATAATTAAGAGTACCCACTTTCCAAAAGCCTTCAAGGCTTCTACTTGACTTGGATACTTCTCAAATCGACCTTCGTCTGAAAGCCACGAACATTCTGAAAGTGCATTATGAAATTTTGCTATAAAAATTAATTTCGGAACTGAGAAATCAAATCAAATCATTTATTTGCATAGATTGTATAGTTGATTGGTGTTACATTAAATTAGTTTCTTACAATCTGCCGGGTAGGCGTGCAAAAATAATATTGTAATTACATGTAAATCATTTAAAAAATGTCAAGAAATAAACTAAATAGTGAGAATAGCTATCTCGTTGATAGATTTTCGCGAAGTAAACGCGGTGGAGCCGTCGTCAGTGTGAAACGGCATAGCTGCGTCACGGGCCACGGCACGCACACATTGAGATACTGTTTGTGTGTGTATGACGTCAATAGCGTGCACTTCATACATGCATAAAATCTGTGCATACCTTATACCAGGAGCCAGGATTTGTATAAGCTGTGATAGCTGCGATAGCCTAGTGGTTAGAATGTCCGCCTCCTAATCAAAGGTCGGGATTTGATTGAACCTCTAATTTTACGGAGTTTTTAAGCAATTTAAATATCACATGCTTCAACGGTGAAGGATAACATCGCGAGGAAACCTGCACGCCTGAGAGTTTTCTATAATGTTCTCAAAGGCGTGTAAAGTTTGCCAATCCGCACATGGCCAGCGTGGTGGACTATGGCCAAACCCTTCTCATATTGGGAGGAGACCCGTGCTCTGTAGTGAGCTAGCAATGATCATGATGATGATGATGACTCGGAGACATAAGCGTGTATATCATAGATGATAACTACTCATCTGTCTTATCTATGTGTGCTATTTATCCTAGATCAAATACGCACGCAAAAAAAGGTCTTAAACCTTTTGTGGAGTGCAAGCTAAGTTTCATCAAAATCGATGCAGTCAGCAGCGGATCAAACGAATGTAAGAAACAGACGTTAAAAAATCGATTAGAAAAGTAATTAGATGCCAAGCTTTAAAACGCAGCAAGACCGTCGTCAGTGTGAACCGACTAGTTGCATTACAGCACACACACGGTCTGCACTGTGTGTGTCAGGCAATGTGACACGAGATTGAATGGCCATACAAAATTCGTGGGACACGCGTTGATAGCATATTAATATAAGGTAGTCATATATGCGTAGTTAATCCTACGCATATTATAAACACGAAAATTTGTAAGTATGGAGGGATGTTTGTTACTCTTTCACGTGAAAACTACTGAATGGATTTTTTTTTTTCGGACTGTCTATTACCTGTACAAACCCTATTGGTTGCCACAGCGTAACCGGGCTGTTTGGCGAGCTTTGGAAAGAAGCTCTGCCAGAAGAAATCTTTTAGCGAAGAAACTAAGGGAACGACTGCCTAAGGGCGCCTCCTTTGAGGCCGAACCTCGGCTTAGGCGACGTTTGGGATAACGGGGGGGTCGGACGATGAGGGATTTTTATGAAACTTTGCATTAATATAGCTTATACATCAGTATAACACATCGGCTACTATTTATAAAGATATTGTGTCAATTCTCCAAAATATGAAGATAACTGTCAAGTAGGAAAAAATCTATATGTAATAATGTTAGTTATTTTCTACGCCACGCTACTAGTAAGCTACTCGAAATACTAATACTGCGCAGACGAAGTCGCGGGTATCGGCTAGTATTGTCATTACTAACGTCACATAATACAAAAGTTAACGCAAGTCTGCCGTTTTTATTTATTCTACTACAAGTTAGCCCTTGACGGCAACAACACTTGGCGGTAAGTGATAATGCAGTCTAATCATCTAATGTAATAAAAAATAATAAAATAAATCGGGCTAAACTGTTAGGGGTATGGCGAAGCTATACTCATATTTGGTTTCTACTTTTTTTTTCGGATTGTCTATTAGCTGTGCTAGCCTTATTGGCCACAGCGTAACCGGGCTGTTACGTGAGCTTCGGAAAGAAGCTCGCGTAACAGCCCGAAGAAGAAGAAATTTTGAGCCCTAGGGCTCGAAGAAACTAAGGGAACGTCAGCCTAATTCGCCTCCTGTGAAGCCGAACCTCAGCTTAGGCGACGTTTGGGATAACGGGGGGTCGGACGGTGAGTGGTGGTGAGTACGTCTTTCGGAGAGGAGCGCTTAGATTGGGGGAGGTTGGTTTCTAAGCAACCTCATGCCAAAACGCTATATCGCTTGGTGACACGTTTTTGTCGGTAGAATGGTAGCTAACAGCGAACGAAGCCTCCCACCAGACCTGTCATGACCAGACCTGACCTCCACCCTTCTGCGTCACGTAGGTTGTCAAGATAGGGTGATAAGAAACAGTTTAGGAAGATTAGGATGTTACAGATTTCAGCCGGTAACGCATCGAAGCTGCAGATCTTCATGGACCGTTATCGCTTAACATCAGTTGATCCGTCTATAAATATTTAAAAAAAACTAATGACTCATCCATTTAAAACATTGAAAGTGGTACAGAATGGTTCATAACGATTCCAACGTCGACCCTGAACCAATATCGGTAAAGCAGCAAGATAGAGACAGAAATCACAAAAAAACTTGTTAAAACTACCAAGGTCTCGCGTGCAATTTGGAGTGATGGAGAATCGCACGAATACCAGATACCTACCCACCTACCTCCGTATACCTACCTACTTATTATAATAATTATCACTACGGACAGACAAATGCCTCGGGCGGACGAGATCGCCTCAGTTCCTATAGGGAAAATGTATACTTCCATTAAAGTTTCTTAAGTTAACACTACTGTTCATGATGTTTTTAAATTTTCCCATTTCAGGATAGGCAAAGATCAGTGACCATACAGCCTATACAGTCGTAATTTCTATGTATAATCCTCATTTAGTTTATTTTTTGACAGGGTTATGTTTTTAATTTCTCCGGTTCGGGATAGGCTAAGATCAGTGACCATACAGCCCATACAGTCGTAATTTCTATGTATAATCCTCATTTAGTTTTTTTTTTTAACAGGGTTATGTTTTTTAATTTCTCCGGTTCAGGATAGGCAAAGATCAGTGACCATACTGCCTATACAGTATTCCTATGTATATTTCTAATTTTTTTTTTTAAAGGCTTTCCCTTTCAAAGGTATTCATACTGTAAATTTGATTTGAAGATATTTTAATTAAATAACGAGAGAGATGTCAATAAAAGAGCTAAAGCCAGACTCATCTCAAGTACACTGTTAAATATCTTTATAATCTCTGTGCTGTTGCAACGGCTTTGTATCCATTAAACAAACATGATACTTTTCGCATTGGTATTCAAGGAATAGGTATATTCGACAGAATATATTCGTTTTGATTCAGTGTGACGATTTTCTTATTGAATTGACGACCTCCGTGGCGCAGTGCGTGCGCTGTCCCATTAATAAGTTGGAGGTCCTGGGTTCGATTCCCGGCTTGAGCCTGGTCTGTTGGAAGGCTGCGGCTGTGACTAGTTACCACCCTACCGACAAAGGCGTGTTGCCAAGCGATTCAGCGTTCCAACACGATGTCGCGTAGATACCAGTTAGGAGTATGGGTTTTCCATACCCCTAACAGATCAGCCCGCTACCATCCTAGACTGCATCATCACTTACCATCAGGTGAGATAGGACTAACTTTTAGTGTATAAAAAAATGAATTATTGAAACCGCACTTTTAATAAACAATTCATACCCATTTATCTCACTTAGGGGGCGTCCATAAATTACGTGGACCAATCTGGATTAAATGGACCAAAATAGTATATATTTTTATTGTTTCAATCAGAAAAAAAATTGCGTGATATTTGCCGAGACCCCCCCCCTCTCCAACGTAAGATTAGATGAGATTTTACTCGACCCCCTCCCCCCCTTAAACACCTCACGTAATTTATGGACGCCCCCTTACCTACGTCTAACAGCAAGAACTAGTTTCTTGATGTGTATTTTATCAGGGTCCAATGCGATGTCGTGACAGGGCATGCTCGGCGGATTAAAAATAGATTAGACGGTGATTTTTTCTCAGTTATTTATAACCACTTTGAGTTGTCGTTAATTTGTACTGAATTGCATAATTGGAGGATCGCTTTTTGTTATTAATCGAAATATTTTTGGAACTTATCGTGCTGGGAATGGTGATTTCGTGTTTTTTGTTGCTTTTTGGAGTATCCCCTAAACCCTGAGCCCTAACCACTAGGCTATCACCGCTTTAAATATCATTTGTATATAATTATAAGGTTACAAAAAGCGGTGATAGCCTAGTGGTTAGGGCGTCAGCCTCCTAATCAGAGGTCGGCGGTTCGAATCCGGACACGCACCTCTAACTATTCGGAGTTATGTGCGTTTTCAAAAAATGTTAATATCACTTGCTTCAACGGTGAAGGAAAACATCGTGAGGAAACCTGCACGCCTGAGAGTTCTCCGTAATGTTCTCAAAGGCATGTGAAGTCTGCCAATCCACACATGGCCAGCGTGGTGGACTATGGCCAAACCCTTATTGAGAGGAGACCTTTATTCTCATATTGAGAGGAGACCCGTGCTCTGTAGTGAGCCGGTAATGGGTTGTTCATGATGATGATGATGATAAGGTTACTAAGTTTATTAACTAAGGTTTATTAATTACGTTATTAGAAAGTTATTTAGAAGCCTACCTACTAGGATACAACGTATAAAAAGTATAACTGAAAAACGAAAGAGAAATGATTTAAATATAAGCAGTGTATATTCAAGATAGTAAAATATAATATATTCAATTGAATTGTGTCAGTTCTTAAACAAAAATATTCAATTGAAAAATAAAATTGACAACCCTAATTTTATGCATAGAATTCACACACACACAAACACGGGTATGCTTGTGCGTGTAAACATGTGTGTATAACTTATTGTTATTTTATTATCTTATACCTTAAAAGCCTTACAAATAAACGTGGCATATTCGGAATATTTACATGCTTGTGTTATGCCACACTTCAACTTGCAGCACCTCTCAAACGCCGTCCAACCACCCCGTTATCCCAAACGTCGCCTAAGCCGAGATTTGGCCTCACAGGAGGCGCCCTTAGGCAGACGTTCCCTTGGTTTCTTCGAGCCCAATAGCTCAAATTTTTTTCTGGCAAAGCTTCTTTCCTAAGCTCGCCAAACAGCCCTGTTACGCTGTGGCAACCAATAGGGTTAGCACAGCTAAAAGACAGTTCGAAAAAACAAACCTCTCAAAACCCAGAGTATGACAAAACACTGCATAACTACTCATACGTTTATTTGTAAGGTCCTAAATATCTTTTGTTTTGTCACAGTAATTTCTCCGCAACACGTGGACCATCCAAGATATTCTTAGTATCAGCGTTTACATATTTCGAAAGCTTCCAGCTTATTGATCGTAGCTAGATAAAAAATACCCCATTTTTCTAAAAATAGTAGCAACAAAGACGTGTCGCCAAGCGATTTAGCGTTCCGGCACGATGTCGCGTAGAAATCGATAGGAGTATGGGTTTACCATATCCCTTCCAGGTTAGCCCGCTACCATCTTAGACTGCATCATCACTTACCATCAGGTGAGATTGCTGTCAATTGCTAACTTGTAGTGGATAAAAAAAAAGCAAACATCACGGTAAACCGTCGCAAAGTAAAAGTGTAAACGAAATTGGACATAATCTGCCTTTCTTCACAATATTGTCGCTCGCCCTATATTGTCGTTTATCCCTATTCGACGCGACGGTCCGATGTCGAACCGGAACTCGCTCGCACCTGTATCCGGCGACACTTCCGCCGACGAGGCGGTACGGTGCACAAGCGTATGTATAATATAACAAAACTAACTTGAACACGTCCCGCCACAGACCCTGGACTGGAGCCATGGTCATACGCTCAATCGTAGCAAGATCTTACTCCTACATTGATCTTACGTTGGTCCTTTTTTTAATAGTTTAAATGTTGCTTAATGATTCACATTGATACTTGTGGCGCCATCTAGTATGGTAATATAGAAACCGCCACAACCTCTAATAATAAAAATAGATTCTTGTTATTTTAAATTACAAACGGTCTATGTATTTTTGATTTCTCATATCCGAGATAATTACATTGGGTACCGTTAGTATGCTCCCAAAGTGCTGGAATGGCGACCTCGCACCGGTAAACGTAGCGTTGGTCGACCCCCAACAAGGTGGACAGACGACATCAAACGAGTCGCACGGAGCTGCTGGATACAAGCGGCCCAAGACCGTGGCCATTGGAACCCCTTAAAAAGACATATGTCCAGCAGTGGACGTCTATAGGTTGAAATGATGATGATGACTTTTAGTATCATAATTTTTTATGCTAACCTAATTCTCTTTTTTTTTGCTTTCTTTTCGGTTCGATTTTGTCCTCGAACTGCCGAGAACTTTGACCGCCGCCGGATAGTACCTAGATAGCTTTCGAATAATTATGGTCACACGATCATAATTATCTGTATCGAACTTTAGTAGTAAGTGTAATGTAATCTTTCGTAATCCTTAATTAGGAACATTATTTTAGAAAAACGTTTAAAAAAAACAAGTAGGTACGCAATTTCAATCATGCAACACATAAAAATATCTAAATTGGAAAAGGACACTGGGAAAAATCCTCTATTATATCTTAATTTTATAATATCATTCTGACATATTATGACACAAAAGGTTAACGAAATATTTGGTGAATATTTCGGTAGTTTTACCTAATTAGGGGCGCTGTCCTTCCACCTTGCGCAGATCCTTTTAGGGACATTGGGGGTATCTGTGCAGGATAGGGGGCATCGATCATTGGCCCCTCGGTGGAGAGTCGGACGCCACTGGCTGGGTTGCGGACGAGTGCGCAAGTGTTCCCGTGACCCAGCCATCAGACGACGCGTAGGAACATTGCTAGGTTTTAGAAGGTATCCTGGTCGCCATACTGGCAGCCGTTGAGTTCACATACCCCGCCGGAAGAAGCATTCTTTGCATTTCCCAGCATAAAAAAAAAAGATTATATTGGCTTATCAAATAAATAGAACTTAAATATCCATCCTGAATAAGTAGGTTTGAAGAATTTACAAAGCATAGTACAAAAAAAAGGGTTATTTTATTGCAAATTTAAATAAAAAAATGTATAGCTAAAACATTCTGACTAATTTCTTAATAAGTGCGTACTGCCATCTTTTGATCAATAGTAAATAGGGAAAGGTAAATTAACTACACTACTCGATACTAGATGGCGCTTAGCAGCTTTAACTTTGCAATATCTGCTCACAGGTAGCGCTTCTAGCCTTCAGATTCAATTTCAAGCTTTTCTACAAAACGTTACATACCTGTGCCTTAATTTTGTTATCAGCTCATTTATTTGCCATTCCATAGTATGAATATTTAGTGAATTAACCTAAACCACCCTAAACTATAGAAAGGTAGTTAATAAGAAGTAGGTAGGCAACCTTACATAGAAATGGTACATTATTAAGTGAAAAATCATATGCGGTGGAGTTTTTTTTATTTTATCGGACTGTCTATTAGCTGTACTTACCCTATTGGTTGCCACAGACAGCGTAACCGGGCTGTTTGTTTGGCTTCGGAAAGAAGCTCTGCCAGAAGAAATTTTGAGCCCTAGGGCTTGAAGAAACTAAGGGAGCGACTGCCTAAGGGCGCCTCCTTTGAGGCCGAACCTCGGCTTAGGCGAAGTTTGGGATAACGGGGGGTTCAGGTGCTTTCATATAAATGGTATATTATTGTGTGAAAACCACATGAAGCTCACCCGACACCCTTGTGTGTCGCGTGCAATAATTAAGGCAAGGTTTCTTGTAAGTATTTACATCGAGGGCAGACGGGGCACCTGCTGTAAAGTGATCACCGTCATCTACAATACTAGACAAGCCGTTACTTGTAGGCTCAACCCATTCTTTCTTAACGGTTTCTATTTTGCATTAAACCGAAATTCGAAATGTTTTTGCCAGTAAGGCCAGACCCTTGCTGGGAATCGAACCCAGGACCTCCCGCTTTTCAAATATTAACTAGGTAGTTACGTATTTCATCATGATCAACCCATTGCCGGCTCACTACAGAGCACGGATCTCCTCCCAATATGAGAAGGGTTCGGCCATAGTCCACCACGCTGGCCATGTGCGGATTGGCAGACTTCACGCGCCTTTGTGAACATTACGGAGAACTCTGAGGCGTGCAGGTTTCCTCGCGATGTTTTCCTTCACCGTTTAAGCAAGTGATATTTTGATTACTTAAAAACGCTCCGAAACGTTAGAGGTGCGTGCCCGGATTCGAACCCCCTACATCTGATTAGGAGGCGAATGTCCTAATCACCAAGCTATCACATTAGGTATTTATTTCATTGTATTTTAAAATATTTACCATCTATTTTTATTTTTCGTCTGTTCTGAACCGTGATTGTCAAGTTTTTTTGAAATTCGAAACGAACTTTATTACCAAATTTAAAATGGATGCTAAAATTTACTTTGGTAAATAAATGCTTAGTTTTAACAAATTGCTTCAATAAAATAAATAAGTAGTAAGTTGAACAGTAGGTCTACTAGTGCGAGTATAGTAGAGACCTAATAAGTATGGAAAAAAGGTAATCCAATAAAAAGTTGTTATTAAAGGGGATGAAGCGGATAAAAACACACATTTTATATTATATGAAGATATTATATTTTCAAAGAACATGTACCTTATATTTTCAGCATAGTTTCGGTCAATACAACGTGTGAAACAGCGACCCACGGCTTAATACCGCTATAATAATAATAACAAGTAACTAATATCATTTTAATACCATTATTATTGTGATCATACAATTTTCTACACACTTTATTCAATACAAAAAATGAAGCCGCAACGCTGAGTTGACAAACGCGTTTTTTTGTTTTTTTTTCTCGTCTTATGGCTTTACATAGATTAGCCAATGTCAAGTGACGAACGCGTTACATTTGAATATACGAACACATTCGAAATTCTAGTTCAACGGAGCGTTGCAGCTTGTCTATGCCCAACCTACCATTAATACAATATACTAAGTTTCAGCGACATGTATCAAGTATAAAAAGCCAGTATGCCAACTCCCATTATTTATTTTTAAACTGTTTTAGTGTTTTAGTTAAAGTTTCCAGCATACATTGACAAGAATTGACAGCTTAACGGCTAAAAAGGACGATGGCCATTTTGGACCCGTAAACTGATAAACCGCTATTAATAAAAAAAACATATTCTTTATAATCATTAAATGGGTTTCAAAACATTTTTTTTAACAATTCAAAAATAAAATTTAGCGTGTCACACATAGATTTGATAATTAAGATTTATGTACTCTTAAATATTGAGAAAGTGGCCATGGTCCTTGTAAGTAAAAAGCATAAATTGAGATCTTTCGATGTTATTATTATAATTCGGCTCCAATAAAAATCCAATTTATGAAATTGGGAAAGTGGCGTTATTTAAAGCTTTTGCCTAAAACAGCAATAATAAAAATATGATTTAATAACATTTTATTAAGGATTTAATTTGACTAGGCTAAACTTATTGTTACAGAATAGACTATACTAACAGTAGTTCCACTTTATACGATTTTTTTGTCAAAGTAGAAGGATTAAAAAAGGAAATGTTATAGAATATTTAGAATTTTAAGTTAATTTTTTAAAGACTGCGATAAGGCGTTCTTAAAATAAAATTTAGTAAATTTTAGGTACGAAGTAATTTTCATGAATGAAAGGAAAGTCATGTCTGTATATTAACTTATAGACATTATTTCAATCGCCAAATAAATTAATTATTATATAAATTTGACGGTCTGACAGTTCTGTTGGATGTTTATTAAATTTATTCCTCAGTCAGCTTACGTAACGATGGAAGAATCTCAATAAATCTCAAGAAATCCCAATAACTTTGGCATTTTCGTATAAAATATAAACACTGTTTGTATTAGCTATACTGCGTCATACATATACTTAGGAGTAAATCATATTCACAAATTGGATTTCGACACGCCGTTCATTGCATCACAAATACAATACAGTTGTAAAGACATATATAAAAGCTCACGATACATACATATTCGATATAAAATACGGTATTTAGCTGCCGAAACGGAAAGTTGCTTTGGTTACCCGCGAATTCACATAAGCTTCGACACGATCCTTCGACGAGAACGGACTTGTAGTAAGCTATCAAAACCACATCTCAGTTTTGAACACAAAATCATATTCCTTATTAAAAAGGCAGTGTTTTTGTCGCGTGCTAAGGCGTTGCGTCCTAATTTCATAGACATATACAATGTAGGCCGTATGGGCGGGAGAGGTACAACAATGGTTAATTCCGAAAATGGTATCTTTGACTCTAGAGAAGGCCATTGACAAAATAATTCAATTTTAATATCAAATCCTTCTACGACCGGTATAAACAGCGTTCCTGAAACTACGAAATGTTAAATATTTGTATTTTTACGTGATTTTTTTTTCTATTAAAAGTAGACACTTTCAAATTTTGCCTGTGTTATTTGAACCAGTAACTGTCTGAGCAAGCGTGGCCTTTTGTTAACTGATCAACTTTTAATTAATCTTTGGTTCCATTATTACTGCATATCCATGGATTGTGGCGCGTCCTTTAAGCCATATACTGCACAGTTTGCTCTAAAGACGTTGACAAGTTAAAGACACATACTCAGGTCAATACGACAGATCTTTTCAGCAATGCAACTTGCCCGCGTCTTGTCCTAAACACATTTCAAGGTCAAGAAATAATTTTACTTCTACCGGCGCCAAATTTCATTTCATTCTATACGTCTATGCTATTTATAAATTAATGATATGCAAACTGTTCGCTTCGGAGGCCTTAATTTGTGCTTGATATGTAAAAGTATTACAAAAAACTATTCGAATAACGCACGCACGTAGGCACGTTTAGTTATTTGCAGTTCGTTATTATAAACAAAATCGTGTTCCTCTAAACAATCTAGCTAAGCTTTGTTTTATAAATTGCTTCAACATAAACGGGTAAGTTAATGCAGACCACCGATTTTAGTTGCTCGTATATTTTTGTCAGATAATTGAAGATTTCAGTAGACGAATTTCCCTCAGCCAGAGAATATGGAGTGTAACGAGATAACTTGTGGGAAGATGAAAGGAATCACCTGCGGAGTTATTAGATTGCAGTGGACTTAAATGTACTTAGACCGTTTACTCGCTGAGATTTTTGTGACGCATTTTGAGGGAATACCTAATACCTAAAGATCTCATGTCATTGTGACCGGATACAGTCGGTCGTCTGCACTAGGTTTTCACTCCTTTTTACGCATCTATGATAGTGAACAATAACTATATTTATGTAAATAACAATAACTATTATCATTTGGAAAGGACAATGAGCACAGATTACATCCAATTACCCAATAAAACAATAACTTAATAATTATTAATATTAATTATTCTAAAACAATACACTTAACAAGTTTAGGAAGGCTTATAATAAACTATAATTAGGAAGCCGTATGTTAAAAAAAAAAAAAACATTTTTTATAAGGATAAAAATAGACACTGAGTGTACATACTTTTTCTAGAAGATTAAATTATTGCTCTAAATAGGTATACATTTTTATTATATTTTAACAATTGGTTATAAATAATAAAATATTTTTAGACTTGGTTCCATATCAATCGAATCTGCGTGTTCTTAATTCGTCTTAGAGACCTTTATTATCAAGAAAATAAAACTAACTAAAATAAGATAAAACATTTTTATTTACAGGATAATTAATTAAAAAAAACAAAATCGTCTTTGGTAATACGGCGCGGTTTTTGAACGCGAGTTGGTGGTTGTTGTTTTTTGAGTATTTCCTCTTTGTTACAGGCAAAGGTGATTAACCATACAGCCTCGCATATTGTGTACTAGATATTAGCAAGCGGGAGTATTTTTCTTAAATTGAATTGGTGATAAAGGCTAGTGATAAGCAATGGTAAGGTAGCGGGTGATGTGAGGTGAAGATGAGGCCACAACAAAGTTACGATAAGACTTAGCTTTGTGACGTCACAGTACGGTTGCTGGGATGTCCTCTTCCTGCAAAGTAATTTAGGTATTTGAGATTAATTGAATTGGATTGGCTGGTTTTTATTCCAGCATAAACACTAATAACGTATTGTATGTTTTAATAAATACCATTTTATATCGGTTTTTTTAAACAGTTTGTTCGTCTTTGGTCCGTAAAACAAAAACACTATAGTTTTTGTTTTACGGACCTAGATTCAAATCCTCTATGGCCTAGTAGTAGAGAGGGTCCATTATATGTGTATTTTTTTGTTGGATAATAAAAATGCATTCATATTCTCAAGCAATCTATCAAAATACGAAAAAGCAGCGACCATGTAGGCCAAACAACAAGAACCCAATATTTTTAAAAAAGGCTGACGAAAAATCTCGATAATTTTTTTTTTAAATTGTAATATCAAGCGGTTTATTGAACTCCGAGCAGTACTAATAATGCTATGTGGTATATCGGTATGGTATATAATAAAGGTGGGAACATTTTACATAATTGTCAACATTGCATGTCGAGCTTTTGCTCGACACAGCCTTGCCTGTATTTTCTATTTTTAAAATCTGTGAGTGCCATCGACTAAATATTTTTTTAGGTCCTTTTATCTTTCACTTTAGTTCAGGACTGGGTCCAAAAACCCCTGGAAAATTCAAACTTTCCTGAACAAGCCCCGCATAAAATTCACACTTTTTTAGAAAAAAAGTCGAAAAATTTACATGATTCCGCTTTAAATGAGCTTTAAATGACTAAATTTAGCTAATATACTTTAGCATCAGCAATCAGACATTTTATGACTGCACTGATGCTATATGATGACCGTGTTGAAGTTTTGCATTTTTACACTAGCTTAGACGATAAAGTCATCCGAAGTTTAAGAACAGAGGGTTTCAGCGATGCTTAGTTAGCTAGCAGAGATGGCAAAGCCCCACTAAGTCGTTGCGACTTGGATTCAAGCATGTATGGAATGAGTGACTACCGTCTATAAGTTTATATATTCGGTTTTGAGCGTAAATCACCAATTGCAGTAGTTTAAAGTATTGTTCTAGGCCCATATTTAGCAGTGATGAAGAATACTCATTAATGAGATGGAACAAGTTAGAAGAGCCAAATATGATAACTAATAAGCAATATATGAGTGACATGGTCCCACACTCATTCTCAATAGGTTTTTTAAGGTGTACAATACCCAGACAATTACATTTTCGTCGCAGGCGGCAACGAGGTCATCAGCCAGCGTCAGCACAGGTAAAGAACCTTCTGGTTCTTTACGTTCTGGCGAGCTGGAACCACGTTCGAACTCCACTATTTGTTCATTCTGTAGTTTAAAATCAAATAAAATTAAAAGAAGACATATAGTTTATTGAATTTGCGTTTGCTTGCCAGGTGAAATACTTATTTATGTGTGTTCCTTATCGTACCTTAGCATATTATCATCATTATCATCCTTAGCTTTTTATCTTCCAGATAGGGAGAGATTAAAAGCTTTCACCATTTACACTGTTCCAATGAACAGTTACTCCAACGCCAAAATAGTAACTCCAACTTGTTGACTATTTTTTTGGATCATCATCATCATCATGATCAACCCATTACCGGCTCACTACAGAGCACGGGTCTCCTCTCAATATAAAAAGGATTCGGCCATAGTCCACCACGCTGGCCGTGTGCGGATTGGCAAACTTCACACGCCTTTGAGAACATTATGGAGAACTCTCAGGCGTGCAGGTTTCCTCACGATGTTTTCCTTCACCGTAGAAGCAAGTGATATTTTAATTTTTAAAAACGCACATAACTCTGGAATGTAATGTAATGAAACTACTAGGCTATCACCGCTTCGCTTTTTTTGGATAAAAAAACCAAACTAAATTAATTAATTCAGAATTGGGTTTTGTTTTTTATGATCTGTTATCGAATATTATTCTAATACTCGTAGATACCTACATCGAAGTCACTGACGTACTAGTATTGAAAGTGTTTGTTTGGTTTCTGGCCAATGTTTGAGAGAGCTATGCCTAGAATAGGTGCCTGACTGGATTAGGCTCCATGCTATTGCTATTGCCATTAAGTTATGCTAAGTAATTCTGTGCAAGCCATGCTAGCTTTTCCGATGAGGGAACTGCACCATATTTAAAAAAAATATTGTATTTTCAGGCTTACCTCAACCTTAAGCCTATTGAGCAGTTCGTCCTTTTCACTCTTCAGCGCATCGCAGGTTTTCGTCTCGTGTTCATCCAGGACTCCCTTCACTTCCAACTCAGCAATCTTGGAGTCTTTGTCACTGATCGCTCCTTCCAGTAGGTCATGTCTGTAATTTGGAATAAGTTCATATTATTAAAAAAGCTTTCCAGAAGCTAACTTTAGTAACGAAGTAAATAAAAAATTGTGGAGCTTATTAAATCTTATTATTCAATAGAAGACCGAAAAAATACCGAAAGATTAATTCCATAAAAGTACACCCAAAGCATTAACTAGAGAGATGAGCAATCAAGGAATGAATACAGGCCACTTATAAAATAACATAAGGCAAAAGATTTTTTTTGTTACTTTATACATTGTTTTTATATTGAGAAAATTATAGGGGAACATTAATATCCCCTTTGTTTCTATATTTCATTTGAAGGGTCTAGTCCAGATGCTTCGTTCGTTTTTGTATCGACGGGAATATATGTACCTACCTATTTTTATTCTTCATTGCCTAGATGTTTTAGAAATATTGTTTTCGCACTGTCTTCGGAAACCGTCTTTCAAGCACATCAAATTTATCTGCCACCTTCAGCGTTCTATGCTAATTGGTAAATAGGAGGATCGACCTTGATTCTAGAACATATCTAATACGCAGACATAGTCCGCTTTGTTTCTTCCTACCCTTGAAGTATTGAAGTTGTATGAGGTAGTACAATTTATCCTATTCTAATTTATATTTTCAACAATTCTTTTGCTGCATCCCGACATCTCTTGAAAAGACAGCCTTAAAAGGTATACTTACACAACATGCGAAAGATGCCGCAGAACTACGTTCCGTTTCGCCTGACATATCTGAAGGGAGTCCTCAAGATGCTTCAATCTTTTCAATACTGACGAACATGTTTTGCAGTTCATTATTGACGCGTTTTGCAACGACAGTATGCGTTGCTGCATTTTTTTCATCTGTAAATAATTAATGTTTAAGAATAACGTTATACATTAGTTTCTTGATCATTTTCAAGACATTTAAATTTTTGTATTTAGATTTTCCTTAAATTAAATAAAATTTATTGGCTTAGATTAGATAGCATTTATTAATAATTAGACAACTTTATAAAGAAATACTTGTAAATATATACCTTTTGTAATGTATCGATTCTTTTCTGTTCCTCTTCATAGAAAACCTTTTCTCTTTCAGCGGCTATTAAAAATGATTCCTTCAGGGCTTCTTCTAATTCCAATATTCTTTTACCATTGTAAACAGGTGTTATAACACCAGGGCTTTTGTTTAAAACTTGCTCTAACTCATTTATCGTCTCGTCTTTACTCCTGACAACGGTTAGTAGCTGTTCGAACTCTGCTATATTGTTATTCTCTCTCAAAGCCTCTTCTAAAATTGATATACATCTTTGCTGTTCTATAATTTTAGCGTTTTTCACTTCAATCTCTTTTGCGAGGTTCGCTACTTTTCTTGTCAATTTGTATGAATTTGATTGTATGTTATTGTCATTGTGTATGTTGATAAGATCGTTGTGACTCTTGCTAAATCTGCATTTGTCAAGCCTATCCACTACCTTACCACTCTTTTGTAGTTCAAAAATGCTTTTACTTTTCTTTAAGCTATTGAGCTCTTGGCTGTCTGATATTTTTAGAATTTCGGACAGTATAAGCGATGACTCGTTAAGTTCTATTTCTAAATCTATAACTTTCATTCTACTCTCTTCCAGTTTAGTTTTAAGTCTGTCTCTTTCTTTCAGTGTGTTTGTAAGGTCGCTTATAGCTGCAATCTCAGTTTGTCTCGCTTGCGTTAGCTCCTACACGGCAAGGGGGTAAAAGTTGAAATGAAAAATGAAAAAATAAATAATAAAAACGAACTTTTTAATAAGTAACAAAACTTCCAACAATATAAACTCAAAAAGAACTCGAAAGGTCAACATAGATTATCTTTTATTCATAGTCAATTGATATTTCGCATAACAAGAATGAAAGCTGGTTAACATCGACTAGTGGACAACTTACGGTTCTACCTAGATACATGAATACTTAACAGTTTTACAATATTGTTTTATCAATACTTAAAAAATAATTCCCGCTGAACACGATTAATTTATTCTTTTAAACATCACTTAAAAATTATCGCTAAACTAATAATTACGTTAGTTGTGTGCTGGTTACAATGAACTGAAGTTTAAAAACCTGTTTATTCATGGTTTTTCTCGGATTATCAACAAGAGATGATACCTGATACTTTATTATTATCTGAACACTTCATTATAATATTCAATACAAATTTCAATAACATTACTTAATACGAATTGCAATTGTAAAGCTTATGTGATATAAGTTCTTTAACAAAATGACGTGGAGTCTGGAGAAGTCGCTCACGGAAATGTTAGTACTCGCGACGGTTAAAGAAAAAACGTTAACGAAAAGAGAAAATAAACAAATGACAGTCTTGGTGAGAAGAACTAACTTAGAAAAAGCTTTTGAGGAAGCCAGCGGGCCCGGCCTGTAATGCAGCATGGAAGAAATCATTAGTAGGGTTAATATTTGTAGTTCACGTTCATGTAGCTATAAGATTAATATTTGTTAAGTAAAATAACGTTAAACAATTGTTAACTTCGAACTCAAAAGCAAATAATTCAGATTATAGTTATTTTCATTTATATGAAGTACTTGAAACATTACCTCTTCTCTTTGTGCTTGTGCTTGTTGCTGACTTTTCAATTTGGCTTGGAGGTTCCGTATAGACCTTAAACAAGTATCTCATTCTAAATCATATGTACAGTGTTATGGTAATATTTCGGCAATCCATTAGATGTGGGCGAAGTTATTTGCAAGCAAAAGATCCCTTATCCCTACGTAAATATCACTCATTTTAGAGTAATTTGACTTTTTGTGATTTATAGAAGAATTTGTAGAATGCAACTTTGAAAATTTATAAAAAAAACAGTGCGTGAAAGTTTTCATTACTATTGTTATCTGCATGCTCAAACTTCAACATGTAATGATCAATCATAAAATTACACCTATCTTCAATTAATTTCAAATCATAGCAAGAAATCTTTCATAATTTACAGCAGTTGGTATGAAATAATCGATATAGGACAAAAATACTCAACTACTTAAATTAAATTTTGAAAATTAAGTTTAAAATTTAGTTTGAATTGCATAGAGTAACTTATCTATGTTCTATTATAAGCTTCCTAAGCGATTATTGACATTTTTGATTGTCATTAACCTCTTAACCGATTGACATCGCTTACTAACATCTGACTATTGTACATACATTCTGGCACAAAAATGATTATTATTAATTGTATTTGCATTTTTATTATACAATCTGTCACTTACTGTTGCAAATCCATGATTTGTTTCTCTTTTTGCGCCTGTTCCTCTTGTGACATTTGCACAAGTTGCAACAATCTCTCGGTCTCTGCCGCCAACCGCTTGGACTCCTCCTCACTCGTTTTCAGCTGCTGCTTCAACTGGTCAGCCTCCTTCTGCGTGTCACCGAGTTTGCGGTTCAGATCCGTGACTGCCGCAGCACTGCCGCCAGCCTTTATGTACAATAATATATATAAATTACTAAAAATTTCAAAACTTGTATTTTTTTCTATTGTGAAAATGACTTTTGAAAAGTTTTATTTGTTTGAACCAGAATATCAAAAATAGTTTCAGGATATTAGTGGAGACTAAATTGTGTGAAGACAAACTTGGTATATGTTAATTTTCATCAACCCTGCCCCTCAACCATTCATCAAATACTGTACAATTTTCGATAAGTTACCTTCCTCAAAGATGCTTCCATTTGGTCCATTTGCTCTTTTCGTTTCTTTAACTGTCTGTCTAACTCCATCAGCGATTTCTCCTTCTCTTCAACGTCTTTACGCTTATTTTCAAACATTCTTCTGTTCTCTTCAAATTGTTTTCTCGCGTCTTCCAACTTCTTAAACTCTTCTTGTAGTTGTTTTCTAGCTTGAGCGGTATCTTCCCCAGCTTTGGCGTTCTGGCTGCCAGCTTGTTGGAGTTTCTTGTTCGCTTCTCTGAGATCGAGCTGTTATCAAAAATATTGATGTCAAATATAAGAATTAATATTGTGTTCAAATTTTTTACTATACCGCGGGCGATAGAGTAAAATTTCAAATAGCAGCATCAACAAATAAGCTCTGGTTTGCAAAGATAATCTTAGTATTAAACAGTTCGTAAGCCCAATATTACAAAAGCAGAAGTTTTTACACAAAATTTGGCAAAGTATAAACGCAGCAGCATATTAAATCACAAAAAATAAGTTTTTGAACATCTTTAATAAACATGTTGCAGTACAAAATCGATTAGCGGATACGGCTGAAAGAGATAAGAAAATATAACAACGATTGATAGTTAAAGCTTTATGCGTTTTCTGCACCGAACATTTTACACAACAACACTGAGAGAGTTTTATTGGACGAGTGCGCGTGTGATTTCAAATGTCTGGTGCACGACGAGTATATGATATTGTACATTCTCATGAAACTGACGTCCAAATACGTTGCGATGATGAAACTAATAAAATAAATACGAATAATTATAATGAGGGGTTGGAGGATGCCCTGCGGGCCGTGGGAGGCATGCTACTATACAACAGTTATGTACATAACAACCGGCGATGATGATTCCAAACAAAAACTAAACGTATGAACATCGAAATCATAACATCTACTTCATAACACCGGTGCAATGGTTTAAGCAGACAACGTACGCGACTTGATGACGATTCAATCGAGTTTTTATATATAGCAATTGAGCTTGCATCACAATAAAATGACACAAAAAAATTTAAGAAATTAGTATGCAAACTCGATTCAACCACGCATTGCCGTCCCGCCAACCGCTCGAGCTCGGGCGATCCTCCAACTGACCTGGCTCTTCTCCAATTCCTGAACGAGCATCTCGAGCTGCGACTGGCAACGCTCCCTTTCCACAGCGAGTGACCGCGCCTCCGCTTGCGCCGCTTCAAGCTGCTTTTGAACCTCGCGCACGTCGGACGGTCCACGCGCTTGTAGTTGCTGCAATTGCTGTTGTTGCGCCTGGAATTGTTTTTCCAAATATTGTAAACGTTGCTGGCATTCTGATAATGCTTTTTCCGCTGCAATCGCTTTAGTCTTTTCCGATTCGACTGCCATTTTCCATTTTTCAATTTCTCCAGCCTTCTGAGCATCTTTCTCGGCCTTTTCTGCTCTTTGCCTGAGAGCTTCTTTTTCTTTATTAACAGATTGCATATGTTGTTGAAGTTTGGCAATTTCTTTGTCTCTACTCTCGATAACCGATTTAGCACCACGTTCTGAATCCTGAGCTATCTTTCTTTGTTCCTCCTTCAATCTGCGCACTTCTTCGCGTTGCTTCTGAAGTTCTGTCTCCGATGAATTCAATTCTCTCTGGAAGTTAACAAGCATATCTTGTGACTTTTCCAATTGTGCTACCAATTGATCACGTTCAATTGTCAACTGCTTTGTGTCTGCCTCAAGTTTGACTATCTGCTTTTCTATAGCATCTGCTTGGTTATCCCTTTGTTCTAATATTGATGCCATCTTTTCTCGGTCTCGGACCGATTGAGCTAATTCTTGCTGTAATTTTACTAATGTTTCCTGCGTTCTATGATCCAGAGTACGCTGTTGCTGTTCTACATTACGCCTCATGTTCTGTATTTCAGCTCTCAAAGCATCTCGTTCTTGTTCAATTTGACGCATTTCTAGAATGGTCCGTTCTAACCTTTCATGCATTCTTCCCAATTCGTTGGTCATTCTATCGTATTCTACTCGCGTAGTCTCATTGGTTTCCTGATATTTAGCAAGGTGCATTTGTGATTTTTCAAGTTCCTTTGCCAAACGACCAGCTTCCATTTCAGTAGCATCCCTAGCTTGAATTGCTTTTTCCAATTTGTCTCGAAGGCGTTCAATTTCAAGTCTGTCTTCTGTCCTTGCTTTGTCACCAGCAACAGCTTGTAATTTCATCCTTTCGATCTGCTGTAATTCACCCTTAAGCCTTTCGTTATCTTTATCTAACTGTTCTGAACGCAATTTTAGTTTCTCACACCGATCCCTAAACTTTTCGCACTCAATATGAGCCCTTTCAAGATCTGTTCGTTGCTTTTCCATGGCTGCACTGAGCTTAGTAACTTCAGTCTTTGAAATTTCCAGTTGTATATTAAGTTCATGGAATTTAGTTTCAGCTTGCTCCTTCTCACTTTGAAGACGTTGAATTTCAGCCTGCGATACCTCGTAGCGTTCACGATGTTTATCTAACTCTCCCTGCAGTCGATTTATTTCTGTACTCCATTTATCCTGTTCGAATTGGTATTTACCTCGGAGGCCCTCGACGCGTTCAAGCTCCGAGCGTAGACGGGTTACTTCCTCCTCGGCCTTCCGCGCTCGCTCCAGCTCTAGAGTGGTCTTCTCTAGCCGTGTGCGCAGTCGTTCCACCTCCAACTTTGTTCGTTCGTGTTCTTCTTTAGTATCATGGTACTTTCCATAACGTGATGCATATCGTTCTGCTTCCTCCCTTGCTCCACTTGCGTCTGCTTTTACTTTATCTAACTCTGCTTGGACTCTTCTTAACTCAGCTGCTACTTTGTCATGCTTGTCATACATTTTCTCGAGTTCTACTTGTACTCTAGCCATTTCCTCTTGAGTTTTCTCATTGGATGCTTGTGCTTTACCACACTGCGTCATTGCACGATCATATTCAAATTGCTGGCGTTCATTATCAGCAATCAACTTTTCTTTTTCCGCCTGTAATCTACGCAATTCAATTTGACCCTTTTCATAACGTTCCCGAACCATTTCAATATCTACACATAATCTGTCCATATCCTCTTTAGCCTTCTCTTCTTGCTCTTTCGTTCTGCCTAGTTGTAAGGATGCTCTATCATACATTTCCTGTAGCCTAGCATGTTCGTCCTGTAGCTTTCTCTGATCTTCTCTAGATTTCGTGGCCAAATGGACATTTTTCTCTAACTCCAACTCAAGGCGGTCTTTATCAGCTTCAAGTATATCTATCTTGTTTTGCAGACGGTAAATTTCATTTTGTGATCTGAAAAAGAAAAACCCTATGTCAAAAGAAAATTTGCTTCCAAAATATTATCCTCCAACTATATACTAAAAACATACGGACATTGCAACAAACACAAGACAACATATAAAAAATGTACCTATCATACTTTTCAAGCATTTTTTCGTATTCTTTGTGCGCTGTCTCTTTTTCTTCAATAGTCTTCTGTGTTGAGTAAAGGGCCTTATCCAGCTTTTCTTTCAATATTTCCAATTCTGTAAGCGCATCGTCTCTCTCCATCTGAAACAGTTTGTTTTACTTACTTAAGAATATCGATTTTCATATATTGCAATGGAGTTGCATGGAAGAAAATGTTGATAAGCATTTAATTTAAAATGTAGATAACATCGCGTGCTTTATACCGCACTTTTGCTATTCAAAGTCCTATAGATTCAGCATCGATGAATAGCACTTCGCACTATATAGTACTTCGCGATCTTCTACTTAGGTAGATCGCGAAGTGCTTGCTAAAAATGACGTAAGGGCAATAATATATCTTAAGCACAATATGTTCTTCCTAACATGTTCCTCCTACCCTACAGAAATTGGAAGAGAGCAACTGCCGAGTTTCTTTCCGATTTCAAGGGCAGATAGTAGGCCTTATAGAAATGAATTAATTTTGACACCTACCGTCAATTTCTGGTGTTGTTGGTGCGCTTTCTCCCATCTTTCTCTAAGTACGTCAAGTTCAGTCGCCGCGCTGTCTCTGTCTCTCGCAGCCCTGTTGGCTGCTGCGGCTGCCGCTTCAGCTCGTTCGCGGCAACTAGCAGCCTCCGCCAGTGCTGTATCTCGCTCTTTCTGCACACGAGCTACGAGGGCCTGAGGGAGATAGATAATATGTTGGTTGAATACCTACATTTCTTTTTCACACCAGCCTCGGCTAGTGCAGCATCTCGCTCTTTCTGAACACGTGGTACGAGGTCATGACAGAGATATATCTACATTATGTTAGATAAAGATACATTATAGGTAGTTCTTTATTAAATAATTTATTTAATGATTAATTAGACCATTAGTTGTTATATATATAATACATATATAACTTAAAATAAAACTTAGATTAACCTAAAACTAAAAATCTTAAAAAATTAATAAATATATAATATCATAACTAAAATAAATTATTAAGAGGAGTCCCTTTAGGCAAGGTTTCGAAGATACTGGCAGCGTTCCCCCTTTTAATAGCTACATTATTACGTATTTACCACGTGATGTACTCCTGAAGTTGATATGTAGGTTTAAAGATATTTTATTGCCATAAACAGCACAAGTCACATGGAAACAGAAATTAACAGTTTTAACGATTGATTGATCGTAATGTGTAATTACGAGAAGTTGTTTACTCATTTCATGTATTTGAAAAAAAGGATAATATGTTCCGATAGCGTAGTTTTAAATACATGAATAGAGTTTACATGTTTTAAAGTAGACCGCAATTTATTGTAAAGCTGTGCACTCTCATACGTAAACATTTTTTTCCCAGTATCTGTTCTAGTTCTTGGTAGACACTGTCCGTGGTACTCTAGTCTGTCTGTGGTACTCCTAGTTCTAACTCAATAGGACGATATGTCAATGTCAGGAGTGAAGTTTCAGAGAACTGCAGATATTATAGGTAGGTAAACAATATGCCGCACACTGGCGCAATTCTAAACTAAATGAAGAAGAATAAAAATAGATACATTCACTTTATTGCACATAAATTCATTACGAGTACACACAAACTAAGGCGGTCTTATTGCAAATGCAATCTCTTCCAGACAACCCCTGGGGAGAGTAATCAACGACCTAAAGGGTAGCATCGTAATAAACAACACAAACCACAAATAACTATTACAATATATGTATAGATATATATTTATTGTAGTGGTGATAGCCTAGTGGTTAGGGCGTCAGCCTATCAGAGGTCGGCAGTTCGAATCCGGGCACGCACCTCTAACTTTCCAGAGTTATGTGCGTTTTAAAAAATTAAAATATCACTTGCTTCAACGGTGAAGGTAAACATCGTGAGGAAACCTGCACGCCCGAGAGTTCTCCATAATGTTCTCAAAGGCGTGTGAAGTCTGCCAATCCGCACATGGCCAGCGTGGTGGACTATGGCCACACCCTTCTCATATTGAGAGGAGACCCTTGCTCTGTAGTGAGCCTGTAATGGGTTGATCATGATGATGATGATGATATATTTATTTATTAGTATCTATTAGTTAAAAATAAAATAGTGCACATATATTATTTGCAATTTTACATACACGCGTTGATCAATGTAATTCTCTATATAACAGAGAATCGATATACTCCCGTTGAAAGCCTAATTTATAATTTAAAGCAGAGAAAAGGTCTCTGCACTTAAATTTTAACTTAGGCTTTTAATTTCATTTCTCACATGTTAATTGGAATACTTCTGTATAAATGTTATACCAATATAACTTTTATACAGAAGTATTCCAATTAACATGTAAGAAATACCTATTACGATAAATTCCGACTGCCTGCAAACTTAACACAGAGCTTATAAATTATATGTGCGTTGAGGACTCTTACGCTCCTTTGTTAGGAAATGTTTTTATTTTACTATTTTGAACAAACCTCCATGGCGCAGCGCGTGCGCTGTCGCATTATAAAGTTAGAGGTCCTGGGTTCGATTCCCGGCTCGAGTTTGACTTTGTGGGAGGCTTCGGCCGTGGCTAGTTACCACCCTACCAACAAAGACGTGTCCAAGCCAAGCGATTTAGCGTTCCGGCACGATGTCGTGTAGAAACCAATTAGGAGTATGGGTTTACCATACCCCTACAGGTTAGCTCTTAGACTGCATCATCACTTACCACCAGGTGGGATTGCCGTCAAGGGTTGACTTCTAGTGGAAAAACAAAAACCGTCGTTGAAACAGCTGATCAAAGTTATATTACCTCAGCTGCTTCATATTTCAATAATGCCAGCATGCAAAGCATGCTTTTTGTTATGTCACGTCAATGACCTGCACAACCCATTTAATTTGAATAAACTATAACGTAAGTAGGGTTTCCAGCAATTTTTTTATTGCCATACTAAAACTATTCCTAACGTTCTCATTTTTGTTAACCCTATACACTGTACTCTTGGATATTTTTCATATTTAAGTACTTGGATAGATCAACTTCGTCAACTAAGTTGACATCTAAATTCTTGCGACCAATGACGATAGCGAATGTAAAATATATATAAGAACGTTTTGAGGTATTTTCGCATATAGTGTAATTGGCTAATTTTGTGGTATTAGCCGAGTTTAAGCGTAAGGCAATAAAATTACGCTGGCAAACAATAAAATAATGAAGAAGAAACAATAAATAATGCATAATAAACAAGTAAACAAGCATAAAGAGAGCATGACGACGTAAACTAAATATCAAGTAATATATGCTGTGTTTTATTTCCACGCTTTGCTGCTCACTGTAGAGAAGGATTTACAGCTTATCCAAATTATCTCATCATCATCATCATCATCATCACCATTATCAACTTATTACCGGATCACTATAAAATGTCTCCTAGTGCGATAAGTTGAACTCAATCAATCAAATCAAAAATAGCTTTAGTCATGTAAACCTAATACATGCATCTATGAAGCGTTCATATAATATATTTCGCATTATTTTAATTCGTGACCCATTATTTCAATTAACATAGTAGTGAGTTGATTATGATAACTACATTCATTAACTTAAAACAAAAGCTAGGAGTGGAGAGCAAACGTGCCCAGGTCTAAGAAGATGCCTCACCCAACTTAGCCGGGTTTTTATTATAACCATTTAACATAGTCAATAATTCATTATTTACTATTATGTTAGAGCAATTCAAAACTGGAGCTTTCTGATTTTTTATGTAATGCTTAATATCATGATAAGATTATTCTTTAAGTATTTTCTATCATCTATTGTGCAATCAATCGTGCCCTTTCGCGTATATACAAATTGAAGTTAACTTATACGCGATCGAATAAGTAGAATCTCTCACTTAGCACTAGGGTGTGTCTCCTCTTAGCATTTCTCACATTAAGAGGAGGCTGAGGCACTCTCAGACAGGGTTGTGGCCGTATTCTACAATGTTGGCCAAGTGCGTATTAGTAGACTCTAAACGCTTTTGAAAACATTATGGAGATTAATACTCAGGCATGCAGATGGCCTCACGATATATTGATATATTCGAAGCAAGTTATATTTAAATTAAAAATTAAATTAAAAGACGAGAAGTACGACGAAGCTCCGCATAGTTAAAAATATGTGCTGAAAGGGAGGCCGAAGTCTTAAACACTAGGTCATCAAAAATTATATAATTCCCTTTTGCCTCGTCTACTAATTTGTCTTTGACAAGCCATCTGGTATGTATCAAATCAAATCGTTTATTTTGCACAGATTGTGTCGGTATATTGGTGTTACATTAAATTAGTGATGCTTAACAATCTGCCGGGTAGGCATGCAAAAAATAATATTTTAAGATTTATGTTTCTGGTCAATTAATAGTAAAAGTCAAATGTAAAATTTAATTATTTATAAATGTAACTATATATTTCTGTCTCTTAAATATTCTTCAATTGAATAGTATTGATTCCTCATTAAAAATTCTTTAATTTTATTTTTAAATTTAGTAAAATTCAGTTTTCGGTCAGCATAATATGTTTCCTTTTTTTCCGAATTACAAGACCATACTGTGCCAGCGAATTACTCCTAAAGATATATAATATATATAATTATATTTAACGCTCAGCTTATTCATTCTAGTCACACTCCATCTCGCGATCTGGAATCTTCTCTCATTTTATCGGCCATACATTTTTACATCCCGCAAAAACGATGTACGATCAGCTAGCAAAATATCTTGTAGCAACCGATACGAAATAACCATCAAATATAACCGTGCTAGAACTATAAAAACCGCGGTTAGGTATATGATTATATGTAGAGTTTACGGCACAAAGTTCACCGTACTCTACTTTGAGCGGAAATACGATCGAAGGCTTGTCGTGAAAGCCCGATAAATCATACCTTATCGGCTCGGGGATCAGCGCTCACCAGCGATACAATTCTCGTAATGATAACTTCGACGTTCGGGGAACTACAGAAAATATTACGCGTTTCATGCACTGTTTAAAGAATTCAAATTCAAGTAATCTTTATTCAAGAACTCTACATCTATAGATCACAACGGTTTATTTATTCTTTATTTGTACACCACATATTAATATAAATAATAAGAAAAACAAGAAGAAACAGGATACAAAAGGCGGCCTTATCGCTTACCAGCGATCTCTGCCAGGCAACCTTAGGATTAGGAAAAAAGAAAGTAGAAGAAAGTAGGTGGCGTAAGTAGTAATATAAGAAAATACCTGCATACTAATAACTACATACTAATACATACACCGGATTACATAAATAATACAATACATTAATAAATATGAATTAAATATACTAATATATACCTTTTAATATTAATAAAAAGAAATAAAATAAACATAAAAGTCGTCATTTTTGCGTGAGGAAATAAAATTTGACAGCTCTTTTAAAAACAGTGAGTGACTTTGACTGTCTTATGCTTAATGGGAGCGCGTTCCATGGGTTGTCCGATATATATATAACTTTCAAGTTAACAAACCTGCAGTAAAACAAAACCACTGACTAAATTCCAATATTAATCAATCATATCAAGTTGACGTTACCTGCTATTAAATTCAAATAAGGCACTTCTTCTTTTTAAAAGGCACTTTTGACGCGTCAATAATTTACATAGTAGTGATATAATTGTTATAACTACATTCGTAAACTCAAAACTAAAGCTATGAGAGTTCCAAACGCGCCCTGGTCTAAGAAGTAGCCCATAACAAACTTGCCGTTTTTTTTTTGTTATCACCATCTCACTTAATCAATAATAAATTATAGTACCTATGGTGATAGAGAATTTACAGCATATAAATATTATAGGGATTTTTATGACTACATCTTTTTCTTTCAGTGTTTTAATATATTTTTTTTAATTACATTAATTTTGCATTGTGATTATTTTTTCAACTGTATATAGTATGCGAATTCGGTTTAAGGACATGTTATGTTGCCTATTTTTTAAATTGTCGATAATGACTTTTCTCATTTCTTCTATTACCATGTTGAAACAGATTGCAACTAGGTATATAAGGCTTCGTTCAGACGTAAGTAATCAGTTCCCTATTACGAATACTTCGCTGACCGTCTGTCTGTCAGCAACCTCTGTCTTATACATCGAAACGAAATAGGTAGAGTACAACTTTCATTGAATGTGTACTACCTACTCGTATTTCTATTGCATATAATAACAACTTTTGACGACCTCCTTTGCGCAACGCATGTGCTGTGGCATATTAAAGTGGTAGGTCCTAGATACAATTCCCGGCTCGAGTCTGGTCGAGTTAATAAAAAATAAAAATAAAACATTTTATTTCAGGTCAGGGCCCATATAAAACCTTATAAAATTTAAATACAATATAAAATTTAGAAACTATGTTAATAGTAAAGTTCAATTCAAATGAAAGAAATGAACTTAATAGATATAAGTTAAAAAAATAATATATTATTCATTTCTAAGTTGTAAGATTTCCGTATCTTTGCGGTTTTTTTTTAGTAAAGTAAATTAGTAATTGTAAAGTTAATTTGTTTTTTTGTAATCGGTCCACTTAAAATGTATCTGTGGTTTACGTGGTTGACGCCACGGTAAATAATATTAGGTGTAAGTTTGATTGTTATATATTATACTGTGGCTTTGTTTGTAAACCCAAATAAATAAATAAAATAAATATATAAAATAATTTAAAAATAATTAATATTATTAAAATGATGATTGTGATATTCAGTTAAAAAGCGTGGCTCCGCTTGTGCTACAGCTCATGGGCGACCGTAATCACTTGACCCGTCTACCAGGTTGCCCACGGTATAAATATATAAAAATAAAATAATATCTATATCTATAAAAATCAATTGTTGTTCGTTGGTCTCGCTAAAACTCGAGAACGGCTGAACGAATTTATCTTATCTTGGTCTTGAAATGTTCGTGGAGGTCTGGGGAAGGTTTAAAAGGTGAGAAAAATTCGAATAATTGCCGGGAAATCCCTAAAAACTGCCCTTTTCTTTTTCCCATATAAACGTTCTCTAAATAAAATGTGAAGTCAATTTGAACTTCATTTCTATTCAATAAAGTTCATATGAAATTATAATCACTCACTGTTGTCTAAGAAATGTAGGTGTGTTCCTAACTTGCAACTTTGCAATTTATATTTAGGCAATATTTTATCCCGGTATTTCCACGGAAACGAAAACTACGCGGGTGAAACCGCGAGTCTCAGCTAGTTTTTAATAAAAAATGAAACTGAAAACGAAAATTAAAGAAGCTTAAACAAGAAACTTTGATTTCTTGCAATTTTTATGCTTGAGCTTTAAAAAAATAAGTTTTACTCATGCGATTGATTGCAGTGCAGTGGATAAAAAGCCTTAGAATACATCAGAGCTAGAGGATCGGAACTGGCGAGACGTAATCAATATTGGTTTTAGTTCCAATAAAGTCTGGGGAGATATTCGTTTGAATGGCTGAGCATAGATCCGCAGGGTTTTACAAGTGTATAAATAGGTATCCTCCGAGAATATTAAACTTTAAAACCCCTATTTAACAGATTTTTTTAAACTTTCATCTGTAACACTAAAAATGACGGCGTCGCGTCGGCCTTCCGGATGGATTACTCAGTTTCATAAACTTGATATTTCCTCCGAGTATAGGTAAAAAACTAATCAGACAAAACCAAAGACGTACAAAACTAAACACTGGAACATGTATCGATATAAAACATTATAGTTTTATTTATTAAAACCATCTTTATTGTTAAAGAAAATACTGAAAGAAAAATGAAAAAAAAAAATACATATAACGATCTCTCCCAGGCTACCAAAGGATCCAACATATACGAGTATATGAAAGACGGGAAATCTCAACAATCATACATATATACACACTAATAATCACATATATATAGTAAGGAATAACGTAAATAAATAATTTCTATAATATATACATGCTGATGTTAAAGAATGATTAATTTTAGATAGATATCTATCTAAAAATTACTATGACTACTGATAGCCTTTATAGGCTACTTGAACAAATAGGCCTTTATAACAAAAGCACCAAAGGTATGAATCTCTACTGTTTCCTCTATTACACAGACTTCGCTCAAAACAGTATTACATTAATATATATATATATATTAATGTAATACTGTATGTATGTATGTACTGTATCTTTTGCGTTATCATCATCATCATGATCAACCCATTACCGGCTCACTACAGAGCACGGGTCGCCTCTCAATATGAGAAGGATTTGGGTCCACCACACTGGCCATGTGCGGATTGGCAGACTTCACACGACTTTGAGAACATTATGGAGAACTCTCAGGCGTGCAGGTTTCCTCACGATGTTTTCTTTCACAGTTGAAGCGAGTGATATTTTAATTTTTTAAAAACGCACATAACTCCAAAAATTTAGAGCGTGCCCGGATTCAACCGCCGACCTCTGATTGGGAAGCTGACGCCCTAACCACTAAGCTAACACCGCTTTCTTTTGCGTAATATATATTATTTGCAATTATATTAAACATGTCTATCTTACAAAACGTGACGTCACTGTAAGATTCCTTTGGTACCCCTTTGTGTGTAATTTGTTTTTACATTTTTTTTTGTTGTTGTGACGTCACTCTGGTCTCAGCTGAAAGTCAGCGACGTGTTTTTCATATAAGGCACGACATAATATGCTGAGCTGCCCTTTCTGGTTGGTGTTACAGACAGACATAAAGTTTCTGATTAGAATAAGATGTACTTGTGTAACACGATATGAAATTAAATACATTTTCTTTCTTCTTTTTTGCATTATGCGCGAATATATTTTGATATTTATTTTTTTAATTTTTATATTATACAATTTTATTGCATACATATTGAAAGGAAAAAAGAGAACAACAAGAAATACATAATATAAAAGCAAAAGGCGACCTTATCACTTAAAGCCTGGGAGGAGTCACGTGACGCACTTGGTGTCTTTTGTGATTTGTCCAAGGCGTTCGATTGTGTTCAACATGAAACATTGGTCAGAAAATTACACCACTATGGAATTAAGGGTATTGCTCTAGATTTAATGATATCTTATCTAAGCGATAGAATTCAAAAAGTTGAAGTTAATGGAAAGCGGTCTAACGGTTCATTTGTAAAAATAGGAGTCCCTCAGGGATCTATTTTAGGGCCTTTTCTGTTCCTCATTTACATTAATGACCTTCCTTACCTTGCTAAGGATAGTCATGGGATAGTATTGTTTGCTGATGATACATCACTCATGTTTAAAATTAAGCGTCATGAGAAATCTTTTGACGATGTAAACAACTATCTCGCTAAAGTAGTAGAATGGTTTGAAGTCAATAATTTGGCACTAAATGAAAAAAAAACTAAGTGCATTAAATTTACATTACCGAATGTTAAACATGTAAATACCACTGTACTGCTTAAAAATGAGGAATTAGAACTGGTAAATACTACAGTTTTTCTTGGAATAACTTTAGATGCAAAGCTTCAATGGGGCCCTCATATAGATCATTTATCGAACAGACTTAGTTCTGCTGCATACGCGGTTAAAAAGATACGCCATATGACAAACATAGAAACGGCTAGGCTTGTATATTTTAGTTACTTTCATAGTATTATGTCATATGGTATTTTATTATGGGGTAATGCGGCCGATATTGACACTATATTCGTGCTGCAGAAGAGGGCTGTTCGTGCAATTTATAATATGGCTCCAAGAGAGTCATTAAGAAAAAAATTTAAGGAAATAAAAATAATGACATTGCATTGCCAATACATATTTGAAAATTTAATGTATGTCCACAGAAATATAACAAAATTCAATAAAAAATGCGATTGCAACAATCTTAACATCAGAAGTAAAAATAAACTTGTGTTGCACGCTACTAGACTACAAAAAATTAGAAATTCATTTAAAGGTAATTGTATACAATTTTATAACAAATTGCCTAATGAGATTTCTGAGATGTCTCTCAATAAGTTCAAAGTTTATATAAAACGTAAGCTTGTAGAAAAGTCCTACTATAGTGTAAAGGATTACGTAAATGATAAACAAGCATGGGTGTGAAATATTGCTCTAATAAGATAGCTCTTAATATAATTTTAAGTGGCATGTGAGATGGTGATAACAAAAAGAAAATTTACCTGGCTAAGTTTGTTGTGGGCTTCTTCTTAGACCGGGGCGCGTTTGGAACCCTCATAGCTTTAGTTTTAAGTATACGAATGTAGTTATCACCATCAAATCACTACTTTGTAAATTATTGACGCGTCAAAAGCGCCTTTTAAAGGACTATTTGAATAAAGATTATTTGAATTTGAATTTGAATTTAAAGCGATCTCTTCCAGGCCACCTTTTTGTAAGAAGCTGACAGAAATAAAAGACGGGAAATCGCAACACTTATACAAATATACATACTAATAATTACATACTATTAAAATTGTATTGTGCAATCGAAGGTAACGTCGTCACAGTAATACAGAGTATGCATCGTCCAAGTGTATCGATGTGTAGCGAGATGCAATGGCGTGTATCGAGACGCATTTTCATTCATTAAAGTGGTACGGCTGACTCTGAGGTAGGCTTAGAGATAGTCGACGGCCCTGCACGGTCGTAATCATATACAAAAGTTATCGAAATTTCAGTCTAAAACAAACTGTTTCATAGCTGGTGCTTTAAGGCTCTTTTTAATTTTATATATTTAAATTAATTTGTTTCGCCATTTAATACTTTCATAATGTTAATAATTGATATAAAATTTGCACGCTATTAATTAAGTAGAATGTCATAGCCTCTTAACGGACTTAATTTACTAAAATCTGAATATTGCACATACATTCTGGCAAATAAATAATGATAATTATTTTAAATTGAAAAATCTGGCAACTAACAGCCTCGTAGTTGGTAGTTATCCACCCAAATATGTAATTTAAAAACGTCTGGATTGGTGGGAGGCTTCAGCCGTGGCTAGTTACCACCCTACCGACAAAGACGTGTCGCCAAGCGATTTAGCGTTCCGGCACGATGCCGCGTAGAAACCGAAAGGAGTATGGGTTTACCATACCCCTTACAGGGTAGCCCGCTACCATCTTAGACTGTATCATCACTTACCATCAGGTGAGATTGCCGTCAAGAGCTAACTTGTAGTGGATTAAAAAAAACGTTACTAAGTATATATTTAAAACTGGTTGACTTCTTCTTTGTTTGTTTGTATTTGAATAGTTGTTGCCGTAATGAGGCGAAAGACATACGTTTTGACAAACAAATCATGCGATGTGTTAATATTTATATCGAGCTAATGAGGAATGGAGGTTAAAACAACCCATTTTAAAAGTTTGCGTGGGGACATGGAATTCACGCTCAGAGGCCTCGTGGCAAGTCATAAAATTCACTTGCCACATTTTATTATAACAAATAAACTTAAATTATACATCTTTAAGTTGACCACCAGTTTACCTTTAAACTTGTCAGAAATTTACCGAGTTTAGAAATGAGACCTTACTATAACTTTACTTAAAATAAACGCGAAAGCTTGAATTTACGTATGTTTGTTAGTCTTTCACGCAAAAACTACGGAACCAATTTGAATTAAATTTGGAATGGAGATAGATTATACTTTGGATTAAAAGATAGGTTACTTTTTATTCTGGAAAATTGTATGATTCCCGCGGGAAAACCAAAAACGCGGACGAAGCCGCTAGCCACAGATAGCTAGTTAACTATACTAATTTTAAACTGCATCTTTACTGGCATCCTGCTTTAGACCAATCACAAGAGCTTTGAGAGAGAAGGAGTTTTGTACTTGGTTTGGATTTTATAGACTAAAGGTCAAGGGATGTCGATGTATGGGCCAGTTTAATAATATAAAAAAATAGCAGTCCTTCGACTAAGAGAGATCATAATTGACGTTACAAAATTATTTTAGTACCCTGTGCTTATTTATAATCTGTCGCTAAAGTGCGAGGTTAAATAAGTCTGCCTTTGAAGGGAAATACGAGTTGCCTGCAGTATACAAACCTTTAGACTTTCTGTGGCAGTAAAATGAAATCTAGCGAACTTGTTCGCAAAATAAATTGCGAATAACCACGGAAAGCTTCGTGCGAGTGTTCATATTTTATGAAATATTGACTGGCTCTCGTTTTAGTTTTTTTATTGTTCATTTATGTATTACGTATGACCTAGGCTTCATATTTATGTTATACACGATCATAAATATTCCTCTACTATGTATTACATATTCACAATACATAATACCGGAATATTTGTTATATTCTTACGTAAAATTGGGCGTTGATTATTTGATCTATAACAAACCTCGCATGAAATATAATTTTAAGCTTTTTTATTTTTTATCACGCAGTATGTATACGGTATATAATTTTGTGCATTTTAATTAATTACTTCTATGTAATTAACACGCACGTGTTAATTTAATACGATTTTCTTGAAAACTCTAAGGACGTCCGCCCAGTAATCAGAGGTCGGGAATTCGATCCCGGGCACGCACCTCTATCTTTTCGGTGTTTCGGGTATGTGCGTTTTTAAGTTATTAAAATATAATCTGCTTCAACGGTGAAGGAAAACAGCGTGAGGAAACCTGCATGCATGAGAGTTCTCCATAATGTTGTCAGGCGCGTGTCATCATCACATCATCACTTCAACCGATAGACGTCCACTGCTGGACATAGGTCTTTTGTAAGGAGTTCCAACGGCCACGGTCTTGGGCCGCTTGTATCCAGCGGCTCCCTGCGACTCGTTTGATGTCGTCTGTCCACCTTGTTGAGGGTCGACCAACGCTACGTTTATCAGGGGCGTGTGATGTCTGCCAATCCGCGCATGGCCAGCGTGTTGGACTAACCCTTCTCATATAGAGGGAGACCCGTGTTCTGTAGTGAGCCGACAATGGGTTGATCATGATGATGAATATAGTGGGTAAATTATGTTATAATCCACTACATATCATACATATCTTAAATCCAACTTTTCAATAAAAACCGCGCGTAATTAATCACGACTATTAAAATCCTGAAATTCACAGCCGGTACGCGACAGCGTAGAAACCAATTAGGTATGTAGGTGTACCATACTCCTAACAGGTTAGCCCGCTACCATCTTAGACTGCATCATCACTTTCATCAGATAAAATTTCCGTTGCGGTCTAACTTGTGGTAGATAAAAAAATATATAGTTATTTTAACGTATACAGTCTTACATAATAGTGAACAAAAAACTGATAAAAATAATAAAAAATAGTTATTTTGACGTATATAGTCTTACATAATAGTGAACAAAAAACTGATAAAAATGAGCTATCAATGCGGTATTCAAAGATGGCGCCGTTCTGTCTAGACTCGAAGACCTCGGCTAAGATGTATGGAATAATGACGCCATATTAATGTACGTAGTTCATTGTGATGTATACTTTCCAAGCCAAGTTTAGGGATCTGTTTTGTCGTCCTTGGAGATAGATAATATCGAGTTACAGTTTAATGTGGGTAGTTCATTCTGGGGCACTATGATCGATTACATTGTTTATGAGTTTGTGCTCACCAAGAGGATTTAAGCTGTGATAGCCTAGTGTTTAGGGCGTCAACCTTCTAAACAGAGGTCAGCGGTTCGAATCCAGGCACGCACCTCTAACTTTTCGGAGTTATATGCGTTAAAAAAAAAAAAATATCACTTCAACGGTGAAGAAAAACATCATGAGGAAACCTGCACGCCTAAGAGTTCTCCATAATGTTCTCAAAGGCGTGTGAAGTCTGCCAATCCGCATATGGCCAGCGTGGTGGACTATGGCCAAACCCTTTCATTTTGGGAGGAGACCCGTGCTCTGTAGTGAGCCGGCAATGGGTTGATCATGATAATAAATATAGGTTACATCGTCGCCTGCATAAAAGCTGGCCCTAAAGATTTTTTTTATCGGCTATTAGGGATTTTCCCAGAGATAGCATTTTAATTGGTTAGTGAGTCTTCCGAGATACAGTCTCAACTAGTTCAGAAAACCAGTGCATAATGTTACCGTAGTAATAGAATATTTTAGTTTTACAACTTATATATATATCGGCGCGAAGGAGTTATTAACTTCATTCAGCGGCGCCAAGAAAATCAAGAATTCAATAATTATCCACATTTCTTTGTTAATCGGTGTAGACGGTAGCAATCAATTTTGTACAAGCATGCTTTGCTATAAATACGGGCGGTTGTTGCCTTTCGTGGCATTCTCGCTCGAAACGTCGGGCCGTTCGGACCTCTTAGTTATTGTCGCAATAAAAATATAATTCCTCAAGTTGTGGTTTTAATTACTATGAGCGAAAGTAAACTAAAGCTTAACGTCAGCAATGCTGACGTCACTCTTACTAAAAACAACTCCGACGGCCTTGACTCGTCATATAACATATGTATAATGTCAATTGTGTTAACTTTAGCTTTAGTTGTAATTTGTACTTATAATAAATTACTTTAAAAAAAAGTCGTTTGCTCTATTTTAAATTTGCCGATTCTACTTGAGTTTACGTAGTGAGTCAAATATGTACCTTGTATTTGAGTGGTAACAGTTGTTATAATGTTTCTATTTTCAAGGGTTCTTCCAAATTCCAATGTTAAATACATAGGTAAGTCAAAAGTTATCAGCCAAAAGTAAAATTTGTTCGTCTCTCATTGATTACAAATTGGGTAAATCTTACCTGTGCTTTGTCATGCTTGTCTCTGAACCGATCGGCGTCAAGTTGGGCAGTGTCTCGTTCCTTCTGCAATCTCGCTGCTTGACCGAGGGCTTTATCCAGCTGTGACTGTAGCGACTCGAAATCGTACGCAGACTTTTCTCGATCTACTTGCAACTGTTGATAAAAAATTATATCTATTGAAGACCGACTGACAGGTCACGCAAAAGAGTACGTACGGTGGTACTTTAAGAATTTAAAAAAATATGCATAAATGAACTATTGCTTATCCGTCAAACTATGAGTAAATGACATTATATTTTACATAAAATGTTATTTTATTATTTTACATAAATTTCAAATATACTTTACTTTACTTTTTATGAACTTATGTGCGCAATCTCATACCTAATTACCTTTGTGTTTTTTTTAAACCATTGTATAGTATGCTTTGTATTCATAGAAAATACTTTTAGTACTAATTCTATTTATATAGTGTCAAACAAGTTTATATGATGAAAGTACAATAGCTATTTATAATATTGTATACATGAAACTTCGTGAAATTTTATTAATTCCTACTTAAAACTGAGTTGGATTTCTCCGTAGCAGATTATGGTTTAACAAAATTATTCAGTGTTTTCTGGAGGAGATCGCTAAAAGCGGTTTATTTTTCTTGCTATTTCTACTTTTGTAGTTTGTAATTTTGCGTATTAATATAAGACATTATAAATATATAATTAAATACGACGTGTAAGAGAAATCCGAAAAAAATCTGGAGGGTTTCCATGCACTAATGTTAGAGATTGACCTGTAAAAGTATTGAATAAAACGGAGTGTCTCTTTTCTCTATTATTTAACTCAATGGAGTTTATGCGATAGAATGAAGTATTTTTCATTCTCCCAAAGATACTTATTTCTAATATTTTCTACATGTTCTATTATTAATGTAATAATTGTGGTTATCTTTGATTTATCATTAATAATAGAAAACTCTTTATTTTTTCGACTTTGTTTATATTAATTTTTGTAAAAGTAACTTACCTTTCTCACTTCAACAGCTGATTTATCCAACTTCTCTTGCAGTTTGTCAATCTCCGAGTGCGCGGAATCCAATGACGCCTGGAGTTTGTCTTGCTGTAATTGCGCCTTGCCCAGAGTAGCTTGAGTTCTTTCCAGTTCCTCACGTGCCTTATCGAGTTCTGCCGTTGCCTTGTCGCGTTCGGAGTGCAGGCGACTTACAGATGCTTGCACGCTTTGGGACAAAGAGTTGAATTTGTTAACTTCTTTCATACTTATTTTTATCTATTATTTATATCTATTATTAATGTAAAAGTGTTTCTATCTTGATTCTTTATGTTCTTAAAAAAATTGGCACAGTGTAATCTTGGATTTTGGTAAAATATTTTATTCCGAAAAGTCTCAGTAAATGGTGGAGTGGTATTTAACTGCTTAAGCGATTTTGGTGAAATGTTCATAGAGATGACACATAAACAAACGTGGACGTAGTCGCCAATAAAATAGTTTGTTGTAATGAAATTTTAACATAATATACACAAATTTTACCATCCATGTAAAAAGTATTTGATATTGCAGAGGAATGCTAAATTAAAAACGTTGAAAATTAATTAAGCAATCTACGATAGAATTAGGTAACAATTCATCACAATATTTAGCCTATTTATATATGATAGCTCATAAACAAAATGTTTATTAATCATAGTTAATGTTTTTCCAGACAGCAATTCTAATATAATTCTCAACAGTTGCATTTTTATTTAAAACTTCTATTTTAAATTATCCCTCATTATTTTAATATATTTATTCTTTAATTTGTACCATGTATTAGTACAAACTCATTGAGAATTTAATAAAGTTAACTTCTAAACCTCAAAAATAAAGTAAGAAATCTAGATAGTTACCGATCGTATTCTTCCTTCAGACTATCTTGTTCAGTTTGTGCATTTTCAAGTTTTGCTTTGAGACGATAGACTTCGCCCTGTGACTTTTCCAACTTATCTTGAAGCGCGCTGGCTTCGGATCTAGCTCTTTCGGCATCCGCCTGAGTTACTCTCAGTTCTGCGAGCGTTCTTCGTAATTCTGCAGCGTTCTTATCAGCTTTCTCTTGAACTCGGTCTAATTCTTGAGATGTGGTCAGTGTGCTCCTACCAAACGTTGTCTGAGATCTTTCCAATTCGTGTTTTAATCGCTCATTCTCAAGTTCAAGTCGGGCCAATCGTTGTTTTGCCGCTTCCCAATCAGCTCCCGATCTACCAACTTCACTAGCCGCCTTGTCTAATTCAGCCTTTGATTTTCCTAGCTCAGATTGTGAACTTTCCAATTTAGCTTCAAGCCTGTCTTTCTCCGCTTGAGCTCTTTCTAGCCTGGCGCCAAGTTTTTCAACTTCACTTTCAAGTGCGTGAAGCTTCATTTTATAATCTGCTATCTCTCTTTCATGCAGCTCTCTTTCTTCATTTTTCTCATGTTCAGCTCTATCTCTTTGTTCTCTAAGTTGTTGTATTTGCTTTTCTTTGTCACCGATGACTTCTTCAAGGGAGGAAAGTGCACCTTCAGATGAACAATGGTGCGCTTGCATTGCATTTAGTCTAGCTCTCGCCATATCGACTTGATTGTCTTTTTCCTTGAGGAGGTCTTCAAGGTTTTCAATCTGAAAGAAGGTTGCGTTATGTAATTACAAAAATTCAGGAAAAATATAGACAATATAAAATAGATAATGTAATTAAATAAAGAAATAAAGTAAAATGAAACAAAAATATACATACCTTTTAAAATAAGATAAAATAACAGAACACCAAAATAAGAAAAATAAACAACACTAGCACTAAACAAAACACCTTTTTAAACTGCAACGTAAAAAAAATACACAGAAATATAACAAAGCAATCGACTTAGCAACTTTTGATTTTATTTTGTGAATAGCAGAAACTTACATTATCTATAATCGACTTAAATGCAAACACAAATTAACAATGGGGAAGGAGGACAAAACAATAAATATAACAAAGCCTAAATTTAATTGTATAACTATTATACATAAATCCATATTTATCACAAAACTAAAGCAAAAAAATTTCAAAATTTCAAGGGTAATTCGTGAAACTATGAATTTAGCAACTAAAAACAATTAACCATAGCGCAAACAATTTTAACTAGTTAACTTTTTGGCAATTGAAGGGTCCACCCTCGAACCAAAAAGTTTATCGAGTTTCCCCATGGAATTTTCGTCCGTTTAAATAATAGTTTAAACCAAAGTTAAGTGCCCCACTTAATTTTATTGCTTGAGCTGTTTTAGTTAACTACTTAAATTTGTTCAACAAAAACACATTTAAGCCAATAAGAGGATTTTATTTTATATAAAATTTTACTGATCATACTTAAAAAAATATTTGGTAAATGGAATGTATGGCTTAATACACTTTTTTTCAAATTTTTGCAACTACGATATCTCAATTAGCAATATAAGCAATTATATATGTACAATAGTGTATTTAAAAATACAGTATTTTAAGAAATGTAGGGTCTAGCAAAACTTGCTTTGAATTTTTAAATACAATTACTTATATTCAAGTGATACGAGATTATCATTAAGTTTTTCAGTGAATACTAATAATCTTTGTATAACTTTTAGTAATCACCACCTTATATACAAAATTACTAGCTGCTACTGCTTTTTGTATCTCAAGAACCATAACTTTTTAAGTAGTTTTGTGGTGTCATCTACAAAATCTGCCGCAGCATCCATTCATTACCTTCCTCTGCAGCACGTTAATCTTCCGATCCTTGATCTCTGAGTGATCTCTTAGTTCCGCCAATTCGTGAGCGGCCGCGAGCACCGCTGCAGTCTTCTTCTCCACCATCCTGCTCTTTTCATCAAGTCGAGCTTTCAGTTCTTCCACCTGTTGAAAAGAATAATTGATCATATCTATCACTCGTCAACTCATATTTTTTCTCTTCAACTGTAGGATACTTCGCCACTGAGTGAATTTTTGTTTGTTGTATTTATTGAAGCTTAAAGCTAAACTCTATCAAAATTAGACTAGAGCAACAAGCAGACTGTCACAATTAGTAAAAATCTATGAAAAATAAAACTCAATAGAACCCTAGCTCAAAATATCGTAGATTGGCTTTCAAAATTCAAAGTTGCGAATTTTCTTGAAAAATATAGTACGACAGCATTAGTATTGAGCATAAATCCGATAATTTATTTCTTAACTTCACTATCAAAATTCATTAGGTTCAATCATTGACCAAGTCAAGACTTCCAAGTTATGAGTGATGTCACATAAGAAAATCATAATCGTTCGTCATATCCATCTCAGTCGATTTCATATTTTACCCCAGAGTCATTTTAAAATGATTCTCATAAGTATTACGAACTCATAGCATAATATGCAATTACAGACCTCGGAAGCGTTCGAGTTTCTGGAATCGAAACACTTTTACGTCCGAATAAATAGATAGCTTCTGGTTTTGAAGCTCGAGGGCTCCTAGAAGAAACTTTGTGAGGTGAAAATAAGAATATGGAATGTAAGTCAACAAACTAAGGAACATGATGCTCTTCGTTGGCTTACTACGTTTGTTTAATTTCGTTGTCATTTGCGATGTAAGCAATCCAATTTTGTTACTAAAGTAATTTACAACAAATTGACTTTCAAATCAGGCCGTTTTTTAACTTAAACTACCAAATATCTAATAAAATAGTGTAAATTAATTATATACAAATGGAGCCATTTGGTCTTTATTTACCATAAAATATGTATTTTAAGTTTTTATCTTACATCAGTCTGGAGCATGCTATAATGTTCTTCTTTGGCGCAAAGCGATTCTTTAAGGACGGCTATGTGTCGCTGGTAGTCTTGATGCTGCTCCTCTAGTGCCTTCATCTTCGCTGCCATCCCAAGAATCTCCTGGTCTCGTCTCTGAATCTCCAGACGAAACTCATCCAACTGCTCAATCACCGTCCACCCGAAAGGTTGTACATAATTAAATAAATCCAAACACCAAATTAGTAGATAAAAATACTTGAAAACAATCAGTCCAAAAATACAAAAATCTATCTACATAGGCAAATAGTAATGGCAGATATGATATTGATGTCGATATAAATCTACATTCAAAAACGATTATAACCATCAAAGAGAAGGAACGAGTTGTTGTTAGTATCGATGATGAAGCAACGCAAGCTTATTAGTAAGTAGTTATTTGTAACGAAGAAATGTTTCCAGCATCATTCACAATATATGACAAAAGTGCCATGGAAGACATGTTAGTTGTTACATCTCAAATGTTTTCACATGCATATCACGTTTATTACCACACAGACAAAATTCAAAACTGTATCCTTAAACTTAATAAGATATTGAAAAACGAACATACTGCTGGAAAACTTTCCTTTAGAACTAACACTAAATTAGTATGGAAAATTGAAGCTTAAATGAGCATCAACGGAAAGTTTTCCAGTGTTAAATGTCTAAAAGAGTCAAATGCCGACGAAGTACGGGCGCCTATGTTGTGATACATTTATCTACCGATAGTATGACAGAGACTGATGATGGCTACATGAAGAGGCCAGGACGTGTGAGCTAGACTAGTGATGAGTGACGCGGGACCAAGCTGCGTACTGGACGATGAGTTGCGTTCAAAACACCAAAAGCGAAACATGATCAGGAATTTGACAAAAACGCACCCGAATTACTCGCTCGATGCATACGACCTCAACAGTCTTTATTAACAGTCTCTAAATCATCAATTTGGTGTTAGAGTAATCGATCTCAGACGCTTCGATAACCATAAAGTTCATATCTAAAATACCGCACCTAGGATTCTACTTAACAAAAATATTCGACTGTTCAAGAATATAATCTCTTATTTTAATTAAAAATAGCTCTAACAGTGAACAAGTTTACATAAAAATATTTCGAGTCGACGACTCGGCTAAGATCGGTCTTAAAGCGATAAATTGACACGGGATCGTCGGCGGGTGCGCGGTGCGCGGCCGGGCAGCCGGCACGGCTCACAGGGTGGTGACGCTAGAGTAGTAGGGCGGCCGGCACGAGCGGCCGGCGCGGGGCGAGGCGCGCGGCCGCGGCGGCGCGCTCATGCGCCCGTCCTTGGTGATGCGCACGTCGTTCAGCAGGAAACTTACTTGTCGCTTGTAGGGAGGGTCGGCCTTATCGTATAGCGAGGCGTGGCTGGGCGCGAGCGAGGGCGGCGGCGGCGAGCCGAGCGCGGCCAGCTCGCTCTCGAGCAGCACGACCTGCCGCTCCAACGTGGCGATGCGCGCCTCCTTGGTCTCCAGCACGGCGGTGAGCGTGGCGCCCGCCGAGCCGCCCGGCAGCCCCGCCGCCGCCAGCGCGCGCTCCAGCTGCACCTGCAGCGCCCGCAGCGTGTCCGCCGTCGCCTTGAGCTCCTGCCACACGCCAGTAGTCAGCCGCCCGCCGCCCACACCACACCCGCCCCACCACACCACCTCACCGAGCCGCCAGCTACTCGACCACCACACTGGGGCTGCGCACCACCCACGGAGCACGCGCAGCCCCAGTCACAGGAGGCGGTACACAAAATTTAATGATTGCTCAAACTGAACCAATGAAATTTACACGAGACGGTCTTCGCTAGGGTTCATGTGACGGGGACATAATGAGCTAAACATGCAATGTCGTGAGTCAGTGTTCGTGTCGCTCTTTAGGTTCAAAAATTTTGTTGTGTTCGGGCCGAATTGAAGGATTTAGATTTGAGATTGAATTGGTTTTTATTGTAGGTCGACGTGTGGGTGGAGGAATCGATAAGAGAATGAAAAAAGGTGCTCGGGGTTTCAAGCTCGAGGTGTACAAAGACCGTGGAGAGTAAGCGAGAGCCGGTCGAAATTGAAAGAAGCCAGAGTAAAAGAGGAAGAAGGTCGATTGGACACAAATAAGCGACGCGACAGAGACATCGGCTGGAGACAAATGAATGAAATGAAACTATCAAGAGCAACGCTAAGAGAAACAGTGATTTGATAAAGGTATCACAAAATAAAACGCCCATGTGTTTATCAATATTTATAAGTAAATATGAGGAAGCAAAGTGACGTGCAAACATACGACTAATACACGGTGCAGGATTATACAATATGGAACACCATAGACACTTTTTCGTTTAACAATAAACAGAAGAAAGTCCATTCTGGTTCAACATGCAATACAACATTCAAATAACATCAACACAACAATTACCTGTTTTTGTGCCATTGCTTGCATTTGTTGAAACATCTGTCTTTCTTCTTCTTTACCTGGAAAAAGTCTAAGTTACGTATCCACTTCGTTAAGGCTAAATAAAATGCAATCAGTATACATATCTAGTATCGCCAATGCCTCGAACGTACCCATTCCTTTATTTTGTAGCATTTCCAGTAGTTTCTTGATGCTTTCATCTCTTGCTTGTAACGTTTGCTTCTGGGTTTCGATCCTTAGTTCCAACTCCTAATAAAACAAAGTTTAAATATTTTTACTATGTGCTCTTGTTAAATTCTGAAATGAAAACATGTCATCTATATAAAATTTCTATTAAGAATTTTAGATGTACACACGAATTGTTTAATATTTACTAATGACCAGCGATGGCTTAAATCACACCTGATAGTGATGACACAGATTTTGGTGGAACGAGCTTAGCTCGAACCATCTATAAATCACGATGCCTCGATGTGAGATTATATTTAAGTCTAGTGACAGTTTCTTTTATTTAAGGATTGTGTAGAATGGTTGCCACCGTTTCAGTTTTGAGGCGAGAGCCGAAGCTTTGCCAGAGGTTGAGGCCTAGATTCTGAAGAAAATTTGGGGAACGTCGAAAATGGCTACTTGCATAAGACCAGGACTTCAGCTTATACCTTATTTACATTGGTCACGTTTTCAGCGAATTAGAATATTGCCGGTAGGACAGTTGCGAGTAAACTTAGCTTGCAATCTGCCTTGTGATAAGATCCAAATAGATCGATTCTTATTCACTTGATAGTTCAGCCCTCTTCGCGCACTTGATTATCTACTGGCATAAAACAATCAAAGGTTGTATACGTCCTATGCGATATTTGCCCATATTCATTTTGGATTATTTGTTTGGTGTTACGTTTTCTGTCCGCTCCATAGCTGCTTTGCTCGCTGGAGTACAAGCCAGTGTCCAGGTCTTCACCACTTGCCGCTGAACATGTACTCTCTACTTGCCAGTGTCCTGACCACTGTAGATCAAGCATTAGGGTATCGTTTGAAACATAGCTCGAAGAGCACTCCCAACCTCACGGAGACCGTGCGCCACAGGGACAATAAATGGGCCCCAATTCCAAGTAACGTATGAATCGGGCCACATGTCTTCGAGAGATGTTTAGTTTTTTTCTAACCTTTATCGTTTCCCTCAGTATCGCTATCTCTCTCTGCAGATGTTCATTCTCGCCGTACAGTGCCTCCAGTTGTTGTTGTAGCTCGGGAGCGGGTTGTCGTAAGCGAAGCCGCAGTTCTTCTTCAAGTTGTCGTACCAGCATCGCTTGTTTCTGTAACGAAGGAAACAAATATTTGTCATAAAGATAAAGACGACAAAATTACAACATTGAATAAAATGAAAAAGGCATTAAAACGAAAGATACTCGTATATATATCATCATGATCAAACCATTGCCGGCTCACTACAGAGCACGGGTCTCCTCTCCGTATGAGAAGGGTTTCGCCATAATCCACCACGCTGGCCATGTGCGGATTGGCAGACTTCACACGCCATTGAGAACATTATGGAGAACTCTCAGGCATGCAGGTTTCCTTACGATGTTTTCCTTCACCTTTGAAGCGGTGAGGAATATTTTAATTTATTAAATATATAACATATACATAATGGATATGTTTTATACTAAAATATGTTAATTATTGCTGGGAGATTATTCCTTACCGAAGGCACAAGCACTACCGTAAAATTAGACGAAATTATATCATAATTTAATTTTATATATTTTATCAAGTCTTGCTACCGTCCAACCGACAGAGACGTTCCGCCAAGCGAGGTTGCGTTCCAGCATGATTTGACGTAGAAACCAATTATTTTCATGGGTTTACCAAAACCTAAACAGGCTAGCCCGCTACCATCTTGACCGTATCTGATCAGCTGAGATTTCCGTCAAGGGCTAACTAGTAGTGGAATAAAATGCTACCTTTACCGGAAAGTTCAATTTGTAATAATTTATGTGTTTTATAATTAAATTAAATCTGAGTAGGCAATCGCTACTACTAATACAAGTTTAAAAAAGTTAGTGTCTAAGAAATTAATAACCTTTTATTTGAATAAAAATCATCAACCTTATCGTTTTTTAACTATGACTAAAAGTTTGATCGTGTCACAAATTATAAGAAATAAAACTTTGCTGAATCGCGAATAAATTTTCCTCACTCCATCAAAAAAAAATTTCGGGAAAATTCTTCACATATTGCTTACATATAAAAACTTCACACAGTAATTTATATCGCATTAGGCATCTAACTTGTTTAATATACAAAGAACAATGATTTTTAGCTTCAGGAGTAACGTCGTTATTTTATGAAATTACATAATATTTTGTTTCAAATTCTTCTATTCTTATTCTTCTATCTACTGTACCGTTATTAAATGCTTGCGGATTTTATATTTGATTTTAACAAATGATATTTCAATTTCATATAAATTAATTTTTCCCTTAAAGGGTGAACTTTTATAAATGCGTACTTATCGGAAGTATACGATAAAAGCTATTTAAATGTTTGTGGTTTGAGCTGATATATCATTGAGTCAGTCAGATCGTCAGTCGACTTGACTGGAATCTCACCTGTAAGTTTAAGATAATATGAGCTGATCTGTTAGGGGGTAGGGGTATGATACCCACATAGCTTTAGTTTTAAGCTTACGAATCTAGTTATCACCATCAAATCACTACTATATAAATTATTGACGCGTCAAAAGCGCCTTTTAAAGGACTATTTGAATAAAGATTATTCAAATAGTTTGATAGGCGAGAATACCATTTTCTAGGTTGTGACAGTTATCTCAAAACCATTTCTGCAGGTTACACGCATAAAATACGTAAGCGCTCTCAGGAAGTTTACAATATTTGAAATATTGTAAACTTCCTGCTTCATCAGCTTCATCATACTATGGTGTGGTTTGGTTTTCTTAGATTTTGAATGAACAGCTTTCCGTTATTATTGCGACCTAAGAATTGTCGCAGTGTAACAAGTTATTCATTCTTAATACACATTCATAAAAGGAGTTTGAAATTCCCATGTTCTAGAACTGATCTCATAATAGCTTTTTTATGTTCCATCTCATCCGGGATATAGGGGTTTTGGCAAGAATTCTTCCAGCTCTACGAACCGATTTGTATTCAAGTCTGAGGAAACATTTATGTTACGACAGCAGTTGATATTTAAGAATATATGAATTCGTGTGGAGCACTCTCGACGCGTTAAAGATTTCTTTTGAGCGCAGAACCCTCATCGGAATCGATTATTTGAGTGTTCAAGGTCAAACTCTGAGGTTGGAAGCGGATTATATCTTGAAAAATATAGAAACAAACTTATAGTATCCCTTTTCTAAGAACCTTTTTTTTCCGTGGTGGAAAAGCTTTATAGCTACTTCCGTCTCTTGGGCAGGACGGAGGTTACGTGGGACTCCCACCCATGGGTGGTCTACCCTCGCTGGTTTTACTGGACGCCCGGGGGACCCATTGTATACTTCCCGGACGCCTACCGCCGGGCCTCTCCCGCACTAAACCCTTTTCTAAGAACCTGCTCTATAATTCATCAATCAACTCTATCAAGAATTTCTTTCGTAATCACAGAACAATTATTTTTGTAAAAATCGCCTCATGGATAATCCTTACTGAGGTTACACTTTAACTCTTATTGAGGTTCTGCCGTATCTTTGGATCTTAAGATTGTACTCTTTTTTTTCTGCACCTAAAAATATATTGTGCACTTATTAAACGTCTTTTTAACTTTTCTGACACGAGCAGATAAGGAGGTCCTGTTATTATTTATTCTTTAAAACTACAAAGATCTTGGGTAAGTATATCCAATTAGTTTGGACAAATCTAGACAATGGCTATTCTTGTCTTTTTTAACCTAAGCTAGCGGTATGGATTTGTTCAATTTACAAAATTTTCTACTAAAAGCTTGAATAAAAGTATCTGGGTTTATCATGCATGAAACTATTGAGATTATGTAATAATTCTTATGTACAAAAGCGGTGATAGCCTAGTGGTAAGGGCGTCAGCCTCCTAATCAGAGGTCGGCGGTTCGAATCCGGGCACGCACCTCTAACTTTTCGGAGTTATGTGCGCTTTAAAAAATTAAAATATCACTTTCTTCAACGGTGAAGGAAAACATCGTGAGGAAACCTGCACGCCTGCTGCACATGGCCAGCGTGGACTATGGCCAAACCCTTCTCATATTGAAAGGAGACCCGTGCTCTGTAGTGAGCCGGTAATGGGTTGATCATGATGATGATGATGATGACTAAATGGGTGGGTTGTAGTAGACAACTTTAATAACGATAAACCCATCATACCGTTACCCCACCCATTTAATACATAAGAACAATTACATAATCTCACTGGTCTCATGCAGTACTTATGTAGTATTGCAAAGTTTCACTCCATTGTGAAATCACTTCGTTTACCATTTCTACAGTGTTGCGTAATTACACAAACGGGTGCACATTTTTATACATTAATGCGACATCATACGATGCGTGATAAAGCATGTCAAATTTGAATTTTAAATGAATTTTACTTTCATTCCGACAAAATGGGTTATCTTGGGTGAGCTTGACCTTTTAAAACGAGACCAATCTTTGAATTTTTGCCCTGCCATCTTTTTTCGTCATCATTATTTCAACCGTTTGACTGCTGGAGAATTATATCATGCAAATAAAATGCAAAATATCTATATTTTGTGATGCATACTGTAAATATTTGTCACGTGTGTTTATCGACTTCCTTCGATTTAGGATCTTATATCCCACTATCTTAGTATCTATTACTACTTAACTTATATATTATCTTCTCTTCTTGGTCGCACACTTCATTACTGAAGGTCGTGTCCACATGGAAGTGCCTTCGCTAAGTTGGTAACTAATGCCTTCCACTCTGTTTGGTCCTCGGCTTTTCTGATAGCAGTTGTAAGTGGAAGGCCAGTGAGTGTTTTCACCTGATCAGTCCAGCGGCTAGGCGATCGGCCACGCGGTCTTTTCCCCTCTACCTTACCCACAACTATAAGTTTTTCCAAGTTACTTGGCAGCCGTCGGGCAATATGACCAAAATAACTAAGAATCTTTTGGAAACATATGGTAGAGAGTCTGACGTCAACACGAAGCTGCTGCAGGATTGACAGGTTGGTACGCATCGCGGTCCATGGTATTCGAAGCATCCTTCTCCAACACCACATTTCAAAAGCATCAATTCTTCTTCTGTCCGCTGCTCGAATCGTCCATGCCTCAGATCCATAAAGGAAGATAGAGAAGACTAAAGTTCTTACGAGTCTCTTTTTGGTGTTATTCGAGATCTTCCTGTTCTGCCAAATTCTTGTTAACTTACTCATTGCACCTTTGGCTATTTGGATTCGTCTTCTGATGTCGTGTTCACTCCCCCCTTTGTCCGAAAGCAACGATCCGAGGTACACAAACTCGCTGACAAACTCCAAGTCCGAGAGTTCTCCAGTCCTAGATAGTTGACTACTTCTATCAACTAGCATAACTTTCGTTTTCGACTTGTTTATGCTAAGTCCAGCCAGTCCACTCTCAAACTCCAGTCTACGGAACAGTTGAGCAAGTTCTTTCTCCGATGATGCAAAAAGTGTGGTGTCATCCGCATATCTAAGGTTGCTGATCTTAACACCCCCGATGGAAATTCCTCCCTCCCATCCTTCCAGGGCTCTTCTCATTATGTACTCCCCATAAATATTAAAAAGAATAGGAGACAGGATACATCCTTGCCTTACTCCCTTTTCGGGTTTAAAAGGTGTGGAGATGACGTTATTGACTCTAACCAAAGATTCGCTGTCTTGGTATAAGTTTGCGACCAATACAATAAGGTGTTCAGGTACGCCCATTTTCTGCAGAATGTCCCATAGACAGTCCCATCTTACGCAATCAAATGCTTTGGAGTAGTCGATAAAGCACATGAGCATAGGTGTATTGAACTCTCGACTTTTCTCGATTAATTGCCTCACATTCACAATCTGCTCTCTTGTGCCTCTTCCTTTAACAAATCCCGCCTGCTCTGTAGGTATTTGCCATTGAAGAAATGATTTTAGTCTGCCGTTAAGTACATAAAGCATTATCTTGCTCGCATGGGATATAAGGGCCACTGTGCGATAGTTCCCACATATTCGAGTTGATCCTTTTTTGTGAAGTGGTATTACTAGGGACCTTCTCCAGTCAATTGGCCACTTTCCTGTCTTCCATACAAGATTGCACAGGTCTAGCAGAATCTTAACGCCTTTGTTTCCAAGATGCTTGAGTTCTTCAGCAAAAATGTTGTCCCCTCCAGTTGCTTTATTGTGTTTTATTTTGCGCAACGCATCTATAATTTCACATTCAAGTATCTCGGGTTCCCTGCCTTGGTCTTCTAAGATTCGGCTAGGCGTGCCTATCATTGGTATTGTAGGATGAGCGTACAGACTCTCACAGTATGATCGCCACCTTTCTGTCACCTGATCAACTTCGGTCAAAAGTGTGCCCTTATCATTTTCGATAGCCCAGGTCCTTGGTTTCAGCTCCCGTGTTATGCTTTTAATTTTCAGAAAGAGGTCTCTAGTATGGAAATTTCGGGCATGATCTTCGATATCCTGACAAATTGAATTAAGGTAGTTATCGTAGTCTCTACGACAGAGACGCTGCACGGTGGCCGATAATTTCCTATATTGTACCTTTTGAGAGTCAAGATTGCCTTTCAGTAAGTTCTTTCGTTCTTTGATTGCCTTCCATGCTTCCTCAGTAATCCACATTTTATTTGGAGCATCCACCGTTGCTCTTAGGCTTTCCTTTCGCGACAAGAGCATGACATCTTTTATTTTGTTCCAATTTTGGTCAGTGTCAATATTGCAGTCTATTGTAAAGTTAGCGAGATTTCTCTCCACACATTGGCTAAACATTGAGAGCTCAAATCGATCAGGTCTTTTTTGAGGTTTCTGAACCAAACGTGGACACTTTCTTAACTTAAGTGTCATTTCTGCAACGAGTAGTTTGTGATCGCTCCCGCAATCAGCTCCAGGATAGGTGTTTGTATTGGTAATGCAAGATCTCCATCTTTTTGCAATAGCGATGTAGTCTATCTGATTACGTGCTCTATCTCCTGGCATTGACCACGTATACAGTCTCCTCGGGTGATTCTTAAAACAAGTATTCATGATTGTGAGGGAGTTTTCAGTGCAGAATTGTAACCACATTTCACCTCTTTCATTCCTTTCACCAAGTCCATATCTTCCGACCACTTCTCTTTATATTATACTTATACTTATATTGGTCCTCCGTGCTAGTTTCCATATCATCCAATTTTCATTTTATTTCATACACTTTGATATTCTTATTATATGTGACCATATTTCATCTATTTTCTGACTTTAATACAGACTTGATGCTGACTACACAACTATTAATATTATTAGTGGAACCAAAGGGGTTGAAACGAGGCTATTTTTTTGAGATAAAGGATAGCAAAAAATAATAACTTTTATTTTTTGGTTGACATTATATTCTTGTCCACCAGTTTTCATTGACTTTCTTGATTAGGACTTATTTGCGGTACCTATGCAAAAATATATCAAGTAAATTGTCTTCCATGGTTTTATACCAGAAACGTACATAGGTATGTATATAGACTGTGCAAAGTTATTTGAAATTATGCTACCTATGCAAATTTGTCTGTAACTGACGGGGCATTGCATGTCCTCAAAAATGCCAGCGTTTGAAAGCACGCCGCCATACGTAGAAATGTTTTGAAAAATACCTGGTTTACATTCTCGGAAACATACAAGGGTATATCAAAGCTACTACAATGGGAAATATTTGTATGAAGCGGAATCCGTAGTGACAGAGGATACATTGCATAAGCGTAAGCGATTAAGAACCACCCTCCCAAAGAAAAGCTTACAAAATTGCAATGCAACGTTGTGAACCAAACTGTAAAGATTACCTGATCGAAAATTTTACGGTATTTTGAGGGCGTATCGATAGCAGATTCCAGATATGTATAATTTACCGTAGCAAGGCTCGTATTCCAATGTAAATATCTAATCATATAACAAACTATCTAGTTGTATCAGTCTTATCAAGAAATATGCAAATTGAAAAACGAGTGCATATTAATAACGTGTCAAAGCACACTTAATCGTCTTTGGAATCTGTTAGAAATGACCATGCCTGTTTTTAAGAGCAGCACTAACTCGGCACGTTTTTTTTATCCACTTCAAGTTAGCCCTTGACGGCAATCTCTGATGGTAAGTGACAATGCAGTCTAAGATGGTAGCGGGCTAACATGTTAGGGGTATGGTACACCCATACTCCTATTTGGTTCCTACACGATATCGTGCCGGAACGCTAAATCGCTTGGCGACACATCTTTGCAACGTGGTGGGGTGTTAACTAGCCATGGCTGAAGCCTCCCACCAGACCAGAAGCGAATCCAGGAATCGAACCCAGGACCTCCAAATTTATAATTAGACAACGCGCGCGCTGCGCCACGGAGGTCGTCAACGTTGGCTGGTAGCCAAATGGATAGCCCTCTCTTGAGGAGCCGGAATGTGGTACACATCGGCACTAGGCCATAGCGGGTATTCTGGTGGCCCCGAGTGGATTAAGGTAGATTAAGGACTAACAAAGATTAAGTAATTGTAACAAAGATAAACCACCTTCCTCTTTTCGTATCTCTATATCTTTTACATGGTATCTTTGGTTGCCTGGAAGATATAGCAATGTAGCGATAAGGCCGCCAAATTGTATACCTACTGTTTCTGTGTTATTTTCAATTATTTTTTTTGTTTTTTTTTCCTATCTTGTGGTGTGCAATAAAAGTGTATTTATTCATTCATTCATTCATAAATAAATTATTTATTAATTACAAAATTATGGTCAATAATGGTCTGAATTAAAATAAAATGTAATATTATTATTAGGAAAATCATTTTCCGCTTAATCTCCACCACTAAAACCTCACGCCTATCGACCCTTCCACCCTCTTGTTGTCCTATTTTCTTCCTTAATTACGCACGCTAATCGATACTATGAAGGTCTGCTTAATTTACAAATAAATGTCATTTATCATACAAACTTTTGTGAAATGGAATGACTTATATGTCACTAGAAAGTTTATCGCATGTTTTAACGCATTTAGGTAATCCATTACATATGCAATTACGAAGTTATCTTTGAAATCACGTTGTAAAAACAGATATTTTTTCAGTCCCAACAACTAAACAGTACATATGCATAATCCTTACTAATATTATAAATGTGAATGTAGGGATGTTTATTACGTTTTTCCGCAAAAACTACTGAACCGATCATCATGAAACTTTGTACACATATTCTTGGACGTATTAGAACTAACAGAGGAGAGTTTTTATACCAAAAAAAAAACCAAAGAAACAATTTGCTAATTCCGCCCAAGCATTAAAATGTAGTTATCATATTGATTCATTTATATTGTGATGATCTCTGATACATATTTAATGCGAGCGAAGCCGCGGTTAAAAACTAGGTTTGAGGGTGTGACGTATGTAGTTTTTATATGTTTTATATATCTTTTGTTTGTAATGTCTGCTATGTCAGTCATGTGGAATATAGTTTTTAAAATGAAGCAAGCCAACGGTTTCCTTAATGAATCGCTAAGTCTGGCATACATATTCCCGCGGGACTAAACATCAGTATAAATGTCTGGTTTATTAGTTTTGCTTCAAACCACAATTTATTCATGTAAACCACTAGGTTTCCGGTAAGAATTCTGCTAGTAGATCTATAAAGCGTTCATATCTACTCGTATCTCTCGCGCTTAGTTCTAAATAAAAGCTATCAACAAAAAGTCTAGAATTAGTACTTAGTGCGCAACCTATTAAAAAAATAACCGTTGGATTGATCTTGATAATATTCGTAATAGAGTTAGCTCGAACCCTCAAGATAGACTTAGAAGAAGAAGAATACTGTTTATCTCATAAAAACATCTGGAAAGCTGAATTTAAAGCAACCTTTGTTTGAAAAAAAAATTATTTACGTTCCAGTGGCCTTTCTAGAATACTTCTTAGATTCTTCTTCCGGGGAATAAATGGGTCCTGTGGTATTTTAAATAAATCGTAAAAAGTTTACACTTCACAAACTGTAAGGTAGGTAATGCGCGTGTCTTCGCTCGCTCGTCGCTAATTGAGCCGCCGTATTTCAGGAACATCGTAAAATCGATAAGTGCCAATGGGACTGATACCGATAGGGGGGCGAAGGGAGGTAGGGTCCGGGGACCGGGGTAAGATAATCAGCTGCTTTATCTCATTAGCTGTGATCGGAATGGGTGGAGTATAAATAACTGAACTTTGGGACCAAGATCTCATATGGAGTTGTTTAGAAAAACAAATAGATATATACATTTATTATGTAGCGCGGCCAAGATACAGACAGACGGACAAAAAAAAAAATAGTTTTGGGCTCAGTATCGATAGTAATCATCCTCCAATTAAAATTTTCAAAATATATTTAATGTACAGAATTCGTCCTGTTACAATTTTTTCATATTATAGATTTACTTTCATTTTATGCATATTAATATTTTCCAATCGCGAATTATTATTTTCGCTTCTTTAGCAAATATTGTAAAACGGACGGGGGCGGATTTCTTAACTATCTTATTTTTAACATTCTTTCCGAATTTGTCAACTGTCAAAGCTGGCCAATATGTAAAAATAATTTCTGCCAGCGATTTTTAATTGAAACCAAACTAAAAATAATCGTTTATCCTTGTAGGCTTTGTATATCTAAATTGATTTTGGCCAATAATACGCAACCATATAGTTTCTAGTTTCTAACCCTATTAGGGAAATGCACACCTAGCTTAGAAATTTATTGTGATTGTTTCCAAATTCGGAATTACCAGTGATAGTATCGATCCTAAACTACTATTATTGGATTAAACAGTTTTGTTTCCACAGGAATAGATCGAAGTTTGTACAAAAAATGTATAAGTATGTGTAATCTCTTCGGCTAAACGTTATCTTTGGCCTAGTGGGAGGCTTCGGTCACGGCTAGTTACCACCCTATTGGCGAAGACATTCCACCAATTGAGATTGAGATTGGTAAGCTTTTAATTTATATGTGTCACTTTATAAAAAAATTATTTATTTGATGTTACCTTACTTTCTATGCTTTTTTTTTATATACAATAAGGTATTTCCCCTTTATGGCCTTAGAGATTAGTGTACAAAGAAATTGGCATCTGAATTAGTAAGTGCGTAAATTGAATTTAAAATAATCTCTCTTTGGAATTAGTCTCATATTTCTTTGTGTTTTCTTATACCTTACACTTTGGCAGCGAGGAAATTACTAGGCAAGGGAAGGGCGCCTTTGTTTGCGAGATTATTTCATTCAGTTTAAAGTAGGCGGGATTGCTTTTAAACCTGACCCAATTCCCGTTTTTGCTCACGGTATTTTGTTTCAAGGGACATGATGTTTAACTTGGCCACTTTACGATGTACAACGGAGGTACCGGCTAATGAGAAACAAAATTTTAAGTAGGTAACATAATATATACCTCGATTATAGTCAATTCACGTTAAGAATGTCATCTCACACACTCTGTTCATAAGTGAAACAAACATAAGGTATATGTATCAAAAATAACTGATTTAAATTGAAAAACAAAAGCATCTTCAAAAAAACGTCCAGGAACTAAAAAGCAAAAAATAATTGGATATACAACAAACTATTTAATCAGCTAACTAAATATACAATATTTCCAAATTTTTAAGTAGGTTCCTTATGAAGTCGTACGTATTCTGGGGTACGATAAATTATATTAGTACTAATTTTGAAAGAGTTATAAAAAAGGATTGTACAACTACACGAAATTCCCCAATTTTCAAACGGAAAAGATGTAATCGTAAAAATTTATGGTACCTACGTGTGGATTCTTGTTAAGAGTTGTTGGAACGTGAATGGGGTGCTGCGAAGCTACAGAGAAAACATGGCCGCCAGGAAAAATGGCGTTGACCTCGTCAAGTGCTTTGCCGCGAAATAGGTTTCGCGTACGGCGGCTAACAACAAAATAGTGTGCTATGTGATGCAAAACAAATTAACTACAAAGGATATACCTTCCATATAATATGTGAATATATTTTATATAATGTTGTAAATTTTATATATAAAGGGTAACGTGTAGCTTGTATACAATAAGCATTAATGCTAAATATAGATATCTCAATTATTTAATGTAATTATCGCTACATATTATCATATTTACCTAAATAGGGAATTATTTATCAGACTGGCGTGGTACAGCGAACTGTTGCCGCCGCCCCCCGCTAGATGGCGCTAGTCTCTCACTTCATTGATCGCGCCTGTACGCCCACCGAAAATAGTACGCCCGATTACGCAACTCACGCCATTCACGACCGCCATTTATTTTCGATAGAAATATTAAGTTTAGTTGGAACGACCCAGTTTTATATTATTTCGAACATCATGAGGGAACATGTGTGGGAATACTTGGACGAGTTTTGTATTTTGTAATCATTATCATATCATCTTCCATTGCTGGACTCTAGGTTGGCTAATAGTAACTATCGAAATATTCATTGAAATAGATAGTTTGTAGCGATTGATTGGTTGATAGCGGGCTAACCTGTTAGGGGAATGGTAAACCCATGCTCCTACTTGGTTTTATGCGACATCGTGCCGGAATGCTAAATCGCTTGGCGACAGGTTTTTGTCGGTAAGGTAACTAACCAAGGCCGAAGCCTCCCACCAGACCAGACTCGAGTCGGGAATCAAACCCACGACCTCCAACTTTATAATGAGACAGCGCGAGCTCTGCGCCACGGAGGTCGTCAAAACCTTTCAATGAACTGCTGGTAGGAGAACTAAGACGAAAATATGGAAGGAATTCAAAGATTCTTGAACACATACTTTCAACTTAGTACATAACATTTGTACAGTACATATCGTTCAGTGTAGCTTTCTGCCTCGATACAAGTTTTCATAACTCGAGCATCGTTCAAAATCCGATGCTTTAATTAACGCTCGTAATACACTACCATGCTTTTACCAGTTTGAATATTTAGGGTCAAAAACTTTATATAACGAGGTAATTGATGTTGTGTGAAAACGGAATGATCAAATTACCTACCATCACTACTATTTTTTCTTTTGTTACTATGTTATTTTTATCGTTGATCTATTTATTCGTGATCAACCCATTACCGGCTCACTACAGAGCACGGGTCTCCTCTCAATATGAGAAGGGTTTGGTCATAGTCCACCACGCTGGCCATGTGCAGATTGGCAGACTTCACACGCCTTTGAGAACATTATGGAGAACTCCAGGCGTGCAGGTTTCCTTTAATTGCTTAAAAACGCATATAACTCCAAAAAGTTAGAGGTGCGTGCCCGGATTCGAACCGCCGACCTCTGATTAGGAGGCTGACGCCCTAACCACTAGGCTATCACAGCACTATCAATCTATTTATTAGCATGTTCTAATATAGGAGTGGGCTAATACCACCTCCGTGGCGCGTGTTCCGTCTTAATGGAAGATGGTTCAAGCTTGGGTATTTTTGTTTTTTCGGACTGTCTATTAGCTGTACTAACCCTATTGGTTGCCATAGCGTAACTGTAGGGCTGTTTGGCGAGCTTCAGAAAGAAGCTCTGCCAGAAGAAATTTTGAGCCCCAGGGCTCGAAGAAACTAAGGGAACGACTGCCCAAGGGCGCCTCCGTTGAGGCCGAAGAACTATCATCTTAGTAAGATTGTTCTAAAGAAAATTTTAGTAGCCTGGCATGTTATAACAAGAAAAATAGTTACCCAGCTATAGAATAATAATTAAATATGAAATATTGCTCTAATAAGATAGCTCTTAATATAATTTTAAGTGGCATGTGAGATGGTGGTAACAAAAAGAAAATTTACCTGGCTAAGTTTGTTGTGGGCTTCTTAGACCAGGGTGCGTTTTGAACCCTCGTAGCTTTAGTTTTAAGTTTACGAATGTAGTTATCACCATCGACTCACTACTATGTAAGTTATTGACTCAAAGTTTATGATTGATTGATTGTTTAATGATCTTACCCTAGAGATGTGTATGCGTTGAATGATTTCTAGATTGCTGGTGTATGCTAAGGTGAATGCCGTGATAGGCTAGTGGTTAGGGCGTCAGCCTCCTAATCAGAGGTCGGCGGTTCGAATCCGCGCACGCACCCCTAACTTTTCGGAGTTATGTGCGTTTAAAAAAAAAACCATTATAATATCACATGCTTCAACGGTGAAGGAAAACATTGTGAGAAAACCTGCACGCCTGAGAGTTCTCCATAATGTTCTGAAAGGCGTGTGAAGTCTGCCAATCCGCCCATGATCAGCGTGGTGGACTATGGCCGAACCCTTCTCATATTGAGAGGAGACCCGTGCTCTGTTGTGAGCCGGTAATGGGTTGATCATGATGCTAAGGTGAATGTTGCATACAACCGTGACCTAAAGGTGAATTGGAATTCCGTGGTGTTTTAATCGACCGAAGTCTGATATGAACTTTTCGCATTACTGTAGTAAAAGCATATCCATGAACATATATCTAGAGGTTCTTAAAGGCGTTTCAAGAAAACTGAGTGCGTCTTCCAACTCAAGGAGATGTTTATTTTAGATTCCCCCCATCTAATGGCTGGAGGTCAAGAGGGCAACCGTCAGCGCCCGAGTCAAATTTAGCCTTAACTGATCAATAATATTGCACCTACTAGATATTCTAGCAGCAAAAGTGTCCAGTATTTGTTATTCACTGATGGCAATTTGATACATGTATACGACCTCCGTGGCGCAGCGCGCTGTTGCATTTTAAGAATTGGAGGCCCTGGGTTCGATCCTGGGTTTTATCACCATGATTCTGCTAAAACCTGAATAAAGGTCTTTAGTCGATGCACTAAGTTAATAGTTAGATAATAGATAGTTGACGACCTCTTTGTAATGCGCAGCGTGCGCGCTGTCGCATTACAAAGTTGGAGGCCCTGGGTTCGATTCCCGGTTCGAGTCTGGTCTGGTGGGAGTTACCACCCTACCGATAAAGAAGTATCGCAAAGCGATTTAGCGTTCCGGCACGATGTCGCGTAGAAACTGATCAGGAGGATGGGTTTACCATACCACTAACAGGTTAGCCCGCTAACATCTTAGACTGCATCATCACTTATCATCAGGTGAGATTGCCGTCAAAAACTAACTTGTAGTGGATAAAAAAAAAAATGCATCTACAACATATTCTAGCAGCAAAATGTCCAGTATTTGTTTTTCACCGATGGCTCTTTGATATGTGTTGTGTGTGTGTGACTTTGGAAAATGATGTTTTGTAGTGGGGTTTGAGATCTAAGGGATCTAAGTAATAAACGAATCTTTACATTGAACAAGCGCGTCTAGTGCCGATGTATGTACGGGTTCGATGCGGAGATAAGTATATTAGAATGAAGACGCGTGTGTTCTATGTAAAGATTCGTTTATTATTGCCTTAGATCTCAAATTTTTAAGTGTTTAGTCACTCTAAAACGTTTTGATATTTTTTAGATTATTTAATAATACTTTTAGAAATGTATTACTAAACAATGTAATAGAACAACATAAACCCGGATAGGTATTGTTTTTTTGCATGTATCAAATGAAGCGGTTATAGCCTGAAGCGGTGATAGCCTGGTGGTAAGGGCGTCAGCCTCCTAATCAGAGGTCGGCGGTTCGAATCCGGGCCCGCACCTCTAATTTTTCGAAGTTATGTGCGTTTAAAAAAAAACATCACTTGCTTCAACGGTGAAGGAAAACATCGTGAGGAAACCTGCACGCCTGAGAGTTCTCCATTATGTTCTCAAAGGCGTGTGAAGTCTGCCAATCCGCACTATGGCCAAACCCTTCTCATATTGAGAGGAGACCCGTGCTCTGTAGTGAGCCGGTATAATGGGTTGATCATGATGATGTATCAATTGCACGCTAATGTAGCCAGGTCAGCATTTATCCAATCAAATCGTAAACTGAGCAGTATAATGATTAATTATCCGAAATTAGTATAAAATAGCCATATCATAAAAATCAATTGAGCATACCATGGTATTTGCCATTACGATAAAACGTTTATTGGTCCATACGCCATAACGTTTAATTAACTGTACAGACTATTAATAGCTGTACATGATTATTTTTAATCTGTATATATTATACTATCGTTTAGTAATCAACTTAAAATAGTTTTTTATACGTTTGTTACCGCATTGAAAAGGTGAACTTTATCGTAATCGTCGTTAGCAATTTCGTTAGTTGCGGCTTCTTTTTACTCCCCCGACCTAAGCGCTCCTCTCCGAAAGAGGAGACCTAAACATATCCTTCATGACCCTGATGATCAGATGACTACTGACAACATACTCGTACCACCTACCACACAAACATACGCTACACACCGTCTTCGCCGGCGAAAACGAGGTCCCCGCTATCTTACCTCACCGTCCGACCCCCCGTTATCCCAAACGTCGCCTAAGCCGGGGTTCGGCCTCAAAAGAGGCGCCCTTAGGCAGTCGTTCCCTTAGTTTTTTCGAGCCCTAGGGCTAAGAATTTCTTCTGGCAGAGCTTCTTTCGGAAGCTCGCCAAACAGCCCGGTTACGCTGTGGCAACCAATTGTATAGCTAATAGACAGTCCGAGAAAAAAAAAACCCTCTTATATAAGACACAAGCCTTAAGCGTTGACCCACCTCACAGCTCCATACCGCTTGACTTACCTTTATAAATAACGAAGTTTTGAGTTTTGTATTACTTCGCGTAAAAGAGTACACAGGTCACTCGATGTTAAGTCATTATCTTCGCCCATGCACTGCATCACCGGAGGAACTACCGATGCTTTACCGGCCGAACCTTTCCTCCTAATCGGCTTCTACTCGGCATCGGTGAGTAGAAAAATATTACGTCAGTTATTTATTAAAAACCTATATAACCTATATATTTCGTTTTTTGCATATATTATCTAACTATTAACTTAGTGCATCGACTAAAGACCTTAATTCAGGATTTAGCAGAGTCATGGTGATAAAAAAAAAATTCTAGCAATTGAAAATTGTTTACGAGCTTAGCCGCGGGCAGACAGCTTTGAAATTTGATATGCATGTCATGTGCATGCTATGGAAACGGACATGTAATTTCTATACCGATCTCTCGAATAGTTCCCGTGGAAAGGTTAAAAATTGTTAACGAGATTTAGACCCAATTCTGAAGTCTACGCAGAGGAAGTCGCGGGCAGAAGCTAGTATTTAATAAATATTAAATTCAAATAATCTTTATTGAAATATTTAAATATTTATTTATTTTTATTATATAAAATTATTATATAAATTTCCCCACTCACATACAGACACACACACACACACATAAGAGCGTGCGCTCGCGCGCACAATTTTCTATATAATTTTTGTTTATTGTTATATTGTAGAAGAACATTAAATTGTTAATGTAAGGTTCGGAGGTGGGCGGCGGCTCATGCAACACAGTTTATACTAATGCAGGGCCGTCCTTGCCATTTTTCTGTATGACTCAAGTGTTCTCTCAATAAAGATTTTTATTTTATTTATTTATAATAAAAGCTTAGAGTTTAAACAAAAGGTATAGTTATAGCTATTTGTTTACGCGTTAAATATGTGCGTATCCTAATCGAAAAATCCGTTAGATACTGTTAAAATAGCTTAACTTTCGTATATTGTTACAAAGAATGGTTATTCAAATTCAAATTCAAAATAATCTTTATTCAATTAGTCCTTTAAAAGGCACTTTTGACGCGTCAATAATTTACATACTAGTGATTTGATGGTGATAACTACATTCGTAAACTTAAAACTAAAGCTATGAGGGTTCCAAACGCGACCTGATCTAAGAAGAAGCCCACAACAAACTTAGCCAGGTAAATTTTCTTTTTGTTACCACCATCTCACATGCCACTTAAAATTATATTAAAAGCTATCTTTTTAGAGCAATATTTCATATTTCATTATTATTCTATAGTTAAACTGTAAGTGACAAAGTTTATTATTACAATTGTATTGCAATTGTAATGTAATTGTCAATCAATGACAGTTTTTTACTAACAAAAACAAATGGAATTGAAAAACTTTGATAAAACCGTTTAACAGTGAATAAAATTTACGCCCACACTATACGAGCTTGTATCGTGGAACCAGCCAAGTTGTGTTTACTTTACGCTTGGAAGCTTTTACAATTTATTACCTAACTATTTTAAGCTATATTTTTTTTTCATTGTAATTTTTTTTATCACTACTCGTTTTCATCAGAAGTTGTGTTCGTTTTGCATCATTGATTGATCACTGCGACCTGATTGTGATATCAGACTTAACAGTAGATAATTTTTGCATTGGAAAATGGCACCAATGGTGGTAGCAGCGGCCATTTTGAATTTATTTTTCTTTTATAGTCAGTGGCACTCGGGTCTGAAAATACATCCAAAACTACTAACTAATCAATTTTTGCTTTTTATACTCCATGAATACATATGTTAAAGCTGTGATAGCCTAGTGGTTAGGGCGTTCACCTCTTAATCAGAGGTTGGGGGTTCGAACAAGGGCACACACTTGTAACTTTTCAAAGTTATGTGCGTTTTTAAGCAATTCATATATCACTTCAACGGTGAAGGAAAACGTCGTGTGGAAACCTGCATGCCTGATAGTTCTCCATAATGTTCTCAAAGGCGTGTGAAGTCTGCCAATCCGCACATGGCCAGCGTGGTGGACTATGGCCAAACCCTTGTCATGTTGAGAGGAGACCCGTGCTGTGTAGTGAGCCGGCAATGGGTTGATCACTGAATACATATTATATGAATCCAGACAACACTCCCTTTTAGAACAGTCGTGCAAATTGAAAAGCTCTAAATGCTTATTTCAATAAGTTGTACAAAGAAATAATTTATTTACAAAACCGTACGTCATGTTACAAATGACTCCCGTTGAATAAGGAGTAAATAAAAAAATCAATACACTAAATTTAGGTCAATATTTTTTCATGTCATTGTTTCCATATTTTAACGCCGTGGCCCTCGCAACTACTTCTAGTATAGGTTCTATGCATAATTGGAGGGGATAGAGAATATATTTGGGTTTAAGGTGACTCCTCACATCAGTTAATTATGACGTGAATAGATTATGTAACCATGGCTAAAAACACGATTTACTAAATTAATATTTATTTTATTAGTATTTCTATTAGATATACTCGTAGGTATATATTTATATCATAATTGATTTTTTTTGTTGTTGTTGTGACGTTTCTTTAGTCTCAGCTGAAAATAAGCGACGTGTTTTTTTAAAACGACATGTTTTTTAAAGCACGGCATATGCTGAGCTATACACCCTTTCTGGTTGGTCTTACAGACAGACATAAAATTCCTGATTAGACTAAGCTGTAAGTACTAACGAGAATAAATACATTTTCATTCTTTCTTACTTAATTTGTTAATTTCAATATAGATGGACAACATGGTTTGTCTTTAAAGACTATAAATATTTTCTGCTTTTATCCTTCACAGGAAATAAAAAAATATGCACAATATTTTCTTTTTTATTTTTATTTTATGAGAGAGTGCTTGAGAACACAATTATACTGCTTCACCGCTCTTCAGTAACTAGTCACGCACGCTATGTTTTTTTAAATCTACGTTTCTGATCTGAGTTCGAGGTTTTCTACTTATTCGATTGCGTGAAAGTTAACTTATTAATTAATTTAATTTGTATAGAATCGAAATTGCGCTATCTAACATATCTAACATGACATGAAAGCGAGGAACGCCATTTTGGAATCCATTTTACCCGACTCGAGTACCGCTTAGATACCTTCAAGGCAAGTGTGACAGGATTTGAAAATGAAATAAAATGAAAATACACTTTATTGCATACAAATATACAAAATAAGAAAAAGAAGAATGGAAAGAAGAAGAAGACTTCTTGTTGGAAAGCACGGGACTACTTTGATCATTCATCATCGTTTTTCATTCATTTCATTCATATAGTTATTATGCATTGAGAGTTTAGATACATATTTTTATAATACATAATTTATTATTATTAATATTTAAGTATCTACTAGTATGTGTCTATATCTTTTGTTATTATGTAGATACTTTCTTGTTCACTTATCCAATCTATAAAATAATCTAACACACATCTAGCTCAGGCTATAAGAGATCTCTTATAGAGATAAGCTTTCTTTGTATGACTCATATTTATATATGAGTATATGCTATCACAGTTTTGGTACAAAAATAATTATGGAAAAACATCACCATCATCAACCCATTGCCGGCTCACTACAGAGCACGGGTCTCCTCCCAATATGAAAGGGTTTGGCCATAGTCAACCACGCTGGCCATATGCGGACTTCACACGCCTTTGAGAATATTATAAAATCAGGCTTGCAGGTTTCCTTACGATGTTTTCCTTTAATTTTAATTGCTTAAAAACGCACATAACTTTGAAAAGTTTGAGGTGCGTGCCCGGATTCGAACACCCGACCTCTGATTAGGAGGCTGACGCCCTAACCACTAGGCTATCACAGCTTAAAACATGATGTCGTCATACCCAAGCCTATTTTTATAATAAAAAGTTTTTGTAAGACAACATTAGCGTATTCTATTATGCTACCATTTTGTAAGCAACAGTATTATGGTATTATAATATGATAATGTTTGTTATCAGAAACACAAACACTGCGTGGTCAAGACAAATTGAACGTTTGCTTGTTTAGGTCAACGTGGGCGAATACACTTGATACACCTAGATACATCCAACCGAAGATACGCGGTATCTTACCATTAGCCGCCATAATTATGCCACTGACCTCAACAGGCAAAGAAGAAAATCTAATATATAATAATCGGCTACAAATTTTTTTTTATCCACCACAAGTTAGCCCTTGACGGCAATCTCACCTGATGGTAAGTGATGATGCAGTCTGAGATGGTAGCCAGCTAAGCTGGGGTATGGTAAGTACTCTTAATCGGTTTCTACGCGACATCGTGCCGGAACGCTAAATCGCTTGGCGACACGTCTTTGTCGGTAAGGTGGTAACTAGCCACGGCCGAAGACTCCTACCAGACCAGACTCGAGCCAGGACCTCCAATTTTATAATACGACATCGCGCGCTGCGCCACGGAGATCGTCACAAACCTACGCAAAAAACATTCATTTTCATTTTCTGGGCAATGGCTTAATATATATAGAATTAAAACTGCTAAATCCCTAACGGGTTAGCCCGTTATCATCTTTGACTGTAACGTAACACTTACCACCAGATGCGATGAGATGCGAGTCAAGGTCTATCTTGCAGTTTAATAAAAAAAAGAGTGTTTCGATATGAATAATCAACCTTAGTCTATGAATATCCTCCTATGTGACACATGCCTCCTCTCTCTTATTAGATTCTGTCTTTTTTTTGGATATTTAAAGCTGCAATTGCGAGTTTATCTAAGATCAGCTTATAATACTAATAATCAAAAGCTAATGGACCCACTGATCACTCCTAGAATAATCAAAAGTCGATTGGTGCTAATACAAACTGATTGGTGCTAATAGTTGGAACTAAATATTCAAGCTTAATAAATTTCTATAGGTTTTAAACGGTAGGTAGCTCCCTTTAACATGTTTCATTAAAGTGTCCATCTCATTTGATCATGTTAATAAAACATTTAAACTTATAACCTTCATAAAGTTAGTAATTTTTAAGATGTTTACTACGTATCTTTTCTGTGTATACCAACGTCGAATCGCCAAGAAATCCTATGACGTAACCTTTTAAACTTTAACGATGGCCATAACCAGTTGAGATCCTGAATTCTGATACTCAATTGGTTGTTACAATATTTTTATGGCGCGTAACTTTTTAGTGTTGCATAAAAATGTTGTATTGTTTGGGCTGTATAAAAAGTCCGGAGGGATATCGTTTGTTTCCCGCCTAATTTGCCTTCTTAAATAGAAGCCCTAGTGTAACTTATCAAGTAAGCAAACGTCACTTATGGGCTAACGAAATTTGTATGGAGTTTAAATAAAAAAGGTATGATTGGTTTCCGGTGATAAAAGTAAAAAAAGCGGTGATAGCCTAGTGGTTAGGGCGTCAGCGTCCTAATCAGAGGTCGGCGGATCGAATCCGGGTACGCAACTCTAACTTTTCGGAGTTATGTGCGTTTTCAAACAATTAAAATATCACTTGCTTCAACGGTGAAGTGAAACATCGTGAGGAAACCTGCACGCCTGAGAGTTCTCTATAATGTTCTCAAAGGCGTGTGAAGTCTGCCAATCCGCACATGACCAGCGTGGTGGACTATGGCCAAACCCTTCTCATATTAAGAGGAGACCCGTGCTCTGTAGTGAGCCTGTAATGGGTTGATCATGATGATTGGTTTCCATACAAAATGACAGATTGCCGCTAACGTTTATGAAAACTTTATTAGCTAAGGCTATTGAGCGTTTTGTTTTCCATGTTAACTGTGGAATTTGAGTGCGTTTTTTAAGCAAATTAGAACCCCCGTAACATCTCACATTAATGGATTAACTTATGTATGAACGCACCTGAAATGTCGAAAATAGATCTATTTTTTTTTATACACTACAAGTAAGCCCTTGACGGCTATCTCACCTGGTGGTAAGTGGTGATGCTGTCTAGGATGGTAGCGGGCTAACCTGTTAGAAGTATGGTAAACCCACGCTCCTAGTTGGTTTCTACGCGACATCGTGCCGGAACGCAAAATCGCTTGGCGACACGTCTTTGTCGGTAGGGTGGTAACTAGCCACGGCCGAAGCCTCCCACCAGACCAGACTCGAGCCGGGAATCGAACCCAGGACCTCCAACTTTTAAAATGCGACAGCGCATGCACTGCGCCACGGAGGTCGATCGATTTTAACAGGGTGATTTCGTGTAAGTCGTAATAAGCATTAACGGACACCGACCATTGTTAACGGTGTCTTCGAGCATTATGGTGTACAAAACCAATTCCCTAACTCAGGTAAAATCATTTGTGCCTTTTGTACTTGGTGCGTTGTTATGAGTAAGTTTTGAATTGACAGTTGCAGGTAACCATAGCAGCTATTACTGCATCACCGGGGGTTTTTGAAGCTCGGCCTAAGAGAGGAGTACTTAGGCTCGACGAGATCTGGGGAACGACCCCCTAAAGGCGTCTCCGGCCATAGGGAGAGGGTATATAGACCGTAGACATCCCACATAACCTGTCTCCCTCAAGAATTCGGGTATCTTATTCTGGGGAGATATCTCCCCAGTAACCTAAAGAAACCATGGCAATCCATTTATCGACTTCTTGAATTTTTAACGCTGCTATATCCAAAATAACTACCAGACATGTCCAGTCAGCTGTTGAGGGAACGCTAGCTGGAATTCCGTCTGCTCCAATAAAATTGCTATATTTATCCGGCTGGCTCACGTCTGAGTCACGTCTCTATTTTGATAGTAGTGTACTTTAGTTTGTTTGTCTATTGATCGATGGAAGCGCGAACGAGTCAGAAATTGTTATTGTTGGATTTCTCTGTCAATAATCTCGATACCGATTACGATCACTCACAAATTTAATTCAATTGTTAAAGGCTACAAAAGAAACTACGAACTACCAACGAACTTATTGACCGAAGAAAATATTGTCTAATATAAATATGAAAGGAATACCTTGCCTTAAAGAAGCGGTGATAGCCTAGTGGTTAGGGCGTCAGATCCTAATCAGAGGTCGGCGGTTCGAATCCGGGCACGCACCCTAACTTTTCGGAGTTATGAAAAATTCAAATGTCATTTGCTTTAATGGTGAAGGAAAACATCGTGAGGAAACCTGCACGACTGAGAGTTCTCCGTAATGTCCTCAATGGCGTGTGAAGTCTGCCAATCCGCACATGGCCAGCGTGGTGGACTATGGCCAAACCCTTCTCATATTGAGAGGAGACCCGTGCTCTGTAGTGAGCCGGTAATGGGTTGATCATGATGATGATGATTAAAAAAGGAAAACACAAACACACATATTCATGTTTGTAAGCGTCTCAGTATATTATAAACACATTTTAACCATCCTCTAAGGTTTTAATATTGGATAGTGAACTAATGAATGAAATAAACATTGTTTGAACAAATCCCAGGCCCGCAAGTTAATTAAAATACCCATGAATATGAATGCGATTTCTTGGTATTTCGGCTTTCATCCGAATTACAACTTACATATGTACAAAGTTTGTTGAGGGCTTCTTCTTATTTAGTTATTTTTTTATATTTAATAGGAGGTATACAAAGGAAAGCTTATCTCTATAAGAGATCTCTTCCGGCTACCCATAGATGTGGCTAAGATGACCAGCAGTTGGATTAAATAACTTTTCACAACAACAACTTTCCATAACAAGTTGTCAACTGTTTGTCGTCCTGAAAAACGATTGATTTGACAAGCGCCAGTTGGACACTCATCTCAAATATATTATGAAGATGACAGATCGTCGCCAGTTTGCATCTATAAGAAAAGTTCCTGGACAGCTTCAGTTTTATGTTATCATTTGACGGTGACCTCAAATTTTAAGTTGTCATTTGTGGATGACCTAACATATAAAAATAATGGGAAAAATATGTAAGTATGAACGCTTATCGGAGATGCTAGGTATACATAAAGTTTTTTTTTTTTTAATTTGAATATAGCAAGCTGTACTATTGTATATGTACTGTATATATACTAATGCAGGGCCGTCCTTGCCATTTTTCTGTATGACTCAAGTGTTCTCTCAATAAAGATTTTTTTTTTTTTGTACATTCATATTTTACGATAGGAAAAGATTTTTTTTTTAAATTTCATGTTCATAGTACTGTATGAAAAAATAGAAAATCAAGGAACACATTTCATATTTTTTTAACTATAAGATAGTCCTCTACTGGTGGTTGGAAGAAGTTATGAGTTTCCTGGGGTGGTTTAATCCATCTCGTTTCTCTGTTATCTAAATATCTTTGTAATTCTGCTGGAATTTCGTTTCCTGGTCTCCACATTTCTTGTAATGTCTTCTCCGAGAGAACATGTTGTATCGTCGTCTCACCACAGTTCTGTCGAACTATGACGTTTACGAATATTTTGAATTTAGCGACGAAGGCTTCTGTTGTCATGTCACATACAGGTTCCAAATGAATGGCTTAAGTCGTTATACATATGAAAAGACAAATATATGAATTTTGGGTTTTGGATCCTTTGTTCATTTTAGACTATAATAGTCCTGCTAAATCGACAACACAAATGGAAACAAGGACGTGATGGATTCACAAGAACTCTAGTATATATTCGTATATATATGACTCTCAATGTGCAGGAGTGGTGACCCCGTCAAGTGCAGCGTTGGCAGATCTAGTGGTGTTACAAACGACGTACAAGGTGCGGATTCATCATAATGTCATGCTCAAGTTCACAAGCGGTACAATTTGATTATTTTTGATTCACATAATATTCGAATATAAATCAATTTAATAAAAAAAAATATAATAATTAAAAATAATAGCAATAATAATTCGATTAGTCAATGTTATGATATTCAAAAATAAAATTAATACAATTATTATAAATCTAATTAAAATTAAATTTATTGTAATTAACTTGAAAAAAATGCAAGGGTGTGAAAGGAGCGTGTTATTGAGGTTTAAATTTCTAAACGTCCCGATACACGTCACGTCTGTCCCATTCAGTATGCAGTAGCCGCCGAAAAATGGCCCCCGTCATATCGTTGCGTCATCGCAATTCAATTAAACGAAGCACTTTCAGCATTCGTGCTTGCGTAGGTACGTGCTCTTTTTGGAAATAACACTGTGTAATCAGAGTTACACAATCAATTATGTCCATGAATTATTATAGATTCACGACAACAGAACCAACAAAAATCATATTGTTACGAGCTAGGGTTCTGAGAATGGAATAATAACACGTTAGCTTAAAAAAAAGCTGTGATAGCCTGGTGGTTAGTATGTCCTTTTAATCAGAGGTCGGTTAGAACCCGGAAACGCTGCATGCCCGATGCAGTCTAAGATGGTATTGGAATACCATCTTAGACTGCATCAGTCGAAAAAAGTGAGATTTGTATTGCTTAAAAACGCATATAACTGCGAAAAGTTAGAGGTGCGTTTCTGGAATGGTATTGGAATACCATCTTAGACTGCATCATCACTTACCATCAGGTGAGATTGCAGTCAAGGGCTAACTTGTAGTGTATAAAAAAAAACTATTTCTTGTCGAGTTTTACTTCTAGATCTTCACTTTAAATTCTGAACCGAACTACCGAGACCGTTCTGTGGCCTATTTCTGGCAATTGTGCAAACCACATCGAATCGTCCACAATAACTTTCTATCAAATCGATAGGTTTCAATTTCAAATTAACATGGTCTGCTATGCTTTCGCGGAAAATGTTTTCTGTTCGTATTCCAATCTTGGCGGTTCTCAACATTGGTCTGCTTGTATTGGTAACCTTTGAGTATGTTCAGATAGATAGATAGATATACTCTTTATTGCACACTACAAACATGAATTCAAAATAACTAAAACAAAAAATTAAATAAAAAAGCAAACATAATGCGCAAAGGCGGTCTTATCGCTAAAAGCGATCTCCTCCAGACAACCTTTTGTGAAAGGAAGGAGAGAGATTACACATACAGAAATAATTAAAGTTTATTTAGTATATTAATATAAATTAATAATTAATTAAATATATATATATATATATATATATATATATACATAAATAAATAAACTATATAGACATACACACAAGATTATATATATATTCAGAATGTTCTTTACCTAAATACTTCGTGGCTTTCGCAGGTATTATACTTGTAATGCGACAGGACATGGAGGTCGTCAAAAATGAGAGGAATACCCCTGTAGGCTTGTAATGGGTTGAATGTAGAATGACGGAGCTATTAAGAAGAACTTTCACAATTCGACAGATGATAATGATGATGATGAACGCTTAAAAGCTTCTCTGAGTATCAAACATATGTTTAATATCCGGAATATTGGCGAATAAAATGCATTTTATTGAAATGAACCGCGCAGAACATTAAAGCATCCGGTTAACTGATATAACAGTATTTAAAATACATGTGACAGCGTTATGGAAACATAAATAACAGACGTGGTGATAAAATTGTGTAATGAGTTTTTGACGACCTCCGTGGCGCAGCGCGTGCACTGTTGCATTTTAAAGTTGGAGGTCCTGGGTTCGATTCCCGGCTCGAGTCTGGTCTGGTGGGAGGCTTCGGTCGTGGCTAGTTACCACCCTACCGACAAAGACGTGTCACCAAGCGATTTAGCGTTCCGGCACGATGTCGTGTAGAAACCAATTAGGAGTGTGGGTTTACCATACCCCTAACAGGTTAGCCCGCTACCATCTTAGACTGCATCATCACTTGCCATCAGGTGAGATGCAGTCAAGGGCTAACTTGTGGTGAATAAAAAAAAAAAGAGTAAATATGGAAAATAATGGAATATTACGACCATGAGTCACTTTTAACCCAAATATATTCTCTATCCCCTCCAATTATGCATAGAGCCTACACTAGAAGTAGTTGCGAGGGCCGCGGCGTTAAAATATGGAAACAATGACATTAGAAAATATTGACCTAAATTTAGTTAATTGATTTTTTTTTATTCCTTATTCAACGGGAGTCATTTGTAACATGACGTACGGTTTTGTAAATAAATTATTTCTTTGTACAACTAATTGAAATAAGTATTTAGAGTTTTTCTATTTGCACGACTGTTCTAAAAGGGAGTGTTGTCTGGATTCATATATGTGTTCAGTGATCAACCCATTGCCGGCTCACTACAGAGCACGGGTCTCCTCTTAACATGAGGAGGGTTGGGCCATAGTCTACCACGCTGGCCATGTGCGGATTGGCAGACTTCACACGCCTTTGAGAACATTATGGGGAACTCTCAGGCGTGCAGGTTTCCTCACGATGTTTTTTTTCACCGTTGAAGTAAGTGATATTTTAGTTGCTTAAAAACGCACATAACTCCGGAAAGTTAGAGGCGCGTCCCCGGGTTGAACCTACGGCCTCTGATTAGCAAGTGGACGTCCTAACCACTAGGCTATCACAGCTTCATAATACTAGTATTTTTATATGACGTTGTTCTGCCCAAAAGGACGGACGATTTTCGATATTTGTTGAGATGATTATAGGCAAAAATGGGACGTTAGCTAGTTTAGTTCTGCTTATAATTTACTATATTAATCAGAATAATCAGCCATCATGGTACTTCCATTTACAATTTCATACGTCAGTTTTAATTTAAAAACTATGTAGCTAAGTTTACTTTAATATAAAATACCACTATTGCCTACACTATAGTCTGTTATCTATTCTAATTAAGAATGTTAAAATAAAGTTTAATGTTAAACAAAGAGAAAATAAAAACAGCGAGTATCGCATAATATTTCCGCTATATTCCTCAATTCAATCAACCGGTGGCCCGTACAACGTTTTGATCTCAACCCTTTGCTTTCCGTACCGCCGAGCGATACACCCTGTTGCAAAGACGAGAGTGGGATCACTCTTGTCATCTCATTCATTTACCGGTTACAAAGACAACGGTAAATGAATCGGAAAATTGTGAAACATCCTGCCTGGCGGAATCGCATAATTTACGAGAGGAAATTACTGAGACAAGCGTAGGTTATTGCAGAGATTTTCATTGTTGCTAGGGAAATGAGCCGGCACGTCAGGAACGATTTCATACAAAGTGACATCTATATGTACGCACTGTTATTTTCTGACACTTGCCGACGCATCTCCATAAACACTTTTAGTGTTTTTTTTTATCCTCTACAAGTTAGCCCTTGACGGCAATCTCACCTTATGGGAAGTGATGATGCAGTCTAAGATGGCAGAGGGCTAACCTGTTAGGGGTATGGTAAACCCACACTCCTAATTGGTTTCTACACGACATCGTGCCGGAACACTAAATCGCTTGGCGACACGTCTTTATCGGTAGGGTGGTAACTAGCCACGGCCGCAGTCTCCCACCTCCTGGAAATCCAATTTTATAAAGCGACAGCGCGCGCGCTGCGCCACGCAGTTCGTCAAAGGTTTATATACTCTTTACCTTCTTTACGTAGATTTTGCGCAGGCTATGCAAAATGTAATGAACTATTTTTAAGTACCACAGAGATCTATTTTTCACAGACGCATTATAAAATGTTGTCAAGCTATATTATTGACGATCCTTGTGGTGCAGAGCGTGCGCCGTCACATTATAAAGTTGGAGGTCCTGGATTCGATGCCCGGCTTGAGTCTGGTCAGGTGGGAGGCTTCGGCCGTGGCTAGTTACCACCCTACTGAGAAAGACGTTTCGTGTCATGTGATTAAAATAAAAAAAAATGTTTAGTATGGAGATGGTTGGCTTGCAAATATGAAAGCTATTTTTTACATTTTGAGATTTCAGCGACCTTAATTGAAACATTGCTAATCCGCGCCGATGAGAGTTAGATTGATACGGAGCAACGTGCTGAAAGAAAAAAACTGTCTTCGGTAGAAGTCCTTTGAGAAGGGTTAGATTTACACATTTGATTTGGCTTTCTATAAATTGATACCGTGCTGTAATACAATTTAAAAAAGGTAGGGACGACAATTTGTTCAGTGCGTAAGCGGTGTAAGTCTAATAAACCTTGTTGGTTTGACCTTAGGGAAACATGCTTTATAGCGTAAAAACTTTTTAGCTTTCCGTTGACAAATTAAAAACTAAATGTAAAGAATGCACAGTGTAAGCGAGTACTAATTAACAAAGAAATGTAGCTGGCACACAAAAGCTTTAAAGCTTTTGTGCTACAGTATATTTTAATTCAGAACAATTATTGTATTGTATAATGTTTTTGTTAATACTATGGGTTTTTATTTATTTAAATGTATCTACAATTATAGCGACAGTAATTGTTTTGTATAGGTAAGTACTGTTAAGGTCATTTCCCGTCGTATTTAATCAAAGAGGAGCCAAACAAATACAGCACCTCATTAGTCATTCAAAACGTTCAGTACAGCAGTTATCACAGTAGGTATTTAGTCAACAGGTGCTACGAATGCTTTCCGAACGCTGCCATACCTGTCACGAGCTGGCTTCGCGCCAAAACTGACAGCAGTAATGGTGGATAGCCGCAGATTAAAAAACCTCGTTTAGTAATTTTGCGTTTGGCGAAATACAGACTATATTGTAATGAAAATCTATATTTAAGGCACTTCGACATTAAGAGGTATTCGAAAGCGTATCGTTACGTACCTTCCAAATTTATTATACAGTAAGTATCTTCTATTTGATACTTGAACATGTGGGAAGTACAATTTATTTCCCATACGTGCAAATAAAAAAAGTACAAGTAGCTTCTATAGTAGTAGGTATTAAATGATAAACTACGAGTAAATCGCAGTTGCACGTCATGGATTTATGACTACTTGAGTTGAGATAAAGTTTGAGAAATGAACGTAAGAAATTTACGAATTAAAAAATCACCTTTTTTTTAATAGAAAATCTTTGATTTCCACATTTCATTCAGATTTTGTAATTTTATTTTATTTTTTAAAATATTTTGCACACTGTCGGTGACAGTCGATTGTGTAAGGGATTTATTTATGACCTGTTATGTACCGACTATTTGGCAAATAAATTTATTATTATTATTATCATCGATTCTGTACCCACACAGTGAAAACATTGCCAAGGTTCGGAAAGTAACCCTGTTATTATTTAAAAATAACTATTAGTTTACTATTTACGAAACGCGTTCAATACATTACGTACAAACCTCTAGCTTGTCTGTCGTTTAACTGTATTGCACAAATATGAAGTAAGGGAAGACCCGCAAGCGCTATGACAGCATGATCGTAAAATAGTTAGCGGGTAGGTATTAAATAATTCTCACTTGACGACCAGCGTATAGATTCCTCACGTACACTGGCATTCGTTCTTATTTATATATATATTCTCAATACTGCCTGCAGCCTCGCTGTCATGAGTCACTTTTTTTGATATAAACAGATGCGCTAGGCTTTTAAGGAGACTAAAATAAGGGTGAGTTTTTAATAATTTGTATTTTGGGAACGGAAACCTCTATGCGATTTGCGTTAGAATGTAACTTTAAGAAATCGTCACAAAATCAACGCGTTACGTCTCCAACTGTTGCGTTAACCTAAAACAGGCATCTATGAAGCGTTCGATTAAAATATTAGATATTATCGCCGCGAAGCTAAGAAGATATACATATATACATATACATTATGGTGTATTTATATGTAGACATATATTTTACAAGTTGTTTGTAAGGGTTAATACTATTATGAATGTATTAATTATCATCATGTCGTGCCGCCATGTTTTGGATCCCGCCAAAACGGTGGCAAGTGTTTTTCAATTCATCATCATCATCATCATGATCAACCCATTACCGGCTCACTACAGAGCACGGGTCTCCTCTCAATATGAGAAGGGTTTGGCCATAGTCCACCACGCTGGCCATGTGCGGATTGGCAGACTTCACATGCCTTTGAGAACATTATGGCGTGCAGGTTTCCTCACGATGTTTTCCTTCACCGTTGAAGCAAGTGATATTATTATTTTTTTTTAAACGCACATAACTCCGAAAAGTTAGAGGTGCATGCCCGGATTCGAACCGCCGACCTTTGATTAGGAGGCTGAGGCCCTAACCACTAGGCTATCACCGTTTTTAATTGGTCCACGCTAATTAGCAATAACAATGGACGCCACGAGGACAGTGCTATAAGTTTAGTAATATATTTGGAAGAAAGGTTTTCAATTTAACTAGCGTATTTATCTAAGTTTTTACAATATTTTTAATTACTTTTTTGTTAACGAACTAAAACAAGAGCTAAGTGGGTTCTAAACGCGCCGAGTATATGAAGAAACCCACAACACTAGAAACCTCCGACTAATTTAGCCTTCTCGCATGGGAGCGTAGTTTTGTGTTAGTTACGCGGCTCTCGTTATGCTAAATAACAATATTTTATAAATTTAATACGCGAAATAAATTTAATCCTGGCCTTAGTGCTTTTGCCAATGTGGGTAAAGTATAAAAAAAAGTCGACGTCTCTTAGTTAAAGTAGGTTATAGCTAGTCCATTAAAAAATGGTATATGTAAATTACTGATGTATATCTGTAGCCAGTTTTCTTTAGTGATGAAAATTCTAATGCTAGGACAAGCACCTATTTGCTTCTTAAGTTTTTTGTTTGTATGGATTATCTGTAAACTTACGAGTGGTTATTTATTTATTTACACACTTTTATTGTACACCACGAAAAAAGGAAAAATAAAACAAAAAGACAGAAAATAACAGACCCAGTAGTATACAATTTGGCGGCCTTATCGCTACATAGCGATCTCTTCGGCAACCAAATATGTAGAAGATACGGAAAGAGGAAGGTGGTGCAAAATATATCCATAAATATATACCTTGATATAAAAAAATATATATACATACTAATAATATATTTTCATCATCATCATCAGCCAACATTTATCCTCTGCTGGACATAGGCCTCTTTCAAGTAGCGCCAACTCATCCTGTCTCCGGCCTATATAACCATATTAATATATATCTTAAAATATAAAAATATGATATATAAATATAAATTAAATATAAATAAATAATCCTCAAAAATAGCACTAATATTGGGCCGCAAATAAAAAGTGATTTTTAACCATTATGTATATAGACACGATAAATAAAACGACGAGTACATATTTACAGTCCAACTGAGATTTCCCCAGTCTGTTTTCCAGTGCCCCGATGTTGATAATAAAGACCCAGCGAGATTCAGTAATGATCTCTTTCCGTTCAACACTAACAAAGCGGCGGGACGCGGGGGGAGGGGAACGAGGCGTCGCGATAATGGCAAACCTAAATTGAAATTTCCATTGTACTATTACTGTTGTATAATATCGTGGATAAGGGAGTTTTATTTCCGTATAATCTTTTATTGGAACAACTGAACGCATTTCCTATGTATATTATTATATTTACGTAGAGTATTAGTGGGATTAAAAATACCTTTGATATACATGGCGATAGGCTGTGCCTATAGCCAAATCGGATTTTACCAAATAAATGGATTAAAAATTAAAAGTTTCCGAGCAGGCTTACGATATTTAGCATGAATATAGATTATTAAAAGTTATCACCAATGTATTATCCATTTTTTGGGGCTTGAAATCACCTCGATATACACGGTTACCAGAATGCAGTTGGCAGTAATTCTTTTGAACCTAAATTGGTATTTTTTTTATAAACACTACAAGTTAGCCCTTGATGGCTGTCGGGCAACCCATTACCGGCTCACTACAGAGCATGGGTCTCCTCTCAATATGAGAAGGGTTTGGCCATAGTCCACCACGCTGGCCATACTTCTCACGCTTTTGAGAACATTATGGAGAACTCTCAGGCATGCAGGTTTCCTCACGATGTTTTCCTTCACCGTTGAAGTTAGTGATATATATTTTTTTAAAACGTTATGAGTAAAGCGTAAAAGTTATGAGGTTCGTGTCCGAACTCGAACTGCCGACCTCTGATTAGGAGACTGACGCCCTAATCACTAGGCTATCACCGCTTCTACCTATTTAGCAGGCGTAAATCAGTTAAGCCCCAGTAGTTACTTTATTTAGGAGCCATTGTATCTCTGCCATTTTTTACCTGTCCACTGGGAACAGTGCCAAATCGTCTATGTAAGTATCTACATTTACATAGATTTTAAGGTTTCACCTAGTTACTGTAACGCAAATGAATTATTGCGTTGGTTAAGTAACTTTAAACTAAGTCACTAAATAGATTGCTATAAAAGGTGAATCGTCTTTTTCTTATCACCATCTCACATTCCACTTAAAATTATACTAAGAGCTATCTTATTAGAGCAATATGTCATAACTATGCTTGTTTATCATTTACATAATCCTTTAAACTATGGTAGGACTTTTCTACAAGTAATATACTATTAAAATCCGCCCAGATTTTATTTCGGTAAGTAACTCTTCATCGTGCTATGGAAATTTTATCAAGCCACCACGTGGTACCATATTAATCGTTAACTTAAGAGTTGCAGTACAATGTCTACAATGCCCGCAACCCCATGTTGAAGCAGAACGGTGATTATTTATCCATATTCATCTTGCGTGTTCATAATTTATAATATATACTTGCCATCGGTGAAATTGTATATGTTTATTTATTTTTATTATTTTTGTACCACCGTTAAAGACGTGTCGCCAGACGATTTAGCGTTCCGGCTCGATGTCGCGTAGAAACCAATTAGGAGCGTGGGTTTACCATACTCCTGACAGGTTAGACCACTACCATCCTAGACAGCATAATCACTTACCACCAGGTGAGATAGACGTCAAGTGCTAACTTATAGCTTATTATAGATAGTATATATATATATATATAACTTTTAGTGTATAAAAAAAAAACCCTCAAATTAGTTGAACGCCAAAAATCTTCATCCAAAAAAGTACAACATCGTGAAGCGATGACTAAACCGTATACCAGTTTGATACCGTACCGTATACCAAAATAATCTTTATTCAAATAGTCCTTAAAAAGGCACTTTTGACGCGTCAATAATTTACATAGTAGTTATTTCATGGTGATAACTCTATTCGTAAACTTAAAACTAAAGCTATGGGGGTTCCAAACGCGCCCCGGTCTAAGAAGAAGCCCACAACAAACTTAGCCGGGGTTCATTCGACCAATCACTAGATGGAGAGCCATCTAAAGCGTGCTTTTTGTCCTTGGTCGCATGAATGATGCAAAGCCCCATGGTGATGAGAAGCGCCTAAGGACGCCGCTAGTGGGACGCCGCGGTTTGGCTATGCCTTTAAGCAATTCATCAAATTATCATTTCCCAAGCGTAGTGGCGTTATCAGTTGTCAGTTGACACCTACACACTCTAATGTTTCGACGCACTTTAACAATTTATGAAGCTGATTCTGCAAAACACCGTGGGACAAAGAATATCTGAGGGAAAAGAGGCCTTTTTTGCTATAGGAACGATATTAAGGTGTAGTTATCTAAAAGGGTTCTCAGTTCTTCCACCAACTGAGATGGTGATTATAAAAAAAAAACCGGCTAAGTTTATTGTGGACTTTTGTTGCTAGTTACCACCCTACCAACAAAGACGTGTCGCTAAGCGATTTAGCGTTCCAGCATGATGTCGCATAGAAACCAATTAGGACTGTGGGTTTACCATGCCCCTAACAGGTTAGGCCGCTACCATCCTAGACTGCATCATGACTTAGCATCAGGTGAGATTGCCGTCAAGGGCTAAGTTGTAATGTATAAAAAAAAAAAAAATAGCAGAGGGCAATATTGCATACCAAATAACCAAGACATTGTAACTAAAACCAATTTAAGACTTCTTTATCATGAACTTATTATTATGTACATATAAATGACCTTCAGTTATATCACTAGGTATATCAGTTTAAGTACTCATACTCTTACATCTATTGCTAGACAAGAATACTCATCATTAGCTGCAGAAATCGCGTTAATCTGAAAGGGGTATGGCTGCTTACTAAACCCCTTGTACGGAATCTGGTATCTCTTTGTCTGGTGGGACGCTTCGGCCTTGGATAGTCACCACCCTACCGACAAAGACGTATCGCCAAGTGATTTAGCGTTCCGGCACGATGTCGCGTAGAAACCAATTAGGAGTATAGGTTTTAACATACCCTTGACAGGTTAGCCCGCTACCATCTTAGACTGTATCATTACCAGATGAGATAGCCGTAGAGACTAACTTGTAGTGTATATAAAAAAATACCAGTCAATTTAATAAAGAATTCCTGCCAAGTGCATTCCGGTAACTGTGAATGACTTCAAGCCCTGCATCATCACTTACCATCAGGTGAGATTACCACCAAGGGCTAAATTGTAGTAGATAAAAAAAGATAGCATCTACACAGCATCGTATTGGTATGGTATCGCTAAGCGTACGGATTTGCCAATAGAACGGGGTATTAACTAGACGAAGCTATCAGAAAAAGTCATACAATTAATTAAATTGCAGCTGTATTGATCCTGTCTTATCCTTTTAAGCCCCGACCACATGGCAGGCTGAGGATATCGCGACCTACAAATTCCTTTTCCATCTCAGGCACTAGACGGAAAATTGGCAAATACATTTCTTCGAACAATTTCCAGGCCCAATGTTATTTAGCCCGGCCCTATTGGAGTTGTGCCAGAACGAATTTTGGCAAGATACTTACTGTTCAACAAAGGATGTAAAGACAAACATGGCGTCAAAAGTCAAACTGCCTTAAAAATGCCTCGACCATTAATTACAACCATAGCTGTTTTATGCAATTCGAGACGTGTTTATGGTTATTGCGGAAAAATTTATTATAGTCTATTACATGGAGACTAGTTATATTCATGGAAATTTCGTATATTTTTAAAAAGTTTTGTATCATATGCCCTTTACTGTTAATTACGCAGTTACGTAAAATGACGTAGGGGTTTAACTTATCCATGATTAAGTCGTCTTTATGCAGTAATTGAACATAACTGAAATAATTTTGTTTGAATTTTTTAATTTATTGCGGACAAATTTATTGTTTATTATTACATGGAGGCTAGTTATATTCATGGAAATTTCGTACATTTTTAAAAAGTTTTGTATCAAACGCCCTTTACTCTTAATTACGCAGTTACGTAAAATGACGTAGGGGGTTTAACTTATCTGTGATAAGGTCGTCTTCGTACAGTAATTGAACGTAACTGAAATAATTTTGTTTGAATTTTTTAAGTCATGGTGAAAGTAGCCCATACTTCTTTCATGGTATTTAACAATGCTGATTGCTCACTAAACTTTGGTCAAGATGGGTTAAGCGGTTTCAAAATTATTTGACAAGCTGAACTAAATCACTAACGCATTTGTTTTTTGTAATATTATAAGTTTATTTTCGGGGTTATGTGCGTTATTAAATAATTATAATATCACATGCTTCAACGGTGAAGGAAAACATCGTGAGGAACCCTGCGCGCCTGAGAGTTCTCCATAATATTCTCAAAGGTGTGTAAAGTCTGCCAATCCGCACATGGCCAGCGTGGTGGACTATGGCCAAACCCTTCTCATATTGAGAGGAGACCCGTGCTCTGTACTGAGCCGGCAATGGATTGATCATGATGAATATTATAAGATAAACTCTGTGGAATAGACGTTCAAATTCAAATTCAAAATAATCTTTATTCAAATAGTCCTTAAAAAGGCACTTTTGGCGCGTCAATAATTTACATAGTAGTTATTTAATGGTGATAACTATATTCGTAAACTTAAAACTAAAGCTATGAGGGTTCCAAACGCGCCGCGGTCTAAGAAGAAGCCCACAACAAACTTAGCCGGGTTTCTGGTACATCAAGTTTCACGTTTAAAAAAAACGTTACTAACAAATCGTAACAACTTTGCGCTGACTACTAGTTTTAGTATGAAGTTTAATTAGATCCTGACACACGGTTAATTTATTAGGCCACTTCCAAACGCCTCGCCACTGATAAGCGTTGCTAATTAAATTACCAACTGTTTACATCGCAATGTAACAGATACGGAGTTTTCCGGGAAAACCGGCGGTGTGACAGGAAAAACGTGTGCTTATTATTGTGGAGTAATGTCTTTATTTGCAGCTAATCAACAAAATTATACTTGTAATTGATATGTTACGTGACCAAAGACGTGTCGCTAAGAGATATTTAGCGTTCCAGTACGATGTCGCGTAGAAACCAATTAGGAGTATGGGTTTACCACACCCCGTACAGGTGATCCCGCTACCATCTTAGACTGCATCATCACTTACCATCAGGTGAAATTGCCGCCAAGGGCTAACTTGTAGTGGATAAAAAAAAATGTTGCGTCAAATGTTTCACGACCTCCGTGGCGCAGTGTGTGCGCTGTTGCATTTTAAGAGTTGGAGGTCCTGGGTTCGATTCCCGGCGAAAAAAAAACCCAGGTAGGAGTATGGGTGTACCATACCCCTAACAGGTTATCCCGCTACCATCTAAGACCGTATCTTACATCATCAGGTGAGATTCCGTCAAATAGAAATTCAATCAAATCATAGATTTAGACAAATTGCGTCTAAATTGTAGAAATTTTAAGCATTACTGCATATTAAAGATAGTTTTTGTAGCTACTATTTTCCCCTCAAAATCTATAAAAGATTCCAATGTTTTCACCCAATCATGTGAAAGCTTTCGGACATATTTCAAATGTAGCGTTGATTAAAAGTGGGATAAATGTAAACGTTGTAGAACATTTTTTACTAATGAATATCAGCTGGGAGCAAATAGCGATATGTAAAATTGGACTAGCTTCGGCAATGGATTGCACAATTGATTTTCCCTTGCACAAACAATATCGGAAAAGAGCAAGTAATGCGACGTAAAATTTTGTTTATTTTTTACCTCTCTACTATCTTTTTAAAGAGATTTTTTTTCGTTCCATGGGGTCATACACCAATTTAATAAGATGTGATATTGAAATTAAAAGATTAATTCTGAAAATAACTCGAAATCAGTTAAGGAAACTAGTATTTCGGTCGTGGCTAGTTACCAGCGTACCGACAAAGACGTGCCAAGCGATTTAGCGTTCCGGCACGATTTCGCTTAGAAACCAATTAGGTATCCCACAGATTACCATACCCCTAACAGGTTAGAGGTTAGCCCGCTATCATCCTAGGCTGCATCATCACTTACCACCAGGTGAGATAGTCGTCATGGGCTAACTTGTAGTGTATATAATCTCTAAATAATATAATAATCACGCAAGAATTAAATCGCGCATGAAACTTCGAAGTAAAGAACTAAATCTATATAATACTAAGCGAAAGGTCACTTACTTACTTACATATTAAACACGAGATCTCAAAAACTATTGTACGTATAAAGCTATAATTTAGCAAGTAGGTAGTCGATAGTTAAGAGATGTCAGCTAAGAAAGTATATCTGGAAATTACACCCCGAAGGGGGTAAAATAGGGATTTAAAGTTAGTATGAAAGTCCTATGTCTTTTAATTTAGAGACACGAAAATCGGCAATTAGGTTGTTAATCAATCCATTGCCGGCTCACTACAGAGCACGGGTCTCCTCTCAATATCAGAAGGGTTTGGCCGTAGTAGTTTGGTTGTTAATTATAAATAAAAATATGTATATCAGAGTATTTTTGAATATCACCACACAAAATCAGCAATTTTACGCAGACGAAGTCGCGGACAACAGCTAGTATTAAATATAAACTAAAAATAAATATCAACTAAAAACTTACGCATAGTCAACGTTATATTTAACGACTATAAACAATAGATAAATATAAACTATAAACTTACGCATAGTCAACGTTATATTAAATAACGACCATAAACAATAGAGTCTAAGCAACTACCGCTCCGGTCGGTCGGTTTCGTACAATCACATACGTTGCGTAACATTCCTCATGAAGGTAACGCTCCAATGGCTGAGTTATATCTGCTCGTTGAAACTGATTTATTTTTTTTGACGACCTCCATGGCGCAGTGCGTGCGCTGTCGCATTTTAAAAGTTGGAGGTCCTGGGTTCGATTCCCGGCTCGAGTCTGGTCTGGTGGGAGGCTTCGGCCGTGGCTAGTTACCACCCCACCCACAAAGACGTGTCGCCAAGCGATTTAGCGTTCCGGCACGATGTCGCGTAGAATCCAACTAGGAGCGTGGGTTTACCACACTTCTAACAGGTTAGCCCGCTACCATCCTAGACAGCATCATCACTTACCACCAGGTGAGATAGCCGTCAAGGGCTGACTTGTAGTGTATATAAAAAAAAAGGTAACGCTTCAATGGCTGAGCTATATCTGCTCGTTGAAACTGATTTATTTGATTGAATTCTTCAATGTCTCAAACTATTGAAGTCAACCACGGCACACGTACATCAGGGACACGTACATTAGTATCTCTCGTGATTATTTTAGAGTAAACTACTGATCATTTCGCTTTTAGCATTTAGAGATCGCTTTTAGCGATAAGACCGCCTTTGCGCATTATGTTTGTTTTTTTTATTTAATTTTTTGTTTTAGTTATTTTCAATGTAGTGTGCAATAAAGAGTATATCTATCTATCAATCTATCTATCTATCTATCATTTCTAGAAATGACGCCACATGACAAATTACAAAAAAAATCATTTGGTACCTCTATTATTTGTTGGAACGTTCAATCTGTTTACATTTAATTATTTCGTAAAATAATGGGTTGGTTCCCCGAGAATTGTTCAATGTTTCTGTTATAGACAAACGCAATTTCTACTTAGTAATTTAAAATTATAAAATAATTTTCAATGTCGTGGTCCATTTTGTGTGCCATTTTGCCATTCTAGCATCTGATTCTCACAATTTGAATCTCACGGTTTTGTCCATTTGGGTAGCAATAAAATGTCTTTACGCATGAGCCTACTAGCTTCTATCTATAATTTTTAATTAATAATTGTTACAAAAGTATACAAGATACTTGCATACAACGCTCTTGATTTTGAGAGTACTTTATTGTTTAAAATCTGAAACCTGAAGAGAAATACTAGTTTTAGGTAACTATATTTCATTTGAATTTTACGAAACTTACTAAATCATCATGATCATGATCAACCCATTCTCGGCTCACTACAGAGCGGGTCAACTCTCAATATGAAAAGGGTTTGGCCATAGTCCACCACGCGGGCCATGTGCGGATTGGCAGACTTCACACGTCTTTAAGAACGCTATGGAGAACTCTCAGGCATGCAGGTTTCCTAACGATGTTTTCCTTAACCGTTGAAGCAAGTGAAATTTTAATTGCTAAAAAATGCACATAACTCCGAAAAGTTGGAGGTGCGTGCCCGGGTACGGACCCCCGACCTCTGATTAGGAGGCGGACGTCCTGACCACCAGACTATCACATATATTACTAAATACTCAGTTCAGTTTCAGTACTAAATAATCATAAACAAAGTCAAATGTTTAATTAATAACTCTTTCACTGCTTTCAAGCTTCATGAAAGGATGTCGGGAAAACTATGAAATTAGAAAACTTTACCTTCCAACACCTTAAACGGAAGGATCTTTCAGAGAAATTTAAAGCGAATGCTGGGGCTCGGCTGCAGCTCTCTGCGACTACGGCCTTTATAAACGCAGCTCATTAAAAAAGGCCTTTGCCCTACGTATTCATATGTACGGCATGAATTAGGTACCTTTTTTTTACGCTGGGAAATGCGCCTTCCGACGGGGTATGTGGGACTCCCCGGCGGCCAGACTGGCGACCAGAATACCCACTAAAATGCAGCGATGCTCCTTCGCATCGCCTGGTGGCTGGGTCACGGGAACACTTGTGCACTCGACCGCAACCCAGCCAGTGGCGTCCGCCGGGCCAGACCCTCCACGGGGGAACTATATTGACCCCCGATGAATTAGGTGCCTACTTTTTAGCCTTCGAAATCGTATTATTATATATTATAATAATTAGATATCGAATACTACCAGCTCAGATTGTTTGTTAAATTTTTTATTTTTTGATTACAGGTAAGAAATCGGATCTTAAAAAATCCTTCGATTTTCAGTCACATACGCTTTAAAAAGCATTTGTATACGCCTATTATCGAAAGACCTGACAGTATACCTACCTTTTTTTTTTGTCGTGGTGGAAAAGCTTTATTGCTACCTCTGTCCCTTGGGCAGGACTAGAGGTTATGTGGGACTCCCCCCCTAGTTTAGTTAGGTGGTAGTTTTACCCAAACTAAAAACCACCACGGCGTGTCCCTTACGCTGAGTTTTTCCAGACGCCCGGACAGTATACCTACCTACCTATGTAAGTTTATAAAATGTTTTCACGGAAATCAAGCCTGCTGAGGGACGGGAGTTTGTAATATGAATGCATTTTTTAAAGTTTTTACAGTGTAATGAAATTTTTGATATTCATACAGTCTAAAGACATAATATACCTATTATAATTATTATTAAATTCTTTCACCCGTTTCAATTATCTTATGTAATAATTATTAGGTACATTAGATGACTTTAGTGGGGAATAGTTTTTATTATCAAATAATAAAATATAATATTTTATTTCTTAAACAACAAGATGCATAGCTTCAAATTTGATCCTCGGTTAAAATTTATTGGCGTATGAAAAACGGTCCTTTAACTGACTGAATAACTTGCTGACAAAGGCGTTATTTGAAGATGAAAGCGCCCAAGTAATACCTATAATGTATGTATGAACAGCTTATGAATTCGTTATCTGACGATAGATGTTATGTAAAGATTACTCATTAAAGGTATCAGTTATGTATAGGATCCATATAAGCATTGATATTAAATTCTGAAGCGGTGATAGCCTAGTGGTGAGGGAGAATCCGGACATGCACTTTTCGGAGTTATGGGCGTTTAAAAAAAAATATCACTTGCTTCAACGGTGAAGGAAAACATCGTGAGGAAACCTGCACGACGGAGAGTTCTCCATAATGTTCTCAAAGGCGTGTGAAGTCTGCCAATCCGCACATGGCCAGCGTGGTGGACTATGGCCAAACCCTTCTCATATTGAGAGGAGACCCGTGCTCTGTAGTGAGCCGGTAATGGGTTGATCATGATGATGATGATTAAATTCTCGAGACTGTTATACGCTGTTATAGATTCCACAGAGCGGAAATCAGTGATCTGTGACTATTTCTATATGACCTATTTTCTTATCCTTTATTCCAGATTTTTAACATTCAACTATGGGTCTTCTGTACCAAGACAATGATTTTGTAGTTCGAGGTGCACGATGATGACGATGCGCACACAAATGCAAAATTGATAAGTTAAGGAACAAGCAAATCTTAAGGTAGTGCTATGATTTCCTGGAAAATACTCCTTATTAAATAGGAAGCATTCATACCTATCCGTTCGACCATTTTTATTAAATTCTCGAGCCTTTCATACGCTTATTCTATGCGACCCAATTCTTTAGGTAATCCTTATTCCTTACTTACATCATTCCTTTAATTAAGTCTTGCCACTCCTGCCTTCCCCTGTTTCCCCTTCCTTGAGCATTCTTTTATTCGTAATTTCTTCATTATCTAATAATTTGCATACCTACTTACGTATGTGCTTTTATAACAACTAATCTGTTAATAAAGCGCCGCTAGATTCTAATACATTTTTATATTTAGTTATTTATACTAAGTTAAATTGAAATTTATTAAAATCACCTATTTTAAAAGTTTGCCGTTTATTATCTAGATTAATTCTTTAATAGTTCATACTAAACTGATTTCGAATCAAACTATTAAAAGAATAAGAGTCAAGGAATTTTTTGAAATAAATTATGTACCGTTTTAATCATTTTCGATTGAAGTCTGCATTAATTTTAGTATTAAATATGATTTCAAGAATCTGTGATTAAGTTATACCAAAGCTACCAAAGGGCGTAGGTAAGTGGAGCATCTCGAGATTTCCCCATTGACCTGTGAGTGTGACATCAATGAACTAAATCCCAAGCATGCGTATGACGCAGCGCGAACTACAGGCGTAGAAACCACAAATACTATGCATTTGTACATCACCGGAGAAGCTGTCCTGTTGAAAATTAATTTGATTGTACATATTTACCAATGTCTGGAACAAAGATGAATGATGGAGTTAATAATTTTGTTTTAAACGAGAAAATTGGTTATTGGATAAACTATGCAGGAGTTTTATAGGTAGGGGAAAGAAGTTAGGATAGAGAGAGTTGAGACAGAAAAAATCAATAGTTATATGAAAAAGTAACTGACCTGATTTTCTTGGTTGAGCAGTTTGAGTTGGTCATTGATGAGGCTGTACTTGGCGCTCTCCTCCTTCCTCAACGCCCGCTCCTTCTTCAGCTCTGGGCTCCAGAAGGTCTTTATGCTGTGCATGCTGGAGCCCAGCTTCTGGTTGGTCAGTTCGAGCTCTTTCTTGAGGTTGCCCAGTTCCCGCTGCAGGTCGGAGTTCTGGGACTGCAGCTCGCCGAGGAAGAGCGGGGGCGGCTCGCGGCGGTAGTAGTCATCCTCGGGCGGCGGCGGCGGCGCGTACGAGCGGTCGTAGTCGCGCTCCAGCGACTGGTAGCGCAGCGGGCGCGGGCGCGCGCGGTGGTGCGCCCCGGCGGAGGCGGAGCGGCCGCGCTCGTCGGGCGCGGGCGACGGCTCGTCATCGCGCGCGAGGTAGGGGCTGCGGCGGGACGGGCTGCGGTCCACCTGCGGCAGGCGGCTCCGCGCGCCCGACCACTCCTGCCGGCGCCAGTCCTCCCGGCACGGCGGCCGCTCCTCCTCGCCGGCGTACTCGCGGAGATACAGTTTGCCGGGTTTCCCGCCTCACGTCGAGCGCATTGTGCACTGGCCTGGGTGACGGGCGCGCGATCACTGAGCGGGAGCAGGCGGGCATCGATCGCGCGCCGGGGACGCATGCGCGCGCCTGGCCCCGTGCAGCGGCCGCAGCGCTGCCCGGCGCGGCGTACGCTAGACGCTCGACGCGTGATCTATAAATGTACGTACCACTAACTGGAGCAGAGGTGTGTCTGGTCGTAGTTCTATAATCATCTTTTTTAGACCATTTCTGAATGAAGATATGGATTTTTTTTCTGATTTCAGAGTTGCACGAACATAGAGTAAGCTGACAAAGAAGCAAAGAAGAATACTAATCAAATTGGTGTTACTCATGAAGTAGTAGAACTACTACTTCCAACCAACTTCATTAATATTTATAATTAAATGGTCGGTAATACTACTGGTAAGTAAGTAAGGAACTCTTCGAACTCCAAAACCAAAGGCACTTGAAATACTGCACCAATCCGCGTTCTTTTGTTACGTAAGGCAAGGAAGTAATCTATTCCACCTATAGTTTCGTACCCACTCTCAAATATCCAGATTTACAAGAAGGAACAAATAATCGTTTTTTTCCTGACGGATTTCATGAATTTTTTATTTAATATTGAGACCCTGGTCACCTAGTTTGTCTAAATTTATTTTAATTTTATTGGTCTCCTTCCGTTTCAGATGGCTGTTAAAAGTCGAAATTATTTGTAATGCAGGAAACAACTGAAACCAAGTTAATGAAAATCCAATGCGACCTTTACAAAGGAAAAATCCCCAGCTATTGAACTAGTATTCGCGTAAATCGGCCATTAAATCCCAACGAAATCGGTGAAACTACATAAAATATATTACACTTTACCCCTTTAGTTTGCTTACAAGAAAATACCCATACTTTGAACTCTATAGGTACCTACATACAAGAGAATATTACCTATTTTGATGAGTATTTGGAATTTATTTGATTGAATTTTGAAAAGATCATTTAGATTGTATCCTCCCCTTCCTAAAATGATGACCAGAACCATCAATTACATCATATTACTACCTCCGGAGTTATTTTTAGCTCACGGTTTTCAGCCTCCCATTTTCATGAAATCCAGCGTTAAAGCGCTTTACATCTAGACCGTTGCTTGAAGTTCCTCTTATCCCATGACCCACTTAAAACTTTCCTCTCTCTCTAGCTCATGTTGAGGCAGTATCTCTGTTCCTGTCACGAGGTCGTCGTGTATATCGGTCAGGCTGGTTGCAATCGGGAACAGTAATATAGTTTCTTCCCTATTAAATTATTTAAACAAAAGAATAAATTAACTTAACCACATTTAAATCCACTTTAGACTTCAATAAGGCAATGGCGATTTTAAATGCACAGGTAACTTTGAACTTAATTTTTTTAATTTACTTATTAAATAAAAAAAAGAGACCTGGACTGGATTGGCGTTTTATTCTGTTATCACTTATTATTATTCATCTTTTAAGAAATTATAATATGACTTGCTTCAACGTCGAAGGAAAACAAAGTGAGGAAACCTGCACGCCTGAGAGTTCTCCGTAATGTTCTCAAAGGCGTGTGAAGTCTGCCAATCCGCACATGGCCAGCGTGGTGGACTACGGCCAAACCCTTCTCATATTGAGAGGAGACCCGTGCTCTGTAGTGAGCTGACAATGGTTAAGATTATTTCAAGAAACACTCGCTTTTGGAAAACGTTTCACCTCATTCAAAACACCTCAATTATGTGTGTTGCCAGTGATGATTTGATGACTTATTATGTCCCCATAACGTGATTGCTAACTGAGAACCCTTTAGAGGTCTGGGCGACTATCTTGAGAGTAGCTATCTTTAAATTATAACATCATAAATATGGACATCAGTATAATTTGACCTATACTCCTAATTGGTTTCTACACGACACCGTGCCGGAACGCTAAATCGTTTGGCGACACGTCTTTGTACGTAGGTTGGTAACTAGCCACGGCCGAAGCCTCTCACCAGACCAGACTCGAGCCGGGAATCGAACCCAGCACCTCCAACTTTTTAAAATGCGCACGCGCTGCGCCACGTAGGTCGTCAAAGGTTTCTTTCAAGAGATTCGGGTTGTTGTGTGTAAAATCCTATAAATAAACAAGAATAGATTATATTGATTATTGTTTTTTATGACAACTTACTATACTGGCGAGCGATATGTACATATGCCAGTGAGAATATCACCGAAAAACGTCTCATTCATCATCTCAAGTCAAGTCACCAGGCGCCCCTTATCACTCTGAACGATGTCGCAGAGAGGCTGGACCTATTCAGTTGCAATCTGAGTGAAGTCACAAGAGTGACATCATGGATAATATGTTATGCCAATTTTTATATACATTATATACTTTTATATTAGGCTACTCTAGCAAATTAGGTTTTTATCCTGTTAAACTAGAATAAGAGGAGGTAAATAAATAAGTCTATTTATCTATCAAGGTATTCAAAATGCAATGATTTTGTAATATTGATGTGCGAGTACATTGACCAATGTCAATTATAATATTTAGAGATTCCATTTCAATTCAATTCAATATAACTTAAAATAAACCTTCGATTAACCTAAAAACTAAAAATCTTAAAAAAATATATAACAAAATATATTCAAAAATACATTATTTATTTATTACAATATAGGATGTATGTATCTAGGTATGGTTATAAAAGCTTTAAATCTTTAAGCGACAATTAATACTTATAATAATATAATAATAATATAATTTACAACAACATTAACAATATGATAAAAATAGTTACACATAAAATACGAAACAAAAATTAAGAATAAATTAAACATTTACTTAACCACCCGACTGTAACATCATAACTAAAATATATTATTAAAAGGAATCTATCAAGTGTATTTATCTATCAAGTGTATTTACATACAAGTCGAATGTCGACTTGTATGTAAAGTGACCTGAAATGCGGTGCTGTAGTCAAGTCAAGACCACGTTTGGTTGACCACGTCAGGCGACCATCCATTAAGCGGCCTTGGAAATCGTAAGCGCCGTAGCACGTTAATACGACGCCACGTAGAGGCTAATCTCTACTCGTAGACTCTGTAGCGGGCTAAAATATTTTGGGGTATGGCGGGTATACCCCTAATCGGCTTCTTCGCTAAAGTATCCGAGTGCTAAATCGCTCGGCGAAGTCTGGCGAACTCTCTTTGGAATGTTCTTTTGTAAAGTTTTTCATTAGGCTTGACCAGAGAAAATTCAAAAAATTGCCCGTGCTGGGGATCGAACCTTTTGTCGTGGTGGAAAAGCTTTATGGTTACCTCCGTACCCTTGGGCAGGAAGGAGGTTATGTTGCACTCCTCTCCCCCCCCCCCCCCCATCCCCGAACCCGAACAAGTTGGGGGTATACCCGAACCAAAAACCACCACGGCATGTCTCTCTCGCTGGTTTTACTGGACGCACGGGGGACCTTTTGTATAGTTCGTACGCCCTACCGCCCCAGCCTACCGCCGGGCCTCAGGGGAAGGATGAGGACAGCTTCATCCCCCCAAGACAATAAGGAGACTTGTACAATGGCGGGCAACTAGCTGGAGATGAAACCTGAGAACTCCCACTATAAAACCATAGCGCTCCTCTTTGCGACCGGAAGGTCGTCATGCGACAGCTGTCAGTAAAACTTTAAAAAAAAGGAAATGATGATGTTGGATCTTTATTATAGATAATATTATAGCTGTTTCCTACTAAAAACTACTGATAAACTAATTTGTAGGCACAATAAAACTCTGACTGACCATAGTTAAAAACTCTACTATTCTCTATTACTTCTAGTCTTTCACATTCACAGAGTAGCAACGTCACTCCAATGTCGCCGACACCAAAGATTGCTCTTCGTAATCTCGATCTGTATAAAGTGTCGCCAACATGACATAATTTAATAATATTATTACGTGGGTTGAGAATCACTGATCTATATTATCTATATTCCATGCATTAGACAACTAGTCTTTACATATATCGATAAAAATCAATGTTTGTACACTATGCGTTTTTAAACATTTAATCAGATGCCAATGTTAGTTCTTGGCAATGTTCAGGGAAAGCCCGCGAGGGTTACTGGCTCAAAAAAAACTATATAAATGTTTGTTTTTTACTGCCACTGACTGAGTACGGCTAGTTTTTACTGTATTCATGAATAGAAAACTGAAACAATTGGTACCTACTGTAGTTATGAAAGGCTTAAGATTTCGCTATACGTATATCTAGGTAGAAGCGGTGATAGCCTAGTGGTGAGGGCGTCAGCCTCCTAATCTGAGGTCGGCGGTTCGAATCCGGGCACGCACCTCTAAATTTTCGGAGTTTTGTGCGTTTTTAAAAATTAAAATATCACTTGCTTCAACGGTGAAGGGAAACATCGTGAGGAAACCTGCACGCCTGAGAGTTCTCCATTTCTCGAAGACGTGTGAAGTCTGCCAATCCGCACATGGCCAGCGTGGTGGACTATGGCCAAACCCTTCTCATATTGAGAGGAGACCCGTGCTCTGTAGTGAGCCGTCAATGGGTTGATCATACATGGATTGAGTATACATTGATAGTCCAAAGCATACATAATTTGTCCTAAAATATATATAAATATTTCTTTGTTTGTTATTGTCTGTTGGCTTCCTAATAAATAAATCATGATGATGATATCTAGGTACTTGTCTGATGTCGGTCAACTGGAGAGACCCCACTCTGCCTCGTTACTCACGGCAGCACAGCGACTTACGCGTAATTGTAAACGAGTGGTGCTTGTATGAACATCTCTATTAAACACTTGTAGATAACACAAGTTGGTACGTATCTAGAGCACGCTGAAGGCGCGTAACTTCCCGTCTGCAAAGCGCCCCGGTTGGGGTTCATTAACGTTACAGCATCACTTATGAATACTGAATGGAACTTTGAAGCGGCTCCGAAGCATTATGAGCGCTCATTTTTAATAACGTCAGTTAACGTTGAGCGAAAGAATGAGTATAGAATGGATAATATTCTTATTACCACGGAATCCTTTCTTAATTTTTTTTTTATCCACTACAAGTAAGCCCTTGACGGCAATCTCACCTGATGGTAAGTGATGATGCAATCTTAGATGGTAGCGGGCTATCCTGTTAGGGGCATGGTAAACCCACACTCCTAATTGGTTTCTACGTGACATCGCGCCGGAACGCTAAATCGCTTGGCGACTCGTCTTTGTCGGTAGGGTGGTAACTAGTCACGGCCGAAGCCTCCCACCAGACCAGACTCGAGCCGGGAATCGAACCCAGGACCTCCGACTTTTTAAAATGCAACAGCGCACGCATGCGCTACGGAGGTCGTCAAAATTACGCATTTAAATGTGACGTTTATTAGTTGTGTTTGTCTTTGTGTCATCATCATCATGAACAACTCATTACCGGCTCACTACAGAGCACGGGTCTCCTCTCAATATGAGAAGGGTTTGGCCATAGTCCACCACGCTGGCCATGTGCGGATTGGCAGACTTCACACGCCTTTGAGAACATTACGGAGAACTCTCAGGCGTGCAGGTTTCCTCACGATGTTTTCCTTCACCGTTGAAGCAAGTGATATTTTTTTTTTTTTTAAACGCACATAACTCCGAAAAAATAGAGGTGCGTGCCCGGATTCGAACCGCCGACCTCTGATTAGGAGGCTGACGCCCTAACCACTAGGCTATCACCGCTTCGTCCTTGTGTCACGTAGCAGTAAATTGGCATGATTTATTTTTTTGAATTGGAGAGTGTCACAGCAACATCTATAATGAAAAATCTGTAGTTATGGGATAGATGTAGAATGCAATCTTTTTTAGTGCTGATAGTGTGGTGTTACACAATATCATTAAACATATTACTTACTCCTATCATGTCCCATACCGCCGCAACAATGTAATATAAAAATTCAATCAATCATAAACTTTATTCAAATTAAAAGCACTATTGATGCGTCAATAATTTAGTACCCAGTTGTGGTGATAACTATTTTCGTAAACTTAAACCTGGAACTATGAGGGTTCCAACGCGCTCTGGTCTAAGTGGAAGATGTGAATTATCTCTATAAAAAAGGGTATTTTAGGGTTTGGAATTCATAATATTGCGTACTGTCTGTAAACAGACCATATCTTCTTTCCTCTACTCCTATTTCTTGCTCTATGGAATTTTCGATGTCTAGTTGTGAAGCCATGCATAGGTGAGAAAGGCCAAGTACTATGATAAACTAGTTTAGGGTTCGTATACAAAGGGTGCCAACGGGACCCTAGTACCTACTCAGGAGTCGTCTCATCCGTCCGTCTGATTGTCAGCGGGCTGCATTTTATGGAACGTAATAATACGTAGACAGTTGAAATTTTCCTACAATATCTATTTCTATTGTAATATCAAGTGATAAAATAAAATAACTTTGAATATAAATAGTACCATACAAGAAACAAAATTTCAAATTCAAAATAATCTTTATTCAAATAGTCCTTAAAAAGGCACTTTTGATGCGTCAATAATTTACGTAGTAGTTATTTCATGGTGATAACTATATTCGTAAACTTAAAACTAAAGCTATGAGGGTTTCAAACGCGCCCCGGTCTAAGAAGAAGCCCACAAACAAACTTAGCCGGGGTTTCTTTGGCTGAATTATATTAATGTTAATAGGTACTATTTAAAATATATTTCACTGTGGTACACTGGTACAAAATTTATTCCTAATTCATTATTTCATTAATTCACTAAGTACGTGTATTCAATATCTACTCGTATGTTCATTATTTTAAACATTTTTTTTTGTTTCCACGGTAGACCCGATCGTGCTGCGCGCTTCTTGACACGCATAATGAGTGAAATCAGAACCAAAAAATATACCCAAAATCTTTTAACCAAAAGGTGGGTTACAATCCAAATATGTGTAAGGATAATCAGGCGGCCTAGCCCCTGATTAAATATGACAATCAATTAATATCACAAAATCAAAAAAAACATGTCTCCAAGTTTAAATAGAATAATAATGCCAGCCCAATATTACGATACGTATAAGTTTTAGCGACCTCCATGACGCAGCGCGTGCGCTATCGCATTATAAAGTTGGAGGTCCTGGGTTCGATTCCCAGCTCGAGTCTGGTGTGGTGCAGTGTGTGGCTTCGGCCGTGGCTAGTTATCACCCTACCAACAAAGATATATATTCTCCATATATATTTGTATCACCCGTATATATATATAAATATACATGGAGAAGACTAAGTTAAGTAATTTATAACTTTACTCCTGTTAGTCAGACTATCAAAGGACTACGTAATTACCTATCTTATATGTGAAATGATAATTAATAATGTATTAATGAAAAGCTTTGTTTATTATTATTTATACTTTGTTTATTATTGTTTCACCAGCAACTTTCGCATTAATAACAATAAGTAGGGGAATAGGGTTGCACCGCAGTTGAAACCACGAGTCTTACATTAATAAATTAATAGTTCCTACGTACGGACGGTATAAAAATCATAGAAGGTAGGTGAATTGAGTCTACCCTCTAGTAGTCTTATATAAACATGCAACACGCGTGGAATTTATCTCAACGGAAGTATATATGATTTCCCGGATGCATAATAAAAGTTGTGAAAGCTTTCCAGAGCGGATATTAGTAAACTTAATATAATTACATAATATGAGCCGGGTCCGGGTAGATTATTATGGTCAAAGACAAAACTTCCTGCCCGTAAGTGTTACTTTTTCATTGTCTGTAGAACTATACGTTCATGTATCAAGGTTTATTAACATTATATTGTTGAAAAACTTTTTTGTAAGAGTAGATCCTACTTTAAGTCTACTTTCTTATTTATATTTTTTAAGTTATAGGAATTTGACATGCAGTTGATGCTAATTCTGATTTTGAAAAATCCTCTTCAACAACAACTACCCACAACATAACTAACACCATTGTGGCCAATGTATAGGAAACAAATAAGATTGTGGTTTCGAACACTGTTTTTTAGATCTACTCAAGGAAGAATTTTTTGGCCCATAGTATTATTTTTAAGTAACGACGCATTACTGAAGGCAATGGTAATTTGCAGCGTCAATCGAGTTTTCAATCTGTGTTAAAAACAGGTCTGTAGAGATTCATAAATATTATTATTTTTGTCTGAAATCTTATTATTGCAATGTTGTTTCTGAAATAAATTGTAACCTTAATTATTTTTTGATTATGTTACTTTCTAATGGTGAATCATTCATTGAAGTATGTTCAGTGATCTATCGATTGCAAATAAATGAACAAATCTTCCCATGTTGTAATAATATTAATCGATTATCTGTATTGAAGCTGATATAAATCCAATTAGGCACACGGTACCTTTTAATAAAAAAAGAGTATTTTAAAAAACTTTGTTCATAAAAAATAATTATAAACCCAACCTATGCGTATCGTTGTCGTCTTTTTGTAGGTAACAAAAGTTGTACACAAAGAGTATATAATCACTATTTGGATAGTCGATAGATTCAGAGCTTGGCAAGTAACTGTCAATGTCAAAAAATTGACGTTTGTAATAATGTCAAGCATCAAATTGCAATTAGGTTATTTTGATTTTTGTGTAGAATTACGAAAGTTCATAATTTTTATATAAAATAAACAATGCCCTTGCCTCCTGCCAGTGGTACTGGACGCTACTTTGCTAAAGCGGCGAAATCCATTCGACTTATACGTCAAGGATGTACAAACAGACCATTTTTTCACATTTCGGTAACTCACGTAAGTATGTACATCTTATCTCTGAACGAAAGTTACAAGTAGCTATTATAATTTCGGTCACTGTAGTTAGATTAGTATCGAACGCGTTAGGTGTTTAATAAATTATGGGCAAATATTAATATAATTTAAAAATGTTTAAAGAACTCAAGTTATCTTACTAAAAAATATACTCACCGCTAGCATAATCAATACCACAGTCAGAAGCAAGTCATCATTATTATCTTATTCCAATACAAGGACAGGAGTCTCCTCTCGCCATAAGCTGGTTTTGACTTTAGACCACCATGTTGGTTAATCAAGGCTTGGTATACTTCACGTCTTTATGAAAAAGTCTTACAATTACTTTTAAATATTTCAGAGGAAAAGACTGAACAGTCAACCAGTAATAGAACAGTTGGGCTCCTATGACCCAATGCCGAATATGAACAATGAGAAACTTGTGGCCTTGAATCTGGAGAGAATAAAGTACTGGCTTGGGCAAGGAGCTCATGTTACAAACCCAGTTGCTGAACTCTTAGGTTTGTATGACTAGTAGTTTGCCTTAAACTAAGGCACAAGCCTTTTGTCTGGTGGGAGGCTTAGTTAGTAGTGGTAGCATTCAGGCACAAGGTCGCGTAGAGGCCAATTACAAATGTGGGCTTACCATACTCCTAACAGATTAGCCCGCTACCATCTTAGACACCATCATCACTTACCACCATGTGAGATAGCCATCAAGGGCTAACTTGTAGTGTATAAAAAAAAATAGGCACAAGCCTATTGACAGAGAAAGAAATAGCCTGTTATTGAGCTTAAAAGTGACCAAACCAAAGATATTTTTTATCTGTATGGCACATGTAAAAAATTATTTAATCATAATCAGACAAGGTGATAGTATAAACAACTGTATTTTAATTGATGTAATAAAGTAACTAACCCTGTATTTTGTTTATTTTACATTGAATATATTCATACATGATTCAATTTATAAATGCATGTATGGGCAAGTTGGACCATTTTAATTTTTTTTTTAAATCTTTTTATGTTAAAACTCACATCCAAAATCTTTCAAAGGCAGATTTTTCACAGTGTCATCTAGACATAAGTTTCTGCAGGACATCTAATTAATTTTAATAAATAGAAAAATTTTAGTTAAGTTAAAGGGCAACTCCCTTTCAAATTGTTGATGTAGAAAAAACTAAGTATATCGAACATTACCTAACATGTGAATACTGCTGCAATGTACTGCTTAAAAATTATGAATTAGATCTGGTAAATATGAGTTACTAGCGGTTGCCCGCAACTTCGTCTGCGTAGAATTGCTGATATCCCTTGAGATTGAGGTTACTCGTGCGGCCAATGCCCTGCTTTAGAAAGTAACCTACAGGCAAATGTCAAATTGCCGATTTTCGTGTTTCTAAATTAAAAAACATAGAACTTTCACACAAACTTCCAACCCCTATTTTCCCCCCTTCCAGGTAGATTTGGATGAAAATAAATTCTAATCTTACACTTATGCCTTAAATGAAACCTATTTTCAAAATTTCAAGCTTATAGACTACATAATAAAACTATCATCTATTTTACCACCCTTAACAGGTCAAATTAAAAAAAAAAAATTGATGTACATGTTTTTTATTTATTACTCTTCATCTTAATGCAAATTTTTGTGTCCCTAACTCTAAAAACAAAGAAATTTTATACAGACTTCCAACCCCTATTTTACCCCTTTAGGGGTGGAATTTCCAAATATCCTTTCTTAGCTGACATCTCTTAAGTTTTTGAGATCTCGTGTTTAATCAGTATGTATGTAAGTGACCTTTCGCTTTTATATAAAGATTCTTGCAATAATGTTAGATATAATTTGTCCCTCATGTAAATAATTTATTTAACAGAAGTAAGTTTTGCTTGGTACATGTTTAAATTAAGATATGATATGACAAATATAGAAATGACTGGGCTAGTGTATTTTTAATATTTTCATAGCATTATGTCATATGGTATTTTGGAGTAATTTGTGTGGCCAATACATAATTGTAAATTTTATATATGTCTATAGGATTATAATAAAATATGCCATTACAATGACAATCTTAACTTTCTTCTTCCAATTAGAAAATGTCAAAATTTTTCATGTTGCAGGTTTAGCTGGGTTCTTCCCTATCCACCCTCGCTCATACATGACTGCTTGGAGGAACAGACAGACAGCCAGGGAAACCCAGGCCAAAGCTGAACAAGCAAAAGAGAATACAACTTAACTTTAATTTATAATTTATTGTTAGATTTTATGTAATAAATATTAAATATTGTAGGTTTTATGTTTGTTTTCTTTTTCTATGTCAAGTTAAGCATCATATTGATGAGGTATATGAAATAAAACCAATGAACTGCAATGAATTCCTTTTATTAAGTGAAAAAAAAAACAGCAATAACAATACCTTGCGTAGACATACCAATCAATACTGTGAACAATTTCAAGGCACACTAACATTAATTTATATAAAACAAGCAAAATGTAAAATACATGATTAAAAATATTTGCTTTCATGCATTGATGACATACCTGTCTATAAAATGTCTTATAAATAAAAAAATATCCTACTACAAATGCGCAGTAACCTTACACTGAAGTGTTTTAGACCTTACGTATAATTTTATGTAATGATAATTGCATTTGAACTACACTAAATCAATCGTTAAAACTCATACTTGCTAGGTTTGCTCGAAAGAATATATCTTCTAACTTGTATTTGATTTCGATATTATATAATAAATTCAGCCTACAAATCTATACTCAAGACACAACAGTGGCTTCGGAAACACTATTTCATTACCTAGGATTATAATAGTATATACCTAATGTACTCATTTGTGATTGTATCCTAATATTGAATAGAAAAAGATAAAAGTAGAAGGCTTATTTAGCAATGGCAAGAATAGGATTTGTAACAATATTAGTTGTATGAAAAAAAGCTTCTACCTAAGGTAGTTAGTTACCAAAAGCATGGACTATGGACTATAATAATGTTACAATATAAAATATTTCATTTGTACGTGTATATAAGCTAGGAAAGCTAAAGTGACAGGTATATAATCAGGTCGTCTATTATATAATATAAACATCAGTGCATTTTCTTAAAATTTAAGAAAAAAACGCGTACAAAATGGCTATAAATTTAATTGAGTTATATAATAAAATTTTAACGAATTCATCAAACGATTTGTTCACTCATCACCATAATATGACAATAATATGACGTCAATTTATAGTAAAAGAGTATTGTGGAATTTAATAATATCGGTAGGTTATGTAATTTTTTTTATCGGTTCTACATTCTGGTCATATTAATATCAAGTTAAAAAAAAACCCTAAACAATATATAAGAACGGTATTAAGGAACAAACTTAACAAAACAACTGACAAATTACCAACATTCCTTGAGCAAATAGAATCTGCAATGTTTGTAAAAAGAAATCCATCGCGACACAGCTAACTTAAAATTAAGAAAAAATATATATAGATAAGGCCACTTACCTAATCCACCAGGAAACTTTTTTTTTTAATCAGACCAAGAATAAAGAATTAAACTACAATTTCAAACCTAAAATACTTCGAAAACCGTCACAATCATACAAGAACACTTAATAGCTAGAGAGCTGGTAATAAGATTTTAAAGAATACTTGATAAAAGCTGAAATTGTGACAGATAGTAAATCTCGTCCCACTTAATAATATGTCTTACCTAAGTTATACATAATACTAAGCGAATTCGAATTTATAACACCCCATCCGATGCTTACGCCATTAACCACTAATCAAAAACCCATTAAATTTTTTCAGACTTTTGTGAAAATAAGAGTTTTAGAGTCTTCTGAAAAGATAGTTTTAAATAAGAATACAAACTTGCAGCTTTTATCAAGGACAACATAAAAATTACCAGCACCTCTTGGACCATAAATAGTAATAAGATTAAAAATCGCAAAAATAATTTCCCAAAACCGTTGTACTAAAAAAAAGACTACGTCGATGATAAAATTGAGTCATTTAATATTTACGTAGACTGACCAACTTTTACGTTACATCACACAACTACGATGTATAAAAAAAATATGATTTTTGGTCCGTGTGATTTTCCGTTTTTTTTTTGTATAGAGTCCAATGTGTGCTCCGAAGCGGTACAAAAGCGGGTGCAGCGGATGTTTTGTACTTTTCGCCCTCCGTTATTTGAAAAATTGCTTTTGAGTTTTAATTGTTCTTCCTAACAGCATCCGCTACCAAGCGCGTGGCTGGAAACACATAAATTTATGGTTTATAAAATAGTACAAGCGATTGATGTTTAGCGTAAAAAGTTTATTGCGTTCACTGCCTATCTGTCGTTTATCGACATGGAACAAACTGCTATCGACTTTTTCATTAAGGACGCCGAGAAAAAGAAATGAAAGAGAATTAAGAGTTTATTAATCTTCAATCATGAAAGTCATGCATACTAACTTTTTTCAACTTAATTATTACAGGTAAGTATTATGTATTTAAAGGGTAGTATCATTTTAGTTTCGATCCAGACGGGTTTTATCAAAATAATAAGCATCCGATGGAAATTAAGCTAAATGTGCTAAAATTCTCGTCTTGCTCACCAAATCTGAGTCAGATAAACATCTGAGGATGGTGTTTGAGCAATTCGTTAGAGAGCTTATTATAGGAGTTTCGCGTGGTGTGGTGTATTAAGATTGAAAAACAAATTTCAAGCATGTATTTCTGGTTTTGGCGGATTATGTCAAACAGTTATGGTAAATCATGGGACTTTCCACAAGGTACTACCTGATTCGATCCAATACACTTTCTCGAGATTATTCATTAGTGTCAGTTAGAACAAAGCGTGTACATTTGGCAGCAAATATGAGTTAGGTTTATCAAACGTTTCGTGCGCGATTTACTGTTAGTGCAAGGTTCAAACGAGATGATAAGTAAAATATCGATCATTAATAATAATTACCTACTGAAACATAATATTTAACTATATACATATGGTTTGTATTTTGTGAAAGCAGTATGGGGCTAAATTATAAACATAAATATAATTTTAATATTTACTGGTGCCGATTCTGTTATACTTGCACCAATCTTTCTTTATTTTGGCACAGATATCATCACTTACCACCAGGTCGAGGGGGGAGGTCAAGGGCTAACTTGTAATAGAATAAAAAAAAAATAGTGTAAGTTATGGTAACAACTTGATATAACACTGTTTGTTTGTGATAGTATTACCCGTCAGCACGTTTCTTTTGGATGTTACAAAAAAACCCGCGGGAACCGTATATTTTCCCGCGATAAAACTTACGATTTTTTATATACTGTGTGTCTGTCACCATCATTAAGCTATCTCTAAGCTTTGGTGTTAAGACGTACCTACATAAATAGCTTATAAAGTTCATATTTGAATTCCGCGGAAACGGGGTCTTTTCCGGGATTAAAACTATCCATTGTTATTTTTATGATTTGTATGGATTAATATTATAAAGGACATTAGTCTGTAGTGACGTACATACGGATGTAGTGTCTTTTTCTAGTACTATAGCAATCCGTGCCCATTTACCTTGCATTTGAGAGCATTTTATCTAATGGTTCTTTACATACATGTTTATTTGTTGAACGTTTCTCTAAATGCATTTAAAATAAATAATCGTGGAACAAATGTTTAAAGAATTTATCTCGAGAACTTTAATATCATATAGAATAGTAACCCGTTTCCATCTAGCATTGTTTAACTTTATTCGGTTCATGAAAAGCTTTATTACATATTCATGTTGTTAGCTGAAAATATACTCTGAACGGAGTTCCCAAGTTATAAATAAAGCTTATAGCATTAGTAATATAGAATTGTTAAAAGTATAACTCATTTTAGAATTTTTATGCTTAACACATGAGCTTATATTACAAGTTATATAATCATTGGGAAGCTGTGATAGCCTAGTGGTTAGGACGTCAGCCTCCTAATCAGAGGTCGGGGTATAACTTTCCGGAGTTATGTGCGTTTTCAAGCAATTAAAATATCACTTGCTTCAACGGTGAAGGAAAACATCGTGAGGAAACCTGCATGCCTGAGAGTTCTCTATAACGTTCTTACAGGCGTGTAAAGTCTGCCAATCCGCACATGGCCAGCGTGGTTGACTATGGCCAAACCATTCTCATATTGAGAGGAGACCCGCGCTCTGTAGTGAGCCGAGAATGGGTAGATCATTTCATTACATAGTCATTATTTCTTGCAACTCTTGTGTAGGCATTACAAAGGGAGGTTAGCAGTTTTAATATAGATACATACAATACATAGTAGGTTTTGCATTACAAACAAAAAACATAAAAAGCTACACTCAAAGCGTTACCAGTCCATCTGGTTTTACTTACATATTGGTGTATGTGTGTACAGCTTTATTCTTGTTTACCTAAAATGTTACATTTACATTAGGACCGTGCATGAAAACAGGAAGGCACCAGTTTCGAAATCATAATAAACTTATATATAAGCGATCTAATAACTAAAGTGGGAAAAATAATAAGGAATATGCAAAAATACACAGACATGGCAATCCATTAAGTAAATCACGAGTGCACAATTTTTTTACTTTCATCCCCTCTCCCAAGTGAAACGTGCTGAATTCCGGGGATAAACACTATCCTATATTTTGAACTGGAAAATCAGTTACTCCTATACCAAATTTCATTCAAAGCCATCCAGTAGTTTCGGCGTGATGCGCGACCAACATACAAATAGACAAAAAAACATAAAAAAAATGTTTGAGTTTTCAAAATATATTACATATATGTACAGAATCCGTCCTGTTACAGTTTTATTATATTATAGATTTCCTGATTCATGACTTTTATCTCCGTCACCGATGAGAAGAGCAGTTAGGAGTCCCCGATCATCCAAAACCATCTACAAACATTTTTGGCATGCATTTAAGATGTTGGCGTTTTTCTTGCCACTCAAAATCATACACCGTGTCAGGAAGGGAAAATATGTGATTCATGGCGATGCAAATCCTATGTTCTACAAATATTTGTAACAGCAATAGTCGAAATACGATAAAAAAAAATATATAAAAATGTGCTTATATACTGCTAATGTTTGAAAAGTATATTAAATAGTATTTATGATATGGTTACTAGTGAATACATTACGAGTTGTTTAAATCTAACGCCCCACTCGAAAAAACGTTTTTCCATTGATATCGTGTTTTTCAGACGCGGCGCTTGGGGTGTCGGATCTTTAGCAAATTTTTTGACAGCTATCTCACCTGTTGGTAAGTGATGATGCCGACTAGGATGGTAGCGGACTAACCTGTTGTTAGGAGTATGGTAAACCCACGCTCCTAATTGTTTTCTACGCGACATCGTGCCGGAACGCTAAATCGCTTCGCGACACGTATTTATAGGTAGGGTGTACTAGCCACGGCCCAAACCTCCCACCAGACCAGACTCGTGCCGGGAATCGAACCCAGGACTTCCATATTTATAATTGTGATAGCGCACGCCCTGTGCGGAGGTCGTCAAAAATCTAAAATCTATACAGTTAGTGTTAAAACGAGACAGAATTTTTTACACACCCGCTATCTAGATATAATGAGTTATGACATTTTATGGTAGATAGTATTAATTAAAAGTAAACTACCTGCCCTATTAATGAACGTTAAATAGGCGCATAGTTTTCTTCGTTGCTGTTTTCAATAATTTAAAATTTATATAATAAGTCAAAACATTATATAGTTACACAAGGTTTTCTCTCTTTCTGTTTTCTAAAATTTAATATTTGACAGAAAAAGACAAAATATTGAATAGTAACACACTGTTTTCTCTCTTTCCGTTTTCGATAATTTTACATTGGACAGAAAAAGACGACACGCTGTATCACTAAACAATCGCTACACAACGTTTATTAATAAGGGGGTACGAGATACAACTATGGAATGCAACGGCAAAGTATGAACGTACATCGTGCGGCTGAAAACAGTTCAATCTTTGAATCTTTGGATCGAGGTATTAATCTTCTCTTTTGCACCTTGCACCAAAGCACGCACGTCCGTGCCTGTCAGTAATATTTTAAAAACTTTTTATTAAACAGTATTAATCATTATTAATCGATACACTGTTTAAACCAGCATACATATTACGAATCGCCAAGCTTTTAATCATGGGTCATTTCTTCACAGCCGAGTAGGCACGGGTTTAAAGCGTTAATCGAGGCGGCAAAACAGCGTTTTTTTTATTTTAAGAAAGCGCTGTTTACTTAAATGTCAACGTTTAACACTCATTAAAAACGATGAAAAAGAAAAGTTATCCGAAACACTTTTGAATTTAAAATATTTTTATGATTCATTTTTACGTCATTACCAAACTGTGTTGTTTTCGAACAATTAATGTGCTTGCGTAACAAACTAAAGTTCCTAATGAGTACCGTCCGAAAGTATTTACTTAATTCGCATATTTTTTACTGTGTATAAGGTAATTTATATATTCATTTAATACTGCACTGGTAATTATATAAATTTCAGTTACGCCAAGACAGTAGACGTGTGGCGAACAAAATGTCTAAAACAACAAACTTATTGCGTTTTTTGGGTCGTTACAATATTGTATTGAAATCGAATAAGAAACCATATAAATTGTAAGAGTACAAAACTATATACTAAGGGTTCTTGTTTTACTTGTACAGTGGACGAACAAGCTTTAGAATAACACAAATAAGGTTTATACCCCGGTGTTATGTTTTGTACGATCTTGAAAAACGACTACAAAGCGAGCATGCAAATACGCAAATCTACTAATGATAAATATCAGGCATCCTAATCTCGAGAATAGAATGCGAACGCTAGACTCCTATTTGCATAATCTTATATAACAAACATAGAGTTACAGACAGAACGAGGATCCCAGCAGAAGTCTAACAAAAGGTAACGTATGCGAACATATATGAAGCGTTTGATTATACAGTTATTTGCCAAATACCTACCAGGATCCTAACCTAATCTTTATGTAGCTCGGACAGTTTTTTGTTTAAAGCACCGAAAGCTTTATCCGCGTGCTTGTTGGCGTTTTGCACCAATTTATCCAGGATATCTAAAAACATAATTGAAAATTCGTTCAGATGCGATGTTTTTCGCAATAATTGCGTAATAATGTACTACGTGCTAGAGTCGTTTAACGAAATCTACGCGCACTTTAGCGATCACCTTCCATAAATGAATACGTTTTTTTGGTTTAATTGATCGATATTGTTACGGGTTTGGAATAATAACGAGTGAAAAATCATCATCAATTATCATCAAAAAATCGGTTTCTTTATTACGAGGAACGTGTATAGTTCCGTAAAGGTTTGAACCCTCTTAGCTTTAGTTTTAAGTTGTCGATTGTACCATCACTTCACGAATAGAAATAATGAAATGATTCATAAATGCCTGTAATAGGTTTATGTGAATAAAGTCATTTTTGATTTGTTTTTGATTTTGAAGGACTTAAGTCACATAGCCTAGCCTTTGTCCTATCATCACTTTTCACTAACACCATTTCCACTATTTAGTCTTTGACCACACGGAAAGAAGATAGTCACATTTGGTGTAGTGAAAGGTATTACACTGACTTGTACCTATGACTGCATATGGACGAGAACGGCAAAAGAGCACGAAGTGAGTGAGTGCACGAGGTATCCTTGTACCGTCTTAAAAGTAGGCTTGAAGTGAATACAAGGAGTAGGTACTTTCGGTAGGTAATTTTTGGAATAGCCTTTCTTACAGTATTGAGGCGAATAACGACAGAAATACTACGTTAAATGTCTTTCACAAGAATGGATTCGTAGTCCGTAGGAGTTGTGTCCTCGGTATTGATGATGGCGCTGATTTATTTGTTAATGTAATAATAAGTCTATTAATATTGATTGCACGTCTACATCTATAAATTTACATCGCTGGGGTGAGTCGTAACACAGCTTCATTCACTGACAAGCTTGGTGAATAGCACGTGTACCATTGTATAGCGCAACAAGTTACTTTGCGACTCTCTAGTATGTAATACATTATTACCATATTCGATCGTGTTATATCGCAATTAGCCAGATGTAAATATACCTCAGACCCTCCACATGTTTACCAGATGTTAGCGATACAGGCGACTTAGGTGTTCCGAAGGTCGGGGTGACATAGCGACACTTTTCACTCGGCCTATGAATTTCCTAGTAAATAACCTTTTTGGACTCGAATTGTCGATTCAAAGATACTTTCACACGAGCGAATAAGTAGAAAATTTCACACTAGGCACTCCGTACTCAAAGATGCAAAATGATGTTAAAATATGCGCGATCTAAATTGGGCTTGGATTATATTATGATTCATAAGTGATAGCGTCTACAGATATATTTTCATTGTCTCAATGAATATCAAATATCATTGGTACAAAGCGCATACGCAGAATCTCTAAGAGCCAACTTCAAGCCAGCCAAGTTAGATCGTATCAAGATCAAAGTGCTTGCCTTAGTGTCTTCATGAAACTTTAGTGTCACATAAGACTTAGTCATCTGTCATTCTATATGGACGATGCCAACTTTTATGTGACGTTAGATATCATGACAAGTTACACTTAGGGTTCTGTAGTATGCAATGCAATAGAACACGGCCCAGTAACCGTCTTCATGGCACGGGTATACCAGCACATTTCTGTTTGCATTAACTTTACCTGAATTGGCGATGTCGTCGATGCGGCTGTGGTGCTTCTGGTAGTAGGGGCGGATGATGCGGTGGTAGATGATCAGGGAGCCGTTGTAGTCGGTCGGGAGGTAGCACCAAATTATGAAGATGCACTGGAAGTCAAACGAAGTTTAATTTAATTATCTATATCGTTGCTATTTGGACGGCCTAAACTTTAAAGCAATCTCACCAGTACTATGAAAATATTATTTATTTGGGCTCGACGCACCTTCACTTTACTAATACCAGAACTAATAAATATATTATTACTAGCTTCTGCCCGCGACTTCGTCTGCGTGGAATTCAGAATTGAGTTTTGGACTCAATTCTGAATCTGGACTTCGCTCGTTAACAATTTTTAATATTCCCACGGGAACTGTTTGAGAGATCTGTATAGAAAATACATGTCCTTTTCCATAGCATAGGTGTCATGCATACCAAATTTCAAAGCTGTCTGCCCGCGGCTTATAGCTCGTAAACAATTTTCAATTTACCCTCTAGAACTTCTTAAGGAATCGGGATAAATGGTAGCCTATGTTCTTTTCCATGTCATAGGCTACATGCACGCAAAATTTCATCCGAATCCGTTCATCCGTTTTTGCGTGATTGAGTAACAAACATCAACACTTTCACATTTATAATATAAAGTGACACCGTACATATAAAAACAATTTCTCACAGTAACAAAGTTAACCTATGTTAGTATTTGTATGTATTAACAAACTACGACTACTGTTACCCTATTCGCGCAAAAAATAAATGAACTTTATTTTATGTTAGCCACTACACGCGAAGGCGTTGGCGTGGAAATTTAATATGAAAATTGGCGACCGAATTACAAAATCGATCCCACGGGAACCGTATATTTTTTCTGAGGAAAAAGTAGCCTATCTTCTAATCCAGACTATTTAATCTGGATAATAATTGTAGTAAGTACCTAAGAAGCATTTTATTCATATTTATCGATGGTAGTTTATTACGTAAAAAATAGCTAATAAATCATACTAAATAAATACATAATGGCTATATCCATTAAATAAAAATTAAAATCAAGTTAAGTTTAAAAGTTAACACACTTTTAATGGGGGTAATACATTTGAGAGGAGATGAACACAAATCAAGTTTATAAAAAACACCGAAAATCGTATTACCTTCTTATATGCATAAAAAATCTACCAAAATGTTTTAGAGAGGACATAAGAGTCTCGAGCTTGAAATCGAAGGACTTACTAATAAACGTAAATAGTAACACACCGTTTTCTTTCTTTCTGACAAGGATAACTTAACGATAACTTTCGACGAAAGAAAGAATTAATCGCTAAGCAACGTGTCCCTAATGCGGGCTTTTTGGAGTTATGACAATCTCCTAAGAAGAGGAGAAGAGGAGGCTTGTAGCTGTCGAACCTTAGTTAAAGTCGAAATTAAAACTTCAGCCATTCCAAAGTTGATTTGAAACTATATAAGCTTAAAATATTTTAAAAATACGAATACATCTGGTTCTCAGTCCTATTACATGATAACAGTAGGTGCCTACTGATAAGAGAATAAACAAATTATATCAATAATGACTTTCTATAATTAACTCTCTGTTAATGGCAGATACGTGTTCAACACAACGCTAACAATTGGTACCTGTGTATTGTGGAAACAATAGCACGATTGTTGATTGTGAAATATTTAAGAACTTTAAAGCAATATGAGAGAAAAAACCGGCTAATTCGACTCGTAACCGCCCGCAAAAGGGTTCCGTAACTTCTCATTCGGAGACATTCCCATTTTTGACCACCTCCGTGGCGCAGCGCGCGCGCTGGCACATTATAAAGTTGGAGATCCTGGGTTCGATTCCTGGCTCGAGTCTGGTGCGAGGCTTCGGCCGCAGCTAGTTACCACCCTACCGACAAAGAAGTGTCGCAAAACCATTTTGCGTTCTGGCACGATGTCGCGTAGAAGCCAATTAGGAGTATGGGTTTACCATACCCCTAACAGGTTAGCCTGCTACCATCTTAGCCTGCATCATCACTTACCATCTGCTGAGGTTGCCGTCAAGGGCTAACTTGTAGTGGATAAAAGAAATTTATATATATTATACAGTGGGAGATCCTCGGTTTGTTTCCCAACTAGAGTGTGATCTGGTGTGAGGCTTTGGTTTACTGTCTGACATGCCGCCGTGCGAGTTGTTTCAATATGATGCCGAGTAGAAATCTTTTTGTAGGTTCAACCTAGAACGCATTGATGTCTGCTCCATTGGTGCTGCAAATGTTCATGGGCGACGATAATCACTTAACATCCGCCTGCCTATCTGCTCTTTTTACATCGCAGATAGACGAAGATATAAAAATAGTACCAGCGAAAGAATCATTTTTTATATTTGAAGGAGGCTCTTTTTTATTTTCATTTTTTATTAGCTATAGGGCGATAAATATTTCAACTCTACTATGAACACCGGCGGCTGACTGAAGGCGCGTCGGTCATCCGACAGTTCACACACATTTCACATCTGTTCATACAGACAGCAGAGGTTTAATATAAGTAATATCAGCATGGGTTATGCCTGAAAATCAGCACTGCAGTCAATTTTGACGCAGCATCAAGCTGAGGCAGCGCCCCGTTTTTAGATCAGATGTATTTTAACAGACTGAACAAAAGCCATTTTGATTTTCATTTAATATTGTATCTTATTTTATTTAGTGAAAAGGCACGCATCATTGGCAAGTAACCCTAAAAATACTACCTATTATTAAATATTAATTCTTATGTCTATAGTACACAAATGAATATGTTGGTCATTGGGTAGAATACACGTAAGCGAATTAAATAATAACATGCTGAAAATAATTTTTACGTATTATATTATATATGTAAAGATTGTTATTTTAAGAGTTTCTGAAATATAAATATATTAAAAAGTAGAACCTATTGTACTGAATACGTGTAGGCGTGGTTAAACTATATTTAACTATAAGGAAACTATACTCCATTTTTCTTTTTTTAACGTAAATAATCATTTACTTTTTAAGTGTAAGCTAAACAAGTTTAAGTTGACATATCACAAAAAATATAAAAGAATGGATACTATAATTAAGTAAATTGCTTTTTGTTTTATTTTATTTTCCTTAATTAAACAAATTACTTACTTAATTAAGCGCTTAGTTAAAAAAAACTTGATATTAATATAGTTACTATTAAAGAGATTATTTACACTATAAGTAAAATAAGACAAATGCAGTATAAACCAACTGAACCGGATCCTAGGAAGCAATGTAATCCAATACATGCATAGATGAGTATTAAAATAATATGAAGAAGTATACTTCTTTAGATTATCTTTCGCAAGGTTTGGATTGCCGGCGTGTCAGTCATTTGACATTAAAGTTTTTAATATTTTTTTTGATGACATACTCTCATGGTTTAAGTCATGTTACACTGAGGAAATTCGGTATTATCTACGAGGCCGTGTGATCAAATAACACTGTAGGCAGGTGTATGGAATTACACACCTATGTAACGCAAAAGTTCAGTTCACCGCAGGGGATCAACATTCCAAGTTGAATCATCATCCGTATAAATAAGAAATTGATTTAAAGGTAATTGTATACAATTTTATAACAAATTGCCAAATGAAATTTCTGGGATGCCTCTCAATAAGTTCAAAGTTTATATAAAACGTAAGCTTGTAGAAAAGTCCTACCATAGTGTAAAGGATTATGTAAATGATAAACAAGCCATGTGTGAAATATTGCTCTAATAAGATAGCTCTTAATATAATTTTAAGTGGCATGTGAGATGGTGATAACAAAAAGAAAATTTACCTGGCTAAGTTTGTTGTGGGCTTCTTAGACCGGGGCGCGTTTGGAACCCACAGCTTTAGTTTTAAGTTTACGAATGTAGTTATCACCATCAAATCACTAGTATGTAAATTATTGACGCGTCAAAAGCGCCTTTTAAAGGACTATTTCAATAAAGATTATTTGAATTTGAATTTAAATTCAAAAATACTCCGAAAGGTTCCGTACCAACGGGTGCCTATTACTGGAGTCCATCCGTTCCTCTACATCCCATGACCCGTATTTTGCCGGTCTGGCCACAAAGATTTACATGTTATTAATAACTTTTTTGAATTTGAGATACTCAATTACCACATTTTGATTGATTTTTATTCAGTAACCTTTTTTTATCTATAATTTTTACTTCACTTTTGTCGCGTGAAGACTTACTATTCTTTATGCCTACAGCCCAGGATATCCCCGGTCGAGCATGACGCATAAGTAGTCTTAATATACGAAACAAACGGCTCAGTAATTAATACTAGATAAGAGGGCTTTAAACTAATAACTAAGTTAAAACAAATACTTGTTGAAGTAGTCCAGTGACTTAACTCAGTCTTTATCTAGTAATTAGTATGTTCAACAGCAGATCTTGCGTTAGGTACTGGGTTCGATTCCCTGGTCGGAACAAGAATTGTTAGGAAAATTCAAGGTAAAGTGTGAGGAAAATGGTGGTGTCCGACCTCGTGGCCCGGAGAGTTTGTTTAGTCGTTAACATGTGGTAATTATCGTTAAAGACCACCAGTGACCAGCAATCGGACGTAATTAGACTGATGATGATGTCAGTTGCTAATTGTTTTTGTTTTTTCATTTATGTTATGTCCTATACATTGCAATAAAGTTATATAAATAAATAAATAAATAATAAATGTCTTCAAGTGATCTAAAATTAACTTTGTTCTCGTGACATTATGAAGTAGCACAATGCCACACACACACACACTACTTTGACTCACTGCCCTGATCTGATTTGATCGACGTTAACTAAGTTAATTAACAACATCAGTTAAATAACCAGTTTCTCTTATGACGAGTACGCTTTGTAACCATTGTATAGCTGGAAACAGAGCTTTTATTCTTAAATAAAAAAAGGCAAAGATTTCTACCGGTCTATCCATTAATTAAAATGATATCAATATCATAGATGCGAAAGATAGCATTTGTGAACCGATATGGCTTAAATTTTGAATGGAGGTATAATCTACCTGGATTAACAAATAGGCTACTTTGCATCCCGGAAAAAGAACATGATTCCCGCGGCAGGTGTTATAAACTTAAATATACTTTGATGAGCAACAACTATAGTTATAGCCTTTTTTTTTTTCTTTTTTGTCGTGGTGGAAAAGCTTTATAGCTACTTCCGTCCCTTGGGCAGGACGGAGGTTATGTGGGACTCCCACCCATGGGTGGTCTACCCGAACTAAAAACCACCACGGCATGCCCCTCTCGCTGGTTTTACTGGACGCCCGGGGGACCCATTGTATACTTCCCGGTCGAACTATAGTTATAGCCTGCCATAAGTTTGCTATTAAATAGAGTTAAATTTGGGAAAGCGAGAAGAAACGGGAACTGGACATGGAAACAAGAATGCGACTTCAATCAAAATCAATCAATCAAAGTAAAGTTTGTACGAGTACCTACGTTGCTTAATCGAAAGAAGATTTTAAAACCAATGATTGAGGTTGAAATGTTTTAAAATCGTAGATTAAAGGACGATGGCGCGGGCAATATCAATTAATTAATAACAAATTGAGATAATTCTGTTGATTTTTAAGTCGCTAAACTTAATATTTTTATAACAAGACTATTTAAACAGGCTTATTACATCTATCAAGCGTTCGTATAGTTTTTTTTTAACTATTGTGAGGTAAAACTATATCTCAACTGCAACTCAAAACATCGCAGGTGACGCGAGACCCTAGTTTAGGAAACCGACAACAATATATTGTCATATTATATAAGAGTACAAAAGCATACCGATGCAAGATACGCTTTGATTCATCTTTACACTAAAGTAAAATTATCCATATCGCTCGTCTATGAACGTCCTTACACAATATATTATTTACTATGTCTAGAAGGTACCCGACTAAGTTTATTGTAAGCCTCTTCTTAGACCAGGGAGCATTTTGAACCCTCATAGCTTTATTTTTAAGTTTACAAACGTACTCGTAGTAATCACCATCAACACGCTACTATGCAATTGACGCATCAAAAAAAGTGCCGTATAACATAACATTACCATGACATTATTGAAGAAATACTTCCCTATATATGTACTTCATTTATATTTTATACGCTTGGCTGGTTATATGTTAACGTCAATGAAATAAATCTGCTAATGGGGTACTTGGCATTTAAGGTTTGTGTGTGCATAATTGAAACTCGGATTGTAAGGACGTTTGTTAAATAACATAGGTATTGGTAACTTGGGGATATATTTAATCTGACGTGTACACAGTATGTAGATAAAAATCGTGAAATAAAATGCCAAAAATGTCCCCACTAAAAGCGTAAAGAAAAACTGTTTCAATGCCTTCGGTGCGATCGCTATGTTAGTAATAAGTATATTCAACATTAATCCGACTTAAGCGTACGTGGTCCTAATTAGTCTAGCTTAAAATTAATAAAACGCATTGGTCATGGTATCAAGTTAGCGGTTTCAATCTCTTTGTCTCATAGGGACACAACTTGCTATGTATGGAGCATGTTAAGCAGGTCAAAACTCTATACTCCACTCGTCTATGAGAGTCTGTCATCGCAAGACGGGCTATCTGTCCTATGTAAGGAACATTTCACTTTTTTCCAGCACGTTAGAGACACTTGTTAACCGCATACTCACCTGGTACTTAAATAACAGTGACGAGTAACAAATTTCATTTGTTCACTGATCAAAACCAAGGCATCAAAGAGATTACTCAATCTCTAACCATTTGAATCAGTATCTTTTCTTATCTATTGGTGTTTTAAGGTTGGGTTATGATAAAAATGTTTGCCATGCTGTGCCATGCCTGGTATGCACTTGTACTTAAAGTGCTATGCGAGTCACCCGGTAAGGTAATAACTACTTTCCAAGTCCGAACCAAGTACTAACATACTAAGAATTTCGTGACTAAAATACCAAAACTTACAAGGAATTCACCCAATTATACACATTAGATCAACAAGATGATGTTAAAGTTTAGTTGTTAATAATGGTTTATCTCAGGAGTGGACCTACTCACGTACCAAAGATCAAAATGGAAAGTTGTCTTTGGTGAGAAGTATTTTATTTTATATGTTTAAATATGAAAGGATGTAGGGGTGAAAAGAGGAATAGTGAGAAATGCTTTCAGAGATAATAGTAGCATGCCAACTACACCTTTATACTGATTTATATATATAAATATGTGTAAAGCAAATCAAGCATAATATCCATCAAGTGTGTATTGAACACTGATCTTGCACATTTGATAGGTCAAAAGTACGAACAATTGTGAGATATATATGATGCTAATTGCTTTACTCTGTGATGACACTGATATTTTCAGCAGACTTCATAATACTTAATTATACTCATGATTGGAATATCAAAGAGGGTGATGACTATGAATTTTTGTTTTCTGTTATGAAGGAGTAATGGTACCACAGCTTTGAAATAAATCATTAAAGATCTATTAACACAATTGTTTGTCATAGGTTAGTTATCAGAATCTAATTAGTGATTCATGCATACATAGCCTATGACAAATGCAAGTGGAAAAAATTCTTTCACAATGTTTTTTTTAACCTTATTATTTTCTTTAGAAATATATGTATCAAATTGGATTAGTATTTCCTACTAAACTCATGACCTATATAATGTAAGTATATATAATCTATATACTGTATAATGTTCAATGAACAATCACTAAGAAAAAAATTATACAGTTAATGTATACACTTTATCCATCATATTTATTCAGCAGGATCTTGTAATTGGAAAATATGCTATTACCTTATAATTAAGCTTTATAAAACTTAGCACTTAGAACTTAAGAAACTGTTGAAACAAGACAAAGTAATTTGTGTGACACATTACTTTGTCTTGTTTCAACACTAACTATGAATGAGCAAAGCTATGCTCTATAGATCTTAGCCTACATGTGAGTGAATTTAAATATAAATTAATTTAAACTATTGGAAAAATGTTAAGTACTTAATACTACTTATAGAACTCTATTCATTAATGAATTTCTAAAAGCGTTTACTCATAAAGTTTAAGTTACTAAATGTAAGTTAATTTCAAAGAAGCCACTGTACCAATTCTTTGTGAGTTCTCATAGAAAAGAGTTTCATAGTAAAATCAGTAACATATGTTAAACTAACCTTAATCAACCAGTAGAGAGGAAACCAGCCAACGATAAAGTCGGAAAAATATTCCACGACTGAGAAGCACGCGTAAACGACCCAGTACGTAAGCCATTTCGTGTCATCGTCCTTAGAAGGTGACTCCAAAGCTTTCATAGACATATAGGCGGGATACACGAATCCTATACTGTTGCATATCAGTTCCGCACCGAAACCAAAAACTAAATATAAACCCGTGAACGCCACCAAGCCTGCAATAATAAAGTGAGAAAATAGTCAAAACGACCAGCTAAAGGATATAAATAAACGCAACATCAATTAAAAAAAAACTTACCAACAAATAAGTAGACCCTATTTACGCCGGTTTTCAGTTCGGCCTTTTCGAAGAATTTCGTCCACGGTTTGCTTTTGTCGGTCAAACTACGCTCTAAAGTGTCTTTATATTCCTGTAATTTGGTAGTCATCTTGCTGTTTTTAGTGGTCCTAGCGGTCCGAGGTGTATGGAAATGTATTTGGCACTTGAACAATTCTGCAGCCACGACTTTTTGACAAATGTGACGGTGACAATGAAATGACAGAAATTATTCTATAATGACAATGGCGGATCCAAGTTGTATCAGTGTTGCAAGCCTACAAATATTAAATTATACCTATTTTCGAAGTGGATGTTACTAGAAAAAAAAATGTATGGTAGGTGTTGCACCATAAAAAAATAATATATATTTGCTTATTCAAAATAACCCGTGAATTGACCTTATTTAATACCTTAACATGAAAAGAACATTTTGAAAATGGCAAACACGTTTGAAAATATTGTAGAGGATGTGTACAAAATAATTCACTCAGAAAAGTTATGGTTTCAGTCAACTTTAATTAAAATTGTTTGTTAAATAAAAAAATTACAAATAATTTATGCAAATCCTTGGCCCAATGTCAAAAGTTAAAATATGAGTAATAAAAATAAAGGTTCAGCGTGGATCTAATACAAATAAATGTCATGATATTCACTATGGGATATTGAGTAAAGAACTCTATACATGGAGTAAGAACTATTTTTATTTTTAATTCACCTTGACATATGACGATGAAGGAGGTAGCCAAATTTGCTATAGGTATTTTGTATTGCAGTCTGAACTGTGATACCTATCTTTAAACTGTGTCTTAAAGATTAAGTTAGTAAATAGCGCTCTGCACAAAATTTGATATTATTTTTATATCAAATAGTCAAGTACAAATATTATTAAAGCCATAATATTGAATTTTTAGTTTGCCATTGATAATATATTTTACTCAAAAACATTAACTATTGACAGCCCTATGGAGATTTTAAACAGTTATTTATTCATGGTTTAATATGGTCAGATTGTCTTAGATTACTGGCGTTCCACAGTACACTTCAAAGATGTAAGAATGCGTGGTTTTTGTTTGTGACGAACCACTAGGTGCATATATGTTGCATCCTACAAATCTCTAGTCAAAACAAAGGGTGCATATACTAGTATGTTGCTTGCATATGCAAGGGTGCAAATACTCGTATGTCACTTGCAAGTAACATACAAGTATATGCACCCTTTGTTTTGACTGAGGAAGGAAAGCAAAGTTTATTGGACTGCTTCTTATTGGAGTTTTGTACTTGTTTACGATATTAATAAATAATTTAACGATATATTCAATTTGTCGTAAAAAATTAATAGCACTGTTGGATAATGTCCTTAGCGCCTAAACGTTTTTTTTATGTAAATCGGCTATGAATAAAACACGCCTTACTTTCTAATTTGAAATAAAACCAAAAATTTAATGTTATAAAATTTTTAATTTCCTTAAAAATTGAAAAGCTTTAACATTGATCATCACTTCGTGTCTTAAGATTAACTTGAAACCATAGAAAGGTTAGGTGAATGGTGGGACTCGAGTATATAAAAAGTAATTGGTATGGAATTCGAAATTTTCTTGATTATAAGAAGAAAATTGTGTAGTTACATCTCATTGACGCTGTGGTCTTGTAAGCGTATCTAAAATAATCTAGAAGATTGTAATTTCAGATTTACATCTGGTTCAGTCTGGTGGAAGGCTTCGGCGGTGGCTCATTTTTCTTGCCGACAAGACGTCGCGTAGAATTCCGAATCAATTAGGAGTATGACTTTACCATAACCCCAACAGATTAGCCCCCCTACCAGTACCTATCACTTACTACCAGGTAAGATGGCCGTCAAGAGTCATGATAAAAGATAAATATAAGAAATTATTAAACAAAACTATTTCCCCACTTAAAGATGATTCACTATTAAAATGAGCTCGATTATAATTATTGTTTCTCATTACATACATTTATAAATCAATAGATTTAAGTAAAAAAAAATACAAATTCTGTGATTGATCATCACCACCACTTTGGAAGACTAACAGACAAAACTGGGGCCTATTTTATAACTTAAATATAACAAAACTGTTTTATTCTTATATCACAATATTTCACAGTAATGCCAATGTTTTAATTTAAAATGTGCATGATGTGCGTTATAATTGCAGCTGTGCTTTGATGTGCTGTGTTGCAAATGAACAAAATATTATTATTACAGGAACTAATGCTTTATCAATGCATGACTAGAATTTAATGTCAAACTTATTACATCTGTTTACAATTTAATTAAAAAGTATTAGATTGTTTTAAGAATTAATTTTCATTTCTATTTATAGCTGTATAGATGTTTATAATGAAGATATCTTTAGCAAAAATAAGTTTCAAGAGTTGTACGTTTATATATGTATGTAGATATTAATGAAATGTGTTTGTACGTTTTTGATAATTTACCTATGTCTATTCCAAACCTAAAATAAATTATGTGCTTGCTTGCCTATTCAGTTATAGTTTGTAAATAAGTAAGCATAATAGAGTGTATTGAAACTTCTAAATATTTATGACAAAGATTTAAATATAACTGGAAGTAGGTACTTAGACTCAGGTTTTAATTTTCGATGATAAGTAATAAATTATTTTATGAGATTGGTCTCAGTCTTATGCTATTGTATTTGTATTTCTAACGACAATGTCTATAAATATTTTAATAGTATTTAATCGCATATCAACATCAAAAAAAATATAACATTTCATACAAAACACTGATCTTTTTCGAAAATTTCTACCTACATTATAATCATTATTTAGTTTATTTACATCAGACTTACCTATTATGCAATTAATGCAATAATTTATGATACTTATATCTGGGAGGGTTTTCTTTTTAATGTTATATAATATAATACTATAGTAGCAAACTAGCGAAACCTAGTGAAGATGTGAATAATATTAAATTTAAAAATACAATATTATCATACCTACTTATTAAACTTAAGTAATTGGTGTTTTAAATATTACATAATAACAAATGTTTCTATACAACTAATTTCTGTCATGCAACAATATATTTTTTATAACATATCTTCGTAAATCACAGTTTATACCACGCAATATTATTAATATTGAAGAAAATGTTAGTCGTGAAAAATAGAATAATTATGGAAAACAGTGTTAGTATTGTAGGTACTTATACAGTATTAAATAGATATATATTATATTTTAGCACTTGAAAATGTGAGATTTTATAATACCTAACTAATTGAAAATATTAACAATAAATGCTAGTCCTAGATTTGTCATTCTTTCAAAATCTGTTTAATTTGTTTATTAAATACAGAGTAATATATTAAATGATTGATTTCTGTACTATTATTTAGAGTCAAAGATTTTTGATCATATTTATATGATCTAGTTATCTAATAACAAAATTTCTAATGGACGTCTAAAACAGGTATACTGTATAAATTTAACTCCTCCTTTTTGAGTGATAAGTTGTAGGTTGGTTCCTTTTTCTTTATAACTTTTATATAAAGGAAAACTTATATAAAAAAGCTACCAAAATTGAAACATTCACTTTTAATTGCAGCACCGACGATATTTGGCGTCAACTTGTTAATGGTAACCCTAGGTCTAATCAGTAACAATAGTAGATACCTAATTAAAATCATTGAAATATTAAAATGATTTATAATAAGCAGGTTTTTGAGATGAGGTTAATGTATAATATAAATTGAAGATCATATTAAACCAACAATGGGGATGTTTTACATCATAGATTACCTATGTAACTCTGTGGTTTTACATCTTTATCTCGACTACTCTCTAATATATACTTATAGAAAAATCCAAGTCCTTTCATTCGTATTAAGTTAATCGATTGAACTCATTCATACAAAGTTATTGTGCGTTATGATGCTTTATGTTTCTTTCTTGCGTCTCGTCTGTGTTCGCTCGGTGCATGTGGCTTTAGTTCTCTGATATCCAACTGCAACAGACAACAATTACTTTAATAGGTGTGTGATAAAAAAAAAATTTTGAAATAGTAGAAAAGTAAACAGTAACCGGTAGATTTGCACTGGCAACACTGACATGACCGGCACGGGTTTTTACTGTTCATGTACTGTACTGTGGGCCAAATCAAATCAGCGATTTGGCAATCAAATTGAAATTTGTTTAAGAAATTAGAAAAGTCACCTTTATAAAAACATTTATTTTTATTATTTGTATGTCAGGTGGTTGTTTGTAGTCGTAGTGGGAGTTGCAGTCATAATTTTTAATTGCAACTCCAACTACATTCGAGTACGTACGATGTGAAAATGTCGAAATTGGTAAAATATAATTATCTCGTGGCGACTACATCAGTAGCGTGTTTTTATAAAAAAAAAAAAAAACGAAATCAGTGTTGATAGCTTAAAATATGTATATAATATTCTAAGGTTGGTAGCCTGAGTTGGTTTTGTTAATATCCACTGAGGACGTAGGTCCGCCGCCTGGTTTAGCGTGTTCTAGAGTCATTTGTTTCGATTTATTATAATCATATTATGATCATTAACTTAATGAATAAAACTTACTAAAGTTTCGTCGTCCGGAACCCTCGATAATAAGTCGAGGACCTCATTATTTGGTATTGTGTGCGGTCGCAGAATCTTTCTAGTGAATTTATTTATACCTAGAAGAGAATCAGTTTTATGTAGTACGAAATAGATAATGTCTTAATTGCACATTACAATACTTGGATTCTAAAATAAATAAAAACAAAAAAGAAATAGCACACATAGTGCGCAAAGGTGGTCTTATCGCTTAAAGTGATCTCATTCAGACAACCTTTCATGAAAGGAAACATTTAAAAATAACGACGAATTCGAATTGTATGTTGTGTATGGTGAGGCTAAACTGAAAATAAAGGGTAGGTACATGGAAATGGATTATATTATTGATGGATCAATGGGGGATGATCCATCACAAACAAGGGTCTTTAACTACAAGAGAGCCGTGTATACTAGAACTATCTACTATATCTCTTTTTTCTCAGTAATGTATTAGCGATTAATTTAGATATCGTTTAAAAAAATTGCACGGAATAAATCTAGCTTAGAAAAATACTCGTAGTAACTATTATCTCTCTCCGACCCATTGAATATTGATTTACAAAATCTGTGATTTATTAGCAAACAAATTAAGTCAATAATTTGTTTTGCTGTTGCGTGTTTTAAGCAGAAACTAACCGCACTTTGCATTTATAACATAACCATGATTAATATTGAAACATGATCTGCGTCACAAGAGATCATTGTTTACCTATATCAATCAGAACTATCGTTGGAAATGGTAGTAGAACCATGGAACAACTTACCCCACGCCATGAGAAGATATCTTAAAGGTATCAGGTACAACACGCACATGGCTCCTACCAGCATTATTATCGCTATGTAACTAAGATATGGCACCGTAAAGTTCATCAGGCTGAAACAGATAAAATATCCTTTATATTAAAAACTCTTTTGAAGGTTTTCCTACAAAAGTGTTTAAGTGGCAAACGCTTTATATTAAAAACTCTTTTGAAGGTTTTCCTACACTTAGGTTAAGTGGCGAACGCTTGTGAGGCGTATAAAATCTGACCTCAAAGACATTGCTTCGTGATGACCGCGACCGCTCTGCAAAGACTGTAACGGCGAAGAAGGTTTTCCGCGTTAAGTACTATCCAACAATCTCAAGTGAGTTCGTAATAGGAAGAACTAGAAAGGTTTATTATACATCCAGATAGCTTCAGAGTTAACTACTTCGATAATACCTTACCTTGCCTTACCTTTGAAAATAATCTGTTTTGTAATGTAATCATTCACATTCATATACCAATACAGTCAATTTTTCTCTATGATTGTGTGTTTTGGCATTTTGACATCGTGCCGGAACGTTAAATCGCTTGGCACCTCTTGGTCGGTAAGCGGTGTTACCGACTTAGCCACGGCTAAAGCCTTCCACCAGATCACTACTAACTACTGTAGATTCGAGCCGGGAATCTAATCCAGGTCCTCAAACTTTACAACGCGACAGCGCACGCGCTGCGCCACGGAGGTCGTCAAAATCATTAATAACTTACTTTTTGACGGCTTCGCCCAAGGAAGCGACGTATCCTATCGCGTTCTGAACAGTCTGGGTTACTTCCTGTATCGCTTGTAATCTTTCTTTTAGAGATTTCTTCTCTTCCTGCAATAATAAGAGAAATAGAATTGTATATTATATACATTGTTGTCGTTAGTTTGGGGTAAGGAAACTGTCAGTTACGTACTAACACATTAGCAAATTTGCATACAAGCTGGCCGGCTCCATAACTATGAATTATTGCATTATCTATATATTTTAAATAATTCCTTTATTTTGTCTGGAGGAGATCGCTTTAAGCAATAAGATCGCCTTTGGGCATTATCATTGTGATTTAGTATTGTTTTTTTGTTGTTTTGGAAATTGGAAAATGGATGGATGGATTGGATCTCGACTCGCTGCCTCCTCTTTAATTTAAAGGTAATTGTTGAGTTGTTTCTGATATTCAAAGTATACATTCACGTAAAACGGTTTTTCATAATAATGAGTCTTACTTTATCTACTTCCTCTTCATCATCCTCCTCCGCTTGTAAGTCCTCGTCGTCCACGGGAGCCAGTAAAGGATTACCACCTGAAAATTATAATGCTTAAGAATAAGTAAATTGCTGTTATCTACCGGTATAGCCACATAAATTATAGATATATATACAAATGTCTTACTAATTTAAAATAATAATACTAAAAGTAGTGCCGTTATTACATATTTTTTCATTGATCGACTATTCTTTCATCTGATTCTAGACTTATGAACCACATAGAGGACCGCCTGTAAAGATGAGGTCCTTGTACTTCTCTACAAGTCTTGGCAAGTAAAGATTCACAAAGCCAATGACATTACCAGTTTTCTACCTTAAGAGAGTTTTGAGACTCACACATGTGAGACGACGGAATCTATTTTGTTCAGTGTAAAACAAAGAACTTTTCGGAGTTATGTGCGTTTTTAAACAATTAAAAATATCACTTGCTTCACGGTGAAGGAAAACATCGCGAGTAAACCTGCACGCCTGAGAGTTCTCCATAATGTTCTCAAAGGCGTGTGAAGTATGCCAATCCGCACATGGCCAGCGTGGTGCACTATGGCCAAACCCTTCTCATATTGAGAGGAGACCCGTGCTCTGTAGTGTGCCGGTAATGGGTTGATCATGATGATGATGATGATGAAAACAAAGAAACGTAAATTCAAATGTTTTCATAATTAAATATGTACTTTTGCGGTTTCGTGTTACATACCTTGTTTTACCAGTGTGCGTTTACAGTTGTACAACGAAGTGCAAAAGAATCTTTATCTCCTTGTGAAAGACTACAAGTCATTAGAGGCTAAGTTTGTTCTGCGCTTCTTCTTAGACCGGGGCGCGTTTGGAACCCTCATAGCTTTAGTTTTATGTTTACGATTGTAGTTATAACCATCAAATCACTACTATGTAAATTATTGACGCGTCAAAAGTGCCTTTTAATGGAATGTTTGAATAAAGATTTTTTTTTTACGATTATCCATTTAAAAAGGGGTTTTAATGTGTTAGTTTTTCACGTACGATGTTTGTTACAAACACAATCATGCTAAGCTCACACAACGTCTATTTTTGACTTACTACTATAAACTGTGCTACTAGGAACGAGCTGTTGTTTTATATACGCCCACGGACTACATCGTAGACTTTTGAGTGCAGCTATAAAATGTAAAAGGAATAATGTTTTTTCTTTGCCTTTATGGAAAGTAACAACATTGATTTACCACTAGCCGTAGATAGAGCGGGTCATACAAAAACAAGGCGAGAATTTGTCACCAACTAACTATACATTCCTAGATATCGGTATATCGATGTATTACAACCCGTCTAATACACTAGACATCTGGCCGGTATATTATCTATAGCGGCGCGTAGTGATTTGTATTTCATTCGGATTATACGGCTCGAGTGTTAGAATCGGTGACTTTCGTCTAGCCTTGTCACACACTGGGGAAAAAGGAGTGCACGCGCCGCTATTTGTGCACTACTTTTCCGTCCCATTTTTCGAGCGTTAATGTTCGATCTACGGCTAGTGGTAAATCAATGCGTAACAAAGGAAAAATATTTTCTATATTATGGACTTATATAAAAAGATTTAATTTATAATGCACCATCTGAATAGTACAAGCTTGCATCTACAAATATGAGTATAATTGGCATCCATTTGAAGATAGCTTAATACCAGATATAATTATGTGTTAAGTTAAAAAATATTCAATAAAAAATACAATTAATAGTAAGGAAGCATTTCTTCTTTGTTTGTAGGGTGGTAACTAATCGAACCCAGAATCTCCAACTTTATGATGCACTGCGCCACGGAGGTCGTCAAATAAACGTATATAACGCTTTTATATTGAGATTGAGATTTTGCATACATAAACCATGCGGATCTAGTAGTGAGAAATAATAGTAAAATACATGATTAAGAACTAACCAGTCAATCTATAAATGAGCCAATTCCTCGTAAAGAAGACAAGCAATAGGAACGGCATCATCCACATCTGGTAATAGTAGCAAAACGCTAGCCAGATAAGTAGGCCAATAAACGACCTCAATCTGGATTCCCACTCAAAACAGTCTCTGGAAAGAATGGCTTAAGATTAACTTAAGCACACTGAAAGCTTCATGGTTTTTAAGAAAATACGCTATTAATTACCTCGTGACTAGATCTTAGGTAGGTTAGTAGACAAGCAACAAAATACATAAGTATCAATGGACTACAAAAACATACAAATTTAACATAACACTTCAGTGACCTGTGAAAGACGGCATTTTGCAGAAATTCTCAGTGGAATCAAACCTATAAGACCCACCCACACAGATAATTAGATGTAGATCGCTGAGGTAAGAAAATGGAACGTAATCTGGAATATGGACTTCCACGAAGCTAACATATCTTTAGTTATGAAGCCGATGATTGTATTGAAAATGAGACAACTCGAAGTGAAATTGCTTTATATTTTTTAACTCACAATAATCTCGGATTATATTATATGTCCGATGATATTCGAGATAGATTTAATTTGAGAAATTGCTCATAAAATTCGTACTTACTGCAAAATTTTACCGATTTCAATAAACCACATAATTATAGCTTTTAGTCTCATCACGTTTCGTATGAAGAGTTGCCTTTTGAATTTGGCCTCTTGATGCATATATTTAGGCTCAATAGGGTTAACCACTCGTATTGCTGCTTTAAGCTGGAACAAAAGGTAACATTTCGCTGACACGTTTTCTTTATGATTATTTACATAAATGCCAATGATCTGTTTTGGCGGGGAATACACCGAGCAAAAATAGAACTGAACAGAATGGGAAGATAGATGATTGATGCAAGCAAATCATCCGTATAAATAAACGGATTTATCTAAGTAGGTTGTGTCTGTTACATTTTTAGTAGCCATACTTTTGTTTTGTTATTTTTTTTTTATAATTTTGTTTTAGTTATAAGTTAGGTTGTTATTTGTTTAGGAGATAATGGGGCTGGCATGTTGGTATCGGACAAAAGTCCCAAAATAAATAGATTAAAAAAAAACTCTTAATTTTGAACTATTTCTATTATTGGATGTCGTAATGGTGTTTGATGCCATCTCTATTGTTATTATGTTTCGTGGGGTAGCCCACTAAAAAGGTTCTATGTTCCGATTTAAATTTTGCATACAAATCAATCTTACCGGATTCCAAATAACGCTCATTTCCAGCAATATCTGTGGGAAGTTTCCCTTCGCCCGCGCTCTCATCTTCTTATCCTTCAAGGCGAACCACCGTTTCTCTCCGTTCCTTATATTTAGTAGAGGTACAGCCAATTTTCCGAGAAACTCGACTTTATGGTCGTGGTCTTCATCGTACACCGTTAATTCTAGTATTGAGCTTATGTCTTTTACTGTGCTGAAATAGTACCCAGAATTATTTTTTAAGTGCGATACCGATGTTTTATTATTAAATGAGTTAGATTAGATCCAGATGATCATATTGTGAAAAGACCGAATGCAATTTCTTGCAAACAGCTTTCGGGATAAAATAGATATCTTCAGTGATAGCATCTCTAGTATTAAGAATAAATTAAGAAACTGCAATTAGTTTTTTTAGTATTTCTCTTTTGTTAATTTATCGTCCAGGTTAATTTTAAGTCGTTTTTTATTTTATTATTTTTAATGGCATTCTTGTGCATGCTATGTTCGCATCGTATGTTGTAAAATTAAGATATTTTTGTATTCTAATGACTATGACTATACAATTATTGACAGTTTTGCGAACTAATTAAAAAAAAAAAAAGCATGCCAATTAGTCTAACAGGGGTAAATTTATAGTACTGCCATCAGTGAATATTAGTGATGGATCACGTCAATCTTCTAGAACGATCTTATTATGGGTATTATCAATTCAAACAACTGTTGAATGTTGTTGGATCTCATAACTATGAGATCCACACGGAGCAGTTAATCGCAAGCGTCACAAAACTGTTTCCTAGAAATTACTATGCCTGTTGGTGTATGGTAAACCCGCTTTCTGAGCGAACGCAAAACCGCTTGGCGACACGTCTTTGTCTCGACTGAAATTCTACCAGACAAGATTCTAGACAAGAACGGAACCCTGAACCTTCAACTTTAAAGGCGCTATTATAATTTAGTCTATGTCATCAACTCCGAAAAAGTGACCTGAATATATTGACTCTTAGGTACCTACTTACAATGTAAATATTTTCATCCAATTGGGCGCTAAGGTTTTATACTCTGTATGCGTTTGCAGTCTTGCGTTCCCCAACTCGAGCACGCAGAAGGGATCCGATTTTCCACCCAAATCCGCCGCCGCTAGGCCTTTAGCTCCGTAAACTTTAACGCAGAGCCAGCCTACACCACTTGATGTTTCATTCAGGCGGTACCAGGTCTAGAATACAAAAATATAGGAATACATATACTGAAATTACTTAAGCGTAGATAACTTAGAGACTATTCGAAGATATCAAAAGACCAAGTGCATTATTCCAAGACATAGAAGCCTTCACAATAAATCTCGTAGATGTAGCATATTGCACTTGCGAAATCAATCCCAAATAAGTCGTCGATAGTAGTCGATACTCTAATAAGTGTCATAAAATAATTCGGTACGAAAATAAAATACATCAGTCTGTGTTTTATTGCTGCGGAAAAAATTAAAACTCTTCTCGCATTCATACAATTAGTAAGGATCATAAGTAAAGTACCACGAATACTATGTACTGCCTATAATGTTTTCAATCATTTTGAATTGAAATGTTACATGGTGAAATCATCACACAGTAGTAGGTAATACATGCTAGGAACGCCTTCTCGTGGAATAGAAACCCAAAAGAAGTAAATATTATATTCTTAGTTTTTTAGGCAAAAGATTTTTGTTTGATGCAAAGAAAGTCAGGAACCCATGTATTTTATACGGCTGATTTTTACAACAGCCGAGAATTGAAAGCATCCATTGTTAGACCCGTTTTCTAATGATAGTATTGGAATTGTGCCAACAAACTACATAGTACTACTACGCGTACAAAGTAAGGTCTGTTTTGGATGTGTTTTGGCGCATTTGGGTTAAACCTGAATGTCTAATCCATTACCTTTTTAGAATAGTGAGATTAACCGTTAGATAAGTGAACTTTCTCGTTGGAAGTTTTAAATCACTTAAAAATAACATGTCATCAATTTTGCAGATTAAGATGAAACCGTAACGAAATTATTAGTCAATAAAGACTCTAGTCATCTGCGTTTATTGGTGACAGTGTTCTGAGAGCCAAAATATTAACAAAACATACGAATTAAGAGTCATATTCAAATTCTACTTTGTTCTTGTGTAAGCCTTTATTTTAGATATTTAATATTATGGATAATATAATTGAGTTATAATATATATAGATCATTTACGTTTAATTTTATTACAGCTTTCCTTATATTTATTATATGATGGCGTGACGATGATTGAATGAAATCCAATAAATTATATTTATAATCAATGTCGATAAATTTGTGGTATGACGTACCTATACAACATTGATTTTGGCATTACGATATAGTGATCTTTGCCATTTTGTGATCATTGTGATGTGCCAAAGACATCTAACTTTGTAAAATCTAAACTAGCCTAGATTACCACAGTGAAATTAGTTTATGTGATCGTCGTCTAATCAGGAGGTTCCAAAGAAGATGGAATCAGTATTTCTAACCACCAATAAAATAAGGCTTACATATCGTCTCTCTATATTTTCAAGATCTCTAGGATTCTCTCTGTAGCTGGCTAAATCTGTGATGGTCTCGGATTGCGTTGTGCCACTGATTGTGAGCAGGAGGAATATCTGTCCATTTCCATCCTCCAATTCTTGCCAGATATTATGCGTTTTCTCCCTCTCCAACCTTGATAAGTCTATCGCGCATCTGGAATAGGGTGGGACATGTTAATAATTTCTACTTTAAGGAAAAGGCTATACTTTCGGTTTTAAGCTATATTTCAATTAACCCCTAATTGATAAGTACCTAATATTAAGCTTACCTTCCTAAAAAGTCGTCCTTTGTTTGTTTGTCCTTATCCCATACGGTTACTTCTAGAATCTGCTCCTGGTCGTCGTATAGATGAAGGTCGAACTGTTCCAGCCATGATGGATGGAGTGTCTTCCAAACTACTTTACTTTTATATTTTTCATTACCTAACCTGAACACAAAACGCCATTAAAGACATATATAGGAAGATCTACCCTAAAATTCAGTTTGGTTACCTGTACCCCCAAAAACTCTGTTGGTGGAGTTAACTGGATGGGAATTTAAAACCTAGTGAGAACATATTGTCAGAGTCTAATTCAATAGTTAAAAAAGCGGATTTCTAATTTGGTATGAAGATAATTATGCAAAATATTATAATTGAGATCGATCAATACAATATATATTTTTTTTAAATAAAGTTTATTTATTTAACACATTTACACATTTTCATTGTAATAAGAAACAAAGAAAACAATGCAAAATAACAAGTATGGTATATGCAGCCTTATGAATTTAAATAAGTTTTATTATATATTATAAAGTAAACAGTTAGCTTCTGAAGCCAAACTATATTTAACCTGTGCTTCAGCTTCAGTGCCGACTCCCCTGGGTGTAATGTAATTTAATTAATTCAAACGTGTTATTGTCAAAAAAAGAAAAAGATGACCTTACATTTTGATCTTACGGTTTTTATAATGTCAAAAACAGAGCCATTAATCAAACGGTGTGAAAAGTAACGCATTCATTTGTGATCTTTTCAACTGGCTTCCAAAAGGTGGTTCTTTTAATAATTTTTTCATAAAAAATTCAATCAAAGCACTTTTACATTCTACTATGTTGTTTCTACGATGTTTGGTGGTGAATTTCGAAGTTTTGTTTAACTTATTTTTTTACCCACAGATAACAAGGTAATTATTTCTCACACCAGAAGAGCAAAACTGCACGCCACGAGATAATTGTCTAGGTACCTGCAGCATTTTCTCTAAAAATAGAAGACATAATTATCTCGTGGGCTGCAAGTTAGCGTTTTATGGCACGTTTGCAATAAGTTTGAATTTTACAAATGAACTTTGTTATCGCCGTCATCAATGTTCTATGTAAAAGTTGTAGAGGATATTTGAATTTAATTATTTACTGGCCAACGACTTCGTCTGCGTTGAGTTAGTGTGTGTGTTTGATTGTCTTTCATTGAATTTATGTACAGAATTCGTCCTGTTACAGTTTTATTATATTATAGTTTTTAAACACTTTGACTAAGACTTTGATTACCTAAATTTACAATAAGGGTCGCTGGATCTGGTCTCGACGTCCATCGCGGGCAGGTTCTTTGCCTCCACCAGCACTATCGTCACCACGGAGCTCCATATCTGAGCCTTCAGCCTCTTGTTCACGTCACTCAGCCTTGTGTTCTTTAAGAGGTACTGAAATTAAATTATTGGATTGAAAACTCTTGATCAGTACGTAGGTAGTAGATAGTGAAAACAGCCTATAATTCGTCTATTTAGCGTTCCAGTGTCAAGTAGAATATGATGAGGAGGATGGGTTCAGAGGCAACACTTCGACGTCTCCTCTGGTGCTGCAGATAATCATGGGCAATAGTAATCTCTTAACAAATGCCCGCATAGTACATAAAATAAAAATAAAAAACTCAACTAATCTCTTTCTTAATTTCCAAGGATCACTTAAATATTTTATTACAACATTATTTAATTAAAGAGCCTTAATTACGCTTAAATTTGACAATTGATTAGTAACAAAACAACGTTTTAACAATTCCAACGTTACGCCACGTTTCTTGTAAGGTATTTAATTAAAAAAAAAGTAAGTTGTAACGTATTGTTATTAAGTAAAAAATATAATGTACTCTAGTAATGAATAAAGGAACCTCTTTATATGTTTGTTGTAAGAGAATCCATATATAGAGGGCAAATCAGTCAGAATTTGATAACTCCATCCAAATTTGATTAATAAACGGTCACTTTTATATTACGTTAGTTAACACGAAAACTATGTTATTAACATGAAAACCTCTAATTCCGTACATCTGTTATATATACAGGAAGATATATAAAATATAAACATCTGTTTGACATTTCTATCTAACTATTCATCTTTAATGCTTTACGTATTTTCTAATGCTCGGCATAGGATAAAGTCGGGTAGGTATTGTAGGAAAGGCTAAACCGATTTCGACAAAGCTTCTGTTTAGTTAGATGGAAAGGACCTTACGAAGGCAATTTTTACAGACAGTGTTTCTGTATTTCTGTAAAGTTCCATTAGGATTTGTATTTATAATACAAGAGAGAATTATGTGTCCAGTGAAAGCATTTCAACTAACGCTGGAAACATATTACGAGTATGTAAGCCATAGGTCATACTAGAAGGTAATATTAGGTCGTCACAAGTGCCATATCTACCGCTTCTTAAGCCCATCCTCTCGTAGACTCCATTTGTAGAATAAGAATATAGAATGTGGCAAAATATTGAAAGAGATAGATTAAAGAGTTACATATTTGTTTTAAACATACATAAACTATGGTTAACCGGATGTTCACTCCAAAGATAAGTACACATTAGTTAGTTAGCTGTAGGAAGAGATAATGTAATGTGGTTAGTTCTTATTTTTAATAACATCATTAAATGCTATAATTACAACAATACGAAAAGCAAATTAACAGCAATAGATATTCTAATTGCATATATAAGTTTTTTTTAATCATTAATAACGAGTTAGTAAATGCGTAGTTCACGCATACTTAAATCATTTCAATTTTCAAATAAGATTCGAGGCTTTTTCTTATAACATTTTATATTTGAGTTTTAGCCACGTTTCTGAAGGAGAGTGAAATAAAGCACATCTAGTTTGAATTGCACTCATAATCTTCATTATTAGGCATCGAGGGATTGAGGGCTAGAACAGGAGTTTAAACAAAAACAAATTAATCCAGATCCGTTATTCTGTAGACAGTCAAACACGCCAAAATAAGACCAGTAGGTACAGAAAAATGACGATTATTTCTTTTTCCTTTAAATTTACGGCTTTTTGCTAAGCCCTAAAAAAGATAATTGGAAATCATATTTTAAATGATGCGTTTCGAATTATTTTACTAATACTTATGACTCAAACTTATTCTTAATATATTATGACGTAGAACAATTGGATATATTTAATGAATGAAATTTATAAAAAGACCACGTCCGAATATATTAGTAACGTTTAGAACCACGCCCAAATATATTTAGTCGAATATAGATAAATATACCGGAATGGTTAAGCAGAGTTTTGTCACACTCTGACATTGGAAATGTGCTGCCAGTTGAAGAGCGACAAAACACTGCACAACTGTTCTGACGTTACGAAGCATTTATTTGCAACATACGAATATGTGTTATTGACAAGCTTATAACATACATTAGTTAGTGAGACACATGCATCCACCACCAGTTAAACAAAGGTACATTCATATACCCTATGCAGTCTGTCGCCTTTTCTTATAATACTGGGAAAATGGTTGCCGATCCTCTCGAGGAGTATGGAACACGTGTTGATAGTCGCTGGAAGGTCGTGGTTAGATCCAGGCGGGAGGCTTCCAGCTCTTGGTCGGATCTCTGGAGGTCTGCGGGAGAGGTGGTTTCATACTAATGTATTAGAAGACCTTAAATAATATTCTGTTTTATAATACATTTCACATTTTCAGAACCGGTGGTTATTTTACTAGCTTTTGTCAGATTATCGCGGCCTGAGTTTTTTGATAATCCACGGTATTTCTGTCCAGAGACGCTGATAAATGAGATGTGCTTTAACCATTCTATTGTTGCTGCCATCTATTAGGAATCATTACCGTTCGATCTAGTTTCAAAGATAATATATTGCTTTTTTATATATATTTTTAGGTTAAGGTTCATTTAATGAAAATTTTGAGAAAGACGTGTCGTCAAGCGATTTAGCGTTGCGGCACGATGTCGCGTAGAAACCAATCAGGAGTAATAGTTTACCATTCCCCTTACAGGTTAGTCCGCTACCATCTTAGACTGCATCACAACTTACAGTCATGTCAGCTTGCCGTCAAGGACTAACTTGTAAGTGTATAAAAAAGCCTTAACCGGCATGGATCTCTTTTCAGAATGACAAGAAGCTAGACCATAATCCAACACGCTGGTTATATATGTTGATTGGTAGATTTCACATGCCTTTGCTTTTTATATAGAGTTTCTTGTATTGAGTTTATTAGTGAAGAGCTCTCAGGCATGCAGGTTTCCTCTCGATCTTTCACTTCAACGTTAAAGCAAGCTATCTTCAATTAGCCAAATCACACATAACATCCAAAGTTCCCCGACAGAACTTCCGAAGTCTTTACGCAAACCTACCCTAAAACCAACATTTTAATTGTAGTGAGTCTTCAATTTTCCACTGTGATCAATCAATTTCAGAAATGTATTTAAAATAACACGCTGGAATAATAATTTTCTATTTCGAATTCGGTTGGTAATATTAAATAACAGTAATATTTCTAATTTCCCCATACACAGGTGGTAACATAAAATATTTCATAACATTTCGTTCCATTTTTCACGCGAGTGAACACCGCCGCACGCCGGCTAGCGTTTGGCTCTAGCAACAAAATATACAATTTCGTGCTATTTTGCTACACGGTCGTAAATGTTGCAATGTTTTATTTGTTTTACCTCATTCAGCTACGTTTTAGTGTAACGAAACTACATGGAGATCGCAGGATGTTCGTTATAATCATAATAAGTAAAGTAAAATACATATATTTTTTTTTTCTTCGGACTGTCTATTAGCTGTACAAACCCTATTGGTGGCCACAGCGTAACCGGACTGTTTGGCGAGCTTTGGAAAGAAGCTCTGCCAGAAGAAATTTTGAGCCCTTGGGCTCGAAGAAACTAAGGGAACGACTGCCTAAGGGCGCCTCTTTTGAGGCCGAAACTAACAATAAGATGTAGAACATGTAAGTTAAGATTTAATTATAAGCTTATTTTAATTTGTTACGATTGCCAAATAAAATAAATAAATATAATCCTAAAAATGTCTGATAATAAACTGTTTTTTTATACACCTTGTGGTGTATAAAGCCCTTGACGGCATTTCACCTGATGATAAGTGATGATGCGGTCCAAGATGGTAGTAATCTAACCTGTTTGGGTATGGTAAACCCATACTCCTAATTGGTTTCTACACGACATCGTGCCGGAACGCTAAATCGCTTGGCGACACGTCTTTGTCGGTAGGGTGGTAACTAGCCACGGCCGAAGCCTACCACCAGACTAGACTCGAGCCGGGAATCGAACCCAGGACCTCCAACTTTAAAATGCACCAGCGCACGCGCTGCGCCACGGAGGTGGTCAAAAATTCTCTATTAATAATTTGTATGAATAGTTTTAATGTCTCTTTAAATTCAATGTTTTCCGTCTTAGTCAGCCTTTTACAGCTTATCATCATTAAATAACTGTAAGTAAGATTGCAGTAAAATGCAAACCTGGCAACTAACTGCCACCATTTGCACAACGGCGTTAATAAAGAAAGGCTTCGTTAAAACAAAGCGTGCCTTTATTATCCTCGAACTGGCTCCTTAACCTTTTAAGTCTTAAAGGCGTTCCTCGTTAGAGCCGTATGAGCCTTTACCTTAGTAATGATAAAAGTAATATTATTTATTGCGATTAAAAAAACTTACGAATGAAATGAAATGATATAAAATTAAAATGAAATGATCTTTATTTGCTAAAAGTTTCAACGACCTCCGTGGCGCCGAGCGCGCGCTGTCGCATTATAAAGTTGGAGGTCCTGAATTCGATTCCCGGCTCGAGTCTGGTCTGGTGGCTTTGGCCGTGGCTAGTTACCACCCTACCAACAAAGACGTGTCGCAAAGCGATTTAGCGTTCCGGCACGATGTCGCGTAATAACAAATTAGTAGCGTAGGCTTACCATACTCCTAAGAGGTTAGCCCGTTACCATCTTAGACCGATCTTAAAAGTGTCTTATTGTTGTAAATCTAACGTTTCATTTGACATTCTAAACTCTCGATTACAACTAAGTTGCTTGTTCCCCGGCTAAGTTTGTTGTGGGCTTCTTTTAAGACCGGGGCGCGTTTGGAACCCTCATAGCTTTAGTTTTAAGTTTACGAATATAGTTATCACCATGAAAATTACTATGTAAATTATTGACGCGTCAAAAGTGCCTTTTCAAGGACTATTTGAATAAAGATTATTTTGAATTTGAATCTGAATTGGAACTCTGACTTTCTTTATCATGTCAACTAGGAAACCTACACTTATCCTATGCTCCTAATCCGCTACCTAATCTATAGCAAAATTATCGAAAACAAAAACATGAAAACCCCATTATAAGAACAAGATAAACGATTTAGCGTAGCTACGTGAGCGATGCAACCTTTCGTGTGTAATAAGGCTTAATGATAAGCTTTGCTACAAACGTGTGCCTGAAATGATAATAGCATTCGCCACATACCTATTAGATACGTTAGTTAAATACACACGTCCGTATACACTCACGTGTACATATACAAAATTTTTATTTCCAAATTCCTAATTGCAATAGCAAATTTTTTATATATAAACTAGCTGACGCCCGCAACTTCATCTGCGTTAAGTACGTCGTATATATAAGAGTGGAATTAAAAACATTAAAGTATCTCCTTTCTAACAAAAATAAAGTATGAGTGAAATCGGAGTACGCGTTAATGAATTACAACCAAATACACATTTTGACTTTCATCCCCTCTCCCAAGGAAATCGTGCTGAATTCCGGTATATAAACTCTTCTAAATTCAAATTCAAAATAATCTTTATTCAAATAGTCCTTAAAAAGGCACTTTTGACGCGTCAATAATTTACACAGTAGTTCTATTAAAGTTAGTTAGTAAGTTCTAGATGTTGAACCGTATCAGCTACTCGTGTACCAAATTTCATAAAAATCCATCTATAAGTTTTGGCGTGATGCGCGGAAAAGAACAGACAGACAAAAAAATAAAAAATAAATGCTTTGAGCTCAGTATCGATACTAAAGTGTTAAAATTTTCAAAATATATTTAATGTACAGAATTCGTCCTGTTACAGTTTTGTTACATTTTAGATTTAAGAATCTAAATTAAACGGTTTTTATCGAAAAAAAGGAATTAAAGTTCGATATGTTTCATTAATCCTTTGTCCAAAAATAATGTTAAGTTCTTTCAATTAGCTTATACTCTGTGGAAGTTTATGATAAATTAAGGCATGAAGAAGGACATACCTTTCATCACTAGAAGAAAGTCGCGAGAAACAGGAATCACTTGAACTGTAGAAGCTGCAGTCATCATCTACAGCTAGGTTCGATGTCGACACACATCTCCTATAAAGCACGCCATTCTTTTCAATAGTGAGGAATTCCTTACAAATTTGTTTCGGATCCAAATTAAAATTAGGCTCGTCTACTATTACTGATGGAATTGATGTGTGGCGTTTCGGGCCAGAATCTGTTGAATCTATGGACGATTTTTCTTCAGAATTTGTGTCTTTGTCTCCATTAGAACTTCGATCTTCAGATAAATGTGCCACCAGCCGTGATAACTTGGCCTCTATTTTTGTTTGCATCTGGTCCTGGAAATCTTCGACTCGGTCATGAATTTTGTCGTGTAGTTTTATTAGTCGATTCTTTAATCTCTCCATCTTCTTCTCTTTGTCGACCATTGTCACTTTGTTGGAATCGGACATTTTGATTTTATTATTACTTCCAATTTTAATTCTTTTCAATTCGTTTTAAGTTTTTTAAAATAGATAACTCGCTCACAACTGGTCTGTTACACCACATAATTATATCCTCTTCTTATAAGTTTAAGGTTGACTTAACCACATTTAACCAGTTATAATAAAAATACATAAAACAGGCTCACTGTCAGGATATATTACATAAAATACGATATATTACCATTACTACATTTGGTTAGGTTAGCTTTGCCGTATTGAAAGCATATCTTACTATTAACATTTATGATATAGTATCTACCTATAAGATATTATTTTATTCTATTAAATCCATTGAAGACTGCCAGATATGTCGCGTCGAATTGTATCTTCGTCTTTTTAGTTTAATTTTTTATGCACTAAATCGAGATTAGGTAGATGATTTATACTGTTGAAGATATATAAAATACCTTTTTGGTATCTATATATATAAAAGCGAAAGGTCACTTACATACTTACATACTGATTAAACACGAGATCTGAAAAACTATTGTACGTATAAAGCTATAATTTAGCAAGTAGGTAGTTGATAGTTAAGAGATGTCAGCTAAGAAAGGATATTTGGAAATTCCACCCCTAAGAGGGTAAAAGGGGGGTTGGAAGTTTGTATGAATTTTCTTTGTTTTTAGAGTTAGAGACACAAAAATTTGCATTAAGATTAATAATAATAAATAAAAAACATGTACATCAATTTTTTTTTTTATATTACCTGTTATAGGTGGTAAAATAGGGGATGATAGTTTTTGCTTATTTTTTTATTATGAAGTTTACAAGCTTGAAATTTTGAAAATAGGTTTCTTTTAGGGCGTAAGTTTAGAATTTTTTTTCATCGAAATCTACCCCGAAGGAGGTAAAAGAGGGGTTTGAAGTTTGTATGAAAGTCCTATGTTTTTTAATTTAGAAACACGAAAATTGACAAATGCAATTTGACATTTGCCTGTAGCTTACTTTTTGAAGCAGCAGGGCATTGGCCGCACGGGTAACCTCAATCTCAAGGGAAATCAGCAATTCTACGCAGACGAAGTCGCGGGCAACTGCTAGTTACCTATAATATTAAGTAGAAGTTTTTTGTATCTTCTGCCCCGGACAAAAGAGGGTCTTCCAAGTGACCTTGTTTTCATGTACGAATACTACGTGATATAATTTCTGATCCAATTGCCAAACATTCATGCGACCAGCGTTTAAGAGACCCGTTAAATAAAAGCGCACGAAACACTGGTACTTTCATAAACGTGTGTTGAAATAAATAAAAAGAAATAGTGTAACAAGTATGCTCACTCGAATGCAAGGAATAAATAGAACCAACTTTCTAAACTTATATAGATTCTCTTAACGCGAAGGGTTATAAAACTCAAGTTTTTTTTTTTATCCTCTACAAGTTAGCCCTTGACGGCAATCTCACCTGATGATAAGTGATGATGCAGTCAAGATAGTAGCGGGCTAACCTGTTAGGGGTATGGAAAACCCATACTCCTAATTGGTTTCTACACGACATCGTGCCGGAACGCTAAATCGCTTGGCGACACGTCTTTGTCGGTAGGGTGGTAACTAGCCACGGCCGCAGCCTCCCACCAGACCAGACTCGAGCCGGGAATCGAACCCAGGACCTCCAATTATGTAAAGAGACAGCGCGCGCACTGCGCCACGGAGGTCGTCGAAAGTTGCCTGCGATGTGATATTACGTTTAGAGTCATCATTGACGAAAATAGGTGTATTGTATACAATAAAGTTTTAATGCCAACTAGCTGTTGTCTGCAGCTTCATCCACGTTGGTTCATTCAAAACTCAATTCCAGTTGTTTGAGGTGTGCATTGATAGATCAAACCGTTCGGGCAAATCTTTTATTTATCCATTTATTTTTATTATGTTTGAGGACCTCCGTGGGGCAGTGCGGTCGTATTATAAAGTCGGAGGTCCTGGGTTCGATTTTCGGCTCGAGTCTGGTCTGGTGGGAGGCTTCGGCCGTGGCTAGTTACCACCCTACCGACAAAGACGTGTCGCTAAACGTTTTAGTGTTCCGGCACGATGTCGCGTAGAAACAAATTAGGAGTGTGGGTTTACCATACTTCTAACAGGTTAGCCCGCTACTATCCTAGACTGCATCATCACCACCAGGTGAGATAGATGTCAAGGGCCAACTTGTAGTGTTTAAAAAAAATATAAAAAAACAAATCTGTAATAACGAAAACATATATAAGAGGTATACATAGGAAAGCTAGATACTATAAGAGATCCTATAAGAGATACTATAAGAGATCTCTTCCAACTACCCTCAGATGTGAGTAAGATGATTGTATAAAGTGGAATAGGTAAAAAGAGGTATCTACATAATGACAAAACTAGAAAAACTAATATATATTAAATTTGAAGAAACGTGCTTCAACCTTTGCAGATTTTTGTTTTTCCTCGACGAATAAATTAAACTGAGCTGTGATCGGATTCGCTTTCAAGAAATACCAGTTGTTATAAATCTATAAACACCTATGAAATCTTTCCTTGAATCCATTGGTACATCATTGTTCATAGAAACGCAAGGTTAGTATGAAACCTGCCGTATCTCAAGATTGTTCTCGTTCACAAATAAATAACTCTTTACTGATATTACAAATTACAAATATTACAAATCCGTTTGTGAATTATGTGTTTTGTTTGTTACGTTTTTACGCATTATCTACGCAATCTATCTTCACGAAGTTTTGGATATAACACATATGGCTTTTATCTTGGAGATATACATACATCATCATCATCATGATCAACCCATTACCGACTCACTACAGAGCACGGGTCTCTTCTCAATATGAGAAGGGTTTGGACATAATCCACCACGCTGGCCATGTGCGGATTGGCATATTTCACACGCCTTTGAGAACATTATGGAGAACTCTCAGGAGTGCAGGTTTTCTCACGATGTTTTCCTTCACCGTCGAAGCAAATGATATTTCAATTGTTTTAAAACCGCACATAACTCCGTAGAGGTGCGTGCCCGGATTCGAACCGCCGACATCTGATTAGGAGGCTGACGCCCTAACCACTGGGCTATTACCGCTTCAATATACATACATACGAAACCATTTATCCCGTTTATTTAAAAAGTTTCCCCGCGTATTTTTAAAATACTTGTCTTTGTGGACGTAATCAAAGCTCGTACCAATGACCTCCGTGGCGCAAAGCGCGCGCTGTCACATTATGAAGTTGGAGGTCCAGGATTCGATTCCTGACTCGAGTCTAACTAGGCTCGAGCCGTGGCTAGTTACCGCCCTACCAACAAAGACATGTCGCAAAGCGCTAATCGTTCCGGCACGATGTCATGTAGAAACCAATTAGGAGTGTTGGTTTACCATACCCCGAACAGGTTAGCCTGCTACCATCTTAGACCGCTTTGTTGTCTTTATTGTGAATGTTTTTCATTCTAATTCGACTAAACCTTCCCTTATTGTAAAGCTAACATTTTTGAACATAAATTTTTTTTATGTTATTTTTATATTCCCTCATCGTTCACAGCGTTCCATGCCTCTTTCACCCACATACCACATCCTTACACACGATAAGTAAGTTATTTTTTTCTATAATAGAAATTCCCTAGAAATAATTTATACGGCAAAACAACGTTTGCCGGTTCAGCTAGTAGCTAATCTTAAACACTAGGCAGTAAAAAAATACTCGCTAAAGCATTATCTTGTCTTAAAGCGGTCAAAAACATGACGTAACCTATGACGTAACTCATTACGGACTATGCACTATGGTACTTAATCTAATCGCAGGCGCGCGTCAATACACACTTTAAAGCCTTGAAAGAAGGATAAAGTCTAATGTAAAACTTTATGCATTTTTTTTATACATCACAAGTTAGCCCTTGACGGCTATCTCACTTGGTGGTAAGTGGTGGTTAGGGGTATGGTAAACCCACACCCCTAATTGGTTTCTACGCGACATCGTGCCGGAACGCTAAATGGCTTGGCGACACGTCTTTGTCGATAGGGTGGAAATAACCACGGCCGAAGGCTCCCGCCAGACCAGACTCAAGCCGGGAATCGAACCCAGGACCTCCAACCTTAAATATAATGCGACAGCCTACGCACTGCGCCACGGAGGTCGTCAAAACCAAAAGTTCGCAGTGAAAAATGTTAGCAGCATATTGGACTTCTTTTTATGTTCAGATCAAGAGATAAGAGTGCTTAAACTTTTCAACTATTCACAAAAACAGTTTCAAAGCGCCCGCTTGTTCTGCGACGTGCATAATAGCAGCGTGATTGACTCCCAGAGACATAAAAGCTAGTCATTTACGTACGTACATGTAACAAACGCCTCCATACTCAAAGAGCTGAAAGTAAAACAAAGGCTTTCGTCGCTTGTACAACTGCGAATCCTTAAGTTCTTTGGGCACATAACCAGGAAGACAGGTACCATCGAACATCTCGTGGTACAAGGTCGAGTCGAGGGCACACGTCCACGTGGTCGCTCCCCTACTAGGTGGACGGACTCAATCCGTTCCGCTACAGATTTATCGATCTCCGAGTGCTTCCGGGATGCTACGAACAGAAATCGCTGGAGGGAGATCGTAAGAGCTGCTGTGATGGCTAAATCATAACCACGACAACTCTGCCAAGAGTGAACGAATAAGAAGAAGAAGAAGAAAAATACTAGTAGTAAAAGTACAGGCATAAACAGTTCATGTTTATATGCAACATACTTTAAAAGTTTAATTGTGACGACCTCTGTGGCACAACGCGCGCAGTCGCATTATAAAGTTGGAGGTCCTGGGTTCGAATCCCGGCTCGAGTCTGATCTGGTGGGAGGCTTCGGCCGTGACTAGTTACCACCCTACCGACAAAGACGTGTCGCCAAGCGATTCAGCGTTCCGGCACGATGTCGCGTAACCAATTAGGAGTATGGGTTTACTTAGACTACATCATCACTTACCATCAGGAGAAAAGGGCAAACTTGCAGTGGATTTAAAAAAAAACAAGCTGTTTTATTTATAACTATAATAAAGGGAAAATAATTATTTTCTTTTGTAAATAGACAACGATCACGAACAAATTATATTGTTACAATTTCCGTTCTACATTTATGACATTACGATAGGGTTGCCAGCAACATAACCTACGAATATATTCGAATCATATAAAAGGTATAACGTACTAAACGAATTAATTTTAAATAAAAGTTCCACTATCACGCGTTAACAGCACGATAGGTTGCCGTGGTTTTGTAACACAGGTTTTTAAGGCTGCGGCTGCTCGTAATAATGACAGTAATGTTCTTTCAGGGCGGATAGTTACGTTGGTGGTCAATGATAATAAAAATGTGTGATTACATTTTGATCCAGTTTTACGAGGCATCGTAAAGATCCCAGCTAGAGAGCGGTGAAATGGGGCGAATGTTTGATTTTCTTTATAAATTTCCCTTTTGAATATAGTACAAGTGTTGTAGTTTGAACTCTATCTGTGGAAAACTGTGGTGTAGGGTAGTTCCCGCTTGCTCTGTATAATTTTTTTTTTATGAAGTTTTAGGTCAAAGGTGTACAAATTAAAGGGTAAAATTATAAACTAATACAATAACCATGAAACAATTACTCGTCTCGTTCTCGGGTTCGATTTTTCAGATAATGGCAATCTACTCGTAAATGACTGAATTAAAGATAACAGTTTGTATACAGAGTTTCTCACTCTCAGTTCTAGTTATCACTTGGAGTTGAGAGTTTTTTTTAGTTAATAGAAAGATTTTGAATTCAACCAAGTCGCTGGCGCTTCCTAGCATTTTAGAAAACTATCAAGAAATATGTTTATGACAAACAATAAACAGCAAGTATAATTTGCTATATTCCGCCGACAACCGGGAGATTTGTATAATATAACACCACACAAAATCTTCCACTAGAACCTCTACGCACGTTTCGACCCGACACCGGATCATCCTCAGGAGATGTTGACTTCACAAACGCACATTTTGTGTGGTGTGAATATAGCAAATTATACTTGCTGTTTATTGTTTATCATGGACTTCCGCAAAGTAACGCCTGCTTCTATTCATTATTTGTTTATGACAGACAAGTTGAGCTTCTTTATAAAATATTATACAGCATTAGCCAAATGGTAAATGGTAACCCTATTCAACACACAGTTGAGTGAAGTAGTGTACCTAAATTAATAGAGCGATTTCCTACGGCTAGTAAGCAAGGCCTTGAGAACTATGGTGTCAGATCCGCCGGGACTAGACTAGAGTATTTAACATGATTATATGTTATCTACATCCGGTAGATTGACGTATGTAGCGACATGTCATATTACCGACATAACAATCTATTATTTTCTAAATAAAAGAGGGTGCAGCAATATTAATTAAAAATTCAGCTATTTATATATATATATATATATATATATATATATATATATATATATATATATATATATATATATATATATTATATAATTTTTAGGAGAACCTAAATAGAAACGGATATAGATAGGCCGGAATTCCTATATATATATATATATATATATATATATATATATATATATATATAAATTAACCTCCTAAAAATTGACTGAAAAAACTTCTATTACTTCTAACAACATAAACATTACAATGTCACACAAAACTACGTAATTGGTTTAGCGAATTTTCGCATATTTAATATACAATGTTATTCGAAATTATGTTACTGGGACACCATTTCTAAAGAATATAATGGAAGATCCATTTGAGACAATTATTATTATTACAAGTAAGTACCGTAACAATTATAGTTTTATATAAAAGCAAGTTCTTTTTATCCGCTACAAGTTAGCACTTTATTTATTAATTTCATCTGAACGCTAAATTGCTTTCTTACAAGTCTTTGTGGGTAAGAATTACCATACCAAACTCGATCCGGGAATCGAACCTAGAACCTCTAATTTTACAAAGCGACAACACAAACGCCATAATTGTCGTAAAAAAAACAAACAATTGACAACCCTAACGATATTTTATGACTGATGTCTTACACTATGTTTATGAACGTATGTGCGTGTACGTTACTGCTTGAAAATTATCTAGGAACTAAACATTTTTTCTCTTGACATAAATAAGTTAAACGTTAATTTAAACACAGCTGTGTGTTGTGGTGTTATGGTTGCCACTACGATTTTTTATGGCAACTTTTTTCAGTTATTTGTTTGAAAGTATCTAATAAAAGTATGTAAAAAAAACTCTGAAATAGGCATAATGAAATGAAATTAAAATGTACTTAAATTTACACCACACAAACAGAAGAAATACAAGACAGTAAAGAAAAAACACAAAGAATAGAAGGTACAATAGGCAGCCTTATTGCTAAAGAGCGACTAAACATTTGCGACTTTTCATTCATAGCTATCTCTTTCGAAGATGGCGAGACGTAGTTGCGACGGCGCAAATGAATCGATTGCGTGTTTGTAAGCTGTGTTGTTAGTCCCGCTTATGGAGCCCCAACGTCCCTCGAACCTGTAATTGCATAATAACAGCCCGTTGCCACTATATCGCACTTCTACGGATCTTCTCATTTCTGATTTGATCACGTATGGTTACTCCGCGACAGCTCTCCCCATCGCGCACTGCGTGACTGAGTTTCCTTATCAGACCTTTGATCGATAGACCTCGTTTCATCCAATTCTTTGTCATAAAGGCATCTTTAGATTGTATCCTGTATTTATATATATATAGATGTAAATACATATACATCTATAAATACACCCTGGCTAAAAATATGTATGGCAAGCAAGCAATATAATATAATACTAGCTTTTACCCGGGGCATCGCTAGCGTTGCAGCCATTAAATAAATGAATCAATATGGTAGGGGAAATAGCACTGATGCTCCGGATCTCTTCCTCTTACAAAAAAAGTGCGTACGCATATTAGTAAACACAAAATGTACGGACTCATGTGTGCCCCATTTCAGGAAATTAAAAATCGTCACTCTCGCTTCAATCTATATATTTGAAATGTGCAAATTTGTCAAAAAAAAATCTATACTTTTATAAAAAAAAAAAAAGAAAGACCTCGTCGATTTCCCGAAAAATATGCTAACAAACTAAACCTCCCACCATCAAAGCTAAAACTCCACACCTGTAGTCCCTACGTAATGTCTGTGAAAATATATAATGGTCTGCCAGACTGCATACGAAACTTAGAAAAAGAAAATGAATTTTACAAAGTATTAAAGAATTTTATATTCGAGAAGTGTTATTACTCAGTAAACGATTTTTTAAACGATGCAAGTAAAAATAAATAAAATCGGTCTCTCTACTACGGTCGATTCCAGACCAAGTTGCAACACCCAAACTGGGTATGTGTACACAATATGCAACGAAATAAATAAATAAATATCTATACTATAATCCAAGCAATAAGCTTGAATTTTTTGCTATGGGATTATCAATGTTTTTACTATACAAAGTTTCATGACGATCGGTTGAGTAGTTTAGTGTGAAAACGTAACAAACATCCCTAAAAATCCACACTTTCTCACTCACATTTATAATTTTAGTAAGGATAAACTCGCTATGCCCGTACATGTTACGATCCGTCTGATAATAATGCCCGTTCCTCATAAAAACGCATTGTCTTGTAAGAAGTTTTTTGGAATTTCGCGAACAGTTGTTGAACGCTAATTTTTTCTTAATATAGATTATCCATGAACGGTAGATCAAATCAAATAAAAATAGCTTTATTAATATCTATGAATTGTTCATATATATCACATTTTTACTTATTTCTATTCGTGAAGTGATGGTGATAACTACACTCGCCAACTTAAAACTATGAGGGTTCAAATCGCGCCCAGGTCTAAGAATAAGCCCACAACATACTTAGCTTTTTTTCAGCATCTCACACAATCAATAATAAATTATAGTACCTATAGAGTTAGAGCAATTCACACCCAAGCTTTTTTATCGTTTATATAATCCTTAATATCCGCAAGACTTTAAAATTGTAAAACTTTGTAAGCTAGATTGTTTGTCTTGGAAAACAGACGATACGGCCGACGTCACGGGCTTATCGTAGTCTACGAAGCACGAGGTAGGCAGGTAAATTACCCGTTAAGTGAAAACTAATATCTTTTGTTTTGCCTGATGTTAATTACATTTGTAATTTGTATCTACCATTTTGATACTTACGTAAAAATTAGGCATCTCCGACGAATATGTGAATTTAATTATCTTCACTAATTTGTAAGACACGTAGGTCTATTGGAACCTCCCTTTCGATCTATGCTTTGTTTATCGATCTTAGAATTCCTAGCTAATCAATATAGCAAAACATAATAAAACCATAGTCCTAGATTCCAGTATAACTTATCACAGTTACAAACGTCACATAATTTGACCACGCGCTGTCGCATTATAAAGTTGGAGGTCCTGAGTTCGAATCCCGGCTCGAGTCTGGTCTGGTGGGAGGCTGCAGCCGTGGCTAGTTACAACCCTACAACAAAGGCGTGTCGCCAAACGATTTAACGTTCCGGCACGATATGTTGTAGAAACCAATTAGAAGTATGGGTTTAACATACCCCTAACAGGTTACCCCGCTACCATCTTAGACTGCATCATCACTTACCATCAGCTGAGATTGCCGTCAGGGGCTAACTTGTAGTGGATAAAAAAAAAGTCACATAAACGGTAGGGTTGACTTGTCATGGAGGACCTAACGGCATAAAATGACAACTCCATACTATTTGACATATGAATTTTTTCACCATCAACTCACTACTATGTAAATTATTGAGGCGTCTAAAGCGCCTTATTGTTAACTTGATGTTACCGCAGTGGCATAAGTACGGAAAACTTGTATCTTAATCTGACTTAGCAGTACTTAAATAAATGTTCTCGTATTTCTCATAAATGTACCGATGTATATATTTCTCAGATAAATCTAAGTGGCCAGTTAAGGACTATTTTTTAAAGAATTAACAAATAAAATATTACAAGCAAAGTTCAGTAACAAACTACCTACGTTTCTTGATAAACCACGAATTTGTTGTCCTACCTAACCTACTTAGGAATAAAATAATAACGAGCAAGCAAAGTAAGCGCTATTTTTTATTTTTTGCGTCTTAAATATGTTCGTTGAAAATTACAAAGGAAAATCTACAAATAATTCCGGGTTCAGCGATGGTGTGCACTCTTAGCCATAAATTGTTGGAAAATTATCTTAGTACTCGTATATGGACCGAGAGCTCTGTACCACCAAACCCCACGTACCTTAATAATTTAGATATTCTCAGTGAATTCCCAGTCACTCAAACCATAAAAAAGTGACAGATGCCTAATAACTAATTGAAGTCACAGTAATAATTATTATCAACATAAAATTATTTATTGACCTTAAGGTCATCTGAATCGTTTATCGCAAAACGGGAATGTAGCATAAAATAATAACAATTGATTAATTCGTACCGGAAAAGACGTTTTGTACCAAATATTGTTTAATTATGTTATAACAAATATTTCATCATTGCAAAGCAAATTCCTATGGTCCCAAGAATGATATTATGAAAGTAAACAAGGTAAATTTATAATATCATGCGGGTATTACCTATACAAAAATGTACGTCGGTAATTTAAGACAAACCTTAAAAGATTCGCGACTTAAATGATTTATCGACTTTAGTAGGGCTAACCTGGAAGACAACATAAGACAAACCTTTACCTTATACTAAGGTAATACCGGTTTAACTAAAAAAAAACATCGAATTAAAATCGACAAAATAAACATTCACAAACCTAACGTCAAATGCATAATGTAGATAATATAAGGTATCCAGTCCCTCTTGGGTATAGACATTGCACAAAACTTAAAGAAAAAACATAACAACACTTCAAATTACACGTTTAAAAACTTATAATTCCCTCTTGCGTATAGACATTGCACAAAACTTAAAAAAAAAACATAACAACACTTCAAATTACACGTTTAAAAACTTAAGAACTCAGAGTATTTTAGATTTAATTAAAAAAAAATGATTTCTGCCATGCTTTCTTAGCTCCTTTGTATGTTTCGTAGCTAATATATTATCAAGGTCATTTTTCGCTGGCGAAACGCGCACGGACTTGCGAAGCCGGTCACTAACTGCCAAACAGCATATAGGCTATACTCTATAGCACCGTACCGGCTATAGATTGTTGTTTTGTGTGGTAATGATGCACAGAGTAGTGTTAGCACAGAGCGTTATCTATACAAATAAATTAAGTCGCGGTGTCTGTGTTACATTTCAAAATGCCTGCTATCTGTAGCTCATATCTTTATTGAAACGTAAACGCTTAAATAGAGGTTTTTTAAATGTTTTTCTGTCTTTCTGTATGTCGAGGCTAATCTATGGTACAGTTGAAACGATTTTGAAGCGATTTTTATCTCGCCAGAAATTAATACAAGAAATATTTATTTATTAAATTAAAAAGTCACTTGATAAATTATAAAAAAATAAAGTCTGAGTCAGTATCGGATAATAAGTGAACTTTAAATAAATGAAAAAAAAAACCTTTTATGAGTATCTTATTAATTACTAATGTAGAGTATTCATAAATATTGGATTATTATAAGATATAAATCACGTTCGTAATTTCTTGTTTTGAAGAATGCGGAGAGCGCCGCGTAGTTTATTATTTCTCGACCCAACGATTCATTAATTTAGTTATTAACACATTAAACTTCCGAAAACAAATATCACTGCAACCGTAAAAAGCGAATAACAAAGTTTATTTTTCTAGCTGTGGCCATTAAAACGTTTCAAGTCTTAATGTTTTCAAGTTTCTCTCGTTTTATTTCTTTTTCTTACGCAATCATTTAGCGAGAGGAAGCGGGCGTAAGATCACCAAGCCGGCAACTTACTGCCACAGTCTAATTGCTTTCGGTATAACCGTGTTAAACTATCTACAGAGTAATTTAAACTTGAACAGTTGATAGATAAGGTAAATCATGTAATTTAATATTACTATTTCATGTTATTGTACCACAGTATGAAATTAGCTTATTAGATATGCTAGTAATTGTTTTGAACTCATATAGCAGCTGCCCGCGACTTAAGCCGTGATTTTTGTTTTTATCAAAATCCTACGGGACTTTCAGTTATTCCGGGATAAAAGTGTCTTATACCTGTCTCCAAGCAACAAGCTTTATCTATGCAGAATTTGAAAAAAAAGATACAGTGAAGATCTTCACAAGTAACAAAAACTTGAGAGGTGTCAAGGGACACCCGGATGGAACGAAGTTCCTTTCGATTAATTAGTGAAGGAATTGTAGTAAAATTTTATTTTATTTAAGTTATAATAATATTTTTTTTATTATTAACAAATATAATGACTAATAAACATAGGAATAACTCCATCAGCAATATCCGGGACTTGTGCAGAAACACTGTCAGGATTCATTATTATTATTATTTTTTATTATTTACAAAAAACCTGTATACACTCAACAAAAGTAATCGTCGCGACACCACACTTTCTATAAAAGAGAGAGAGACAGACAGAGAAACATGCAACGCCGCACAGCTTACAATAACAAAAAGTGTCGTGACAACTTTTCGTAAGAATTTTTTCCTTCTAGCCCCCGCAACACACACAACGCAATCACAACGCGCGATAAGGAACTTCGTTCCAATTGCTCTTTTTTTGTTTAGGGATAAAATGGATCCTGTGGCTAATATCATTGTATAATGTTTTAAGTAATGAATTCATGACATTAAAATGTAATAACAGGTAAGACAGTAAATGGTGTCGGCATGGCCTAAGAATATTACGTACTGCTAGTAGCGGTTACTTATTTTGTTTTAATTCCTCCAAATATCTTGCTGTGAACTTCCATCATGAGATGATGATGACAGCTTATTACGGTCAGAAAAATAATGTGTTGTATACTAAAGGATTACTTGTCTATGTGGTACGTTTATGTGCGAAAGCAAAACAATCGACGCAATTGTATTACTTAACAGAAGTCAAAGTTCAGGGATAATACATAACAACATTATATTACGCCCACAGTACCGCTTGGGTGTAATTCCGGTGTACTATAACACAAAATAGTCTAAATAAACTTTTACTAGTTTTCGGCATTCCATGCCTATTAGTTTTGCCAGCTACATTGACTTACGGCTTTGAATGTTTTTAAACTAACGAATAGATATTGATGCGGATTTTTTAATTAAACTGACGTCACCTATAGCAGGTTTTTTGACATGCTCTAGGAGGTGCTATAATAATAATATACACATACTGTTTACAGTGTAGCATTTTATACATTTAAAAATTTAAAAAAATATTTATTTTGTAGTATGTAGTCAAACACGGTACTTATGTCAACACAATATTAGCAACTCTATACAATAGTTACTCTGCGCTTAAATAAAAGTTCAATACACTTTATATTTATGTCTCATATACGGCAGCAGACGGACGCTTATACAAAATGGATTTATGCCACAAATCTTCGAGATACGTGTTGAAATTAAAATAAATGGCTGACTACTTTGACTTAAACACTGCAGGTTAGGTCCTTAGAAAATTAATAATTTTTTCATCTTTACTTAACCACCTCGATATCAACAAACAATACTTTTGTTTGTGATAAGGATTCATATTATGGCTACATTTTTTTCTGTAATTTTTGACATTTAGCAAACTTATCAAATTTACTAGATAAATGATAATAATTGAACGATTTGCGATTTTGTCTGTCTATCCATGCTTCTCTTTTATTTTATTTATTTGTGCAATTTTTTAACTATTCCTACTGTATCGTCATTATTACACTGTAGCTGCCATTCAAAAGTCAATCTGAAAGAGCTACTATTAGGGTGTAGATCATTTATATACACCAAATATCAAAAGGGAGCCAAAATTGAGCCTTGTGGGTCACCCATCAAGATAGGCGAACCTTAGTCTATTTTAATTTTACTACTCTTTGGATTCTTACACTCAGGTATAAATAAATCAAATATAGTATAGTCATCAAATATAATCGTTTTTTTTAGCAACAAGTATTGATGTCCTATGCATTCGAATGCTTTAGCTAGATCACAAAAAATAGCAATAGTATTTTGCCAATGTAAATATTTAAAACTTAAATATAGGTTACGCGAATATAGGTTAAATTAGGTTGGGTGGAGTAAGTAATTAATATATATGTCATTACTCCATTCATATGTTAGAGTTATGAGGCAGTTATAAATAGTATAAACCAGAACCACAATAAGAGTATTAAAAGTGCCAAGCGACCAAATGGCAATTATTACCTAAATATATTGCACCTTGCACGTACCTCTTGTTACGTATAGCAAGATAGGTGTAGCAAACTACGAAGTAGGTAAAACTGTATGTCATCGTAAATAACGTCAATAGCATTTTCCGTTCCCGCATCTTAACTAATAAATTCCCTGACTGTGCCGTGAATCAGCACTCCTTGCTCCATTTATAGTAATATAAAAAAGGAAAAATACGTATTTGAGTTCACTTATGTACGTTATTACAATATATTTCTTGTGTATGCAGAATAGCTCGTATATACGATAACTGTACGACCTTTAAAATATTTATGCATGATGTGGCTACCTATAAGTAGAATTACATGTGCCAAATTACCTCGTAATATCTAATTAAGTTTATTTATTTTGCATGTAATTTTGTTGGTTGTCCAAATAAATAAATAAATAAATAAATAAATAAATAAATAAATAAATAAACTGGCACGACTATGGCAAAAAAATTATATAAATTAGTGTATTTCATTCATATAATTTTTTGATATGGTGATAACTTTAACAACACAATTAATTAATTATTAGTAGTCTTAATTACGAGTACCATTTTCTCGTATTTCTTTATTTATTGCATAGATCAATAAAACGAGAAAATGGGCAATAACCAAATCAATTCCATATCAAATATTCACTGTAAGATATACATATTTGCAATTTAAATAAAATGAAATCTTTATGAACAAAACTAGTACAAATTATAATGCGACCTAGCGAAGGAATCAAAGCCAAAACTTTGTCATATGTAACCATTAGACTAACAACGATTAATCAAAAACTATTACCGAAAAAACATGTCACGTTACTTATAACATACAACCACAACCAAGAACAAACATCATCATCATTTATTGAGTGTAGCAATCAAAAAACATACATGTAGTTTACAACAGAAGTCTTATAACTTAAATTGTCTAATATATTACTACACTACCATTATGCACCTGTTTTCCGAACTAGTTAAGACTGTATCTCGGGTATATAGTTAATATATAGTTATATACATATAATATAGTTAGATAACATATAGTTGTAACAACAAAAGACAAGGGAGAGACTATCAAATTAATGTATACTATGTTTATTGAATCTATGGAGAAAACGATATCAAATCAATTATTAACATGTAAACAAGAAACGTGGCACTCAAGAATTACAGCAAAGAGCACCAACATAAGTGTATTAATGGCAGAACATCAGTATATGAGATATACTCGTAAGTTCCATCCAACTCCATTATAATGACAATCTTGTTATACCTCTATTAAGGACAATTATGTTTGCCTCGTGATCCTTTTGCGTAAAACAATATTTTCACTCGGTAATAACATTAAACTTTCTCAATTGGACACTGAAATGTTTCAAACAAATAAGTTATAGGTATTCACTTTTGCCACGTTTTTATTTCGCTTTTGTATTTCTCTTAAATTAGCACCGGTACCAACGTACTCACCGAAAAGGCTGAACAAAAGTTCCAGGAAGTTTAAGCGTAAAACAATAAAAAAGTTTCCAATTTATTCGGTTTCCACTGTCGGGTATATGTCTATGTCTATTAAAAGTCCTCGTTTTTCTTTTCGAACAAAACGTTTTTTTAGGTTTTCCGAGTAAAACTTTTACCTCCGCTTTTTGATTATTTTTCTAAGAAGCCATTTCAAGTGGTTCCCCAAAATGTTTAGAACTCGAAAAACCATATTGAATAAGCACTTTGTTATGTGATGATTTTCTCGGAATCGCTCTTGAAAACTTAAACTATTTTTTTGTCTACGAAATACGAGTTCGTTTAAAAGTGTAATATTTATAGTATTGACAAGTTTAGACAACAAATAATAATCATTCAATATTTTAATAAATCAAATGGCGATCGCAATCTTCAGTTGCCGAGTGTTTTCATGCTGATACAATCAAATGTTTCTTGAAAGAGAATCCTATAAACTGTCAATAAACGTGAACTTACGTATGAAAGACCCACAGTGTCAAGAGTGAAAGAATCTATCTAATCGTTTAAAAAAAACCGCTTAAGGCCCTTCTCGAGTAGATTCATATTTTAAACTTGGATACTAACGTTCAAGCGCGTCCCGTCAGGCCTGGTCATGTTCTATCAGTATTATTATAGTCAAGCTCAAATTTCATGCATAGTAAGAACACAACTCACCGCTTCTTTATCTTCTTGCGACTTGGGATACAGCGTTACATTAAGAACTATCTCGCCCAGGTCCAGCGTAGGCTTGTTGGGATCCCGCAGACAGAGGATCAGGTCCTGCGCCCGGCCTAGTTCCAGCGCTGTTAGGTCTAGTTGGCACGAGCCCATGAAATCATCTTGAAGCCCCCAGTCATAGTCGAATACCTGCAGAATGAACAATGAATGCTTTGTAATGGATCATAGGATTTTAATTTTCCGGTGCTTTCAATATTGTTGGCATAAACGCATCATTGTGTTATATTCAGCATATAAATATCCCACTGCTGCATGGCATCCTCTCCTCATTAGCGATTGGCAAAGGTTAATGCAGTTTTAATATGACGTTTAACGCTAAGGCAAAGCACGGTGTCTATAAAGCGAAAGACGAAGTTGCATCCTTAGTGACGTTTGATTTTTCCCCTGACCATGACATGACGCGCTTCTTTGGCTTGTGATTGGTCTAAGTCATAGAAACAAGAGTTAAGTCACTTGAGACGTCATTTGCCATTTGCTGCCCGTACCAATCGACGGATTAAAGAAGACTTTGGGAGGATGCTTTTTGAGATAGGCGAACGGCGAGCGTTAATTTCTTAACTCCATCTTGGTAATAAGAATTTCTTGACAGAAAAAGATACTAATCCCGGAGTCAAAGGCTAAGAAGCTACTACAGCAGCTGAAGATGAAAACCAATAGAACTGCAACGAGGCACTTGCATGTTAGGTTGGTAAGATGACATTTTCAATGCGTCATGTACTAAAACTTTCTTGTACTAAATTTTCAATTTCTTTTTTATCCACTGCAAGTTAGCCTTTGACGGCAATCTCACCTGATGGTAAGTGATGATGCAGTCTAAGACGGTAGCGTGCTAACCTGTAAGGGGTATGATAAACCCATACTCCTAATTGGTTTCTACGCGACATCGTGCCGGAACCCTTAATTGCTTGGCGACACGTCTTTGTCGGTAGGATGGTAACTAGCCACGGCCGAAGCCTCCCACCAGACATTCATTCATGCACAGAATTAGAAGCATTACTCAACAAAATGTTTTGTTTGGTCGATGTTTTTCGCGGTATTTTATTAGATGGGAAGTATATCTCTTGAGGAAATAAATAGATACACTTGTATTTTCTCATCCTTATGATTCCTATATATAATTTTAAAATTTCAAATCTGCTTGTACTTTGAGTTAGCTCAGGATGAGATCAGAAAGGACTCTGCTTTTCGATCGGCATCACCGGCACTCAACTTGGCTTTTGGGTACCATACCATCTGATGAAACTGGTATTGTGCTGCAATTAATATTAATAATAGTGCCCATATAAGGTGAAGAAGCCACCTCTAATTAACTTGGCTCTTTTTGTCAATTCCAGCAAAAGTTGTAAATCGGGGAAAGTAGGTTTAAGACCGCTTATTATGCCAGGAATAAGGTTGAACCTTTCTACTCGTATTTCGGCCTATAAAAGTTCAACGGTAAAGAAAATTATGTCGCAATTGAATCAAGCCTCGTTATACTTCGGCTCATGGTTTGATGAAGTAGATTTACAGGTCATGTTGTCATAAAAAATTTGCGTATATAATTTTGTTTGACAACGTTGCTAGCATTGATTATTTATCAGAATCGTTGTATTAACATAACTTAGTCGTTTTAATGCAAACATTTTTTTCCAATTTAGAGTTTGTAATTTGGCATGGGACATCTCCGTGCCACTCAAAGCTGTGTTTATCCAATTATTATATATGTCGGCGCGAAGAAGTTATTAACTTTATTCAGCGGCGTCAAGAACCTCAAGAATTCAATAATTACCCACATTTTAACTATTGATGATTTTGCTAACACACATTTAGACAGTAACAATCAATTTTGTACAAGCATGCTTTGTGCTATAAATACGGGCGGTCGATGCCTTTCGTGGCTTTTTTCGCTCGAGACGTCGGACCTCTTAGTTGTTATCGCAATAAAAGTGTAAACCCGCAAGTTGTGGTTTTAATTACTATGAGCGAAAGTAAACAAAATCGTGACGTCACCCTTACAAAAAAACAACTCGGACGCCCTTGACTCGACATATATTATTATTAACATATGATAGTTGTCCTAAAAACGCGCTGATCCGAGATATCCTCATTCATATGCATCGCTACTCTGAGGGAAGATACCTTTGCGAAGTAGTGGGATATTAATAGGCTGATACTGATGAAGCTATTCCTCTGATTACGAATAATCTCCCGTTGTCCGTTGAGGAGTTCCGTCTTCTATTCGGGCATTTTTAATAACTAAATCTGTCTTGTAAATGTTGGTGCATGTAAATACGGCTACGCGGAATCGTGAACGGTAGATATATTGCATGGTTATACGAATTTGTTGGTATGATGGTGGCCACCAAACCAACCAGAGAAAATCCAGAAATTAGAAATTTCCAAATTAACCCTGCCAGGATTGAACACATTACACTCTTGCTATGTATTTTTAATTTATATTATCGACTAAAGATCGTAAAGAGCCTTAAAACTCTGCACGTACTGTTGATCTATCGCAAGGGATATGACTTGGAATTTAAGATTCAACGAAATGATTTCCGATGATGATGATCATCTTCAATTATGTGACGTTTAAAATCTCGACATGTCTCCATCATCGATCTACAATGACGGATCGAAGCATCCGGTCATCATGTGTGAGTGGAATCGAATGAAAGAGAAACTGGACGATCTACATCTTTGATGCTTTTCGTTAAAATTTAACATACCTTCAACTGCACACACTGGAAAGGATCTTCGATAGGGACGGTAAAGCATTCGTCCCACACAGGGTTCAAGTCCCTGTACACAATTCTCGACTTGTGCAGCAAACGGCCCCCCGCCTTAAACTTCACGTAGGGGTCACTGGTGCCTGACAACAAACCTGGTTTTGGGACCCCACAAAGGACAAAATTAGAAAAAGAAGCCAAACATAATAGAACAACTAAAGCTTAGTCTATGGTAGGGGGCTATTTTATCTACAATTACTCTTGATTTGGAGATGGTATTACCTAGAAAATAAATTTTAGCAATGGTTTTTAGATTGATCATAATATAATCAGACTTCTTGATGAATATTTGGAAAAAAATCTGTTATGAATTGATCTCTTTATTTATAAGTTGGGTTTTAGATTATTTTCTACAATGGGACAAAGCATAATTTGAATTTGAAATACTAATTGAATAAGATCTTAAAATTAGTCCAATTGCAGCTTAGATAACTTATTTCAATAATTCCAATTATATCCAATTTACTATTATTATGGTTTATAGTCTTGTCTTGGAGGCCTTGAGAGGAGTAAGAAATGGGCGTGGCCCAGCTTTCAACACTAATGAATGTGTTGATGCAGGAAACGATAACGTTATAATTAAGTGACCAACGCAGCTGATTCGAGCCTATAATTTTAGTATTCAGTGCTTTGGGCAAGTAAGTCTTAATATGTGTTTTGAGTTAAAGTTAAATCGCACTTCATATCTTTCGTTTACCGAGGCATTTTTATTTCTGAATTTAGCTAACACACTCATTTTGTTATCTAAAATAATATGAACAATTATTATTTAAATCTCATGAGTCATAAACCCAACTTAGAAAGTGATTCTAAGTTAAACAGACATATGTGAGTAAAACTAGTTAAAGTCTCTAAATTTGAGTCTTTGGTGTCTAAAGACTTAAAGTTTTGATTGTTTAAAACACACACGATATATTTTTTTCAAAGTCATTGGTCAAGGTCATATGCCAAGACAAAAAATTTTTGCATTCCCATTAATTTTCAAAATATTTTATTTTTATTATTTATTACATATTATTGTTGCAGTACAACTCACACTAGGAAAATTTCCTCTTTGCCTTTTACGGTTAATTAAATACGCTGACAGACCGATAAAAAGGAGATTTTGTCGATTATCAAATATCTTCCTCAATAGGTATTAAATTAAGACTCGAGTGTGATATGGTATTTTAAAGATAAAGTTTTAAAGATAGCTATAATGAATGAAAACAGAAATAATGGTTTTATTAAGTATATAACTTTAAGAACTACATATTTCAATTCTTTAATAATGGTAGGTTTACGTAATGCTGCCGTCGCGTTGAATGCTGCAAGAGAAAAGTTTTCAAGTCAACAGACTTGAAAACTTTGCTCATGCGGCTCCTGCTTGCTACTCTAACGGAAGTCTGCGATAATCTTATACGTCCATTATTATCTACTGAATAAAAATAATAGTAGTTTTACACTAAACTTATCTAGTTAATTTTGACAAACTACTGTGTCGATCTAATCAAACTACAGGAAGTTTTTAAGCAAAAGCGCAAAATAAATGCAATAAAACAAATAAATAGTGCAAAATATTGACAAAAAAAAAGTTTCTATATTACACAAGTAAGACAGATATACTGACAAATAACATAAAGTGTTTTGGTGTATAGTGTGTCATTTTAATGCACTTAGTTTATAGCAGTGCATTGCTTTAGATGTAAAGTGATTTTGCGTGATATGTGTTTGTTTAGAAACCGCAATACTTTTATTTACTTACATTTATCGAGGACTGTACTAGACTTTCTAGACACTGTAGTTATTTTGAGTCAATAAACTTTTTTATAATGCGACACTTAAACTTACTTCCCGATATGTATTACTAAATGGCTCTGCTTGGGACTCCAAAAAAATAATAGAGTGAGGATTCGATCCTCTCAATAACAACTGCCCCATGGAACATTATTAGGAACAATGAAATCCATAAAAATCTGAGGATTAGAAATGGAAAGGAAGAACTCACTATAGATTTTTAATTACTATCTCACTATATCTCAAAATTAAGTAATAACATCCTAGACCAAGCAATAATAAGTATCTGTACATTCAAAATTAAATCTATTCTATTAACTGAATTTTTCTATACGCTTATTATCTTCTTTAAATCTTTGTGACTTACTCTCCTTTATAAGTGTTTACTAATCATGTTATTGTAGTTCATGGTTGAATTTAATCCAGCAGTTCGCAGTCAACATCTGATAGGCTCATTTGGAAAACTGGGCGTCTGCCAAATATGGATTAAATAACAAACCGTCTGGTTAAGCTTTGACGATGTTTAAGATTTGTCTCTCTTGATTTGTCTACCTTTAAGATTCCGTAGAAATTAGGTTACTTTGAGCTGTGATTAGTGCTAGTGAGGCTTAAGCCTAAGTGAGTTGGGCCTGTAGTATAGAACTTGAAATGTGTTTTGTGTTTAGTGTTAAATTAATCACACACGTTACGGAGTTCCTTACAAGACATCGAAAATTAATAAAAAAGGAAGATAGAGCGACGGACTGCTGAGCAGCTGTTTATTCACTGAATAGAAAGGACCATCTCATCCAGGAATGTTTTTTTTTAATCCACTACAAATTACCCCTTGACTGCATTCTCACATGGTGGTAAATGATGATGCAGTCTAAGATGGTAGCAGGCTAACCTTTTATGGAAATCCGTTTATATCTCAGAGTATAGAATACTAGATAAAGGACGCTTATTCCCAAGCAGACATTGCTGCCGGTATACTGTTCAACCTTTGTTATTTCCAAGAAATTCATAAACAAAAGGTGTCATATTCACGTTGCAATTCTTTATAATTTCGATTACAAAGTTCAATGTCCACACAATTAGTAATAGATGAAATGACACGGTCATTGTCGAATTATTACTTATATAAACACTGCCCGCGTCTCAAGACCTGTGGCGACATCTCTGTCATCTAGTTCTGATGAATATAGGGTCTATTTTTGCTACATTTCATAGCTTTATTATGCTTATGAAAACTACCAAGGCAATTCGACATAACGTGTGTGATTTTCAGTGGTATGTGGTATTGTAAATATACTCACCATTCTTATCCATAGCGATGAGATTCTGACCTCTTTTTAAATGAATGCGGAGTTGAAAAAATGAAAATTGTCTCAAGTGCTGCTCTCTCAGTTTCTGACCTTCGTCGGGTTCCTAAAACACGAAATTTCTTTTATCATTTTGCCCAAGGGAACAATCTGGAAAATCTGAAGTTGTCATCTTTTTGCAGCGAGGTTGAATTATAGAGTAGCTTAATACCTGTTCGCACGTCTAGATTTCATGCTTCATATAAGTCGATAGTAAAATAAGAATGCTGCAAAAAAAATTCAAGATGTGACACTTGGTGAATTTGCAATAGGTTTATATGCGATATCTTGCCGAAACGCTAAATCGTGTCTACGGCCGGAGCCTCCAACTGGGAATACTCAAGTCGGGAATCGAACCCAGGCGCTCCAACATTATAATGCGACAGCGCACCCGCTGCGCCACGGAGGTCAGAATATTCATCATGAGTACTTCCGTCGCAGGTATGATTCTTAGTATATTTTTTATTTAAGAAGTATTTTGTCACGGGGTCTATTTCGGAAACATCTTAATCTCAAAGGCTGTTAGTTGTGCATGCAAAAACTTGTAGATACTTGTTATTTAATCATGAAATATAAATAAATGGCTCTAATAAAGTGTTATTTCGTTATCGGTTCACTATAAAGTTGAATACGCGCGTAAATGTACTAACTTGTAGAGGCACTTACGAATTCATCTCCTAACCTAGCCTTTAATCCTTGTGCCAAAGTTTCAATAACGATTGCCGGCAGAAGTTTGATCCTTTAAGATCGGTTACCTTTATATTCTTTCTGAATAAGTCAGTGGCTGGGTTTTCTTTCTCTTTTGAACTAATTTCTCTTTATATTCCTTCTGAATAAGTCAGAGGCTGGGTTTTCTTTCTCTTTTGAATTAATTTATTTTTCAAGAAGTCATTCACTATTTTACAATCAATTCATTAGCTTTTCTTATCTCATTAAGTACACCTGAGTATTTCGATGAATTCGATAAATATATGAACTTTAATTCCTTAAAAAGAGATAAAATTTTGTTAGCCATATTTTCTGGGGTATCCCTAGTCGTATGTAATTGTATAGCAAACTACGCACTTGTTACTTCACAGGGTAACTTTAAAACTGTGTTGCGTTTAATAGCTTCTGGTAAAAGTTCTTGTAACTACTGCCACAATAAACTTGTAACAGAACGTCGACCTATTTCTTGTGAGTAAAACGTCGTACTGAACATAGCAGTTTATGCTTTAGCAATTAGCTTTTCGGCGACACAACTTGGGCGATGCATTATTCCTGAACTTGACTTGTATGCCAACTTTGCTAATGAATAGCGGACGGTTAACATTTTGCATGATTAACGTTCAGGAAGTTGCATCTCACCGGGTAGAACAGAAGTTTAACCAGACAGTTTAGTCATAAGAAAGCTCTCGTCAGCGGGCGACGGAGAGCGAGAGATTTAACGAGGAACCAATTATACCATCAAAGCTCAGCGTGTCGCAAAGATGAATAGGTGGAGCAGTTAACTCGTAGAACCGGGTACAAGAGTGGCACCGGGGACTGTTTTACTTCGGCCGTGGCTGGTTACCACCCTACCGACAAAGACGTGTCGCCAAGCAATTTAGCGTTCCGGCACGATATCGTGCAGAAACCAATTAGGAGTATGAATTTACCATACCCCTAACAGGTTAGCCCGCTACCATCTTAGACCGCATCATCACTTACCATCAGGTGAGATGCAGTCAAGGGCTAACTTGTGGTAAATAAAAAAAAACCTCGTCCCCGCTTCACCGTTTTACCACACAACTTCGAGAGATCGTGAGCGCTGGCACCCTTACGTGGTTGAAATCCAACCTACTCTGACGAAACGATTTGGATCAACGTTTCTGAATCGAACCGCTAAGGTGGGGAACGCACTTCCAGTATCTGTGTTTCCAGTCACATAACCTTAGTACCTTCAAGGCAAGAGTGAACCGGCATTTTTTAGGCAAGCGCACTCCATCTATCAAATCTAACCTAGATATCATCAGTGCTTTCTAGTATAGATTGTCGTCAAGCGCAAACCTATCTCAAAATAAAAATTAAAAAAAAAAACGGAAATACAGCGTTGGTAGACCCTACTATTACTAACTATTTGGACAGATGATTGGATGGACCTAGTCCAGCAGTATTCGCCCATCAGTTGATTTTTGATATGATAATGATGATTATGCTAACGTAGTTCGGTCACAGTCATGAATGCGGATTAGCTTATGCAATTTAATACAAAGAATCTTTGGCTGCTTTGCATCGCTCAGTTCAACCTGTAATGCTACTATTTTCACTACAAGTTAGCCCTTTACAGCAATCTCACGTGGTGGTTAGTGATACAGTTGAAGATGGTAGCGGGCTAACCTGTTAGGAGTATGCTTACAATCCGAATTGGTTACCAAGCGACGGCGTGCAGGAACGCTTAATAGCTTTACACGTCTTTGTAGGAAGGATGTTAAATAGGCTTAAATAATAATGTTTCAAATGGCGGATTAACAAATTGCTCAAGGGCCAGCAACGCATTGGCGGTTCCTCTGGTGCTGCAAATGTTCATGGGCGGCGGTAGTCACTTACCATCAGGTGACCCGCCTACTCGTTTGCTCGCTTTGTATATATAAAAAAAAAAATAGAAACGGCTGATGCCTTCCACCAGACCAGACTCACGCCGGGAATTGAACCCGACAGCGGTCTGTGCTGCGGAGATCGTCCAAACTACCTTAAAAGCTCGCTTTTTATTTAGAAATGCGAGCTTGTAGCGAGCTTGAGCGTTGCGAATGATAATGTTTGTAGAAAACTATTTCCGCCAATGCTCGTGATAACACGCGTTTAAGCAGTCTCGAGGGAATCCTTTCATTTGTTATCTACCCTTTCATCCACATTTTAATTTTACAAATGATATTAAGAGTCACAATAAACGACTATACAGCGTTAATTGCAACATGATGTTACTTTGTAGTTATTTCATTATGTTGTACGTGTAATTAAAATCATCTACGACCTAATTTTTCAGAGAAAGTCGAACTTTTATTTAAATTAAATTGACATATATATTTTTTTTACATTTCACACAAACCTAGATTCTTATAACGTACGGTATAAATAGTAAAAAAATATTTTTTACAATTAATTAGGACATCAATATCAAAAAATTAAATAGATAATAAATAAATTGTAATTTTATATATTTTATAATAGCAGCCATATTCAGGGCAGAGGGATGAAGAGAAAAAGGTAAAAGAAACTTAACTGGTGGTCTTTTTAAAACATTAACTTTTTTAATATTTAACGATCATTCTTCCATTTCGTGAGAGGAGAAAACTAAGCCGGCGTTTTATAAGCAACTTTGTCATTAAGGTCAAATTTATCTAATCTTTAGTATGAGTCATAATACATTGTTTTTATTCAACCATTGGTAGGTCCAAAATTACTGTAGGAATCATACTCGATCAAAATAATTATTTATTTACTAGACAGTCTGTTTAGAGGGTAAATATTGTTGTACGATGCAATAAGATATATACGATAGACCTGGGCGCGATTTGAACCCTCTTAGCTTTAGTTTTAAGTTGGCGAGTTGTATCACTATCACTTCACGAATAGAAATGATGAAAAATGTGATATATATGTTCATTTATATCACATAGATGCCTATATGCCTGTAATAGGTTTGTATGAAGAAAGCTATTTTTGATCTGATCTGTAGTTTTTTCCTTACCAGTTGCAGAAGGTCAATGGGCGGTCGCGATAGGTGAGCAGGAGTCCCTGAAGTGGAGGGAACTGGCTCGATTGATGTTTGCCGCGTCACTGATGAGTCTGGAACAATGAGTAGTGTTATTACACTTATCTGTACAAATAATTAAACTGGAGGGTTAGGGCCATAGACCACTAAAATGCAAGGCCGTAAAAAAAATCACTAGTATGGTAAACCCATACTCCTAATTGGTTTCTACGCGACATCGTGCCGGAACGCTAAATCGCTTGGCGACACGTCTTTATCGGTAGAGTGGTAGCTGGCCACGGCCGAAGCCTCCCACCAGTCCAGACTCGAGCCGGGAATCGAACCTATGACCTCCAACTTTATAAAACGACAGCGCACGCTCTGCGCTACGACGAGGACGTTAAAAAAGAGTTAGATATAAAAAAAGGTTACTGCATTTGATGGCCCAAATCTCGAAAGATGCAAGCTATTTTAAATCAGGTTATGTCCATTGAAGGTCAAGCAAACGATGCAATGGACGCGAACGGGAGATGCGACGCCGTGGTTTGGGGTATATTGTACAGAATAGCAGATACAAGATAAAGGAATACAAGAAAGAAAAACGGAAAAATAACCGGGGACCCCAAGTAAATTCTCTGGGTTCATAAAAGTATGCGACATTCTCATGTTGTAAGTTTCGTATACTTCCAGTTGTGGAGTCGTTCTCCAGTAATGAAACACAAATTTTTAACGATTATATTACAAGTGTACAGTTTAGACACAAGTTTGGACTAAGGGCAAGTAAAGACTTGCTTATCGAACTGCGAATACTTCATAGAAAAAAATTAGGTACCAAGCGGAAGATCCGATTAGAAGACGGCGCAAATAAAGGCTACGGTTCAAGCAATCCCAGACTGAACGAGAGATAACCTTCAGTTCATAAAAGTTTTAGATTAATCGTTAATAATTGCAAAACAAATGTTTTGTTCATTATTAACAGGTATTTTTGTTAGTTAACATAATTGTTTTAGTAGTTTTCATTCGTTTTGAGTACGGAGCATTCGGTGCACAGGAACAACTCGTGCTTTACCGGATTCGTTTATTCACCATCGTCCAGTAACTTACTGGAATATATTTAGAACGATCTCCTTAATTAATTCAATTTAATTTCGTAACTAATTCATACTATACTCTTAATTGTAACTAGTCATGATGGCGTCTTTTGTAGTAAATCGTATTACGAGTAACTTCAGCGAAAGTAATACCTTATCCTGTTCAATTAATGACAGTTGAGTTTGTATTACTTAGAACTTTGAAGCTTTGCTCTTAGCTTCAAAGCTATATTATTATAAACTATATGTATATAATAAGCGGTGATAGCCTAGTGGTTAGGGCGTCAGCCTCCTAATCAGAGGTCGGCGGTTCGAATCCGGGCACGCATCTCTAACTTTTCTTGAGTTATGTGCGTTTTTAAGTCATTAAAATATCACTTGCTTCAACGGTGAAGGAAAACATCGTGAGGAAACCTACACGCCTGAGAGTTCTCCGTAATGTTCTCAAAGGCGTGTGAAGTCTGCCAATCGGCACATGGCCAGCGTGGTGGACTATGGCCAAACCCTTCTCATATTGAGAGGAAACCCGTGCTTTGTAGTGAGCCGGTAACGGGTTGATCATGATGATGATGATATATATATAGATAAGATGTTTTCGCAGCTTGGATTTTGATTTTAGTATATGAATTTTGCAACGGCTATTAGTACATTAAATCCGAAGCTACGATCAAAAATGTGCTCCGCATTTCTCATGAATAATGGAATGTAACAATTCACTGACAAAGGCTTTTAAGGCAAGGGGGTTGTTTATCTTTGTATAAATAACCTTTAGCCATATTTGTTTCTAATAGTTTTAATAAGGGACAAGGTAAAAAATAAAAAATATAGGTTATTTTCGTTCTGCAATACGCTCAAAACTTGAGAAAGCATGATTTTTGTGTAATTTAATATTTTTTACCTGATAGTTTACGTGTACCTATTTCTGTTAATGTTATAAATAAATAAAAAAATATTTTTATTTTTTATTGTTTTATTTCAGTCTGATATACATACTAGTGACTGTGAAACCTTATTTGTTAATATGTATATTTTTGTTAGTTTATTGTAAGATAATTAATAAAATTACTTTAACAGGATGTCTAGCGGATGTGGTAGTATCGAATATAGTGGACTATATAGATAGACTTTGTTAACACTGCTATCCTTATCACACCAGCGGTGTTTTAAACTTACCGTCTCTTTTGCGGAAGAGGCGCATTGTCCGCCACCTCCTTACTGCCGTCTTAAGTTTCTTCATCAGCAGACAGTTCTCTATAGCACTCACTATTCTGTGGCGCCATATTGTACACATCTATTCACTCACTCTTGTGTCCACATCACGCGTTCGAAGTCAATTTCACCACAAGATATTTCATTACATAAACTACTTCATCATTTATTATTTAATCTTTATTTGAATATATTAACAGATTTTAAAGTTGAACCTTTATTGAAGTTATTTCTATCTACGGAAAACAACCAGACACTTAGACAGAAACATTCACCTTTTTCTTGTATATTTACATGTATGAAATATAAGGATGTTTCATATTTATAACTCGTTTTTATAAAATCATTTTAGCTTCCTGTATTGTTTGTTTCCAAATAAAAATCTTTTATATTATCTTTTTATCTTTTATTTTGTTTTTGAGAAAGATATCGCCACAAAACGTTCTCAGTTTGACAGTATGTATAAGAAAAAATAATAAAAAATATATTCATAAGGATACCTACTCATTTTCTACGATACGATATAAAAACCTGGAGTAATCAAAAATTTGCTTTTAACAATTATAATTAGTTTGTCGAAATTCTATATCAACTATCGATTCGAGTTATCATTCTAAACTTCGATAGCTAAATTGTTTGTAACACATTTCATTGAGATCTGTAAAACAGACAGCGGATTTTAAGACACCGGTTTTAAATAATGAGACCCAATGTACTTTGAGTCCTGAATCAAAATACTTTCACAATAATAATATCTATCATTTGAACAGTAGGAAGAACTTATCGTGTCTTTATAATCTATTTCATCATCATGATCAACCCATTACCGGCTCACTACAGAGCACGGGTCTCCTCTCAGTATGAGAAGGGTTCGGCCATAGTCTACCACGCTGGCCATGTGCGGATTGGCAGACTTCACACGCCTTTGAGAACATTATGGAGAACTCTCAGGCGTGCAGGTATCCTCACGATGTTTTCCTTCACCGTTGAAGCGGGTGATATTTTTTTTTAAACGCACATTACTCCGTAATGTTAGAGGTGCGTGCCCGGATTCGAACCGCCGACCTCTGATTAGGAGACTGACGCCCTAACCACTAGGCTATCACCGCTTCCTATTCACAATAATAATATCTAGCATTTGAGCAGAAGACAGAACTTACCGTGTCTTTATAATCTTAATATATATAAATCTCGTGTCACAATGTTTGTCCTCAATGGACTCCAAAACCACTTAACAGATTATAATAAAATTCGCACACCTTGTGCAGTTCGATCCAACTTGAGAGATAGGATAGTTTAAATCTCAAATTATAGTCGCAATTTTAATTTATTGCTAATTATTTGTCTGTTATTATTTGACAGTCACAATTATCTGTTAACTCCAAATGATTCTAACAGATGTCGATACCTTTCGACTGGGTTGAGTAAGTAATCAATAGATGGCGCTGCTATGGTAAATCTACGAACGTGTCATATAAGCTACATTTTAACAGCATAATTACCACGTGTTGTTGACGCTATAAAATTAATTAAATTTATTTTGTAGTGAACGAAATACGGTATAATTCAATTATTTCCACTTTTTAAATTTTTGGTGTTAGCATAGCCGGCCACGTGTTACTTAGACTGAAGTGTAAATTGAATTCATATTATAATGAAGATAATACAGTGAAATTAATCCTGTTTTTTACTTATTTGTGCTTCATTGATCAAAACTTTATAATTTAATTTGAATATATGTATATAAGTATTATCACATAATTATAAAATTTAATTTAAAATGTCAATACAAAAGTGATACACAATTTCCTACACTTTTTCAATAGTTGTACAAATATTTTTTTTATTGTTTTTATTTAACCTCTATTAAAAAATATTTAGCACTTATTATTTCAATGTGCTATGATAACAAGTTTTTCAGGTTTTTTTTCTTATATTTAAACGATTAAATTAGTATTTCAATTCTTATTGAAATTATTACCGGTTATACCTCGCTCTACTTTCGCGGATGAGATTAATGCATGTTTGAAACAATAATTCTTATGGCGAATTGTTGAAACAATTCGATTGACCATAAATATGCGAGTACAATTGCAAAATGATCCATCAGCACAAATATTTTCCAAACAACTACTAGATATTGGGAACGGTAAAATAGAACTGCAACCAAATACGCAATGCATTAAACTACCAGACAATTTTTGCACTGTTGTTTAGGATAAAAATGAATTGATTCAGAGTATTTTCCCGGATATACAGAATAATTATTTGAATCATGAATGGCTTAGTCAACGGGCGATTTTGGCAGCCAAAAACGTTGATGTTGACGAAATGTCTTTTAAATCAATCGATACTGTTGTTGATGAAAATGAAAGTGTAAATTTTCCGATTGAATTTTTAAATATCAGAATTTTTAAATAAAGATATCCCTGGAAAGCCACCACATAATCTTCGATTAAAGATTGGTTCCCCTATTATTCTCCTCTGTAATTTGAATCCACCTCAATTATGTAACGGTATGCGTTTGGTCATCAAAAAGATCACCGGAAACATTCTTGAAGCAACCATTTTGGCTGGGAAGTTTAAAGGAAAACTGGTCCTGCTGCCACGTATTCCGATGATACCATCAGATTCTACCATACCCTTCAAAAGGCTACAGTTTCCAATTCGTTTAGCTTTCGCCATGTCTATAAATAAATCTCAAGGTCAAACAATGTCCATTTATGGTTTAGATTTGGAAAATCCATGTTTTTCTCATGGGCAACTATATGTTGCGTGTTCATGTGTTGGGAAACCGTCGAATCTATTTGTGTTAGCTAAAGACAGGTTAACCAAAAACATTGTGCACCGATTGGTGTTAAATTAATTTGAAATTGAAAGTATTTATAATTCAAAGAAAAGATATTAATGTTTAAAAGTTTAAGACTCTGCCTTGCCTACCTCATTCATGAGTTTAAGCGTCACATGTTATTTACTGTATTATACTGTAATATTATATTTGTTATAAAATTAAATGGAAATAATAAATTGATAAATTTTTATTTTGTACCTATTGATTTCTGCTTAATATCATGTGTAAGAACATTTTAATTAATTGTGTTCAACGTACTTCCCCTTCAAATCTCAATCCAGTGAATTTGTATACCAACATCAACATTTTCGTCTTTGTTCGTAAATAATTTCATTGTACTAAAGGGTTATAGTAGTAGAAAGTCAAATCAGGAGATCACCATATTTTTTTACAAATACCATCTGTGTGAAAAAGCATAGTGGACTCCGTGAGTGATGTTCTCTTATTGTTCCTCTTAGATTGTTTACTATAATGTAATTATATTACTAAACTTTAGCCACAGCAACGCGTGGCCGGGTCAGCTAGTCTATTTAATAAAATATAATATATAAAGTTAATAATATAGATTAAGTAAGGAGTTTGCCCCTTCGAAGATATAATAACACCATCATTGCACTCCTTTGAGGATCGTAAACCGATTTCTGCATAAAAAATTCATATTCTACTTCACTTGAGTAACACAGAGGTAGGGTTGGCGAAAGCCAGTGATCTTTCCTAAATGTAATAAATTTCCTGCCAAATGAAATCCATTCCTTTATTCTGCAACTTTTACGTTTGTGGATCGAACGAAGAAAGTTTAATACGTTCATCCTCGAGTATATTGGAAATATATTTGTGTGAGTCTAGGTTATACTCGTAGATTAAAATGAAAATTCTTCTTACTTTAATCATTGAATAGTTCATAAAGTTTGAACCGAGTAAATTAAATCGTCTTCGATTCTATCTACATTTAATTGTGGATGGATGGAAAACAAATTTACCCCATTGTGATTCTTTCATGTGCATATACATACAAGCCCCTATTGAATAAAGAATAAAAAATATAAATATCGGAAGATACTTTGAAACTGCACAACTAAACGTTATTTAATCAATTTATGGCTATCTTCGAGCTTAGCGAACGTTCGGGACGTTTTGGATAGGTAGCTAACTCACAAAAAATGAAACGAGCGAGTAAAAATTATAATTTAGAAAATTGCAATTATAATTAGTCTTTACGGTTTCGTTGTATAAGGGCCTGTTTCACAATTTTCCAAAGATAATTAATTCATCATCATCATCTTCATGATCAACCCATGGCCGGCTCACTACAAAGCACGGGTCTCCAATAAAAATGAGAAGGGTTAAACCATAGACCACCACGCTGGCCATGTGTGGTTTGGCAGACTTTACACGCCTTTAAGAACATTATGGAGAACTCTCAGATATGCAGGTTTCCTCACGATGTTTTCCTTCACCGTTTAAGCAAATGTAATTGCTTAAAAACGCACATGACTCCGAAAAGATCTTTGATTAGGAGGTGGCGTCCTAACCACTAGGCTATCACAGCTTAAAAATATTCATCAGTAAATCTTAGGGCGTACAACAAGAGTGTTGTCTTGCGTCGTTATCGTCAATACCATCCGAGCCTGGATATTTTTGCTGTATTTCGTGGAGCAAAACAAACGGTCGTGCTAGTATGCGGAAATTTGTTGTGCCGGAATGGATTACGTAATTGCTGACATAATAAGGTAGGAAATCTGGTTCAAAGCTTTGATGCCGCAAAGACAGTAAGAGGTATATAGGATTACAAACAACCCCCATACTTGAGCGTTTAAGACGCAGCCCTAATAACTGAACCGAAGGGAGGCTATAAAGCGTCGGAGTTGTTCGCTCTAGTAAACAGAAATGGTTTATTCAATGCTTCTATTTGTATCGAATGCCTGGTACTGAAACAACATGTTCTGGGTTTCAACATGGGCTGAGTCTGTGCAAGTACTTTGACATTAAGATATATATTGTCTTGTGGGAGGCTTCGGTCGTGGCTTGTTACCACGCTACCGACAAAGACGTGTCGCCAAGTGATTTACCGTTCCGGCACGATGTCGCATAGAAACCAATTAAGAGTATGGGCTGGCAATACCCCTTACAGGTTCGCCCGCTACTAGCCAAGACTTCATCATCACTTACCATCAGGTGAGATAGCCGTCAAGTGCGAATTTGCAGCATATAAAAAAATAAAAAAATACTTAATTCCTTGCGACCTGACATTACTTAAATACCGTTATTACTTATTCTTCCATAATCGAAGACGAGTCAGCCTTAATTTGCCTTAGTTTGTAAAGAACGGAAACGTTTTTTCGTGTAAATCTATGTTATGCATATAATATGACGTAAGAACAACAACTTCAAATTTAACACAGTCGGAAAATAACAACCTTATTATCTTACTTAAGCTTTCATGCAAGTTGGTATTATGAAAGTTGAATCTTGAAAGTGGTACTAATATGTTTAAAGTAGTCTAGTAACCGGATTTATTTTTTGATACCTTAAATTTGCCTATACTCACGTTTTTTCCTGGTTTATCACACGTAACTTCAACGGTTAACGTGAGATAGACTTGTTGTGCCACAAAATGTTTATTGCACAACTCTTTTGGATTAAGTTGCTATTTTTTACATCGTTATTATTAACGTAGTACTAAATTAATATATAATAATAGTAATCATTTCGTTTCATATAATAAGTACAGGCAATTTCGATTCTCCATGAAAGTAAAAGTATTGTAATGAAATAGAACAAAAGTAATTATTTTTAGTAGGACCAGTCTTCCCATTGATCTGTGTGTGGTAGATATCTATGCTGAATGTCGTCTAGACGAAGACAATAAACTAAGGTGCTCCAAGCTATACCATGTTTTATAGGTTATTTTATGTTAACTAACATTACGGGTCTTATTAACTCTGTGCACGATATTGGAAAGGGGACGAATATATAAAGTACAATCAAGTTAGGCAACTATAATTTTCAATGGAACTTTCTCCTCATTTTGTTATTTTAAATGTAACTTAATAAAGTTTATTTAAAATGTAGATCTTTGAATGTAGATTATTAACATTTCGACTTCAGATCAAGTTAGTAAGATTTATTGAAGATTAACCCGGGGCAAAAATTAAATAATTAAAAAAATAACAAAAGCTCCCAGACACAAAAGCATGGCAAAAACCTTATTTATAACTATGCCATTGTTTCACCTAGTTACTGATTTTGGTAAGCGTATTCCCGAGCGTATTAAGATTAATTAATATCTAAGTTTTAATAGTGCCGGTTCTATAGCACGAAATTTCTAAACCTTACTACTTTGAAAGGTCATTTATATATGTCTTTTATGGGAAATATTGTTAACAGGTTAATTAGTTTAGTTCTGTAGTAACGATGTCCAATACGCCTTAACGCCTATTTTATCAACAATATTACTTAATGATACATATAATAATCATCATCATCATGATCAACCCATTACCGGCTCACTACGGAGCACGGGTCTCCTCTCAATATGAGAAGGGCTTGGCCATAGTCCACCACGCTGGCCATGTGCGGATTGGCAGACTTCACATGCCTTTGAGAACATTATGGAGAACTCTCAGGCGTGCAGGTTTCCTCACGATATTTTCCTTCACCGTTGAAGCAAGTGATTTTTTTTATTTTTTTAAAGACGCACATAACTCTGTAAAGTTAGAGGTGAGTGCCCGGATTCGAACCACCGACCTCTGATTAGGAGGCTGACGCCCTAACCACTAGGCTATCACCGCTCATAGTAATATAAACTTTATTTGTTTACCCTTGCATATGATGAACAAACAGAGGATATACAGAATAGAGATATGCTCGTATATGCAGGATAGATTTCAATAAAATTTGGCATAAAGATAAAATAAGATAGCGACCTTAAAGTTCATGAGCAAAGTCAAAATAAACTAAACCCATACTAGACCTATATGCATGTTCATTATACTCGACCTAGGCCTAGCTAGGCTTAGATAAATTATTCAACACGACGTTACGCTTTCTTGGTGACTACTAAAGAGAACTGAATTTTCCACACGTCAGACCGTCGACTGCATTACTGCATGAAATTTATTCGGCACCGTATCAAAAATAATGTTTTGAGCCTTAAGTTACAGTAACATCATTATCAAACATTGGTCATAACACTACATGTCTCGTCTGAGTAAGAAAATTGCTTATGTCGTAGTACGCAAAGCTAGCCATGTGCCGATTGGTTGACTTCACAACGAATATATATTACTTATAAATTAAGATCAATCGGCAAAAGATCGCGAGGCCGCTCACCAACCAGATGGACAAACTAGCTGAGGGACTCTAAGCGCAACTTTCACACAATTGCGTGACTAGCCGCCAAAAGAAGCCGGTGAAAACAATTAATCCGCACGAGGTTGCAAGGACACCAGGACCACGATCTTCAGTAATGAAGGAACGACTGGAGAGCGATAGATTTAGGAGGAACAAAACCAAAAAGTAACAGCAAGATCATCTTTCGAGCCACCTTCAAAAGTATTAGTGTTCTCAAGACGATCTTGGTTCTATTATAAATTCGGAATTTTGGATGGGTGTTACTCAAGCACGCTAGAATGGCTGGTTATCAAATCACTACTATGTAAATTATTGACGCGTCAAAAGTGCCTTTTAGAGGACTATTTGAATAAAGATTATTTGAATTTGAATTTGAATTTATATCTGTAGACTCTGAACAAAGATAGATTAAAATCTGGAATAGCATAGGCTACACTTTATACTGTAGGATGGATTATGGGATAAGGTTATTTATTTATTTATTTATAAAACTTTTTGCTTTACATAGGTACATAACATAATTGAAACTAACAAAAAAAACAGCAACTAGCGACCTTATCACTTATAGTGATCTCTTCCAGGCAACCATTAGTACTTTAAAGCTAATGAGTTAGAAGTGACAAAGAAATTGCAAAAGTTATATATACATACACACTATTAACTACATGCTACTAAATATATTTGCTAATAAAAGGTTAGTAATAAGGTTAGTTCTCAGCCATCAAATTAAAAAAAAACAGCGAAATCGCGGGTAAAAACTAGTATTTCCGAAATCTAAATGTCTGTCGGAATAAATTTAAAAGATAAAAATGCCTACCGTCATTAACTTGAAGTATGTATTCGTAAATTCTAAATAGTGAGCTAAAAGGAAAACCTGTTCCTGATTTTGATTGAAAGACACCTATTCAATGAAATTTCAGTTGAAAACTTTCGTATTTACGATGTCCCAATTTAACAAGTTACTATTTCTTTGGAAATGTGGAAATTCAACGCCATTTTTTTTTTTATCGTGGGTACCTCTGCGCCACGGGGAGGCACAGAGGTTATGTCAGGCTCCTACTGACTAAAACCCCCACGTGTTCCTACTCACCGCTGTATGGTGGAGTCACGGGAAAGCTTTCGCATACAACCGCAACTCCACCAGCGGGTGTCCGCCGCAGCAGACCCTCCTTGGGCACGACGTGCCCAGTTTCGCCGGTTAGAGGTGTGCCGGAACAACAGCACACCAGCCAACTTGAGAACCGTATTGTGAGTGATGGACGACCCCGCTTAAATTCAACGCCAATGTGCTCATGGTGCAAGGCAGATGCTGAGACTTTATCGTTTTCTGAGTGGTGTAACAGATCAGGTATTGTTTTCTAAATTATTGTAAGATTTACTATTTCCTACAGTACACTCTAATTTAGAAAAGATAAAAAAACCTCTCAGCAAGTATTTATAACCATTATCATCAATATCGTCCCAATTTTTTTTTTTTTTTTTTTTTTTTTTTTTCGGACTGTCTATTAGCTGTACAAACCCTATTGGTTGCCACAGCGTAACCGGGCTGTTTGGCGAGCTTTGGAAAGAAGCTCTGCCAGAAGAAATTTTGAGCCCTAGGGCTCGAAGAAACTATGGGAACGACTGCCTAAGGGCGCCTCCTTTGAGGCCGAACCTCGGCTTAGGCGACGTTTGGGATAACGGGGGGGTCGGACGGTGAGTGGTCCGTACGTCTCCGAGGCCGTGGATGGAGGCCACGTCCGGATGACGTAAGATAGCGGGGACCTCGTCTTCGCCGGCGAAGACGGTGTGTAGCGTATGATTGTGTGGTAGGTGGTACGAGTGTGTTGTCAGTAGTCATCTGATCGTCAGGGTCATGAAGGATATGTTTAGGTCTCCTCTTTCGGAGAGGAGCGCTTAGGTCGGGGGAGTAAAAAGAAGCCGCAACTACGAGAGGGTTGGGGTGTCGGATTGATTTCTCGAAATAGATTTTCGAGAGTTTCTTAAAGTGCTGAGCGATAGTGTCAAGTTCTAGGTCTCTGTGCAGATCTACGTTACGCATATACCAGGGACAGCCGGTTGCCGTGCGCATGAAACGATTCTGAATCGTTTGAAAGGTTTTATACGTGGGACGAAGCGCTATAGCGGCGCTCGCGTAAGACATGATTGGGCGGATACAAGTTTTATATAATGTCACTTTGTGACGGAGAGGTAGCCTACTGCGTTTATTAATCATGAAGTAGAGTCTGTTAAGAACAAAACGGGCTTTCTGACTGACTCTACGTATGTGCGGCGAAAAGGACAGGCGATTATCAAAGGTTACACCTAGATATTTGACAGTGCGTTCCCATGGAATCACACGATTAAATAATATAAGGTCCTTTTTGTATCTGGGGTCAGGGCGGTTTAGCCCGGTAAAAAAGCGCTTTGCTCTTTTCCGGGTTAGCTTCTATCCTCCATTGGCGGAACCAAGCGCCTAAGCGCTTGATCGCTTTCTGAAGGCGGGCTACTATGTACGGTAGCGAACGACTGGTCGTGTAAAGAGCAGTGTCGTCCGCGTACTGGGCTAGCTCTACATAAGGGCTCTTGGGTATATCGCTCGTGTACAGCGTATAGAGGTAGGGCGCTAGAACTGAACCCTGGGGTACGCCGGCCTTTAGGGGTCTCCTAGACGACAGAGTGCCGTCTATTCGAAACCTAAAGGTGCGATCGGTTAAATAGTCTTTTAATAGGTATAAAAGCCTATCCGGGATACCCTGGGTTTGTAATTTATAAATGAGACCGGCGTGCCAGACTTTGTCGAAAGCCTTGGCTACGTCGAAGAATACGGCTCCTGTGAGGCGACCACGTTTCCAATCGTAAAGCCCTCGCGCCACGTGCTCCGTTAGGCGGTGCACTTGGTGGACGCTAGAATGTTTGGATCGAAAGCCAAATTGCTCGTCATTGATAAGCTTTTTAGCTTCGATGACGACTTTAAGTCGGGCGAGTATTATCCTCTCGTACACCTTTGCTAAGGAGTTGAGAAGACTTATAGGGCGGTAACTAGAGGGGAGGTTAGCGGGCTTACCAGGTTTTTTAATACCTATTACTATAGCCTCTTTCCACTCTGTGGGGAAAGAGCATCCTGCCAGCAGGGCGTTATATATCATTACCAGTAGGTACAGTAGCTGGGGAGGGATGCATTTAAGTGCCCTGTTTGTGATCACATCGGGACCGGGAGCTTTCTTAGAGTGCAGCCTATTGATAATCGACTGAACCTCTTCGCAAGTCGTGGGAGCTATGGGCTCGCTGTCTGGAGACAGTGGGCCTAGTGAGTCTATTTTATTGGTGACGATACCTACAAAGTTGGGATTTATAGAACTATCGCTCGGGGTGCACTGTGCTTCAAACGAGTCAGCGAGGCATTCGGCCTTATCCAGATCTTCGAAAGCGGGTGGAAGATTGGGTCGTAAGAGAGGGGGTGTGGCTGCAACGTGGTCAGCTTTGAGAGCTCTCGCTAGGCCATGGTACGCTGTATGGGATGGCGTGAGCTCTCCTAGCTTTCTGTCCCAGTAGTGGGCCCTCAGAGAGTCAAGGCGAGCCCTGAGCTCTCTTTGGATTTGCCAGAGTTTTCTCCGGTTGTCGTCTGACGGACAGTCGGCATGTGCCCTAGCTTGGCTGTTCTTACGCGTCAGTATTTGTCGAACGTTGGCCGGCAATTCCCTACGACCGAAGTCGTTAGAAATTGTGCGGGAACAGTCGTTGACTGACTGACGAACGTGCCTGGTAAAGTGAGACGCTGCACGTTTAGCGTCCTCTACGGAGTCTATGGTGTCGGGGATTTCATTAAGGTGCACAGAGTCTAGTGTTTTAAGTCGGTCGGTTAAGTTTTTCCAATCTACTATTACTTTGGTCGGAGGGGGGGTATCTACCGGGGGTCCTAGCTGGAGTAGGACGGGACGGTGGTCAGAGCTAAGCTCGTGTAGTACTTCTAAAGAGAACACATGAAGTGTGATATTCTTAAAAATAGCTATGTCCAGTATGTCGGGTCTGTCCAATGAGTTTTCATTGTACGGGTAACGCGTCGGTTCGTTGGGGGCTAAGATAGCAAAATCTATGTCATTACTTTGATACAATCGATTAAGTTGTCGACCATGTCCGTTAGTAACTCGGGAATTCCAGCACTCATGTTTGGCGTTGAAATCTCCGGCCAAGATGACGGAGTTGCCAAGAGCGAGCAGCGCACGAAAGTCGCTCTCTATGAAGTCTCTAATGGGAGAGAGGTATACTGATGCTAGGATGACCGACGGATGGCCGGTCATGCTAACTTGACAAATGGATGCTTCCATGTTATTTAAGTCGGGAGGGTCGAGAGGTATACAGTGAAGAGACCTCCTGAAATAAATTAATGTGCCACCCTTTGGGGCGTGTTCTCTATCATTACGTATTACATTGTAGTTCGCAATTTTAGGCGTATCGTTACTAGGTTTAAGGAAGGTCTCTTGCACTAGAAAGATATCTAATTGGTGTGCACAGGCAAATTCTCGTATTTCGTCGATCTGTTGGATAAGGCCGTTTGCGTTGAAAAACGCGATTCTGAGGGATCGGGGTTTGTTTCTACATGTAATTGGTGTACTACCCATTATGGTTTAGTTTGCGGATCGCCAATATAAGATCGGCGTGCTCGGAGCATGCAGTAAGTCTGCAGTAGTTGGGGTCGTTGAGCTTCTTCATGCAGAGAGTGAACTCAACTTCACCAAACGTGTCAATGACACTGATAATTGAGTTCAGTGACTTATTGCCTGACGCAGGGGTCGAACTAGTGGGCGCTTTAGGGGCGGGTGAGGCCACCACCGGCGGGGAGGCCTTAGGGGCTGCGGGTGCTGCCGGCTTAGGCTGGGCTGGTTTGAACCACGCATTAACGGCCGGAGCCGGCGCGGGTACAAACTTTTCTTGGACAGGCTTGGTTTTCGCCTGTTTGCGAGCGGCTTGTTTGCCACCGCGTCTTTGTTTGCGCGGGGCCTTAGGACAACCGCGATAATTTGCGGGATGCCCCTCAGTCTGGCAGAGGACGCAACTCGGTTGTCCAACCGACTTGTCCTTGCGCTGACAGTCAGCGGTGCCGTGGTCGCCTAGGCACTTCACGCACCTTGGGCGGGCATGGCAATTGCGGGCGCAATGGCCGTATAGTTGGCAGCGATGGCATTGGCCGATCGCGCCACGGTTGCGGGGCGTCTCAATGCGCAAGCCGGTTAGGCGGCACACCGAACGGATCCTAAATATAGATTTGCCTTGAGGGCAAAGGTCTAGAATTACGAGACAAAGCTCGTACGGGGTTTTAGACCGTGAATTGTACATACGATGTACTTCCTTCACGGGGAGATCCTGGGACAGAAGGTCCTCCTTAATTCGCTCAGTTGTGAGCTCTACTGGGAGTCCACGAATGACTACTCTCAGGGTGCGCTCTTCCTCAAGAGTGTAGGAGTGGTATCCTACATTCTCCTGGCGGAGCAGGGCGGTAAGATGCCGGTGGTCCGTCGAGGTCGGACATTGGACTTTGATGCCAATGTTGGTAGAGCGGGCGTTGCTGAACTTAATGTTAGCAGTGTCAATAAGGGGAATCATGCGTTCCCAAGCAGATTTTTCCCTAATAAATAGGGGGGGCACCTTCTCTTTGCGCTCCTCGGACATAGGGGAGTCTTCCGACCCCTCATTGTCCTCGACGCGCGTCTGAGAAGACGGGGCGGGGGCAGCAGTGGCCGCGGGGGCCGTAGAGGCTATGATCCTCTTTGCGGGGTTGGAGGTGTTTTTAGCCTTAAGCTTGCGCTTTTGGCTTTTTGAGGCGACGGGCGTGAAGCCCACGTCGTCCTCGGCCTCCATGTCGGAGGAAGCGGGTGAAGCCGGGGCGCGAGGCGCTACGGTGCGCGGCGCCGGCTCGATCTCCGTGGCAGGTAGCCCGGAGGGGTCGGAGGGGAGGGGGTTTTCCGAGAACACCAGATGGGTGTCCCGGGTAGCGGGGGCGGGGGCGCCGGCCGTCATAAACCTTTTCAGGTAGTCCGGCTGGTTGCTAAGTAGGTCCTTTAAGAGGGCCTGCATGTCCACGTGGGGTGGCGCGGTGGCGGCCATAGTGGCCGCGGGTCTAAAACAGTGCCTCCCTGCCGAGGCAGGGAGGTGAGTACCTAAGGTGTGGCCCTAATGGGGCCTCGCCTGTAGGTGGCGAGGGTGTGTCGCTAAGCTAATTAATGCTAGTGTACTGGAATCCTAGACCCTAGAACTACACTGCACTAACACAACGGAGACACTGACACTGACACTGAACACAACACTCACTGTGCGAACTGACTGGTCGGAGCGCGTAACGAGACATCCGTTCGGGACGGACGTCGATCGAACACTGCATCGTCCCAATGTTAAGCTTTGATTCTTCTCATTGGAGAGAAGGGTCAACAGCGCTTGCGAATTGACTGGCTTTTACCATTATAACACCTCATCAGATTGATGATAATAAGCGAAACAGCTTAGCATTCTGTAGAACACAGAACTTTTAGCCACGGATATGGACAGCGATAACTTTTGAACTCAGAACTAGATGGTAACAAAAATTCCTTGAAATTAAAACTTGTTGCACAAAGTATACACACCGACACACACACACAAATACATACGTGTACACACACACACACATGTATGATTCAAAAATTAGTGTGTGTGTTTTATATATATTGTATACTACGCCAGAGATGCCGCTATAGGATAATCATTATCAGTGTCGAGAATAATAAACGGCATATATATTTTTTTCAATTCCATCTTATAATCATCTTAATATTAGTAACTACGCCAATAAACAATAATAGATAAACGAGGTCGGGATGGGTCACTTAAATATTAACACTCTTAAATTTAGTATTAATTATTCATCATCATCATGATCAACCCATTACCGGCTCACTACAGAGCACGGGTCTCCTCTCAATATGAGAAGGGTTTGGCCATAGTCCACCATGCTGACCATGTGCGGATTAGCAGACTTCACACGCCTTTGAGAGCATTATGGAGAACTTTCATGCATGCAGGTTTCCGCACGATGTTTTCCTTCACCGTTGAAGCAAGTGATATTTTAATTTTTAAAAACGCACATAATTCCGAAAATTTAGAGGTGCGTGCCCGGATTCTAACCGCCGACCTCTGATTAGCAGGCTGACGCCCTAACCACTAGGCTATCACTGCTTCACCACCATCTTATACAAATAAAAATAACTATGCCAATAAGCAATGATAGATAAACGAGGTTTGGATGGGTCACTTAAATATTAAGACTCTTAAATTTACTATTAATAATAATTAATAACTAGGTTATCGTATTTATACTACATATATACTTGGTTACATTTTATACTTAGTTGCACAAATTGATATATTTTATGCAACTAAGTATAAAATACTATAACCTAGAAGATAAGTAACCTACTATAGGCCATTTATATCGCTTCTTGCCAGCGTCAGACTGGAACGCTTTATCGATTTGCGGTACGGCTTTTCTGGAGTCCAGCTTTCTATGAATATAATATAGCCCACCACCCTTAGCATGAGATACATCTGTTGATAGTCACTTCGTTCGCGTAAAAATTTTCACGTGTATGTGTGAGAGCTGACGGCCTTATTTAAATATCTTTCCCACCGTCTATTTTTAGGTAATAAAAGTATTTTATGTGCAATTCCAGAGTACAATCTATCTCATTGCCCCATTTGAAATGAAAATCTGTTCAGTCGATCTGGTGTAATTGCGTAACACGCCGGAACCATCCATCCATTCATCCATTTTAAGTTACGTGTATTAGTAAGTAAGTAATATTCACGCTTACTATCGTAAGCATATATTATAATCTTTGTTAAGTTTTTACTTTGTGTTAAAATTAGGTAGATTCATATATGACATGTAACTTAGTCTCGTTTTAACTGTTTCTCAAATCTAAAGTAAATTCTTACTTAATAGGAGATTATAATAGGATAATACAGAATTCAGTTCTCCGGATTTTCAAGACTCGGAACACTATAACGTTAGAGTACCTAATGTATACCTAATGTAGTTTTAAAGTCGTAAGTTCTGTATTATTGAATAATAATTTCCATTGGAAGAAAAATTCTGTGTGAAAAGGACAGCACTACCTTCAGTCATATAAATTTAGTATACTTTTCAGATTTATGTGCAACATAATATGTGACATGTTAGTCAAGGTCAATTTCGCTTTTCCAAAGTAAATTACCCATCAAACTCCAACATTGCAACGTTGTTTCAACCGTAAAAAATCTTAAAGCATTAATTAAAAAGAATGTGAGTTAAACTGGAAGTCTTTATATACTTCATTCCAATTTAGTCAACTTTTAATTAGATTTCTTTACAAGGGACACTCGGAAAGCGCTCAAAGTAAATTAGGTACACAGACAAACAGTAAATACTCCTAGTATGAAACTGACTTTGCAAGCGACGATAGCTTTAACGTAGGTAAAGAAAACAGTAAAACAAATTTTGAACATCGACTTCTTTGTTTGAAAGTCCCTCTAGGATCTAAGTATTGAATCTACAACCTTAAAACACGATGCCTTATGTCCAATTTACTCTGAGGCTTTAGTGTATAGAAGTTTCTTGCAATCTTCACTTCACTATTCTGTAACGTGACTTGCAACCTATCGAGAGTTTGCGAGATTCTTAACTCGTACTAAGGGTTTGTAGAATCGGAACTCTAACAACTCTGTCGATTTTGAAAAGTATATGAACAAAATTACTTTTACAAAGTTACTTTCTTCTAGTTCTTTTTTACTGTTACCTATTACGTTGACTTTCTGTTGAAGTTATTATTCCAGTGTTTTCAGTGGACTTTGTTTAATTTTGGCAAATAACAATTTCTTAATAGTTGATCTGTTAAGAAATTGTTATTTGCCAAAATAAAATAGATAGCTTTTGTTTTTTAGTTTGCAAATTGTAGTTTATTATTCAAATTCCGTTTTGGAAATATCGCTATAGCTCTGGAGGTCCGTGAGGTTTGACGACCTCCGTAGCGCAGCGCGCGCGCTGTGAGATTATAAAAAAGTTGGAGGTCCTGGGTTCGATTCCCGGCTCGAGTCTGGCCTGGTGGGAGGCTTCGGCCGTGGCTAGTTACTACCCTACGGACAAAGACGTGTCGCCAAGCGATTTAGCGTTCCGGTACGATGTCGCGTAGAAACCGAAAGGAGTATGGGTTTACCATACCCCTTACAGGTTAGCCCGCTACCATCTTAGACTGTACCATCAGGTGAGATTGCCGTCTAACTAACTTGTAGTGGATAAAAAAAAAAAACAAAAAAAAAAGGTCTAAATTTCGCCTTTACAGCGAAGCCTCTGGTTCCGATAATTATCTATCAAACTATATTTACCATAAAAAATTGGATGATTCCTGTACATTGAATATATTATGATTATTTTGTTATCAAAGAAATCTATGATTCGGAATAAATTTCATTTAATGGTTGTTTTTCTGTCTGGCTGTCTGTCTATCTGTTTCCGGGTATACAAATATACTACTGAACGTATTCAGTACATTTTTAGTTAATACTTTAATATGATTTCTTCGGGATATCGGTATAACCTTTCTGTAAATTTTTACTCCATCCACATATCATGTTATTACTTTGAACATTACTTATTTTCACAAAAAAAATGAAACCTTATTTATGCGGACAAAGTCGTTCATTGGGGATGAGTTTTGAAAAATCCTTAGCGTACGCTTACGTTACGTTACGATATTATATACAATGTTGTCGAGTCACCAGGCGACGCGAAGGAGCATCGCTGGGTCTTAGTGGGTATTATGGTCGCAAAAAAAAAGCTAACTATCAGGTAACTAACTAACTCTAGGATACCATTTCTAGTTATAAAGGCGCCGTGTAAATAATAAATATATGAAAACTTTCGTAATGTCACACTACGCATCGATTTAAATAAATAAATAAATCAGCTTAGAATACTCATGAACTACGAACCACGAATAAACAACGCCGTGTTTTTAAATTTTTACGCTATACGCATTCATCCACCTATGTCCACTGCTGGACATAGGTCTTTTGTAGGGAGTTCCAATGGCCACGGTCTTGAACCGCTTGTATCCAGCAGCTCCCTGCGACTCGTTTGATGTCGTCTGTCCACCTTGTTGGGGGTCGACCAACGCTACGTTTACCGGTGCGAGGTCGCCATTCCAGCACTTTGGGACCCCAACGTTCATCGGTTCTCCGAGCTATGTGCCCCGCCCATCATTACCTTGTTAAAATGGCTTCACAAATATTTACTGACTTTCATTTGAATCCCTCTGTCCAACTGACAATACAAAGTTATACCGTGCGACCGCCTGGTGAAGTTTAATGCGTTAGTCACGATAAGTTGCTATGATTTAGTTTGTTCACTGACCCAGTTCCCACCCAAGTGATATAATAAGTTTATTTCAGTATGCCAAAGATACTGAGACATGAGCAGCATACATTTTTCACCTTTACCTTTTACATAAACCTTTACTTAAAGATCGGAGAGACTTGGGTAAGTCTAACAATAAAATCTTTTTCTTAAAAAGAAAGAGAAGAAGAAAAAAGAAGAGTTCTTGTAATGTTGTAGCACGTGATTCATAATATGAAAATGGTCGTTTAGCTAAGTTTAATCAACACTTGCTACCAACCTATATGCATAGTACGGTACCTTGCGGGTATGTTTAACAATAAAATCCTTGTCTTAAAAAGAAGAGAAGAAGAGAAAAGAAAAGTCATGCGCATTGCTATAGAAGGTATCTAATATGAAAGTGGTTTAGTAAATTTAAGCTAAGTTATGTATGGGAATGACGTAGCTTAGTGAAAATATGAATTTACGCTAAGCTACGCGAATCGTAGCAAATCCGTAGACGTTAGCTACGGAGGGCGGACGCGATAGTTACCTTCTACAACTTCTAATTTAGTGTTTTAAGAGTACTACTTTTGAATAACTTCATCATAATTCCATTAGCTTTTTCTTTAAAAGGAGACAAGGTTATGAGCGAAGAGAAGAGAATCTAATTTATTGGCTCGCTCGAACGAATTAATATCTCTTTGTTTCACTCCAATCTAATAAGGTTTTCTTGCCAACGCGATCGTGTACTAAAAAGCTTTGAGCTTAAAAATCATGATAGCAATAATGTAGTTTGATTCTAATATCATCGATGTATATTACTAAGCAATCATAGTTAGAATGACGTGACTGAATATCCCATTATCTAAACAAACAATGGCCTTCGAGACTTACGCCAGGTCGGATTTGTACCGAGCGTTGACCCTACGCGTTACAATGAACATTAAAAAATCAGAAACAGAAGTTTTCAGTGGCCTTTCTTGGTGATGTTAACCCCAATATGAACCGAATTCAAAGTGTAAGTTTATTTTTAAATGTGAAATAGTTATTTTACGACGATCCGATAAATATCTTAATGATAGAGGATTGGACTCTTAAACGGACAAAATAAATAAATATTAGAAAGTTCAATGATTTAGCAAACACTTTCTTTACATTACTTAACAAAGTTTGGAAAACAGAAGTATTAATATTGAAGAAGCATTAATAAAGCTTCAAAATACTTTTTGTTTTCCTCCTCATGGATACCTCTGCGCCACGGGGAAGCACAGAGGTAATGTCAGACTCCTACTGACTAATACCGCCATGTGTGCCTACTCACCGCTGTATGGCGGAGCCACAGAAACGCTCTCGCATACAACCGTGACTCTACCAGCGATAGTCCGCCGCAGCAGACACTCCTCGGGCACGGCACAAAGCTTCAAAATATTAAAGTATATGACGAAATATAGGTCAGCAACCTATAATTCGCCGTTAGCAATCTATAACCGCTAGAAATGACTCGTACTTGTTGGCAATAAAAACTATTTTATTTCTTTAAAACTTACTATTTATTCTATTTTTATTGCTTGATGTTACAGCTGCGTATATTTAGTTGACAGCTATAGTGGAAGAAGAATACATTACGCTGAACTTACATAGCGTGGGATTTTTATATTTCCTCTAGACATTATTGCCCTTGAGCAATATAACGGCAATAAAAATACACTTTCTGCGCAAATTTCAGTTCTCTATTACGGTTCCTGAGATACAGCCTGGTGACTCACAAATCAAAGGATAGCAGAGTCTTAGTAATAGGCTCTAGTTCGTACTAAAGTCTACAGTAAGTTGATAATACAGTTGGAATTAAGAGAGTGAAAATAAATATCGATAATGCAACATGAGTAAGCCAAAGTGGTTTAAAAAACATGTGTCTAATCTCATTTTAATATGTATCTACGCAAATCTAAGTACTAAATTTCTAGTGACCGGACTAAATATTTTAAACAGCTATGGATTTTCATCAGTTGTAATGAAAACATCCCTCTTAAACAAACGCTTTTTCTTTTTTTTTTGAAGTATTTTTTATGTACCGATTTCTCCGAGGCATCTTGACTTTTTTTTTCGGACTGTCTATTAGCTGTACAAACCCTATTGGTTGCCACAGTTTAACCGGGCTGTTTGCCGAGCTTCGGAAAGAAGCTCTGCCAGAAGAAATTTTGAGCCCTAGGCCCTTAGGCGAGGATCTTGACTGATATTTATTAGGATTAAGAAAGCTCTCCGAATAGTTAAATAGTAAAATGTTAACAAAAAAGGAAGTGTATTAATAAAACAAAAGCAATTTATTAGCAAAACAAAAGAACTGATGTTATCACTACACGCAAGTCGCAAATGCCAAAAATTATATCTGCTCGACTCGTAAACAAAGGGGGCTTTGGGAGGAAAAACTGTTTGTACGTGACAAAAACAACTCTATGATATCTCATTAACTTTACTCGTAAATTGTTAGAGATCCTATCGACTTCATAAATAACCTTTAGATGAGCCATAAATACTGTTTTCCACTATTGGTAAAACGTAGTGTAAATATAAGCGGGCAAGCAATTCTAGTAATATAACTGTTTTTAATTGTTTTTTTGTATTCTAAAGATTTCAATATGGTATAATCTGCCTATTGATGTTAGAAGTTCGAAATCATTAAACATTTTTAAAAGTCGACTTAAAAGTTTTATATGACTAAATGCCAAAATAATGAATAGTATATGTGTATTGATATAAATTTATTTATACATAAAAGTATATATTTATATATTACTTTTATTGATAATTTATATTATATTTAAAAATTGCGCCGTTACCCTCATCTTTTATTTAATTATTTCCTCAAGGGTTGTCTGGAAGAGATCGCTTAAGCAATAAGACCGCCTTTGCATATTCATGTGTTAAGTGTTCCGTGTTGTTGTTTCTTTAAAATTTGTGTGAAATAAAGAGTTTTTAGCTTATCTTATCTAATTATATTCTGAGATTTGTTCTTTTATCTAATTTGACGTATCTGACAAAGGACATTAGGTATTATGTTAATTTATGGACAAAGGAATTTGCAATTTAACTTATCTCTTCTTTTTTCAATTTCTTTTTACTGACTTATGAACATAAAATGGAATGTCAGAGTAAGCCAAATAATTCCAAACATCGCCCAACATCTCTGAACACCTGACTATATTAACCACGGATGGGATATGAACCTACGACATGTGTAATGCCGATTCTTAATCGATTAACCTTTGTGTGAAGGTGCAAGGCTTTTTCAAGTTTGACTTTTAGATTACGGGATATGGGCAAGAGAAAGAAGAAAACCTTTGAAGATTTTAAAATGATTATTGCTTAGATAACAAATCAAAATCAGAACAGTTTATAATATATTCAAAGAATGTAATATATCTAAACTTTTATTTTTATCGCAGATAGAATGAAAATAATTTTTCTATGTCGAAGTTTGTCGACTGTTTTGCTCTCTAGATGATATCTAAGAATTTTTATCTTTTATTTTAATGCTTGCAAAGATCTGCAAGCTCTCGCCATGGCTAATTGGCGAAAAGTGGCGCAAGACAGGCGAGAGTGGCAGCTTCTGGTGTTGGAGGCCAAGATTATCTGAATTCCACTAAGCCAGCAACGTACTCGTAATTGAGTGAGCTATATTTTTAAACGGCTTAAAAGGTTTCCATCCGAAAGTTTTATTAATAAAATCATTTAAACAATATAAATAATCAAAAATTATTTTCGAAAAGCCGAGTTTAAAATGCCATCACAAGCTACTGTTTAACAATAGTTGTATTGTTTTCTGTTTAACAATAGTTTTGTTTTTAGATTTCCTTTGAAGTAGACCGTAATAAATTTTAAGCGGAAAGATTACAATAGAAACTTTTTTATACTGGTTGTTGTGGTAACATCTAAATCCTCAGCGGGGATGTGGAAATGCAGAGAAATATTCTTGGAGCGGGAAGATTATAAATTCACTAGAAAGGAAATACGAACACATTTATTCAAAAAACTTTCATCAATTGCAAATTAAACTATTAATCTAACAAGACAAATGCTACCTTATTATTGAGGATAAAGAAAGGTAAATAATTGATATTTATATATGTGTTTAAACATTTTTTAAATAAACCTCCCATAGTTTCAGTACATATAATCACTACTGATTCTTATTTTATGGCCAGAAAAGGGGGCTATTATCTATTCTTCTATCGAAAATAAACATTGTGCTCGGCTATCTCAAAAATTTAAATCAAATCCAAATAAAAATGTTTTCTTCATATAAGCCTCAATACATCCAGCATTATAGCGTTCATATAAAAAAAATATGAAATCATTCGGTTGTCGATAAAGTAAATACTTCAAATTCGACCATATTATATGTGTATCTAAGTTCTACCTAAGATTAAGACTATCTAATATTATCACCAAAAAATAGTCAATAGCACTTTATATTGAATTCCTAAATACTTTTGATAGTAATTTAACCTTGTTTTCTGAACATAAATATTTTTCTATTACGCCGGATGAGGCAGAAAATATTCCGTCAGAATATTATTCTCCGCACGCAGAGGCGTATTATGTAAATGTTATTACAAGTTCTAGAAACAGCATACCACATTTCAACAAAATACTATAAAGAATGCGTAAATTTTGCAAGGGAAAATGGTGACTTAAAATGTCATGATCACAATAATTTAGGTCCACTATTTTGTACACTGCATCCTTTATGATAAAAAACCTTCACACAAAAATCACATGAGCGAAAAAAAAAATTGTATTGTTTTGTTTTCTATACACTCTGTGTCATAAATGTCACACATTCACAGATACAATAAAATTGAATAAGCACGCGGGAAATGATAATTTCGAAGCAGAATACGTCCGCCGCCCACAGAGTCTCTTGGCCTACTAAAACCGCTGTACTAGGGTAGCATAAAATATCGGTGGGTGATATTGGTCGTTGAGCGTTCAGTTAAGACCTCTCTCTCGAGCTCTGGGTATTTTTACAACAATCTCCAAGTTTCTGAACATACTTCACGATAAGGAAAGGTTATAGACAGCGAAAGTTTTGAGTACAGTAAATAATTTGTAGAATAAATAGTTATTCGATTTTTTGTACGGTCCCTTTTAATTTTCAACTTTATTCCGCCTTATGTGTTTATATTCTCAAAGGCGTGTGAAGTCTACGATTCTGCATTTTGCCAAAATTCTTCTCTATATGAGAAAAGACCGTGGCCTTTAGTAGGTCGTTAATAATGATGATTGTTATAACATATAGTTGTAGTATGCACGCCATTTATGTAAATTGTCTCCTGTTACGGTTAATTAGAACACGCTGATGACAGACGGAAAGACGGATGGACAGCGGTGGCTTAGCAATAGCAAATGTTGTTACACGTATCCTTAGTTGGTATAGACTTAAAAAATAAGTAATATATTCTGACGTTCATCAAGAATTAACTCTTACGTCTTAAAGGACGATTTAACATTTAAATCTAAAGGACTTCAGTAGCAGTGCAAAAGGTTTTATTAGAAAAAATTGACCTTAGCAAATAGAAAACTAAATTTCGCATCTGACCAAAGGCAAATAAATCGCAACCATTGAGATATTTGTGGTACAAACAACTCGTTTACCAAATTTAATTTCGACAACCTCCGTAGCAGAGTGCGTGCGCTATCGCATTATAAAGATAGAGGTCCTGTGTTCGATTCCCAGCTCGAGTCTGCTCTGGTGGGACGCTTCGGCCGTGGCTCGTTACCACCCCACCGACAAAGACGCCAAGCGATTTAGCGTTCTGGCACGATGTCGCGTAGAAACCAATTGGGAGTATGGGTTTACCATACTCCTAACAGGTAAGCCCGCTACCATCCGAGACAGTATCATCACTTAGAGATTGCCGTCAAGGGCTAACTTGTAGTGTAAAAAAAAAGGTATTATATTCGTAGTTAAGCAGGTAGTACTAACGATAATAAGACCGTAGGAACAAAGTGGATTAAAACTCTCTCCCATGAGAGTGATGAATGATGATAAATGAATGAATGGATTACATTTATGGTTTTTATTTATTGATACCCTACTCTATGAAATAACCCTTCCCAAAGTTGAAATGATATACAAGAAGAAATTAATATACATATTAGTCCCTCAGGCATTAAAATTATAGCTGTACACGAAATTAATTAAGCGTTACAAATTTGTACAACTTTTAAAACTAGTAAAGGTTTACCTGCGCAGTTGACAACTTATGCAAAAATGTTTTAAACGATGGTTGTAGGTTTAGTGTAATAAATGTAAAACTTACGTATTACTATAACAATGAATGCGCAATGAATTCTTCAATTGTTTAAAGTGCGTTAAAAAGTTCATTTTTTATAGAATATTATATAATACACACACACACACACACACACACACACACACACACACACACACACGCACACACACACAAACGCGCGCGCGCACACATACATAGGAATATATAATACAAGGAATAATAAGCATGGTGTTGCAAAAACTGTGTCGCAACCATCTTTACATTTATAAAACACAGGACGTTAATCTGAGATTTCAAAGCAAGTAGGTATCATTGCATCAATTTCATTTCTCGCCAAACATTGATTGCACATGCAAATCCGGAGCATGTTTACTCGACCTCCATGCATAATGTTTTGGAAAGGGTCAATATTATACGCAAGGCTGGAATGGCCTAATTGCGACAGCGCTATACCTGGTGCATATTTCGCAGGTTAAGCCAAATAGGAAATATATCAATCATACCTTAAGATAGAATTATCATCCTCAACCTATAAATGTGCTACGCCTCAGGCTCTGCTGTTAAAGAATTACCATCTTTCTATTTAATAATAGCTTAAACCGATGATATCTAATGAAGGTTCAGATTAAAACAAAATTTGGTCTGTTAAATTATATCTGTATCCAACCTCCTTTGAAAGACGATCCCGATGTAGGCACTAACATAAAATAATATTATCCGATGTTTGTTGCCGTTTCTCTCCGACTCTTCACGCTTTTTCGGTTTGGCAACGTCGCACGAAATGCCAGTCGTTGCGAAATGTTTTATGTAATTATAAGGTCTATAATCTATCGTTATTTTTATTCGCTATCCCACTTCTGTTAACGGGTCGTCTTTCAAATAGAACTTAGACATGCTACCCTGTTCTAAAGCGTGGAGTATTTAGGGTCTAATCCTGTCCTTTGAGTAAGGGTGGCGTTAGTGGGTTTCCTGCTGGTGACGGGAGACTAACCGTAAGGTGAATCTTACGGTTAGGTTTTTTATATATATATATATATAGCGAGCAAACGAGCAGGCGGGTCACCTGATGGTTAGTGATTACCGCCGCCCATGAACATTTGCAGCACCAGAGGAACCGCCAATGCGTTGCTGGCTTTTGAGTAATTTGTTTATCCGCCCTTTGGTTAGATTAGGTTAGGTTCTAATGGTCACCGTGCATGTTTTGCACGTATCGTAATACTGTAGTAAATTTGCGGTTAGAAAAACGCAAATCATTGATTTCCATCGTTTTAGTCACGCAAGATAAAAGATATAGATATAGATGGATAGAACAACTTTATTGCAACAAATTCAAATTCAATTCAAATAATCTTTATTCAGATAGTCCTTTAAAAGGCGCTTTTGACGCGTCAATGATTTACATAGTAGTGATTTGATGGTGATAACTACATTCGTGAACTTAAAACTAAAGCTATGAGGATTCCAAACGCGCCCCAGTCTAAGAAGAAGCCTACAACAAACTAAACAAAGAAATAATACAAAAGAATAAAACCAAAAAGTACAAGAAAAATTAAGTGTGACCATTTAAAGACAACCTAAGCGTAAGAAGCTGGTAGTAATATGAACAGGGGATAATGCACAAAGTATAGATTTTATTATTAATAATTATATTTAAAATTAAAACTTTTTAAACATGTATTGTTTACTCTACTTACGTAATAGTGTTTGATGTTATGAGTGATTTAGTATGTTATAATGCAAGCGAATGTGTTGGTCTACTGAAACAATGATGCGACACTCGTGCAAGCACTACGTAGCTTTTTTGCGTAAAAAAATAGTAGGTATGCTAATGATGTTTGTTAAGCTGCAATATTTACACTACGCGAACGTAGACAAATACGTTTTTGTAAAGAGTTTATTTACCTTCAAAGGATACACTATACGCATCGATACTCCGGTTTCATTTGTGTAATTCATTCGTGATACTCTAGTGATACGGATCTTACAATACACTTGTCCTCTCATACTTTTATCCTTTGTGTTTTTTCGAATTTACACCGGGGGGTTTTGGCGAGCGCGAAGCTCAGACTGTGAGAAGAGCACTTGGGCTCGACGACATCTGGGGCACTTGCCTCTAAGGGCGTCTCCTATAAGACACGGACCTCAACTTAGGGTAACGTTGGAACTTTGGGTTGGTTGGACTGGGATCTCAGTCCGAGCGCCCCCGTGACCGACCGGATGACGTCAGATATCGGGACAACGTCTTCGCCGGTGAAGGTTGTGTATGGGTGTATGACCTTTTTGGGAAGCGTTGTTGATAGTCAATCGGTCGTCCGGGTCGTTAAGAACGTTCTTAGGGCGTCGCTTGATGAGAGGGACGTTAACGTCGGGAGTATAATTGGACACCTCAACCACTAGAGAGTCGGGGTGTGGGCTGCTAACTTTTTCACTTTAAGGGTTCACTCATTTATCTATCTATTTATTTATCTAAAGCCATCTACATTTTAGAAAAAGTAAAATGGAAAACATTGTTGTTGTTATGAAAAAAAAACCTTTTTCCATTTTTACAACGGCCCGACGTATAACATTTTGTTATCGCCAGCGATATCTTCAGTCTTAAAGTTCAGTATTAAAGTCTTACAGCATGTAACAGGAATCCTCTCCCACAGGACGCAAGCTGTTTGAATACAGGTTTCATTTTCAAAATTAGAAACATCCATCTAAATATATATTTATATACATATATTTTTTTTTAAACTACAAATAAGCTCTTTATGGCAATCGCAGCTGATGGTAAGTGAAGATGCAGTCTAAGATGGTAACGGACTTGTTAGAATATGGTAAACTATATAGTAAGTAAGAGGATATAGCAATGATAAGTAAAGCATATTCCGATATCGTTGGAACGTAATCCATTTATCATCATCATCATCATCACGATCAACCCATTCAATATGAGAAGATCTCCTCTCAATATGAGAAGGGTTTGGCCATAGTCCACCACGCTGGCCATGTGCGGATTGGCAGACTTCACACGCCTTTGAGAACATTATGGAGAACTCTCAGACGTGCAGGTTTCTCACGATGTTTTCCTTCACCATTGAAGCAAGTGATATTTTTTTCTTTTTTAAAACGCACATAACTCCCAAATGTTAGAGGTGCGTGCCCGGATTCGAACCGCCGACCTCTGATTAGGAGGCTGACGCCCTAACCACTAGGCTATCACCGCTTCGATGAACCATTTATATGAAACATAAAATAAATCAATTAGGTAAAAAGCGCTTCTGATTAATTACACCCGCCTTAAAATGACATCTAAGGGATTTTAAGACAAGCTCCTTAAACTGGATCACTAAGTTTGTAGGAATGGAATAATGAGATTTCTGATACGAGTGTTTGTAAGAGTAAACAAGTTTAATTACGAAAGTTTAGTAATTATTTGCGATACTATATCTGCTTTGTAGTTTATCTGCGTAGTTCATCTGCGTAGTTTTTTTTAGATATATTAAACAGATAGACACGCGTCTGGCAATAATCTGGCCTTATAATATTTGGCCTTTGGCATTGGTAAGCAATGATAAGGTTGTAGAGATCTTTTTATTTTTCGAAATGAGGGTAGTTTTAAAGTTTATATTTACTTAATGAGTAGAACACATAACGAGTTGTAATAAAACAAAGATCCATGCTTTTTTTTATACACTACAAGTTAGCCCTTGACGGCAATCTCACCTGATGGTAAATAAAGATGCAGTCTAAGATGGTAGTGGGCTAACCTGTAAGGGGTATGGTAAACCTATTCTTCTATCGGTTTCTACGCGACATCGTGCCGGAACGCTAAATCGCTTGGCGACACGTCTTTGTCGGTAGGGTGGTAACTAGCCACGGCCGAAGCCTCCCACCATACCAGACTCGAGCCGGGAATCGAACCCAGGACCTCCAACTGTATAATCAGACAGCGCGCGCGCTGCGCAACGGAGGTCGTCAAATCTAAATTGGAGCGCGCTTGCCTAGAAAATAGCTTATTTTTTACGCTGGTTTTTTAACACATCCCCTACGGTAGTGAGGCAGGCATAACTGCGCTGCTTCCGACGTATGTGAGACTTCTCGGCAGCCAGAAACCTTCTAAAACCCAGCGATGATCCGTCGCGTCGCCTGGTGGCTGGGTCACGGTACCACTCGAGCACTCGTCCGCAAAAATTCCTAACCATACTTAACTTGGGATTACTCAAGTTAAGTTCACTTGGCAGTCAAACAAAGGCAATTGCATTAAAAAAAGATTATCTTCCTTTTTAAAAAGATATTTTTCTTACCTAGTAAATTGTGATACAACAATAGCAAGTACGCTCCTTCAAGAACTGGGTGTAGTAATGATGTGAACGTAACGAGGGACGTGTCTGTAGCACTTCGTATTCTGGGTTGGAATAGAGTAGGTATAGACTACCTACTATCGAAGTGAATGTTTGAATTGAATCTCAATAGAATTTGAAATCGTGACCTGAACTATCGGTTTAATTTTAATAGTACCTACCTACTCAAAGACGCACTGGGAAATAGCTTCGTCTTGTTTTGTGCTAATGTACAAAGTATGTATTCATTTATTTGTTTATTTATTTATTTAATAATTATGGAAAACGTGTAGCTTATACATTTTCTCATAATCATTTAATGTGTTATGAAATAATGTGTATGTATCGTTATTTACAGGTTTTTATGACGTTTACAAATAGTTTCAAAATAGGTCATATCTTATTTTTAAACTATTTGTCAATATATACTCGTAATATTAATAAAACGGCATTTTATAAAATACGTTGTAAAATTATCATAGTATAGAATCGTTAGTCACTAATAATCCTGATCATGACATGCTAACACATTTTGACGTATATGAGACGCGTATAGAATGTTTCTTTTATTTATTAATTTTTGGAACAATGGGTCTTCTTGGAAAAGAAATGCAGTAACTCAATAAAATGTGGGGCTGTTTTACGCGAATTTATGAAGAATTATTATGTAATAAAAGACTTTCATAATATTAATTAATTTACTTGTGAATGTGTTAACCGTTTAATCCATAATGACCTTCTAACAAATTTGAGACTATTTTTCGGGCACATATTTAATGCTTGATTCAAATAAGAAAATTATAATTACAAAAAACCATACAAGCTACTAGCCACAAACTCAAAATGTTAAAATAAATAGTAAAAACAAACATTTTGTAAATTTAATAACATATCACGGTGATACTGACATGGCGTAATATTGACACAAATGATTACTTGCTTAATTTTATTTATAATAAATGGTAAATCCAGTGATAAAGTAAGCTTTATTGCTAATTACAAGATGCTTTGTGTTCCCTACGTAAACATTTTACTTGATAGTGACTGACAAAATTATTGTAGGCAACAATTATAGTAAAAAAAGTTTTTAGTGTTATCGACACCTTTATCCACAAGAGAAAAAAACCCGAGGTATTCGACACATGAATTTTCAGAGCATTGGAAGAGTTTTTTTTTTTAATTCATAAATATTGTACCGTCTGCCAATTTTAATCTGACATCGGAAGTGGGCGATGACATGACCCCTTTCCACGTCTCGCTGATTAAACGAACCGTTCGCGTCGAGATAAAACAGAAACTATAACTCTGTTGGTTTTGTTTCATATGATACTCGTAGTGTCGAGAATTTTCGTAACATAATGGTTGGAGGTTAAATCAAATCAAAACAAATAAAGATATCTTTATTCACATAAACCTATTGCAGGCATCTATGAATCGTTCATATATATCACATTTTTCATTATTTCTAGTGCTGGTGTTATACACTCGCCAACTTAAAACTAAAGCTAAGCGGGTTCAAATCGCCCAAGGTCTAAGGAGGAAACCACAACAAACTTAGCAGGTTTTTTTTTTGTTATCACCATCTCACATAAAAAATAATAAATTATGGTACCAATGGTTATATATAGTTAGTGTGCCTCAATAGCTATTATTTAAGAACGTCGATAATAGCTATTAAGTCACACTGCGCAATGGTTAATGCAGACGACTTGTGAGTGTAAGGTCCTAAATTCGATCGCGGACAAGAGAAATTTAGAAATTTCTTTGCTCCAGTTTGCTCTGGTGTCAGCTGTCAGCAAACCGGGGGGTGGGTGGGTAACTGCGTAAAAATCACATAGAAACTGATTATGCTATTATTTTCGTCCGTGAACAACTATTAAAGGTTATTTTTTCTATACACTACAAGTTAGCCTTTGACGGCAATCTCACCTGGTGATCATGCAGTCTAAGATATCAAGCTAAACTGTTAAAGGTTATGGTAAACCCATTCTCCTAATTGGTTTCGACGCGATATCGTGCCGGAACGCTAAATCACTGGGTACCATGACTATGTCGATAAGCCTTAGCCGAAGCCTCCCACCAGACCAGACTCGAGCCGGGACTTGAACCCAGGACCTCCAACATTATAATGCGAAAGCGCACGCACTGAACCTCGAAGGTGCATTATTCGACTATAACAGCGAATACCGTGGTAGACTACGTCTACTTACTTAATTTACAGCCCGGTTACGCTGTGGCAACCAACAGGATTAGCACAGCTAATCATCATCATCATCATCATGAACAACCTATTACCGGCTCACTATCTGTAGTGACAGGTCTCCTCTCAATATGAGAAGGGTTTGGCCATAGTCCACCACGCTGGCCATGTGCGGATTGGCAGACTTCAGACGCCTTTGAGAACATTATGGAAACTCTCAGGCGTGCAGGTTTCCTCACGATGTTTTCCTTCACCGTTGAAGCAATTGATATATATCTTTTCTTAAACACACATAATTCCGAAAAATTAGAAGTGCGTGCCAGGATTCGAACCGCCGACCTCTGATTAAGAGGCTGACGCCCTAACCACTAGGCTATCACCGGTTGCTTATACACAGCTAATAGACAGACCGAAAAAAAAACATACCTTAATTTTTAAATATCGCGTGACAAAATGTTACATAAATAATTACTATATTATTTTTATACTGAATACATGTAATTGCATTGCCAAGTTAGAGAGGCAGTTATTTATAGCAAACGATTAATCTTCTTAAGAAATTGCTCGAAACAACATGGCCGCCCATGTGTGCCTTCAATTTCCTGTTCATAATAATTCTTGGTTGTATTTTCTCGTCTTATAACCAGAAGAACCTTTTTCATTCGGTGAAATTTAAAGCATTTATCCAAGCCAATCTATGTTTAAATCTCTCGGCGGTCGAAAACTCGTCGGAAACCAAATTTGAACTTTTCCTGTCGTACTCGTTTGTACTCGTAATGCAAACAAGTTCGGCGGCCATTATTTGACGATAATATTCGTTAATAATAACATGGCTTTATTGTATGTACCTATATGAAATTTGAGCCGCTTGCTTCCATTCAGTTTTATCATTAACGCACCCTATCATCCACATATTCCCGATGTCCAGCGCGTTCAGCGGGTACAGGAGAATGCAATTAAAATGTTCGCTTAGTGAATTCACAATTTATAATATTAAATGCCTCATTGGTTTAGTTTAGGTTCCGAACAGAATCACGAGGTCCTGGGGTCGATTTCCAGGTTTACAAGAGGAGTTTGGAATTTGAAGGTGTACCCATTGAGGCGTCGCTCTTGTTATTACATCATTGACATGCGTTATTTCTACCATTCAAACCTACCAACTTTGTACACACCACAGTTAGCCCTTGACGGTCTCTCACCTGATGGCAAGTGAGGATGCAGTGTAAGATGGTAGTAGGCTAACCTGTTAGGGGTATGGTAAGTCCATACTCCTGATAAGTTTCTACACGACATCGTGCCGGAACGCAAAATGGCGACAATGATGAAATGATTATGAAATGATTATGATTATGATTTATGATTATGACACGTCTCTGTCGGTAGGGTGGTAACTCGCCACGGCCGAAGCCTCCCACCAGACCAGATTCGCGCCGGGAATCGAACCCAAGACCTCCAACTTTATAATGCAACGCGCGCTGCGCCACTGAGATCGTCAAAACTCGATATAGACCAGTGTGGTTCGTCGATTTTCTTTACCCTAGAAAGGTAGAAAGGACGCTACTACCCAGCAGTGGGACGTTAATAAGACGATATATTTTATATTATGAAATGATAACGCATAAAATTAATAAATAGTTTATACTGTAAGGTAAGGAGACACCGTAACATAATAACTATCAGCTAGAACAAATTATTCATTGTAATGCAGATATTCTTTCCTTTTTTATCGAAAGAAATGCGTAGTGCAATATGATGAATCTTTTAGTGGGGTTCACTCGGCTCCTATCTAATGAATTCCAACTCCTTGGCTGAAATCCAGTACTGTTCTCGTGTAGACAGTAAATAAATAATATTTTAGGATTTATGTTTTTTTATTTATATTAATTATTTTGGTACCATTATAACAAACAATTATATTTGAGGTTTACAATGCTATTCTCTATTAGAAATCTCTTCAACCTGATGACATCTGTATAAATAATACAAACGTAAATAATTTCATTATTAATATAAAAATATTTGCTTAATACATAACAATAAAACAACATACATTTATCATAATTTTAATAATAATAAACTAGAGATTATATTTATCTATAAGATTTTAGTTTTTTATTATTTAAATTACTTCACACAACCATACTAGATGGTGACCTTATTTAATCATCATCACCAATAAAGCCTATTTATATAACCTCGTTACTGGGTAAAAAGCAATTTTAGCTTAGACCCAACAACCTACTCCAGTGCGGTTTATCGTTCTTTAACTATCATTATCACATGGCTGTGTCTGGCGCAACTGCAACTGGTCTCCGAGCTACGAGTTTAGTCGACACCGCCAATTTCTTGGCGCTAAAGTTTTTATTTTTATTATTTTATAACATAACCTAACTTAACAATCTATAGATTACCCATTACTATAGCATACAGTTGGAAAATAAAGCGTCAAAAAAGATTTATTCCCATTTTTTTTTTGATTTGTGAGGAGATGGATATAAAAGCATTCGTAAACGTTAAACTAAAGATTCAAGCACGTCTTTGTCTAAAACCCCACAACAAACTTAACCGGCTGGAATTGATTTTGAACGTTGGCTGATCGTAGCGAACACGAAACTTTTGTTAACGAATTAATAATTGTAAGAGTCGTTAAAAAGCGCCATTTAAAGTTCCAACTCAATCAAGTCCATCGAGTAGGCATGTATAGGCGTAAGTTTTAACCCAGTTCTGTAAAGTTCACTTCCAAATGATCTATACCCTGCCTGACCTTTTGAATTTATTTGTAGACGAAATGGAACTGTGGATTTGACATTTTCGGCCTTAGTCGAAAATTTTATTTTTATTACACTAAATTTTCATAATTTGTGCATGAATTTTTGTTCTGCTTTCTCTCATGTATGAGACATAGTTTAATAATAAATTGTGTTCTAATGATTTACTTATAGTTTGGTAGGTATGTGGTTTGAGTAGGTATGTTCAAAAAAAATATATATTAATCAATGTTAACCAAAATCTCTAGATGACTATTCAAATTGTAATATACATAAGGGGAAAATTTATAAGACAGTCGTAAGACCTGTCGTGTTGTATGGATCAGAATTTTGTATGGTAAAAGGAACGGAAGAAAGAAAGGGTTATTAATAGGCATTCTAGGTGTCTTTCCTACTACTCCACTAACTTAGTTATTTGATCTGAAGTTTACGGCTTCGGCGTCAGTAAATAGTATTTGCATTGTAAACTGAGATATGAACGCCTTATTTCACGATTTTAATGAATTTGTATCAAATGGTAAGCCAAAATAATTCCTTTTCATCTCTTACTAAATTATTTTATATAGCAAATATGTTAGGTTTAAAAACCTTTTAAACATTAGAAAAAACTTTTTACTACATAATAAAAATGCTAATTAAGCAGTGATAGCCTAGTGGTCAGGACGTCCGCCTTCTAATCAGAGGTCGGGGGTTCGGACCCAGGCACGCACCTATCAAGGCTATAAACAGCATTACAAAACCTTTCAAGTGATTCCTTTCACAAAAGGTTGTCTGGAGGAGATCGCAAGTATGGTAATGTGCAATTAAAGACTTTATCTATCTATCTATTTATCTATCTATCTATTCATCTAAAGTGTTTCAAAATTACTCAAGGCAATATAAAATATATCTAGCAATTGCGATAGTAGTGAAATGTGATCAAAAGTATTTAAAAAAAATACGAAAGCAGAAAGACTTACTTTATAGTTCCTGATTACAGGGTCAATATAGCTTTTCTAGAACAATCTCTCATTCGTGATCTCGCAAGTAGGCCACACAACTCTCTAGGGGAAGAAAGACGAGTTTTCGTCAAAAAACACAAATGAAAAGCGTGCCGTATTGTATGACGATTTATTATACCTACATATATTATTTCTTATGCCAGCACAAATGCTAAACCGAATAAATCGTCGAAAAAAAGCAAAAAATACACGTATTTTTTATATAACACGTATTTTTTATATAACACGTATATTCTTGCTCATAGCATCCAAATAGAGGTAAAGTGAAGTAAAAACAAGCGAGAAAGCGTCGTCAATATATTTTCCTTTATTCGTTTCACCCGTGAGAGCAAACCCATCCTTTCCTTAACGTTGAATCATTTAGCATAATAAAAGCTGTGTAACTTACACATCGTCATAAAATTCCATCCCTTACATATATAAATTTATCTTTATCTCCTAAAATATCCATACAAATAAGATTCCTACTGTAAGAAAAAAAGTGTATCTACATAAGACTTTCTAAGTATCTAGTGTCATCGGCTTCTATTTTAGAACTTTTGACGACCTCCGTGGCGCAGCGCGCGCGCTGTTGCATTATAAAGTTGGAGGTCCTGGGTTCGATTCCCGGCTCGAGTCTGGTCTGGTGGTAGGTTGCGGCCGTGGCTAGTTACCACCCTACCGACAAAGGCGTGTCGCCAAGCGATTTAGCGTTCCGGCACGATGTCGTATAGAAACCAATTAGGAGTATGGCTTTACCATACCCCTAACAGGTTAGCCCGCTACCATCTTAGACTGCATCATCACTTACCATCAGGTGAGATTGCCGTCAAGGGCTAACTTGTAGTGGATAAAAAAAAAAACTATTTTTGTAATTTTAGTTTTACCGAATGAGATAGACAAATGGTTTCGCGATTATTTTTTTATCTACTATGCACTCTTATTATTTTAGTTAATGTTCTACAAATAAATAAATCTTTTCTCTTTAAAAAAAATAATATAGATAATAATAAACAAACAATTCTTAAGTAATGCAACATTCTTATAAGATGAGCAGGTTATGTAAGGATTGTAAAGGTTTAAAAAAAAACGCCTAAAGAAAAGTTGCACTTGCACACGAAGATTTTGATACCACGGTGCAATATAAGCACTTAGACATATGACACATTTCGAGAACAATTTATTTAGCCCAAGGGAATTAAATAACGCTCAAAGTATGGGAGTAAAGCAAAGTAAATTAGAAACACTTTGTGTCATTATATGAAAATAACAACCCTTTCTCCTATTTTTACACATTACATTACAGTTTATAAGATTTTGATTTGCAAAAAGACGGAACGATGGTTAGACAAGGAGTGGAGTAATCTCATCCCGTTGGCGGGTTTACTTTTTAATTTTACGAATTAATTTCGAGCAAAAAAACACTTTATTTAGCCCAAGGGAATTAAATAAAGTTCGAAGTATGGGAGTTAAGTAAAGTAAATTAGATTAGTTGACTGGTGGGAGGCTTCGGCCGTGGCTAGTTGGTAACTACCCCCTACCGACAAAGACGTGTCGCAAAGCGGTTTAGCGTTGCGGCACCATGACGCTTAGAAGCCCATTGGGTGTATGGGATTACCTCCTATTCCTACTCTCATACTCCTAACATGCTAACTCATTTCCATCTTAGGCTGCATCATCACTTACACAAGGTGAGATTGCCGTCAAGGGTTAACTTGTAGTAGATGAAAAAAAAACTGTGTCATTATATGACAGTTACAACCTTTTCTCCTATTACAGTTTATAAGATATATTTGCAAAAAGACGGAACGATGGTTACACAAGGAGCGGAGTAATCTCATCATGCTTAAAAGGTTTAAAGCATGAATGCCTAAAAGCAAATCATAACGAAGCGTTCCATGTTCCGTAAATAGAATTATACCTACAGATATATCGTTTAAATTACACCTTATAGCGTCAGATATGCTCCATTGTTCGCGACAACAAAAGCGGTGACGGTCTAGGTCAAATGGTTGACCTGCATGATGTAATGCCCTGCATCTCCTCTACGAATAGATCTCGGAGCATTTCTGGTTTGATCAATAGCGGCTGTGACGTCATGCGTGGGTAGCAAGCTCATAATAACTCTACTTAAGACCGTTAGTCGACAGTCGCTTCAATTCTTTGGTGCGTTTAAAAAAATACCTTTATTCAAAGTATGCAATATTTACTTTATAAAAACCTGTAGCAACTATCTGGAGGCATCTTGTCCACAAATCGTTGTCCAAGGGTTGAAGTGTTTGTAAGAACGTTACCTTAAACAACTCCCCACCTATTAACTCATTACTTTCAGAAGAATACCTTTAAATCTGGTCTGGTTTCAGTTTAGGAGGTTTTGGCTATGGCTAGTTACCACCCTACCGACAAAGATGTGTCGTTAAGCGAGTTAGCGTTCCGGTACGATGTCGCGTAGAATCCAATTAGGAGTGTGGGTTTACCATACCCTTAACAGGTTCGCCGGCAACGGTAAGCGTATAAAAAAAAATCTTCTAACTTTGAAAATTTTCACGTTTTTGTGATTTAGATTCAGGTAGAACGTTTTTAAGTATCTTCATAAAGTGCAACGTGGGTCACAACTTATATATATACTTATTTCTTAAATGCAACTGTTGTGGCTGCCAAAAAGAATCCTCAGCATGCTTTTACATATTATATAATAGGTACTAGAGGTTGCTCATGGCTACAATCACGTTAATAAATCTAAATTTCAGTCACATTTCAATTCCCCATTTCGCAAGCTTGGATAAATTTATCTCATTATAAGAACCCTTTCTTAGTAGTCAAATTTGAACCTGACTCGTCCAGTGGTTTGAGCGTTAACATATATACGTATTAGAATTTATATATACATATATTATAAATGAGTAACCTGGTTCACGTTTCTTGCGGACATGCAGTAATCGTTGCTTCGCGTTTATTTTAAGATTCCCTAATTGTTTTCCAAATATAAAAATAAGTACATATTTTCTTAAGATCGATGCAGTGGATGAATCGAGAATAGTTACGAAACAATATTATATAACGACAAAGAAAAAACCATCATACATGTATAATATAGGTATAGATAACACAGTAAATTGGGTAAAGTGTTGCTGAAATATGATTGCTTAGTATTTGTGAAAATTAATTTGAAGTGTCCTTTTATTATTTTTAAACACAAAGAATAATAATGCCTGCGACTTCCCACGCATAGATGAGGAGAAAACAATCCTTTAGGAAGTCAGTATAAGCAATCTTAGTATTATTGTGACGACCTCCGTGGCGCAGTGCGTGCGCTGTTGTATTTTAAAGTCGGAGGTCCTGGGTTCGATTCCCGGCTCGAGTCTGGTCTGGTGGGAGGCTTCGGCCGTGGCTAGTTACCACTCTACCGATAAAGACGTGTCGCCAAGCGATTAAGCGTTCCGGCACAATGTCGTGTAGAAACCAATTAGGAGTGTGGGAATACTGGTTTGCTGTTCATGGAGCGTTTCAGAGTTTAAATCATAGGCATATTATATAAGAAGTAAAAAATTTGTGCTTTATAGATAGATATATTGCCGTTTACGTCAGCGATTTCATGCAATAATTCAAGTACACAAAACCAATTTTTATCTAAACTTAATAAATAATAAAGGGACGGTTTATTGCGCAATATTCTTAATTTAATTCCTTAGTTATTTAACACTATAAATTATTATTTCTGCGTAACGTGACCTAATTACACAATTAATGGGATCAATATTAATTCGCAGTAAGCCATACTGAGATTTACTGTTGGTCCTTGAATGATTTAATGTTCTTTATCCTTCATTTATATTATTTCATATAGAAACTATGGTGGTAAAACTGCCTTCCAGTAGCAGGACTTGTTTTCGACTTTAAAAACGTACGAAGTTTTCAAATTCGTCCGCAATTATTAGTTTTATTTCAATTACAGTCACCTTATCTCTGCTGCATTCAAAATATTTAATGTATTCAATTAAAACATGCGTTTCATTCATTGCAATCATAAACTTTCAATAACTTACATAGTAGTTGATGATGTTAACTACATTCATAAACTTATAACTAATGCTAATAATGGATATTGCAAAAAGGTTAGTCGACATAACAGAAGACCGAAGAGCTGCCAGCTACCTCAGACAAAAAATAAATTGAAAGCTTTATATATATAAAGATTACTACTTAGATAATTAAATTTTGTATTCACATAATTATTTCTAATGAAATAGCATGGATAGAGTTCTAGTAACTCTAACAATGTTTTTTGTCGCAAAGGTGCGGTTTGCGTGTTAGATTTTATGAGCTTTTATGAAATTACTATTTTCCACAACTCATTCATGGAATGGCTTGGTAAAAGTGAAATAGAATGAAAACGTCCCTTTCTAATCAGATAAAGCTTTTACACTAATTGGATAGACAGTATGTGGCGGGAAATTCATAGTTTGGTAGAATCTGGCGACAGATGCTGGCGTTGGATAAACTTTGCGAAAGCTCTATACAATGGCATGTTGTGTTTTGTACCACATAATAGGCACTTCCATGATATCAGGGAAACAGATTGCTAAAATAAATGACGTACCTATCTTATCTGTATCTACTCATAATTGCACGCACTTTAACAATGACCATACTATTGGACATTCATTACAACAAAAGAAGAGTACTACTCGTTGCTCTTAAAACTCATGGAATAACCATTAATCCATTATGAATCATGATCAACCCATTACCGGTTCACTACAGAGTACGGGTCTCCTCTCAATATGAGAAGGATTTGCCATAGTCCACCACGCTGGCCATGTGCGGATTGGCAGACTCCACACGACTTTGAGAACATTATGGAGAACTCTCAGGCGTGCAGATTTTCTCACGATGTTTTCCTTCACCGTTGAAGCAAGTGATTTTTTTTTTACTTATATATATGTATATAGTGTATTTAACATTATTTCCTATTTTTCGGAGTTATGTGCGTTTAAAAAACTTATTACTTCAACTAGTGTAAATATCACTTGCTTCAATCCGCTTCAATCTTGTCTGCCAATCCGCATATGGCCAGCGTGGTGGACTATGACCAAACCCTTCTCATATTGTGAGCCGGTAATGAGTTGATCATGATGATGATGATGATGACTATTCTATTGACTGTGCGCCTGTCACGGGTCATATCCTCTACAGTTTGTGTAGCAGAGACCGCTTTTTAGCGATTAGGCCGCCAATTCTGTAACTTTATTTTACTATTTGTATATTAGTATTGTGTGTTTCTTGGTATACAATTTTTTATTTTCTTTCTCATAGTTATCAGGATCTGATAATGGAGTCAGACGGTCATCAAATGATTTATTGTTGTTTTATAGAAATTCATACTCGAAGGGTGCCAACGGGATCCATAGTCTTACTGTTTCTACTGCCTTCTATATAAGAAATAATAAAAGTAAAATACAACTTTTATAATTTTTTCTCTGCTCAATTTTAATAATGCCGATATTAGGATAAAAAAAAATTAAGTGTTTCTTATTGATTTGTAAAACCCTTCGTGTACGTTCAAACTCTTCCCTAACTAACAATTCTCCATAATACTTTAGATTCCCATTTTTTTGGTTAAAAATATTAAATCTCGCGCACATTTATGTCTTGTAGAGTTCACAAAAACTCTTTATGTATGAAAGTACCCCCAAAAATATCGATAACAACCCTAGGGACCCTTTTGAAGCTAGTTTGTGGAATTCTAACGAGATGGCATTTCTATAGCATGAATACTCCCGAACAAGCGTTTTCGGCGCTTAGGTTTAATATAATTTAACATTGATTCAATAGATGGCGCAACTGTAGAACCAACCACTAACGCCATCTAGATCTGTTCTGAGGAAGTACAGTTACAGCAAACCGTTGTTAGATGGCACTAGTCTTACAGATCATTATTTGTTTAGTGCCCTCCTCATGTTTGTTCGGTAATATGAATGGTGACCTCCTCAACCCTCACCCCTTCCCCTTCCCCTTTACTTCAAAGCAAAATCAAGCAACAATGCGGGTTGCGTAATGAATTGAAAGTCGAAACTGAATCACATGCTTCAACGCTGGTTAACAATGGAAAATTAGGTTTTGTATTTATTTCTTCCCTTAACTATTGTAATTTACAATGAAGACTCAATATAAAGTACAACTGCCAACGTATTTTACCTCTGATAACAAGATTTTCCGCTTACTTCGCCGGAGCAGAGCTATCTGAAAGGGATCAGTGACTGCTCATGCTTATAGTGTGGCATCCGGCACTTTGCTATAATCTGGGTTTACGAAGACTTGTGTTTGTAACAGCGTGCAATTCAGCATTTCATTAAATTGTTGCAAAAAAATAGTTTGTTGTTAACAATTTTATACATTTATGTCCCTTTGCTGGCTTGACGCCTCCCCTTTTATAGAAGAGTGTAAGTGGTAAATTTTTTAACCAATCTGAGAATTATTGCACACGTCACGACGTCTCGTCGAATATGCTAACTTTGAGACTTAAATTAGGCATACATTGGATATCACTAATCGTCTGGAGGCGCGAAGTATACTTCCCTTTTCTATTACAGTTAATAACAAAATCAATATGATACTTCAATTGTTATAATAAATGACGATTGTTAGAATGGCCTGATTACGTCGTTTCTTTAAAGCCAATTTAATATTTCTCAAGCAATGTATCGGAATATTATAAATTGCTTCTTGTTCCAACCATCAAATTGACTAAAACTTTTCCTTCGAAATTGTTAAACCCTATCTAAAATTTCTTACTGGTTGATTTATTTCCTTCAACCTACTTTGTTTTCAAACTAACAAGAGTACCTTTATTTGTTATAATGAATATCACAAACGTTATTTCGTACGGTAAAAAAGCGCTTTGTGATTACAAACTAGATGCATAATTGTCGCCCAAGGGTAACGAAGTTATGCAGAAGATACCAATTCTTTATATTTCATTTGGGATGGGTGTGAACCAATACCTACTATATAATTTAGGAAGTGTGATATCGTAAGATTTTTCTTCCTCAAACAATGAGGAAGTTTTCTTGTGTTGTAATAACGTAACGTTTTTCAAAGGGACATTAATGTGAGGTTTTACTATGTATTATGGTTTTACTATGGTACAGGTATTTTCATACAAAAACAAAACTATCTCTTGCCTAGGTTAGGTAAGAAGTGTGCCAAATCCATTTCTTGTCTGCAGTGTATGCCGTACACTAAAGTTGCATCAAGAAGAAAATGCAGGTATGTTAACATCTGGTATTTTTGTTTTCTTTTGATTTATTCTTCCGTTCTGAGATAACTTGGCGTTTTCTTAAACAAATTTCACGTTGTGTCGTTATTGATTAGCGGATAATGAGAAAAAGATTGTTGCACAAGCACGTACCTTTTTTTCCTCTCCGCGGTGAGTTAGCCGGCGTGCTGTGCTCAGAGCTCTGGTCTGCAGCATACTCCGTTCCACTGCTGTCATGACCAGGTGCGAGGGAGAGGATCGTGCCCGCTGGACATCGCTCTCTACTCCTGCTTCGTTGCCAGCGACTCTATAAACAAGAAATTTAATCAAATACCAGGATTTAATAAATCAGACTATAATGTCTATTTTAAATGATTACAAAAAAATTACTCACACTTTAAAATGTTGTTTGTCAGAATTAAAATCTAGCTAAGCGTCTACTCTTTCGTTCTGCTTATCATTCTCATTCTCATAAGGCTCCTAACATATAATATATCCAATAGTTTTAAGTATGTGTCACAAAACACATACTAAAAATATTGTGATTAAAGAATTATCTTTCTTGCACACTTTAGTACAATTAAGATCAATAAACGTTATTTTCGTTCAATATACCTGTTTTTATATACATAATGACTATCATATATATATATATATATATATATATATATATATATATATATATATGATACTATAATAATTATAGGTTGCTTAGTCTTGCATAAGGGGTGAAAAATATTAAGCTGTTTCCCTTCGTGAAGAAAGCATTATTACAACGTTTATAAATGGCTTTCTTTATGCGCCTCAATTCGCTTTGTTAGCAGCTATACATACCTAACTTTACTATTATACCATTGTATTTATATTCGACTAGGGAATTTTTCATTACGAAATGGAATCATCATTTTTACAATCAACAAGATCTATCATATATTTGACGACAGTCAGAGAGCAGCGCCATCTAGTTTTGGAGTCATGTGCGACGGACAAGAGAGTGGCGTCGCCCCCTCTCTTTACGTAACACTATATGACGTACGTAAGACTCACCGGCGCGGGACGGCGCATTGCATTCGGTCGGTTCGGATCGGTGGTCGAGTCGCGGTAGTGCATAGTCGTACTTGGTGGAGCGTATAGTCTGCTCCTTATAAATTACCATACTTATAATTGTTATTCTGTTCTACCAAGAGTATCTTTTCTCTTTGCCCGAACCTAACCACGTCAACCCAAATTACCGACGAAGACACGCACCCGCCCCGTAGTCATCCTATATATTTATATCAGTTAAATTTGCGCTTAATGATTATCACGCCTGATCGAATGCTTAGTAAAGAATGGCTAGGTTGGAGCGTGCTGGCTTTGAAATATATTTTTATCTTGCCTTGACTTAACTTAATTTACACGTGGCAAGAAAGATGGGGGAAGGGCACTTCTCGTCTAAGCTGTTGGTATTAGAAACGTGGATAAGAAGCCATTCGACGGCTATTCTCTTATGAGAGTAAAGGATATAGAGCTTAATCCCACTTGTTATCGGAATTTGCTATGAAATTGTATGCGATGCATATGCACCTTTAAACTAGATTAAAATTGTATGTACTGTGGTAGTGTGGTAGCGTTTATTTTTACTATTAATGTATAAGATCACATTTTATTTAGAAGTTTGATACATTTTTATGGACTTATCAAATTGCATTGTCTAAAATGGACTACGTAATGACTTCTGGGCGACTCCGTGTATAACTCTATTATTTATTGTGTAATAAATGATTTTTATAAAACCGATGTCCCGGAAGTTTGTTGTGGGCTTCTTCTTAGACCAGGGCGCGTTTGGAACCCTCATAGATTTAGGTTTAAGTTTACGAATATAGTTATCACCATGAAATAACTACTATGTAAATTATTGACGCGTCAAAAGTGCCTTTTTAAGGACTATTTGAATAAAGATTATTTTAATTTGAATTTTGAATTTGATGAAAACCAGTTTTTTTTTTTAAGTTTTTACTTAATGTAGGTAGTATTTACAGAATTTGGTTTAAAATGACTGGGGTCGGTAGAACTATCGGATTTAGACAATGGTACAACTATATTTCATTGAGCCATTAAACACACCACAGTATTTATAATTATTAAATATAATTGCCAAGTCCGTTATGAATTTTTTATTTTTTTTTTATTTTTGTCAACAGCCAAACTATTGGCCAAAAATAAAAAAGTGGCGAGAATAAAAAATATGATAGAGAAAAGTTTGAAGGTCGATGTTTTTTATTCCGTGGCATCTGTATTCTGGGGTAACAATCACGTGTTTTTTCACTAGCTTTTCTTCGCTATGTACCTATTATTTTTAGCTGTAACGAATACAGATCTCAGCTACAATCCATAGTCGTGTGACTCTTTTGATTTATAGCATATTACTCATTTAATTTAATCTTAGTTTCTTCGAGCCCTAGGGCTCAAAATTTCTTCTGGCTTCTCTCCGAAACTCGCCATACTGCCCGATTACGCTGTAGCAACCAATTAGCTGACTTTAAAAAAAAAATTAATCGATAAATGGATTTGATTGCACTAAGACCAGCAGTGTGGGATCAAGTGCTATAGGCCTCTTATAAGAGTCTGCCAAATATATATGTTTAAAAAATTGGGCTAAGTGCCAACTATCTAGAGCACGCCGTCTTTACTCACGTTTGTTCATTAGATTTTGTAATGGAAGAGCAACGTCCTCTGACTCAAAGTAACACTAAGTAAGTAGGCTCTAGCTTAATATCGATACAACAATGCTATACACCAAAATTAACTTGTTTTTTCTATCAAGAAAACATGGACTGTAACGCACTGAACATTAGAAGCAAAAGTAAAATTGTAGTACCGTTTTTTTTTTTCGGACTGACCCTATCGGTAGCGTAACCGAGCTGTTTGGTGAGCTTCGGAAAGAAGCTCTGCCAGAAGAAATGGTGAACCCTAGAGCTCGAAGAAACTAAGGGAACGTCTGTCTAAGACCGCCTCCTGCTAGTGGGCTGCACAAAATTAGTAACTCTTTCAAAGGAAATTGTATTTTATTTTATAATAAATTACCTATGATATCTTGGAGATGTCTATCAATAAGTTCAAAGTTTTTACAAAACGAAAACTTATAGAAAAATCATATTACGATATTAACGATTATATAAACGATAGAAAAGCTTTGTTGTGAATTACTCTATCTCCATAGGTACCATAATTTATTATTGATTATGTGAGATTGTTGTGGGTTTCTTCTTAGACCTGGGCGCGATTTGAACCATCTTAGCTTTAATTTTAAGTTGGCGAGTGTAGTTATCACCATCACTAATAGAAATAATGAAAAATATTATATGTTTTAACGATTCATAGATGCCTGTAATAGGTTTATATGAATAAAGCTATTATTGGTTTTATTTGATATCCGTTTAGAGAATGTATAGGTGATGGAACCTTTAGGTTGTTAAAGAAATGCTGCGTCCGGTGTACAACGGAGAGCGGCGCGTGGTGATGGGCAGACCGCGCACGCGGGGGGGCAGCCTGGATGGGTGATGAGCAGGACAGCTCTGATGCTGACTTCGACAGCCGTCCGCTGAGAGCCTCTGACCGTTCTGCGAACAAAATAATTCACAGCTTAAAATTGATTAGCTTACTCATCATCATTATCATGATCAACCCATTACCGGCTCACTACAGAGTTTGGCCATAGTCCACCACGCTGGCCATGTGCGGATTGGCAGACTTTGAAGCAAGCGATATTTTTATTTTTTTTAAAAACGCACATAACTCCGAAAAGTAAGAGGTGCATGCCCGGATTCGAACCGCCGACCTCTAATTAGGAGGCTGACGCCCTAACCACTAAGTGCACCACGAGTTATGTGCGTTTTTAAAAAATTAAAATATCACTTGCTTCAACGGTGAAGGAAAACATCGTGAGGAAACCTGCACGCCTGAGAGTTCTCCATAATGTTCTCAAAGGCGTGTGAAGTCTGCCAATCCGCACATGGCCAGCGTGGTGGACTATGGCCAAGCCCTTCTCATATTGAGAGAAGACCCGTGCTCTGTAGTGAGCCGGTAATGGGTTGATCATGATGATGATGATATATATATAAATTAAAGTCGTGTTAGTTATTCTATTTATATGTATTTATTCGATTTTGCTAAAAATCAGAGGGGAGGTAGCTTAGAACCAGGAGACGGACATAGGATACATTTATATCGTAGTTTATGAAAAACTGAATTTCACGTCAGTGAACTATAACCATAGAAATTTTCCTCGAATTGGTAGCTTATTCCACAGCAGTTTTTAAAAGCCCCTTACCATTCACCTTGATCTCGGAATTGATCTTGCCTTTGATAGTCGAACATGCCAACAATTCAACTTCGTATTCAATTTAGGGATATGGGTTTATTAAATATGTCTTACCCGCTTCAAGTTATGTGATAACCTCTGCAAAAAGTTGTCAAAAAGTTTTATTCCCCCCCAAGAAACCCTATTTGTTTCATGATTAAATATCCTTAACCCACAGCTATAAGTATACTAAATTAAATTAAAATCCTTTTAGGTTTTGCGTAATGCGTGAAAAGACATACAGACACGGAAATAAACAAAAATAAATTAAAATTATATCAAAACTATACCAACGTCTAGATTTAATATAATTTAGTTATATTATAAGTCCATAGAATTCTTGAGTGTTGGGTTTCTCGCTATATGCTCCTGTCCCATGTCTCAAGACAAGCAGACAGGAGGTGCCAGACCGTGTAGCCTCCATGAGTGCTGTGGTTCCTTTCCTTCCTTTCGGTTCCTTTTGATTCGTCCGGGGGGAAGACCAGTATTAGGGCCGGTGCACCCTGGTAACATCGGTTATCAATTTCTCTTGCGGGACATAGTTAGCCGATGGCTAATCATCCGACGCGGTGGGAGTCTTCGCGTTTCCCTCTGAGTGGACGCAGTGGACGACCCAGGGGGTGCATACCCTGTGTGGTGGAGGGCCTGGCCAGGTATGGGACTGGCAGGCGGGAGCGGCAATCTGCTGCTGGAGGTGGGGGTGATGACGACAGACAGACGAATGGACGATAATTTAATAAAAAAAATTGGGCACTATTTCACATATATAGCTGTATATAGCTCTATATAACTTCCCCAGATTCAAGTATATTTAATGTTAAGAAATCTGTCAAAACAGTCCAGTTAATAACTTAGTAGATAAAACACGCAATAGACAAAAGTTAATTGTTGAGTAATCATACAAAAACATGAATTTAAACTTACCCATTAAGCCTAACTGATCGTTAGCTTTCAAGCTCTCACAAACATTCATTTGGTTTATTTTGATTACGGTCTACACCTGTAAATGAGCGGCCATTTATCGTGGAAAAACATTTCAAAGAGAATCTTTACGAAGCCTCCGATTTTCCAAAGAATTACTTTGTTTATTCTTCAGCTCTGGTTTATGTTTAAGTGGTACATTTACACACATTTGTACATGAAGATATCGTCAAACATTTAACATTTTGAAGGTGCAAGAAAAATCTATTTGTACATTATTTCATCATAAAAATATTATCACAAGATCATATTTGTTGATAGTAAAAAGTAGATATATAGTTTATAACTAGCTGCAATGCCCGTAACTTCATTCGTGTATAGAATTTTAAAAAGTAAGGTAAATAGAAGGATCACAAACCTAAGAGGTTTGAAGGAGATTTGGCATCCATCGTCCATGATTCTTATCATTTCAAATTCAATATATTAATAACATTTCGACCCTTAATCCATACATCCTATAGCAGTTATAGGATATAGTAGGTTATAAAGGTAGTCATTGTGTAGATTATTATAAACATGTGTTACAGAACTTTAAGTCTTAAAGATGCGTCTGCCTACCCAATTATTTACGGTATTATTTTTAAAATAAGCCTGGCCAAAATACAACCATCCGCGTTATTAAATGACAAAAAACCCTTGGGGATAAGCCACGTTGACACGAGTCAATAAATAGATGGGTAATCAAAATTGAAGGTTTTATGGAGAATTAGTCATCCCTCGTTCACATTTCCATAGATATTATCTACATATATCATCAACAACGAGTAAAATAATATGGTCAAAATCTCTTTTTAGTCAATTTATATGGAAGAACCTAGAAATATAACAATTTCTATCAAGTGATAGATAGAAATCTTAGTGAAAAATTTTTACAAAAATACATATTATTATTACATAAATATTTATTTTGCGAATTAAACCACAGGCTAAACAGACTTCGAAAGAATGTATTTTATTAGATCGTACATTGCACTAGATTTCTTTACACGTAACGTAATCCCTTGCCACCAACTGATTTCCTCGCTAAAACCTTTCGGGAATCTGTCTTTATGAGAATCAGTCCTTATACGAACAAGGTAATAAAACGGGTAATAGTTTAATTTCAAAAATCAATACAAGGGTTGGTCAAGCACTAAACGAATAATTGGACCGAATTTATTTGAATAAGTTAATTGAACTGCGTGTTTCAAATACCTATTCGAAAAGTTAGCAAATTTCCACTGGATGAAATGGAAAGTTATATATCTATTTGAATTTCGGGAAGTTCAATTATGGCAATTGATTGCGATATTTTATATGTACTTCTTCGCAAAGATTCGTCACGATGAACGTTTTATAATTTTGCACGGCTCGTAGAAAATGCTCTTGAGGAGATCTGAATGAAATTTGCGTTTGCGGTGATAGTTACTAGGGCAAAACTTTGGCCGATGATTATAATGAATACACTTATTATAATGAATACGTAATATAATGAATACACTTAACGTTTGGTAAAAAGTGCTCCTCAGGACGTCTGAACGAATTTATGCGTTAATGTCGAGGGTAAGACTTTATCCGCGCTTGAGGCATGCCCTGAAAGCGACCAGTAATGGTTTATTGGGAATGATGATGAAGTCAACATCTTCTGAAGCTGCCGGCGGTCCGGTTGAGTCGAACTGACAATTAGAAGTCCTGGCTTGAGTCTGGTCTGTTGGGAGGCTTTGGTCGTGCCTAGTTATTAACCTACCAAAGACGGGTCGCCAAGCGATTTAGCGCATCGGCACGCTATCGCGTGAAAACCAATTATGGGTTCCCTAACCGGTTAGCCTGCTGCTTCTTGCACTACATCATTTCTGATACTGCTTCTATCCAATACGAAGGAGGATTAGTTGTTCAGTTAAGTTAGTCATGAACATCATGATCAAACTATTCTCGGCTCACTACAGAGCACGGGTCTTCTCTCAATATACGAGGGGTTAGGCTATAGTCCACCACGCTGGCCATGTGCAGATTGCCAGATAACACACGCCTTTGAGAACATTATGGAGACCTCTCAGGCGTGCAGGTTTCCTAAAGATGTTTATCTTCAACGTTGAAGCAAGTGATATTTTAATTGCTTAAAAAGGCACATAACTGCGAAAGTTAGAGGTGCGTGCCTAACTACCGACCTCTGATTAGGAGGCGGACGTCCTAACCACTAGGCTATCACAGCTTCAGTTAAGTTTGTAATAAGTACTAACATAGGTTAATTAAATGTTTTTTGTACTAACACACACAATATTATGGGTCACGTTCTAATGCCTGAAGTGAAAGTATATTTATTTTAAGTTATTCATCTTTTGAGTCAAAGACAAAGCCCCGAGAATCTATCGTTTTGATAAAGTCGGTAGGTATTACGGTAAACTTCTATTTTTCCTTTTAAAAGATTACAATATCGGTTTGTTTGCATAATCTCCGCTTACGGATATCCTACGCGAAGTCGGCGCTGCGAAAAGTTTGCGTTTGTCTTCTCAAATATTGTTATCGAGTTATTTTAAACCAGCTCTGGCATTGGCCAGCTATATTGCTAGTGCTTCCGCTTGTTTTTTTTTATTTTATTGTACTCCAAATCAGCCTTTGACGGCAAATTCACCTAGTGTTAAGTGATGATGCAGCCTAAGATCGTAGCGGGCTAACCCGTTAGAGAAACTCCTAATTGGTTTCTACGCGACAGTGTGCCGTAACGCTAAATCGCTTGGCGACCAGTCTTTGGTAGGTGCGACTTGTAGATCGTCGATTGTCTAGATACAGGTTTGACTCCAAAAAAACGGAGCGTGGGCATCCTCAGAAGATGTTGACTTCATCATTATCATTGATTCATGCAAGATGGAAGCGGGGTAACCTGTTACTATGAAATGTTTACCAATATTAGTATTTGGATTATAGACGACATCATGCCGGAACGCTAGCTTGGCGGCACCTCTTTAAAGATGCGGTGGTAAGTAGCCACAGCCGAAGCCTGGTCAACAATACAATTAAGGCATTTGTCATTTCTGAATTATTTCTATTCTGGTCTGGTGGCAGACCAGAATAGAAATAATTCAGAAATGACAAATGCCTTAATTGTATTGTATAGAACCATATCCCTAACATGTTACTTCGCTATCATGTTAAACTGTATCATTACTTACAACCAGATGAGATTGCTGTCAAGGGCTAAATAGAAGTATATAAAAAAAGTTCTCCCTGTCGGGGATCGCATACGGGACCATACGTATATAAGACCACAGCGCCCAACACACCTTCAGGGAGGCTGTTCATTCGCTCACACCGTATCCCTTGCTGAGGCTATAAATAAGAAAGTTGGCACGTGAAAGGGATGACAGGTATAACTACCTGTACAGCTATTTTTGTAAGCATAGTACGTTTGAAGTTAAAAGCTCGCACAGCTCTCTAGTATTTCACTAGAAAAATTTTGCACTCATTCGAAGTGCTAAAGAATTCAAGTGTTGAGTAGTGAACTTGCTTTCGTTTCAAATATTGCTGGAATTTTTACAAGAACCAACGTTAACTGGGCCAACCTCTAGGCATAATTTGACTGAAAACTGTGCGTTCTTAATCTAGTACACCAACTTTATAAATATATTTACTAGGCTAGTATTACATAAAAAACTAGCTTGTACTCGTGACTTTGTCTGCGTGGACTACAGAATTAGGACTAAAGCTTCGCTCGTTAACAAATTTTTATCTTCTCACGGGAACTATTTGAAAGATCGGTATAGAAAATACATGTCCTTTTACATAGCGTAGGTAAAATGCATAAAAAATTTCATAGCTGTCTATCGCGGCTTAGCTCGTAAACACTTTTAAATTTTCCGTCGGGGGCTACTTAAGGACTTGGGAAAAAAGATATTTCATCCAAATTCGTTCAGCCTTTTTGTGCTATTGAGTAAGAAACCAATTAGGAATATTACCACACCCCTAACAGGTTAGCCCGCTACCATCTTAGACTGCATCATCACTTACTATCAGGTGAAATTCAAGGGCTAACTTGTAGTGTACGAAAAAATAAAAGCTAGTTTTATATTACCACAGGCCAACGAACTATGAATGAGTATTTTACTTTATTCATACAAATACAAGTAATAATTCAATAACTAATTTCATATTAGTCATACTTTAAGGTTGTAAGCCACCGTATAGCACGCAGAAGTAAGTTTACGCCGCGTTTAAATGTTTTTATAGGACCCAGACCCTAACAAGAGTTCGGGAAAATCCAACCGACTTCTTTGTACTTTTAAGTTAAATTAATTAACATGATCCGATTACAAATGCTCTCGGCAAAAAACCTTTGTATGTAAAATTGAGGGCTTAGGATGTGTAAGTATTTTGTTGTTTTACATTAACAATGTGTATGGTAATGTAAAACAACAAATTGTTATGCGTGTTAATGTTAATGCGTATAATATAAACGAGAAATTAAACTAAATTTCGAAACATAGGATTCGGTTATCCATTATGGTCCATGGTGGTTTCGACTACGGAAAATAATCGTACAGGCGTCCGAGACTGCGTTAAACCATAATACCGATTATTATCTCCATCTTGTGATAATGGAAAGCAATGTTGTGCATAAACATACCTGCATATAGCAGTGTTGTGGACAAAGACGTGTCGCCAAGCGATTTTAGCGTTCCGGCACGATGTCGCGTAGAAACCAATTAGGAGCGTGGGTTTTCCATGCTACTAACAGGTTATCCCGCTACCATCCTGGACAGCATCATCACTTACCACCAGGTGAGATAGCCGTCAAAGGTTAACTTGTAGTGGATAAAAAAAACCTTCGCCCTTTTATAAGAAAGTATCTAAAATTATCTAATGGAATATGATCTAAAATGGATGAAATGTGGTAGACCCGGTTGATCGATTCCTTTTAGTAGCATCGCAGCGTTTATCTACTCGCATATTGGTAACGAAACGTTTGTTGACTTGTGGGATTTAGACCTTAAAGCTGGCCATCTACTAGGCTCATCTTTCTACAAAAGCAGATCTGTCTACTAATAATTACTCTATATACAAAACTAGTACCCGCACCGGTAAACGTAGCGTTGGTCGACCCCCAACTAGGTGGACAGACGACATTAGACGAGTCGCAGGGAGCCGCTGGATACAAGCGGCCCAGCAGTGGACGTCTATAGGTTGAAATGATGATGATGATGATACAAAACTGTGTTTCTCTTTTCGGTTTATTGAAAAGTCTCTTCGTAAGATAAAAAAAATATCCGCCGTAACGAAAGACGACCATACGATTTCTGAACGCAAGCTATCTTTGTACAAAATTTCGTTAAAGTCGGTTTAGCTGTAAATTCGTGCAGACAACAAAGTTGTCATATTCCAAATGCATTTAATTTCTTGCTTCAATACAAAAAAGGTTTGATTTTTGTAAGAAATTTCAACTGAACTTGACCGAAACCGTGGGCAACAAACAGCACGTACAGAATTTTTTTTATACACTACAAGTTAGCCCTTGACTGCTTTCTCACCTGGTGGTTGTGGTTCAGTCTAGGATGGTAGCGGGCTAACCTATTGGGGGTATGGTAAACCCGCACTCCTAATTGACAGTTTTGATGCGACATAGTGCCGGAATGCAAAATCGCATGAAACAAGTCTTTGTCGTTAGAGTGGTAACTAGCCACGGCCAAAGCCTCCCACCAGACCAGACTCGAGCCGGGAATCAAACCCAGGACGTCCAACTTTATAATGCGACAGCGCACGTGCAGCGCCACGGAGGTCGTTAAATAATAAGTATAATGTTAGTAAAAAATATGATCTAAAAGTGATGAGTTACCTAAGCAAAACTTCCTTAGTAGGTTTTTCTATATAAAATAGAAAACTAAATTTTCTTCTGTTAGCATACACAATAATTGGGTGTGAGGTATTTGAACACTGATTGGGAGTTTCATTATCTCCGGCAATGCGGTTAGTATAAAAACAATAAATATGACAGACGGTCTTTTTCCCTTTTTCCGGTGCATTCGGCGATCCCTCGAAAACACGGTCTTGAGCTCAGTGTCTTTTTAAACTAAGGCGTGGAAAGTTATAAGTGTTCTGCAAAGTCTATGTAATTATTTCAAGAGTAATAATAAGTGTTCAACAAGTCTATGTAGTTCTTTCAATAGTAATAAAAAGTGTTCAGCAAGTTTATATAATTCTTTCAAGTCAGAAGTGTCGATAATTATCTACGTGCCTGATGCGGCGGCTTCCTGAATTAAGGACGATCAAAGGTCAGAGTTTTATGTGTTATGCCGTTGTCTCGAGATGTTCCCTTACAACCTAAATGTCACAACTGCTGCTGAATTTGAAGACATTTTAAATAAATGAGTGATATAAATAAATCTATCAGTGTTGAGTAGAGAAAAGTGAAATAAGTCAATCATAGTTATGTTTTACAAGTGTTTTTTTTTCGTAAACAGGCTAAATATATAATATCAATATATTGAATTGATAATGTCAATAATCTGGTGTGAGAATTAAAGTGAATATCTTATAAATACTAATATTAATCAAATTGCTGCCTACTTGTTATTATAGATAAGTTTTTGTTTTGTTAAATTTGTTTAGAGATTAGTCTCTTTCTTGTGTCATGTCACTGTGCTTATCTCATGTTAATGGTTATACATATAATAATAATATATATTTACCCACTTAGAAGTACATAAGTTGACTATATATTATTCATATTATTATTTTTTAGGGTAAACGTTAATATTTTGGATTAATTTTGTATATTCTACCTAAAATTACTTGTTACTGTGAATCACTTCAGATAAATTAACTGTGATTATGGGCAATAAAAAAAAACGAACGCATCGTGACTCCAGTAAGAGTAGTGTGCCGATTAGTATTAGAGACAGTGACAATCAAAACAGTAAGTCACGGCGTCATAAAGGCCGTCGTGATAAAAGACATAGTAGTAGCCATAAGCGTAGAAAGAAAGTAGGAAGCATTCTCGCTCCTAATATCATGTTACAAGATCTTGTAAAAGAAATGAAAACCGCCAACTATGACTCCTCTGCTAGACTAGACTTCTGCACACTTAAGAATTTCTAACAATAATAATAATTCATCAAAAAAATCTACAATAGCGAATAATCTCATGAGCAATTCTGCGGCAATAATACCTCCTACTACCTTTTGGTAATACTAACTTTTGGGCACAAAATAATTTTCCTAAATTTAAATTTTATTAGTATTTTAAGTAAATTAGTGTTGTACCTGAATTTGACCCTAGTGAAAATAGTCAAACTATAGAAATAAAATAAGACTAAATAAATAATAAATTATCAAAGTTAGTGAATGTGTAATGATGAACTGATCGCCAAATATCTCATCACGCCAAAATTACGTGGGTTAGCAAAAAAAAAAAATACAATGTCCCAAAACGTTAATAGAATGATCAACGAACAAACAAGTGATATAATCCAATGTTGTAATTGCAATGAAAATAGGCCACATAACTTTGAAACGTAATAGACCCTACGAAATATAATTTTTGTTTTAAATTAAGCCATTCCGCCAAAGACTGCCGTAAATAAAAAGTTTAAATAGTAGTGAAGAGATAAGTAAAAACAGAATCACATCGAATCTCAACTGACGGTTTACGTCATGTGTATCAGTAGTAGTGAAATTGATAATTCTAAATATTACAAGGATGTAAAAGTTAACAATATTTCTTTGAAATAATATGTTAGGCAGTAAATGTACACTAATTAGGGAATCAAATGCATGCATGCAGTTAATCAATGGAATACAAATGATTTACCCATTCTACACGGATTCGGAAATTCTAAAGTAAATCCTTTGGGAAAGTGTATAATTACTTTAGAGATAGAAATGATAAAGGCCGAAACGGAAGTTTTAGTCGTAGCTGATAATTATTTGCGGACACCAATTTTAGTAGGACAATCTTTTATGAACAAAACGTTATTATTTTACAAACGGTGGATGAATTGAAGGGTATAGATTTTTGTGATAATGAGAATAAAATTATGGTTTACTCAGATTGCGATAAAGTTATCAAAAGTAAAACAACTACCGCAATTAATATTTGAAAATAAATGTAGAGGAGGTTTACTTGTGGAATACAACCTTCGTACCTTCCTTTTTAATAAATATGCGGTTTTAGCTGGGCTTTTTGAATTTGAAGCAGGCAATGGATATTTAATGTTAACAAACTTATCATCTAACGATTTAAGATTAATAAAGGAACTTTACTATATTGCGGCCAGGAATATCTGGAAATGAATACTGAATATATAGGACTAACGATGGATACTAATAATTATGACGAATCGCCTTGAACAGATATCATAAACAGTTCCGATATGACAGAACTTCAAAAACACTAATTATTTGATTTATTGAAACAGTACAGGGATGAATTTAGCGGAATACGGTGAAACTAAAAAGAAAAAATATTAAGTTAACGCATGATAGACCCGTAGATTATAATCCGTACAGAATTACACAGAGTGAGCGTGGTTAATTGAATACAATTATTGAAGAATTATTAACTAATGGTATTATCAGCAAAAGCACTTCAGATTATTCGAGTCCTGTTATATTTAGGGAGTAACAAAAATTTCGATAAATGCTTGTGTATTGAATATAGGTCTCCAAATAGGAAAACGTTAAAGGATGAATAACCGTTGTCTCGCATTGAAGATCAGCTGGACCGATTGGAGGAGTAATAGGTATTTTACCACCCTTGACTTTACGTCCGGTTATATCCAGTACCCATGAGTGAAGCTAGTAAGAGGATTACCGCATTTGTAACGCCTGATGGTTTGTATGAGTTTGCAAAAATGTCTTTTGACCTAACCAACGCACCAAGTGTCTTCCAAAGGACAATTAATTGTATACTCAAGGGTAAAAATAATTTTGTACTCGCCTATATGGATGACCTACTGGTGACGTCACAATCAATTGAAGAAGGCTTTGATAAATTAGAGAAGGTTTTTCAGTTGTTGAGGTCTGCTCATCTTACGTTAGACTTAAAGAAGTGCGATTTCTTCCAAACTCGTATAAATTACTTGGAGTACGAGATCGGTTCCGATGGCATACACCTTAGAACTATTAAAACTACCGTTGATGAATGCAAATTTGACTCATAAGAGTTAGAAACTTTGGCTGTTGTTTGTGCTTTTAACCAATTTAGAGTTTACGTTAAGAGTAAATCATTCAAATTAGTAACTGACTGTGCCGCTATCCGTAGTACTATGTCAAAAAAAGATTTAATACTGAGAGTGGCGCGTTGTTAATATATTGATGCAGGAATATGATTTTATAGTAGAACATCGAAATGGTACAAAATGAGTCACGTTGATACACTATCGCGCAATCCCTATGAAACTCAAGATTAAAATCTGTTGATATCTTAACAATGGGTGGATGATGATGGGTAGTTATATACAGTATACAAAAACAAGGTTCAGAAATAATAGTTAATATATTGAGCGATTCGGCTACCAAGAATATTGTCGAGATTCATAAAAAAATTATACTGTAAAAATTAGTCGTTTGCACAGAATTATTATTTATAAGAACGAAGAAATAAACCTAAAGTGGGTCGTCCGATCATTTCCTGATCATTTGAACTTTTCCGCCAAGTAAAAAGAAGAATTTTAATATTCTAGTGATTATTGATGCTTTTACTAATATGATTTACATAAAGCCAGTTAAAATTGTCAAAAGTAGCACTAGGAGTCAGGTATTTGCAGAATATTTCTCGTTGCGTGCCACGTCGTCTTATATCCGACCGCGGCACTAGTTTTACTAGCAAGGAGGTCTCAGATTTTAAAAATTAAAGTAGGAGATCTAGTTCGTGTCGAAAAGCATATACCTACGGATCCTGGAGTCATAAATTATTACTTAAATGAGTAGGGCCCTTTAGAATTTCGAAAATAATCGGTAATGATTGCTATTTAACAGAGGATATTCCAATTACCAGGAAATGTTGTAAACCGTATAGAACTATTTATGCCGTTGATAAATTACACCCCTGGCTTGTATTTAGTTATGATGCGATGTCAAGTGATTCAGAGTAAAAAGTCAAAAATATTTAAAATAGTGATTTACTATGAGATGTTTGTGATTCTTAATTAATTGTACAATCTAATGATGAAGTGATAAAGTAATATATATATAGTGAGTTAACTAAGTGTAATTTACATGTAATAAAAAGAAAAAGTATTATAAAATAAATGATTAGTGAAAATCTTAATAAATTATTGTTAATATAAGAGGTAAATTGAATAGATTTGAGAAGAGAATGTACTGTTGAATTTACGAATTCACGTTGATTAATATAAGCAGGTTGTTAAGTGATAATGATAAAAGTAAAAAGGATGAGTAGAGACGATAAGTCAGTGATGATTATGAAAATCCTAATAAATGATTGATAGTATAAGAGATAAATTTAATAAGATTTAAGAAGAGAATGTATTGTTGAATCTGCGAATTCATGTTGATTAATATAAGCAGGCTGTTGAGTGATAATGATATAAGTGAAAATGATGAGTAGAGATGATAAGTCAGTGATGATTATCATGCCTGCCATTATATAATGCGATCATACTTTGATAAGTGACTATTAGTGAGTCGCTATGGGTGAGAGTACCCATAGTCAATGTTAATTACAAGAGTGAGTCACTATGGGTAAGAGTGCCCATAGTCGATGTTAATTATAAGAGTGAGCCGCTATGGGTGAGAGTGCCCATAGTCAATGTTAATTACAAGAGTGAGTCGCTATGGGTGAGAGTGCCCATAGTCGATATTAGTTATAAGAGTGAGTAGCTATGGGTGAGAGTGCCCATAGTCGATATTAGTTATAAGAGTGAGTCGCTATGGGTGAGAGTGCCCATAGTCGATATTATTTATAAGAGTGAGTCGCTATGGGTGAGAGTGCCCATAGTCAATATTAGTTATAAGAGTGAGTCGCTATGGGTGAGAGTGCCCATAGTCGATATTAGTTATAAGAGTGAGTCGCTATGGGTGAGAGTGCCCATAGTCGATATTAGTTATAAGAGTGAGTCGCTATGGGTGAGAGTGCCCATAGTCGATATTAGTTATAAGAGTGAGTCGCTATGGGTGAGAGTGCCCATAGTCGATATTAGTTATAAGAGTGAGTCGCTATGGGTGAGAGTGCCCATAGTCGATATTAGTTATAAGAGTGAGTCGCTATGGGTGAGAGTGCCCATAGTCGATATTAGTTATAAGAGTGAGTCGCTATGGGTGAGAGTGCCCATAGTCGATATTAGTTATAAGAGTGAGTCGCTATGGGTGAGAGTGCCCATAGTCGATATTAGTTATAAGAGTGAGTCGCTATGGGTGAGAGTGCCCATAGTCGATATTAGTTATAAGAGTGAGTCGCTATGGGTGAGAGTGCCCATAGTCGATATTAGTTATAAGAGTGAGTCGCTGTAGGTGAGAGTAACCATTGTCGATGTTAGTTTTAATAGTGAGTCGCTTTAAGTGGCAATGTCTATAGTTGATGTTTTAGTTTTGAAAGTGTTATTAATGTATCTTTCGCTAGCTATAGAATTGAAATATGCATTTTTGTTTTTTTTGTTGTTTTTTTTGTTTGTTTTGTTTATTATTAAACGCGAGGCCGCGTTTAACGTCAGGATTAGCCGAATGTTAGCATACACAATAATTGGGTGTGAGGTATTTGAACACTGATTGGGAGTTTCATTATCTCCGGCAATGCGGTTAGTATAAAAACAATAAATATGACAGACGGTCTTTTTCCCTTTTTCCGGTGCATTCGGCGATCCCTCGAAAACACGGTCTTGAGCTCAGTGTCTTTTTAAACTAAGGCGTGGAAAGTTATAAGTGTTCTGCAAAGTCTATGTAATTATTTCAAGAGTAATAATAAGTGTTCAACAAGTCTATGTAGTTCTTTCAATAGTAATAAAAAGTGTTCAGCAAGTTTATATAATTCTTTCACTTCTATATCCAACGTCTACTTAATTCATGAATTTTAATGCAGCGCTCCGCGAAAGACTTGTGCTTACTTTATAATCAATATTCAGAGTAGGTGACACTTTAAGTGTTGTCTTTTAGTTTAAACAATAAATAGCAAGTATCATCATCATCATCATCATGATCAACCCATTACAGGCTCACTACAGAGCACGGGTCTCCTCTCAATATGAGAAGGGTTTGGCCATAGTCCACCACGCTGGCCATGTGCGGATTGGCAGACTTCACACGCCTTTGAGAACATTATGGATAACTCTCAGGTGTGCAGGTTTCCTCACGATGTTTTCCTTCACCGTCAAAGCAAGTGATATTTAAATTGTTTTTAAAAACGCACATAACTCGGAAAAGTTAGAGGTGCGTGCCCGGATTCGAACCGCCGTATTTTGACGCCCGTAACCAAAGACATTGTATTACCCTCGTAATTAACCTATAACCGCAGGAGAGCTTCCTTCTAAGCACAAAATGATAAGTTATTTTGCACAATTTATCATCAATTGTGTACCTATCAATGAAATAACTATTGTTATTTTACAGTACTTTATTAATAGCCCTTAATTCACACTATAACTATTATCAATCATTTGATCACTGAAGTTTTAAAAGTTAGAAATAGCTATTCGTCGCAGTCACGTTGGGCTGGTTTTCCCGCCAATCTCGTAGTGTTCAAAAACTCCCAAGATGGCTAATCATTCCCCGCTACCATAAACACGACGCTGCGTTAGACTTTTTTTTTTCGGACTGTCTATTAGCTGTACAAACCCTATTGGTTGCCACAGCGTAACCGGGCTGTTTGGCGAGCTTTGGAAAGAAGCTCTGCCAGAAGAAATATTGAGCCCTAGGGCTCGAAGAAACTAAGGGAACGACTGCCTAAGGGCGCCTCCTTTGAGGCCGAACCTCGGCTTAGGCAACGTTTGGGATAACGGGGGGGTCGGACGGTGGTTTATTAATAGTCCTTAATTCACACTATAACTATTACCAATCACTTGATCACAGAAGTTGTAAAAGTTATAAATAGCTATTCGTCGCAATCACGGTGGACTGGTTTTTCCCACCAAACTCGTAGTAAAACTCCCAAGATGGCGAATCATTCCCAGCTACCATAAACACGACGCTGCGTTAGAGTGACTATGGCATTCCTCCGTCACTCTTATCATAGACGCACCGTCACAATTGACATTACAATTTACATGTGCGTTATAGCAGCGAAAAAATTCTATGTCTATGGTTATAGCACAGCCCTACGCCACGATAACGCTGCGTTAGCATCGGCGTTATATTACCGAGCCCGTAAACGCAGGAAAAGAGTGTTCCCACGACTTCTTTCCTACCTAAGAGTCCACTTGTGTTAGTGATAGGAACTTAGAATGTAGGTTAGATTAGTAATTAGATTTTAATCCCGAGAACTTTCCTAACATGGAAACCTTTCCTAACGGAATGGTCCGCTAGTTAGTAAGATTTTAATTGTAATTTCTTTATTAAATTTAATTATAAGAAATCCGAAAATTCTTTCTTTCCCACCTGAGGCCAACCGTTTCTTGTGGGTACAATTTACATACAAGAATCTGTTTCTCTAACTTTAATTGCAAACGCAGTTGATTGTCACCGCGTATTATTTATGAAAACTTTGTTCTAGTTCGTAATATATTAGCGTGCTGAATATGTATTAAAAGCTAATATCTTTCTGAACGACAGTGATTTACCGGTACAAGACACAAAAACGTTCGAGAGAACATTTAATATGCGCTATCATTTTCATTCTAGGAACATGTTTACTTTTACGTCTAATATTTTACGGCTTAAATTCTAAAAATTGGAAAAATGTACTGGCTGCAGTAATTCATATAATTCTTTTACTTATTTTTCGGCTCGAGTCTGGTCTGGTGGAAGGCTTCGGCCGTGACTAGTTACCAACCACCCTATCGATAAAGATGTGTCACCAAGCGGTTAAGCGTTCCGGCACGATGTCGCGTAGACACCAATTAGAAGTGTGGGTTTACCATACCCCTAACAGGTTAGTCCGCTACCATCCTAGACAGCATCATCACTTACCATCAGGTGAGATTGCCATCAATTGATCAGTGATTATGGTCGGCCATCGACATCTTCAGCACCAGAAGAGTCACCGATGCGTTCTTGCTGAACCTTGCATCCTCCAAATCGGATTCTACTCGGCTTCATACCGGAATGCCAAATAACTTTGCGGTATGTCTTAAGCCTGTAGGGCGGTAACTGACAGTGGCTAAACCAAACCACACGGGACCAAAGCCGGCAATCGAACCCAAGACCCGAAGATTTAGATAAATGTATTTTATTTGTACTCTAAAATTTGCAATATTTGTGTGTAATATTTTCATAATTTTGTGATATAAGTGGAAAATTTCTTAGTTATTTTTGATTTCATTCTTGGGCTACTGGCGATATTTCTTTAGAGACAAGATGGGCTATCCTTGGGCACGCGCCGTAATTTTAAACCGTCTTTCAAGCATGATTAACTAACGATGGTAACACCTTAGTCATCTCAACTGATAGGCGTTTCCACGGATTTCCGCAGTCTCCGCAATGAGCCTCATGAGTCCAACAGGTTCTTTGTTCATCACGTCTGTTTATGTAGAGGGGGTTTACTATTATGGGGTTGCCATTTTAGCACTCTAGAGGACATTCGGACCACTGCCATGTTGCTACTTGACCTTCACTTTAAGTTGCGAGTTATTTAAGCAACCCCTTATTTATTATATAACTTTTTCAAGTCTGTTCACCAATTAGGGGTAGTTACTAATTAGGTCTAGGTAGGCAACCTTATGTTATTAAAGTAATAGGGGTACCTTAAATAGAAGTTTAACTTTATAGCTAATTTAAGCAAATACTTTTGTTGATAATACAAAATTAATATAATCAAGGGTTTCTTCACATCTAAGTATGAGATACGAGGCTCATTTTAAGCTTAATGTCGATTTCTTATGTAGTAAGCGCGGCTGACATCGTGCGGAACGGTTAGTAGAAGTATTAGAATGACTGTAGAATTGCAGTTTTAAAAGGATATCCTTTGGATTTTTCAAACAAAAGTATGCACTTTTAGGAACATAAAGGCGCCAATTCTGTTGCACACAAATTTCCAAGCTTAAAGTAAATTGACAGGTCTTAATATAATGCCACCTTTGTCCACTGAAATCATTGTGTAGGTAAAGAAAGGGGGTCACTGCACTGAGACCTGCCAATTTTATACGACATAATTGGCACTAACTAGTATTTAATCTTTAACCGAATGGAGGGGAAAATACAATTGAAAAGCCATTAAATATTTCCGCCGCTCTGATTTCCGTTTAGAAAACAGTAAAGGGGATAAAGCTACAGCCTTATTCCAACTCCATTCAAATGTGTGTGCAACGGTAAAGGGAATTCTAAAAACACGTTCGTGTAATATTTTTTCTACTAGAATTTTCTGGAATTCACTGGTAATACTCTACTCTTTTCCTGCACCTACCGAACTAGCGCAAAAAGCTTGCAAAAAGAGTAAAAACATTAATTGAACTTTATTTCGGCTGTAACAATCTTGTATAATTATATAGCGCTATAATTTCTTGTAGCATTTCTGTAATACTGCATTTTTTTTTTTTATTAAAATATCATTTGCTTCAACGGTGAAGGAAAACATCGTGAGGAAACCTGCACGCCTGAGAGTTCTCCATAATGTTCTCAAAGGCGTGTGAAGTCTGCCAATCCGCACATGGCCAGCGTGGTGGACTATAGCCAAACCCTTCTCACATTGAGAGGAGACCCGTGCTCTGTAGTGAGCCGGTAATGGGTTGATCATGATGATGATTAATACTGCATACTAAAAGGTTATACGCGTTAAGCCTAGCGATTTAATCACAGATAAGTTTGATTGGTTGATTGATTATTTTAATGACTTTTTGTCGAACCAAGGCTGGTCATGCGCCTGTCTATAGAATATGCTCAATTCTGAATGATCTCAGGAACACTTGCGACATCTCCTGTATTTCTGTGAGCTCCTTTAAACCAAGTGAGACTGTCCATTACTGCATTATAGGTATTAATTGAATTATTTAGATGTAAGGTTAATTTTAAGGATGCATGCTGTAATCACTTCTTGAAAGTCACTATCTCAGGTTTATTCTTCTGTTTTTTTTTATGTTGTTCTTTTGATTATAACTAGTTTAATGATCCAATAAAAAAAAAATTATGACCTACCTACATACCTCTAATTTAAGATACAATTCAGACGAGACTAAGATACGTGTCCGATATAGGTTTGTCCCGTTTTAACACTAACATTGGCTAAGTCAAAGTAGGCTCTATAGATTTTAGCCACCATGTAGTTTCCTTAACGATTATCATGAGGTGTTGGTGATGACTGGGACTTCCTAGCTTGTTCTTCGAGGTAGGAAAGACTGATTTAAGGCCTTATTAGGACTTTCAAAACCATTAATTTCTATTACTGACTTGGACCAATGTATTACATACTCGTAGATATGATAATGCCGCGTTATACGCACTATCGATTGGTTGTTTAAATATGACATTTTTTTCTTTTGTTCGTCTCATTCCCTTGGTACCGCAAAACAAAATTTTCAGCTAGAACCTCCACAGATAAGCGCGTTCAAACAAAAACAAAGAAAATCCTCAGCTTTACTATAATAGTAAAGGTTTTAATTAAACTTGGAATTAGAGTTAATTTTGGAAACGCGAGGCTTTCACGTCCAGAAACGTTATCCAACTTTTACTTCCATATTAAATATATATTCGCACTAAGGTAAAACTTCACAGTGTTTCTAATGAAGCATTTTCATTAAAACAACGCAGTGTTTTTAATTTATTTCCACACGAAACTTTGCGTGTCATTTATCGCTAATTTTGTTCTAACTATTGTATATATAGTGTATATATTGTATTTTACTGAAGTAATGACACGAACATATACGTGTAGGTTAGTCTGTAATTACTGACTATAAACAAGTGGATTAAATTATCATGATGATTATCAATCAATCAATCAATCAATCATAAACTTTATACATCATCATCATCATCATCATGATCAACCTATTACCGGCTCACTACAGAGCACGGGTCTCCTCTCAATGTGAGAAGGGTTTGGCCATAGTCCACCACGCTGGCCATGTGCGGATTGGCAGACTTCACACGCCTTTGAGAACATTATGGAGAACTCTCAGGCGTGCAGGTTTCCTCACGATGTTTTCCTTCACCGTTGAAGCAAGTGATATTTTAATCGTTTAAAAACGCACATAACTCCGAAAAGTTAGTGGTGCGTGCCCGGATTCGAACCGCCAACCTCTGATTAGGAGGCTGACGCCCTAACCACTGGGCTATCCCCGCTTCCTAATACTTTATACAAATAATCAATTTAAAGACACTATTGACGCGTCAATTACATAGTAGTGAGCTCATGATGATAACTAGGTACATTCGTAAACTTAAAACAAAAACTTAGATTATATATCTACATAGTCCTAGTTTCCAACGGTGAAGGAAACTATCGAGTGGAAACCTGTATGCCTGAGAGTTCTCCATAATGTTCTCAAAGGTGTGTGAAGTCTGCCAATCTCTAAAATGGGCTCTTAACATTAAGGTATAAAAGCTGGCGTACGCCGCATCTGCGATCTGTTTCCCTTGAGAGACAAGCGAAGCAAAGTGAAACAAGTGTGAAACCAGTGACCTCGGCTTCCATTTTAAAGTAACGATTGGAAGTATGTTCTGATAACAGTCTCGTTGGTACCATTCGGAGTACCAATCCCAAATCTCCGCAAAGATGCTATAACAGTATTTTAATTTCGAATGACAGAATGCTAGAAACACAGGTTTTGAGACCTAGCTGAGGGAAAGAAAGTTTTTATAGGAAACTGTAAGCGTAAGGAATTTTACGCTTTTTTTACTCGCGATTGCGAGCAACTGTTAACTAAAGTTAATTATTATAAGTTTTATGGGCACACCAGCGGTGTGGAGGGTCGATGTCGGCGTATAATGCGCAATTTCCCGTGATGTGTAATAATTAAATTTGCTAGTGGGACTTGTTCCATTAATAATGGCGTATTGATTATTACCTATTCTACCGACATCTCTTTTGTTTCAGAGAAAAACTGAATTACAAGCACTATCGACAGAATAGGGATTAATTATTCTCATCCTATTGATATCCCACTATTGAAATAATGAATACAAGCAGGCGTTACTTTGCGGAAGTCCATGATAAACAATAAACAGCAAGTATAATTTGCTATATTCCGCCGACAACCGGGAGATTTGTATACTATAACACCACACAAAATCTTCCACTAAAACCTCTACGCACGTTTCGACCCGACACCGGATCATCCTCAGGAGATTTTGAATTCACAAGCGCGAAAAGTACTTTATATTATTCAAATCTCCCGGTTGTCGGCGGAATATAGCAAATAATACTTGCTGTTTATTTTTTATCCCACTATTGGACATACGAGTACCTCCACTTTAATGGCAGAGAAAGATTTTAGCATAAGCCAACTTACCTGCTTCATGAGTCTTAGACGGCTCTTAATTTAAATTATTATAGGTAGTATTGAAATCGAAATATCACTCCGCTATCCAATATGTAGGGATGGACACAACCATTTCCTTACTCTGGGCTGTTACGATATGTCCGCTGTCCAACATGTAGGGATGGACTCAACCATATACTCTGGACTTTTACTGCGATTTTTTTTACTGAAAACCCCAAACCTATAATTTTTTTCTGGTCGCATCAATTAATCAAATCCCTTGGGAGCCCAAATTAAACTGAAACACTGATAAAATAGTGTAATTGATTAGTTAAGCAGGTTGCCGCGCAAATGAGTCACATGTTGTCTAAATACCTCTGTGAAATAAAGAAGAAAAAAAATAAGAAGAGTGGAAATGGGACTATTCTGAAGAATCGGCTAGAGTTCGCGTTTGAAACAATACTCAAGGTCGACTTTCTCGTAATAACCTAATTTCGGCTTTTGGGTAAATTGTTTTAATATTTTTATTATAAGCTTTGAACGACTCGGATTATGTTAAATAATTCATGATACGACGCGAGGATACAATTTTTCAAATAGAAAGACCTGACAGAAATATTTAATTTTGCGTTTCAACGCGTATATTTTTCGGTTCTCTCGTTCCCATTACCCTTAATATAAGAATTTTACTGTCCCTGTACTGTACTGTTGCTGAGCACTTTTAGGAACAAATTTCCATGCTTAAGTAAATTGACAGGTCTAAATATAATGCCACCTTTGTCCACTGAAATCATTGTGAAGGTAAAGAAAGGGGTCACTGCACTGAAAACTGTTGTATACGACATAATTGGCTCTAGTATTTAATCTTTAACTGAATGGAGTGGAAAATACAATTGAAAAGCCATTAAATATTTCCGCCGCTCTGATTTCCGTTTAGAAAACAGTAAAATGCGATAAAGCTACAGCTGTATTAACTCGATTAAAATGTGTGTGCAACGGTAAAGGGAATTCTAAAAACACGTTCGTGTAATATTTTTTCCGCTAGAATTTTCTGAAATTCACTAGTAATCAACGCGTTTCAACGCGTATATTTTTCGGTTCTCTCGTTCCCATTACCCTTAATATAAGAATTTTACTGTCCCAGCTGTAGTGGTTCTCAGGTATGGTAACACTAAAATATACTTTGATAAAAGTTAACCTCAAATTCGTGCAAATTTCTGCAGCCAACGCTCTTGCAGGAACGTTTGTAAGATATACAGCCATATTACATCATTTTAACTAAAGTCCAATTTACTATGATATTATCGTGTTTCAATATACGAAATCTTGGTACTTGGTATTACTAAATGCTTGGTATAAATAGCTTGTAGCCGGAACACACCTAGCATAGTCCACTATCCGCCTGACTGAAAAGTTTCGTTGAAAATAATATTAAAACTTGGATGGGTCCAGTTATCTCGTATAACGGTAACTTTTCCAAAGTGAACGGAGAACAAAGATAAAAAATAAAAATACACCAAGATATTAATGCAAACAGCTCTTGAGAACTTCTGATGGCGTATCTAATAGACCACACAAATGAAGATTACATCTCTTCCTAAAGATTCAAACTTCTATGTATTTGGTAGTGTGGATTGTGGTTTGAACTTAAAACAGCCTGGCCCGTTTGCTCATTTACCATCAAATTTTGATAAGGTTTGAAGGCGCAGAAGTTGGGTCAATTTGGGAATTTATTTCTGAATTATCGCTAGGCTTCTCTCATGGGAGCCTTCAGCCATCGTTAGTTATCCTACTGAAAAAGACGGGACGCCAGAAATTCGGCGTTCCAGCACAATGTCCTTTAGTGTGACATATTAAGTTAATATAATGGGTGGTAAAACTAAAACTGCGCTGAATCTGAACCGAAATAGGAGTGAATGAATAAGGAGTTCTAATTTTCACAGAATATGATTTTTTATCACCATTATAACAAAAATTATAACAATAAAATAAAACATACAATACATCTGTTTCTTTGATGTTCGATCTTAATGAAGTCAATACTATTGGCACCATGGTACGAAATACTTTGCGAGTCCAACTCGAACTTAGCCGGTATTGGTTTAATAGTTAAAGTTTAGCTTAGTTTTAATGATAGAAGCTCTTCTCCTAATAAACTTGTGTACAAAGAGTCTAAGGCTAAAATAGTGCGTAATTGTGTTGGTACTTGGTTGCGGCGAGTGCTTCTTGTTGGACATCTCGTTCAGCTCCTGTCAGCTGCAGCGCACGCACCCGATCATCGAGACCAGCGACCCCAAGTGACCAGCTCACGTGCGAAAGAGATGGACGATTACGATTCCCATGAACCTGGAGAGGGAGAGAAATAATTCTCATAAATAAAAGTACCTGTAGACACTAGAATAAGAATAAAAAACCGAAAACGTAACCTAGTTAAAATTACGTAAAACATTATCTAAAGATAAATAAAACACATACTATTAAGATGTAGTATGCATTAGAACAGCTAAAAGCAAAAAACATTAATAAAATACGCGGTGACAACCAAAGTAACACAATTTATTTTATTTTTATTTATTAAAACAACACGGATGTCGTAGACATGTAATAAATGAATTAAAGAATATCTGCGTGTAATGAAAATAAAAACAGTTTAATTGGTTACTGACTATTGAACATAAAAAACAAGTTGCACTAGTCATTATACCTCAAGTTACCAGTAAATTACTGAAATATATATACATGATTGAAGATCAAACGAGGTAACATGAAGCTGTGATAGCCTTGTGGTTAGAACGTTCGCCTCCTAATCAGAGGTCGGGGGTTTGATCCCGGGCACGCGCCTCTAACTTTTCGGAGTTATGTGCGTTTTTAAGCAATTAAAATGTCACTTGCTTCAACGGTGATGGAAAACATCGCGAGGAAACCTGCAAGCCTGAGATTCTCCATAATGTTCTCAAAGGCGTGTGAAGTTTGCTAATCTGCACAGCGTGGTGGACTATGGCCAAACTCTTCTCATATTGAGAGAAGACCCGTGCTCTGTAGTAAGCCGGCAATGGGTTAATCATGATGAGGTAACATATCAATATGGATTGGCAATAATAATAAGGTCCTATATAATCAAAATATAAATGTAAAAAAAATAATTGGTGTTCAATTTTTTTCGCAGCACTCGACAACGCCTTATCACAAGATTTGCTATCTAAAGATCTATTTAACGTCATAACACTCAATGGGGTTGTCATGTCGTTCTAAAAGCTTTTACTATGATCTGTAATGTGATTAGACTTTTTACTAGCCAGAGCACGTGAAAGTCGAACCATTACAACAAAATCCCTCTAAAACTCATCTTCGAGACGTTTTATAGAGGTACAAGGTGTGAAAAGTGGAGTATTCAACGCAAAGGTAATCTGTTTTCGTCTTGGGTGTCTCAAAGCGCCTCCCTTTACTCAGAGGTCGTAACGTGTTTGTGTTTCATAGCGGCTTACGAAACGTAAGATATTTCGCATTAACCAAGTGTTGAAAATTCTGCTATAAGTTGTTTTTATACGAACTCTAGCACCTAAGGTGTTCTTTTTCTAGTTAACTGAACGATTTGTTATCGCCGCGATGCTAAGAAGCTATATATACATTATAATGTATTTATTAATTAAGTTGTTTGTAAGGGTTAAAAGAGACTTCGTATATGGCGGGCGCGGTTTTTTCACGCTTTTCTTGAATTAATGTTTGTTGGCTAATTTTGAAAAGGACTGGTGTTGGTTGTGTCGTGGACAGTTTTGGTGTCGTTTGTGTAGTGGCTAGTTTTCTGAATGGTTAACAGATATTGATTTGGGAAAGGTTGGAAGGGCGGCTCCTTCAAACCTTTCCCAATTTCGCAGAGTGCGGAGTTTCCCGCCATTTCTCCCTAACTTCGACATTGCTATAAACTTGACATTGGCTAAGCTGTGTAAAGCCATAAAACGAAAAAAAAAAAGGGTTAAAATTTTATTAATCTGTTTACGTACAAAAGAGTATAAAACTTGACTAGAATACTAGTATTAGAGCAAGGCGGGAGACGTCAAATATGGCGGTCCGGTTTTTTCACGCTTTTCTTGAATTAATATTTTTTGGCTAATTTTGAAAAGGACTGTTGTTGGTTCTATTGTGAACATTATAGTTTTGGTGTCGTTTGTGTAGTGGCTAGTTTTTTGAACGGTTAAGATGTATTAATTTGCGAAAGGTTTGAGGAAGTCGCGTCCACGGAGTGCGAAGTTTCCCGCCATTCTTCCCTAACTTCAATTCTACATTGCTACAAACTTGACATTGGCTAATCTGTGCAGAGCCATAAAAAGAGAAAAAAAAACTATTATTTATGTATATTAAGGAGGTTGTCATCATGTCGTGCCGCCATCTTTTGGATCCCGCCAAAACGGTGGCAAGTGATTGGTCCACGAAAAATAACAATAACAGTGGACGCCAGGGGGACATTGTTATAAGTTGAGTAATATTTATGGGAGAAAGGTTTCAATGTAACTGGCGAATTATTTAAGTTTTTACATATTATGATTTCTCTTATTTAATAATCCGTAATACTTTTTGCAAAATATCCTATATTACATATTATAGTACTGTGATATTAATCATAAGATAATGTGATTGTATAGGTACTACATTCCTTAATTATTAAGGTGTGTAAGTTTAAGCAATTTATTGCCCTGAAATGTTATTTCATTGTAATGTGATTCCTATTTATTTCTTACTAAGGCTTTAATTACAGCAGCATGTTTGCGCGGGCTTATTCAAAAAATGAACACGTGGTAAACACGCGACATTGCGGGTCACGTGACCGGAACACGTAAACTTATGACACAATTTTGTTTTATATCATTAGCAAAGAGTGTAAACTACGCATAAACATGAGAGTTTTTTTTTCAACCTTATTTTTTCCTAATGAAGACTTATCTAGTAGTATTTTTCTATGAGTGAACTAAACTAAGAGGCGGACGACAGCACAATACCCTTGCACCGGATTGAATAGTACGAGCTAGAATACGTCTTAATGTTACATGTCAGTATTTTAAGACAACTAATGCGACGTTTCTAGGTTTTGTATTATTTCATCTTACCCTTATACGAGTGTGTCAAGAATTCAAGAAAAATTATTTAGAGTTTTTTTATATACAAGTTAGCCCTTGACGGAAAGCACTCCTTATGGTAATGACGATGCAGTCTGAAATGGTAGCGTGCTAACCTATTAGGGTAAGCCCATACTCTTAATTGGTGTCTACGCGACATCGTGCCGGAACGCTAATTCACTTGGCGACACGTTTTTGTCGGTAGGGTGGTAACTAGCCACTGGCAAAGCCTCCCACCAGACATTAATATCTTACCATATCAAAGTACTAGCACAGATTCAACCAATGTTCAAACCTAGACCATGTTGTTTCAGTACCAGACATTCGACACAAATAGAAGCATTGAATAAACCATTTCTGTTTACTAGAGCGAATATAGCGAGCGAACTAGACCAGACTCGAGCCGAGAATCGAACCCAGGACCTCCAACTTTATAGCGACGACTAGCACACTAACGACAGAGCACTCGCTGCGCCACGGAGGTCGTCATAAAATTAAAGGCTAAGTTTGTAGTGGGCTTCTTCTTAGACCGGGGCGCGTTTGGAACCTCATAGCTTTAGTTTTAAGTTTACGAATATAGTTATCACCATGAAATAACTACTGTGTAAATTAGTGACGCGTCAAAAGTGCCTTTTTAAGGACTATTTGAATAAAGATTATTTTGAATTTGAATTATATTGGTAATGAACCGCTCTGCGATTGCTTCTGCGCTTTACTGCATTTTCAAAGTTCGTGTGTGTTGCTGTGACGGATGTGTGCTGGGATTCTACGAGGTGTTGCCAGGATGTGTGTGCTGTTCTAGTTATCTGTTCTCGTCGCTGCAGTATAGGTTTCGAAACTGCCCTCTTCCTCTTTTCCTAGCTTAGAGAATTAAACGTACATCTTTACGATTATTGGTTTATAGGTTATATACGAGAGTGTTGTACTACTTGGCCTAGTTAGGCCACGGCCGAAGCCTCTCACTAGATTTTTTTAAAGCTTACGAAAGTCTTACTAGTAAATAGATAACTGGAGGTTGTTGCAGTTAAACTACCCAACTTAAAATAACATGCCACTGCTGTAGAATTTTAAAATAGGTATAGCAAAAGTTGATACAGTTATCGGTTTTCTCGTCGACATAATATCCGTCGCAGATACCGCATTTCCTATCACATTCCGCTTTGTCAGCTTATCGCTGCCATGGATAATCCATTACGAGTATAGGAATCCCGTTGTGTACCTACTCGTATGTAAATCACAATACGAAAGCGTTCTTGAATATGAATATGATAAGGAGCAACGTACCTATACGATAAATCAAAGATAACCTCATAGATTTTCCTGCTGAAGATTGTTTTTGTAATGAAAAATGAAAAATATTATATAATTGACGACCTCCGTAGCGCGCGCGTTGTCGAATTATAAAGTTAAAGAACCTGGGTTCGATTCTCGGCTTGAGTCTGGTTTGGTGAGAGCCTTCCGCCGTGGCTAGTTAGCACACTACCGGCAAAGACGTGTCGCCTAGCGTTCCGGCATGTCACGTAGAAACCAATTAGGAGTATGGTTTTACAATACCCCTATCAGATTAGCCCGCTACCATCTTAGACTGCATTATCACTTACCGTCAGCTGAGATTGCCATCAAGGGCTAACTTGTAGTGGTTAAAAAAAATACCTTTATAAGATACAACATTGAAAAACTCACTTGAAATAACGTTCTAACGGTAATCACTTTGCAACAGCTGACACGTAAGCTTATTTGTCCGTAATGTAATTTAAAAAAAAAACAATTGTTATATTGACTGGTATAATATGAATAGTATTGCATCTTTAAAAAAAAAGTTTCATTATCTCGCAGCACGACTTTGTCGTTAGGTTGGTAAATAGCCGCGCCAAAGATTAATTTGCAGTCAGAGATTAAAAATTCCCAAACTAACCCGAGGATCGAATTCGTAACCACAACTTTCCCCGTCTGGCAAGGAAGATCATCAAGAAGGTAATATATATTAATTATTGGAACAAGAGTCATCAGGAGCAATATTATTGAGTTAGTGAATAGACATAAAGGTTCTTACTTGATCACGGTTTATCAGGAGCAATCTTATTGAGTTAGTGAATAGATATAAAGGTTCTTACTTGATCACGGTTTATCAGGAGCAATCTTATTGAGTTAGTGAATAGATATAAAGGTTCTTATTGGATCACGGTTTATCAGGAGCAATCTTATTGAGTTAGTGAATAGACATAAAGGTTCTTATGGGATCACGGTTTATCAGGAGCAATCTTATTGAGTTAGTGAATAGATATAAATGTTCTTATTAGATCACGAGTCATCAGGAGAAATTTTACTGAGTTAGAGAATATATATTAAGGTTCTTATTGGATCACGAGTCATCAGGAGAAATTTTACTGAGTTAGAGAATATATATTAAGGTTCTTATTGGATCACGAGTCATCAGGAAAAATGTTATTGGGTTAAAGAAGAGGTATTAAGGTTCTTATTGTATCACGAGTCATCAGGGGAAAACTTATTGTGTTAGCCAATAGGTATCAAGAGTTTCAACACTGCATTTACTCTTTGATTTCATTGTCACTGATATCTTGAACACATTATGAACTTTGCCGCAAAATAAAAGAGATTATCTAATCTCTTTTATGCACCTAATATTATCACCTGCAGCAAAATGCAGATGCATTCAGGAGGCTGCAGGTGTATCGTGATACAATACGTCGTTTATATTCATTATATGTTGGGTTTTGCACTAAGACTAATGAAGACGGGCGAGATATTTTTAAGCACAGTACGATGTTCTTGTTTTATTTTGCAAACGACGATATAGTCGGCTCTCGCATGAAAAATATAACAATAACTATTTAACAAAGCCGTTTTTTTTTTCATCTTTCCACCACACAGGACCAGGAGACAAGTCAGAAATTATAAATCCCTAAATTTATGCAGCCGAGGATCGAACCCTGAACCACAAATTTCAACACCTGGCAAAGAAGAAGAAGGTAGGTATAAAGTAATTATTGGATCACGAGTCATACGTAAATCTTATTTACCTGATGTGTTAGAGAATAGTGGCATAAAAAAACACATAATGTCACATAAATAAAAAAATTAAGAATGTATGACTCTGATAATCTCAAGACCCTATGGAAGTTCTATTACAATAGAAGGAACTGTCGTTACTGCCTTCTGATGTTATTAAGGGAAAGGATATATTATAACAAAATTTATTGTTTTAATCAAAATTACAATAATAAATAAATATTTGTATATTTATTTATTATTGTAATTTGTAAGGACCTGATTTGTTACCATCCAACTTAATGAGTGAAAGATATAATGAGTGTAAGAGAATATCCGAAAATTCAATCTGTATCTAAGCAACCATAATGGTTATTGGAAGAAGCCTAATACACTGAATATACAAACTGGAACAATTTTATAAAATGATAACGAATTTAAAATTACCAAAGGTTTATTTTGTGTCTAATGCTGATCTCTGTAATACAAACTTCAATTAAATACCAACCTAATATTATTGATAAGTATCACACTTATTAGATAGCCTAGTAATTAGGACGTCCGCCTCTAAATAAGAGTAAGGGGGTTCAAACCCGGGTTACGCACCTCTAACTTCTCGGAGTTATGTGCATTTTTAAGCAATTAAAATATCACTAGCTTCATCGATGAAGAAAAACATCGTGAGGTAATCTGCATGCCTGAGAGTTCTCCATAATGTTCTAAAAGGCGTGTGAAGTCTGCCAATCCGCACATGGTCAGCGTGGTTGACTATGGCAAAACTCTTCTCATATTGAGAGGAGTCCCGTGCTCTGTAGTGAGCCGGCAATAGGTTGATCATGATGATGATGATGATTTTTGATAACGAAAAGATTAATGAAAATAAAGTAAATATATAACTTAAAAATGATAACAAACTCAAAATTTAGATCGTCGTTACACGAAAGCCTAAGGATTCCCACAACCCAGGAACTCGTAATCAAAAATACAGACTACCATGCAAATATTTTGAACATTCCCAGCGCAGTCTCCAACGTTAACGTTCGTTAATTGTATCACGAAAATGTATGTAGGTATTTATTACGCCTTCGGACTTCTCGCCAGGATATGTTGTATGCTTAGTTTAAACTATTACAGCATAATTGTTATGGAATCCGTACATTGCAATGGAGGGCTAACATGACTCGCGTCGGCGACGTCTAGGCTAGGACGTATTGTATTGCGTGCGTATAAACATGAAATATTACACGAGTTTGGGAAATGCCCAAATACGTAATTCATTCGGTAGTAAAATTGGAAAAGGGGAACTAACTACATACGTACGTGCATCATTAAACTGTATATACGAATATATTTTTAATCCTAAACTAATAGCATGACAAAACATGTGCAGGCGTAAGTACGTCTGAAAAGTATGTGTGAGATTCATAACCTTCATGTTTTTTTTTTTTAATTATTTTTCTATTGCTTTGTACACATAAAGATCTTATCAGTGAAAACATTTTTCTAAGTTTGCCTTTTCTGGCGTGCGTTTTACTTACATCTGCACAATAGCCCTCTTTCGAATTCTGGCTCTTTGTAATTGTATCTTTATTTGAAGTGAACTATAAACTCTTTTAAATTTTGATTTGATTATTGCAATATAATATACTAGATGCACCCAGCGATCCACGAGCGCTGTTTGGTTCCCAAAGGAAAATGGGAATCATACAGCCTGTGTTATTCGCTGATAATGTAGGGGTAAGCGAAAAGCGAAGATAGAATTTCTGATACCGGTTGAGTGAAACAAACAAACCCGCATGCGCATTTATAAAATAAATTAAGATTTATGTGTTAGCTGGAAGTTATGTGTACGTAGTTCTGAACTAGTAAACAAAGCCTGCAACTGTTGCTCGCATGCAAATGACAAGCAAATATACAAGCTTCAGCGCAAACTGTAGGTATTTCCGATTCTCTCCCAAATATGTGTCTAATGCAAGCAACATTCACGCATACATTGCCGTATCTACGTGCGTTACTCGCACATCGGAAACAAGGCTTCAGCACAACTCCCACGTGACGAAAATTCACTAGACCCAACAAAAGATATTAAGTCGCTAAAATATGGTTTAACTTTTGACATTTTAACACTTAGGGACCCCGCATACTACCCGATTACTAACTACACAAGCGTCTGTATATTATTTTCTGACATAATAGCAACGCGTCCCAGAGGATGTATTATTTTGTAATATACAGCTGTCGCAAGTCTTTAAGTTATACAGAAAATATGTCTCTCAGAATAACACAGTGAGCGACACGGTTGTTAGATACTGAGCAAACTGAAAATCAGGGCCGAGAATTGTTGCCAATTCATGGTATAACGCTGAGTTTGCAACCGTTTCATATTAAATACGGCTTTAATATCATTCGATGATGGTGTAATTATAAAGGTAATAAAACTTGTACTACCAATAAAGTGTAGCACAACACGTACAGATGTATTTTGTTAATTTCGTATGATCTATTTTCTTTGTTTTAATTATATTATTGTCGATTTTAAGATGTTTTCAATTGGATTATTATTTAGAAAGAGAAGGTGTGTTATATTGTGACAGTGTTTTAATTTTGTGAATACATAGATGGTTCTTTACGGTTTTAAAAATTTATTTGAAAAGTATCTCTCTTCGAGCTTTGGTATTTAAGCCCTTACTGGTCGCTTATCGCATTTTTTTATCAGAGCTGCATTAATATGAGACTAAATTTACATTTTTTTTTTGTTAACATGTAGGTACTGTCTGGCTGGGTTACGGTCGAGTGCACAAGTGTTCCCGTGACCCAACCACCAGGCGACGCGAATAAGCATCGCTGGGTTTTAGTGGGTATTCTGGTCGCCAATCTGGCCGTCGCGCCGGGGAGTCCCACATACAGCGCAGTCTTGCCTGCGTCGCTTCCGGAGGGGATGCGTAAACTCATTTCCCAGCGGAAAAAAGCGCACTTGCATAGAAGGTATATACAGGAGTCCAAGCACTTTTTGTACATCTTTGTCGCGGCCTTGGATGCTTCGTGCGTGAGAACCCTTATAAAGTTGATTAATTAACCCGGCACATATTCGTGAGGTGGAGTGTTTGTAAAAGTTCCGACTCAATATCACGCGACCTTTGACCTGAACACGACAGAATTATTCAAAATGTGTGTACATTGAAATAATAGGTTTGTTTTCTACATTTTTATGTCCTATGTATTTTGCCGTTAATAACATTTACTTTGCGTTGCATCACGCGAAAGTAACTCCGGACGGGCTATTAACTGTGAATTGAACAACTTATACATTTCGTATTTATTTAACTAAACAGTCGTATAGTCAATTAGGTAAAATATTTTGCAATAATGTTGTACGAAAATCGGCAGGCAAAATTTTTCACCATAATCATCATCATGATCTACCCATTGCCGGCTCACTACAGAACACGGGTCTCCTCTCGATATGAGAAGGGTTTAGCCATAGTCCACCACGCTGGCCATGTGCGGATTGGCAGACTTCGCACACCTTTGAGAACATTGTGGAGAACTCTCAGGCGTGCATGTTTCCTCACGAAGGTTTCCTTCACCGTTGTAAAAGTGATATTTTAATTACTTAAAAACGCACAATAAATTCGAAAAGATAGACGCCCGGGTTCGAACCCCCGACCTCTCATTAGAAAGCGTACGCCCCTAACCACTGAGCTGCCACTGCTGATACTAATACACCATAATCATAAGGAGAATTACAACTAATCTAATATTATTAAATAGCACTGCAAACGTTGCGGAAAAAAGACTCGAGCTCATAGATCAGTCATGTCCCCAATTTCCCACTTATCAGTCAAAAATTGCACGTAGGTACGCCGGCAGCGAAGCGACTGACGTGCGTCAATACCTATGAATAATTTTGACTGTCCAGTTACCTGATGGATGGTGACTGATGTGACAGTCCGGCACGTCAGCGGACTTTAAAAATTTAAAGATTGATTGCAATTGATATCCGTTGCTCATAGTTTGACTGATCGGGGACGGAGACAAATATGTGTGATTAAAGTTTTAATGTGGTTACCATCACTCTTAAATGTTCACCACATTAAAGGTAAACAAAAAGTTATATAAAAAAAACTACAAAAAGAAAAAACGTAAATTAAGAATTTCTTTGAAGCTTTAAATACTCTTTAATAAAATAAGTTTTGTGTTAATTATTCCGCCTTTTTTTAAGTTCTAATTAAAGCTAAGATTACTCGCCGGCTGACATGTCTTAGTTAAATAAAAGTTTCATAAGTATTTATAAATGACAATACAATACAAACTCTGATTTTTGTAGATTTCGTTCTCTGAAATAATTTGAATATAACCTATATTCAAATTATTTCATCGCCGCGATTCTGAGAAGCTATATATTTACATACATTGTGATGTATTTATTAATAAAGACATATTTTACAAATTGTTGGTAAGGGTTAAAATGCTATTAATATGTATACGTACAAAAGAGTATAAAACTTGACTAGAATACTATTATTAATTTATTAAGGAGGTTGTCATCATGTCGTGCCGCCATATTTCGGATCCCGCCAAAACGGTGGCAAGTGATTGGTCCACGCAAAATAACAATAACCATGGACGCCACGAGGACATTGCTATAAGTTTAGTGATATTTTTGTAAGAAAGGTTTCAATTTAACTGGCGTATTTATCTAAGCGTTTATAGAAATAGCTAGATAAATAAAACTCGTCATGATATATCTTGTTACTTTTTATTTTTAACACTACACTCGAAAGAAAAACGGACGTTTTAAGTTTAACAGCTTTACGATTACACTTCTTTTCTTTTTTCTTGCACATTGCATCGTAGGGCTCACATGGATGGCCAATTACAAAAGCGACGGTTTCACTTATAAATGTGTCGCATTATAAAGGTCTGAGGTCCTGGGTACGATTCCCGGCTTGGTCTGGTCTTGAGCTAATTATCTGGCGGTTAGCTGACAGAAATACCACTAAGCGATTCGGTGTTCCAGAATGATGCCAAGTAGAAACTGGTTGGAAGTAAGGTTCAGCCGGCAACGTAGCCGTAGCTCTGCTGGTGCTACAGATGTTCATATATATTATGTGTATAAGATTGTATATATAATATTTTATATCCTGGTCTGGGTTGCCTGGCAGAGATCGCTCTTCAGCGATAAGGCCGCCTTTTGTACCTTCTTTTCTTTATGTTTTTCTTGACTGTCTTGTATTTCTTCATTTCTTCTTTTGTGTGGTATATGGCGTGTTTTTATTTCATTTCATTTCATAGGCGAATTTCATAGGCGAACGAACTAAAAATTAGGTGACTGATTTAGCGCAGCGTAATATAAAAAATAAATAGTATAAAAAAGTCAAAAACATAAGTTAGTGGATACCCCGCAGTCCTTAACATCAAAGTCTTCTTAAGAATGAACTACCAGCTATGTTTTCAATACAACAAGGATTATGCATTAAAGATAAAACATTTTCATTAGGTACAATGTTACTAGAAGCGTAAATAGCTTGACGAGTGTTGCAGTACTCAATGTCCTCCAAGAATTAAATACAGTGTTCCGGAGGATAAAACTCCGTTTTATATGCTGATTACTATTAATACAATAGATAAAACTAATATATGTGTAATGTATACCAAGGTAGAAAGTGTTTCTTTACTCATTACCTTCAAAGTGTATGAGATTGCTAATTTGTCTGTATTTCTGTTAATGGGTATAGAAATGAAGTGGGAAGAACTTTGATCTATCTTCAATAGAGATTTAACGAGGTACTTCATTCTTATTCCCACCCGATGGTAGGCAATTTAAAGTAAAATTCGATATATTCGATAATTTTTATTTTTCATCGAAGTGGCAACATTTTTACTAAAACTCTATCCTCTTAATTCGTTTTTGTATTTCTCTTAAAAACTTAATTTGTAAATACCCACAATAATTTAACATAACTTAACTATAAAACCAGTCCGGAGAAAATTCGACATCTCTGACTTTTAAACCAACCGTTTATAAGTGAGGGATCTCGAATTTTCAGATCTCTCACTTATAAACCCACCACTGTGTTTTGAATTTATATCTCCATACGCTTGAATAATATGCTTCGTTACTAACAAACTTACAAATAGGATGGGTAAAATTCATCATCATCATCATGAACAACCCATTACCGGCTCACTACAGAGCACGGGTCTCCTCTCAATATGAGAAGGGTTTGGCCATAGTCCACCACGCTGGCCATGTGCGGATTGGCAGACTTCACACGCCTTTGAGAACATTATGGAGAACTCTCAGGCGTGCAGGTTTCCTCACGATGTTTTCCTTCACCGTTGAAGCAAGTGATATTTTAATTGTTTAAAAAAAACGCACATAACTCCGAAAAGTTAGAGGTGCGTGCCCGGATTTGAACCGCCGACCTCTGATTAGGAGGCTGAAGCGCTAACCACTAGGCTATCACCGCTTTTACTAGGCTATCACCGCTTTTGAGATAAAACTATAGCGGTAAAATTACCGCTTATCTCAGCACACTAATAGGTTCAAGTGGGATTAATGGTTCAATCTTATAAGAAAGTTTCTCGCCCACACCGCATACGAATAATGTTAGGGTACTTTCATAAAGTACCCTAACATTATACAGTCCGTTAGATATACAGAAATGTTAAAATATTCAAAATTTCACGTAAACCTAGTACAGGTATCTATGATGCGTACAAATACTTATTGATGATGAGTGAAGATGATGATAAAAATTATAAATACAAGTAGTATAACACTCTCGTATATGAGATAAAGGTGTACGTTTAATTCTCTAAGTTAGGAAGAGGGGAAGAGGGCAGGTACGCAATCTATACTCCAGTGATGAGGAATAGATAACCAGCACAAAACACACATCCTGGCAACCCCTTGTAGGATCCGAACTCGCATCCGTCACAGCAACACACACGAACTTATAAGATCCAGTAATGCGCAGAAGCAACCGCAGATCGGTTCATTTCCGATATAATTTTATGACGACCTCAGTGGCGCAACGCGTGCGCTGTCACCTTAAATTTGGAGGTCCTGGGTTCGATTCCCGGCTCGAGTCTGGTTTGGTGGGATGCTTTGGCCGTGGCTAGTTACGACCCTACTGACAAAGACGTGTCGCCAATAGTTAGTCATAAAGTTGTAGCGTTCCGGCACGATGTCGCGTAGAAACCAACTAGGAGCGTGGGTTTACCATACTTCTAACAGGTTAGCCCATTACCATCCTAGACAGCATCATCACTTACCACCAGGTGAGATAGCCGTCAAGGGCTGATTTGTAGTGTATAAAAAAAAGCTAAAAAAATATCTAGTATATTATTGATCCAATGATTTTATACTGTCGTCTAATTACGCGAACATACCTCCTCTCTGAACTTAGCCTTACTCTGTCGTAACAAAATGAACCTGTTTCTCCGCGCCGTAATTTGTTACGGTGCCTAGACAAACATATTCAGTCCAGTGATTTTATTATGCCACCCTTTATTATTATGTATTTTAGTCTTTACAAGCATCTTTATTAGTTTGCGATCATGGACCTTTATTAATACATACATAATGATAATATTTTAATTACTAATATGTAGCGTATCATAAACATATATTTTTTTCGCTACGCTCAATTCTAAGCCTATGTAGCGCATTTATATTCTATTCTGTAGCAATCTTTTCTATATGTCAATATTGACGACCTACATAGTAGGCGTAGTACATGCGCTGTCACGTTATAAAATTGGAAGTTCTGGGTTGGTGTCTGGTCTGGTGGGCGGCTTCGGCCGTGGCTATTTACCACCCTACCGATAAAGACGTATCGCCAAGCGATTGAACGATCCGGCACCATGTCGGTTACAATCCAATTAAGATTATGGGTTTACCATAACAGATTAGCCCGCTTCACTGCAATCATCACTTACCACGAGATGAGATTGCCGTCAAGGGCTAACTTGTAGTGGATTACCAAATCAAGAATACCACATACTTCCGCTATTACCTCATTCCTAGTATACTGCAGGAAAACGTAGCGTTGACATTTATATCTTGTTCAAACCTCGTGTAGATCATAAAAGTGAAAAAATTAACCAATTTCGCTCAAATATTTTCAGTTAGTTTTCTCACCTAAAAGAACAAAGTTCCGGGATTTTGTTCAAGGGAAGGTTGATTTATAATGCTCATAACTGTATAACATAAATGTACGCAGACAAAGTCGGAATAATGATAACCCAAATAATTGAAACTGTTTATTATTGTTTACAAATTTCTAATTCAAATGTATGGAAAGTTATACGTATCTAATAATAACCAAACAATAAATAATTACAGGGCATTTTAATTGGAACGGCCGATATCAATGTGTGAAATTGAACTTCGAGGTTTAGCCAGGTGTTCTATTATTATATTATACGGAGTTATGAGCCGACCTTGCGAGCTATAAATAGTTTTTACCTGATCCAGTTCTTGTTTAAGCAAATGACCTATTATGGCTCAGTTATTATCAGTGTTACCTTAGTGATAAGGTCGCCTTTTGCTTTTATATTATGTATTTTTTCTTTCATTTCCTTTCTTTTGTTTGCTGTTGCAAACAAAAGAAAGGAAATTTGTATAAATAAATAAATTATTATAATTTTTGGCCAGCAACGCATTGGCGGTTCCTCTGGTGCTGCAAATGTTCATGGGCGGCGGTAATCACTTACCATTAGGTGACTCGCCTGCTCGTTTGCTCGCTATGTATATAAAAAGAAAAAATTAAAAGCCTGCTGGAACAGAGTCCGAAATACATAAGTGTGAGAGATTCTTTTGACTGATGACTTTTTTTAATGTGAAACATTTATTATGGGGGGCAAGGACGACTGCTGATGTGGCGACGCCCACGCTTAAAATAAAGCTGACTTTTTTTGTTATCTACTATAAGGTAGCCCTTGACGGCACTCTCACCTGGTGTAAGTGATGATGCAGTCTAAGATGGTAACGGGCTAACCTGCTAGGAGTATGGTTAACCCATAGACCTAGTGGGTTTTTTACGAAATCTAGGCGGAACGCTAAACCGCTTTGCGACACATCTTTGTCGGTAGGGTGGTAACTAACCACGGCCGAAGCCTCCCACCAGATCAGACTCGAGCCGGAAATCGAATCCAGGACCTCCAATTTTAAAATGTGACAGCGCACGTGCTGCGCCGCTCAGGTCGTCAAAAATGACTTTCATAGGATATTCTTATAATAAATTTATTATCCAGCCTATTCTAAACCATATTTCACTGTGAGATCGTATACTGTAATTCTGTTACAGGACTGTTCTAATAAGATAAGCTTTTCATATACCTAGCCGAAGCTATGGAGATGCGAACGAGAAAGGTATGCGTCTAAAACCCGTAGGCCGGTTTATGTAAACAAACGTACTGGTTTTAGACGCATTAGGAGCGTAACTTGTGTTACGGTTATCCATGTGGATTACCTACATATCTACTTTTAGCTGCACGCTACTAGACTATTTAAAATAAGAATGCATATTTTATAACATAATAATTTGAAGCTGTGATAGCCTGAAGCTGTGATAGCCTAGTGGGAAAGACGTCCGCCTCCTAATTAGAGGTTGGAGGTTCAAACCCGGGCACGCACCTATATCTTTTCGGAGTTATGTGCGTTTTTAAGCAATTAAAATATCACTTGCTTCAAAGGTGAAGGAAAACATCGTGAGGAAACCTGCACGCCTGCATTTCTTCGTAATATTCTCGAAGGCGTGTGAAGTCTGCCAATCCGCACATGGCCAGCGTGGTGGACTTTGGCCAAACCTTTCTCATATTGAGAGTAGACCCGTGCTCTGTAGTGAGCCGAGAATGGGTTGATACGCTTTAAACACTACAAGCAATTAGCATACCTACGTTCGGGTCTCTCCTGGCGATGTGCGATCACATATCGGATACTACAAAGTTCGCAGCGGGCGGTTCAAATATTGACAATTTCGGGGTTGCGACACCCGTTACCACAACTCGTTACTGCCAGGGGTTGTATCGCCCTAGGGGCTTCGTCATAACGTACCCGCAATAAACATGTACTCAGAACTCGCAGGGAAATTAGGACTGCAGTGAATCTTCAAACCTTTTTTGCGTCGTTTTACCTGTAACTATATGTAAGCTAATTTAGCACTATCTTTTTGCCTGCGGTGTTTGCCAGTATGTGGCTGACCATTTTTGTGTTGTAAGTTAGAGGAGGGTATACATTAATGAATACATGAATTTCAAATATTTTATGTGTTAGTGAACTAAATCTGAAGCGGTGATAGCCTAGTGGTTAGGGCGTCAGCCTCCTAATCAGAGGTCGGCGGTTCGAATCCGGGCACGCACCTCTAACTTTTCGAAGTTATGTGCGTTTTTAAAAATTAAAATATCACTTGCTTCAACGGTGAAGGAAAACATCGTGAGGAAACCTGCACGCCTGAGAGTTCGCCATAATGTTCTCAAAGGCGTGTGAAGTCTGCCAATCCGCACATGGCCAGCGTGGTGGACTATGGCCAAACCCTTCTCATATTGAGAGGAGACCCGTGCTCTGTAGTGAGCCGAAAATGGGTTATCATGAACTAAATCTTCTTGCCCTTATCCCGCATTATGTGGGGTCGGCACAACACGTCTTCTTCTTCCACTCACTTCTATCAGCCGTCAAATTCAAATTCAAATTCAAAATAATCTTTATTCAAATAGTCCTTAAAAAGGCACTTTTGACGCGTCAATAATTTACATAGTAGTTATTTCATGGTGATAACTATATTCGTAAACTTAAAACTAAAGCTATGAGGGTTCCAAACGCGCCCCGGTCTAAGAAGAAGCCCACAACAAACTTAGCCGTCACCTCAACTAAATAAATAAATAAAATGAGTGCGTGTAAAGTACACGTAAAAATACACGTGCGTGTAAAATACACGTACTTTTGTAAAGTACACTATTTAGTTCACTAACACAAAATATTTGAAAAAATCAATTCAAGTATACATAAGTATGTACCCGCATGAAAAGTTATCCTTCCTTAGCATCATTAAAACTTATTTTAATCGCATGCAAATATTTAATTACATTTAGCACACATATAATTCGCACTTGTATAAAACTGAAACACGTGTTGAATGTAGAAATATGGTGATAACAAAGAAAATTTACCTGGCTTAGTTTGTTGTGGGCTTCTTCTTAGACCGGGGCGCGTTTGGAACCCTCATAGCTTTAGTTTTAAGTTTACGAATGTAGTTATCACCATCAAATCACTACTATGTAAATTATTGACGCGTCAAAAGTGCCTTATAAAGGACTATTTAAATAAAGATTATTTGAATTGAATTGAAACTAGAAACATGTGGGTAAATACTATAAATATGAAAACAGTGATCGTGCCAACATGCGCGACTAATAAAGGTTTTTTATTTAAAACTATTTACTACTACTACTATTTTTTGTCTTATAAAGACAAAAAATAGTAGTACAAAAGGCGAACTTAATGCTATACTTTCTTCACCAGTCAACCTTGGATCACGCAAGAAGGTTCTAATAAGCGATTTAGCTGGCAGCTTCAACCTTTATGACTTTTGAGTTACAGTGATGCGAACATGTTGAAATCACTCTCATAATTTTTTTATAAGGCGCCCAAAGAAGTATAACTTTAAAAATAAATATGTATATCTCTCTGCGCGTCGTATTCCTCATTACTGAGGGTCGTGACCCTTTCCACTGATGACTTTCTTGCGGACGATGTCGCGCCATGTTGATCTGTTGGTTGCGACGTGTAGAGCATCGTGGACTTTCGTATCAAGTGCGGTGCGGTTTGATCTGACCAACGCATCGGACTCCGTCCCCGAGGCCTCTTTCCTTCCACTTAGCCGGTCATAAGCAACTTCTCCAGGTTGCCTCTGCCTCCATCATAAGAAAACCTTCCCTTCGGGCAATGTGACCGAAGTACTCCAGAATCCTCTGTAGGCAGATGGTGCCTTTTCGTTATTCTGAGTTGTCTCAAAAATATATATAATATCTTATTTAACTTTTCTTTTTTTTAACGCTGGGAAATTTGTATACACATCGCCTCCAGAAGCGACGCAGCCAGAACTGCGCCGCTTCGCCGGGTGGGTATGTGAGAATCGCCGGCGGCCAGATTGGCGACCACAACACCCAATAAACCCCAGCTGATTTCGTTTGTTTATCAAAGTTTAACAAATGTCAAACTTCAGTTATTGTGCTGGAAATATAGAGTTCACACAGTTTGAACTGTCGCATGAGACATGGCTTGGCAAAGTTACTTAATGTTTTTTTTTTATATAATATGCTACAAGTTAGCCCTTGACGGCTATTTCACCTGATGGTAAGTGATGATGCAGTCGAGGATGGTGGCGGGCTAACCTGGAAATTGGTTTGTAACGCGACATCGTGCCGGAACGCTAAATCGCTTGGCGACACGTCTTTGTCGGTAGGGTCGTAACAAGCCACGGCCGAAGCCTCCCACCAGACAAACAATGTGCAGTATTTACATAAAGGTACTTTAACTTAATTACTTTTTAATTTTATTTATATTTATGTTGACTGTAAGGTTCTCACTCGCTAACCTCGAATATCTTGGTTAAATTTTAGCACAAAATAAAGATACTTAAATAAATAAATAAACACTCAACATGATACTGTAGCGGTAAGCCGCTAATCCGGTGTAAGTTTCACTAACGAAAATAAGCATTATTTTCTACTCTAAAATTAATGGGGAAAAGAAAATAAAGCTCATTTTAAAATAAGCTCTCAGAGAAGCAAAAACTTTTTCTTATAAAATCTTTAAAAACACAAAAGTTTCAGGAAATTTTTAAAGAAAACTGGTTTTCTACTAAAGAATTTACTTTTAATTGGTACTAAAATGTTTGAGGTATATTCTGAACTATGTATGTATATTAATTAATTGGTAAGAATTACACGTAGATCTCGAAAATATATTCCATACTATCAATATTTTGAATAGCTTAGTTTGTACTAACATAAATTGCTATAATTTATTAATTATAATGTTTCATTTAATAAAAAAATAATAGATAGATCGACTTGCGCCAAAAGCATGGATTATCTGTAGAAATACTTCACTAGTAATGAAACCACTTTAAAGTTCTAATGAGTAATAAAATTATCGAAATATTTAAAATTGTACTACTTACTTTAAAAAATCATGTGTTCAATAAAGTAGCTATAATTATTTAAATTAAAAGATCGTACTTTACTTTGGAAGGCCAAAGAAGTCGTGGTTCAGAAACATATGTGGACTGGCATCGACTCGATCGAAGAACTATTCCGTTTAGCCGTGGGCAAGGAGCGTTTCAAAAAACTGACTGCTGACCTTCAGTAATAGAGAGGCACTTGAAGACTTTACTTTTAGTTTATAATCTGTATTTTTGTAAAATTCTGTAGTATTCGGTAAAGTTTTTGCCTACATATTACATTCATATACAAACAAACGATAAAACTGTATAGGTACAGTGATCTTAACACCCTTAAGTCTTGATGACTTTTTGGGGTGCTACAAATGTCTCTTTAAACAAATACACAATGAAATAAAGGAACGTAAAGAAAATAGTCATCTCTTTCGATATCATTTTAATTTGAGATAATTTCTTATTTCGTTAACGCAGGTAGGTACTGTATTTGTGAAAAAAGGTAAGAACTAAATGCGCTGGACAGCTGTGGATGAAGTGTTTGACGAGATACTTGGCTAGTTGCCAACTAAGTTCGCTCTCACTGAACCATAGTACAAAGGACTGAACCTAGGTCTCAAATTAAGCACTTCTTTGAAAATAATGGTATCTTTAATCTGTTTTAACCACATCTAATTACTCGAGGCATTTTTAGATAAGCAATAAGTTGAAAAAGAATGTCCAACTTTCAAAACTTTATGGTGTTTTATTTTTTACAACTTACAAAACACACTCTTCCTATCATTGACAAAACTTACATTTTGAGATTTGCACCGGTATACTTTTAAAGTTTAGTCTGCCTCAATACTATTAAAATTTAGCTTTATACAGGTCAGCCAACGTTTGCCCACGTCAAGTAACTTGCTGATTTAGCGGGTAGCATATTGAAATAAAAGATCACGAAGAAAAATTGTTTTTTTTTTATCGGTCATTGTCACACGCTTTAATAATTTCAGCATAGTGAGTTTACGTTCTTAAGCCAATCCACATGATGCCTATATCCAGCTGCCTATATCTATATATATAAAAGCGAAAGGTCACTTACATACTTACATACTTACATACTGACTTACATACATACTGATTAAACACGAGATCTCAAAAACTATTGCACGTAAAAAGCTATAATTTAGCAAGTAGGTAGTTGGTAGCTAAGAGATGTCAGCTAAGAAAGGATATTTGGAAATTCCACCCCTAAGGGGGTTAGATTTTTTTAAATATTACCTGTTAAGGGTGGTAAAATAGGGGATGATAGTTTTTGCTTATTTTTTTATTATGAAGTCTACAAGCGTGAAATTTTGAAAATAGGTTTCTTTTAGGGCTTAAGTATAAGGTTAGATTTTTTTTGCATCCAAATCTACCCCGAAGGGGGTAAAATAGGGGTTTGAAGTTTGTATGAAAGTCCTATGTTTTTTAATTTAGAAACACGAAAATCGGCAATTTGACATTTGCCTGTAGCTTATTTTCTGAAGCAGAGCAATTACGGGAAATCAGCAATTCTACGCAGACGAAGTCGCGGGCAACAGCTAGTACATTAATAAATGTGAATCATCATCATGATCAACCCATTGCCGGCTCATTAAAATACGGGTCTCCTCTCAATATGAGAAGGGTTTGGCCATAGTCCACCACGCTGGCCATGTGCGGATTGGCAGACTTCACACAGTTTTGAGAACATTATGGAGAACCCTCAGCATGCATGTATTCCTTCACCGTTGAAGCAATCGATATTTTAATTGCTTAAAAACGCACATATCTTCGGAAAGTTAGAGGTGCGTGCCCGGGTTCGAACGCCCGACCTCGTATTAGAAGGCAAACGCCCTAACCACGTAGCTCTCACTGCTATTGCTATGGATGTGAATAATGATGAATAATGGAATATAGACTTGATTCTACCGCATGACCTTTTAGATATACTGTACTCTCATCAGTACGAATCACGAGTAAATGAATCCGGGATTTAAATGAATATTTTAATGTTCTGTCAATATTTAAAATGGTTCGTAAAATGTACGTGGATTACGGGAAAAATATTGTAATGTATGGCACAGATTTTCCAAAGCAAATATTGTAGCTTCGGTTCAATTTCAGAGGATTACGAATGTGCTCTTATATTGGGGTAAGTAAACAGAGAATCCGGTCTGAACGCGCTAGGCATATAGGATTCCGTAGAATTGAATAAAACGTATAATTATTATTTGTGCACCTATATCAAAAGCAATTGCGTAACTACGTACCTACCTAATTTATGTTTTTACTAGCTTTTACCCGCGGCTTCGCTCTCATATATCATATATTAAATAAGTATCGATATAATAACTATATTTTATTAAACCATTTTATTAATAATAAATTTTTTATTAATGAAAAGTATCCTAACTTCAAGAATATGAGTACAAAGTTTCATGGCGATCGGTTGAGTAGTTTCTGTGTGAAAGCGTAACAAACATCCCTACATACACATTTATAATATTAGTAAGGATCACATCTTATTCACAATACATATTTAGTTGATAAGTTTCTAGTCGGTGTGACGAACCACTTAAGGCCACAACAGTTGCTACAAAATGGCCTATACCAACGTAACACAAGTTATACTCCCGTAAGCAATTAAAAGAAAATATATACATATGTATTCCAAGATTGTAATAATTATAAAGTTGGAGGTCCTGGGTTCGAGTCCCGGCCGACAAAGACGTGTCGTCAAGCGATTTAGCGTTCCGGCACAATGTCGCGTAAAAACCAATTAGGAGCGTAGGTTAACCATAATAGGTTAGCCCGCTACCACCAGGAGCGATAACCGCCAAGGGCTAACTTGTAGTGTATAAAAAAAAACTAAAGTTTGCATATTACCGTAACTCTTAACTAAGAAATCCAAAATCAATTTTTTTTAAACATTACAAGTTAGCCCTTGACGGCAACCTCACCTTATTATAAGCTATAATGCAGTCTAAGATGGTAGCAGGCTAACCTATTAGGGCTACGGAAAACCCATTCTCCGGGTACAGTAAGTACTAATTGGTTTCTACGCGACAGCGTGCAAAGCTAAATCGCTTGGCTACACGTCTTTGTCGATAGGGTGGTAACTAGCCACCCGAACAGACTCAGGGTGGGAATCGAACCCAGGACCTCCCAACTTTATAATGCGACAGCGTACTCTGTGCCACAAGATCTGCGATGAAGGGTCGACAGGAAAACAATAAATTAAACCCACAAGCGTGTCCGTTTCCTCCCATATGATTCGAAACCCTAAAATGGCAATCATATTCGTTTATTAGGTAGGTATTGAAATTATAGGCGGTCGGTAGCCTACATCCTTTCCGTGGGCTAGTTGATATAGAGTATAAGTCTCTGTGATATGAATACGAAACTTTGATAGCCTAGTGGTTAGGACGTCCGTCTCTTAATAAGATGTCCGGGGTTCGATCCTTTGCATGCACCTCTACTAGTATTTTTTCAAATTAAAAATATGTCTTTGTTAATATCAAGAATATAAATTAATCATTTCATGCCGAATTATTTTCATTTTATTTAAAAATTTATTTAGTTATAACGAATTTTATCATACTTTATTGATAAATTAACAGGATGGCTTAGCGTGGTACCACCATTAAGATATTTCTCATTATTTATATTATTAAAGTTTGACCCTATTAAGACTCCGCTATCCGTCCGTCTATCTGTCTTTCAGTGAGCTGTAACTCCTGAATCTTAATATATATTAATATTTTTTATACACTGCAAGATAGCCCATGACGGCTATTTCACCTGGTGGTAAATGATGATGCAGTCTAGGAACCTGGTAAACCCACACTCCTAAGTGGTTTCTACGTGACATCGTGCCGAAACGCTAAATCGCTTTGCGACACGTCTTTGTTGGTAGAGAGAATATTTATTTCTATTTCCGTTATAGCAACAAATACATAGTACAAACTTACCATATAAAAATTGTGTGTGTAAGTTCGAGTCTACCTCGAACTTAGCCGTTCTTTGTTATTTGAAATGGGTCTAAAACTAAGTCTAACCTTCTTTGTCGCACATATCCAAAACAAATCGTTACCAACTCCACAAGGCATCGCTCATCGCCGATTCAACATTGGCACTGTGCCAAATGTCTCGCCTTATACTTCATTTTCTCGACGAGCCGGCAAAGTTTTTATCTCCGAACGTCTAAATTAATGTCACTTCTGACTAAGTTATTTTTATTATTAAATAACTAACGCATTTTGATGAGGGTTTAACGTGCAATAGATGGAGCTTTTGACAATGTAAAACTAAATACAAAGACGTTTTCCGAAGCATCTTCGAGTGTGAAAATTTCCCAAGAAATCAATGATGAACCGTGTTCATTGTTTTAAGCAAACGTTTTATTTTTACTTAGTTTATTTGCAATTAAATTTTTTGTAATATACTTACTATTTTCTATTGTATGCGGGTACTATTTGTTGGTTTGGAGGTGGGCAATAATGGTTGCGCCACAGTTTATACTAATATATACTACCATGCTTATTATTCCCTCTTACAAATAGGTCCCTGTTTTAAATAAAATAAACGAATAAATTTATAAATTACTTTATTTTCATCGACTACTGTCTGTTATCCGTGGTTTCGTCAGCATTGATTCTGTTTTTTTTTATATACACTACAAGTTAGCCCTTGACGGCTATCTCACCTGGTGGTAAGTGATGATGCAGTCTAGGATGGTAGCGGGCTAACCTGTTAGGAGTATGTAATCCCACGCTCCTAATTGGTTTCTACGCGACATCGGCCGGAACGCTAAAATCGCTTGGCGACACGTCTTTGTCGGTAGGGTGGTAACTAGCCACGGCGGAAGCCTCCCACCAGACCAGACTCGAGCCGGGAATCGAACCCAGGGCCTCCAACTTTATAATGCGACAGCGCACGCACTGCGCCACGGAGGTCGTCGTTTTTCAAATTCCCAAGGGAACTGCCTTTTCCAGGCTGAAAGTATCGTATGTTTGTCTTCCAGGATGCAAGCTCTCTTTTTATTTTATTTTTACAAGCCACTAATAGGTATTATTTATTCCTCGGAAATTTTTCCCAGGTGCTTGTAGTGGATAAAAAATGTCGCCAGAATCGAGCATCAAGTTCATAGCCCTTGGAGTTGAACATACATAACAAACAAACACACTTATGCATGTACAAATAACAAAAGACTTTGAAAACACAATTCCAAAGTTGCTTCAACTTGATAAAACTCCCCATTTTTCAAATTACTAAAACAAAGCCTTCCTACCTCAACTGGTAGAGTCTGTCAACTAAATTATAAATAAGGTAGCGTAAAAGTCACGTCAGTAGATATATTTGGATATTACTCGTGTACTTTATATAATGTATTTTGCTACTATAATGCGTGATACAGCTGAGTCGTCGGGCATTAATAATATACCCTCAATGAATTTGTTTTTTGTTCCATTTATTAAATCTTATCGATATCGAGTACCTACTGTTATGCTGAGACAGCATTATACGCTAAAGTGACGCTTGTAAAGCCTAATGAGTGCGAGTTACATTGGTTAGAATGATTTATTGCCCAAAGACTCTGTTGTTAATTTTCGCACTATAGTTAGCCGTGACTGCAGGCTCAGATCTATAGAGCGCACTTTGACTTTGCTCAGCCAAACTTATTGTTAAAACAAGACAGTGACATCAGTCAGTGGTGATAAGTGATGGTGCTGGCTAAGAAAGTTAAGGCCCAAATCTTAAGAGGAGTACGGCAGTTATATTAAACCAATCGGTTTCCACGCGGCATCGTACCGGAACGCATAGTTCCTTGGCATAACGGTTTTGTCGATCGGGTAGCTGTAGCATCCCATCAGACCAGGTAAAATTAAGACATTGTAAAGTCTTCAATTGCCCCTGAGGGCAATCCAACCCCATCGTTAAATGGCCAAAGCGTCACACGCCATGTAAGTCGTCTTCAACATGATATAACTTCTGACATAACCCTAATTTATAGCCCGATTCCTAGACTGTAAAAATTAAATTTGAAATGTCGGCGATAATAAAATGAAACGATGGCATGTTCGTGCTCTTCGAAGCACTTGTGATTTCGAAACTCTGTACAGGCATTGAGAATTTTGGTCTACCCCGAAGATCGTGACCATAAATTTTAGTTAAACATATTAATTCCAATATAATGAATAGAAGCAGGCGTTACTTTGCGGAAGTCCATGATAAACAATAAACAGCAAGTATAATTTGCTATATTCCGCCGACAACCGGGAGATTAGTATGATATAACACCACACAAAATCTTCCACTAGAACCTCTACGCACGTTTCGACCCGACACCGGATCATCCTCAGGAGATGTTGACTTCACAAGCGCGAAAAGTATAAAAAAACTTACTTTACTTTTTTGATTAAGATTTTGTGTGGTGGTATATCATACTAATCTCCCGGTTGTCGGCGGAATATAGAAAATTATACTTGCTGTTTATTGTTTATATTAATTCCAGACCAAAGAGAGAATTTATAACATCCTATTATTAGAAAAACCAGCAAAATTCTGTATTTGAAAATTTTACACTGGTGTAAATAACCTATTTATTGGTGTAGTGCATTTCAAAAGCTGCTTTCGGTTCTGTTCACGGCCGCAATAAGTTCAGCGTCCCAAATTTTATGCAGACGTGCTCAGTTTCTGGAATGGCCAACAAAATACAATTGGGATAAGAAAAAATCGATTGCGACATAAGAGAGGGATGGAAGATAATTATGCTTGTACTGGTAATTTAATAGAGGTATAAAGAACACACGGGGCTCCAAGTTCTGTTATTGTATGAAGATATTTTATAATTGCGTATTTTATTTCAGTTACGCCCTACATAAACGCTGTCTCATTGATCTAGTGGTTAGCGTAACGGATTTCCTGCGTTCTATTCCCGGTTCAGGAATTATTCTTCTTATACTTATTAGCTGAAAATCTTTTGACAGAACTCAATACGAGTTACTCTGTCCAAAGTTTTTCAGTATCAGCCAAATTTAAATAAATTAAATTTTATTAAATATATTAAATATATTACAGACATCTATGAATCTCATCTCCTTAAATAAAATTTTTTCAGCATTTCATTAAAATATTGATTTTAATAGTCATTTATTTATTTATTTATTCATTATATTAGATATATTATATATACCATTTTGCAATTCATGTCAAATATTCCAACATTGTACACCTATATAATTGTTCGGTATCTAGTGGTATCAACCTGAGGATATTATATTCAGTTGCTAATAAAATATATATATAGAGATATAGATCGATCTAAGCACTCGTTAGTCAGTTAATACTAGTTTTCAAATAAACAAGATGTGAAACAGTATTCAAGCCTTTAAAAACATTCAAGTTAGAAAGGAAACAACTATAATTTTTATATCAAACGTAAATAGAAGGCAGTTGACATAACATCTACGAAGAATTTATTACGTGAACTCTCCTTTGTACCGCTTTTAATAAAAATAAAACATTACAAGTTTCCGCCTTAACAATACGGGGTCACAAGGCAAAAAGGCAGAAAAATACAAACAAGAAGCAACATAGTCAATACAATCGGCGAGTCACGTATTGAATTGGATGTCGAAGTGAGGTTTTTAATAAGTATACGAGGAACGATCTGACACTCAAAAATATACTTACCCTTACTTATAATATAGCTCACTTAAAACTCGGGATTGAAATTGTATGAATATCTGCAATTTATCTGGTCATTACCATGATTCAAATCAAATGAAATCAAAAATAGCTTTATTCATATAAACCTATTAATGGCATCTATGAATCGTTCACATACGAGTATATTACATTTTTGATTATTTCTGTTCGTGATAACTACACCGCCAACTAAAAAGGGTTCAAATCGCGCCCAGGTCTAAGAAGAAACCCACAACAAAGTTAGTTTTTTTTTGTTATCACCATCTTACACAATCAATAATAAATTGTAGTACCTACGGAAATAGAACATTTCATACCCTAGCTTTTATATTGTTTATACAATACTTGATATTGTAATATGATTTTTCTATAAGCTTTTGTTTTATAAAAACTTTGCAATTATTGATAGATAACTCCAAGATATCAATAGGTAATTTATTATAACTTACCTTATGACAGGTTAATTTTAATTTTAATCTTGATATAAACGAAGCAGTATGAGAAGTTTGTTATCGATATTCATTTTTTTTTTTTTGTCAAATTCAAAATAATCTTTATTCAAATAGTCCTTAAAAAGGCACTTTTGACGCGTCAATAATTTACACAGTAGTTATTTCATGGTGATAACTATATTCGTAAACTTAAAACTAAAGCTATGAGGGTTCCAAACGCGCCCCGGTCTAAGAAGAAGCCCACAACAAACTTAGCCGGGGATTATGGTTTCAATGGTTTAACAGCAGTGTCTCTGATCCTTTATAAATCCGTGTGTCTTGGAGCACTAAAACAAAACAACCCTCAGTAAAATATCTTAGTAGAAGTAATTACGTGGTGGTTGCGTGTTAATCTTTTTTAAGTTTCCACAATGGCAGGACGTTTATGGTCCTGTAAATTGCAGTCACGACATCTAAGCCGCGGCTTGGAAATATCTATAATAAACTTTAGCTATTACAAAGGGGTTAATTTTATTGCTTTTGTTCGAACATTGTTTCGTAGAACTGATTTCTCTGGAATGTAGTGAGGTGACTGACCTACTAAAGTTTATTTTTTATACAGTACAAGATATATCTTGGATGCAATCTGTCCTGGTGCTAAATGATGATGCAGTCTAAGAAACAACCAAATTAGTTACTACGCCGTATCGCTTGGCAACACCTCTTTATGTGTAGAGTGGTAACCAGCCAAAACCGGAGGCTGGAAGGAAATGGATACAGAACTACGTCCTACAATGAAAGAGTAGAGTTAATGTTAAATTAAGATGAAATAAGAAACCTGCACGCCTGAGAGTTCTCCATAACGTTCTCAAAGGCGTGTGAAGTCTGCCAATGTGGCAAAAAACATGGCCAGCGTGGTGGACTATGGCCAAGCCCTTCTCTTATTGAGAGGAGACCCGTGCTCTGTAGTGAGCCGTCAATGGGTTGATCATGATAATGAAGAAATAATACGATTTAGGGACCTCGAAAACTACAACGTGTAATTTTTGTGCAATTTAATTCAGTTATTTCCATTTGAAGTATCACATAAGAAATTACTATCAATAGCTACGCAGAGAGAGATAATGTTTTTTGACGTCGATAATGCAAATCAAATCGCAGAGCATGTTACAGTACATTGGCCAAAATTACAGCGTTTCGTAGATAGAGAATTCCGCGTCAATTTGGGCTCATTTTAACTCCTAATATATCGACACACTTTAAATGAACTATTAAAAATAACGATTTCACAATTCCACACACCTTAAAATAATTAAAATAAAGACGACATAAACGTTATTTTGAAAACTTTACACTAAGGTGAAGAAGATTCAAAGATGCTAAAACGAAGTAATTATGCTATAAAACGTTTTATGTTTGTGTTAGAAATGAAAACGAGAATCTCATTCAATGATTCTTCAGTTTTATTGTTCTAACTTGATATTCCCGCGGTAAAGGTAGAGTGGAAACGGCGTTAGATGTAATATGAGCGATAATGTCAAGATAATAAACGGGCTCCGTTGGATGTTTATTGATGCCTTCATATAAACCTTACTAGCAATGTTACGAATAAGATTAAGATGGATGAAATTATAGGCCATCGCACGCCATATCCCCTCCGCGCTGAGTCGACATGAACTCCAGATAAGAGCTTGGAAAAGTGATCCTTATGTACATGTTTATAAAAAACGCTTTTGATGGCCACTCGTTGGCAACCACGACGCTGTTTCCACAACTCATTGATAACTAGCGGTCGCCGGGTTGATGGTCAAGAATTGGAGTTAAAACTTGAAATGAAATTGAAATATTTGTGGTAATAATAAATAATTACGACGCGTCTATGCAAACTCCATTTAATAAAACTGACACACACGAAAGTCATCATGACAATTTATGAAAATATCACTCTAACCTTTTTTATAATTATAAGTCCATACATTACACCTCCCTTCTTAAATAAGACTATAGTCTAAATTTTTGATAATCCCTACCGTTACTCAAATCCAAATCTTACAACCTGCTTCCTAATTCTTTTAGGACGCTCTTGGGGCACTGGTTGTGGTGCCGATGGTGTGGACTCCGTGTGCCTCTGTGTTTCAGGGCTATAAGCTCCACTAACTATCTCCTTTGACTGCGATTTTTCCGGAGTATTCACTTTCGACACCACAACTGGCTCCGCAACTGTCTCCTCACCCCCATCATGACTTTTAACCTCCTCCTTCTCTGGCAATGGGCAAGCAATTTCGCATAACCTGGATCTGCGTCTGATTTGATCGATATGCCTTTGCACTATTTTACCCTCACCCGCATCCAACACGTACCTCCGGGCGTCTTCTCTCCTAATTACTCTGCTCTTTACCCATTTATCACTATCTGCATAGGCCCTAGCCCAAACGTCTTCCCCATCCATAGCTTGTCGCGGTACGCCACCCGCATTTTCCACCTGTCTTTGTTGCGCTTTAAGCACTCGGGACTCCTGACCTCTAACAGGTCGTAATAAATCTAACCTTGATCTTAAGGAACGACGTTGAAGCAACATTGCAGGGCTATCCCCTGTACTACTATGAATGCTATTCCTGTAGGCTAATAAAAACGTTTGTAATGCCGCATCTACATCCACTTTATCTCTATACGCCTTTTTAATCGCCCGTTTACATAATTTCACAGCGTTTTCTGCGGCCCCATTTGACGCAGGGTGATAAGCTGGAGAAAAAGACTGATGAATGCCATTCCCAGCTAAGAAGTTCTTAAACTCAGCACTAGAAAAGGGGGGTCCCTGATCCGAGACCAGCTCCTTAGGCAGGCCAAAGCGTGCCATGGTTGCTCTTAAACATTTAATTACTGCCGGGGCATTCGTACGCGACATCTCAAAGATTTCTAGCCATTTTGTACTTGAATCGATTATAACAAAAAATGTTTTACCCTTGTACGGACCCAAGAAATCGACATGTATTCTGCTCCAGGCTTCAGGCTCATAGGGCCAAGGACGCGGGGGTGCACGCGGTGGAGCCGAGGCCTCGCTAGCACATGTCTCACATTCTTCAGACAGCTTTTCCACATCCCTATCTATACCCGGCCACCAAACATAACTACGTGCGAGTGATTTTGTTTTTACAACTCCCATGTGACTCACGTGCAGCTGTTTCAGAATATCCTTACGCAAAACTTGTGGAATCACTATCCTGTATCCCCACATAATGCAACCGCGATCAAGATATAATTCTTGACGTCTCATAAAATATGGTTTTACCACCTCATCGGGGCACACTGCCGGCCAACCTGATTGAACATATAAAAGAATCCTACTCAGTACCGTATCCTTGACTGTCATACTTCTAACCTGATCATTAGTTACGGGCAAAAAATTTTCCACAAAGTTTAGATAAGTTAATTCATCCTTTATCCTTACATTATTTTTCTTTTGAGGTAGCCGTGATAGTGCATCTGCGCAGTTCTTATTTGAAGCGACATACTCGATTTTATAATTATACCCTGATAGGAGCACGGCCCAACGCTGTAAACGTGACGCGGCCATTACTGGTATACCCGACTTATCACCCAAAATGTACGTGAGTGGCTTATGATCGGTCCTTAGTATGAAATGTCTACCATACAGGTACTGATGAAATTTTTTTACTCCATATACTATAGCAAGTGCTTCCCTATCAATCTGAGCATATGCACGTTCCGCCGGAGACAAGGTTCGCGACGCAAAGGCTACAGGGCGCTCCCCTTCCGGCGTGAGGTGAGAAATCACCGCTCCCACTCCCAAAATGCTTGCGTCTACCGTAAGAACGAGCGGAAGTTCTGGCGAATAGTGTACCAACACCTCACTTGACCCTAGCAGCCGTTTAATTTCTTCAAATGCCGTCTCACATTCCTTACCCCATACGAACCTGACACCACTACGCAATAAATTATAAAGGGGGGCCAAAACAGTACTAACATTTTTAATAAACTTGCTATAGTACATTATCATGCCTATAAAAGCCCTTAACTCGGTCACATTGGTAGGCGCCGGTGTGTTGACAATAGCTTTAATTTTATCAGGGCAAGTATGGACACCCTGCTTACTTATAACATACCCTAAATAATTAACTGACTCTGAGAAAAATACACATTTTTCTTTTTTCACGCGTAAACCATATGCCTGCAACCTATCAAAAACTTTGTGTAAATTAGCGATATGTTCCGCCCTATCTTTACCTGTAATTATTATATCATCTAGAAATACACCTACATGGGACAAATCAGCAAATAAAGATTCTAATTTTTTTTGAAAAATGCCTGGACTTGATGACAACCCATACACTAATCTGTTATACATGAACAACCCTTTATGAGTGTTAATCACTGTACATTTCTTTGATTCGTCAAGTTCAAACTGAGCGTACGCCTGTGAAAGGTCAATTTTACTAAAACGCTCACCTCCGTGTAAACGTGCTAACAGGTCTTCCACTCGAGGCAGCGGAAAACGATCGACCTCAATGCTTTTATTTAATGTTAGCTTATAATCAGCGCAGATCCGTATGCTACCGTCTTTTTTAATTACCGGTACGATTGGTGTAGCCCAGTCGGAGCAGTCGACGGGGGTAAGGATACCGTCACTCACCAGCTGCTCAAGCGCGCGCTCCACGGGCTCGCGAAGCGCGTATGCCAGGGGGCGCGCGCGCATGAACACGGGCTGTGCGTCCGCACGCAGGCGAATGCCCACTAGGCCGCCGGTGAACCGCCCCAAGCCATCCGCAAACACGCTACAATATCTGGAACTGAATTTTTTTAAATCAAAATCATCCTTTAAACTGTTTACACAACACTCAAAATCAGGTAACTTAATATTAAGTTCTATCAGCCACTGCCTACCTAGTAGATTCGTTTTACCGTCTCTAATTACATACAAATCTAAATATTTTTCTTTTTGTTTATATTTCACTAGAGTCCTCAAAACTCCCACCGGTGAAACACACTCCCCAGTATAGTATCTTAACCGTAATTGACTTGTGTGTAACTTTAAATTCCTAAATAATTGCTTATAAACCTCATAGCTGATACATGATACTGCACTGCCCGTATCACATTCCATAGGAAGATTTACTCCATTAACATTTAATCCAATCACAATAGGTTTACACTGCTGTAACGATAGTTTATTTACATGGGTGATTATTACCCCGTCACTATCTCCGCTGCTATCCGATGCGATGCTGTCGGTACTGGGCACTTCTATGCAGTACTGGGATGCCCGACTGGGGCAGACCCTCTTCAGGTGGCCCTGTCGATTACAGACTCGGCAAGCGTAATTCCTGAATCTACATGAAGCGCTGTTGTGCAGTCGGCCACACACACTGCACTGCTCCGAGCTTGCCTGAACCGGTCCCGCAGGTGCACTCCATGTGCCGCGACGAGCCTGGCTGCTCCCTCTGGCACCTTGACCTTGACCGCCATAGCCTGGCCGACGTCCTCCGCGGTTAGCGGCTTCCGGTTCAAAGCCCGCTTTCCTCTGCGACGTACCTGCCATCGCCTGGCACTCCACTGTCTTTTCTTTAACGCTTGAAGGTCCCTCCACCATGGCCGCATCTTTTTCTGCCGTTTCTAAGCTCACGGCCAAGCGGTAGGCCTTAGCGAAATCTAGATTATCCTCTGCAAAGAGACGCTGTCGTATCGTTTCACTTGTTATTCCACAGATAAACTGATCCCGTAGGCTTTCTTCCAACCAACTCCCAAATTCGCAAGTCTTGGACATACTCTTAAGCACTGCCACATACTCTGCTAAGCCTTCGCCTTCCCTCTGCTGCCGATGACGAAACTTAAACCTCTCGGCTAATACACTAGGCTTAGGTTGTAAATGTTTTTCGAGAATAGTCGATAGTTCGTTAAAATTTTTTGCAGTTGGTTTTACTGGAGTACACAAATTTACCAGAAGTTCATAGCACTCTGCTCCCATCACGGTAATCAGCGTGGGCACATGCAACTCCGTCGGAATTTTGTTAACTAGAAAGTATTGTTCTAACCGTTCCACATATAACCTCCAGTTATCTGTTTGAACTCTGAATTCCGATATTTTGCCGATAGACATGATGATCCCGATCGAAGCACACAAAAAAAAACTTTTACTAATCCCGTCCTCGTCGCCACTGGAATATTTGTGGTAATAATAAATAATTACGACGCGTCTATGCAAACTCCATTTAATAAAACTGACACACACGAAAGTCATCATGACAATTTATGAAAATACCACTCTAACCTTTTTTATAATTATAAGTCCATACATTACAGAAATGTAACTTTATTTGTTCATATATTACAGTGTCCGATAAGGCTGAGACCTTCTGTTAAGTATAAAACCTGTGTCAGAAGGACTCGCTCTTCCCATTATAAAATATTCAATACACATAAAAGGTTTATAATATTTCACAAGTTTGTTTATTTTTCTTATCTACTACTAAAGCTTACTTACTTACTAACATGAACAACTAAAGCGTTCGTAGCGTAGCTGATTTTTGAGTACTTTGATTGTGTGCGTAACCAATGCTATCCGGTCTAGTGGCAACATTTTTGATAGCAGAAATTGAGTTTGTTAGATCGATACAATCAGGTACGAATGAAATTAGTGTTCACTGTATATCAGAGGTATCGGATTTCTGGACGAATCAGGCTGATATATGGTGTAAATGTACCTATTGTAATGTAAATGTCCACTAAAAAAGAATTTTTGAATATTCATCCCCTAGGGTTGATAGTGGTCTAAATTTGATTGTTGTACTATATATTAGTAATATTTAGCGTTCCGGCACGATGTCGCGTAGAAAGCAATTAGGAGTGTGAGTTTAGCATGCCTCGCTTGCATCGCTTGGCGACACGCCTTTGTCGGTAGGGTGGTAACTAGCCACAGCCGCCGCCTCCCACTAGGCCAGACTCGAGCCGGGAATCGAACCCAGGACCTCCAACTTTATAATGTGACAGCGCGCGCGCTGCTCCACGGAGGTCGTCAAGAGGTTATATTGCCGTTTAGGGCTAACTTGTAGTGTATAAAAAAAATCTTTGGCTTTGCAATTCTAAAAGCATTTCTGATTCTATTCTGCTTACCTTAAGAGAACGATAAGCAACCTTTCTTAGTTATACGGGAGCACTCCGACCCTTCCAACTTCGTTGCTCCCTTCTATAAATCCTCTCATTGAATTGCCTTAAGTATCCATTCGGGAATCCTGTTTAGGTTTTTAGGGTTAGAGGTTCTACATGGACGAGTAGCTATTTACCAAAAAGCCATTAAACTTATTGCAATTAGTAATATAACAGTACTGTTATTTTTTTTTTTTGATAAAGTTAAAGAATGTTTCGATGTTGCTGTGAAGCATATAAAAGTGTAGGTTAGATTAGGTTACGTTATATTGGTGGATGTCTGGGAAGAATACAATGGGTACCCCAGGTGTTCAGCAAATCCAGCGAGTGGGACATGCTGTGGTGGTTTTTAGTTCGGGTATACCTCAACGATAAGGGGGGGGGAGTCCCACATAACCTCCGTCCACATAAAAAAAAAAAGTTATATAGTACGGATTCCGAAGACCTAGACTTTCCGGTCGAACACAATCTTCTCAAGAAAGTTTCAGTACTACCTCGGAGTTAAGAAAGTGGCCTTACCTTGTGCCTTTAGTAATTCTTCAGTCTCGGTCATTATCAGTACTTCTTGTGATAATAATCGTTAAAGCTCACCATTGGAGTAACGTCGTATGTTTTATAAGATCTCGTGTTGGAGTGAGGTCGTGGGTCTATGTTTTATAAGATATCTCGAAATATAGGAGAAAGGTGAACTGTAAGTGATCAATTGGCTGTTGACAACAATAAAATACGCGGCAGATAAGGCACAAATAAATGTTATTTTTTTACTGTGTCCCCATTGTTTTTCTGTTCAGGTATCCACAGATAGCATAAGCAATTTGTTTCCTTTATCTGTGTTTTATTTGTTTGAGCGAGCCGATAATCTTTTCTGGTTCCAGCCACTGCAAAATATTACAATATGTTTACGGTTCAGACCTTTAGGCGTGATTAAGTAACAAGTCTGCCAATCCGCACACGGCCAGCGTGGTGGACTATGGTCGTATCCTTCTCATATTGAGAAGAGACCCGTGCTCTGTAGTGAGCCGGTAATGGGTTGATCATGATGATGAAGTAACAACTACCTATTCATCTATCCAAAATTGCACATATTTTACCTAAAAAATTTTGAAGTGAAAACTTCTTTAGCGGCGTTGAGCACTTTTTCTTTAATGGGTATAAAATCTTAAACTCGCGTCAGGACACGTGACCTGATCGAAAAAGCGTAAGACGGATGGAGAGTAGACAGCTATCCCCTCTCTACGGCGCGGCGAAAATGTATGCCTGGGCCTACTGTTTCGTTTAGGCAGCGCAGGGCGCTTGCGCGAATGTTCGTGTATGTTACAGCGTGCCACGCGCATCCATGGATGGTGACAGAAATAATTGTAATAGTTTTAAAGTGTTAAATTTTTAATGTAATATAAATTGTCATGTTTGTGTACGATAGCGCAATAAATGAATATTGTATACTACCACATAAATGATAGTACTTTTATACTGATAAAGCAATTGGTGCAAAATTATTCCCTAACCATTCCAAAATATCAAACATGCTCAACGTTAATAATCAAGTTTTCACTTCTGCCGGCACTCCCGGAGTGCAACCCGTCTTTTTTTTTTTATAAGATTCTCGTGTCATAATGTTTGTTCCCATACTCCTCCGAAACGGCTCGACCGATTCTTATGAAATTTTTTATGCATATTAAGTAAGTCTGGGAATACTATCCATTTTTCAAACCCTTAGGTGACCAACCCAAAAAAAATATATTTTATTTTATCTTTGTATTGTGATAATGAAATTGAAATGAATAAATATATACAACCCTAAATTTTCACCCTTCTATCGCCAATCCCTATTTTTTAATAGTCATTTTAGTAATTTAATCATTTTTCATCCCGCTCGATAACTAAACAATAATCGTCTTTATTGTGAATGCTTTTCACGTTATTCCACGCAAACGAAGTCGCGGGCGTCAGCTAGTTATACTAATAAAATTAAGCTTAGTAGTATTAATTGCGTTTTAAACATCCAATCCTATAATACAATAATCAAACGTGACGTGAGTGTTGTCAGAAAATCATATGCGATGATAAAACGAAGGGCATAAATCTTGGGACGGCGGGAGGAAGCATTTTAAGCCCAAAATATTAATGACGTAGACAGCCGGGTCTGACGGGTAAAAGTCGTAAAGTTAACTGTTTATGTGTGTGACAAAAAAGCATATTAAAGGGTTCCTTAGATAAAACAAAGGACATCTTACCATAAGCCTACATAATCGCCATAAGTCGCCAAGCGATTTAGCGTTCCGGCACGATGTCGCGTAGCAACCGATAGGATTATGGGTTTACCATACCCCTTACAGGTTAGCCCGCTACCATCTTAGACTGCATCATCACTTACCATCAGGTGAGATTGCCGTCAAGGGCTAACTTGTAGTGGATAAAAAAAAAAGTAAAAATAAGTGTTACACTGATCTCCTAGACCACTTATAGATCACAATTAACTGCTAACACGTAAAGTTCATGAATGAGGAGATCCGTAGAAGTAACCAGAGTTAACGACGTAATTCCGTGAGTTGCGACGCTGAAGTGGCAATAGTCGGGACACATAGCTCGGAGTACCGATAGACGTTGGGGTCCCAAGATGCTGGAATGGCGACCCCGCACCGATAAACGTAGCGTTAGTCGATTCCCAACTAAGTGGACAGACGACATCAGACTAATTACAGGGAGCCGTTGGAAACAAGCGGCCCAAGACCGCTTTTGGAACTCCCTAAAAAAGACCTATCGTTGATGTGCAAGTCAATCGATTGATATCATAATGATGATGATGACTTAAAGTACAATTTTTAATCCGTTTCACTAAATAGATGTTAACGTTTACCCCACAAAGCAGAGTCGGCTCTCGTAACTGCAATGAACGCTACAAAGAGCCTTAGGGCTAAGCCTTAAAGCGGTTTACATGACTAAAATAGTTTCAAGTGACAATGTGAGATGGTGATAACAAAAATAATACCCAGCTAAGTTTGATGTTTAGTTGTTTTAAGTTTGGAACCCTTATGGCCTTAGTTTTAAGTTAACGGATTCACTCGTAACTATCGTCATTTCGCTACAATATTAAAAATTGTATTAATTTATAAAATTATAATTGCAAGTGCATTTTAAAGGGCAATTTGAGTATAGATCATTGTGAGTTTCAGTTTGAATTTATGATGTAGCTCCCGAAGAACGGTAGAATCCTTTTAAGATATACATATAGTGCATATGTATATCTTAAAAGTTTTCTAACTTTCTTCGTAATTCCGTAACCCGGTAAATTCAAAATCGGTTCACATTCATGGTTTTTTTTACATCCCCGTTATATAAAGGATTTCCAACAAAAAAACTCCAAATCAATTCTAAAAGAACCAAGAGCTTTTACACCTTATAACGTTTTACAATCATGATATCACAATAACTTACGCCCGCTATGATTAAAAAGAAATCTGCACCAGACAGTTTAACGATAAGCAACTGGAGTCGAGAGCCAATGATAGGCGACCGACAGCATCAAAGGAAAGCTTTAGTTACATCAGGGCGAAGTATTTTGCCCGGGACACGGAATATAACATGGCTGGCTAATTTTCCCGGTGAAGAAAATGCATACGTTTAATAATAGATAACAGATTTACCTCCTCATATTAACAAAGTATCTATGCGTAATAATATCTGAAAGATTATATATTTTGAGAATCTGTTCCTTATAGAGATAAGTGATTAAGCATCATCATCATGATTAAACCATTGCCAGCTCACTATAGAGCACGGGTCTTCTCTCAATATGCGAAGGGTTTGGCCATAGTCCACCATGCTGGCCATGTGCGGATTGGCAGACTACACACGCCTTTGAAAACGTTACGGGGAGCTCTCAGGGATGCAGGTTTCCTCACGATATCTTCCTTCACCTTAAAGCAAGTAATACTTTAATTGCTTAAAAATGCATATAAAAATAAAATTAGAGGTGCATGCCCGGAATCGAACCCTCAACCTCTGATTAGAAGGCGGACATCCTAACATTTGGCAATCATAGCTTAAGTGATTAATAAATATTTGTAATTCTAAAATAATTTTAACAAAAATTAAGTTTAGGTGACCAATCTTGGACTCGAATGTTTCATTGTAAGCAAATGAATTAAAACGTATCTTACTTTGAAACTATTTGTGAACGTTGTAGAAACCTGTATAAAGCAAACAAACAAACATTCTCATTAGCTCACTACGTTAAAAATGTTGGTTTTTCGTAATAAATAAAAGAGATTTGGTCCTTTTTACCGGTTCTCAGATATATGCCTAGATCGTCAAACAGATCACTTTTCTGAATGGGTTATATTATTTTCTCGTCGGTAAAATAATTTAAGTGAAACTCTAATACGGTGATCACAAAGAGTATACCTGGCTGTCTACACTCTTCTTAGACTAGGAAACATTGAGACTCATCCAAGCTGTTTCTAATTAACGAATTGACTTGACACCAGCACTTAGTAGGAGAAAAACGTGTTTCCATAGTAACTAACAATTATTTAACTAATAATATTTCCGATTTATAATTAAAATATTTATATCAATTAAAGGAAATTCTTCGGTAACTGTATTTATTTACTATGGGCAACATATGAACATATGAACAATATGATCAAATGAGAAAGAGAAGATCCTTAGAAGAAGTTAATCTAAGTTATCAACATAGCTCGAGACACTGAACTGAAGCAGCAATGGGTGGGGCATAGAGTTCGGACAACCTAGGGAATCTAGGGTCCTAAGGTGTTCGTCCCGGAAGTATATAATGGGGTCCGCGGGCGTTCAACAAATCCAGCGAGAGGGGCATGCCGTGGTGGTTTTTAGTTCGGTGTACCCTACTGATATGGAGGGAGGAGTCCACATAACCTCCGTCCTGCCTAACGGATGAAGGTAGTCAAAGCTTTTCCACCATGACAAAAAAAAAGGTCCTAAGGTGTTGGGAATGGCAACCCCGCTCCGTTAAACATGTTGGTAAACCCTTGACTAGATTGGACAGAAGGTATCAAGCGAGACGCAGAGAGCCGCTTGATACAGGTGGCATATAGCAGTTTGGACCTAGCACTAGAGCTATATTCAGCGGTGGACGTTCATTGGCTGACACGATGATAATATGTCGTTCGAAATCCTTGAATCCTTTTTAACAACATAAGGCGTCATTTAAAATACCTTTTAAAATCCAGATTTTTTTAGGTAAAAGGTAAAGCTGATTGAATGATTGATTTATCAGCGCACAGCTCAAACCAATGGACGGATTTGATTTAAGTTTTGCATACATGCAACTATTACAACGTCGACATCCAATAAAAAATTATTTATGCAAAAATACTTCATGTATGGGGTCAATATTGGGGTTTGGATTTTGCATGAAAGTCTGTCAGTTTTGAAGCCAAAAAGATGGGCAGGATATGCTTGACTTGAGTGAAGTACTGGACAAAAGCTAGCTTTAGCTATATATAAATTATATTTTCTACCCAAACACAAGCAATTAGAGGTTAAAACATGGATAATATAAATATAACCCCTTTATTGTTTGCGTGTGAATTAGAAATAAAAGTACTTACACACCGTATTCCGTTTAATCCATTTGAAGGGCACATTAACATAAATTTTCCATTACATGTTTTATTAAATAATTACATTAATTATTTTATTTAAAAAAAAACGCACACGATTTTCACACTTAATGTCTAATCTCACGTAATAATGATCACAACTAACCACTTCAACGTAGAAAATGCGTTTGGAGTTAAACTATTTTATTAATATCACCAGATGTTATTGTGTCAGTCACTAAAGATGATATTAATAAAAAATATCTAAGGTTACATTCACAAAGATTGGTTACGAGAACGGCGTAGACGCTTCTGTTGCTGACGAATTTTCGCGAGCGACTGACGTAGCTTCGTAGCAAGTTGGAGCCAAAAGCTTTGCGCAAACCGTACAGAAGGCACCGCTGCCTCTAAACATTTAAACCAAAATAACCTTTATCCACATCGCATTAAATGTCAAAACAGAATGTACGATTTTCAATACGTATTTGAAGGGGTATGGGCTAAACCACAGTCAGCGTGGGTGTTCACAGTTAGTGTGGCAGGAAAATGTATTATTTTTTGTTAATTAACATATGAGTCGTTGACTAGTCAGCATTTTCGATTGTTAATCCTTTTTTTATTGTTCAAAAACTAATTTCTTATGGATTTGGGTTCTTGCTTGGAATTAATGGTTGCTTGTGAAATAGCACAGGTATTATTCGTAGAATTAATTACATAAAAAGCAATCATATGAAACTATAATATATACATATAGTATATACATATATAAGTAAACACAAAGCAAGAATTTTTGTAATTAATGTCAACTCGCCTATGAAAGGAAGATTAATAGATTTCGGACTAATTTATTGATATTGTAGCTTTCTTTTTTTCCTGTTCAATATTTTCGATACTACTTATGATGATTGATTCTATCTTATTGTAAAAATAGTTTTGTAAACTGGAGCAGTATTGGAAATTCCGAAAATATGCACATAACCTGGTTTAAAACCATTATGTATATTTTTGTGAAGACAAAATAAATTATAAAAAACAAATTGTCATTTTTTCATACAAATGCAGAGTTTTTATTGAATTTTAAAGCAAGAAATAATCGGGAATGCAGGAAGTTGATTTTTTTTTTCGCAATGGATAGATAAGTGTGGATCAGCATTATTCAAAATATATATTTTTATTTATTTCAGAGAAAGGTCGAACAATATGCTATAATAATATGCTCAATTTTAAATTCAATTCAGTTATTAATTATTTCTATGCAACAATATATAAAAATACAGGACATCACGTCATTGACACTTCGTAGCTACGTGATTAAGCAACAAACACATTTTCACGAAGTGATATTGGTAATCAATATTTTCTAAATTTACTTTATTATTTATTAAGGATGTTTTATAAATAAAATAGTAAATATGTTCGTTCGTCGATCATCAACGCCCAGCACTTGAAACTAGATAGCCGATTTTGGCACTGAGGTCTTATAGAGGAAGTAGAGGTAAGGCCGGGTTTTTGAAATTCAAAGGGGTAAAAAAGGCCTGAAATGTTGTACGGAAATCCGTAATTTTTAAAGTTAATCCATCCATAAAATTTTGGAAAACAATATTAACTTTCGGTTAAAATAAATACATTCTTGCAGAAGCAAAACTCCATACGGGCGATGCGACGAATTTTGCATGAAGTTTACCTACCTCCAGGTGTGGGTCACATGTTTCACACATGCTCGTTTTCCCGCGATGTTAGATAAATTAAAAAATATTTTACACATTACCAAGTACCTACGGCTGATAACTTTCTTAACGAAATAACTTAATAACATATCCACCTGTAGTTACTTTGCATTCAGTTCTTAGTTAACCTTAATGGTCTAGCCCAGGGATTCTCAACCACTGTGCCGCGGCACTTTTGTGTGCCGCCTAAGTTCAAAAGTGTGCCGCCAAATTTTGCAAATATATAATAATTAAAAATTAATAATTAATCCCTTAATAATCGTTTAGTTATTATTGTAGTATATATTAGTTTATTTCGTATATTTAAAATTTTTTTCATAAACTATTTATGCAGTGTGTTGTAGTAAGTAAATATTTTTTATCTTTTTCTTTGTGTGCCGCCAAATTTGGAAATCGTTAAATATGTGCCGCAACAAAAAAATGGTTGAGAATCACTAGCTTTGAGCTACGTGGAATACGTAGCGTAAGTGGAATCTAAGACTATCACTTTCGTGAATGGGAAATGACTAGCCGCGGCAGTAACAATAAAGCAATTATAAGCACATATTATACGTAAAATTAAGTTAAATAATTTGACTAATATTGTATTAAGTAACATTAAATTAAATAATTAATATTGTATCCAACACCTAACACCTAAAAAAACATATCTGTAGCAGCAATGTGGATATAAACAATATGCTTCCAGGACGAGATATAGAACTGTAAGAAACGCGGTGTTTATATCATCCTTGTTGTAAGAAATATGTCCATAACAATGTATATAATAAACTCCTACTTAGCATGAGGCAGTTTTATTTCATAACTAACTAATATCTCCAACCATGTCAGCGCGGACAAAGGTTTTTTATTTTTTCTTTTAATAAGCACATTCATGGAATTAAAAAAGAGGCTAATTTTACTACGCTTAGAAACACATATAACATTAAAAATGATCGGATTGCACTGTCATGACGTGATCATGAATGATCTGTTATTCATTAAGCTTCTATGATAATTTTAGAGTTGTATCTGTGTCGTGTCGCGCGATGACGTTCATGATTAAGAGTCTCGGATGGTTTCGAAGCTTACCAGCCATTGGAATTTTACGAAAAAATTATGAGTTAGGAGGAAACATCCAATCTTTTTGCGGCGAGCAAAAACTTGCAGTTAGGAGGGAAAAGAGAAGTACAGTGTTCTTGGCTTAGTACTTTATGAGAGTAATTCTTCTACAGCGGACCAATTCACGGATAACCAATTTAATTCCATTCAAATCCGATCTAGAGCACCAATGTAATTACCATTTACAAAGAGTCGGTACAAATGGATTTCCTAATTCGCCTGGGGGAAAATACTTTATTCCTTTGGTTGTAAGCAAATTTTCTTACATACAAAAGTTATTTACAAATTGTATTAATAAAATTGTATCGAAAAATTCCATCTCTTTGAACATAAATCTTTATAAATATCAAATTTATATTGATAATGCTTCAAAAAGTATAATAAATCACACGGCTTTCCATTTTTATATTATTTGGATTAATCATAATAATATCATGTTTATATTATCCTACAATAGTGTTATAAAAAATATATACAGTTTAATAATTATATATTTATATTTTATTTCTCAAGAAATTATTAAACATTTGTTTATTTTAAAATGTTATACGTATCTTTATTGTTAGTTTATATTTTGCATATTTAATATAACTTATTACACATTTTTTCGTAATACTTAGAAATATATTTGCCGACTATCACCATAGGTCGCTCTTGCCATTCCAATAAAATGGATTTACTTGGTGTTACCTGAAAAAAAAAAGATTATACAGTAGTCTAAGCTGCCTTGTCTATTAATTAAATGTCATCAATAAAAAGAAAAGCTATGTTTACCTGGGAGAAAGGCGGGAGACTTCGTATATGGCGGACGAGGTTTTTTCACGCTTTTCTTGAATTAATGTTTGTTGGCTAACTTTGAAAAGGACTGGTGTTGGTTGTGTCGTGGACAGTTTTGGTGTCGTTTGTGTAGTGGCTAGTTTTCTGAATGGTTAACAGGTATTGATTTGGGAAAGGTTTGAGGGAGCCGCGTCCGCAAAGTGCGAAGTTTCCCGCCATTTCTCCCTAACTTCTACATTGCTATAAACTTGACATTGGCTAATCTGTGCAAAGCCATAAAAAGAGAACTAATGTCTACCTGATCCTGTTCCAACCTGTTGAGCACGGTCACGCATACATCGGCTGACCTCAAGCCAGCTTCCCACGTGAACGCAGCGAAGGCAGTGGCTTCCATCTCTATATTCTTCACCCCCAACTCCACCAAGGTATTGAGAAATGACATCTTATCTGACTCTGTGTAGTCGCAGAACGGACCGTCTAAGCGCGCTTGTCCTGCAAGAAATGTAATTTCACTGAAATTGCTCAAGTTGTGAAATGTTTGCGACAAGAAGCGCAGTTAAGAATTAATCTGTTTCCTCTAGCTTTTATCATTCAAAATGTCACGTCTGCTAAGTTGTGCAGTTATTAAAATCAGCTTCTTACGTATTTAATAAACTGTACAGTTCTGTAAGCCCCACTTTCGTTTATCTCTATTTCCTCTGATATTTTCTTATAAGTAAAGTGTACTGTCAAAGCCTCACAATAATCTTAAACAATGTTACATGGAAGAAAGGGCTAATAAAAGCATAGACTGATAAATATTTGTTTTTTTTTTCATTTGTATATTCTATCATGCGATCAGCCAAACAGCTATAAGCAGATTTTTTTCAGGTTATGTTGACATGTGAGCCTGTCCATCCAGTGACGGATCTGCCTCTTAGGTAATTGTTTTGCTCAATCTGTGAAGTCCGATATGGAAGTGCGTTTAATCCTTCTAAATTCAATTGGGAAACTGAGTGCTGCATGCAAATTCTTTTCGTGACAGTTTCACCTTTCTTTATAGGTCTTTGCTCTACGTTCAACTTCTTCTTTTATAGTTTTCATGTTGAGATGCTCGTGCAGTTCCGACATCTTAGTGAACCATGGAGCATTTGCCTATTGTTATATGGCTTAATTGTAGAAATTAAAAAAATATATAAATATTTATCACTTAAAAACTTAGGTGATACAAAGTGATAAATATTTGTATTTTTTTTTAATTTCTACAATTTAGCCCTTCGGCAATCTTACCTGGTAGCCAGTTATGATGCAATCTAAGATGGTAGGCGGACTAACCTGTTAGGAGTATAGTAAACCCATACTCCTTAATTGGTTTCTACCATTAAAGTAACATTAAGATTCCAATAGGTGATCATTTCAACAGTTTATACTTGTTCACGATCATCGTGTTCATTTGTTTAAGCTACTATCTTTTAACATTCCTTTATTTAACATGGCTAATAAAAGTATTTTATCTTTAAAAAAAATATATATAAATAAGCATTTGTTATAGCCTTGTTGTTAGGACGTCCGCCTCCAAATCAGAGGTCGGGGTTTCGAACCCGGGCACGCACCTCTAACTTTTCGAAGTTATGTGCGTTTTTAAGCAATTAAAATATCACTTGCTTCAACGGTGAAGGAAAACATCGTGAGGAAACCTGCACGCCTGACAGTTCTCCATAATGTTCTCAAAGGCGTGTGAAGTCTGCCAATCAGCACATGGCCAGCGTGGTGGATTATGGCCAAACCCTTCACATATTGAGAGGAGACCCGTGCTCTGTAGTGAGCCGGCAATGGGTTGATCATGATGATATAATTAAGATCAGTTGTTCGGTACGTAAGCATCCACACGGTGCAACCACTAAGATACCATGACGCAATACTAGTGCAACCTCAAGTACCTTGATAAAAGTCATCTGCAGCCATGGTACCGCCGTTGAAAGTCGAGAACCCCTTTTCCTCCGACGCGAGGTGCAGCAATTCTTGATTCAATCTTTTATCAAATATCGATGGAATCTCAATCATTTTACCCATGACTGGCTAGAAATGAGGAAAATATATAAAAGTTATTGACTGTGAAATATAAACTAGAAGCACGTCAAATGTTTCCGTTTATACTGTAGCAAAATTTATTTATTTATTTTTAGCCTAAATAATTATTTAAATCTTTATTACTATTTAATTTCATTTTATTAATTGATTTCATAACTCTTATTTTAATTTTAAATTGAATAATGAAGTTATACATATAACTTAATACTGAGGTGTTTTATGTTTAAACAAAATTGCAAAATAACATAACACGTTGTGTTCTATAAAATACATATAAAAGGGCCAACTCACTTTTATTTTAACCAAAGTCTGATCCCTAGAGTCATAATCATGAACTAGTTCAATCGACAACGGCCAAAAACAAACAAGCTCATGAATTATCATCATGATCAACCCATTGCCGGCTCTCTACCGAGCACGGTTCTCCTCTCAATATGAAAAGGGTTTGGCCGGCCCTTTGGCAGACTTCACACGCTTTTGAGAACTCTCATGCATGCAGTTTTCCTCACGATTGTTTTCCTTCACCGTTGAAGCGTCAACTGTGATATTTTAATCGCTTAAAAACGCACATAATTCCGAAAAGTTATCGGTGCGTGCCCGGGATCGAACCCCCCGACCTCTGATTTGGAAGTGGATGTACTAACCACCGGGCTATCACAGCTATTGGCTATCAAAACTATTATGAATTATAAATACCCCGAATAAGTTTTGAAATGAAAATGAATGATCATTCATTCATATGTACTTATCTCGATTGGCTCATTCAAAACCGAATTGAATGTTTGAATATTTTATCAATAGTGTAGTAAATAAACTATTCACATATTGAATATTGCCTAATAATGCCTAACGCATACCACTCCATTAAGGAAAACGGAGTAGGTAACTGGGGCTTGCAACTATTAAAAACTCTGCATTTCTCGATAGACCTAGAGATGATGATGGTGATGAGAGATGCACTTATTCACCATGTGTATTGGATAGGTCGCAGATATTATGTGAGGCAATTAAAAATCCTTTCAAAACATGAAAAAAGCAAAATGAGAAAAAATTCAAAATAGGAAACTTTCATTACATAATATAAGATAGCATTCGCACGTCAGATTTTTGACACATATATATCTATGCAAACAGGTGCCATTGTATTACGCGCGATTAAATTTTCCGGGAATAAGTATCGAGAGTTATGGATAACCACCTTATCTATATGGTTTTGACGACCTCCGTGGAGCAGCGCGTGCACTATTGCATTGTAAAGTTGGAGGTCCTGGGTTCGATTCCCGACTCGAATTTGGTCTGGTGGGAGACTTCGGCCGTGGCTAGTTACCACTTAACGACAAAGACATTAAGGGTAGATACACTCATAACAAGCTAGCCCTCTACCATCTTAGACGGCATCATCGCTTACCATCAGGTGATTTTGAATTAAATGGTGGAATAAAAAACATACAGTTTATAGGAATTCAAGTTTGAGCTGACATACATAGTGTGTCACAAAGAGCCATATTCTGCCCGGCCAAGTAAGATTGTGCGTCCAGTATAGTAAAAATTACTTACAATATTATATGATTTCTTTAAAGTACCATTAAGACCCCACGAGGAGACCACAACGGACCCCGGGTGTATATTCAGACCACCGCTTGTGCCTATACGGATAATAATGGGGTCCTTTGCTTTGGCGTAACTCAGTAGCTTGATGACCTCCTGGAGGAGTATTGTCATTGATGGAATTCCTATGCCGTGCTGGAATTAAAATGATAAAATAAAGTATTAAGATTTAATAAGTTCAAAGTTTATATAAAACGTTAGCGTGTAGAAAAGTCCTACTATAGTGTAAAGGATTATGTAAATAATAAACAAATAGCTCTTAATATAATTTTAAGTGGTACGTGGGATGGTGATAACAACAAAAAGAAAATTTACCTGGCTAAGTTTGTTGTGGGCTTCTTCTTAGACCGGGGCACGTTTGGAAGTCTCATAGCTTTAGTTTTAAGTTTACGAATGTTGTTATCACCATCAAATCACTACTATGTAAATTATTGACGTGCCAAAAGTGCCTTTTAAAGGACTATTTTGAATTTGAATTTGAGAATAAGATGTGGAACTATTTTACGAACATAAGTCATCGATCGAACGCATTTCTTTTGAACGGCTACCTTATATCGGTAAGGGATAAGAGAGAGCGCGAACATTGTTATGACCCAGCTTCCAGACGACATTAAAGAACATCGCTGGGTTGGGCTGGTCAAAACATACTCGTAGCTATGAGAAAATAATTTGAGTTTAAGCTATTTATTAAATATAATATATTTTTCCTTACGCTAACAGAAAGTAGGGGCCCCACTTTGTACATGGCATATCTGTGGGAATGTTTGGTCAAATTCACCAAACCCTCGTCCGGTATATTTAACACTTTGGCCATGTATTTGGCGAACTCCTTCATCCTGTATTTCGTTCCGCCCATACAGACGAACTGTAACAAACAAAACAGATATCTTGAAACTTCGGAGGGTGTATTCGACTACAGAGCATCAGTGTTGAGTCGGCGGTAATGTTAATCGACGTTTTGCTGTCAAGCAAATTCCTTTAATATCCTGGAGATAGGAAATCGAGTTTGTCCATCCCCGTACCTTGGAGATTACGTTGAGTTCCCGTGAATCCCATGACACACATTCACATCCATCTTGTGGACGGAATATTTTTTTAACCGGGCCTAAAAATATATAAATAAATCAGAATGCTATAACAAAATATTTCCTTACTTTGACATCTCCAAACATAGCAGGCAAATCATAGTTTTCGGTATCCAAGCCCAAGTGATATAAAACATCGCATTGTAATTTTGAAAGATGTCTGTTCCTTAGCCGAAAACTTCCATCTGAGTTCCTAAAACAAGAGAGATAACTTATATCAACTTTAGTGTTAACACGTACTTTCTTTAGGGTTTGGCCTGATCATGCTATGGAGAGTTGACGATTTTATTTACTATCTATTGTTAGTATAACCTAAAAAATTAAAAACAATAATCAAGTTAAATACTAGAGGGGATTCTCAGGAAACCTCTGTTTTTAGTGTTGTTAATTGATCTTAATAAGGCTATGAATACGCAGTGAAATGTTTCAAATTGCACGTGTGGAGTTGACGATTTTATTTACTATCTATTGTTAGTATAACCTAAAAAACAATAATCAAGTTAAATACTAGAGGGGATTCTCAGGAAACCTCTGTTTTTGGTATTGTTAATTGATAATCATAATAATAAATAATCTTAATAATGCTATGAATACGTAGTAAAGCGTTTCAAATTGCACGTGTGGTATTCCATTCGTGTGCAAAACCAACTCCGACGTACCCGGTTTATTACCCATTTAGTACACATTAGTGCCAAATCTATTACACAAATATCTATTGTTCTAAAAATAATGATATTCTTGCCGTAGTTACGATGTAAAAAGGATACCACTGCTCTGATACCTGTCAAATTAGTTAAGCTTGCACTATGGGGCAAAACCTACCTCCGTGGTGCGGCGCGTGCGGTGTCGCATATAAAGTTGGAGGTCCTGGGTTCGATTCCCGGCTCGAGTCTGGTCTGGTGGGAGGCTTCGGCCGTGGATAGTTACCACCCTACCGACAAAGACGTGTCGCCAAGCGATTTAGCGTTCCAGCACGATGTCGCGTAGAAACAAATTAAGAGTATGGTAACATACCCCTAACACGTTAGCTCGCTGCCATTTTACACTGTATCATCACATCAGGTGAGATTGCCGTCAAGTAGCCCTTGACGGCAATCGACATGTAAACTACATAATAAAAAAAAAATTGGGAAACTGGACTAGGGAGAGCGCCGACTATAACAATGCAAACCATGTGCTGACTACGAGTACTTACTTAGGCGGTTCAGTTCCATGATCCTGAAGCCAAGCAGTTGAGCAATTCTGATAATGTTCCTCCCAACCGTCCTGAGTTGGTAGAATGTAATCACAATCGCATTCCATGACTATACCTGTGCTTTAATTAATAATTGTTTTATTATCCAAAAAAATCTAGCGTTTTCCCAATAAAAGAAAATACAATCGCAAGCATCTTCTAGACCAGCGTGCTCCATCTTAAGATATAATATTATTTACTATCACGTATGATTGCTGCCTTGCATCGTCGCTATTCGATTACATTAAATAAAATCTCATTAATTTAATTATATTTAATAACAGCAAAAAGCATCAAGGAGGTCTAAATTAGGGCTTTTTAAAAATTATAGCAGGAAATGCCGACACCAAAGGAAGTTGAAGACCTTAGTAGTTCCTGGATTATGTTTTGTGTAGTTTGGTTGCATTGGATGTACCCATAAAGAACTCCACTGCAAACAGGGGCTCGTTTTTTGTGACAAGGAAAGTGAGGGAACTAAATTGGGAAGTTATCTTGTAGACACTAATAAGCATTGAACGCTGCGCTAGTTTGATAAGACCGATATTCTATCTTGATACCATTTGCTATTTAGATACCCCAAACTCAAAATGGTAGATATATAACTTTATTTTTGTTGACGTGTTGGTCTGTTATACAGTATTTTTTGAGACATTACTATGTCAATCAGATAGTTCGATTTTAATGCGGGTTTTCGACGGAATTAGAAATATGAGCTCTACTTTCTGACTATTATCTTGCTCCTCAACGGGACGGGTTGTGGTTATGTTATCGATATTTATTATTGCTTCCACTTATCTTATCAACTTGTGATTTGTTATAACAAAGTAATCTTAATGATAGTGCTATAATATAGTGACCTTGACCTGATGCTTGAAATATAAGCTGATACCCCTTACATCGACAATTTATTCTCAATTATTTTTGGTCATGCTCATCAATTACATCTTAATAGATATTGTTATAAAAATAAACGGATGAGAATTATGCATTCCTTAATATTCATAAATCAAAATGATTTTGTAACTTTCCTTTTACAATTTCCGAGTAAAGGTTTTAGATTTAAAAAAAGGGGTGGAAAAGCCAGCGCACGTCACAGCTACGTCAGTTAAATTTGCGAACGATGCATAGCAGATCCCTAGTGAAACAAGTGATCAAATGTGTTCTTTGTGATCTTGGCTATAATTAATTAACAAGGAAACAAATCAGTTAATTTGTTTCCTAAAGTTGAAAGTGTATTCTGGAATCTTGGAAAGAATCATCATCATTGTCATCAAGTTCAGCCCATTGCCGGCAATAAGCTGAAATATAATACGAGTATACACACAATATATATATATATATATATATTTATAACAGTATGTAAAGTGTATAAATTCGTTCTTATTTTTATTTACTACAACATCATGATCAACCCATTACCGGCTCACTACAAAGCACGGGTCTCCTCTCAATAAGAGAAGGATTTGGCCATAATCCACCACGTGCGGACTAGCCATGTGCGGATTGGTAGACGTCACACGCCTTTGAGAACATTATGGAGAACTCTCAGACGATGTTTTCCTTCACCGTTGTAGCAAGTGATATTATGCTCTTATGAAATATTTAAAATACAGCAATTGGAACAATATTGTGGGCCTCGTTTCTCCTTAAAATGCCATTGCCCAGCGGCGGTGTATAGACCGAAAACTATGATGGTATTGGCGAGCTAAGTAAACGACTTTAATGATCAATATAATCCAATTACTTCAGATAGCAGTTGGAATTTAGAATCCTTATCGGCATGGAAGATTAGGAAGGAAGAATAATGACACGGAAAATAATGACATGACTAAATTCAATCTGCTATCTGAAGATTATGGATTAGTTTGATTATTATTATCGGCCGACAAATTACAGCCACGATTTCTTTGCAGGCGAGGTTTATGATAATATTAAATGGCCACACACACACACACACATACGTATGCATGTGCATTGTTAAAACGTGACACTTAAGCTGGTGTTTTCTGTTGAACTTTTTGGTGAACTGTCCACATTTTAGTACAATGGACAAGCTTTGGTACATAATTAGAAGCGACTTCGAATCAAAACTATACACTATTAATAATTATAACTGGTAAATAACTCTAAAAACTGATTACCATGATTATGACAGTGTAATGTTTATAGATTTTAAGAACACAATCATAATAATTCTTCCCACTATAATATATTTTGATTTCGAATTTGAAAGGTAAAATAATACCATCTCAAACAATTTTTTTCCAATGAGATTGAAATGGTAACACCGTACTGTTATAATCGGGTTTCATTTTTCCTTTTTTTGCGGTTTGTAAAAGTGCAGGGCAAGGTGGAGGGCACCAGAGGGCGAGGAAGGTCACCCATGCGATGGACCGATCAGATAAAGTCTGCTGTGGGTGGTCCTTTGCATTAGTGCACCAGACTTGCGGCCGGAAGAGGGAAGTGGTGAATGCTTGTGAGGCGCATAACATCTGGCCTCAAAGACATTGATTCGTGATGACCACGACCGCTCTGCAAAGAGTGTAACGACGAAGAAGAAGAAAAGTAGATTTTTAAGAGATGAGTTAGTTGTTGACTCATCTTGAATAGTGGGAAAATAAATAAACTTTTACCCTCATATCTTCTACGTTTTTAAAAGCTATATGAGTTACAAGAATATTGTTTGTTTGTACACAAAACTATATCCCTAAGGTTAGTTTTGTAAGAAATCAGCAATGTTGCTTTACCAACAAACGCAGATAAACGGTTTGACGTTTTCGAAGCAGTTGAATAAATAATTAAGTACTATTTATACGTTTATTTCCAAGGTACGGAACCTTCCGCCACAGTGCGCGAATCTGACTCTCGTTCGCCGATTTAATATAAAGTCATAAATATTTTATAAAGCTGTCTTATTTGTCTATGTCAAACAACTTCACTGCTCTTCCTAGCGCTTGAAGGATGCAGTGAATCGCAATAGATACCCGTAGAATTCATGTATACAAACCTTATTATAACCGTCAGATGAACTCGAAAAAAATTTTTTGTTTTTAATTTCTTTCACACCTTTAATACACAAATTCACTGAACACTTGATTGACTATATTATCACTGTTTCAATTAAATTCATATTTTTAAAATCATTATATATTATAATTATTGACGTAATTACAATTACTTATTTGTTACGAAATAATCTTTTAATCCGATGTACGTGTTAACTAAATGAGGATGAAGATTGTACTGACCATAGATAATGTACTCTGTGGTACTGAGCAGCTTGTATTTGCTATGTACTTATAATGTATGAATTATCTATTCATTACGAAGTACAGTCAGGAAAGATAAAATACATAAGTACAATTAATTTATAGTGAAAACTTGTGTTTTGTTATTTTATGCAGGGCATAGTTTGGTACAACCTTCTTTTTTAATTCTAAAATAAGGTTTTTGTTAAATGCAAATATTATATACATAAGTAGCATTGTAAGCTACTTATGTACATGCACCTCTAACTTTTCGGAGTTATGTGCGTTTAAAAAAAATATATTTAAATATCACTTGCTTCAACGGTGAAGGAAAACATCGTGAGGAAACCTGCACGCCTGAGAGTTCTCCATAATGTTCTTCTGTTCACGCTGGCCATGTGCGGATTGGCATGAAGTCTGCCAATCCGCACATGGCCAGCGTGGTGGACTATGGCCAAACCCTTCTCATATTGAGAGGAGACCCGTGCTCTGTAGTGAGCCGGTAATGGGTTGTTCATGATGAAGTAGCTTTGTAAAGTAATTTATATGTGAAAAGGTTTTCACAGTCAGCTTTAGAGATCAAAGTGCAGGTTCATTCTATCTTCGTGAGGCACTTCCAATGTTCATGTCGCGCCTCGGACGCAGTTAGGAGGCCTCCATCATAGGCCCCCCCGTAGAGGGTCTATCTCAGCGGACGCCGCTGGCTGGATTGCGGTCGAGTGCACAAGTGTTCCCGTGACCCAAGTTTTAGTGGGTATTCTGGTCGCCAGTCTGGCCCCACATACCCTGTCGTCTCATATCTTAATATTTATTTACATTGTAGACAAATGAGCAGACATTAAATAACACTTGATATTAAGTGGGCAACGCCGCCCATGAAGATGCAGAACCAGGAGAACCACCGATGCGCTGCCGGCTGAACCCATCCTCATTGTATCTGATACTGTTCTGTTCCATCCCGTTCTCTTCCATTCCATTCAGTTCTGTTCGATTCTGTTCTAGATGATTCATACATTACAAGCTCTGTTCTTTTCTATTCTATTAGAGAAACCTTCAATATTCTAACTCTACCCGACCTTTTTTTTTGTCGTGCTGGAAAAGCTTTATAGCTACTTCCATCCCTTGGGCAGGACGGAGGTTATGTGTTATGACTCCCACTCATGGATGGTATACCCGAACTAAAAACCACCACGGCATGCCCCTCTCGCTGGTTTTACTGGACGCCCGGGGGACCCATTGTATACTTCCCGGTCGCAACTCTACCCGACCTAGAAACTGAACCCTGGACTTTGTGCATCTGAACTAAACATGGTAACCCTTAGAAAAACGAGACTGTTATTGTCAGGACGATATAATTAGGACCTAATGTACACATCGCCTTCGCAACATTACTGATTGCCCCTAATTTGTAAATATGCGAAATAAATTACATATACTAACAATGTGATTGTCTGACTATTCACTCCTTGACACATTCTTTTGTACGGAATTCATAATGATATTGATAGCTTTAGGAACAAATTAGCATAAATTATGTTAAATTTATGCTAAATCTTAGAAATAATTATGTCAATTAAAACTAATGCTAAAGTATGTCGAAGTTACATTGTCAAGCATTTTTTTCCCACTACAAGTTATCCCTTGACGACAATATTAACGGATGGTAAGTGATGATGCAGTCTAAGATGGTAGCGAGCTAACCTATTAGGGGTATGGTAAACCCATACTCCTAATTGGTTTCTACGCGACGTCGTGCCGGAACGCAAAATCGCTTGGCGACACGTCTTTTGTCCGACATTTTTACGATTGCCTCACGTAAAACATTTTGAGAACAAACTCGTTTCATATTAAAAAAATATTGCCTCCAATATAATTTCGTTCCTCACTTCCAAGTAAAATGTTTGCATAGGGGAACACGAGGCACTTTGTTACTAGCAATAAAGCTAACTTTATCACTGATTTTAACTCTTAACATAGTAAAGTTATCAATTGTTCAATGTAATGTCATATCAGAATATTATACATTATTAAATTTACAAAGTGATTTACAAGGTGATTTTAATTTTTAATAATTTTTAGTAATTATGGTTTATCGTTACTGCAATTTTTGTATTGGAATCAAACATAAAATACTTACTTTACAAGTGAAATTTTTCCTTGCTAGGCAATAATATTTCAGCGTAGGTCTGTCTCACTGCGTAGATGCTATCTAGATTATATGTGCCAAATTTTATTGGTGCAATAACTGACTCGAAATTAGGAAACTAACAAACAAAACGGCACTTCAAGTTGATATTGGGATGAATGTATGAAATATGCCTTTCAATTTAATTACTAGCCAGGCGTTAGAAGTGAGCTTTGTCAACCCTCGTATCTTGAAGGGCACTTTAACGGCTGAAATTAATAATAAATGTAATCCAAAATCTTAGATAGCAGATGGAATTTAGTAGTGCTGTCCTTTTCTTACTCTACCCTGTCGATAAGAATGGTGCAATATAATTCATTGTGCTATAATATATTCGATATTATTCCTTGTTGCTTACCCTCATTGTAGCAGCACGATGGGTCTAAACTCTACATCTCTCTCTCTCTCTTATGATTTATGTTATAATACTGCATATACGTCACAGCAGTGAGAATGATAATGTCGATGAAGCATCAAAACTTATTAGAGACTCTTTTTATGGCTTTGCACGGATTAGCCAATGTCAAGTTTATAGCAATGTAGAAGTTAGGGAGAAATGGCGGGAAACTTCGCACTCTGCGTACGCGGCTCCCTCAAACTTTTCCCAAATCAATACCTGTTAACCATTCAGAAAACTAGCCACTACACAAACGACACCAAAACTGTCCACAACACAACCAACACCAGTCCTTTTCAAAATTAGCCAACAAACATTAATTCAAGAAAAACGTGAAAAAACCGCGACCGCCATATACGTAGTCTCCCGCCTTTGTCTCAAAACTTAATATTAATCCTAATTAGGATAGATAAATAATTTTATCAACTATTAAGTCATATCAAATAGGAATGTACAAAGTACTACGAATTCGAAACATACAAGATGGGAATACAGATTAAATTGAGACGCGTTGGGAATTCCCGAGATCCAACAAAGTATCTCTGAAAATATCAATTGAAGTATTGTGTACGACGAGACCTGTGTGAATGCCTTTATTTATTTTTTATTCCACGTCAAGTTAACGCCTTATGATAATCTCTCCTGGTGGTAAATGATGGTAGGTAGTGAGCTAACCTGTTAGGAGTATGATAAACCCATAATCCCAAATAGTCTAAGTGACATGACGCTAAATCTCTTAGAGACACGTATTTGTCAGTAGCTGCAAATACCTGTGTACAAATACGTTCGGCCGTGGCTAGTTACTAAACTAGCAACAGCCGAAGCCTCCCCCCATACGCACCTTTAGAAAAACAATCACTAACACACCTAATATTAATTAACGTTACGTGATAAAAAAGTGAGAAAATACCATTACTGATTGTTATCTTATATAAAGTAATAAAATTGTCATAGAAACTTAAACCTTGTTTATGAATATCGCAAAACTGGCCATCATGTATATATGTATGCATTTATATGAATAAACTAAATGGAAGTTCAAAAATATGTCAATCAAAAGAACATGTCCGACATTAATCAGTTTTATACGAACTATTTTTCGATAGAGATGTTTTTGTAAAATTATTTTGAGTTCATTATCAATTTAGTTTGTAGATTTTATTTTTTATATTTTTATCACAGTGTTTCTGTCATAACCTGAAGGGTTTTAGATATAAATCATGCCAGAGTAAGTGGATTTAAATAATTTCTTGTTAATTCCTTATCGCTTTGTATTGGCCAAAAATGTATATCGTAGATGAGCCATCGCTTAATTTTATATTTATTTTGTCTATAATGAAATGAGTGAGCTCACTCATTTGTTATTAGTACATATCAAAGGTAGCTGTTATATAAACTACTAGTACAATGTACAAAGCTAAGCTACTAAAATGTCATGATCATCGGAAAGCGTAACAAAAGAAATCTCCATCCATCATGAAATGAGTGAGCTCACTCATTTGTTATTAGTTCATATCAAAGGTAGCTGTTATATAAACTACTAGTACAATGTACAAAGCTAAGCTACTAAAATGTCATGATCATCGGAAAGCGTAACAAAAGAAATCTCAGATGCCATTCATTTTATTTGTACTATAGAGATTATAAGAAACATACATGTTCACAGCATTAGCGGTAGGGATTTCAGCGGCGTTTCATTATCCCCTCGGGTGCCACATTTTTACTTAATTTTCTAGGCATAATCATCTATACACTTGGGTCACTGGTAATATAGGACACCGAGGTCAATAAAGCGAGCTTAGCTTACCTCTGACTTAAGAAACTGTTAAAACGAGACAGTCCTATGTCAGAAGACTGTCTCTTTTTAACTATCTTATGTCAGAGGTACGGCTAAGCGTTAAAGATCTCGATCTTAGAATTAATATGTTCGAATGTAAGAGAACCTAGGAGAAGTTCCGATAAAATACCTTCTTAATGATGTGACTCTATGGAATCTACAGTCACTTACGAACACGAAAATAATAAGCCATATATTTCCAACGATAATGTTGTTTGAACTCCACAGGTGTGTTCCATGCCCCGCGGCGGCAGCGTGCGCGCGATCGGCGGGCGTCAAATGCGGTCTTCAAGATGGCAAGCCCATGGATGGCAAGCAAGAGCAACCCTGCCCGTGTCGCTCGTGCTGCTGTGGCAAACCGCCTCTAGTTAAACCGGTATAAAAATATTATAATTAACATATTTAACATTTTCTAGCTGCGAAAATTATGAATGATAAATATTTAGGTTCGGAAGTTTCTTCTTATTTTATTTGTGTGATTTTCTTCGATGATTTCTGCAATCTTATAGAATAGCAATTCACTCACTTTAAAAATATATATTCTAGCTACGAAAATTATGATTGACAAATATTTAGGTTGGGATGTTTTTTCTTATTTTATTTGTGTGATTTTCTTCGATGATTTCTGCCATCTTATAGAATAGCAATTCACTCACTTTAAAAATATATATTCTAGCTACGAAAATTATGATTGACAAATATTTAGGTTGGGAAGTTTCTTCGCATTTTATTTGTGCGATTTTCTTCGACGATTTCTGTCATCCTATAGATTAGCAATTCACTCACTTTAAAAAAAACAGTTGTACGATTTATAATGTTCCTTTCAGTAAGCTCGTATGGCTTTTAAATATCGAGCTAATTCTTGCATGATTGCTCCACTTTTCAAAAATGGCGTCTATTTTACATGCTGAAGAGACATGCTGAGTGACCTAAATTATAGAGCTACTGAAAAATTGATTCGCTTCATACACTAAATCTCTTTATATATATATAAACACACCTATAAAATGTGTTCGTATTACTCACCCACTCACTCACACACACATCCACACTCATATGCACTCACTTACACACCCATCCAACCACTCATTTCTCACTCATGTATAAATGTGATTAAGTAAACTTTAAGGCACAATGCTTTATTTTATATTGCACTATTGGAAGAGACTGACCCCCAAGATACGGGCTATCCTAGTTTGGGGGTCAGAGTATAGTTTAAGAAATATTGTATTTAATTGAAATAAATTAATATTAAATAAATTATTATTATTATTTTACCCGTAACAGATCAAAGCTGGGTGCATCTTTGGCATACAAATTTCCGGATTAAACTATTTCAACGTTGTGCCACGTTTACTTTTAATATTCTTTTGATCAAAAAATTTCAGTGCTACAAGCAACCAAAGATACCGGACTCTTATGCCCCGCGCCGATGCTACATGAAACCGTCCGCTCCCATAGAGTCATGCACCACATACAAGCTGTCGTACCTCCCTGCCGACGGGTGCAAGAACCTACGAGGAGTGCCGAGAAAACCACTCCCGAACCTCGTGCCTAGCTGTGAGCCCATGGAGTCCAGTACAGTGCAGAAGGTAAGGTGTCAGAAAAAAGCAGGAAGAAGTATGGCACAATTTAGAACTGAACTTCCATATATAAAACCTTTCGCTTCTATTAAAATATTGGTACCAATTAAGAGCTTTGACTTCGGTAAAGTCGGATGATGAAAATACCTACGAGGGGTGCTGAAAAAACCCTCAAACCCTCACTGGAGAGGCGTAAAGAGTCTAGCTTCTCTTTTTGTGTTATGAGTAAGAAAGCCTGTACCCAATAGTATGACGATAAAAGTCTGAGTACTAGGTGCTAACCCATCATTAAGAGTTCCGGAACATCTGCGTATTCTAACAAGTTTTATTCATAAATAAAAACTATTTAACAGACATGGGCGTACACGGAATAGTTCATGGGTTAAAGGACCGAAATTGCTCTTTGCCCAAAGTTGCTCCATAGGTTTTATTTTTTTATTTATTTATTCTTTATTTGTACACCACAACAAAAATATAAATAACAAGAAAACAAAATAAAGAAGAAGCAGGATTCAAAAGGCGGCCTTATCGCTCAGTAGCGATCTCTACCAGGCAAACTTAGGATTAGGAAAAGTTAAAGAAGAAGAAAGTAGGTGGCATAATATACACAAAAAACCTACATACAAATAGCTAAATACTAATACCTAAACCAGATTACATAAATAACACAATATAGTAATAAATATTAAATAAATATACTAATATATACCTTATAATATATATATATAAAAAAATATATAAAAATAATAGTTGTCATTTTTGAGAAATATAATGAAACTTGACGGCACTTTTAGAAACAGTGAGGTTTTGGTGTGAAGAGCCCGTATTAAATGCACTATTTATAAGATGTTAGTTCAGACAAACGATACCGCTAGCTATTTGAAAGAGTGACTAAATAAGCAAACAGTATAATATATGGGCACTGGGAATCCTTAATATTACCATTGTGTGCTGATGATGTAGACGTGATGTGGTATGTGTCATGCACCATATTTATTTATTTGTTCTTTATTCCAGCTATCCTTTCTAGCCAATCCAGTGTGCGTAACGCAGGCGATCCGTCCATGTCACCATGACATGTGGGGTCAAGGTCCGATGCAGAACCTGACCACACAGCGACACGACTACGTTCCCAAGCCGTGTATACTGCGGGAAAACTTCAAACCAACCCCGAAGTTTCACAGCGTTGATCAGCCTTTTGAAAGTAGGCCCTGTTTTCTAAATGCTAAATGTAAAATTGTATCTACCTCGTTGAGGTACAGGTTAGAGCGTTCGACTGGGTATCACATTATTGGGTAGGTATTGAGCTGTTTGCAGGCGCACTAAGCTCTCTATTCCGGTTGCTATCACTGACATGTGATAATAAGTCGCTGTCAGGAAAGATCATCATCATCATGATCAACCCGGCTCACTACAGAGCACGGGTCTCCTCTCAATATGAGAAGGGTTTGGCCATAGTCCGCTTCGCTGGCCATGTGCGGATTGCCAGACTTCACACGCCTTTGAGAACATTATGGAGAACTCTCAGGCGTGCAGGTTTCCTCACGATGTTTTTCTTCACCGTTGAAGCAAGTGATATTTTATTTTTTTTAAAACGCACATAACTCCGAAAATTTAGAGGTGCCTGAATTCGAACCGCCGACCTCTGACTAGGAGGCTGACGCCCTAACCACTAGGCTATCACCGCTTCACCGCTGCTTTATAGGCATTGTAAGCAAGACCCAAACTAGGCATCAAAACCGAGGTATATTCTAACTATTTGCATTTCGGAGTAGTTTTATTAATTTTATCCAATCGGCTACTAGTTCCTAATGTATATAAAGATCTGCTTCAATTATGTCTTCAATATAAGCAAATAATAAAGCAGGCGTTACTTTGCGGAAGTTCATGATAAATAATAAACAGCAAGTATAATTTGAGAGGTGTTAACCCAACACTAACATTTGCAAATACCCCAGAATAATGTTTGTATGAAATAATATCGTAATGTTATTGTTTCCAGATCGTACTGTGAACAAGCTATCGTATTTGCCCCCCGAAAGGATCGAGGCCGTGAAGTCGTTTGCTCCGGTCCGCTGTTACGAGAAGCCTGCTGCTAAGATGGACGGCTGTACTACGCATAAAATGAGCTACATGCCCAATCAGGTACATATTAAAGAAAAACATTTTTTTTTAAATAACGTGTAAAAAACAAGAACTTAAATATTTTCATTCATTTGGCGTTCTCATATATAACTACAATTGAATCGTCCCAAAAAGTTACTTATTACATTAAAGCAACACACAATGTTTCTTTAAAGATTCTGCCAAAGGAGCCCTTGCCTTGGGCCTGTAAGGGTCAGTACGAGAAGCCCTGCCAAAAATTGGAACAGAACACTACTTATACCATGAGGTTAGTTTGGCTATCTAAAATACCACCAACCAAATAAATTCTTAAAAAAGCACAAGTACCTTTTGTTTTGTCGTAATTTCCTGGTGATATTGACGAAGATATGGAGTACCATATCTCCGAAAATCTGCAGTGAATTTCCTTTTGGAAAAGTGTATACCTTGTATATATGTTTTACTTGGCAAAGATCTGATAGAAATCATGAGCTCACCAATACCTACGTGAAAAAGAAAAAATTTGAGCACTATTAATATAGTGCTCAAATTTTTTCATGTAATCATGAATACTTCAGTTTTTTTCTTTCCACCAACCAATATTTGAAGCAGTATAGTGCTGTTTTGAACTTTTGTCCCTATTGAAAAGCATGAACTGTATGAATATTACGTTTGTTTACAGTTTTCTAGATTCGAAGAACGACTGTCGACGTCAAGCTATCTTGCCTTCAAGCTGTAATAATCCTGTCACATCATCTAAGAGATTTGAAACGCAGACAATCTACAAAAACAGGTACATACGCATTTAGATATCTCAGCAAGGAATAGGGTATGGTGTGTGGCCGCCGTAATCATCCTTGCCATCTTATCTTAAACCGTCATTAACCGTCTTGTTACATTCGCTATAGCGCTTCATTTTATGTGAAAATTACTACGAGCAGAACAGATTGTTATGAAGTTTACTATTTATGGTTGAGCCACGTTCAACTGAATCAGTTACTCCATGGAAAATCGAAGTCCACGGATCATTTCTACCACATATCGGTCTCTATCATCATACAACTGATTATAATCGTTATGAGATTATTAACCTGCCAGCAATCAGAAATCAGTTAGACAAGTAAGGTAACCCTGTAGAAGAAAAACAAGTTATATAATGAATAGAAGCAGGCGTTACTTTGCAGAAGTCCATGATAAACAATAAACAACTAGTATAATTTGCTATATTCCGCCGACAACTAACTTCACAAGCGAGAAAAGTAAGACTACTTTTCTTGCTTGTGAAGTCAACATCTCCTGAGAATGATCCGGTGTCGGGTCGAAACGTGCGTAGAGGTTCTAGTGGAAGATTTTGTGTGGTGTTATATTATACAAATCTCCCGGTTGTCGGCGGAATATAGCAAATTATACTTGCTGTTTATTGTTAAAAACAAGTTTCAATTTTGAGGATTTCATCTTAGCCCGTACGTAGCACTCACTTGAAAACTTTTTATAGATAACGTTGTTTAAAATACAAGATGAAAATATTTCGAAACAATAATATCGTGTTGAGAATAAATTAATTTATAAAACTTGTTCCGCCTAAGACTGGCATAATCCGAGACGTGCAAACGCACGCCTTAAATCACTCCGCTGAGGCATATTTACTGATATAGACATTATTACTTGTTGCTTACTTTCACAGCTTTTTGCCGGCATCGGTTCCTATTCCCTCGCCAGTGAAACCTTCACCAAACCTCGTGCCTTCCACAGCTCAAATGGAAGGAGATACAGTGCACAAGGTTTTTATATATACTCACTACTTGAGTTGACCACTATATTATTAATAAACGACAGTATATCTACATCTGGCTCACGAGGTTATCGCATTATGGTACTTGGAACCCGTTAATGGTTTAATCTCATAATTTGAGGAGACTTAGGTTCGCTCACAGCGAATATATAACTACCTCCTCAACTATCGCAATGTTCTTAAGCCGTCCGTTCTCCCTTGCCGGGGTTTAATTTCCGCCCAGTACATAATATATATTTTATTTTCTTTATTTGTACACCACATATTAATAGAAATAATAAGAAAAACAAAAATAAACAGGATACAAAAGGCGGCCTTATCGCTTAGAGCTCTGCCAGGCAACCTTAGGATTAGGAAAAAAGAAAGTAGAAGTTTTATGTAAGGTATATTTTAGTTTAGTTATATCTATGTAAGCAAATGTTCTAAAATTAGGCAATAACAGTGCTCTACTATCGACTGAGCAATAATTGGGCTGTGACATAGAGTGGTCAGTTACTACTGATCACAAATTGCTATAAGTTACGCGACATAGCTGTATGTCAGTAATCTTCAATGACATCGAACGAAAAGACGATTTCTGAGCCCTCATCTTGTAGAACGATGTAAACAATAAATGATTATATGATTTACACGTCGTATGTTACAAGGTCACTTCCTTAGTTGTCTTCGATGTCAACCTGGCTAGGCTACCATTAAACTACCAGCTTACCAGCATAGGATAAGGCTATTATGATATTAATATCCTTACGATTAAGGTTTACCTAAACGTTAAAAAATCTTGGTGTGAATTGCTTTCACTTTATTCTAATTATAATTAATTTTGACTTTAGGACAATACGTATATAGTGATGGCGCAAAAACACTGCTTTTTGAGGGTTTCTTTTTTTTGACGCGTTTGAAATCGTCTTAGCTTTAGTTTTAAGTTAAAAAAATTTAGTAATCACTATCATTTCACGAATTAAAATACTGCCTGTAATAAGTTTACATGAACAAAATCATTTTGATTTTGTCATGAAAAATATTAACATTCGTACGTGAAGACTTAGTCTGTCAATCCGCAAATGGCCAACGTGGTGGACTATGGCCAAACCCTTCTCATATTGAGAGGAGACCCGTGCTCTGTAGTGAGCCGGCAATGGGTTGATCATGTAGATGATGATGACGTGATGACTGATAAGAAAAACTGTTTGTAATGTCTGGGACCACGCATGTCAGTGAAAATACCCTGACCCATTATATTTCAGCTGTCGTTTCTGCCGAACCCCGTATGCGTAACGCAACCCATCCGTCCCTGTCACCACGACATGTGGGGTCAGGGGCCTATGCAGAACCTGACTACGCAACGGCATGACTACGTCCCCAAGCCCACCGCGATACGAGAGTCTTTCAAACCGCCACATAAATTCCACAACGTCGAACAGCCTTTTGAAAGTAAGATTTAATGTTTACTTTAAAGTTGAATTAGTAATCAGTACCACCCGGGTCTCTTATTCATGAGCTTGTTTGAAACTAGTCTGGCATACTCCGACGATAATACACGTCAGCCCAGCCGTGCTAAATAAAGAAATGAATACCATTAATGACAGTTTAAGTTCTTAAACTGTTTTGTGCGTTGGGATCCAGAATATGTCAAAAATTAAATCTCATTGAAAATTCATGTCCTCACTAAAAAAATTAGATCATAGTTTGTTTGCATGTAATGACGAGTGGATGTCGAAAAAAACTATTCGTCAATTTCTTCGTTTTTTCTATGGTAGATCAAAATTAAATTATATAGTAGAAATTCCCTTATGAATTAGTTGGTATAAATATCCTTTTGGGTATGTATGTTTTGTAAGCCGTAGCTTATTAATAGGGTCACCATTTACTGGTTATAAACTTTTCATCTTTCCCTTTTTTGCGCAATAAAACTGTTATATTTAAAAAAAGTTATGAGGCAAATATTGACTTAAGTAGTTTCAATACTTATTAAACACGTTTGCCTTTACAGATCGTACTGTGAACCGCATGTCATACCTCGACCCTGGACGCCAGAGTCTACCAGAATCCTATGCACCAAATAGATGTTACGAGAAACCCGCGGGTAAGGTTACTTGCCTACTGTAAAGGTTTAATAATAATATTTTTTACATATCCCAAGCGATAAGACATAAAACCTTCTTTGGCATAGTATTATAACCATTTACCTCTCGTTTTATCTTCAGCTAAAATGGAAAGTGACACAATCCACAAGATGTCCTTCCAGGCAGTCTGCGTTCCAATGCCACAGCGACCACCGTGGGCTTGCAAGGGCCAGTACCAGAAGCCCTGTCAAAAGGTACCTAAATCTTAGACTATGTGAGATATGATGATAACAAAAAAAAACCGTGTAAAGTTTCTTCTTCATATTAGACCTGAGCTCGTTTGGAACCCTTCTAGTTAACGAATGTAGTTATTATCATCACTTAACGAATTAAAATAATGAAAAGTATATAATATAACCGCTTGACATGATATGACAATTTCTGATTTTGATTTGATAATAGGGTATAATCATAACAAACCATTATATAATAATAAAAAAAAACTACAATATATAATAATTATACATTTGATTTAAAGCTAAATATTAATTTAATCATCAAAATATATTCATTTTGAGTGTTACATGCAAAGTCCATCATGTTGTTTTTTTACGGTGTGCAAATATTTGAAGATATAGGTAATTGGAATAACTCTACAATTTTATTTAATTCTCCAAAATTTATATTAAAAAAAAATTGAGAGGTGTCAAGGGACACCCGGATGGAACGAAGTTCGTTTTCGATTAATTAGTGAAGGAATTGTAATAAAATTTTATTTTATTTAAGTTATAATAATATTTTTTTTATTATTAACAAATATAATGTTATATAAACTGATATTGTAATATTAAAATATGATTTGTTTTTGAATTTATTAAAATTATGACGCGTACACTTGCTAAACACACAAAATGTGGAGATTATATTACGTTTGACTTGGTTAGCACAATAATAAAGAGAGGTTATAGTGCGTACTTGCTAAAAATACAAAAGCATTTATTATTATCTGTATATAATCTCTACTTACCTAACTCCATCAGCAATATCCGGAACTTGTGCAGAAACACTGTCAGGATTCATTATTATTATATTTTTTTATTATTTATTATTTACAAAAAAACCTGTCTACACTCAACAAAAATAATCGTCGCGACACCACACTGTTCATTGCGAAATAGAAATGAAAATATCTGGCTTGCTTTCTATAAGAGAGAGAGAGACAGACAGAGAAACATGCGACGCCAAACAAAAAGTGTCGTGACAACTTTTCGTAAGGATTTTTTCCGTCTAGCCCCCTTTCACAACGCGCGATAAGGAACTTCGTTCCAAAAAAAATTAGACAACAGATTAAAGGGGCTGTTGGAAGTAAGGCGTTAATACTTAATGGACAGGTTGTCAATGCGAGTTAAAATAATTTATAATTTGCATGCATACCTATTGTTATGTCCACAGTTGGAAGGCACGACAGTTTACCGCTCGTCCTTCCTGCCCCCAGGCGAAGACTGCACCGAGTATATGGACCCATGTTCGTACGGCGATTGCAAACGTATGTCAACATTGTAATAACTATTATGAGGCTGATGTGTCTGTAAGAGTGGTTTAATTTTTAATAAGAGTAGGGGTTCGCCTGTTTCTCGTCAACTTTTGCGGGTGCTGAGTCCTAGGTTTGCAAGCTTTTGTCATGTGGTTTATCAATTTACTCGGCATTCAACTTTGTTTCCGATATCCGTGCTAAAATATAAAACATGTAAACTTGTTCAAGCTATTCCCAAGCGATCTCGCTTAAAAAAATCTGATTCAGAACCTATAGTCCAAAGTCTTCAAAGTCTAACTTTTACATAAAAGTTAGTGTAGGGTTTATTCTACGATCTTGATTTGATACTGGTGCTGATAGAAGAGATGATAGGCTGATACGTGATAGTGGTGAAACTAAGTTCACCACTGGTACATATTAATTTAATGCACACATTTGATAATAATTACGAGCCTTTTATACTAAGTAAAATGCTGAATTGAGCAGTGCCGCAGCTGACAATATTAGCAATAAAAATACCTTGTACAGACTGTACAGTTAGCTTTTAACTGTCATATAAAGTTGTCATATTATTACGTTAATTGTTGTTTTTTAATTAGTCCTTTTGAGGACTGGCAAAGAACAGTGACCGTTAATTTAGTAACCTAACCTAGTGAAGGTTAGGTTAGGTCATTGTATTCTAAGGCTGTATAGCCTTTTTAAGCGTATTCATGTGTCACATTGTTTTCTTCCTATCAAGATGACAGATTACGCTAACATAAAGATTACGCTAACAAAATAAATATATTTGTTTTATTTTATTAATTTATGGATTTCTTATTGCGAGCTGTGTAATGTCTTCTTATCAGTAACAGCTCGCGAAGTGGTTCGTCTACTCTTAGTACTCAACTTACTAATTTAGGTTACCAACGCCCTGACTGAAGGGTTGCACAATTTTTTGTTTAAGTAAGCACGACTTAAAAACAATGCTAATTAAATAAATTTATTTGCAGCTTGCGATTGCGTTTGTCCATCTACATGCATAGCGACGGATCCCTGTGCGTGCACGTTCCCCAGAGCAGAGTGTTGCGGATAACCGTGTACCAATCACATTGGGAGTTCAAAATTCAAGTGAAAGGTACCTTTAACCTAAGATGACGTCGGCAGTGGCTATCGTCTATAATAGGGGTGGTTGTGACCTATTTTATCACTCGCCGCACATAAATTGTGAAATTCTACCTAACGTATTCAGTATATTGTAATATGCGGTAGACAATTTGCTGGAAAACGTGGGAATGTGATTTTTTTTTTGTTTTTGATAATTTTTGAGACATTGAGTAGAACTGTGTATGTATGACATGTTATAAAATAAATACAACTGACTTGAACACTTTTTGATATTTAAGAATTTATTATTATTTTTCTGTTGGTTAGCATTACTTTATAAATCTATTTTACGTAACTATAGTTATAAACTATCTTGTTACTAATAAAATGTTTACTGTTGTTTTACATACGGTTTTTTTTTTATTTTACCTACCTACCATCCGTTTTCTGAGACAAGACCGACCGAGTCCTATTTTATATCTGCCATATATCTTTTTCTATAATTATAACTTTTTTGTTATTTTTATTAATGTTTTACTATCTCTAATGTGACAACTATAGGACATTAGCGGTAAAATCCAATTTTTTTGTCTTTTAATGAAAAATGTCTATTTCATCATGAAACATTGCCTTTGAAAACTTTCGCTCTCCCTCAACGAAAATCTTCATAAAATCTTTCCTTAACACTTTACAATTTTTTTATAAAGCCGCCATACATCCGCTGTTTTTTTTTTTTAGAAATTTTTATCCAACCGAGATTATGAATGAATGAATTAAGTTTAATGGTAATATGTAAGGTTTCTAACTATACCTTATGCCTACATTAGAATCTGTTCAGCCATTTAATTACAGATCAATAAAGAAATACATAAACATAAACCCTGTAAGCATTCAGTTTTTTAAGCAGTAGGTACTTTTAAAAGCATAAGTAGGTACGCGATTACATCGGTTGCGTACCGAGTGCTGCATTTCCTTAAGTGGTAGGTCCCGAGTCGATTCTCGCCTCGAGTCTGGTGGGAGACTTTGACAACGACATTTTACCATCATTCGAGCAAACGACATAACGTCAAGCGATTAAACGTTCTGGTATGATGCAGAGTAGAAACCGATTAGGAAGATGGATTCAGCGGGCAACGCATCCGTGGCTCCTCTGGTGCTCCAGATTTTTACGAGCGTTGGTAATCACAACCCCAGCTGACTGGTGACCCATCTGTTGCCCACGAAGTAAATAAAAAAAAACATCGATGTCACATTTACTTTGAATTATTGGTAAAAAATAAAACAATGCGCTGATAATAAACGTTTATTGATTATTGAGTGAACGTTAGTGCAAATGTGAAAAACTATATTAATTAAGGTAAATTCGCACTACACCGTGCCCGTTACACATATAATGATAAACCCAGGTTGGTTATTGACCCCATTAGGATTTGGACCAACACTGAATCTTTATCATTAAAAAGGTAGGTAAGCATATTATTTCGTCAGAGTCAGAGCGTTTTCGTGCAAATCTTACACTAGATATACGACCGGGTATCATCACTCACCCCTTAACATAGGCATACAATTTCAGACTAGATTAGTTTGTTGAATTTGGTTTACATTGTATCATAACTTAGAACCTAATTAAACCGGACTGCCTTAGGCCTGCTAGCCTTTCTAATAGATACATTTTATGTCGAGGCGTGCACACTAGACAATGTGTTCCTCGCTCTCGCTGCCTAGTTGTACCCTGCCCGCACGTCACGTCATGACATTTAAATCTTATGTAAATCCTGCTTAATTTATAGTGTGGTAAATCTATTTCACTAAATTTAGTATATATTTTTATTTTATTTGAACTTTACTGCAAAACATAGAAATTACAGAACATACATTAAAATAACAAAATAAAAAGCAATTCGTCATTAATTACATGAAGTGATAATCAAAATCAGGACCTGCTATTAGGTCAAAAGTTAGTTGACAGGACAGGTCTTTGTCATGTCAAAGCCGGTTGGTTGCTGGTGGCAATATTTAGTGAAAGAAATGTTGAGAATAGTGTGCTTTGTATAGTTGCAATATTAATTTATTTTGGTCGCATTTTTTACACTAATGAAATATACGGTTTAACGAATACCAAACCAGATACTCTAAACTTCTCACCAGACATTTAATTGTCATAGATGACAAGTAATATGTTAAATAACACGTAGGGAGAAAGGCGGGAGACTTCGTATATGTGTACGCGTAGCTATCTAGTGAAAAAGTTTTATATTGTTAAAGATATCTTAATAAACAAAACACGGACACTTTTTCTGCTACATTTTGTATGGGACTTCTTATCTAGTATTAGTACTCATATACTGTTGATCAAATCCTTTCCATATCGGAACGAACGAACTGAGCAGAGCAAAAGTAGATTAAACAGATTCAACAAAATTCTTGATTAACTGTAGGATTTTTCATTTACATTTGTTTGAAGAGGTAAACTTCGCCAAATATTAATAAAGTGATAGAATACTTAATTAATAATTCAACCCAACTGTCTTAATTGTATTATTTATTAAAATCAAGAACTCTTGTTCTGCTCTGAAGCCTTAGTACAAGATTTGTACTCTCAATGGTACAGTCGATTTCGAGTATCGAAACACAACGTCAAAGTAAAATGGATGTTATGTTTTTCTATTAGAGGCGCAATTTCCGTATTACCTTTTTTTAGTTTACAATCATGTGCCAGCTGTGGACAAATTTGAGTTTTAAAACTAGGTATATTCGTTTCAATTTACTTTGTCGTTATTGTGTTTCAATATTCGAAAACGACTCTACCATTGAGAGCAAACAAATCTTATACTAAACATACTACTGCAGAGATCTCTAAATGTTACATTTCTCTCACAAACCTGAAATATTAATACTTAGTAACTAAAAATCTTGCAAATAGTCTGACACAGCAGATAGATTAACATTCATAAAAATAACTAGGCATATGGTACCTTAGAAAACAGCACAGTATTTATAAACATGAATAGATTTAAAACTAGCTAACTACCCTCATATAAAAAAGGCACAACTTTCCTATTTCTCTAATAGACATTTATAACTATACAAAATCAATAATCTATTAGATATAAATGCAAATAAACACATCACTGTTAGTTTGTATCTGTAGTAGTAAATAACTTGTTATACATAATACATTACAACAACAATATTCTAGCATTTTATAAAGAAACTTTTGTAAAAAATAATTTTACAACTTTTGAGTAAGTTCCCATTTTGGTGTCTGAATAGAAAATTGTTTTGAAGTAATATCAGCCTCACAGACTGACATAACAATTTCTAAATTTTAATATATAAAGTTGCAATAATTATTTTATCTGCAATAAAACTAGAACATATTATATATGGCAACAATGACAAATGAATATAATTGCATAACATTTTTTGTTTTTGTTTTATAAGGGTTCTGTACCCAAATAGTATTAAAAGGTTCTTATTAATGTTGACCAATAATAAATACTACATCTGTATTTCAGCAAGCTGTATTTCATAAGCTGTAATTGGTTGAAATTTATAAGTAGTATAGCAATTACCAACTGACAATAAAGTTGAAAATTTAATTGGTGTTTTGTACCAATACTATAATATCACACAGGAAACAAATTTTATACTGTATCAAAGTTGAGGCATATCACCATTAAGACACTATTGTCTACAAAAAGACATTTTTCTAATTATTTCTATTGTTCACAGGCTGACAGTCATTATTGTTTTTGTGAATTAAACTACAATTATACTCTGGCATTTTCATTTCCTTATTAATAATTATTTGTAAATTATAAAATCTTTATTCTGAAAATAGTGTCTGAATGGTGTTTCATCAAGTAAGTATTCAATTTTCAAGTATTTTACATTATGACAATCATGCAGAGTCCAAGTATCACTAACCTGGTTTTTATTTTGTTACACCACATAAACAATTATAAACTAAATGGTGGTCTTTCAGTGGTTTGATTTCCCCATATAATATTTTATAAATTTTGCCTTGCTGAACTAAACTCCATTTTTCAATTTAATATGCCAAATGTTTAATATTACACATTTTTGCAGCGAGCCTAAAAAGGCAATTGCTTTACAAATTTATATTACTTTAGTAAGAACCCATTTACATTGAAAGTTGGCTACTATCAGGTTGTTCATCAGGTAGTTCTGAGAGATCAAAGTGGTCCAACCAATAACAACTACTCTAATTCAATAATCTTTTCATTAATAATGTGCCCTCATTATATCATCCTTGACTTGATATGATCCCAGCAACTAATGCATAATAATACAATTCACTAACCAACTTACAGCATATCTCTAACATTTTCATTAGAAGTCTTTTCCCAAATTTGACCAGATCGATATAATCTGTAGATCTTATTGCTTACTAAGGTCTGCCCAAATTTAATCATGGCACCTTCAAATTTATGCTGAAATACTTGCATCTCAGTTTCATTGTAACCTTCTGGGCCAAACTTTTTATGATCTCTACACACAGTATACTTATGTGTTCCTAATAACTCCAGAGGTATACTTTTGCTATTAGTATTTAAATGAAAGAGATCATCAAATGATGTCATTGTGTCTAAATTCCTTATATTAATTGGTACCTTTTTTTGCTGCATCATGTAATAATGAGTCTTTTTCATAATATCTGGATAACCAATTTCAGCATTATCATCATCCATTTGATTAATGCAAAATAATAGTGGTTCCACAACATATGTTCTTATAGACCTTAATGGATCAAAATCGTCTAACATAGCTTTCAGGTTGGTATGTACTCTTGGTACTAAAAACTCATCCCATGATAGAATAACAACATGGCTGACTTTATTAGACTCTTCCTTATCATATCTAAAATGTCTATATAAGCAATCAAGCTCAATTGCATATCTTACAATCTCATAGGACTTTGAAAACACAAAAGGATAGTTTAATGGGAAAAATTGTATATCCCATTGAGTTATGTCAGTAGGAAACAAATTAAGTCTTCTTATGACATCTTCTGATATCATACTATCATATATTGTGAAATAATCAACTCCGATAATGTGGTGAAATACAAGAAATTCAATAAATGCATCCCTCGACACTATAGGCACTTGATTAGGAATCACACACACTGCCGGCTCTATATTGTTTATAAATCGAATGCTCCCACTTTCACGAACCTTTCTTTTGGTGTTAACTTGTATCACTTTATTGATTGGTGCATGCATAGGATTTATATTATAATCATTGACATAAAAGCTCACTCCTGATGGTTTTCCCATGTTTTTGCCAAGCGCACACTCAAAAATGTATAAACGGTGATTATTATCAGGTTCAGATGCCAGTTTGTAATTAAATCTGCCCGCTTTTGGTTTAGAGCTGTTTTCGAACCAAATGTTGCATCTAAAGTTCGGTGAGACGTTTGCTTTTCCGATGACTATAGTATTGATAACGTGAGCGTTTAAAGGCGTTAATTTTTCGTGTTTATAGTACGATCTTAAAAACGAGGAATAGGAATAAAAGTTTTCGTCAATTTGTTGGAATAAAGGCGGTGTTTCGCGTACTTCCATAGAAGAGTTGCGAAGTATTTCGGACAGCATGGTAGCATTAAAACCAGGCCCACAGAACTCCACTTCCGATAAACCCGGCTTTCCAAAGAAATTGAGAACTTCGAGAACATATCGAAGTCGATAGTACTCGTGGCGATAAATCAGAAGAGTTATTATACTCAAAAAACACACCACAACAAGAATCAGCTGATAGTATTTCCTCATGATGCTACCGGACGACTTCCGATGGGTCTTCATTTATGAATGCATTTATTATATTATTTGTAATTCATAAGTATTTCAACTCTTATAATATAGGTTTATCAGAACTTAGATTGAAAAAATCACTCATATTAAAAACAAATTCAGTATAAAATGGAAAAAAGTCAAGCGATCGTCATATTATGACAATAGTTAAAAGCACAGATACACAAAATCTTCCATATTTTATATGGAATAAAGATAGTACAGATTATTATGGGTTGGTTTAAGAAAAACTCAATAATAATTATATGAACGCAACCTCCAGAGTCATAACACAGAGTCAGAATTTTAGATTATATACGAAATATAGATACAGCCCCCATGTGGCCACATATAAAACAGCAATATAAAACTTCATTATAGCTATAATGTAAAATTTGCTCAAATGTGACAAAAAACCAAAGAAAAGGCCATGCTATGTATAATTATATAGAAAATAATAGTAGCTTAATATTCAGTATGTATTCTTTATTTAAACGGTTTTTATTATTTAATCTTTGAAGTACCAGTAAAGGGTACAAGCTGTAGATATAGCTTTTGCTGGATAGATATAGATTTTATCTGAATGTATTACAAACATTCTTCAAAAAGAATTGCTCTAATTAGGCAGGTCCTGAAATAAAGATGATGAAAAATTTCTAGGCTGGGTTTGTAATGGACTATTTGAGAGAGACTATTTTATTTCAATTATTAAATGTTGACGTTGATGTTCAACAGCTCCCATAAAATATGGAAAATAGGTACTTACGCATTTTCCGTAGTTGACTTAACACTTATAACTTGCAATATTTTACGTGCCGGTGCCGGTGCCTTTATATATATCAATGATAAAAATAAAAACTCTAAACAAAACCATAAGTAACACCTACTCGCTCAGAGTAGGTATATTGTTGCAGTGAATAATCAATGAGGATTTCATTACCTTGAAATAAAGTGCAGTTTTTGTACAAATATAGTTTTAACTTTTGCTTGCTGGCAAACATAAAAACGCACACACACACACACACACACGCGCGCAGTCATACATGCGCGCATGCGCGCTCACAACTAATTCATGTGTAATCTTTAAGCATATATATTTTTAATTTTAAGCTCCCACGGAGGTGGCGTTAATGTCTGTGACACAGTTTTTTCAACTAATACAGATGTTATCGTTCATTAAATTTAAGATTCCTCTGTAAATTTGAGACACAATAAAATTTTTTTTCATTTTCATTTTTTCATTTCGGGCCCACAAAATTAAATTTCATTAAGCTAATCAAATAATTTTGAACTAAAAAATATTACCATAACAAAATATGTATATTGATTTCCAGCTTGGATTAGTGTTTTTCTTATAACTACAAGCACACTTGATAACTGACATTGGTTACAAAGCAATATTTACATATCGTTTGTCGTATCGCTGTCGTTTGATCACTTCTGGGGTCTCACGTATATTTAAAGACTTACTATGTAAGCTAAAGATATATATACTAAATGCTCCGATGATTATTGATTGCAAAACTAATCAAAGCAATACTTTGTATGATGGCAATTCAAACAATCACGACTGCGTGAAGAGGAATTTATTATTGACTCTGTGAGATTATGTTAACAAAAAAAACCCGGCTAAGTTTGTTGCCTTCTTAGACCTTGCACGATGGGATCCCTCTTAGCTTTAGTTTTAACTTAACGAGTGTAGTTATCACCGTGAAACTGTGAAACTGAAACCAAAGCAATGTATGTAATATAAAAGACTGTGTAAGTGTCACTTATCATTCAATTTGTGTCAAATTTACAAATCTAATACGTGCCTCATTATAAAGATACCAGTCATAATTATTCCCCAGAATCCTCGTAACATAACTATGCGTTTTAGCTATAATAAGATGTGTAAAATAACAGGTGCCGAATTATTTTTCAAACTACCGATTAGAATCACTGAAAACCTGATTCTACATGAATTATGTAAAATACGTCACACAGTTTAAGTATAGGTACCTTTTTTTTCATACAAATTAGCCAATATCAAGTTTATAGTATTGGAGAGTGGCAGGAAACTTCTCACTCGGCGGACGCGGCTCCCTAACTACCTTTCGTATATTAATACATTAATTCCAGAAAAACTTGAAATAACCGCACCCGCCGAATACGAAGTCCCCGCCTTTCCGTATAGGTACCTAATCTTGTTCTTTTAGAATGTTGGTCATTAAGTCTACGTGACCCTTAGTCTGTGGATCAAACTTTTCCACAGACTGATAACACAAAGCGAAATGATATGCGAATGATATTGACTTTTTTCAAAATGACATTTCAACTTGTCATGATTTTCAGATCTGTCACTAATAATTGAGTTTTTCAGATCAACGTTGTTTGTATCCATTAATTAAATGTTAAAATAGCAACTATTATCAAAACTTTGTAGAATTTCTTCTAATATTATATTTTCAGAGTAATATTAGTATAAGTAGTAGCAAAATGCCTCCGAACAAGGAAGATATTTTGCGTCAATTTTGTGATGTTACCGGCGCAGACGACAACCGCAGTAAATTCTTCTTAGAATCTTCTAATTGGCAACTTGATGTGAGTATCCTCATAACGTTTGTTTAAAGATTCACAGCTTCGTATAACAGCACTACTAAATATTTTCTCCATTGTCGAAATATGTACAACCCTTTCACATCGCCATAGCCATACTTTAAGCAAATTCCCCTTAAACGAAAACACTTAAAGATGTAGATTTTTTATTATTCTTTTGAAATGCTGTGTGATATTCTATATCCAACATTGAAGATGTAAATGCTACTTAGCAACTTGCCTTATCATAGTAATTTGTAGATAACATTAAGGGCTGCTTAATTGTAGTTGTCATTTTTTAATTTCCATTGTGGATAGTATGAAATATCAAATGGTCATAAGATCATATGTAATTTTCTTGATGTTTTCTAAATTACTCTAATATCCTTTTGGAGAGAGAAAATAATGTTTAATAATTGATTAAAATCTATAATATGATTTGTTTCAGTATTTATGATATGGACATTAATAATTTATTCATAAAATCATTTTAGGTTGCACTATCAAGTTTCTATGAGCATGGAGGTAATATAGAGGAGGCAGCAAACACACAACCTTCAGCTCTCCCACAGCTCTCAGATAGTGATATGGAGTCCCCTCCACAATCACCTGGCCCTACTCAGAAGAAGGACAAAAAGAAGTCCACAAACCCACAATTTGCCACTTTGGCCTCATTGCAACAAGAGAGCTCTAGTGATGATGAGGGTGAGTTAATTTAATCCTGAATCCTTGTTTGGAATTTTTGTTAGCATGTCTCTTACACTGGATACAGTGTCAGTCGAGCTGCAATAAAAACCCTAGATAGAAAGGATAACACTTCTGCTCTAGTGAAATAATGTAGGATTCATTAAACTTGTTGAAAGAAACAAAAATAATAGCTAGGATTTCTCAGACATGAGGGAAATTAAGAAAACAAAACAAGGAACAAGTCAGTTGACTAGAAGAGGATAAACAAATCATGTCATAGAGTTGAACCAACAAAGTAATGGTACCAGGCGTAACTGGATACATCTGTAAAATATACATTGTTGATTGTTCATCCTGTCCTGAATGAGGTGAGGTGAAAATCAGCTTTCACATCTTAGCTGAGTGATAAGATGGGAATTGCAAGGCAGTGATAGTATAATTAAAGACCTATCATACTTATAAAAACAACTGGTAGGTTTCAGCGGGAGTATGTTGCTGGGACACTTGTGAAACATGTGTCTTTAACATGGGGTATAAAAGGTGGAATGTTTCTTATATATTATGACAAATTATTCTTATTTACACTATTTTATTTTTTAATATGTCAACCCTACTCTACTAGTGTACTGAAATCTGGGATTATAGGCATTATTTCTTATTATTTGATTGATTTATCCAGTAAGTAGGTGTAACTATGCATGTAAATCAAAATTATAGTTTTTTTTTTACAAAAATTTACCCAATTAAGGCATATTGTAAGCATTCAACCCTAATTATGGGATGTATGAAAATGATATGCAACTGTTTAATGTTAATGAGGATAGAAACATTGGGGACAAAGGGATAGTTACTGTAAAAATATATTTTAATTCTACTGTCACTACTAATTAACTTTTAATAATGTAGTCCAGCATCATTTACATGATTGCATAATACATATGTGTATTTTTGTATACATATTATTACCTGCTTAAAATATTTCATCCAATTATTATTAGTCACCAAATTATCTATGCTCAAATATTAAATTAAAAGACATACTGGATAATAAAGACTACTTTTCTATGGCAATGCTGCCATGACTTCACAACTTTATTTAGTGGTGTCTGTTGAATATTTGATAGTGTCGCAATTTGGATGGATAAATCAAAAAGAAGAGACAATACTTGATGTCTTTTGCTATACACCAACTTGTTCAAAAAAGGGTGAAAAGTCTAATTCAGAAAGATCTAGTGAATCTTATATGAAGGAACTTATTGAGACATTAGAAGAGATAGAAAGATTGAAAAAAGAGATAGATAAACTGTCAAAGGAAAATTCAAAATTAAAGGAAGAGTTAGGAAGATTAAACACAGAAGCAGGTCTGTGAATGTATGTCAAGTTATTAATAATTATACCCGATGACCTCAACTTCTCGTCCACATAGACTAAGGGTTTATAAAAAATTCTATTCTAAAATAAAAATTCCTTGAAGTTTGGCAAACAAGAGTTTTATCATCTAAGTATAATTCAGATTTTTACATATCCCGTCCAAACCATTTAATTGTTCCAGAATAAAAGCCTCACTTCTGAATTTCAGAAAAATTTCTTCTGTATTCTTGGCGTGAGGCTTCACCTCTATAATTAGTCTGATATATATATGATTACTAGCGGTGATAGCCTAGTGGTTAGAGCGTCAGCCTCCTAAACAGAGGTCGGCGGTTCGAATCCGGGCACGCACCTCTAACTTTTCGGAGTTATGTGCGTTTAAAAAAAATTAAAATATGACTTGCTTCAACGGTCAAGTAAAACATCGTGAGGAAACCTGCACATCTGAGAGTTCTCCATAATGTTCTCAAAGGTGTGTGAAGTCTGCCAATCCGTACATGGCCAGCGTGGTGGACTATGGTCAAATCTTTCTCATATTGAGAGGAGACCCGTGCTCTGTAGTGAGCCGGTAATGGGTTGATCATGATGACGATGATGATGATATATTAACCTTTCTGTTTTCTGTCAGCTCTTTAGCCCTTTGGCATTGTTTTAACTTTTACAACACAACTTTTAAAACATTCCACCATTTTTGGTTAGTTTTATAATTAGGGGAGAGCTTTTCTATCCTAGAATACACATGGTAGCCTTAAGTTAGTTTGGGCAAAATCTAAAAGCTGAAAAGTTTTTGTTTTATTATTTGTTTTTTTTTTAATTATGTCACTTGCAGCAAAAAGGCGAAACCTTTTGTCTTCCACATACCATAGTTTTAATTTAAAAATGTCTTTGTTTCAGGTGAAGCTTTCTACGCGGGAGGATCAGAAAGATCTGGACAACAGATATTGGGTCCAGGAAAAGGAAGGAAGGATATTATTTCAGAAATGTTCAAGAGCATTAGAGAGTGAGTTACATAAGAAGGATGTAGGCAGTTGGCATTTTGGACATTCATGATTTTTCATAAGGCATATTTATTTGCAATTACCCGGTTCAACTACTGCTGACAGTGGTTTGTTTTTTATTCCACTGCACGTTAATAGTTGACTGTATGGGTGGTAGGTGATGACTCAGCCTATGATGGCAGCAGTTTAACTTAGTATCAGAATGGCAGTTACAACCTAAAGCTTCCAACTATACATTAGAAATGCAGCCTCTGGCCAGTTATGGTGCAACCACCACTGCAATATCATCTGTCACTCAATACTAATATAGCATAGCGTAGCATCTATCTATGGAAACAGTGTAACCTGTTTGATATCTATGGGATCATTCAAGTATTACGTAACGCATTTTTTGAAGATTTTTTTTGACCATCCCTCCCCCCCTGTAACGGTGTGTAAACCCCCTCACCGCTGAGTGACGTAACATTTAAGTGACCATCTGTCACAATTATAGTTGAACAAAGTATGATACCTTTGTTATTGTATACGTCGTCGCAAAGGAGTTATTAACTTCATTCAGCGGCGCCAAGAACAACAAGAATTCAATAATTACCCACATTAGAACTCTTGATGATTTTGTTAACACAATTTAGACGGTAGCAATCAATTTTGTACAAGCATGCTCTGCTATAAATACGGGCAGTGGATGCCTTTCGTGGCATTCTAGCTCGAGACGTCGGAGTGTTTGGTCCTCTTAGTTATTGTTGCAATAAAAGTGTAATCCCGCATGTTGTGGTTTTAATTACTATGAGCGAAAGTAAGGATAATCGTGACGTCACTCTTACTAAAACCAACTCGGACGGCCTTCACTCGTCATATATATACATAACGCGTCGTTTAAATAATCACCCTCCCGCTCTTGTAACGCACCGTAAAGGTAAAGTTACAGAAGACCCCCCCCCCCCCCCTAAACCCCCAAAATTGCGTTACGTAATACTGGAATGCTCCCTATGGACTTTAGAAGAATAAAAATTACCACACTGTTATTCCCAATTTTAGCGGTCTAATAATTTTGCAGGCGCGGTGCAGTTGCATTTGATGAGGAGACATCATCAACGAGCCGCGGTCACGGAGGAGTGTTTGGTGGCGTTGGATACAGATTAGGTATCGTTTTCATTGTACAACTTTGAGGGACGCATTGATAGGCTCGAGACGATGACAATGATTTTGTGCTTCCAGGTCAAACAGCAGACGACCATGAACAGGTTACTCCGGGGAGGCAAGCGGGACAACAGGCAAGTTGAAAACTTTCACTGTCATTACACTGTAAACTCTATTTTTTTGTCTTATTTATTTGACGGCAATCAGAGAGCAGCTCGATCTAGTTATAAAATCATGTACGACAGACAAGAGAGTAGCATCGCCCCCTCTCTTTACGCAACACTAACTGACGTATGACGTAGGCGCGGGACGGCGCATTGCAATCGTTGCATGCGGTCGGTTCGGATCGGTGGTCGAGTCGCGGTAGTGCATAGTCGTACTTGGTGGAGCGTATAGTCTGCCCCTTTTAAATGACCGTACTTATAATTGTAATTCGGTTCTACAAAGAGTATCTGGTCTCTTTGTCGAAACTACCCACGTCTACCCAAATTACCGACGAAGAGGCGCCCCCGCCCCCGTCAGCCTATATATTAATATGTACTTGTCATTTTACGTAAACAATGCTTACACTTAATCAACCTTTGTTATTGTCAAGTCAACATCTCTTAAAGATATTCTATCGTGATAATCTTAAGATAATCGTGCGTTGTGAGCGAATTCTTCAAGCATCTGTGTGATGTGTAAACAGATTTATATAAATTATATATTGCATGTTGCAGATTTTCCATGTTATATGCGGGTTATAGCTATATAGATTCATATTCATTTAGTATGGGCTTCTGCAAAGTAACTGGTGCTTAATTACAATTTAACACACACACACACACACACACAAAGAAAAAATCGTTTTCAATAGGTCTGAGATCTTTTTGACTTCTGGCTCTTGCTTGGTGCTCTTAACATTTTTGTACAATAAGTCGGTGCCATTTTGTATATTTATTTGGCCTGCTGATACATGGTAGCATACACGGATATATCTAAGTAATAAGTTTTTAAGGGGTGATAGCCTAGTGGTTAGGGCGTCAGCCTCCTAGTCAGAGGTCGGCAGTTCGAATCCGAGCACGCACCTCTAACTTTTCGGAGTTATGTGCGTTTTTAAACAATTAAAATATCACTTGCTTCAACGGTGAAGGAAAACATCGTGAGGAAACCTGCACGCCTGAGAGTTCTCCATAATGTTCTCAAAGGCGTGTGAAGTCTGCCAATCCGCACATGGCCAGCGTGGTGGACTATGGTCAAACCCTTCTCATATTGAGAGGAGACCCGTGCTCTGTAGTGAGCCGGTAATGGGTTTATCATGATGATGATGAAGTTTTTAAGTCGATATGAGTTATGAACTAGCTTCAAAGTTATTTGGAGGGAAATAAACGTTCTCTATCTTAGCTCAATTGTTATAAACAATATTTCATTTATTCTGCAGGATAACCAGCCCCGTTCAGTCCGCCTGCAGTTGTATCGCGAGGGTTTCTCCGTGGACGGCGGCGAGCTGCGCCAGTACTCGGACCCGGATAACGCGGAGTTCCTCAACTGCATTCGGCGAGGGTACGTACCCTATAACTTATTACAAACCAGCCTAGTGGGAGATGGACTTGACGTACTAAGGACTACATACTAGAATGCAAATTGGATCATCTCATAGTTTTGGCATTATTTAGATCCAACCTAAAATACCACAAAATATACATGTTCCATCTATGAGTATAATAACAGCAGCAGAAATACAATCTGAGAGTTCAAATCTATTTCAATTCATCTTCTATTAAAGTTCCGTTAACTGGAACACAATAAAAACTTTACCTTGGCAACCATTGTGTATCAAATCTTTATTACTTTACCGTCTGAGCAAAAGAGATGTGATTTTTGTTTGACTGGAAGTTCTTACACAATATTGCATGCATCTGTTTTTTTTACACCTCTATATACTTTTTAATCCATAATCCATCAATGAAAACAAAAATGTTGAATATACTTCATTTATAATTCATAGTCTTCACTTATATATAGTGAGCCACCGGAAAAGAAACCTGGTTAAAATGTTTTCTGACATAAATTTTAAGCCCTCTCCTATCTATGAGAAAGGAAATAAGAAAAAAATCTAAGACCAACTTACCCGCATTACCCACATATTATCATCTTATTAAAAAACGAACATTCTAAAGTAATCATCATGATCAACCCATTACCGGCTCACTACAGAGCACGGGTCTCTTCTCAATACGAGAAGGGTTTGGCCACAGTCCACCACGCTAGCCATGTGCGGATTGGCAAACTTCACACGCCTTTGAGAACATTATGGAGAACTCTCAGGCGTGCAGGTTTCCTCACAATTTTTTCCTTCACCGTTGAAGCAAGTGATTTTTTTTTTAAACGCACATAACTCCTAAAAGTTAGAGGTGCGGGGCCCTGATTCGAACTGCCGACCTTAGGAGGCTGACGCCCTAACCACTAGGCTATCACCGCTTTGTAAAGTAATAATTAACTATTATAAGGTATTAGTACTGAGAACGAAGTTCACCGATATTTCTAGTCTTTTAAGCCTGGAATCGCCTATTCTGTGGTGTCGTAACCAAATTGTATCTGCAGGGAAATACCAGCTGAACTGTCGGGCAGAGGTGAGGTCAGACTGAGCCTGGAGGACAAGCGGCATGAGGACTGCGCCCGCGCCGCCGCGCCTCGACACCAGGCCTTCTCCGGCAAAGGACACTTGCTCGGAAGGTAAGTGTCATCATCATCATCATCAGTCAATGTGCCAATATTAGCGCAAATCATAGATTATAGATTATCGAAAGTAACCTCCATAATTTATCTATGAAACATTTTACTGAGGTTTGAAAAGCAGAGTATTCAATATTCCGTACGTTGAACACTCTGCTTTTGCGGGCTAAAGTTAGAGGTATAGTAAATCCATACTCCTAATTGTTTTCTATACTAAATCGCCTGGTGACAAATCTTTGTCAATAAGATGGTAAATAGCCACGGCTGAAGCCTCCCACCAGACCAGACTCGAGCCAGGAATCGAACCCAGTCCCGTTTCAGCCAACTTTATAATGCGATATCACGCGTGGTCAAGCCACGGAGATCGTCAATAATCTATTATTTGATGTTATTTATACTCAGACAAAATGTTACACAAATCATTTATGTTTTTTTTAAATATTATACACCAAAAGTTAGCCCTTGACGGCGTCTCACCTGATGATAAGTGAAGATGTCGTATTAGATGGTAGCGGGCTAACCTGTTAGGGGTATGGTAAACCCATACTCCTAATCCTACACGACATCGTGCCGGAACGCTAAATCGCTCTGTCAGTAGGGTGGTAACTAGCCTATTTCATCCGGTAAGTATACAACGGGTCGCCCGGGTGTCCAGTAAAACCTGCGAGAGGGACATGCCGTGGTGGTTTTTAGTTCGGGTATACCCCCCTTCGGGGGTGGGAGTTCAACATAAACTCTCTGCCGCCCAAGGGTACGGAGGTAGCTATAAAGCTTTTCCACCACGACAAAAAAAAGGGTGGTAACTAGCCACGGCTGAACCCTCCCACCAGACCTCCAACTTTATAATGCGACATAACGCGCTGTGCCATTGAGGTCGTCAAATGTTCTACGCACCTTTTTTCTGGGTGGTAATTATTGTTGGACGATATTGACGCAGCCCCACGCCGGCGACGGTCGGCGCCACGGTGGCGGTGGCGGCGTCGCCGGACGATCGCGCAGCCAATCAGCGCGCCGCACAGGCCGCCGTCGCGCTGGACGACGCCGCGCCAGCCACCACCGTGCAGGTACGTACCCACGTACCTACCCTATAACTATTTGAACATAGTTATGCTAAAGGGACCCCATCCCACATATAGCAAAATTAAAATATACCTAATGAATCAGTAAAAAAAATTAAATCATCATCATCACGATCAACCCATTACCGGCTCACTACAGAGCACGGGTCTCCTCTCAATATGAGAAAGGTTTGGCCATAGTCCACCACGCTGGTCATGTGCGGATTGGCAGACTTCACACGCCATTGAGAACATTATGGAGAACTCTCAGGCGTGCACGTTTCCTCACGATGTTTTCCTTCACCGTTGAAGCAAGTGATATTTTAATTTTTTTAAAACGCACATAACTCCGAAAAGTTAGAGGTGCGTGCCCGGATTCGCACCGCCGACCTCTGATTAGGAGGCTAACGTCCTAACCACTAGGCTATCACCGCTTCACTAGGCTATCACCAAAAAAATATACAAGTACCTATATGGCTTGTTTTTAAATCTATATATATAAAAGAAAGTCGTGTTAGTTACACTATTTATAAATCAAGAACGGCTGCACCGATTTGGCTGAAAATCGGTGGGGAGGTAGCTTAGAACCAGGAGACGGACATAGGATACTTTTATCCCGTCACATTTAGGAGTTTTTAAAAACCCCTAATCTACGCGGACGAAGTCGCATGATAGTCCTAAGTGTATATACATAATTTGTCTCATATATATATTTATCTTTGTATACCGTTGGCTTCCTATTAAATATATAAAAATTAATAAGCAAGCGAAGTAATACATATTTTAAATTTTATTCCACTCAAATATAGCCCTTGATAGCAATCTTACTGGTGCTAAATGATGATGCAGTAAGATGGTAGCGGGCTCAATTGTGAGTGGTCCGGTATATCCAGTCTTGCCTCGCCCAGTAGGATGACGTGTACGTACTGGGACTGGGCGAGCGTTGTCAGCCCGAAAGAGATGCCGATAGATGGCACTTTTCGATTCATACAAATTAACGTTGATCGCATGTATCGAATAAGGAGAAAATCGGAAGATTGCACTTTTCGATTCACACAAAATTATCGCATGTATCGAATAAGGAGAAAATTGGACAATTTTAACACCACAGCTTTGTCCCACAGTTCCGTTTGGCCGACGGCAGCCGTATCACCGGTCGGTTCAATCATACGCACACGGTCGCCGACCTCATACAGTACGTGTCCCGGGCCGAGCCGATCTACCAGCTGCAGCCGTTCGCGCTACTTACCAGCTTCCCTAGCAGCGAGCTCACGGACCCCACCGTGACCCTGGCACAGGCGAACCTGCTCAACACCACACTCTTGCAGCGGCTCAAGTAATGTGGTCACATCACACCTCTTACACCCATTGGATGTACTTTTCAGTTTCATGTGCGACACAAAATAAAGTGTTCATTTCACTCGGATAATCCCGATTTCAACATTCATTATTGGACTTAGTTATGCAATGAGGATTCAATCCAAATAAACATCAAAATTTAATTGTCAAACTTTTATCAGCGAAAAAAGATTCCAGGCATACTTCCGGATATTTATATCACCAAAAACCTTTATAATGACAGGCTTACTTTAAAAAAATCAAACAAACGTCACAAATCAAGCTTAATTTAACTTAACTTTCAACTCATCAGTTCTTGGATCCATTTGTATAACTATACCCAATTCTTAAACGTGATGGGAACATAAAATAATTTTTGAGTCAAAATTTAATAATATCTTTACAATTTTATTTTCGAAGGATTCGGTTTTTAATCTCTATAAGCACAATTATTATTTAGAGAGGTAAAAATTGACAGTACCACAGAAACAACCATATAAGTAAACAACCCTTTGGTTGGATAAGTTCTGGCATTGCTTAAAATAGTTGGAGCATCTAGGATAACGTATTTTATACTAATATTACATTTAATCATATGAATGTATTGTCTCAGAAGAGAATTTTTGAATATGATAGTGTTTTTTGAAACTGGCTATATATGACAATATTATTAGGTACAATGTATTGTGTAAAAGTATTTTCAACATTCAGTGGCCTATCTGTAGGGATCAAAAACTTTTTTTTTTATTATTAAATTCAATCTATAGGCATTGGAGTTAATTTTCCATTTGTGATAATTGAAATAAACTATAATTTTCTTCTTTAAAGAATTATTAGACATTGATTTATTGATTTAAAAATACATTTAAGTTCTGTGCGTGCTGTGTACAAAATCGAATCTTGGGTCGAAATTCCTTTTTGTAAATTTGTATCTCGAAATAATCTAGGAAAGTATGGATATAAGATACGATTGATATTTAATAGATCGCATTTATTCTTAAGTCCGTGATTGTTACACAGTAATCTGTAATAATTATAGTTGTGCAAATATATTATTTCTTAAATTGAATCTTGGTTTCATTCAATAATTCCATTTTATTTTTTTAACAACGCTATTTTGTGATCTTATCAAGCACAAAATAGAGTCGTGAAAATGAATAAATCATTTTATTTTATTTTCATTAAAAGGTTTACTAGTGATTTTTACATTTACTTACTCTATAGTTATATAATAATTTACATGCTTATTATGTGTAAAATCGTCTCGAAGTAAACAACATGCAGTTAAGTTACATTGCAATACAGCGATAGTTAGAAACAAAATGAAGTAATTTAATATTGTACATAATTTTAAACAATATTAAAGAAGAATATACCTAATAAAATATAGGTTAAAAATCTGGTAAGAGTAATGATTCTTACTCTTCCTAAGTTCATAGTGATCAATAATTTAAGTAACTAGTACTAAACTTAATTTTATCTATTTTGTACGTGTTAATAAATTGAGTAAATCGCTGATTAGCAACCCTCGAAAACTATTGAGTGAATTTGTATTTGTATCTATAGACCGACTTCGCTCATTGTAAAGTTTGCATAACCGAGGTAGGCGTGGCGGCACAAGCGGGGTAATAGCAGTAGAAAAATACGCGGGTATCGTCGCGGTACTCTGAAATTAATTTTACAGCAAACTCGGACAGTCAATTTAATTGCGTAGTAAATTTTAATTTGTAAAGGAACATGAGATCTAGCAAATTTCTTCCAGGGTCATAATTTTAAAATATTTGCGTCTGTCTTTATAGGATATAACTGTTTTGTGAATTCTTACCGAATACGATAGATGCCACATAAATCTCTTTTGGGCCCGCTCCAGTCTTGAATGATGGGTAGCATAGTGCGGGCGCCAAACTACACTACAGTAATCAAGATGACTGCGCCCAAGAGTGTTCTAAAGAATTATTGTCGTTTTAGTTTCTTTGAAGGTTCTACCTTGTCTGATTATAAAACCTAACATTTTTGAAGCTTTGGTAATGACATTTTCAATATGATTAAGGTATGTCAACTTTTTATCTAGCAAATCTACTCAATCAACCTTTTATCTAACTCCAAAATCCTTTATGATATCGACTTCATTTAATCCGTTGCCTTTTAAACTGTATTGCGTTGGTATGATTTTTTTTCGCGTACATTTTATGTGGAGACATTTTTTATGATCGAGCTGCATACCATTATTTGAGCACTTTATCTTTTAGTCTGTTGAGATCATTCTGTAGTAGAAGGGAATCAATCTGCTGGAGAACAAATAATTTTTGTAAATTTTAAATAGTCAGCATAAAGGTATTGTGTAGAGTGCTCAAAACAAGAGAATGAGTCTATGAGAATGAATACTAGTCCTGTGTAAAATCCTTACTACTTTATGGCTGCGAGACCCTGGAAAAACTGGCTGGGATTTATTAATCCATCGACGGATTTTTATTTTTTTGGCGATTTGGCCATTTAGGAATAAATTTAGTGTCCTGGGTATACCGATTGCCCGAATCTACCTTGTATGTGTCTAACTCCGGCTACATTTACGGTATAATTTAAAATAAAAAACCTCATATGTCTAGGTAAATGTTTATTTCTCATTCATCTAATCTAAATACACGCAGGTACTTAGCCCGCAAACTGACAGATCGTGTTAATGATAGTAAAACAACAAAAATAATAGATTAAAACTACATACAGGATCGGAATAAAACCTTAAAATACAGTCAATCAATAATACAAGGGATAAATGAGCAAATTTGAGCAATACATACAGTATTGTCGTTGCCACTATGATTAAGAAATCGAGGAGGGATTTCACTGCCCTGATTACATTTGGACGTTGACCTAATATCATAGAAAAACAAAATTGACGTTATATTCGTTATTTTGACTATGACTTAGAAGAGACAATGCCACAGTTTATTTACTAAACGCCCTGACACAATATCACAAATTACGCACGTTTGGAAAACCGATCTTATTTGAACATGTGTTTCGCATTGCTGCGAGTGGTAGCGTGAAATTTTTAGCATAGTACCCAACCCCGCAATCTCTACCCTCCGTCTTATGGCGTCAGGTGTGTTATGCCCCGTGCGTATACGGCTCGTGATGACCTATATTTAATTAGATTGGTTATAGGCTTCCTCTTAGATAGATCTATAAAGAAAGCTTAGCCTTAAGATACGTTGTATGTCCTACTAACTGTCTCGTTTTAACTGTATCTTAAGAGCTTAAAGCGATTTTTAGATCTCGACTTAACTCTTGATAATATTAAAATATAAGTTAACGTCCAAATGTAAAATAGACATACAACATAGGTTAAAATTTAAAAATTATGAAGATAGATTAAAGCTAACTTAAAATAAAGTTTAAATATTGCCACGAAACTTAAATACTTAAGAATCTAGGTTTAAGTACAAGATTATCACAAACATAAACCTACATCGAGTTGTCAGAGACAAAAATACTGTGATAGTCTTGCGAAAATATTTATTTATTGACTATTATTGAGACCTTGTGAATATTATCCATCAATATACAACTTTTTTACATAAAGTTTTATTAAAATTTAATAAAAGTGGAATAAAATTTACTATTTGTGTTTGTTTGTCCCTAGTGATCATTTTAAACGGTTCGTGTAACGTAATTGTGTCGATCAGTGGCACTTGTGTTCTCATGTAAAAGTTTACATTCCATACCAAAAAAAACTTTAATGTGAAGTTAGTTCACTTGATAAGTTACATGAGATGCTCTCAAACAATCCTGATTCTACAGTAGTCAGAATTACAAATGACAGCAACAGTTTGTTGTTATTTTAAAATTCTTAATTTCGTACACTTCAGATCGACAAAATTATGTAAAGCGAACTGTTTTTAGTTCCGAGTTTTAAAACGTTTTAATATTGCTATAACGTCATGGTAGCGCCGTATTTCCAGTCACGTGTACCTTCTCCCTCCAAAAACTTAAGGGACCTCGCGCCACAGACGTGTTTATGATTAAAACCTTATTCGCATAAACTGCATGGCCAAGTCTGCATCGACATCGATGGAAACAAATATATTAATAAAACGTATATTAACATTAAAATATTTGCATTTAATAAAAATTTGTAAAAGATTGTTTTCAATTGGAATGGACTTTTTTGTAATTTCCATTAAACTAATTACTAAATAATCGAAATTCCATTTAAACAAAATATTTTAATGTTTATAAATTTTGCTTAATGGAATTTCCATTATTTTCATATTATTTTTTCTTCAGTACAATAATGTCAGCAAGCCTATTCTGTAACTATTCTTACAGTTGCTAACTGGTGGCGGTCTGTCACTTTCATACAATATTTGCGATGAGTATTCGATGGGCGCTTCGCTATATTATGGGTTTTGTATGAAGTTTGTGTGCAGTTATATTTTCATTTGCATAATTGTCGTCAGAAAAACTGTCAACATAATAGGCACTGCTTTTGCACAGTCAAGACACTGTGGGTAAGGCGGGCGAGGTCCCTTAACTATGACTTTGTTTATACGACAAACTTATATAGATTTTCATAACTTTAGTTCTCTTTAAATCTATTTTCAAGATAAAGAAATAATTAACTTTTTATTTAGTATCAACATTCCTAATCTCTACAACAAGTATTCGAACTTTAGGGCCTCCAATTATCACAAACTTACAAACAAGTGAGCACGAATACTCACCGATTCAGTTGGCACATCTTGTTTGTACAAACCATCCACAACTCACCAATTCTATCAAGACAAATTAGGTCTTTATATTAAAGTCTGAACACTTGGAAACTTAAAAAATATGTAAGCAGACCTTTTTGGCAATACCATATATATATATATTGAAACCGTCCAAAACATACATTCGTATTTACTTTTCGGAGTTATTAGTTTCAAAATGAACAGACTTTTGTTTGCTGTCTTAAGCTAAATGCAATATTATGCTTATTTGTCTAATAGCAAAAATACCCAACGAGTAGAAGTTGTATCTTATAAGGAACGATTACAATAAATGCAACATCTCTGGCCGTTAATATGCCGATCACAATAAACTAAAATGTGATTATTAGCTTAATATACCTATATAGTTTATTACGATAAGAAATAATGACCCGATGTGTTATCTAACTTTGCCCTCTGACTAAAAAGCTGACCGTTAATCGTAAATGTGGCTTACTAGCGGAGTTTTAACACACCAACCAATGAGCGAAACGAATGCCAAAAGGTCAGCCAGTAAGCTAAGTATGACAAAACTGACCAATGAGCTTTTTTTTTATCCACTATAAGTTAGCCCTTGACGGCAATCTCACCTGATGGTAAGTGATGATGCAGTCTAAACTGGTAGCGGGCTAACCTGTTAGGGGCATGGTAAACCTACGCTCCTAATTGGTTTCTACGCGACATCATGCCGGAACGCCAATCACTTGGCGGCACGTCTTTGTCGGTAATGTGGTAACTAGCCACGGCCGAAGCCTCCGACCAGACCAGACTCGAGCCGGGAATCGAACCCAGGACCTCTAACTTTAAGATGCAACAGCGCACGCACTGCGCCACGGAGGTCTGACCCACATCGGTGACCATATAAAGATTTGTCAGCTCTTTAGTCTGGCGAAGAGGTTAACAACGATGAGTCAATATATAGTCTCAAAGCGATAGAATTATAAATATGAATGTCTAACTTTGTATACCAATAAAATATATTTTATTTAATCTATAGTGCACTCTGGAACGTCTACGTTACGGAAAAATAGAACATTTATTTTATTGTCATGATGTTTGTTGTCGTTTGATATTTTTCACCGACAATTACAATACAAAATTAATTTAATATTAAAATATCAAAACGTTTCTCTCTAATTAATAAATAGCGAAAAATGATGATGTAAAATTATTGCAATTTATATTTTAATTTAATATTCAAATAATTTCACTACAATATAATATCCAATTAAGACTAGCTAATGTCTACCCCAGAGCAAACAGATGTTTCGACTGACCTTCATTTGCTTTCTTTAATTATTGCCCAGTCTTATATGAAGTTCTCTTATCATTATGTCACAACATAGAAAAACCTTGATCTTACAGTTTTCCTCCCGCACTATTTTCACAAAAAATAATTGCTCCATCAATTTATAAACTTTTTTAATGACTTTTACGATCACATTACTGAAAGGTCACATTAGGCGAAAAATCAAAATTAATTATGCTTGATTGTATAATTGTTGTAATAGTTGTTTATATTAATCTTTGGCCTAACTGACTTTGTCAGCGACAATGGGCCAAATTTTCCTGATATTCTTGGCTAAAATACGCAATTTTGGCCAATGAAAATAATTTTAATAATTTACCAGAATGTTTTAAATACACTAGTAGCAGTTTTCACAGCTAGAAAAACTAATGTGCAGGTATCATCGAATCTTGACTTGTAAATCAGCATAGAATAAGGCGAAAGCAGACGATTCATTAACATCGCCCTGATTATTGCTACCATTGCTATTATTTATTCATCACTATCAAATAGATGAACCGTCTTATTGCGAAAATAGATATCCTACATATAATATATTCAAACATCAACATCAATATATATACATAATACGTAAGTTGTCCTTAATGAGACAATAGTTCAAAATATCACCACTCCCGAAGACTAAACAGTTTAAAAGGATTACAGTAAATGCACGAAAAATAGTTACAATAGTCTTCACGAGATTTTGTTAACAACAATATCAAAGTTTGTGAGAAAAACAACAATCGACTGCAGATATTCCGACAACAATTAGCGTAAGCTCCACGTCTACTAATATTCCGCTAGCGACCTTTTTAGTCCGTTAACGAAAATATCGCGGTCAGCATTTTTAGATGTAGATGGCCCCATATAACCCTGCATGCTATGATTTCATATGTAATTCAAAATTAGTGTAATTACACCCGAAACAGCAATGAAATTGCACTTCAGAGTACACATCATCGGTACTTAACTGGGTTTGTGCAGGTGTATGTAAAGCAAAGGTTCTCTGGAAAAGAACAGCATTGAAGTCAATTACGAGTACTTTACAAGCATCAAGTGTAATTCAACCTTGATACAATCTCCAGAAATGAGAAGGCGTTTCTCTATGGCGGAATATCTGCAACAATCTTAGAATAAATGCATAAGACTAGCAATTGTATGCCATAATCATAATGTATCCGTTCTTTACAAATATAATCATTTAACAAGCTCTCTTAATACATCATAGGGAATAATGGCAAACGCGATGTAAGCTATAAACGATATCATCATAGAACCGAATGATGAAATAATCTAGATCATCTACACATGTTTGTTTGTTTCGAAAGGGGCGTGCAGGGTGCACTCAGATTATCAACAAATCACGCCATAATTTTATCACATGTGCAGTTACTTGGAAATGTAATATTTTAAAACAAATATAAATAATGCAAAAGGGGACATCTGAATCTTCCTTACGTTAAGTCATTCTACGCAATATTTTATAACAAATGTTCTAGGCTCCAAGCCAGGAAGAGGTATTGCCCAAATCGAAATCGAGAAATCGAGCATACAACACTTCCAAAATTGATCTAAGTGCAGCCAAGGAATTCCCGCGTTATTCGGCTCAGCAATTAAAAAATGGCAACATTCCTTAACCAGGATATCCATTTCTAATTTCAAAATACAACCTTTTTATTCACCAGAAGGCTTTTATACCCTCCCTCTGAAGTTAATTCTTGCGGTGCCCTTGATGATGCCGATACGAGGGAACTATAACATTTATTATGCAAATATTTAACACAAACCTAACGTTTGGAACACTCGTTCATTAAAAGTTACTTTCAATACATTCGGCCATAAAATATCCTTCGTAACTTCGACAGTACGTAAGAGCCACTGTACGAGTAAATGTTTTGATTTGTAAAGTAAATTTAATATAATATAAAATACAAAATTTTTGGAATTATAATTTATATAATTTTGGAAGCATTAATCTCACTCAAACCACACAAAACATGCAATTGCCACTCTCAATAAAATAGTTTACGAGTTAAATACTTGATTATCGAATATAACATTCTATTACATACATTAAGTGATAAAATTTCAACATATTTACATTTATTATATATATTACAATAGTTACCTACATAATGACCGGTAGGATTACATATATGACCATGTTATTTATGTCGTTTCATTTTCTGACTTTTCAATATAATATTATTTCCTTAATTGGTCAACTAATCTATCCAAAAATAAGACTTGTTTGCTTTAGAAATTTAGACACGTTGCTAAAATATTTACAGAATATAATATAAACGAAATAGGATAATTTCTATTTATGTCAAGAATCTATTTTCTGCCTTTGGTCGGTCTCATATACAAATAATATTTCTGATTCTTTACCGATTGTACACAAATCATAAAAAAATTGTCGCATCCTTTTGTACAAGACATTAGGTAAGAGATGCCATTATATTAAGATATATCAGTTTATGATTTGTGTACCGAATGTACCGGTGTATAAAATATAAATATTTCAATGAAAATAGTGTCTATTTTTTTTATCAAAATGCAAGTGGTTATTTTTAAAATGTAAAACTTTGTGTGGTAGAAATATAATTATACTCTCTTAAAAAACGCGTGCATGCAAAATGTGTTGTAAATAGATTAAATATTGTTCTATTAGATTTTGCTATTTTGATCATTGTTTATATACTGAATTACTGTGTTCCGTTTAAAATTATATTCATGCTATGGTGAATTGAAATAAATTTCAAAAACTAATTTAAACGGTACATACTCGTATCATGACTCAAAAAGTAGATAAAGGTTTACCGTAGTCTCTAATACCAAGGTCAACGATATGCATTTCAAACTATATAGACTTCCAAACAACTATTATTTGCTTTCGAAACATTAAGAAGAATCTGTATTGTTTAACGATGTTCAAGATTCCAGCATTATTGGTTAATGCTTGTCTAAATCACTTTAAGTCAATGATTAGTTAATGTTGAGCTTGCTTAGAAAATGATTTTTTCAGTGTTTGCTTGAAATTAATCAAGCATGTGTGTAATATTCCAAGTACTTCACTAACAAGGTTACCTACGATTTCTTGTAAGATTAAAAGTTTCAACATATGTAATTTAGTGCTTGTGGGTTCAGAACTATTGCAAAATGCCGCAAAGTTACTCTGTTTCTATGCAATATTAATATACTAATAGGTAAAGATGATATCTTTGTCATTAGAATAGCAATGAGTGTGATGCGGTAAGAAACCCTTGCGAAGGTTCTATTATAATATAATACGCATGCTCGGGTAGAGTGACACCCTACCATTTTGAACCGAAAGTTGGCCGTTACTCCGTCACCCGAAACATACCCGAAAAGGGTTCAGACGGTCGGTCGTATAAAATATGCCAAAACCAAAACAAATTCTTCAAGTTTAAATGTCTTGACATGAGCAAGAGGAAGGTTAAAATATATAGACAATATATACCAATTTACTGATTAGTATGACACAAAATCTATTAATATTTAATTAACTACATAATAGTAACATAGCTTTTATATGCTTAGATATGAAAACTTCCCAAGATAGCGTCCATTTAATTTATATACGACGCGTATATATGTATCATTTGTTTAAAACCCCTAGTCTACGTCAAACTTCAATTGAATACTCAACAAGATATTATTTACAATAATTTCATCAAACACTAATTGTCATAACAATTTCCTAAAAATAAAATTCTACAATGTAAGTTAAGATTGCTCTATTTTTTTTTAATTGAAGGGTACTTGAAAATATTAAAGACATAGAACTTATATTATGATTTATGTGATATTCATATGAACAGTATTTTAGCAATTAACTCATGTATACCCCATAGCTACTTCGATAGGTTCTATTCAAGTTTTGACATGTGGAAAAATCTTTGTTTTAGGTAAATGTAGAAACGTGTATACAGACTGGCCTAACTCAGTCATGTCAATTTATAGTATTAAGTATATTATATTTATCCAGTACCTACTTAATAAAGTAGCAGAGATCGGATTACTTTAATTACAATTAGTTTTGAATGTATAAAGATAGTCGTATAACACAGAAACCAAGCCACCTACTTTAGTTAAAATTGCTCATTATTCTAAATACATCATATTTTAATCGTACATAATAATCGTCAATTTTAAATAACTTTATTTTTCACTTGACTAGGTAAGTATCGTATGATAAAGTATCATTAACATTTCCATATTAATCTTTATTAAAGAACACTTTATTGTATTACAAATGTAAGTCAAAATTTTTAGCTGGTAGTGTTGTAGGAACTGCAAAGTTAAAATAGTGGAAAAATATGATTTATCATAAGTATTTTTAAATAATAAAGAAATAAAAATAGATGTCGAGTTAAGCTGCAATATGCATTCAAGGAATAGTAGTGTAACAATTTTAGAAAAATTTCGATTACATATCTTCTTAAATCGTATCTTCTAATGTTCAATTTATTCATTAACATGTTGGTAAAATAAATATCAGCTGAGGAGAAATTAAACACGTTTTAATTAATATTTTAGTAGACTACAATAACATGTATAGATATAGAACAGTAGACGTAGAATATTAACTGTATTCAAATTTTAATTAATTTGATCATAAAACCAAGTCACCTGAGTCCAGTAAGACTACTGGATCTAAAACGCTTCGACATTAATGTCAAATATGATCAAATTAACCCCAATTTAATTGTATCAATATTATATATAGTTTTAAACGTTAGGCTACGATAACAATTTTGATTACTTTTAAAATTCGTCTTTGTATATTTATAGTTTAATAGTATAGTCTTTTTTGTAGGACAACTATTTTATCGTCGACAAAGGTTTACACTTTCACATCCACCACTAAATTCCGTAGCTTTTGGTCATTTTATATCCAGGGTATGTTGAGAAACAGTCATGTTTACTTTTATTTCATATAAATGATCGATTCCAATATAGATTTGATGCTTGCCATTGATCCATTTTGGCATTGACTCATGAGAGACCAATAAACAGGGCGAATTTTTCAGAGTATGCATCTATTTGAACCACTAACACTAGGCGATTGAAAGATTTAGTGTTTAAATTCCAAAAAAGTTTTATAAATTGACAATAATTGGAAATAATAATATTTCCAAGAATAATGAGAAAGAAAATTAATCATTTAATGACTGTCATTATCATCATCATTATTAGTTTTTAAAAAACTGCTCAAATACGGTGTTGTCCACTTACAAAAACACTTCGCGGGTCTAGTTTGTTTAAGATCTGATGCACATATTTCCTTCTTCGTGCCTTTTATCCCACATTATGAGATCGTCATTCACTGTGTCCAACCTTTTTTCATAGCCTCTTATCCGTACACGTCAATTCATTTAACATTTATCATAATGTGCTACGTTGTGATGAAAATTAATATTTGTTTTTTTTTTTTTAAACAAACCCGATCTCTATATGGTCGGTTAGATGCTAAACGACGCCCGTCTGAAAAACTTGCCCTGTATATTATTAATCTGTTAGCTTGGGAACATTATTGACAAACATCATATATCGAATAAGAAGTGCCTCGTACATAAAGCCCCCAATACCCAAACTATTTACGATCAATATTGCGAAAACGTTTACGTATCTCTATATTCCGTCGTGACGTATGCTATAAATTTTTGCATAACATTTTCCTATTGAGACAGTTCAGAATACCAATTCACACTTCGGACAAAGTACTTTCGGAACGTTCATTTGATTGATTTGATTTACTAATAACGACATAAATCAATTTTTATTCACTTATGAATCAATGTATCTTTAATAGCGTTCAAGTATTAATTTTTTTCATTACTACAATAATTTGAAAATCATATTACCTGCCTCCTCACATTCCAGCAAACAAAGATTACTATTATTCTAATTCCACCTATATTCTAGTGGACTGAGGTATATTAACTCACTCAACACATAAACACTCGATATGTCATGAAATATTCCGCTTGTAGAAGTATCAGGGAAATATAATCGTAGTATCTTCATCAATACGTCAGGATGTGGAAGTCATTAGATGAATCAATCAAATTGATTCATCTAATGACTTCCACATCCTGACGTTCCATCCATTCCACATAAAGTCATTCGAAATCAATTTTGCCAGAACATGAGTTGGCAGTGACATGCAACGGATTTTAGACCGGGTGACGTGTTTGTTATATGTGCATAAAAACACTACCTACATTATAGGCAGTGCTCATATGCATATACGCAGAGCACGCCACTTTTTATTCGTACTACCAAATGTGTGACAAAACCAGAAAATTATTATATTAAAAAGAAATGAGCTAAACAAAATATTTTGGGTGTTTGGTGGGAAGGGGCTTAAGAAATCCGGCACTCTCAGGAGCTCGTGTTGGCGCTGCGCGACCTTGCGTGTCAGAAGTATATGACTTCCTCCTCTGGCGCATGCGCGGGGGGTGCGACCGGCGGCACGGGCGCTACGAGGGGCGTGTCCGGCGACCGGACCCGGAATTTGTCCGGTAGCTTGGGGTATGTGTTTGTTCTGTTCATATAAAAAATAGGAGTTTTTAGTTCATCGAGGTTTCCCTTAAGTGATGTAGGGATGAAAAATGAATCTTTGAAACTATCGACTATCGACTACGCTTATTTAAGGTTTCTGTACTGAAATGTGTTACCTTGTGGCTTTATTGGTTACTTGCTGTTGCGAGGGCAATGGAGCGGGTGAACTGCCAGTGCGTGTGTGATGGATTACTAGGCCTTGCGTCTGTGAACACACTCAATACATTATTATAATAAAAACTTAACTTATAGTACAAAAGAAAAAGCAAATTCTTCAAACTGCTTACTCATTAAAAATTAAAGTTAGTCTTGAATATTTATTATTAGTAGCAGGTGAAAAACAGAGCTAAACGCCACTTCGCTTTAAAGCACAGAATCCTGTTGGACAAGTTTAGTTTCCCTTGAAGGGTGATCTGTAAAGTTATCCTGGTTCTCTGGCTACGCCATATAAACAAATCCCGTTATTACCCCAATACTACCCCAATCTCGACGCTAAATGTTATACCAGATGTTGTCGAATCAGCAGATTTGTTAAGAGGTTAACCAATATATTTAAAGTCGCGCCAAAGCATTGGTCTGGATAAAAAGGGTGGGAACTTTCGGTAGCAGCTGATTACAATCCTACCCATATAAAATCCGGAATATCATGCTATTAGCGACCCAGTAAGAGATGTCACGCAGATATCAAATGAGGTTACGGGGTTTTCTCATTTGCCATTGTGATAGCAATCATATATCTATAGAGTTGATATAAACGTTACAAATATAAAAACCAAATTTAAGTGAACAATTATTTGATGCTGATAAAAAAAAAACATGCTGTTACACCAAAAGCCGAACAGACGAAATGGTTGTACAATAAATAGATATTCATAGTGTTTAGAGAGAGAGGAGTACCATAAGCCACAATATTTACATTTGACTACTTTAACTACAGCCAAATCACAATGCACTGGTGGAATACGAATTTAAGAACGAAAAGCACACGTAGCGAAAGTTGACCCACTAGTTTTAGGTTCAGCGTGTGCAGTTATTTTTTATGCGAGGTTACAAAATCTTTTTCGGTGATTAATCAGTCCATAGAATTGTTTTAGGGGCCCGAACCTCACCATCGTACAGAACTATTTTTAAAGGGCCATCTTGCTGGCTGTCTGTCCATCTCTCTAACCATCCGTCCATGTACGACTAGTAGTGAATATAAGGTACCAAATAAAACATTTATTAGCCTCCCTAAAGTGAGTCAACAGAGGTCAACCTAAAGTCAATGGTCAATTATTGCTAAAAATAAATAGTTTCTAATTAAACGCAAAAAAAAGGATAACGGCTTCCAAAGCATTTTTCATTTTACTGACTGACTGCATTACGAGTATAAACCTTAAGCGTGCTTTCCAATTACCTAAAACATTGCAAGATTACAGTGATTGGTTTTAGGCACGAGGCTTCAAGCACAAATTATGAGAAAAGAATCCGAAATCAGCGAAGCAAGAATGTGCAAGAAAAATCAATTATATTACTTCACATATTGTCAGCAATGTGCCTCTTTATTTTATAGTCTAATTTGTAAACTTTGCAGATGCCAACTACAGAATGTGAGATATCCTTAAATTAATATTCCACTATAACGTTATCTTAACCATGTAAGTGTAGGCGATATCAACAATCTACAAACATCAATACTCGTATTTACTTACATAAAAATATCATATTTAGATGTTAAAATACATTTGGATACTCCGCGTCCTGCAAAACAACCATTTAATCTGTTTCAAGCATTTACTTGCCGGAATATATATACAAATATCTTTTGGATTGATCCATATTAGCTCATTATAACCATGACGGCTGGCTAAAATCTAAGTATTCTCAATCTAGCCTATTGTTCTATTTAAGGAAACAACAAATAATTCGTTCGTTGTTTTTGGGAGAGAAGCATAACCGCCTTTCCAAGCGTGTATAGTGTCCCAAATTTCACATGAATCCGTTCAGATAACTTTGCGTGATTGAGCAATACTGGGTATGGACTGAAGCGACAATGTTCGTCGCGGTTGGACGCATATCGGTTGTCATTGGTGATTGGACAGTTGTGGTTGATTCAGCGAAACAATACGAATGCAAGTCAAACTCCGTTAGCCTTCGGCAGTGCCCCTTCGCTTGTCAGTTCATCAAACAATAGTCGATTCAGCGCTCGTGACGCGACGTGATTAGACGTTGTGATGGTAATAATACCCAGATTCTTCTATGGTACCACTAAACGTTCTTCATTTTGAAATTTAAAGACAAAAGAACAATACGCAGACTGTTACCGATTACGTATCTAATTAGTCGCAGAACCCTAGAAGGGATTACGTTTTTAATTCAAAATATATCCCCTTCGTTCGTTACATCGCTAACAATTTTTTTGAAAACTAACACTTTTAATTACTACTAATTACCGACCGACCGATGTTTAGTTGCCAGAAGTAGGGTTGACTGTTTTGCAGAAGAATGAATAGATGTTCCATGACGATCGAAGATTGAAATTTTCATTGATGAAAAAAGCTTCGTCACAAGTTTCTTTATATCAAACATTAACTGCCGTTGGCGTGTATCCGCAAACTCAAAATGTAGCCGTTGGATTGTCTTAAATTTATTACACAACTTTTCATCCCTATGTTTCTACCCGAACGCGTATGAATAATGAGCTGAGACGAGTATAGCTGGTTTTTTTCAAAATCCAAGCACACGTTCTGAGCGTGCAAACATCATATAAAGGCTAACTAAGGTGCTAAGGCGGTGGCTTACCTCGCAAGGTGACTCGTGTAGGCGGTGGTATCCCGGCGGCGGCTGCTGACCCTTACCACTCGCGAGCTTCAACGGTAACTGTTGCTTCACCATTTGCTGACGGAGAAAAACAACAGTGGGATCTATTCTATTAAATGGTAACAGAACATGGAAAAATAATTTAGATACCGTTATTTAAGTTAACTTGATGCATTACTTAATTAACGATGACCACTTCGGTCGTGCTTGGGAGCCAAAATTAGATTGTTGTCTGGTTTACCCGAAAAATATGAGGTTCTCGTGTGGGATATATTAATTTGATCAGGCCGCTAGGTTTATCATATACCCGGGCGTTGGATACGAGGATCTGTCCAACACCCAGGAGTTAGGTCCTCGAGCTGGAAGACGCACCCTGTGCTCCTGGTGCGTCTTATGGCGTTCAATTGGGGGGCATCTGATATTGCCCCCGAGTTGGCACCGTCCTAAGGACGGACTCTGCCGGCCTGGTTGCGGTTGTGTGCGCGAGCGAAACCCGTGACCCAGCCACCAGGCGGCGGGAAAGGATATGCACCGTGGGGGTTTAGTCAGTAAGAGTCTGACATAACCGCCGCGTCTCCTCGGACGCGGGGTATCCATGAGGATTACCCACGTTAAAAAAAAAAAAAAAAAGGTTTATCATATACACATTTTATTTTCTCAAAGGCATTTCAGGGGTCTTTGAACCCTCACTCACGAGCCCACAGAATATTATACCGTGTAAACTTGAATGGCATGATATGCCCGCGTATCGTAAGCAACAATTTGAACTTCATATTTTGTCGTGGACTGGAGGTAAGTATGAAGGTCACACCGTCTGTGTTTCTCACCTGTATGGCAGGCGCTCGAACAGTGGCTCTGGTCTCATTCTGCGCAGACAGCAGCTGCGGCGGAGGCAGAGCCGCCCCACGCACGCTGCATGCACTGGTAGAAGATTCCGAGCCCGTTGAACCGCGGTTATCTAAAATATCGGTCTCATGTACGTTCGAACGCAGAACCACTTTTAGAGAAATAACGTTATGTTTTATTGATAAATATATAGATTAAACAAATGTAGATATTGGAAGTGGCATCTTAATAAGGTATCCAGACATATGAGGACCCATTGTCCAGATAAGCCAAATAGGGCTAGAGTTACACAAGGCGCTATAGAAGCATCTAAAGCAGGCACAAAATGGTTTGTAGGGCATATTTGAACAATGAATTGGAGCAGGTAGTTTGTTATGTTTATTTCCCTGAAATAGATAATTAATTCTGTATTCAATCCACACATCAACAAAGACATGCAAGATTTAACCAAAAAACTGAAAATTAGAAACCGTAGTATTAAGAAAAACTAACTTCTCCACTTAGGGTCTTTCCGTCGATTTGTATCACTAACGCTGGAATCAGGTGACAATGTACCCACGCTGGCTATTTCTTCTTGTGAACCACCTAAAAAGATATAAAATAATATATTTCAATTGCCTCTACTATTTCGGAAAATAAGTATAGAAAAAATTTATTTCATAAATAAAACAAGAGAATACTTGTTGTGAAAGCAATAATTTTTGGGATCACATCTCTTTTAATTTTGTTTTCGGTGTACCCGATTTTTTTTATTTTATTTTTTCTTTATAATTTATGAATCTCAATTGAACATTCTATCCCAAACTCAACGCTTTCAATTAAGGACCCTTAAATTGTAGTAAAAACTTGTCTTTCCAATTTAAGGTTTTGGTATGTTTAGTCTCCACTATCATCCCATTACCGGCGCACTACAGGCCGTCTCTTAGCGGAAGAGTAAGTTTTACTGTACAGTGTAACATGACCAGTGCGGATTTGTAGACTTTACACGCCTTTCAGAACATAATAGACAACTTTCATTTATGCAGGTATTTGATGATGTTTTCCTTCACTGTAAAACATCGTGTTTTTCATCGGTTCCTTTCCGCGTTATATTTAATAAATATTCTTAAATTAAAAAAAAAATCTTAAATTAAATTAAAAAAAAAACCATATTATCGGCTTATCTTTTGCGGGGCCGTCTTCGATTCCCGGCACGTACCTCTATAGAAGCGGTGTAAGAGTGGTTAAGTTTAGTAAGACGTACAAATCACTAATAACTAACCGTGCTGCTGGAGTCTCTCTAGCCGTCGATACAACCTCTCTCGTTGCTGTTCCACATCTTTTTGTTGTTCTTCTAATTCCTGGCGAGCCGCTTGGAGTTGCATTCGTTCTGAAAGATTTTTTTAATTTTTATTACTAATAATAGAAGTATTACTCCCGCCAAAATGTATTTAAAGCGCACGTTCCAAACAAAATACTAAGTGTGTTCTAGTATGCGTACGCGAGCTGTTACACCAGTTGTTCAATCAAATTAATTGGATTTAAGCAATAGACTACATTTAATGCTTTGAATAAAACTTAAAACGTTGTTGAGGATTATAGCAAATTGGGCTGTATAGATTTCCATAAATGATCTTCCTTTACTATTCGCCATATAGGAGCACTCACTTACTCACCGAGCAATGGGCACAGTTATGCTCGGGTTATCTCGACGTGATCAAAATAAGGAATAAGGATCTCCGTAGAAGAACGGGAGCTACTGACAAAATCGAGTTGCCAAGCTGAAGTTTTTTTTTATACACCACAAGTTAGCCCTTGACGGCATCTCACCTGATGGTAAGTGATAATGCGGTCTAAGATGGTAGCGGGCTAACCTGTTAGGGTATGGTAAACCCATACTCCTAATTGGTTTCTACGCGACATCGTGCCGGAACGCTAAATTGCTTGGCGACACATCTTTGGTACTTTGGTTTGACACGTTGTAGTAACTAGCCACGACCCAAGCCTCCTACCAGACCAGACTCGAGCCGGGAATCGAACCCAGGACCTTCAACTTTACAATGCGACACCTCGCGCACTGCGTTAATGTGGTAATGAGTGGGCCATTCCCACATCAGCTTCACCCGATGGAATTAGGTTTCCAACATACTGTAACGGCATCCTAGTAAAAGCAGCGCTGGTCATTCCCCAACTACGTGAACAGATAAAATTAAACGAGTTGCGGGAAGCTGAAAAAAAGCGGCCCAAGAATGTGGTGTGTAGGTGTGCGAAAAATTTACCTGAATCACGACTGATGATAATGATGTTAGTATACATATGTTTATGTAGGAGTGAACTCACCGTGTTCAAGGGCATCTCTGTCAGCAGCCCTCTGCGCCTCCCAGTTGGCTCTCTCAGCGGTTAGCCTTGCTTGGGCGTGCCGCAACTCCTCCAACTGCGCATCGTGAGCCCGTCCCGCCCCGCCCGCGCCTACCGACCGCCATGCACATACTTGCGCCTCGAGACTATGGACAAATGCAATCAAGTTATAAGGTAAGTAAGGTGCTTATCGCCTGTGATTTGTAAACTGAAATAAACGCTCTAGTCCTTTTATAAAATTGTTGACCACAATCTATTAATTATTTGTGTCTATCATCAATCGTTAGTTTAGAACATACACTTATCAGTGACTAACAAAGAATACTCTTTAAGTCCAGAAAAGTATAGCAGGCTCTACAGGAAAAAAGCTAGCTTGTGGCAAAATGGTTGATCAAGGTCCCACCTGTGTATAGTAGTGAGCTGTTGCCAAACGATGCAAGCAAGCGTGTATATGGCGTGCTGCAACTTCAGAGCCGCGTCGGCCTCGTCGCGTCCTCGTGTCGGGTCGCTGGGTTCACCCTCGCGTGCTTCAGTCGGCGGGTCGGACGCTGACATGCGGACTGTTACACCTGAGAGGGATAAATGTGATTAGAACCGCGCGGAAATGCAATGCAAGGTATGTGTGGATGACATGTTTGATACTCTAGTTTTTTCGTTTATAGATTAGCTTGGAAGCCATTACACCTAAAAGTAAGTAATAATGGAGCCTAGAGTAGAGTGAATTTTAAGGTATTCCGAGTATCATTGCGGTGTGTACTAGAAGCTTTGATTTCAAGTAACTGAATTTGTATGTGTACTTACCTATATCCTATTTAAGCTTTTATTTTTTTAATTCATTTTCAATTTAAATAGCATTCCATTAGAAACGGCTCGATGACTTATGTATTTGCAGGATGTTACTGCTCCACAGTCTACGCAACCATGATCCACACCGCATTGTGGCATAAAAACTGCATACAAAGTATAAACTCCACTCAGGCATTCGCCAACCCCTCTGATACTTTGCAAAACTGGGGCAAACTTATGGACGACAATGCCCAGAAGTTATTCTCAGCCGTATATAAATCGTTATAACTGCCATACAAATTAGCTCGCAACCATCTTACACTATTACTTACCAGCACAAAATACAAAAAAGGTCCTTGTAACTTATAACATACAGCACGATAAGGAATCAATGCTCTACCTCGATGCTGTTGCGCGTCGAAGCCAGCGAAGGTATCGGCACGTCGCGGCAACGCAGGGCTCTGGTAGGTCGCGGAATGCCGCTCGCCCGCCGAGCTGGTGCTTCGGCCAAGCGCCGCGCCGCCTGCGAGCTGCGCCCACCCGCTACTTGACGCTTCAAGAGCTTCCTAAAAAGTGTTACGTAATAAACAGTTGTCACACCGTTTTTTGTTGTTTATACCATCAAATATAAAGGCCGGAGCTATAGCGGATCTACGACGTCCCTACCAGCGTAGGAGTAACGGGGAAAGGTCTCAAGGCCATCAGGTTGTCCAATGTTTTGTGTATTCTTTGCTAGATAACGTCAAGCTACTCCAAGCAGAGCTCTTATAAGACTCTTTTAAGGGGAGGATGTATTGTCGATCTCGCACCGTACCTTACAGCTTCGGTAGGCCCCGACAAGAAGCATAAGCGACATCATTAGAATTGCTGGAAGATTGTGCACACAATTGTTTGAGCATTCTAGTTTAACTGCTTGAGCAGTGGAATAATTCGCAGATAATAAGAAATAAATAGTAGAGCGATCATCCGTATGCATAAACTAAGGAAAGCTTATGCCTAAGGCAAACTAAAATGAACCTGCGTCACCACTCCTTGAAAATCAAATTCTCAAGTAGTTGAATGTATAGGCGAAGGTACACCTGAGTCCTCAATACAGTTGAATTTTACCTTAACGACTTTGCAGACTTCTTGCCAGAGTGTGTGCGTATCCGGGGACGGTGCCGCTAGACGCACGTAGTCCGGGAACACCAGCCCGCCCGGGAACATCGACGAAACACCTAGAACCCCAGTACCATTCATGAGACAAATTGTATAATAACTTATAATTAAGTATTGGCTCCCATTTATATTTTAGCGAAACTATCGTGGTAAATAAAGGTTAATTTGTAATCTATATGCCAAATTTATTAATCTAAACTTGACAACGTTCGCTCATGTACCATGTACAGTCTCACTATCAAATTCTATAAGTATCAAAAATTTAATTGAATACCAGTGTTGGGTACATCCAACGTTGACGATCCAGTGTGTCCAACCATCTTCATATGCAATGCCATTTTCTCTTCAAGAAGCTGCGCGTGCTCACGGTCCTTTGCTCTTAGAGCCTCTAGTGGTACCAAATAGAAAGAAAAATTAATTTATTTTAATACTTCAGAATTCCGTTTTTTTGTTACATGTTTTAATACAATGATGAATTTTTGTCAAGTTTGTTTAAATTATAAAAACTCACACATGATGAGAAAATTACTTGTAATATTATTTGCTTTTATTAATAATTTTAATAATATCGTAATTGGTTAGAAAAAAAGAAGTTTAATCCGCCATCACTTAATGATGTACTAAGCTGTAGTATCCCTAATCGCGTACTAAATTGACAGTTCTAAATAGTAGTAGTGATGATTTTTTTGTAGAACTTAGTTGATGTTTCATAATCGTCATTTTAACCGAAGAACACTTGTGGAAATAAATTGTGTTTATATACATAAATTTATTATTAATGTAGTCGGGACTAACAGTGTCAATGTGTAGAACGGGAATAAATAAAATTATATTAAAAAATGTGCAACAAAGTCAAGAGATATAATAAAGGTAAGTATAAAATGACGAAATGGGATTTCTTAACACTTCATTATAATTATGTGTTCAGGTTTGATCGATAAACTTACCAGCTAAGGGGATATATCTACAAATAGAACGCTATCGAAGAAGAAACATATATGGGTTAACACTATCATCGCTTAATGCAGTATTATTATAAAAAACAGTTTTAATAAAATTAAATAACGGTGAACCATATTATAACGTAGGATGACTTCGAAATTATTTTAATTTTTTTTTTTTTATTAAAATAAGACTGCTTAAAGCAATAGTGATCTGCCACCTTAACCTTAGTATAAGATTTATACTCTCCCAGGCGTAAGGACGATATTGAGTAACGAAACTTTACAAAGTCAATGAATTATGGAACTTTTAACTGCGTTTTAGAGATAGAGCTTCTGGGGGAGCGTTTGTTTAATCAAAACCGAAGAAAAGGGTTTTCAACTCTGAAACGAGCAACAACAGAACATATTGAAGTAGGGATGCAAATCTTTTGTTGCGTCAAGCTTGGATTTTGTTTCAATCAGTTTTTCGGCTCTGGGCTGTAAGTAGTGTTCCAAATATAGTATAGAAGTAATGAAATCTCTGGAGTTGTACGTTGTTATGTGAAAATCTCTGGAAGATGCTCCAGTGTCGAAACTAATCGGTGATATCAAAAATAGTTTAAAAATGTATAAGAATTACTTAGAAAAATATTTATGTATGTAAAAAAATCGTTGCGCGGAGTATATAAATATAATCTATCAGATTTCGTTTACAATTTTCCATTTATTTTGCATAATATATTTGTGTCAATGAGTTCAGAGAGTTTAGTCTTGGGGATTTTTGTGTGACAAGGTGTTTACAAAATATTTAGAGAATATAAACAGATGGGGCCCATAATAGTTAATTGAACTAAATCAGATCGGAATTCAAATGGGGGAGCCATGCTGTCATGCGTAAGAGAACCTAGTTTACAAATAAATCTACCTTCGATGTGCCACCATGGAGTTTCGTCTGTGCAAAAATAATGACAATTATGATAGGGACCTCGCACACTACCCATCCGACTGACGTATGAGTGCAGTCTCTTAACCCAATAAAACTTGCACACGTGAATAAAATATTAGGCTCGGATTTCAGCATGACCATGCTAGGCGACCAAGGCTGCGCTAACGTAGCGCACGAAGTCCCTAAATAGATTACACATATAAACAAAAATTAAGTACGCAGTTCTTTTTTACAAGTAAATTATATTTTATTGAATAATAAATAAGATTATTGCATTATGTGTCGGTAAAGGTTTATATTATAATTCAGCTTCAATTTATGGCATAGCTGCAAGAACCACAGCAGACTTCGCAAGAGTCTTTATTAGAGGGCTGATACTGGTTATAGATAAAATGAGATCAACTATAAAAACTTGTCTTATTATTATACTACAAAATCAAATGATGCTTGCTATCTACATATTATGGACGCTATTATTAACTATTCTACATTTAAATGAATTAATTCCGTTTTATATTATTCTTAATTAAAATTGTATTTAAGTTTTCAACCTTGTCTTACTAAGAGTTAACATAACTTAAGCGCTAAGGGTGCTGATATATATGTCGGCGCGAAGGTGTTATTAAGTTAATTCAGCGGCGCCAAGAACAACAAGAATTCAATAATTACCCACATTTTAACTCTTGATGATTTTGTTAACACAATTTCGACGGTAGCAATCAATTTTGTACAAGCATGCGCTTTGCTATAAATACGGGCGGTCGATGCCTTTCGTGGCATTCTAGCTCGAGACGTCGGACCGTTCAGACCTCTTAATTAAGGTCGCAATAAGTGTAATCCCGCAAGTTGTGGTTTTAATGAGCGAAAATAAACAAAAGCGTGACGTCAGCAATGCTGACATCACTCTTAATAAAAAACAAATTAGGACGCCCTTGATTCGTCATATATATTATATATATATATTGTAGTACAGAGAAAATCTTTATTTTATGTTAGAAAACTACACAAAACTCCTACCGTAAACACAAGTAACTTTATCTTTCCACTACAAATTATTAGCCTTTGTCTACAATTTAACCTGGTTAGTCCAAGTCCAACATAACTTATAGCAAAGTAAACCAATGAAAATAAGGTTAAAAGTATGCATACCTGTAATCAGTCTTATATTCTCATGTCTTGCTTCCAACTGGCGCTGCCTTTCTTCAGCGGAAGTAGCCGCAGCTCCCGCTTCAGACTCTTCCACCTCCTCTGGGCAACTTTGTACGGCACCTCTTAAAAATTGCAGAATAATAGTACTTCAGTGCCATTGTAACGGATTTATTGTCAAACAATCTAGCAAAATATCTTCTTGTACACGAAATAAATACATCTAATTATTTTTGTGTTACTTCCGTGTGAAAACGAATGGGGCATGGATTATCTATAATATAAATTCCTAACTCATACGAGAACACATAATAATAATTTCATCATCATGATCAACCCCTTGGCAGCTCACTACAGAGCAAGGATTTGGCCATAGTCCACCACGCTGGTCATGTGCGGATTGACAGTCTTCACACGCCTTTGAGAACATTAAGGAGAAATCTTAGGCTATTTCTTCTTACGATGTTTTCCTTCATAGTTGAAGTAAGTGATATTTTAATGGCTTCAAAACGCACATAACGCCGGAAAGTCAGAGGTGCGTGACCGGGAATGAACCCCCGACCTCTGTTTAAGAGGCGGACGTCCTAACCACTAGGCTCACACAGCTTCTATAATATAAATAGCTTTCACTGATTACTTACCCACACGTGATACGTTAAAAAAACACATAAAAATTGACACGTACAGACACGCATACACACACACCTGATGGCATGAATCCATACGCCGATGTCTTTCGGCCGATGCACTCGCAGTTCAAACATCTCAGGCTCCGGAGGTCCATTACATATAAGGTACAGACCTCTTCCTTCTGCGCCTGCCTTTTCTCGCACCAGAAGCTTCCATAGCGATACAACGCCTGTCTAAAATTAAATCAAATAAAACTTTGGTATTTTACACCCATATTACATTTTTGATGACTGGTTAAAACTGGATTTATAGAGAAACGCCCATTTGCTTTGCATTATACACGGCTAAGCCGATCAGAATCAATTGGGAAGAATTAATTCAAAGATTAATCAAATGAGCTATCCACGTACATCGAGGTTTAATTCTGTTTTACACAAATATAACAAATAAACTTAATGTACATATATAAATATCGCTATTCTTTTCCGATTAACACGTCCAAACATGTTAATTTAGATTTACGATTACTTTATTAGAATTAGCTTTGCTCATAAATTTATTAATTAGCACCATTAGGTTTATCACGTGTATAGGTAATTGCACTGAATAAAGTTTTAAATTCAGCTTCAGTAATATCTCTGTAAGCTTGTAAGTCGATTAGTTACACTGATAAAAAAATCACTTTTTAGTTGCACAAGCATAGAGCTTGTAAACCAAAGAAATGTTTTACAAATTTAATTCTTTCATTCAAGCCTAATAAAGCAGGACCATGTATGTGTTTAATTTTTGCTCATACGTAGTATAAAGTAAGTACCTTATTATCGGGTGTGAAGAAGGTGTATTTATTGTTATTGTCGTGCAGAAAGAACAGCACGTCCGTCAACACTATCACTAAAAGTGTCTGCATTTTACTGCGTCCTTGCATCAACGTTGCCACACCTTCGAACCTGTGAGTATAGATAATTAGTAAGGAGCTATATTGCTTTGCCATTTGAGCTTCGCGTTTTGTTGAACTATATCGTTTCTTTAACCGATCTCCTCATTTCTGATTTGATCACACACAGAAACTCCGAGCAAGATTTTTTTATACACTACAAGTTAGCCCATGACGGCTATCTCACCTGATGGTGAGTGATGATGCAGTCTAGGATGGTAGCGGGATAACCTGTTAAGGGTATGTTAAACCCACAATCCTAGTTGGTTTGTACGCGACATCGTGCGGGAACGCTAAATCGCTTTGCGACACGTCTTTGTCGGTAGGGTGGTGACTAGCCACGGCCGAAGCCTCCCACCAGACCAGACTCGAACCCAGGACCGCCAACTTTATAATGCGACAGCGCACGCTTTGATTGTGAAATTTGGACTCCTAACAAAAGACCCATTTCTAGCAGAAGGTCATCTGTTGATATTAATTCTTGGCTTGATTACAAATAAGCGAATACTGAAAAAGTTTTTGTATAATGTTTGTCGGTTACGCAGGTGAAATACTAATTACATGTACTATTTAATGATGTAAATTGCATTAAGTGGCCTAGTGAAATCTAGCTTTGGTTTCGCATTAGATTCTCAGGTTAAAAAAAGACAGTCCAAAACTTAATTATTTATCCGAACTTACTTGAGACTTCTATTGCCTTGCAATACATCACTCTTCTTGAACTTGCGCCCTCGAAAGTTGGCGAAAGATTTAGCGTCGATGCGATGGTAGATTTCTAACTTCCGGTCTTCTCTCTCCTTAGCTGCCACTTGGTTGTCTACGTCGACTAGGATTTCCTGAACAAGTTCAGAGCATTAGTATCATATTGTATATTATTAAGTTCCTTAGTTGATGTAGTGCTTAGCGGGTTTGAAAACGGATCACGAGCTAGTAAGTAGTTTTGAGTTCTTATGTCAGGAAATTTTCAGTAGCACGGTAAGCCACCGGGCCCAGAAATAAGAATTTCCGTATAGTACAAAAAAAATAGATAACTTTTACTCGTTTTAGTAGCTGCATTAGGATTAACATATCAAATCACCTATGGCACTAAAGTTCTTCCCTGTTTACCAAACAGGCCTGCCTAGTTAGGGTAACTGTCATTTTTGTACATTTTAATAAGCAACACCAAATAATGTGGATATGGTTTTGTTAATGCATATTCGGTATCAATAAACCCATATCTACATTTTTTTTATTAACAAATCGTAATAGAGATAATAAGAAATTATAAAATTAGTTACAATAAAGAACGTAAAAAAGTTTTTTTTTTTATTTAGTTATGCAATAAGGTTGGTATGCTTTTAGTTGTGACTGCATAGTTTCCATTCTCTACCAACATGTTATATAGGTAGCCTATTTATAATCGTGGTAAAATTACCTTAACTCCGCAAAGTGCTTTTTGCAATAATTCTCTCTCGCCAACGTCTTCGCCAGCGGTCTTCAGTAGTGGTTCCAATAGTAGTGGATATTTGGTAAGTCTCTGTGCTACGAACAATACGCACTCAGGTACACCCTAGGAGAACAGTAATAATAATAACATACGTATTTTTTGCATAAAAATTCTTAGGTGGCTAATCGTTGAGAATTCTAAACGAGTTTCATGATGGAAATTTTAAGGACTCATCACGGGCACATTTATTACATGAGAGAAGGTATAAGCTAGAGGAAAGTCGAAATAGAGCATTTTAAAAAAAAATAATTAAAGAATATATAAATTGCATGCGATCATGTGAGTATCAGACGTTAGATGAATGGCTAAGTTACCACTCGTTTTGTAATTAAATCAATTATTTAATTTTATATTTAAGATAAAACTTATAATTATAGATAAAGGTTGAAAGTGCAATGTGACTATCATTTACCACCATGCACATTTTTTGCTAGCTACACTCCTGATTTATAAATAAAAAATGTTCTAGTAATATAATGATGATTATGATTAAAGAAAAACAGAACTGAAATAAATGGATGTATTTACCTTTTTCCTCAGAAGTGGGTTTTGTTGGCACTTTCGTATAAATCGTGACAACCGCGGCTCCCTCGCACAGCACTCTTTGAAAACCTCTACAGCATCACGATGCCTCGCGCAGAATTCACCTATTTATCGAAACAATATAATTTAATGCAGGGCATATAAAACATGAAGCGGTGATAGCCTAGTGGTTAGGGCGTCAACCTCCTAATCAGAGGTCGGCGGTTGGAATCCGGGCACGCACCTCTAACTTTTCGGAGTTATGTGCGTTTTTAAAAATTAAAATATCACTTGCTTCAACGGTGAAGGAAAACATCGCGAGGAAACCTGCACGCCTGAGAGTTCTCCATAATGTTCTCAAAGGCGTGTGAAGTCTGCCAATCCGCACATGGCCAGCGTGGTGGACTATGGCCAAACCCTTCTCATATTGAGAGGAGACCCCTGCTCTGTAGTGAGCCGGTAATGGGTTGATCATGATGATGATGATATGTGCACCACCAAACTGCCACTATAAACAGTATAAATTTTCGTCCACTATAACTTTACTGTTCCTACTAATATTATAAAATAGACTTTTACTCGCTGCTATGTCGGTGCAGAATTTGTATATAGTTAACCCTATAATATGTTCCGGCATATACTGTAACCTTTCCGGAACCAATACATTACAGAGCATCAAAGCTATATCTGTTCAAAATTTCACCGAATTCTTTTAAGCCGTTGTAAGAAGTAGATAAAGACAACACAACAAACAAACTTTCGCATTCATAATATTAATAAACTTAAAAAGTGGTAAATTAGGCTGTACAAATTAAAGCTTACCATACGCGGCCTTGAGTCTATAATGTGCCGGAGGCGCAAAGGTATCAGCTAATATATCGGCGATGGTGTGCACGCGAGGCGCTGTTCTCTGCCTAGCCCGAAGTCGCGCGAGTAACGCCGCGTGTAAAGCCCATAGCTCGTCCAGTCGCGGAAACATTCGTGCCACTTGCGAATCCGAGACGACCGCTAGTCGTGCCATGCCGTCTGCGAACATCTATGTGACAGAAAAATGTATTAGTATATAACTACAATTGACTTTAATCATCAGTATCAACAGCCTATTTACTGGCCCTCTTCTGGATACTTAATTCCTATCTCATACTCAGCAAGTGACGTACAGTTTTCATTACAGATTTTTTATGACGTGTTAGTACTCGAAGTGCTCTTGGAGACAAGGTAGATTAAGGCCGAATTTGAACTTCCAAAATCTTGCAGCGATCTAGTTATTACTTTTTGTCACCATTGGTTATCCATCTCAATCGAATAGTTTGCACAACTAAGGCCAATACCATGCTCAAACCATTATTTTAAAAGCAACGCATATAAGACAACACAAGAAAGTAAGAAAATAAAAGAGTGCGTGTTTTACGTCACCATAAATTAAAAATGGCCGTTTGTTCCAAATGACAAGCCAATTTGTCGAGACTTACTTAACATAATCAGAATCTAAATAAAGGCAAAAACAATACAAACAAAAGATACGGACTAGGTAGTACGATCCAATGCTTATTGGATCGTACTCAAGAATCAAGATCTCTTAAAATTATTACCTTTTGCATCAGACGTATCGTAAGACAGTGATGTTTTTCTGTTAATATTAGTTCGTATATGTGCTCCTGCCTCTTTGTCTCTCTGTCACCGATCGACCTACAAAAACATATTAGAATATTATCAATATTGCTTAGGTTTTTGACAATTGTTATGCCCTTTAAGCCGGATCAAAGAGTATCATGTTAAATAAAGTTCAAACTCACTTGGCAAGGCCCTTAGGCGCCCCGGCCGCCCAAGTGTCAGGTTCCAAAGCCCCTAGGCCTAATAATACTGCTTCATCGCCAAGTTGATCCGAAGTTAAGTACACTTCTGGCCATTCTGACGCGCCCGCGTCGTCTGATGCGCTACAATACAAATAGAAGATCACTGATGAGACATTATCAGACAGAAATAGTAGATATGTAACTTGGATCTTTTGTAAATATCAAAGAAAGTGGTGCATTAAAGGATCTTTTCTATGACTATGTTATTTCAATCTATCTTTTCTATGTTATTTCAATCTTTGACACTAAAAATAAATCAGTCTTCAGTCTCAAAATGGCTGTGTTTACTCAAAGAATTATTCCAAAAAACCTAATATACCAAATTATTGTACTCGTCAATTCATTTATATGATTGTCAGCTTACAGTTTAACTCAATAACTAATCTATGGAAAAAATAGGTATAAAAATATATATGATATTATACTTACTTGCTTTGGTCGTGTTTGTGATCTGACCCGTCTTTCTCATCGTTATAAATATGGCTCGTGCTGGAAGAATATAACAATATGTAGTTCCAATCATAATTATGATTAAACATAGTAGGTCATTACGAAAGCACATAATAACAAACCGTAATATATTACATTAATAAGAAGTATATTTGGATAACTTAATGCTTTTTTCCTTTGTATATCCGAAACAACAGTATTATAATTACTAACAGTAACTCAATTTTTTTGCGCGTGTCAAATATAATGACATACGTGGCAGGAAAAAAAAAATTGACTACTTTAGCCACATAGATCAAAGTAAAAAAACCGACCAAAAAAATTAAAAGGTAAATTAAATCTAATCTATTCAAACCGGTTAGTTGTTTTATGTATTTTGGAAGTCTCTTTTTTATACAATTTGCTCGCATATTACAATATCGTTAAATTTAACCAAGCCGTGTTATAAACACACTCAATAGACATATTTTAGGTCTACTTAATTTTGAGACAAAGTCTCCCTTTCTCTATAACGAATTCCTCTGAAACTGAACTCCTGAACTTCCTAAAATCGTGGGACGTCGTCTTTCTTTTCCTTTAACGATACTTATGAGTCGACTGTATGTGTTAAATAAAAATGAACCTTTTTTTTTTTTTTTTTTTTTTTTTTTTTTTTTTTTTTTTTTTTTTTTTTTTTTTTTTTTTTTTTTTTTTTTTTTTTTTTGTCGTGGTGGAAAAGCTTTATTGCTACCTCTGTCCCTTGGGCAGGACTAGAGGTTATGTGGGACTCCCCCCTAGGGGTATACCCAAACTAAAAACCACCACGGCGTGTCCGTCACACTGAGTTTTTTAAGACGCCCGGGGAACACCATTGCATTCTTCCCAGGTATCTAACAAGCACCCCAGCCTTGAGCCGGGGCTCAATGCGCTCGCTGGCACCACTGCTCCAACACCGGACGGATGGCCTCTATCGTACGAATACCATAATGGGCATCCGCCAGGCTCTCTTTCCAGCGGTCCCGCATCCTCCGGGACGCCTGTCGTCGCGTTCTCTGCACCACTTCGAAATCCATGCATTCTCCTCTAACTCGGCTCTCAAACAGATAACATTAATGCGACCCAAATGTGCTCAAGGGATGGGACTCATTTAGTCCATAATTGTCAGCCTTCTCAAGATGGTTCTGAATACGTGACCGCTTGGTGTAGTTTACGTACGTCTTGCATACAAAGGAATAAGCAATATTTTTAATAGATATTTTATTTTACTATAGATATATTTAATTTAAAACGTTATAATTCGTTTATCTCATTTTGTGTTTACAATAAAACAGAGAACAAGAAACGCTAGACAGGGTCATGATTCAATCGACGAAACAAACATTTTTACAAACACTTAAGTCATTATTCTAAAACAGAAACGTCGTGTAAGCTCCTGAATACTGAAACTGTAATCGTAAGTGCACCTTATTCTATTATTGGTTAAGTGTTGGAATATAATCTGTAATCGAAATAAAATTGATAGGTTTAAAATTAACGTTATCCAAAAGGATTGCATTATTTTTAGACGTGTCAAATTCGTTGATTACAGAGATTTGTGTACAAGAAATTCGCATCAGTGTCGTTTAGACAACGTACGTGAAAAAGTCAACATATTATTTGTTTCTTTATATGTTATAATATGTTGACATTTTCGCTTTTGTAAAAATACAAAAATAAAATGAAACATATCAACTGTCAGCAAAGCCTAAATTATAAAAAGAAGCATTTGATAGACGCCCACATTATTAAAAAAACAAAATACATCATGCAAATTTTGAAATATACAATACAATGGTCTAATAACTATTTCATAAAAACAAACTTAGGATAAATTAAAAAGACAAATTGTCTTAATTTATTGTTCTCAATAAAGCACACTTATTTACTATAAAGCTATCAGGTATCAGAATTGCATTTACAAATAATAGAACATTAAAGTTTCCTAATTCAGAAGGTAAGTAGACAGAACATTTTCTTTCCATTTTATCGCACGTAATACATGATAAAAAGAATTATATCATCTCACATTTAGGAAGCTTAGTAATACATCGAAAAACATAATTATCATTACTCAAAAAATAAATGTTGAAAGAACATAATAAAACAAACACATTTCACACAGTCAATCACGTCTACGACAACAATATAATCATCGAGAAAGTTCAAACTACCTTCAACAGACAGAAAGATACACAAGTAAGGCAAGTGGATGACTCAAGTTACAAACTAGAAGTCTTTTCGAATTGGTATGTGTGATGACCTGATGACAAACAACTTCTGTGTCATGCGAGTAGACATTAGAGGCACTTGGGAACACAAAACTGAAATGGCAAATAATAATTCCAATAAACTTAGCTAGTAGTAGTTGTACCTTTTGCAGAATGTGTCATATACTTTAAGTTCGATATGTACGACAACAGAATTTTTTGATTTAACTTAGGGTCATTAGGTAATATCTATTATTAAGTCGACTCTTATAGGATTGTTTCTCAAACATTTTAGCAAAATTTACTTTTCTTATTACTACGTTTCTTCTATGTATTTGTGTATACATAGAAGAAACTATATTTATACTCGTATATACAATTGATTTACAAATACCTCGAATGGCTTCCCCAGCAAGACTAAACAACAAAACAATTACAAACATTACAACTTCAACCTGTCAGAACAACGTGTCAAGGTGACGAAGAGAAAGAACGAGGCGATGGTTCGTGCGATGGGAGATTCAGAAAGAGATGGCGCTACTTTAACGGGTTTTAATCGCGGGTTGATTCACTCAAACGTATTCGAGAAAAAAAAATCTATTTCATAATAGCTTATAAATTGAGGTGCATTTAATTAACTTTAATTTTACGTTGCATGACCAAATTAATTCTTATAAAATTCTCATGTCAGGCCCAATTCCGTGGGAAACAAGAAGCATCAAAATATCCTGGAAGCAAAACTAAAAATATTCAATCCCTTAATAGTGAAAAAGTCGTAATAGTAATAATTGTTACTAGTATCCAGGACCATCCATTATTCTACTAATCAAACCAGATTCACCAATGGATCACGACAGAATCACAAAGTGTGGATTGGTAGACTTTGAGAACGTAAAAGAGAATTTGAGGCAAGCATCACAATGTCACCTAATTTTAAAGCAAATTTAACCAATTTTAATGAACCATTTAATATATAGGACGTTAATCATATAAAAAAACTGCACCAACCCGTTGTCTGGGTGGAGGTCGCTTACATAAGTAAAATGTAAAGCTTCCTCTAAAGTTTAAAACATGGTTTTCAAATTTGTTGTGCAATAGAGTTCAATGAATCAGTGGAAACGTCCGCGATTAAAATACGCTATAATATGCGCGCACAATATACGTGGGTCGCTGTTCGCACTTACTGCACGCCGAGCTTGGTCGCCACGCGCCGCCACGGAGAGTAACAGCCGCTCGACTGCTTCTTGCTATACCAACACCAACACGTACATATATGGACGTTCAACCCCCAGTATGTTTTGTGAATTGAATGAGGTGTCTTTGTTTAACGAAATTGTCGCTAAAGAATCCCAATGAGTCCATAAAAACTTGTCTTGCTATTTGCTCAATTGAGCTGGAAGCTCGCTATGTATCGATAAAACCGCTGAATTGTATACTCACCGTTTTGTTTTTTTTTTTAATTTCATTCAGGTAATATTTGGCCTTGAAAAGAATAGCTTGTACAAACTATTATTTGATTTAACTCTATGACCTTGAAATTGCTTGCGAGGCTTAATAAATCGTAGTAGTCTATAGATCAAGCACATACAAATTATTTTTTCTTTCTTATAATATTTAGATCAGCGCTTGGCTGCAATTATGTAGACATCCTAAGGTAGAACATGCTTGTCAGTTTTTACAGATGCCTATTCAATATTAATACCAAAGTTCCCTTTAATGGTAGGGACACTGGGAGCTGGATGTCACATCTTTGCTGTGGGTTTTTTTTTATTTACCACAAGTTAGCCCTTGACTGCATCTCACCTGATGGCAAGTGATGATGCGGTCTAAGATGGTAGCGGGCTAACCTGTTAGGGGTATGGTAAACTCATACTCCTAATTGGTTTCTACACAACATCGTGCCGGAACGCTAAATCGCTTGGCGACACGTCATTGTCGGCAGGGTGGTAACTAGCCACGGCCGAAGCCTCCCACCAGACAAAAATTGGAAATAAGAAACCTCAAGCGCTAAATGGAATGTACTATGTCTATTTCGGACGGTTAATACGATATTTCTTTGTTCGATGGTATAGTGAGGGGGAACTGTATCTTACAGTTCCTGAGCACACACGCCAAAATGTGTTGAGCGTCGTCATGGTCTATAAATTTAATATTTTTTTGTTCTTTTTAGTTGATGTGAATTACAATAGTATGACACCTCAATTCCATTCACATTGCCAAAAGTTTTTATAAGAAGACTTCACTTAAACCCCAAAACCAACAAAACGATAGAGACAGCACAAACTAAAACTAAAAAGATGAACTGAACCGCGCGAAATCACTACAAAAAACCATAAGAAACAAAAAACAAAAGTAGCAATAATACAAAAGCAAATATCGTTATAGTGTGGAAAGACATCAAGTGTAAAAACAATATCAAGTGGTATTCATAAAATAAATCAGTGTCACATACTTGTGTATCTTCATATTATAAAAAAGTAGATAAAAAACGAGAAAGAATTACACGTAAAGTTGTGTGGCGTCGTACTAGAAAATATTTTGCAGCAAATCTGGATTATTTCTGCTTGGCATTACGAATTCCACATATTAATTGCACGCAAATATTTTTTAAAGGCATCAAACAGCTGACAATGGCGTCTTCTTCGCGTCCCAGGATCATTCCGTCGCGCGTCGCTCCACGAACGTTGCAATGAAAGTATAAAGCAGCAAAACATATGCCATACAAATCATACACAAAATGCTATAAGAAAATGTCTTCACAAAATTCTTTTATACGTTAAGCATTAACCTGTAATATTAATTTAAAACGCAAGTTATTCTTGTTGATAACGTTGAGTGTTTCACTTACCTATTTGAGTTTTGTGATTGACCCGATACGGAACTCCGTTTGCTGCTTTTACCGCTGGCGCTGAGAGATTTTCCTACAGAGGTCTAACAAAACAAAAAAAAATGCGATTAAATTTGTGACAAGTTCAGTATTAAAAGGTAATCATCACCATCGTGAGCCTTATAAATGGCTCACTTCTGAGACTTCTGTCTCCTCGGAAAATGAAACAATAAATGGTGGATTTTCAACTCAAGACTTAATTAACGAACTCCATAAGTTAGGTAACGGTTACTATCATATTTTAACGACTGGACTAAGCTTAATGTATTATTTAACGATGGATTTTACATTCGGATCTCCAAAAAACCTTTTATAAACTAGAGTAGGGAGCAGTGGCTATCCAGCACATTTCCATTACCTCTATCGCAAATAGGCCAACTTATTCACATAGTTAATATATAACGCACCTTGGAAGATTTAGGCTTATTGCACTCCACAATGTAATCTTTGCAAATGTTTTGGTGTACTGTCATTGTACAATCTGAAAGGAGAAATAACAATTTACGATTAAGATCCTTAATTTGAGGAATGTTTTTATTTTATTTATTTATTTATTTATTATTAAAATACTAGGAATATAATTAATTATACAATAAAGGCACCGAAAAAACCAAAGAGGTTTGTCCTCGGTAATCTGTAACTTAACAGCTTAAAACTACAGGAACTGAGTAAGCATATTAGGCATGAAAAGAACATTTCCTAACTGAATTAGACGGTCGACACAAATGAGTCAACCGTCCAACTTAGCCAAAAAATATTCTTTTAATTTCCGTTTGACATTTTTAATGTGTAATTGTTGGAACGCTGGAGGTAGTTCGTTCGTTCGTTCGTTCGTTTGAACACTGTCACACGTGTGCTTGCCTACCGTAAACTAACTAACTAAAAGCTTAACACTCATATGGTTATACTTACTCTCACAATACAAAGCTGGTTTATCCGCCAGCTCTCGCGCGCACCAATCGCAGTGCGCGCCCGTCACCGCAGCTTGCCACACGTGCGCCGCCTTGCGGGATTTGTCCTGCAGAGATAACAAGAGATGTAGTAGATTTTCTCGATAACCCTTTTGAAAATAAGGAATTTTTATAATACATACTAATCATCATCATCATCATTCATCACCATTATCAACCTATTACTACAGAACTATTTTCTGGTTTTTTGTAATAAGTTCTTTTTTGTGTTTTTTGTTATTAGCTGTTTGATAATCTAAAATTTTGGATATTATATTATTAGCGACCTATTAGCGTCGACTTAAGTTATTAGGCATGCTGTCGTTACCTCTAAATTGATTTATATGTATATCCTAGCGCTTAAGATTATTAAAATGTTTATTTTTTTTACATATAATCCTGTTGGTGGCGCTTTGAATAAATAAATAAACTAGGTTTCCACTCAGAACTTTTTAGTCTTAAGTTTATTTTTCATGCATTTTTTTAAATAATTTATTATTATTTATGATTGATAATACTTCTGTTTTTATAACTGTTATTGACCTTCGTAAGAGCTTACACAAGCCTAAATCAAATAACTTAATTGAATTGAATGAAAAGGATTTTGGCTGTAATCTAACCAAAGCAAAAACAATTTTCCTTATTTAAATTATCTCCATCATATTATCATACATATTAAATTATCTATAAAAGAGTCCAGTAATAAAATGTATATGTATAACATATTAAAATAATATTTACATTAATACAATACAATAAAACAAACCTTTTTCTTTCTAAAGAATAAGCTGCCTCTTTTCCGTCGTTTCTCTGCGTGGTGTTCGTACGCCGCTCTGTTCACAATTAGAAATAAACTTTATTACTGACATCTTATAAATCATTTCACTGACATCTCTTATAATCAATCACCGCATGCATAAAACGTTGTAAACATATTACTAAAACAGACTAAGCAAAGCTTTTAAAACATGCACAAAAATATAAGATTTGAAGTTATATAAGCATATTAATTTTTATTTATTTAAACATGTGAAAGAAAATAAATACAAGATTCTTAATCTCAATTTCATGAACTCATATATTCTGGTGATGTTTTGACCAAAAAGAAAGCGCAATCACCCCCCAATACTTAAAAGAATTTTAAAAGTTAAGGCTGTTTTTTGATATTTCGTCTTTACATTAATGTCAAACACACCTAGTACGTATTAAGTATTAAAGATGGCCTCAACCATTAAGTGCCTTTAGAGTATTCGCCCGTTACCGTTTAAAATCCACTAGCCATCCACACTCGTACCATTCTTATAGTCCAGACTCGAGCCATTTACTGACAAACCGACACAGAGCGATGTGTTTAATAAAAAGGTGAACTTACATTGCATGAAGCTGATAGTCCATCCACTGAATCAAGAAAACTATTAAAAAAATCCATGATATTTTCTGTCTTGCTCACACCTCCCTTTGACAAGCTATTATAGAGCGGACGCATAATATGAAGTTAATACTTAATCTTTCCGATGATGGTGTCGCCAAATGCACCTTATTATTAATGAATGCGAGAAACTCTGTTACAGGAACGCTTATCGATATAAGCTCCTGTTTTTATCGCGCAACCCGTAGCTAACATCAGGCGAGTAGGACAAAATAAGGATACTTACCATACCAAAGTCCCTTTTCGATCTTGTCAATGCAAAAGACCCTTTAATTCTATCGCGATAAAGTCGACTCACTGTTCTAAGAACGCCAAGCGATGCAACCCGAAGTGTTCCTGGTTGTTATTGTTCCGTCTGCCAATACCCTGTGCGGCCGTGCCCGCACTCGCGGCTGAGGCGTCTTCGTCACTTTCTGTCTCGCTCGCACCTCCCGTAGATAAGCTAACACCGAGCGGGACGTACAATATGTGCGTGCGCGTATATATTTTGATTGGAACAACATTCAAAATGTATACCGTTAAGTGTTAAATATATTATTTTAAATCAATTCAAAATTACTACTTTGGTATTTAATTGTATTTTTGCAGTGAACTTGTGCATGCAGTCAAAGTAGGCAGATTATGAATAAAAGAGTCTTAAAGAAAACATAATAACGCACGATAGTACAATACCTATCGTGCTCCTGACTCGTCATTTATTTGGCAAAGCATCTGACCTTTTGTTCCAATCTTGTGGCAGTAATTAATACCTAAATAAGTCAAATGAGTCTTTTAATAATAATATCAAAACAAGGTGTCAGTTCGGAATAATATTCGTACACCTGAAGCCTCGTATGGAGTATGGGAGGGTTTTTAATTCGCCTAAGTTCTTTAACCTCTTTGTCAAGGCCCTGTGCATTGAAAGAGATGCTGCGGTCGAATATCATAGCAAAGCGAATCAGTTCATATTAATGTTTCTGTTTTTTTATGTAGGATAAGGTCCCCCCCCCCTCCCTCCCTTAAATAATTATTTCTATTGCGTCACCTTTCAGTTTTATTTAGTTACAGTTTCTGCTGAAGGTCAACGCTGTCTTTAAGATGTCCTTAAGATTGGCAGGGCTGTAGCACAATGCTGAGCTCACGCCACTTAACCATCTATTTGAGCTTTGCACGTTAAATGCCGATATAGTAGTTAAATGATAGATTTTACCAATTATATTTCATACCATCGTTAAGAATTTCAGTTGTTGTTACTTATTCACGAAAATCAACCGTGGAACAAAAAATATTGTTAACAGACTTAAGTACAAACATATTACGGCCAATTAGATTTTCTTTGATACTTTTTGAAGATCAGGAAACTATCGTGTTATTACCTCCTTTTATTTAAACTGCCTACTCTGGCTGGACTCCACAAAAAGTGCTTTTATCGTATAAGCTAAGCAAAACTGTGCAAAACAACGAAATACATTGACCAATTAACATGCACATCATTTAAAATGTATTAATTCAATATAAAAACACCATGCACAAATAACATTGAAACATTTCTAGATAGTAATATGAGACCTCCAACAAATTATTTATTTATCGACGAACAAATGCTATGCAGAATTACTAAACTCTCGGATTATGGGAACCTTAGAAATGGTGCTTTATAAATTATTAAATGTAAATTAAGATGAGTTCTCTTACTTATTTGCGTTTAGTCAATTTTTTCCCCCCCAGATACATGGAATAAAATAACGAGGAGATTGATTGGTTTTACAAAATATCTTTAGCCCTCTCAGAGTATCTATTTTTAATTAGCTTTTTGTATATAAGTGGGGCGTAATATAATCAAAAGAGAATAAATGTATAGTGTTTAAATATTGATTGTTTAACACGTAAGTTTTTATTATAAATAAATTTATTAATATTATTATTTTTTCATTCCTTTATTGTTTTTAATTATATTAATAAAACACATGAAAATCATTGGATTTTATTTTCACTAGTTTTGGGGTAATACCCAAGTCAGAGCTTGAGTAACCTTCTCTCGGGCCTCATTTAAGCCATAGGCCCCTCGGTGGAGGGTTCGCTGGAGTAAACGCCGTTTGCTGGGTTGCGGGCGAGTGCGCAATGGTTTCACGTGGTCCAGCTACCAGGCGAAGCGTAGGACATCGCTGGGTGTTAATGGTTATTCTAATCGCCGCTCTACCCACATACCCCGCCGGAATCGATGTGTAAACGCAATTTCCATCGTCAATAAAGTAACCTTCTCACCATACGCACCGTCTTTACTATTACAGCCTTCTATGCCCGTACCTTAACTATTATTATTAAGCCAACAGAGTAAGTTAAGGTTCGTTAGTATGGTACAGCCAGACTCACGCGTTAGCAGCGGGCGGGGGCTGCGCAGGGTGCACTGCCGCCACTATGCTGGGGGTGGACACGGACTTCTGCAGCGGCAGCCGCGGCAGCAGCCTCGCCGTGCTGCTGCCGCTGGTGGCGGGCTCTCCAGCGGCCGCGCGCAGCGCTGCTGTGACCTTCTCAAAATCCTTCTGTTAAAGGGTGTAGGGTAGGGTGTTACTTAATGTTATATCAAAGTCAAGGTCTTATTTATAAATTTCATGATTTTCCTTATTGTATACTCAGTAAATCTGAAAATAGGACGTAAGTGATAAGGTCCCGATTATTTTTTTAAATTATAATTTGACTTAAATTCTTCACCATTCAGCCATCAAGCCGCATTTTTTAAATCGCGATTTATATATTTTTGTATGAACAATATCGGCAGAACAATTTTTGCCGGGTTATCTAGTATTTTATTAAAGTAAGTAAGATAGAAGATATTACGATTTATGATTGATTGATAATCACTTACCACTTGGTCAGATTGCAGTCAAGGCTAACTTGTATTGAAACAATAAAGACTAACTATTGGGCTATAATCGCTTTGTATAACACAGTACTTACAGCGAAATCGTTGTCATTCAGGGAATGTGTGGAATGTCGAACAGGCCTCGGAGCCTCGCCTTCAGACTCCATGGAGGACAGAGACGCGCTGTGACCATTGAGTGCGCTGAAAATATTATTTACACTATTTCAGCCTGTGAGTATTTCCACTTTTGATAAATGAATTTTATATGCAATGCACAAAATACTCCGACCTACCGCATCGCCCGTCCGGCTGTCGCGTGACGTTAAATAGCCTATGACCTTCCCCATGGATTCACGGTGGTAGAAAACCAATTTGAATGGTAGTTCCAGAGATGAACGCGTTCTAAATGACATTTCCGGAGCTTTAGGATTCACTTATCTCCTTTAGGTGGACCAGCTCTCTATGACACTAATATACAGAATTAAGAATATGAAATGCAGACCCTCAATTAATCAAAGCACAAAGTATTTGTGTCTGTACTAGTTCCAAATGTATCAATGGCCTTGGACTCTGTCTATACTAAGTCTGCGAGAATGTCAGCTTATTTGAAAACCTAATGAAAATCCTTTACGGCATTTACGACAGATTATGAGAACAAAACACTTGCCCAATTCAGCTTAATGAATTGTGTAAATCTCTTAAATAATTAATACGAAATCATAAAAAACACAAACTATTTGATTGGAAATCCAGTTAGAGCGACTAAGGTAGTTACATAAATTATTAAATATCTACCCTCAAAATCGTTGCCACAGAGAGAGCTTTAAACGGTATTACAAGAATAAAAATGGTAATATCATATAATTTTGTTTGGGTTTAAAATTGTTGGACGACTTCGCAATTCACCTCTCAGATCCCAAAATGTGCATTTTCCGTACACTTCACTTGGTTCAACAAGAATCTACTACGTTAAACAGAAACCCAGTAAGGGCAGTTAAATACCTGCGCTGTCGTTGCGCATCGTGCAATCTGGCGGTTGGCTCCAATGCAGCCCACGAACTCCTCCTACCTTCATCACGCCGGTCCCATATGCCCCACTGCCGGGACTCACCTACCACAAAAAATTTACTGGCATAAACGGTATATATGTTTGTTTTTCTTTGAGTTTTGAGTGACAATTACACTCTGGTAATTAACAGATAAGGTTACTACTTTTATATATTAGGATAGGATAATATTTTCCGGGATTAAAAACTAAGTTTCACGTCTATGAGCTAAAACTATTGCTATAGTTTTCCATAGCAAACTTTCTCGAAATTAGATTTATATGATGGAAAAAGGAGCTGGGACGGGAAAGGTGACAAGAAAGAGACCATTAAGACATCTTATTCTACGTCAATCATCAGTTAATATGATCTTAGGCAGACCAATTTCTAGGATTAAAAAAACCCAATTGTATCCGGTACATTATGTATTCTGTGATATAATGCATTCGTATGGTTTACAAGCTATCGGAATGAACAATTTAAATGAGTTTGTAATATCGTAAATCCACTGACCACTGCCTTTCCGACTTTGCGGGTAAAAGTCCAAATGTGTTGGCGAAGAGCATTCCTGCTCAACCACTCCGTCTTTGCACAGCGATGGGCAAGATGTGCTGAGCCGACTGGTGCCTGTTGCCTGAAAATAAAGTGTTTAACTCATTTTACATTAGTTGTTATATACAATATCATCATCATCATGATCATGATCAACACATTGCCGGCTCACTACTTGGCCATAGTCCACCACGCTGGCCACGTGCGGATTGACAGACTTCACACGCCTTCGAGAGCAACATACAATATACTCGGTGATTATGTTATTCGCTCACATCTGCGTGTAATGTAATTCAAACTAGTAGGTATGTTTTGGAAATCACGAGATCATGTGAGGTCACAGCCATAGCTATAAATCCTCATTAGAGATTTCACATCGCGGAAAATAACGAGTGAGAGGTTCCCATATTTATAATTTATGATTTTTAAAATAACGAGTGGTCCCAAAATTTATAACTTATAACTTTTATCTCGTCATGACTGGTGGAAGGCTACCGTCGTAACAAACGATTAAATTCTTAAAAAACACAAGTGAAAATCTCATTTTTGAGCCATTCTTTTTCAAGCGTACCAAGCGACTAAACTTAAGTAAAGTGTAAGTGTTTAATATAGCTGGCCTACTCTTAAAAGGTTAGCCCATTACTATCTTAGGCAGCATCATCAGTGATGAGTGGACCACTAGAAGGGACTGCCGTCAAAGGCTAACTTGTAGTTGTAAAAAAAAAACGCACCAGCAACGGCAGCGGCGCTGCTCGCATCCGCTGCACAGCCGCGTGCAGCCGACGCAACTGCTGCAAGCTGTCGTCCAGCACACCCGGACTGTGAGGTGTTACGCTTATTGTGGGCACCTGGAATATCACAATGACTATATACAGCTGTACTCAGATTCAGTAGATGAAACCATGAATCAGTGAGTAATGTAACTGTAAAGCGAGAAGTAGATTATGTAAGAAAATTTACACAAAGCATCTTTCGTGTCGTTTCTTAGTTTGGCTTACTTTACAAGTTAGCCGCTAGTTAGTGAAGTTAATTTTTTTTGCTTGGCTGACTTTAAAAGTTAGCACCAGTGCTTTGTTTCGCTAACTTTTAAAGTTAAAGCATTGGTACTTGTTCCTATTGTTACTAGGAATTCTATCTGTTTTTCAGTGTTATTATTTCAGGAGTTTCAGCATTTCGCATTTTATTTTTCCTCACTCATATTTAAGGCAAATATTTGCAGACTAACAAACAGAAGTTCTATATTGCATTTTCATTTAGAAGCTGTATAATGACTTCTTGAAATAAGTTCAAAGTTTTTATAAAACGTAAAGCTCATAGAAAAATCTTTACATATTTATATTTTATATCTACAGGTACTATATTATAAGGGATTATATTAACGAGGCAGATGATAGAATATCATCATCACCATGATAACAAAAAGAATATAATACTCGGCCATGTTTGTTGTAGGCTTCTTCTTAGACCGGAGCACGTTTGGAACCCTCGTTGCTTTAGCTTTCAAGTTACCTACGAATGATTCTTAGTTGGGCACAGGTATGCACACTTACAATAGAATCGGATCTAGAGCATTCAAAATAGAACATCACACTGCGCCGATGCGGGTAGGTCGTGGTTTATTGATTTATCTATTTATATCCTTTACCCAATACATTTGAGAATAAACATATGTTTTGCAGCTTATTTCAAAACTTTTCTTAGCTTTACGTGCTATCTATGTACTCAAAAAGTTTAAGTCAGTATTATCTTAATTTCTAAGGAAAATGGCTTTATACGTTCACAGAGTACAAATATTTTGCCTAAGACATTTGTTTATTAATTAAATGGAATACATTGTTGGAGCTTTATTATGGGGTGAGCTTGTATGATGCATCTGTATAATGTCAACAATCAATCTAATGCTTCAGACAGATTGAATTTAGTAGCTCTATCCTTATCGAAACTATTCGATAAGGATAGAGCTACTAAATTCTAGTAAGAAAAGGAGAGCACTACTAAATTAAATCTGGTATATGTAGATTTTGGATTGAATTGATTATTCACGTCAGCATCATGTCTCTTTCGTAAATCTGAGTCAAACATGCCACGAGAATAGTTTTTGACATGTCAAACAGTTAATGCCGGAGAGAAGATACCAACGTAGCACTTCTCCTTTGAATAGGTGACATGTGTGGTGATCATACTCAGATAAAGGAGCTGGTTCATACCTGTGCCCTGGCGGCGGCCATTGTTGGCGGTGGAGGGGCTACGTGCTCTGTCACTTCGTCCTCGCTGCTGTCAGATCGCGAGTCTGAACTGCCGCCGCCTTCGTCTGCAACAATTAGACATTAATTACATATTAACCACAATTATGTAATATCTAGATTTAGCAGAGTATTAATGAACTAAGCTAAGAGCTAAGAACAGATTCTCAAATATACGTAAATAGTATAACACCAAACTTGAACACCGGTTCTTATCTTAATGTCGGTATGTTGATACCAATCTTGAGTATTTTAACAAAGTTGTCAAAAGGAAAGCAGATAAGTGTGAGAATATAGTGATAACAGACAAAGTGAAAGAGATCTCTAGGAGGATGTCAGATTTGTGGGACGGTTCAAATATATTCATGTGCATCCTCGATGGTTTAAAGGTCGTATCTAGCAGAGGTACATGGCAAGACATCTGGTCATTTCCTCCGAATAGCAGCAAGATTATAGCGCAGCGACATATTTAAAACTCGAAAAGATTACGGATTGAATAATAATGTAAAGCATGGGACAATATGTGGAGAAGTAGTATTTAAACGTAGTTCCAATCTAGGGCATGCTAATAATTGACCTTTAAGTATCCACATATAAGTAGAGGTGATACGAAAAACATTTATAGTTTTGTTTTTATATATTGCAGGCATGTACTAAGGGAGGATATTTGAAAAATTATCCCCTAAGATTGCAAAATTGAGGTTAGAAATACGTATGAAATTGCGACTTAACGTGAGTGATAAATAAATCCATCTCGATATCAGATCGCGTCAAAAGTTCAAAGTTATCTAACTGCATCGTGCGGAAATAGCCCTGGAAACTGGCAACGGATATTAACTCCAGCCGACCGTGATGTATACAGCGAAGATATTGCGATCAAAATAAGAAGGAATGAATGATTAGAAATGGGCATCACGACCATTTTCTTTATTAAAGTATACTAGGCAATATTCAAAGTCTTCTACACCAATTTTAGCATCAGCAGCCTTATTAACTTCTCACTGCTTATGAGAGGCTTCCAAACATGCTTAATGGACTGTTGGCTGGCTTTAACGATGATAATGGCATGTCAGTGGTAATACCGCAACTCACGAGTTACCATTTTTAACAGAAGAAATTCTAGTCTAGAAATTCTAGTTAGGCATTTGTTGAAATAGATACTAAAACATTTTGATTCAGTTTAAAAGCTGATGAAATTTAATTTATAGCTATTTATATGTAACGTATTTATTTATATATAACGCCACTTTCTTGTCGTTTGCACTCGTTAACGGGTGTTTCTTACCGCACGTTTTTTTTCTAAAATATTGCCTGCTTCTATTTTCTTTATTTCATATTTCAACCAATGAATAGTAAGTAGATATTGACAATTTAAAATCAAAAACAAATTAAGATATATCTTATATTACAAATGTGTATACTTGGAAATGTAATTTAATTATACTAACTAATACAGAACTCTGATAACGCGTCAATCTCGACCTCGTAGTTGACCCTCTATTCCTCCATAATCCACTTATCCTAAGGAAGCTTAGCTAAATATTTGGGTAACTGGCGGTTAATGGGTATTAAACGAGTAATGTATTGGACGAAATACATATTATGTTAACAGATATTTTTAAAATATCATTGCTGACATAAAATTACTACTTGTCTCACCTTTCTTTCGCATGGGAGATAATGATTGAGAGCTACTCTTATGCATGTTGGCAGGTTTTAATTTAATTTTAAAAAACGGTGCAGACGAGGAAAGCCCATCAGGAACGAAGTTCTATTTACTTTGACTATAGGAAAAGTAACATCTGACTAGCACGTGATGTAAAAAAGTATGGCGGCCCGCGCTTGACGATAGTATTTACGTCGAACGGAACCTATCTCTTGGCATGAATGAGTGTATAAGACTTTGTCGTTTTCTACTGACGAAAAGATTTATACTACTTCAATTTTACCACAAGCCCTAATGAGCTTTGTTTCAATCAAACATTAATAAACAAATATAAAATACTAATTCAAAAATTAAGTCATTTTCATTACACCACGGGTCTCCTCTCAGAGTTATCAGTACGGAGAACTCTGAGGCATGCAAGAAGAAGACCCTCACGACGGGTATAAAACGCAAATAACTCTGAAACATTAAACTGTTTTTTTTTTTAATTCAGTATAAACCAAAGAAGATAAAACCATTAGGTGCAATCAATAACGGTGGCATCGCAAGCGAATATTGGGTTGAGCGTTTAAACGATAAAGCTTTACACAAGCTAACTAGCTTTGTACTCAAAGCCTTTGACAAACAAATCGCGTACACTGAAAAGCTCTCTACGTAAAACGGACAGACAAGGGTTCAAAGGTTCAGTTTGATCATATCCAAATGCAATCTTGCCCAACTAGTTCATTTAGAACTAGGTTACGTTTGCCTTTAATTTAGCCCACGCAGAATTTCTGACATTGAAGTCAATTTCCCCATATGAACGCAAGAAGATGGTGATAAAATGAATAGTTTTACCGAGCTAAGTTTGTCGTGGGCTACTACTTAGAACAGGGCGCGTATGGTACGCTAATAGCTTTACTTTTAAGTTTACGAATGGTACTTTTGATGCGTCCATCCTTACACTACTCTGTAAGGATGGACGCATAAAAGTACCATTTTAAGGATTATATTAATAAAGATAATGATTGATTGATAGATTCAACTTCCATCCCCCAAATTACCTGTTACTCGTTTTTTTTAATAACTTCTTTGTTTATAAATGTTTACTCTAATTATTTTTAGTAATACTCTAATCCCAAAACTCTCATACAATCTTTGAACTCCCATTTCATTGCATTACGGATTAAATATATAACCTTCGTGTGTACTTTTATGTGAAAGTTCCATAGCAGACAGTCAAAACCAGTGTGTTCTGGTTATGCTATTTTCCGAAATAACCACAATATAACTCATATTGTGGTTTCTTATTGTGGTTATCTTCACAGACATGCAACTTCACTTTATTCAATTGTATAATAATACAGAAAAACTATACAGAAGACAAGATTAATTGCCGAAATCACATCGCCAGCTGCAGAAAAGTTGCATAGGTACCTACTTGGTACTACAAAACGATATGAGGATGCAAGTATTCTCCATCCGTCGAAGCCCTGATAAATCCGCCAATAGGGATCGCGCACATCGTATCGATTCCATCATAGCTTCCGCTATATTTGATAGGTAGTTAACCAAGTAAGAGCGTCAAGGTGATAACGTTTAAAATCGGACAAAATCGATTTGATACACTAATTTACATAATTACCCGTGAAGCTAATACAATCAACTTTGACTTTGTAAAGCGTCTAATTAAATATATCCGTATTTGAAGAGCGAAATTTCATTAAACACCAGTATGCTTGTCGAGACGAGTCAAGGTAATAATTACCAGCATAAGGGATTTAATGTCTCAAAGGGAATTATAGAGCAGACTCTTTATGTAATCGTAGTACTCCGGTTGTACCTATAAGGATTAAGTCTAGCAACTAATTATTCTATTTAAAGGGCTAGAAGAAGCTTAATAATTAACGTTAAAAGGAACTGTTAATTTTTAAGGAACTCAGTTTAAAAGAGCAAATTTATTGAGCCACCAATAGTGCATCTACTTTGATACTGTTAGGAAAGGTTCAGCTGTCATAATGACATCAATTAAAGGTTACTTATCTTCCTACGAGAGTTTGTCATTGGATTTTTATAGAATCTATAGTAAGTCATAAAGTTTCTTTAACTTTACTAGTTACTATAGCTTGGAGCTCAGGATTTATTAATCACACCCTAAAATGAAGTTCTCCTTGGATTCGATTCAAAAAGCTATCAAGGCATTCGCTTTTTTTATATTTTATTTTTATACACTACAAGTAAGTTATGATGCAGTCTAGGATGGTAGCGGGCTAACCTGTTAGGGGTATGGTAAACCCACACTCCTAATTGCTTTCTACGGGACATCGTGCCGCTAAATCTCTTGGCGACACGTGATTGTCGGTAGGGTGGTAACTAGCTACGGCCAAAGCCTCCCACCAGACCAGCCGGGAATCGAACCCAGGACCTACAACTTTTTAATGTGCGACAGCGCAAGCACTGCCCTTCTGAAGTCGTAAAATTTGAGGGGTTCGTCTTCTCGAGCTGAACAATACAAGTTGGATTTATTTACTATCTGCTAGTAAGCACAAAAAGTGGGTTTTTGTCATATCACCAAGGGATATAGCAGTATGATGCAGAGCAGAAACCGCGTACGAGCATGAATTCAGCTGGCGTCAGTGACTCCTTTGGTGCTTTGCCTTCGACATCTCGTGATGTTAATATAAATGTAATAAAAGATCCCGGGTCCCCCTCCCAGGGACGTCTAACTATCCTCGCAGGGAATTATTAAATTCAAATTCAAATAATCTTTATTCAAATAGTCCTTTAAAAGGCACTTTTGACGCGTCAATAATTTACATAGTAGTGATTTCATGGTGGTAACTACATTCGTAAGCTTAAAACTAAAGCTATGAGGGTTCCAAACGCGCCCCGTTCTAAGAAGAAGCCCACAACAAACTTAACCAGGTAAATTTTCTTAGAATTTTAATTAGAAATTTATCATTACTGAATTTTCTATGCCGTGGCTAGTTACCACCCTGCTAGGAAGATCGTGCCGCCAAGCAATTAGCTTTCCGGCACGATATCTCGTAGAATCTCGCAAGATTGACGTCTTAGACTGCATTATCACTATTACCAGGTGAGATTGCAGTCAAGGGCCAACTTGCAGTGTATTACACTGAAGAAGGAAGAACATCTTAGACTGCAAGATCGACATCTTAGACTGCATAATCACTACCACCAGGTGAGATTGCAGTCAAGGGCCAACTTGCAGTGTATTACACTGAAGAAGGAAGAACATCTTAGACTGCAAGATCGACATCTTAGACTCCATAATCACTACCACCAGTTGAGATTGCAGTCAAGGGTTAACTTGCAGTGTATTACACTGAAGAAGGAAGAACATCTTAGACTGCAAGATCGACATCTTAGACTGCATAATCACTACCACCAGGTGAGATTGCAGTCAAGGGCCAACTTGCAGTGTATTACACTGAAGAAGGAAGAACATCTTAGACTGCAAGATCGACATCTTAGACTGCATAATCACTACCACCAGTTGAGATTGCAGTCAAGGGTTAACTTGCAGTGTATTACACTGAAGAAGGAAGAACGTCTTAGACTGCAAGATCGACATCTTAGACTGCATAATCACTACCACCAGTTGAGATTGCAGTCAAGGGCTAACTTGCAGTGTATTACACTGAAGAAGGAAGAACGTCTTAGACTGCAAGATCGACATCTTAGACTGCATAATCACTACCACCAGTTGAGATTGCAGTCAAGGGCTAACTTGCAGTGTATTACACTGAAGAAGGAAGAAAAAAAGACTGCTTTTACGTAAAACGCAAGTGCGTGAATATAGGTAATTGCATTGTGAAACTCACCAGAGAACACATTTCGTCCGATTGTTCTCAAGATAAATTAATTTTCTTATGGGAACGAAATAGGAATCTTGCAACACGATCTCCGCTGTTGCCGGCTATAGTGTTTCATCACAGCTTCAACGCAGTCGGTTAAGCATGACATAGACTGAGCTGGGTTAAGAATTCCTTGAACAGGATTCTCCATATATCTTGGATTAACTATCCACTAACCAAAATAAGTATCTAGGGATAATCCTTACTTAATATTATAAATGTGTTATAAATGTTTGTTAAGCTTTAACGCAAAAACTACTCAGGCGATCGTCATGAAACTTTGTACACATATTCTTGGAGGTATTAGAAGTCACATAGGATACTTTTTAATTAAAAAAAAAGTTTACGTAAGATACCAAAAATTATTTGTCAAAATATAGTTATCATATTGATGCATTTCTATTGTGATACTGATACTTATATAATGGCTTCAATGCGAGTGAAGCCGCGGATAAAAGCTAGTTCTTAAAAAATATATGCCGTTAATTCATTTATTTATTTAGTCCCTTTGTATATCTGGACTACATAACTCTTGGGTCACAAGACGCGTGAATCGATTTTCGAGGCAGGACATAAAAATTTGTAAGATTTTTTCTGTCGTATCGATGACGTCAAGTCACGAAGCCAGTCGCAAGCGTTACAAAACTGTAGTCTGTACTAATAAGTGCGTATTGCGTATTTACATATTTGAACAAACTCGTCAAATGCAGCCGTTCTTTGAGACGTACCTGAGAGATCGATCAACGCATCACTGAACTGAATTTATGACCAACAAGTCTAATGCACAATATTGCAGTAATTTCATGCAACTTTAATTTTTCGCTTGGCACTGGACTCTGGTCTATCTCTAAAAACTTTTATGCACATGAGCATAAAAAACAGCGTCTATCCGCATAGACGTGGTAAAAAGAAAAACTTTATGAGTGTACGTTAAAGAAACGAACAAGTGCGAATTGGACTTGTCCAACAATAGCGCTCCGTACAAACTTATGGTACATATTATGAATAGATCAGGAATCGAGTGTCTCAGTTTAAATAACGACAAAAAAAAATTATGATTTTGATTAAAAAATTATAGTTTACAGATATTTCCCTGTTCTTATAGTAAATAACCATAGTATTGGCTAAACCATAAAATTCATAGTTCCAGGTCAAAGGAAAGTACCATATACATACATTCAATTGAGATTATCAAAATAACTTATGCGACATAAGCGGCCGTATTTTTTTGTTAAATTAACAGAGAATTTTGTTTTTTTTCCAGCTTGACTATACAGTTTAAATTTCAAGTACCTTACGCGTTCCCGAGACAAAGGGTCTTGACAGACAGACAGGCAGGCATACAGAAAATAAAGTGATTTTAAGGTATGAAAATATAAATAAGCTGTCGGTCAATTTTAACGCTTTAATACATTCTATTTCATTGAACACGGGTTGAAGCGAAAACTATTGTAAAATGTTCGTAGCACGTGTATAATAAACTAGAGACGACCTCGACTTCCCGAGGGACCGGTAGCGTCCCCGGAAGCAGATAACCTCATGCGGTATCCGCTCCGCAGCGTTTCAATTTCCCCCCTTGTGGCTTTCACTACGTAACATTGTTTCATATATAATAGTGAAACCTGGTTTGAAAATGGAATGTAGTTTTAATTAAATTTATTGTTACGAAAATACGTTAGTTAATAATAGTTTCGGGAATCCCGGTGAGGTTTAAAAACATGTGTGTCAGGGACTCTGCAATCTCACCTGGTGGTAGGTGGTGATGCAATGCGAGATGCTAGCGTACTAACCAGTTAAGGGTTGTTAAATCAAATGCATATCCCTAATCGCTTCGCAACATCGTAACGCTTACTTACACTTGGCGGCAACCATTTTCGGTAAGGTAACCGAAAAGTACAGTAAAGTAAAGTACCGAAAAGTACCCTCAGACCAAACTATTTAAAATGCAGGAATGATAAATTCTCAAATTTTAATAATTAATAGATTAATAATCCAAATTGTATTATGTACAACTTTTTTTTAAATACGGCTGTGGTATTGCGACAAGTCCAACTGCTTTTGAAATTGGTCGCATCATAAAAAAAAGTTTTTTAACATTAAAATATTTCATTAAATAACTGAGGGATAAGTAAAAACTACTTCAATAGGCACCACAATACTAGCTTGCCTAATTTAGCGTATTAGAACAATACACCAAATTAAAGCGAAACTGTTTAATAAACTTGTTACATACATTTTTTTTTTCTTTACTATAATTTATAATAAAATGTCATTGATTGATCATTGAGACATTAGCAGACACAATAGCCCCTGATTCATTGTGATCGCGTCATAAAATTGTTGGGTATTGTTTATAATATTTTAAGACATTCGCTGTTCAGCAAAAGCACAGAGTTAGGAAATTGGTCCTGATAACCTCCGTGCTTCAGAGAGCACGTTTAGCCGCCGCCGTTCTCGTTTCCGATCACTGAATTGGAGTTTGTTTTTGTTGCATAGTCATGTCATAAGCCAATTAGACTGATTTATTCCAAATCCGGTTATTTAAATCAATTATTTAGGATAATCAATGTGGGACTTATATAAGTTTTACTAATTTAAATTCATAATATTGTCTAAAGAAATAAATATAAATCTAAGCAACAATCTTACTGATCAGCAATAATAATCGAGAGGTCTAAAGAAAATTTTGTTAGATCTTCAATATTCGTTTAGAAATTCTGACTACCAGGCCAGAGATAGGGAATTACAATTGGGTACCCCTGTGTCTTGGTAAGCACGTAAAGCTGTCGATCCTGGTAAAAGCCCTTTAATCCGCAATGGAGCACGGTGGGTCATTGCTTTAAAAACCCTCTTATCTCTGAGCGGGACCTGAGCCCTTTGTAAAAAGGGTAAATTTATACGCGGAGGATACATATATTCTAGCTACCATGGAAAAATAGCAAATGTGTGACACTGTATAAGAAAATAAAACATATGAATTATAAATACGCCTTTAATTAATTAATTAGTAATGAGCAGTTAATTGCCATGTTTATGTTCATTTTCATTTTATGGATAGCACTATCTTTTTTCACAACATTACGTGCTATGTTTATGCAAACAAGAAATTATTATTTCTGACCATTTTCATGTAAATATCGTAAGCGTCGAAAAATTCGCTTTTATTGGTTCAGTTGAATAAGATGCGCGAGCAAAATCGCAGGCAAATAACTATGTAATAGATTACCTAAAAATTATTATAACCATAATCAGCAAATTAAATCCCACTGCTGGGCCCAGGGCTACTCCTTCGTAGGTAAGAGGTGATGGGATTGTACCAGTGGAAATAACTACTAATTTACCATTTTTATGTTAGTTTGATATTTATTTTAATTAATTAATTTTTTTCCATAAATTACCATTATGCATAAAGCCTTAAATAAATAAATTAAAAAGTCGGATTTTCTATCTAAGCATATTTACTAAAACAATATAATAAAATAATAAATCAACGCCTAAGTAGAGATAACAAAAGTAAAATCCACATAAGATTGACATATCAAAAATACATCACATTAAAAATAAATAAATATTGATATCATTTCTTTTGTCCTCAAATCACAAAATCATTAAACCCGCTATAACTTGGACCTTTAAAAGGGTATCGTTAAATACCCATTTATCCTGAAGTGCCTCTACAGCAACCAAAACAGTCTTTAAAGCAATTTCAAATGTCGTCATTACGTAACTCAAGCACAAAGGCGCAACAAGTAAACTAAAGCTAACCAAACTCTACATTCTACAAGTATCGGATACCTACCTACCTTACACCAGTTGCAGGAGCACTACATCTTAAGCGACGACCACTAATTCAATTACCGTTTAACACACAATAGACTTTGCACTTAGAGAAAAATACACATCGCGAAATAAAAAATAAAAAAAAAACGCGAAAAATAACAAATCACGGGTAGTTAGGAAATTAAATGTGTAACGCTTTCAAAAAAAAAACATTTATGTTTATGTAATTTGAAAAGATACGCGTGTGGAATTGGTAATTCGACGTATTATTTTGACAGTGGCCGCCGCGGCAGCTGCCTTGCCTTTGTAACGGGGCCAGGTTCTTTGCACATGCGCGAAATCGATCCAGCCACAACGGTAGAGGCTGAACTATTCAACAGCCTCAGTCACCCCAGAGATATGGTATGATACGGTCAGGACGCATACATTAATGAGAAAGCCACTGTTTATGCCATTAAAAATTCAAAGCAATGATCTTGGAAGAGGGCTTCAAATAGACGATCGATTTCTTGCGGATGCTTCTTTAAGTTAGGACTTTTGAACTATCTGAAACTAGTTACGAGGTAAACTGTATTAGTCAGCGTAGGTTTTTGATATGAATCTAGGGGTAACGGGAGAGCGGTTCACCTGATGTTAGGTGATTACCTCGGCCCATGGATATTAGGGGCGCCAACAGCGTGATATTTATACTAGGTATGTTTATACATGAAGAGTTCCCTATTGTTTACTGTGGAAACAGTAATGATATTGAAAATATCTACCTCAAACAACGAGAAACACGTTTCTTGTACCCATCCCTCCCATTAATTTACAAGATTTTTTCTTCTTTGTTATAGCAGTAAAAATACACATTCTATGAATATTCCGCCCTCTACATTTTACGGGTCGAACGTTCGGAGTGGGAAATCTTAGTACCGGGGTCACGTTAGCACCCTTGGCTACGGCACAATAATCAACATTAGCAGCACTTACCACCTAATCATAAAAAATATCATCACACACACGCACACTAGATGTTTCAGTAATGGATTGTAATAGGTACTAGTATGTACTATGAACAGCGGTGGCCAAAGGATGATAAGCACTTGGTTTATGGTTACATTAGCGTACACACATTTTGAATGTGGTATTATGTTAAAATAAATGGCGTACTTATTGTTTAACAGAAAACTTGTTCTTGATTCATTTATCCCTGTTGTTATGAAGTCCGAACAACTTTGTTTGATAAACAGCACTACTTTAAGTTTGGACCAAACAATTTAGTTTAGTCTAGAGATTTATGTACAACAGAATATGGTATGGTACCAATCCCTTGCAACGATAATAGTCCACCGTCCGACCTCCCCGTTATCCCAAACGTCGCCTAAGCAGAGGTTCGGCCTCAAAGGAGGCGCCCTTAGGCAGTCGTTCCCTTAGTTTCTTCGAGCCCTAGGGCTCAAATTTCTTCTGGCAGAGCTTCTTTCCAAAGCTCGCCAAACAGCCCGGTTACGCTGTGGCAACCAATAGGGTTTGTACAGCTAATAGACAGTCCGAAAAAAAAAAAGATAATAGTCCAACAGGTGACATTAGGATCTACGACCACTGTATTTGAGTTAGCCCCTAAACCACAAGCCTGCAAGTACATTATTTGTTAATAGTATTTTACTCGGAATCTAAACAGGGCTTGGCTATCTTATTATACGGATTTGACAAGCTGCCAGTTTTTTAGAGTGATTGCTTTTTAAGCTTGAACTCATAGCATAATAGGGTAATGGGTCAAGTCATAAATCTCTATGTATACTAACGATTGTCATCTGATATAATTGACTGGGAGTAGGATTGACGGCTTAACATATTGTCTAGACTTGAATAACAATGGAGGCTCGTTAATAATAGATGTTGATACACAGCTGATTGTGATCAACATTTGATTCCGTTAGCGGAATATCTAAATGTTAGATGATGTACATTCCGATTTTCTGCGAACTTGTTTATTATTATATATGTTAGATTTTGTTTAGAATAGGCAACTGGACAATAATAAAAATTATTTAAAAAAATGTCTGGTTCAATCCCAACGAAACACGGTGACGGGCGCGTGACGTCATCTGTGTGTAAACTATATTTTTCAGTGAATTTTCTTTTATAACTCAAAAACTGTAGATGTATATATAAAAAAATATCTGATCGTTTGTTTACTTTTATGACCCTTGAACGATAGCGGGGTTCACGGTATGTATACCAATTATCAGTATATACATTACATTAGTCATTACAGCTATCCAAAAGTGCAATGGGTTGCAACTGTAATGTAAATAGCGATTTGCGGAGCCTCTATTCCTCGTCAGTACTTAACGCGATAAGCGCCTAGAATAAGATAGCCAGCGAGACTGCCCGGACATTAGTATTTGGAATTTTTGTGTTCGTTTCACCTAAACAATTGATGCACCATATATGAAGCAGAAATATGTGTTGTCATTAAAGTGTTACCTTCAGAAATACGATTTGCTGATCGTTTACAGTAATTAAGCGTAAGCAACACGTAAGTAACTGACGTAGTCATAACATGATTAAATAATTTATCTAACGGAGAGAAATCTGTCATGAAGGTCGGAGACGCTTCTACAACATCAGATTTTTCCGTTTATCATATCATATTTTAACGTCACGTGCGATGCAGTTTTCGTCATTAGTATATAAACTTGAAGAGAAAGCATTGCAGCCCTTTTAAGACTTACTACGCGGACAGAGGACTGGATTACATTGCGACGGTTATATTTGATGGAAACGGCATAAGTGGGTGTTGATGCGACTTACTATATGGACAGACCAGGGTATAAGTATCTGTATATTCCTATTCTAGCTGTCGCCATATCGTCATTGTAGTGTATTAAAAAAAATGCCAAAGGTGCTATAGTGTCAAAAAAAAATGCCAAAGGTACTGTGTGGCATGATTCATATAATAAGAATATTTTCTTTTACTATTTCTTCTCGAGTACTTAATGATTATTTGGCAAGCCCCATCACATATAAGTTAGATAAGATAGAGCTCACCCACTTTAGAGAAGCTACCAGTTTGAAAACAATGCAACAGCTTTATCACTTCCGCATCCCGTTAAGGATATATGAAAGCTACAGATCCTTTAACGATTTATGGTGTAAAACTACCAAGGCGTATCGTGCTGTCCGATAAGGATATAAAACGTGTATGGACCGATTGTAGACAAAGCGTATAAATCACAGATGTTAAAATGTGCATTGAAAATTGTATAATATGTTGGCAAGAGATCTATCGCTTATAGTCAGACTGAAAAGAGAGGCATTTATTTAGCTAGTGAAGTCATGAACTATTGTATTAAGGCTGAGGTACGATACCGTCGTGCAAGCCGGAACCATAACTTTTTAATACCGTGCTCGCTAAGATCCTTGCTTCGCATCCGGTATCCATAATGTAATGCTAATCGTTGGGAATACTACCATTCAATACGCGTTACGTTTTAAATAATTTCTAACCTCAATCAAATTCAAATAATCTTTATTCAAATAGTCCTTTAAAAGGCAATTTTGAGGCGTCAATAATTTAGATACTAGTGATTTGATGGTGATAAATACATTCGTAAACTTAAAGCTAAAGCTATGAGGGTTCCAAACGCGCCCCGGTCTAAGAAGAAGCCCACAACAAACTTAGCCAGGTAAATTTTCTTTTTGTTATCACCATCTCACATGCCATTTCCAATTATATTAAGAGCTATCTTATAAAGGTTCGAATATAGTCACTAGTTCCAGTGAGGTTCAGATGTCTCCCATGATCAGTTGATATTTACAATGTTCAGGAACATAAAGAACTGAATAGTTATTTCCATAAATATGAAGACACTCATGGCAGACGAAATGCTTAATAACGCAGATCATAAAACAGAATTCCATGTCTAGGTACGTTGCGTCGTAAAATTCACACTCACTTGCATTTAAACAGATAACATCATTATGTCCGTTTAGTGTCAGGGGTTTGATAAATGTGGCATTTGAAGAATGTACTTTACCTATTGTTTCACTAGCAAGCTATTGACTTACCAGTACATCTGTTTTGTTAGCGTTCAAGTATAAATGGAATCATTTATACCGTTTCATATAATGCCTTTGGTTGCATCACCATATACAGCCTTGTAGCCGGCCAATACTCTATTTTACTTATATGATGTTTGTGTCTCACTTCAGATTGTTGGAGATTTTGGCTTAACTCAAAGAAAATACAAAGACCTTTGCTCAGATAAAGACTTCTACAACTTCAAAAGTGGAGATGGTAGATACTGGCTACTCAAAATAAATATACAAAGACTTAACATTGATATCCAGTAACAGTTTATCGGTATAACTTAAATATATTCAGTATAGCAAGCCAAAGAATAGACGGATGGATTGGATTGAAGTGATGGCTCATAGAAGTGAGTGGAAGAAGACATGTTGTACCACACAAAGTGTGGTATAAGGGCAAAAAAAAATTAGATAGCTAGTAGAACAACTTAACTATCAGTGAATTTTACAAAGAAAACCTAATTCCCTAAATATCATTCTAGATGCTTATATTACCGCAAACCTTGCAGTTTTCTTTATCTCTTGTTTGTTTTTTGCTCTTTAATATGTTTAGAAACACAAATAAATAAAACACGGGAGTTCATAATCACAGTTATATTAACTAGGTAGCTTCACTTGAATTGACATTGTCATATAATATATCATCCTGCTTGCTTAATTTGACAACTAAATATAAAAGTACCTGCATCAAACTTTCTGTAATAACTAACAATATAATAAACTTTATATGGAGCATCTGAGGCTCAATGGGTTGGTAAAAAACAATTTATTAACTTATGCCTTATGTTAGTAAAACAACAGATTTATTTATTAAACTTGCTCATACTTGAAATTCAAATTCAAATTCAAAATAATCTTTATTCAAATAGTCCTAAAAAGGCACTTTTGACGCGTCAATAATAGTAGTTATTTCATGGTGATAACTATATTCGTAAACTTAAAACTAAAGCTATGAGGGTTCCAAACGCGCCCCGGTCTAAGAAGAAGCCCACAACAAACTTAGCCGGGGAGGCCTTACCGACACTTGAATAAAGTGCTCAAGCATTGGCGAGTCTATTTAAACACAGTTTTCTGCATTATTGCAAAGAGCTCATTGGTATGTTCTTTTGCGAACATGCTGCTACATGATGCTGAACAAAGCCAGTACAAGTTGCCAGAAATAATTTACAAGACAGCCACTAATATATATAATAATTTACAAGTATTTGACTAGATTTGAATGGTTGAAAGTGTTGTGATAGAAGTATAAAAAAATTGTTTACCTGATGATATGATTCCCACATTTTCTTTTGATGGCACATTCATTGTCAGGCAAAAGCTGAAAAAAAAACAAACCATTATTAAACTTTAATTTCTAAGTAAAATGGCAGTATTACCTAAACTTTTGTTATTTAACAACACAACAGTTAGTCATTTCTAAGCTACTACACAGTCCACCACTATGGTGGTGCAGTTTGTTAGAATTCACTTGACTTTCCGAACATAATAGGGAACTTGCAAGCACGCTCACAACATTTACTTTAATGTTATGCAAGTGATATTTTAATTAAAATATGTCAAATTAAATTACAACTATTACATTTAACTACAAAAATTAATAGGTATATGCCATTTCTCTGAAAGGGAGACCATACTCCTACTGGAGTTTGGTTCCATTCTCATAAAGTAGTATTTTAAAAAGCTTACTGGCTAGCATAAATTTTCAATTTTATTTTACTCAATCTAAGTATAACTATTGGCTCCTTATTTTCTGGGATCACAATAGCTAGAAATATGGTAATTCTGCTATTACGATAAAAAAAATTGAGAAATGGCCTGGCGAAAATTTTACTAAAAAAAACATTTTTTTTATATAAAAAAGAACATAAAAATGTTATTTAGTAGTTCTCTATAATTTGTAAAAAGTAGTTAATATAATCACTTGTTAAATAAATAATATGTATGTCCAACCTAGTTTAGAGAAGTTTGGTGCATGTCATTTAAACTGCTAAAAATCTAACTTTAACTGTTTATGAGATAACAATAATAAGAAATTATATATTTCGCATTCTAGTGTCTAGTTCTTAAAAACTTATTATGGGTAAATATTTTTTAACCCGTTTATATTTAATTACAATTCCAATGATTAAACTTACTTGAAAGCCTGAAGTGGTAAACCATAAGACACCGATTCAACACATGAAATATCTTACGCAAAGTGTATTAAGTACATGATATTTTCTCAGTACTGCAGTTACCCGGAAAGTTTTAAACAATGGGATCTAATTTTAATGCGAAATTACACTTTCACATTAGGACTAACCGATCCACATAAGAGTAGCCACCTACACAAAACAATAAACAGTTATTCAGAACGAAACATAACAAAAAACTTTTTTAAAACTTCTTTTCGTATTGTTTTTTTCAAATCCTACATAAGCAACTTGTAAACCAACACTTTTAACACTTTATTTCATCACTTTAAAAGTTAGTTTGATAGTTTTATTAACTTCCAAAACTTTAAAACAAATGTCGACGACTTCAATTTCACAATTTGACTGAGTGAAGTCAAAGAGTATATAATCACGACAAGTGAAGTGAGTGTCAACTTCAATTCTTGTCTGTTCAACTTAAATAGACGCGTAAGTGATTGGTTAAATTGTCCTTACCTCTTCCTCTAGTCGCCATGTTTCATAAAGATTGCGCGCAAAGCAAGCGCTCACATGAATAAGCTAATGCAAATATAGTATATACTGTTCCTTATTTTCTGAAACGAATTTTATTTAAAAATATTCTATACTTATTAAAAATATAACAGTAACACTGATGTTTCAGTAGCGCCAATCCTTCTGCGCGTCAAGTTAGGTTACACAGACTAAGGTTTAAATAAAATTCGAACTCAATTTAATTATTTATTATACCAATATTACCAATTAGGTATCCAATCTTATCTCCTACTTACAGCCCCTGTAATCCCAGATAATAAATACCTTACTAGCGATTCCCCACGACATCCTCCTTATATGATTCTTAGATGCACTGTTCTCATCACCCAACTATAGCTTGACTCCAAATGTTATTAATTAATAGCTTCAAAAATCAATCTATCAAAGCTATAAAGATTTTCACATCTGGCTGGTAGTTTATAAAGAAATTATAAAAGTCAAAAAACACTCTTTAGTATTATTATTTGTAGCTATAAATATACTGACTTATATAATATATTTATTTACTGTGACATTAAAAAAAAAGAAAATCCGGCTTCGTTTTCAGAGTAATAATATTTCCAGCTCGTATCTGGTTTTATATTTTATTGCATTGGAGTGGATTTATTTATCGCCACAGCGAAAAATTAAGATAGAATGAGTTGTTGCGTTAAGCTATTGCTAGTCGTCCAAAAATCAGATCACCAAGAAATTACTAGTATCATCATCATCATCATCATGATGATTACTAGTATAGACTACTTTATATTTTATACATCCATGTTTATTTATTACAGACTAAAACAAAAACAATAACATCACAAATAAGTTATTTGAAAACAACCTTTTTTTTTTTGAGGAAAGGCGGGAGACTTCGTATATGGCGGTCGCGGTTTTTTCACGCTTTTCTTGAATTAATGTTTGTTGGCCAATGTTGAAAAGGACTGGTGTTGGACAGTGTGTCGTGGACAGTTTTGGTGTCGTTTGTGTAGTGGCTGGTTTTCTGAATGGTTAACAGGTATTGATTTGGGAAAGGTTTGAGGGAGCCACGTCCGCAGAGTGCGAGGTTTCCCGCCATTTCTCCCTAACTTTTACATTGTTATAAACTTGACATTGGCTAATCTGTGCAAAGCCATAAAAAGAGAGAACTATATAATAAATAATAAACTTGACATTGGCTAATCTGTTTAAAGCCATAAACCGAAACAAAAAAAAAACCTTTTTTTAAACCTATATTAGTATATTAGTGTTTCTGGGTGATCATGTAAAAATAACTTCAGCTTAGCTGGTATTTTCACTTATTACAGGTGGTTTATCACTGGTATTACAGGTGTTCATGAATAGCCATAAAACAATAAACTCAACTTATATATGTCATTCATGGCAGCCAAAAAATATTAGTGTTACGCTTGTCGGATGCCTAGATACTTGAGATGTCTGTTCCTAACGTCACTGTTACGTAAGAGTGACGATTTTATGACAAAGCATATTCCAAGGTTAAAATAATTTTAAAATGCTTATCAGCGTTTACTAAGTCGATAAAACAGTCCAGGTATCGATTATTTTGTGACATTATGCAGTACATAAAACAATTTTTAATGTGTTACCACCACTTTACCGATTATTGCATTTAGCGACAATGCGACTAAGTGTTCCAATATGACTCCACCTTGCGACCCTAAGGGGCAACAATCGGTCCTGCGCACCTTGCTTAGGTTTTTCTAAAGACGGCCTTATTTCAGAGTTATCAGATAGAGATACTCAGAGCATAGCTCTCTGCATTGTCCGTTGAGTGGCTCAGTAATAGGCAGGCATTCATATATTTTTTTTACTACTACTACTAACCCTATTGGTTGCCACAGCGTAACCGGAAAGAAGCTCTGCCAGAAGAAATATTGGGTAAAGTATAGATATCTGGTACTCGCGTAGGGGGATAATAGGGGTAGGGGGGAGTGGGGGAGATAGGGTAAGCCCCCTCCACTTTTCCCCTTTGGCGGAAAATTATAGTTTTTGAGTAATGATCTTTTTTATAAATCATAACCTTACTATTTTTACACAGGAATGTTGACCTATTTAATACTTATCCAGTGTTAAATATACCTTTTTGGTGGTTTTTTTATGTTCTAACCTAACCTAACCTAGCTTCTTAATATAGATTTTGACCTATATATTAAATATACCTTTTTCGTGCCAGATTATAGGGGACGCCTCGCTACGCTACGCTACGCTACGCTACGCTACGCTTCGCTCGGCTCTCAATGGTTTCTTATGTTCTAACCTAACCTAACCTAGCTTCTTAAAATAGATTTTGACCTATGTATTAAAAATCCTGCCTCGCTCCGCTCAGCTCCAATGGTTTATCAGCTTGATGGTTGTGTTAATTATCCTATGTTAAATATACCTTTTTGCTATGATAGTGGTAAATGAAAAAATGGAAGTTTTATTTTAATTACTTAATTAATTATTTAAACTTGTTTTATAGCTTGCATTATTCAAGGAATGGATCCTTTTTATATTTTTCAATATTTCGCGCCACAAGTATTCAACTACTACATCTGCAAGCTAAAGCCAAGGTCAAACGTAAAAGCTATCAAAAAAGTCCAAAAACAGAGCAGAAGTCGTCGAAAAAACAGTGAAAACACAACACTTAACACAACAAATAACATTGACGTGACCACTATAAGAAACGGAATGACGATTGACATTGACGGACGTTAACAAAATGACCGTTGCAACGTTCCGTTACTCACTTTTTTTTGTAACTAATTGACAAACCATACCAAAAACATATAGCTGCATTTCGTTATACGCAATTTTTAGTGAAATTTATTTTTATCGTAATTAATTTAAAATGAATTTCCGCTATCTAAAAACAGTGTATAAGGTTCAAGTTTAGCCCAGACAAGGCTCCTAAACTATAAACATAAGTAAAATCGAGTACCGGATATCTATACCCAACCCGAAATATTGAGCCCTAGGGCTCGAAGAAACAAAGGGAATCTGATAGTCAGGGTCATGAAGGATATGTTTAGGTCTCCTCTTTCGGAGAGGAGCGCTTAGGTCAGGGGAGTAAAAAGAAGCTGCATCTACGAGAGGGTTTGGGTGTCGGATTGCCAGACATTCATAGATAAAGCTACCCAAGCTTCCCAGTAACTCGATATTTTTTTATTTCAAAAAACTTATTTTTGTCTCATTACCGGTTCAGTCCATGTAAGTCGTATAATAAAACTAAAGATGTCAGTTGTAAAAAAATCTATAATTTCTTAAACTATATAGTGACTGAAAGTTTTCGTTTACATATTTTCATTAGAACAATTACAATCCTTTGGTTATTAAGGTAACACGCTAAAACTATTAATACTCAATTCCATAGAGAGTTACCTACTTACAACTATCTATCTATAAAAATTATATACCTACTTAGACTATTTTTGTGTAAACAAATTGGAAACGTCTCGCCAAAACGAGTAAGAACCATGCGGCGACTCATTTAAATTTCTAATACACTCAGCACCAGTGTTACCAGGTTATTCAAAACTCAGTCATTTAGTGTTTACCTATATATATAAGTCCTCAATTTACAAATTTACAACGTATATTTATTATTGCCAAACTCATTACCTCCACCGTGCTAGCTAATTATGGAGAATTCTCAGGCATATAGGTTGCCTCACGATGGTTTTCGTCGCCATTAAAAAAAATTATAATAAATTTAAAATTACTTAAATTAATACGCCCACAACATAGATAAGACAGAGGTGAGAAGATCGAACGTCAATATTTTTATTTAGCAATTTTATATTTTTATTAATTAATGAAAAGCTATGGTGCCCTGGTAGTAAAATTTTTTTTTATTAAATTGATTTATATAACTTACGCTAATCGGGAAGGATATTAGTTGATGTATAAAACGTTCTCAATCGGTTTGAAAATGGACTAAATAAAAACAATATTTTATATAATGGACTTGCATTACTGACATAATAAATCGGAACTTACTTAATACTGAGTGTATTTAAAATTTATTTAATATAAGTATGTATAATATTTTTATTATATGGACTTATATACACTTAAAGATAATTATCTATGATTATATTATTTTAGGTACCTACATTACACAAAACATCAACAAATCGCTTTGAGAGGTGCCAAAATAGATTGGTCACCAACCATCTGAAATATACTTGACTTTGAATTTATTGTATTTTCGGTAACTAAGAAGAATATGTACCAACTTTAAACTATAGTTATCAATCAATTTATAGATACTTAAATTTATATAATAGCACCAAAATGAGCACCAATTAAATTTGCAACTGGAACAAAAAGTAGTTATTTATAACTTGTAGTCCATGCTATAGGCAATATGTCTTATAAGAGTTGAATTACTCTACACGTTGTTTGTGGAAAATCATAGAATTTTCATCTTAATTGGTGCTAATTCGGCTGCACACTAGGTTCTACGCAAAATAAATTGATAGCTCTAAAGTAGTTTGTCCCGTTCATACTGTCACACTGTTTTCTGTGAAATGGGATAGCAACTAAGTCAAAACCAGTCAATATATTTTATACCTAATAATGAATGAATGATTTGTGTACAACCGAAACATTTCATTAGATCAAAAAGTTTTATATTGATTTCAGAGAGCGACATCCTTATACTTGGTTAAATCATCTGACTCGTTGCCAACAGAATTGTGACTGTTTCTTATCCCATAAAAAACTCTTTCCCTTGAACCGCTAAAGTGATACGGATCATGTCTCAAGTTGCCGTATGGATCATTTTGAAAGAACCTCGGGTCGTAATCGGGAGGGTAAACCCTTGGGTCATAAATGTACGACCGGTACGGATATCCCATTTCGCTTTTGCAGTCCATCCTGTCTTCAAAGTCGTAACCTTTCGAAGGGTATTCATCCGTGTTGAACGCTCCTACGACGGAATGTCTCCTCTTGTATGGGTTGTCGAAAAACGGGCCGGTTCTGGGACCGACCCATGTGCCGAAGTTTTGGGGGGGTGCGAAAGATTTGGGGTATCCTCGAAGACTTGCAGCGTACTGCCTGTCGGCGAGGTGTTGCCAGTACGCTGGGGGAGGTTGGGGCAGCATCATTGGGGGGTAGCCCATATTCATGGACTGTCGTGTTGCTAAGTGACGTCGGAGGTCTGGCATTGATCCGGTTTTTCCTGGAAAAATAAAATAGGGGGATGATACATGATAGACGCATGGATGAGAGGCCAAAGAAATGAAGGTTTAAGAGAAGAACATAAGGCCTATTAACATATTACCTAGTTACATATATAACAACTACAATTCTCAATTCTTATGATTGATAAAATACATGATAATATGGTTTGACGACATTCGTGGCGCAGCGCGTGCGCTGTCGCATTATAAAATTGGAGGTCCTGGGTTCGATTCCCGTCTCGAGTCTGGTCTGGTGGGAGGCTTCGGCCGTGGCTAGTTACCACCCTACCGACAAAGACGTGTCGCCAAGTGTAAGTACGCCAAGTCGCGTAGAAACCAATTAGGAGTGTGGGTTTGCCATACTCCTAACAGGTTAGCCCGCTACCATCTCAGACAGCATCATCGCTTAACCGTCAAGGGCTAACTTGTGGTGTATATAAAAAAAACGTCATTAAATATTATATTACCGTTGTCAGCCATGAAGCCGTCGTTTGTAAAAGCATTGGGCGTATCTGGCACGTAATGGCTAGCATCAAACTCGCTGCCACTCACCGCTGCCGGGTTGCCGTATTCTCCTTTCCTGGAAAGAAGAACACAAAAGATACACGAGGTAAATAAGAGAATTTTTACGGGCGCATAGTATTAAGTAAACTCTCTTGACGACCTCCATAGCGCAATGGGCGCGCTTTTGCACTATAAAGTTGGAGGTCCTGGGTTCGATTCCCGGCCCGAGTCTGGTCTGGTGGAAGGCTTCGGCTGTGGCTAGTTACCACCCTACCGACACAGACGTGTCGTCAAGTGAATAGATTGTGAGAAAGCGTAAATAATAGTTTTTAGAGATACTTCATGTGTTTTATTAGATTTTTAGGGATTTGAATGTTTTTAAATAATCCCAAATTGAAATATAAATGAAACACGGCACATGAAAGCTGGCTCCACAGTGGATAGTTAGTTGTGGAATACCAGTCATCCAATTGGTGATCAGAGTATGAGGTTATTTAGTTAGTGAATTAATTGTACAACAGGGTCCGATCTTCGGTATTCTCACTAAAATACTACGGGGTTATTTAACGGTCGGATAAACGAGTTACTGAGAGGTCTCTCTGAAACATAAGATCCGTAATGGGATAAACGAGTTACAGAGAGGGCAATATTTGAAGTCTTCCTTAAACATAAAATCCGTAATGAGGAGATCCGTAGAATGATCAAGGACTGACATAGCCTTAACCGTAAATAAAATGAAATAGTACTCGGTAGACCATGCTTGTCGTAGGTACGATGCCGTCATAGTCCTAGGTGAAGGTCGCGAAGAAGCCAGAGTAGTTTGGGCCTCCTCAAAGTTCTTTTCGCTATTGCTGGTTAAAATCGCTTAAACTCGGCATTAGGTTTTAAGCAAGTAAAATAGCACTTGCTTCAAACGGTGAAGGAAAACATCGTGAGGAAAGAGTTCTCCATAATGCTCTCAAAGGCATGTGAAGTCTGCCAATCCGCACATGGCCCGCGTGGTGGACTATGGCCAAAACCCTTCTCATGTTGAGAGGAGACCCGTGCTCTGTAGTGAGCCGGTAATGGGTTGATCATGATGATGATGATGATGATGATGAGGTCAATGATTTTGTCAATGTAGGTGTTACCTCGCTTCCCGTAACGCGTATGCAGATTGCACCAGCACTACTCCGCATACAATAGCGGGCAACCGGGCCACGTAGCACGCCAGCTCTGCGCCGCCATATACTCCTTGAAGACCCTGACATACAGAAGAACATCTTGTCAACATAGCTTTAATTTTACATCTTAAACTTTGATAGAAACCCAACTAGCACGCAGATACATCCACAAAAACATCAAAACTGAGTTGTGGTAAATAAAGAGATCGTACAAGAAGACAACTTATATACTTATTCTGGTAAAAGATCTCAGAGATATAAAAGATGTATCACTTAAATACCAGAATAATAAATTGTTAAGTATTATATATATACGTATGATGGTAGGCAATATAAAAATATGTATATTCAAATTCAAATTCAAAATAATCTTTATTCAAATAGTCCTTAAAATGGCACTTTTGACGCGTCAATAATTTACATAGTAGTTATTTCATGGTGATAACTACATTCGTAAACTTAAAACTAAAGCTATGAGGGTTCCAAACGCGCCCCGGTCTAAGAAGCCCACAAAAACTTAGCCGGGGTACTATAATATTTCAATGTTTCAAAACATTTGTACCACTTTGTGGAAATGATAATTAAATTACCTTTATCAGTTTGTGACAGGAAAAAACAATTGTGAGCTATTAATAAAGCTGTTAAAAGACTAATGGCAGTGATTACTCAATTAACTGGTCGCAAATGGCCCGCTCTACGTATATATTAGGCCTATTAATAATACCAGATGACAAATATTTTATATTTGAAACGATAATAATATTTGAACAGTATCCCTACTGAATAATTTTAAATAATAACCATTGACATTAATTTCAAGAGAATTTTACACAAAATAAATGATATTTCTGGGATGTCTCTCAATTACTTCAAACTTTATATTTAGCGTAAGCTTGTAGAAAAAAGGATTTTTCTATATATAGCTTAAAGGATTATGTAAATGATAAACAAGCATGATTATGAAATATTGATTATTAAATATTTTTACTGACAATGTAAGATGGTAGATGAAAACAGTTAGTTGTGGGTTTCTTCTTGGAAACAGGTATACTTTCGCATTTATATATAATATTAGTATGGATACTATTGACTTACCCAATGACTGATCGACATATAGAAGACTAGAGCACACTCTGGTATTAAGACTAGGATGACTGCAATCAGCCAGGCCAATAGATATGTGTTGTTTTTCTGTAAGTAATAAAATTTAAGTTAGAAAAGCAAACATCTGCTCATTCAAAAACAATGTCAACAAGACAAAGTACCCAGAAAAGTTGGCTTAAGGGCTTTTTTTTATACACCACAAGTCAGCCGGCATCAGACGGCATCTCACCTGATGGTAAGGGATGCTGCAGTCTAGGATGGTAGCGGGCTAACTTGTTAGGGGTATGGTAAACCTACACTCTTAATTGGTTTCTACGCGACATCGTGCCGGAACGCTAAATGACTTGGCGACACGTCTTTGTCGGGTGCTAAGAACCTAAACGATGTGATCTATAATACAGTGATGATAATGATTAAGACTTCGTACTCGCGAGGCCTCAGCCGATTTCCCACACCTCAATCTTTTGGAGATTTTTATTCTTTTTTCACGCGTTGCCAAAACCATAAAAAATAAAAATGGCTTTATTACTTTATTGCAACACCCTTCCTCATTCCCGTAGCTGTGTCTATTACGCTTTTGGTTGCATGGAAGAGCGGTATCGGTATGTAGCGATAAGATCGCCAAATTTTATACTATATTTTCAGTTTTTTTTTCTGTACTTTTGTGGCGGACCATAAAAGTGTACTAATTGATAAAATAATTAATGGTAGGTGTACCCTGTCCTATTACAGGTCTTTGTTAGGTAGGTAGGTAAATTTGTTGATTACAAATTTTTGTTAAAACTAAATTGACAGGATGCAGTGGTTTTCTGTACACTTTTGTTTACTTTACATTTGTAATTTTAGTTAATTTTAAATTTCGAGAAATTCGTGAATTTTGTACAAATAATTAGCACTAATATTGTTCTGCAAGAATATGAACACCGTCAATGTTCACTTTACACTTTGTTGCGATCAAATGAAGATATTAAATAGCATCTTTATATTTTATAGGCAATCGAATTGTATAGGTATATCTTGAAAGTATCTTTGAGATAATGCGGCTATGAAACGACGATTTTTTTTACGACACTATCAAAGGTACAATGAAGGCAAGCGCGTTAGGAATTTCTTTAGAAAATTGAATTGAGAAATCATCATTGGGGTCGTATCATAATGGTGGCGTGAGAGAAAACACCATGAACAGAGCATGCAATAATTACATACATTTAATACTCAAATTCTCGAATTTAATTACGAGTTCCATAAGGAAACAAATTCCAAACGTGCAACCTTAAACGTTTATCCTTAAGCAATAAGTCTAAATCCGCCCCGCAAAATGACCAAGCCACTCATTTTGCGAGGGTACTATGAGGGCTTATTACTTAAGGAAAGTAGGTACTTTTGCACAAACTAACAAACATTTATTTTAATGTAAGCCAACCTACTGCCAAAAGGTTTCTGCCACAGCTTGTCCGTCAAGAAATTTAGAGTTCCGGTTGAGCTTAAAAATGATGTAGATAAAACGATAATATATACCAATAAGCTTCTTTCACATTTCTTATAATATTAAAAAAAATCTATGCAAAAATTTGTCAATATCTGATAGCAAGCAAGTAGTACATAGTGGACTAAGATTATTTTATGAATGCTTGCGAAAACGCCATCCGTTTTCTGATTTAAAAGTATTCTATAACCGGTAATGCTATCCTTTTTACTATGTTTAATGCAAAGAATAACACTATTAAATAAAATACAAGAAAAAAAATAACACACCGAAATAAGCCCGTGCACCAGGGTGACGGTGGCGGAAATGACGACGCAGTAGCATATCATGAGGAGCACCGAGGGAATAGGCAAACCGCTCTGCGACTCCACAACCCACACGATCTCGTAGATTAGGGCAATTGCGTATGCCACCTGAAAATAATATGAAACAAAAAAAAATAGTTAATAAAATAATGCTGGCCTACAATGGCACTATTGGGCAACGCGCCAAAAATGGAAAAAATATGAGGTGTTTGCAAATATAGTCCAATCTCATCCCTTCCAGTCCATCAAATATTCAGAAACATCTTAGAATTTCAAGTTTTTTCATCTAGAATAACAATCTGATTCACACAGATGTTCATATGAAGGTTTCATGGGTTATGAAGGGTTCGTCGTCGTTACATATACATCCATAGAAAAAGGTTGATCAACTAGAGATCAACATTCCTATAATATATTGTTGAGGTTGAAGTAGAAGTTCATGAGACGTCATGATCATTGTCTTCAGTATTTTATTGTTCCTCCGCTAGGCTACCTCTTGGAAAGTCCACACTGCTCCAATGATTGCCCAAACTTGTGGGCTTTAACAATAACTATTTAATATTAATAATTAAGCCCCAGGTAGGTCGAAGTTTTCGATAAATATCATCGAAAGGGTTCCACGTGATGTTTATTCAAATCCAATCTAACAGTGGATAGCTTGTATACAATACTGATATGCAAATAACGATTTTGTTTTGTTACCACGAATTACTTGCCGCTATCGAGATGGAAAGCGTCTACGAGATAATCATACAAAGTGCGAAGTGGCGCAACGCTTGCTTACAAGATCACATCTTTAACATAATACATTCATAATATTACGATCCAGTTAACACTCGCATACAAAATCTGTTATCTCAGTTATTACGCATTCCGATTCGCCGTTTGCCGTTTCGACATCTCGTGAGATAACTTGGCTCTTGGCCTTACTAAGGCCCCCTTCTATTTTATATGAAACAATGCTGGGTGTCTGTAGTCTAAATTATCCTGAATATCAGATTAGAGATTATTTCTGTATTAACCGTTCGTGAACTAATCAGAAATAGAAGGATTAGTAGTTGAATCAGAGTCACCTACAATTTTCAACGATTTGTGAATCGAAGGCAGTAATGATCGAGGAGAACATGACTCATCGAGCTATTAATGTTGAGGTCCTAAGAAAACACAGCGTTGTTATATCTCCACATATGCATTAACATAGTGAGGTCTAACCGATCATTCGGATTGCATTATTTAGCATAGATTATCCTTGTGTGTTAAAAAGCATTTTCTGTGCAAACGTGCAAATTATTAAATCATCACTGATCTGAATCAAAGATGTCCTGAATGCATTGTAAGTAATCAAATGCAAACCTTCCGCACTAATATTCGTGAACACGATTGGAAACATATACGAGTATGTATATAGACTTGAGTACAGTTTTAATTAACCTTTAATTTAAATTTAATTAAATAATAGCTTAAGCGGTAAAGACAAATATCGTGGAAACCTGTGTGCCTATAGATTCTTCATCACATCACATCATCACGATCAACCCATTACCGGCTCACTACAGAGCACGGGTCTCCTCTGAGATGAGATGGGATGAGAAGGGTTTGGCCATAGTCCACCACGCTGACCATGTGCGGATTGGCAGAATTCAGACGCCTTTGAGAACATTATGGAGAACCCTCAGGCGTGCAGGTTTCCTAACGATGTTTTCCTTCGCCGTTGAAGAAAGTGATATTTTAATGTTTTTAAAAACGCACATAACTCCGAAAAGTTAGAGGTGCGTGCCCGGATTCGAACTGCCGACCTCTGATTAGGAGGCTGACGCCCTAACCACTAGGCTAAAACAGCTTCTTATATATTGTATCATAGATTCTTCATAACGTTCTAAAGAGCGTGTCAAATCTATCAACCCGTACTTGGCCAGCTTGGTGGACTACAGCCAAAACCGCGCTGTAGTACTGACCGGACAGGTAATGCGTTGAAAACGAAAACTGTGTATCCTAAAGGATATTAAATACACCTACGTCTTTTAAATGTTTTCAATCTAAAATGTAATCTCGCGAAAAACAGAACATCCATGAGGACGATGTCGCGACGGAAATTTAAATGACAATAATGCATTGCTTTAAAAAAAGAAAGTAGTGTATTGATTACATACCAAAGCATACGCAGCAACGAAACCCGACGCAGCTGTGACACTACAACAGAATATCTTGTTGACCGCCGGCTTCATCCGCAATTTGGGCGCGGAATCCGAGGAGTCGCTCAAGTCATTGTTGACTGACATCGTGGTTATATTGTCGACCTTCATATATAACGAGCTGGTGATTTTAATCTTCTATATTATAGCTGTTTAGGCTGTTGCCAAAATTGCTTATTTTAGATTTTTGCTCATGACTGCATTATACACTTTCAGTTAAGTTCATAAAGATGGATTTCTTTGGTGTCTCATAAATAAGATCCCATCTTATAAAGCCTGTTCTAAATATGTTATAATATGGTTTCTGTTGACAAATATGCTCCAAAATTGTTTCATTTGGAGAAATTATAATTTGAATAGAACCTAATGACTGTTGGTTTATTGGAACTGTGCCTTTTCAAGTGTTATCGAAGAGACAGTTGCCACCGCCGTCGTTTCTTTCTCCTTCATTATTCTGAAACAAAAGATATGTTCTGTCAAGAATCTTACAGAGGGTTTTTTTTGCAAATGCTGAAAAAATCATTTCCGGGTAAAATAGTAACAAATTGGAAATTGGATCGATGTGGAATATTTTAACGATAGAATTATTTAAAATGCAATAGCACGAAGGCTCCTTTATATATATTTCATACCACAATACAGGTTAGTTTTTAAATTTAAAGATTTGTAACTATATTAGAGAAAGAAAAAAGGCGATAGTATTACTTAAGCCTTTCTTCTTTTTCTAATACAGTTTTAGCACGCATTATTCGGTAGTTATTTTCGTCTGTTTTCCGAATACTTTTAACGGTTTCTGTAAGGTACTAAATCCGAATGGTCTTAACTTACGGTACATAATCTTTTAACTTAATTAATAGTTAAAGATTGTTAATTCAAAAAAACTGCTAGGCTTCTGCATTCTTTTAACAATTCCTAGCTCCCTTCCGCATTTCGTAGCATTGACTTCATGGGAGTCTGACGCTGAATATTAACTGTGAGAACACCATTTCAATGTATGGGAAAGTCTAAACTAACACTTAATAACAATCAATGTAAATTAGTTTTGTTCAGAAAATTACGAGCAAAACGTCTTTGGGATAAAGAAATAGTCTCTTTCAGACAATGCGAGCAGGTAGTACATTTTAAAACAGTTGTATCCACACAAGTGTTCATGTTTTTGTTTTCTTGATTTATTAGTCTTTTATACTGATACTCTTTTATACATCGGTATAAACAGAATGGGTATGTACATCGGTACATACCCATTCTGTTCAGTGTTTTGAGCTGTGCGTTAATATATCAGTCAGTGAATCAAAATAAGTATTTTTATGTAATATATTCGCAGATTTTATTTTTAAGATTAAAATAATAGGCCGTTGCCTTATTCTCTTGAAAGATTGAGGCTAGATTTGATCCTTCACACTGCTTCAATGATGTTTTCTTCTATTTTCCCAATATATAACGGAACGGACGTTACCATTTGTAATACAGTCCTGAAATGTAGATTTGTAATAATTATTACGGTACTTACTGGTTATTATTTGTAATAATAACCAGTAAGTTTTTTTTTTCTCAAATCAATAAGCTGTGTGACCCATTATAATTATTGTGTTATTTGAAAATTCGAAGGTACATTATTTGGTAGTCGTGATTTTTTATGATGTTTTTTATGTGTATGTATGTGTTTCTCTTTGTTAAATGCGCTCACATGTGCGTTACCGGTTGCTAGATTTTATGCAAGAATTAACTTATAACGGTGTATTTGAAAAACTACAAAATAATGAATTCAAGAAATGGCAGATTTTCCTCATTACTAAATTATACCTGTACTAGTACTGACGCGCAAAAACTACGTTAATAGTTGGTACGTAGATAATTGCTATTGGTTTGAAGACCAAAGATGAAATGGATTGTGTGAAAGAGAATACCTATGCGTGTAAAAGGTGTAGGTAGTGAAGTGACGGCTGATAAAAAAAGACATGTTGTGCCGACGCCCCATAGCGTGGGATAAGGGCAAGGTTTGAAAATGCCCCTAGTCCTAGCTTGTAACCGAAGTCAATACAGATTTTCACTATGTTTTGCCTTAACACAGAACAGATACTTAAAAGCCATTACTTACTTTAAAATCGTATCTGTAAGAGGACAACGACCTCTCAATGTAATAGGTATCGTTACGCTGGTTTGCTCAAGAATATTCGGAATATTAATATCCATTTACCGGTAATTTTTGCTAAGAAAAGTGGGTCAATGTCGGGTACGCACATTGTTTTGGGCCTGTAGATAACATCGGATTGATATGCATTGTTTATGATTGTACATTAAAGATATGTCGATTAGAAACGCTTTTTGCTGGTTGACCTACCTTTCAGGAGAAATAGATTATCTATAGCCCAAAATAAAATCAGCCAGATATTATTTTCATCGTCATCAACAGCATACAAAAGTACCACGGCTGGGCATAAGCCCACGCTGTCTCTCTCATTTAACTTTAAAGATATAACTACCTATATTAAATGTTTGCTATCGAGGCACAATGGTAGGCACATACTACGAATTTAAATAACATAAACCAAATATTCTTTTTTTGTTTTTGAATCCAAGTTTGTAATGTGCATTAAAGAGTTTATTTATCTATCTATTCTTCGCCCGGCTCGGGAGTTGAACCCAGATAACTCGTTATAGTTTACGATATTAACTATTATACCAGCGTGGCTAGATTCACTTAAAAATACTGTTTTGCAAGACGTAACAACCTTGACAGGTATTCTTTTTTTTTTATTACCTACTTATAAACTTTTTTTGGATTATTTTTCTAAACTGAAAATCGAAAGCGTTAGTGATCTTTTGAACCTTTTTATGTTTATAATATGATTACTAGATCGATAAATAATACAAGCACTAAAAGTGAAATGGCATAGAAAATTGTGCAAATAGAAAATAAGAAAGTTGGAAATAATTCTTCTTGTTACTTTTAATAGAAAAAAGGTGAGCTAAGTGTTTTCCCATTGCATTTCCTCAATCGCCTATCTTTATAGACGGTGTCACGTAAAAAGAGCACTGACGATTTTTTTGCACGCTAGATCGGGCAGGAAAGTTATTATTACTTGCATCCAAACGAAAGCGCTTATGAAAAAGAAATACTTTAATGAAAACCGGCTAAATGTGACACACGATGGGTTCCGTACAATATCATCATCATCATCATGATCATCAATATCGTAAGAAAGGCTCTATCAAATTGTACCGGTTATAATAATGAACATGATTATACCGATATTATCACGAAAATCAAGAGTATTGTTTTTTTTTTTAATTGGAGTTTTAATGAGAGATAGGTTTTTTTTTTTTTTTTTTTTTTTTTTCCGCTGGGAAATGCGTTTACGCATCCCCTCCGGAAGCGATGCAGGCAAGACTGCGCCGCTTCCGACGGGGTATGTGGGACTCCCTGGCGGCAAGACTGGCGACCAGAATACCCACTAAAACCCAGCGATGTTCCTTCGCGTCGCCTGGTGGCTGGGTCACGGGAACACTTGTGCACTCGACCGCAACCCAGACAGCGGCGTCCGCCGAGGCAGACCCTCCACGGGGGGCCTATGATGGAGGCCCCCTAACTCCGTCCGAGGCGCGCCAGGACCATTGGACGCGCCTCACGACCCGAGGATAAGGCTCGACGGGTGGGGATGCCTCTCATCCGTCACCCGGAGCTCCTCGTCAGGGGGGCAGACGGCGATCGTGCACCCTTCGCCTGCGCCCCGCCCTACGACGCCGGAGAGGGTGCGCGTCTGCGTCATTCTCCCGGCGTCGTTCTGCCGCCTCCTTCTGTGTCATCACCTCCTCGCAGAAGGAGGCGACGGAAGCCCAAGACGTCTCGCTGGCCACCATGGTGCGAACCACGGCGGGCAGCGAAAGGTCTGGCCCCACCTGTGCCACGAGTTGGGCTCGCTGGACCGACCACTGGACGCACGATTCCAGCGTGTGCTGCGCCGAGTCCTGAGCGTAGCCACACTCATGGCACTCCTCCGTGAGCTCCCGTCTTGCGACCTTGCACAGATACCTCCCGAAGCAACCATGCCCCGAGAGGATCTGCACAAGGCGAAAGGACAGAGCCCCGTGCTTCCGGCCTGTCCAGAGCTCGAGGACGGGCCGGATCGCCTCGATCGTGCGGTGGCCGGCTGTCGGCGCAAGAAGCCTCTCCCGCCAAAGGGCGACGAGATTAGCCTCAGCCAACCGCCTCCACGCACGATCCTCCGCTGGATGAGAGATAGGTTGATAAACCTAATATATGATGGTATATAAGCTAAATATATAAGCACGTTTGCTATTACAGTAATCGGGTTTCCCGTGTTTTGTTAATAGCAATGTTAATAGAAATAACTTAGTTTCATTAAAAGTGGATCTGAAATGCGAACAAACGCCTTTGCCTTTGGTAACTTTACTAATAAAATAATTGACTCTCCCAATCGTGATGTAGGTGTATACGGTGTATTTAACTTGCTTTTGGCGTGTAAAGGAAATTATAATTTGAGATAACACATTGTATGGACTTATTTATTTATTTATTTATTTCGTAGCATATTGTGTACACATACCCAGTTTGGGTGATGCAACTTGGTCCATCGACCGTAGTAGTAGAGAGACGGATTTCATTTACGAGTATTTTTACTTGCATCGTTTAAAAAATCGTTTACTGAGTAATAACACATCTCCAATAATTAAAAAATTCTTTAATACTTTGTAAAATTCATTTTCTTTTTCTAAGTTTCGAATGCAGTTTGGCAGACATTATATATACGAATACTGGTATTATTGAGTTTATTATTTTAGCATGTAAGCATTTCTGCAATTACATTGAAATTCTCGAAATTCATATATTTTAAGAATTAAGTGTAGTTAATTTTAATAGAGTAGGTCTATAACGATGGGACTCATTGAGACTAATTCTAAAAGTCCCTTAAAAATAGATAAGATAAGATACCCTTTATTGCACACAAACTTTAGAGAAACAACAATACAAAACATTTAACACATAAGTATGCAAAGGCGGTCTTATTGCTTCAGCAATCTCTTCCAGACAACCCTTGGGGAAAGAATTAATTAAAAAATGAGGGTAATGGCGCAATTTAAAACATAAAAAAAATATATACCAATAAATATAATATATAAATATATACTTTTATATATTTTATATATATACTTTGTACATAGAATATATAAATTAAAAAAACGTTTAAAAACATATTGTATAGTACATAACGCTTTGTTTAATTTAAGACTTTATCATATTTTTATTATTCTTTGTTTAAAACGAAGTAAATATCGTTTTGAAATGTCATTGATAAAATAAGTTCTTATATAATAAGTTCTTATATAAATGTTCATATACGTCAAACGTCAAACGTCAAGTACGCATTAGCTCCGTATTTAAAAATCGATTAAAGTGTAACTAATGATAAAATTTACAAATTAAACAGTTTAGCAAGCTAATATCAGTGCAGTAGTAAAGTGTAAATGTTCGCAAGGGCTGCTGATTAGTATTTGGTAACAAAATAGTGTTCCAAAAAGTGGCAGTTGAGTAACAGTTCCTGTGCCTTGTCGAAACGTAAAAACGTAAATACATCGTAAGCAGAAGTTTTTCGGTCACTGTGCAGTGTTTACGTACACCTCCTGTCTTTCTCTGCCCCCTGATATAAGTGCTAAAAGTGAATTTATTGCCTCAGAGTGAATCTATAATAAAACGTTTAATTTTATTTTAAAGTGGGTACTTTCTTAAAAAATTCATAATAGCTAACATCAATCTACCTCACGCAATTACATTCAGATCAACAATTACGCCGCTGTGATCAACGATTCCGTGGCGCATTCTCAAAAACGCCACTCGAATTCGCAGCACCCCCTGGTTCGAATCCTGCCACCGGCCGACCAACAAGAACTTTTTCTATTTTCAATTTTTTAACTTGGATTGATTTATAAAGTAATACTCGACACCGAATACTAATTCACCATGGTAGGCACTTGTGGTGCGTGCAGGGGGCACATTAGCGTAACTGTAAAACGCGTAAAATGCACACAATGTAGTTGCTTGTATCACTCGGAGTGTGTCGGATTTACTGGGGACTCCACATCACCTAGAACGCAATGGAAGTGTCCAAACTGTGTGGCGGCTGCTAGGAAAGGCGGGGACAATTCTAATACCCCAGTACGCGTGGAGAAATTGAGTAAACTGCCGCGCTCGACCGGTGCCGATTCTGCCGATTGTGACGATTTAAGAATGCCCACTGATAATACTACGTTAATAAATCGCTTTGAGAGCATCCTAGACGCTAAACTAAAAACAATTAAAAATGAAATTGTGGAACAACTGAAATCGACTATCTTCACGGAATTAAAAAGTGAAATAGTTTCTGTAACGTCAGAATTATCACAATTACAGGCCTCTCATAACCAACTACAGTTAGAAAATGACCAACTCAAAAATAACTTATGCACGTTGCAAGAGCGTGTCACTGTATCTGAGGATCAGCTCTCGGAACTCCGCTCCCAGTTCAGTAGACAGCAGCAGCAAGGCAGAATTAATAATTTAGAGATCGTGGGACTTCCCGAGACTAAAAGTGAATCACCTGCTGACCTCGTTATAAAAATCGCCGAGTATGCCGGTGTGTAAATAAGGCAGGACGACATTGAATTCGCACATCGTGTCCAGCCCCAAAAGACCATAGCGGGAAGACCCAAACCCATTGTTGTAAAGTTGCGAGACCGAATGTGTAAAGACAAAGTACTTTCAGGTTTAAAAAGAAAAAAGGGCATTTGCACAAAGGATATAGGCATCAATGGAATGGAGAAAAAATTTTTTGTTAACGAGCATCTTACACCCGAGAACAAGTAGCTTCTCAAAAAAGTTAAATCTCTTGCACATGAAAAGGCTTTTAAATTTGTCTGGGTTAGAAATTGCAACATTTTTTTACGGAAAAACGAAGAATCACCGGCTTTAAGCATACGCACGGAGAAAGATCTGGAAAAATTAAAGTGATTTCTTGCCATATGACTGAAACTGTACTAACATCTATCACAAAAACCAACACTAACACACAACATATCTCAATTTGTATTCTACAACCTCCTTCCTCATTACACGCACTGTACACATCTGCCAGACTGAGCAATCATATCCTAAAATCTAAGGGCCACTCAATTTTTTCCTGGGTTATGAATCACATAATTTTGACTGTCATTCTCGTTTGTTCATGTATTTCACGCACGCTACTTGCAAAATTATATTTTGATCTCATTATATTGGTACTTTCATATATCTCTCACAGGCGCTAGCCCCATAAGTATCGTTTATCAGAATGTGCGTGGGCTACGTACTAAGACCAGCGACATTCGGCAAAATATACAAAACCACGACTTTGATTTAATTTTAATCACAGAGTCCTGGTTAACGAGTGGGATTTACGATCGTGAAATCTGCGATAACAGATACGATATCTTACGCTGTGATCGTAACACTGAAACGTCAACAAAGAAACTAGGAGGTGGAGTGTTACTATGTGCCTCTAAGAAATTGCAAATCCAGCATCAACGCAATTGGATATGTCCTGGCATGGAGTCTCTGTGGGCGACCATACCAGCAGAAACTCTACACATCCATGGTAGGCGCAATGTCCACATTGGGTTAATTTATGCACCGCCTGACAATCTGTTACCAACTCGAATTGAATCAATAACTACTCGTCTCGCTGAAATAATTGCGTTAAATCCTAATGATTTTATCCTTCTGGCTGGGGACTTTAACCTACCTAACATCATATGGTCGGACTCTGGACCTGTAATACTCAAAAAGGGCTCAGTGGAACTACAAAATGCTTTTTTGAACCTTAACGATGTTTGCAATCTGTCTGGTCTAAAACAGCAGAATATAATAAAAAACACTAAACAAAATACGTTGGACCTAATTTTTAGTAATATTGATTTTGATGTTCACCACTGTTCTTTGCCCCTCGTCCCTGAAGATGTATACCATCCTTGTCTAGAGTTCAATTTTTCTAGCTTGTTAGTCCGTAACACGCAATATAAGCCGATTAAACGCCCTAACTTCTTCAAAGGAGACTACAGTAAAATAAACGAATTTTTGTCCACTATTGAGTGGGATGAGGTATTAGTTGCAGATTCAATTAATGACGTAATAGATACTTTTTACTCCTTGATAAAAGAAAGTATAGACAACTACATCCCCGTAAAATCTAAGTCTAAATCAAACTTCCCTGTATGGTACTCGAAGTCTCTGACTCGCATAGTAAATGAAAAGCTTCAAAAACACAGAAACTGGAAGGAAACCAATAATCCTCGAGACTATGATGAGTTTGCGATACTAAGAGCAAGGCAAAAACGTGTGCAGCAGAAATGCTTTACATCTTACACACAGCGTATGCAAAACTATATCCGAAAGGACCCTAAACTACTTTTCTCCTATATGAAATCATTAAGAAGCAACAAAGACGGGTATCCTACAAAACTAACACTAGGACAATCTACATACACTGACGATAACTCAGTATGCAACGGCTTCAGTGATTATTTTCAGAGTGTTTTTGTAAAACCTGCGAACTCTTATGACGCACCGAGCCCTTCGAATACAGCACATAATGAATCCATCTTTAAACTAATTATCGGAGAAGATGAAATTGGTAAGTTGCTTAAAGCGTTAAAAACAAATAAGGGAGCCGGTAGCGATGGCATTCCCTCAATTTTTCTTAACAAATGTGCTGCTACTTTGGCTAAGCCTCTCTCCATTATCTTCAACTTATCTCTTAATGTATTCTGCGCATTTCCGGATAAATGGAAAGAAGCATTAGTTGTTCGTGTTCATAAAGGTGGATCAAAAACTCAAATTGAAAATTACCGGCCAATATCAATTCTCAACGGGATGAGCAAACTATTTGAGACCGTTGTCTTTAGACGCATAAGCCCGTTTATTACAAGATCTATACCCAACGAGCAGCATGGCTTTGTAAAGAATCGCTCCACTGTCACTAACTTAGCAGTATTCACGGACTACGTGCTAAAGACTATGGATGAAAGATGTCAGGTGGATGTGATCTATACAGATTTCGAAAAGGCCTTTGACCGTGTGGATCACGTAATCTTACTCCAGAAATTAAATACACTGGGAATAAGTGGAAACTTACATCGATGGTTCACCTCGTACATCAAAAATCGTATGCAAGCAGTTGTAACGGGAAGCGCCAGAAGTAATTTTGTACCTATACCATCGGGAGTACCGCAAGGGTCTATCTTAGGCCCTCTTTTGTACAACGCCTATTTATTCGACATAGGAAGCTGTCTTTCTCATGCTCAACATCTAATGTTCGCAGATGACAAAAAAATCTTCCTCAAAATATGTAACAATGATGATTGCCAAAAGTTACAAGAAGACCTTAATGCTTTAACGGAATATTACATTAGGAATAGGATTGTCATCAATGTCAAAAAATGTCACCATATTACCCTGACTCGCAAATTAAAGTCAATAGTATTCGATTACAGGATAAACGGTATACTAGTATCAAAAGTGAATACCGTAAGAGACTTAGGCATCAAAATTGATACTAAGCTTTCTATGAATGACCATATTGATATTGTTGCAGATAAAGCGTACCGGCAGCTAGGTTTCATTAAGCGTGTAACTCGAAATTTTAATAACATACAGTGCATAAAATCACTCTATTTTACCTATGTTCGTAGTGTACTTGAGTACGCCTGTAATATCTGGTCACCCTTCTATACAATTTATTCACAAAGGATTGAGTCTATTCAAAGACAGTTTCTAAATTATCTAGCGTTCAAAGAATATAAAAACTTCTCATGCTATGAGGAAGCTTGCAAACACTATAGAATTGACACGTTAGAGAAGCGTAGGAGCCTAAGTGATATGTTGCTTCTGCAAGCTATCGTATCTGGTAAAATTGACTGTCCCGCTTTGCTGGCAAGCTTCTCACTAAATGTCCCCTCACTGAATACCAGCTCATCTCTTAGACCTCGACAAAAGCGCCTTTTGACTGTACCTAAAGCACACACAAACTATGCTCAAAACTCAGTTCTTATACGTCTGGCTAGCACCTACAATAAATCTTATTACAATTTAGACCTATTTCACTCAACTAAACTGCAGCTAAAAAAAGAAATACTAAATCTGCCTAAATAGTAATGTTTTTACCCCTGTGTGTGTATGTATGTATGGGCACGTGTTGAAACACGTGCCCATACATACACACACACACACACACACACACACACAAACAAACTCACTCACTAACTTACACACTCACAATTACACATGCACACCCACTTACTTGTTAACTTGTTCACCTTAGTCAGTTTCACTAAGTTACATTTTAGTTTTTAATTTTTTACCTATTTAACGTATTTTGTATATATTGTGTAATCTCTTTGGCCTTATTTTATGTTTTTTCTTAATTGTATACCAATGAATTGTAACGCTGTTGATTACTTGCAAATAAATAAATAAATAAATAAATAAATAAGTGCCAAGAGGATTTTTTTGTTAAGAATAATTATTTTCTAGACTTTGTCTATAGTAACTTTCTACTAACCTCAATAATCAACCTAAATAAGAAAACAATTGAGTTCACTTTACAGAAACATCGCATATACAGTTAGAACTACTTCCTTTCTTTCGTAATATGGTAGAAGGGACGTGAGCAGAATCCTAGCCAGCGGTTTTGGGTTCAATGAAATTGTGTCTGAGTCCTAATCGTGATTAGAATGGAAGGTAAGTTTAACGGTTATGAGTTATGACTTGTGAGACTTACGACAACCTTATGTTACCGGTTTAAACATACAAGACTATAAAAAATAATGTGCTACTTATCAATTAGCCTTATAGGTAGAACATGCGGGTACACAGGTATTATGGTTATGTGGGTACGTGCCATAAAGCGTATCCGTGGATCGAGAACCGAGGATCATAAGGTTCTGGGTTCGATTTCCGGTTGAGTCAAAAAGAAATACTATTTATAACTTTTTTTTAGAAATGGACCAGCGTTTTTCATCCTGGTCAATTAAGTTTAGTTTAGCTATTTATGTCAAAATTACTACCTCAATATTTACCAACTAGCTGCCCGCTTAAAAAATAAATGAATTTGTAATTGAAAATTATCTAATGCCTCATTCTTGTTGCCGTTCCCGTCTCCAGTCAACCAATCTTATTTCGAGGAAGGTTTCTATAAACTATTAAACTATCTATAGGTCTAGCTAATCGACGTGAAATTCACAAATGCAGCGTGGCTTTTTGTTAATCTAGGGTTTAATTCATCTCCATTCAAAATTTCAGGCAAATTTGTTCTGAAGTGTAGCGTGAGGAGTGACAAACATACCTATACACATACATACATAGCTTTAGTTTTTACCATATTACTGTAAGGTGTAACAATTGGAAGATTCCAATTGAATTGCTTTTCCTATGAAAGAGCAGTAGCCCACTAGTAGGCTGATAATGATAATCATGATAACATTATTCTCGCTAGAAGTTTTGGCAATCGTTTATATCGTTCAAATGAACGAAAGAATATATAAATGAATGTATATGCAAATATATTTATATAAAATTCAGAAAAACAAACAGAGTATATGATGTTATGGCCTTCGCTTCGAAGAGATTCCAGGCAAGCAATAGCGTTAAAGAAGGTGTCCGTCCAGGAATGGGACAGGTGGGCCGGGGTGGACGGCGAGCGTTCGCTGCGCTTGCCGTCGGCGATGGAAGGCCGGGTGCCAGAGAGTGTTCCTCTTCCACCTCTCTTGCTCCTGTGCCTTCGGAGGACTTGTGGGTGATAGAAGCGGGGTTGTCCATCAATCCCAGTACGGTCCTCAAGTTGGCTGGTGTGTTGTTGTTCCGGCACACCTCTAACAAGCGAAACTGGGCACGTTATGCCCAAGGAGGGTCTGCTGCAGCGGGCAGCCGCTGGTGGAGTTGCGGTTGTATGCGAAAGCTTTCCCGTGGCTCTACCATACAGCTGTGAGTAGGAACACGTGGGGTTTTAGTCAGTAGGAGTCTGACATAACTTCTGTGCCTCCCCGTGGCGCAGAGGTATCCATGAGGATTTACCGACGATAAAAAAAGGTGCCCAATTAACAGCAGAGTTAACGTGCAGATTACAAAACGTAATTTAACGTAACCACTGGATGAGTAATACTTAATCGTTGTTATTCAATAATTAGTAGCTCTGTTCAACCTTCCGGGGTATATATTATTTTTTATTATTGATAGAGAGTCACCGCGTAATATTGATAGACGTGTTTTAACAACCTCCGTAGTCGCATTATAAAGTTGGAGGTCCTGGGTTCGATTCCCGGCTTCAAGCTCGTCTGGTGGGAGGCTTTGGACGTGGTTATCACCCTAGCGACAAAGACGTGTTATAAATAAGATTAAGCGTTGCGGCACGATGTCGCGTAAAAAACAATTAGGAGTACGGATTTACCAAAACGGGTAAGCCCGCTACCATCTTATACTGCACCATCACTTACCACCAGGTGAGTGCCGTGAAAACTAACTTGTACTGTATAAAATAAATGTGACGAATTGAGTACGTATCTACGTATTAATAGTATTCTTCTTCATTGATAATACTAAACGATCTGTCTTAAAATACACTGAATTATTTCTAGTGAATTTTCCGTCATGAGTAAATTTTCTCGGTAAGAGCGGCACGATGTCGCGTAGAAACCAATTAGGAGTATGGGTTTACCATATCCCTAACAGCTACCATCAAGGTTGCCGTCAAGAACTAACGTGTTGTGGATAAAAAAATGAAAAAAGATTTGACGAAGTCGCTATTTCACAAATTCCCTTCGTCAAACAAATAAGTAGTCAGGTACGAGTGTAATGCAAAGTGCGACAAAAACTTGATTTTATGCGGAATCCACTTAATAGGACATGTATTTTCACAAAAACACATTCGTTTGATACGGGTGAGTTTCCATTCGAATACAGATATGCAAATACGAATGCTTTTTGCTCATAATAATATGCAGATACGTATGAAGACTGTAGGTTTCGCTTATAACGGTACATGCCGAATTTGTCACTATTTCGTTTTGAGTTTTCTTGAATGGAATGTACACGTGGATAAAGAAAGATACCTACTTATATATCATCATCATGATCAAGCAATTACCGGCTCACTACAGAGCATAGAGAAGGATTTGACCATAGTCCACCACGCTGGGCATATGCAGATTGGCAGACTTCACATACCCTTAAGAATATTATGGAGAACTCAAGCATGCAGGTTTCCTTACAATGTTTTCGTTCGCCGTTGAAGCAAGTGATATTTTAATTGCTTGAAAACGTACATGGCACTGAAAATGTTGAGGTCCCCGGAATCGAACCCCGGCCTCTTTACGGGCTTCCGTAATGAGGTCCGCCTGGACGTCCTAACCACTCACAGCTTTTGCCACACTTACATAGTTAGGTCTCTAATATTTTCTATCTCTCGATTAAAACAGACATCTTTGTTTGGTCATCATCCGAGATGACCTATAACTTCAACTATTCTACGGGACATTCCCATTATTGAGGTTTGATTATTACTCAATACACTGAGTAATAATCAAATATTATTTAGAAGAATCTACTTACTAAAGAACCCGACAGAATTTCACTGGTGAGTCTTTTAAAATGTTATAAGTTAATGATTATATTTTTAAAAGGAAAGTGAAATCTTCCTGTATGTACAACTACTTCTACTATTTATTCTGTGTCAACGTGCTTAAAATAATTACCCAGCTGCTCATACGCGTATTAGGTATGGTTTTGCAATACTAATTACAACATACAATTCAGCTTTTCAGGAGTAATATAGTGTAGGTCCTATATGTGTCTAGTCATCAGGTCTGGTTTGGAAACAATTGATTCTAATTGTTCATTTACGCAAAAAAATTACCATAAACGAAAAATTAAATATCTCTTACTCGAAATTTAGTATTTATACCAATTAGTTTTTTGTTACAATAAAAATAAAACTTCCCCTATAAGGAAATGGGTATGGTTAAACAACTCAGCATTCTAATCGACTGAGTTAATTAAATTTGCATCACAAAACCATATTGTCACAACGTGAATGGATACTTTAAGAACAAAATTTTTACTCATATGTGGGTAGGTATTTACTCGTTACTCATGTAGGTATTGGAAACCTGCTTGCCACTTGAGGCCACGTATTGTATATTTTTATCTTTTGTATTGAATCCGTCTTCTGACCTCTTGTTTTTTTTTTATTCAACAAGTATTTAAGGTTCCATAGCCAAACAAAAACCGCATTGTTTCGTTATAGCTGTCCGCTTATCCGTCTGTCATAGCCAGCTAACTTAGTAAAGTAAAAATAAACGTTAAAGTGCGAGTTGAATTATCACAAAAGGGGTTCTATCGTACCTTATCTATCGTATCGTATATAACACCTTCAGTACCTACCAATATTTTTTTTTTACTTTTAGGGATCTGTTGCGATGTCAGATGTCAGCTATCCAGTAGCCATTATAGAGGATCAAATCAAATTAAATCAAATCAAAATAGCTTCATTCATTTAAATCTATTACAGGCAGCTTTGAATCGTTCATATATATAGGTATCGCATCAATTTCCATTATTTATATTCGTGAAGGGATGGTGATAACTACACTCGCCAACCTTAAACTAAACCTAAGAGGGTTCCAATCGCGTCTAGGTCTAAGAAGAAGCCCACAACAAACTTAGCCGGTTTTTTATTGTTATCGCCATTTCACATAATCATTGATAAATTATAATTAGCTATGGAGCAATTCACCCAAATTTTTTCATCGTTAATTTATAATATTTAATTTCGTAATAGGATTTTTCTATAAGCTTCCGTTTTATAAAATTTTTTTCACATATTCAATTCAATTTTGAAAATGTATCAATCTCCAGGATATCAATAGGTAATTTATTATAAAATAAAGTACAATTTCCTTTAAATGAGTTACTAATGATGCAAAAGATGGCGAACGTAACGCGATCGAATAGTTAGAAAATCTCGCACTAGGTAGGTGCCTGATTCATGAAATGACAGACAGCGGAGGCTAGGTAATATGATAATAGGATCCCATTAGAAACCTTTGGGTACGTTACCCCAAAAATAGGCAGTAGGTACTGTGACCTCCAGCAGAATAACTGGTACGTAGGTTCCTACCCATTCTAAAGTCCAATGCCGTTATCCATATCGGGTGGTATTAACTCTGCAGGTATAATTATACCTGCAAAGCTTTCAATTCTAATCTGGCGATTATAAAAACAAAGTGCTACTTATGAGCCGAACTTAACCTTCTTGCGTTTGTTGGCCAAGTACCTGAACTAAATAAAAGGCTATCCAGCCTAGCTTATTAGTTAGTAACGAAGAATTTTCCTGAACAGTTTACTTTTAAAATGTTTCTACTATTATTGCTATTAGAAAAACAGCCTCAGTTGAGGCTAAACTTGTGTTAATTTGATGAACACATTTTCATATTTGGATTACTTTTTAGAATGACAGCTATCGATCGCTATTCTCAGCAGAACGTGCCCCCACTAAATATTTAACATCAAATGTATTTGAGAGCATTACGACGTATTTGAACGAAATGCCTCATTAACCACTAATTATAAGTAACATCATCATCATCATGATCAACCCATTACCGGCTCACTACAGAGCACGGGTCTCCTCTCAATATGAGAAGGGTTTGGCCATGTGCAGATTGGCAGACTTCACACGCCTTTGAGAACATTATGGATAACCCTCAGAAGGATTCGAACCGCCGATCTCTGATTAGGAGGCTGACGCCCTAACCACTAGGCTATCACCGCTTCACCGCATAGATAACATATTGTGATGTAAATAAATTACATTTAACAAATAAGTATTTTTATTTCAGACAATTATTCGCTAGTAATTCAATTTTTGCAAATTAGCGAAATATATTTTACTTACCCTTTAAAAGTGTACTTACTACTTCTATTAAATACTGGGGCTACTATTAAATAATCCGATATTGAACGATCAACAACGAAATACAACATTACTGACACATTCTATTGTGGGACAAAATAGGCAGCGGCCCAGTGGTTATTATTCACAGTAAGCACAGAAATATGCAGGTAAGTACTTATGTCTTTTAGATATGTCTTTAGAGACTTGGCAGGCAACCTTCAAGGTGAAATGATTTCGTAGAAAACCACGCTGGCGTTGTGTAAGCTCATGAGTATATTACAAGTGAATATAAACTGTAGGTCTTATATATCTATTGAGCTTACACTATAATGCCTACAGTATAAAAGAATTATAAAAATTTATGTTTTGTTTTGTAATCGATAAACTCTGAAATTGCTGAACATTTCAACAATGCGTTTACCATTAGAAATATATATATTTTTTTTTTGACTATTGTCCGAAACGGACATGCCAGTATCATTATCTCCTAACTAAACATCAGATTTAAAACCCTCTGTTGTCGGCAGACAGAGAAGGCTCGAAAGAGCATCTACGTCAAATCTGCTGATGCTATATTACCACACAACATATTCTTGCTTGACAAGCTGCTAAAACAGTGTGCCTAAATGGCACGCGTAGCTCTAAGATATGCTATACCATCTGTTATTAATAGATAAACAACCACTCATTGAGTCGAAAATAATGAAATTGTCATTAATATGGACAGGGTACCCGTATTATTCCATACAAAAGCAGTGATTCTATAAAGATACCCTTACCCACTCTTAGATACTTAATTAATTATTGAAATAATTCCCGAAACTGGTACCTTTAACAGAACGGCTTATGTTATGAAGTAAAAATTCGCTGCAATCTTACAACAATAAAAGCAAAATACCAGAATGGCGACAGTCAAGAATTTTTTAGGCTTACAAACTACAAAAAATATAAATTTTCTAATTGAGATCAAGGCACCTCACAACGGCAAATCGTTGGGACTTCTTCTTTAAGTTTTGATATCAGTTTAAGAATTCCTGAAAATCCACGTCTAAATGGAATTCGCTGACTTGTTTGTTCTTGAAGAAAGGTAGATCGTAGAAGGGTAGATTAATATCGACTTTCTCAATGATTAAAAATTTAAAAAAATATATAAAATGCATGAGTTTCTTTAATAACATCAGGTATAATATAGAGAGGATGATGAGGAGGAGAGGAGGAATAGAGAGTAAATCGAGCCTGGAAAGAAACTTGATTTAAGGCGTAAGCATCCGATAAGTATGCAAATTTTAATACTGATTTTTATTTCTATTATAATAATTCATGTTTTTTTTTTAAATTCAAAAGAATTAAGCATTAAGTTATAATGGCCGTTAAACAACGCCTGAAATTTACAAAAGTGAAAGACAGGGTCCAGGTTACCTACATGCGTAAGTGTGTGTGTGTTTTCTGGTTTTGATAAGAAACTTTAAGTTTACGTGCTGTTACCTTAAACAATAATCATCTTGGTCATTAAGTCAGAATGTCGTTATGTCTGGTGGGAGGCTTCGGCCATTGCTTGTTACCACCCTACGGACAAAGACGTGTCGCCAAGCGATTTAGCATTCCGGCACGATATCGTGTAGAAACCAATTAGGATTATGGGTTTACCATACCCCTAACAGGTTAGCCCGCTACCATCTTAGACCGCACCATGACTTACCTACCATCAGGTGAGATACCGTGAAAAAAAAGTACGTGTGACTTTTATAGTAGATTTTACGTGGAGTGTTTCAGGATACAAACATGCTTGGCTTGGCTTTTTACCACCCTACGGACAAAGACGTGTCGCCAAGCGATTTAGCATTCCGGCACGATGTCGTGTTAGTAACTAATTAGATGTATGGGTTTACCATACCCCTAAGAGGTTAGCCCGCTACCATCTAAGACCGCATCGTCACTTACCATCAGGTGAGATGCCGTCAATTTGCGGTCGAGTGCACAAGTGTTCCCGTGACCCAGCGACCAGGCGACGCGAAGGAGCATCGCTGGGTTTTAGTGGGTTTCTGGTCGCCAGTCTGGCCGCCGGAGAGTCCCACATGCCCCGTCGGAAGCGGCGCAGTCTTGCCTGCGTCGCTTCCGGAGGGGATGCGTAAAAGCATTTCCCAGCGGAAAAAAAAATATGGCGTCAAGGGCTAACTTGCAGTGTAATGTACGTGTGACTTTTATAGCAGATTTTACGTGGATTGTTTCAGGATTGGAACATAATTTTATATCGATATTCCAGGATAGTTGATACTACGGAAGTCGTTAAAAGAGAAATTCTGCCCGGATCAAGTCGCCGTTAACAGTAAGGTGTAGCTAATAACATAAAATAATAGATGTAGTGATATTGCATGATCTAACATCGTCGGATCTTACAGGTTATTGACGTAATAACAATATGCATGTTTGAGTAGATCGTTTACCTACTTATGCGGTTCTTCATGATCGATTTCTAATAGTCACTTAAATTTAACTATCGTAGTGATATTAATAGTCATCGAGGTACTGGAAGAGGTGAAACAGAAGTAGAAAAGTATCTATGGAGTTAGGTTAGAAGGAGTATAGTATTTATGGAGTTTATATCAATAGATTTTATTATTTAACAAACGATTAAGTCCATGTTAGCAGTCAAGTGCATCCTTCTTCGATCATTAATATCAACAAAGATTGAAAATTAATATAGTGTATAGCAACCTGAACCTGCGATAGCCTAGTGAAGCTGTGATAGCCTAGTTAAAGCTGTGATAGCCTCAGAGGTCGGGGGTTCGAACCCGGGCACGCACCTAAACCTTTTCGGAGTTATGTGCGTTTTTAAGCAATTAAAATATGACATGCTTCAACGGTGAAGGAAAACGTCGTGAAGAAACCTGCATGCCTGAGAGTTCTTCATAATGTTCTCACTGGCGTATGAAGTCTGCCAATCGACACATGGCCAGCCAGGTGGACTATGGCCAAACCCTTCTCATATTGAGAGGAGACCCGTGCTCTGTAGTGATTCGAGCATGGATGGGTTGATCATGATGATAGCAACCTAAATTTAAGATAGGTGCCTCTTAACAGTTGTGCGTATTGGTTTTTACCGCGTTATGTCATAACCCAGAGCGCAATGATACAGCCTTTCTCAAAACACGGTAGTATAAACGCATATTTATTTTTTCTAAACCATTAATGCATTTCAATCTGATACGTTATATTTTGCGGCGCATGTTTTATGGTACCTATTCATATGATTATTATCATTATAAATGCTAATAGTGCTTCTGATTTTCTAAGAAGATAAATAGTCTTATTCAGGACCTAATTTATTTACAGAATTCTATGAAACGTTTTGATTTATTTTGGATTTTGGTATCATTAGTCTAAAGCCATTATACAAATTACCTATTTGTTAGTTTCTATTTATTCTTTGAAACGAAGTTAATTAAAAGGCTCGCTTAAGGGGCTCCAATCGGATTTTGTTACGATGTTTTGTTTTGCTTCTTGAATCAACTGTACACCCAAAAATGTACAGACATAAATTTGTCAAAGAAGAGCGTTGCCAGTTGTTAAATTAAACAATATTGTTATCTATATATAGGTATATATATAAAGGGTTTTCCAATAAGAGGTGTTATTTTGATATTCACCGAGATCTTGTGATTTAACACCTTGCGACTTCTTTCTTTGGGGCCACGTGAAGGAGAAGGTCTACGCCAACAGCCCAGATTCAAGACCTCAAAGATGGAATTCGTGAGGCTATCGAGGACATAGAGCAGCCACTTTGCGATTTAGTTATGGAAAATTTCATGAAAAGGATTTTGTCCTGTAAGCGTGGCCGTGGTGGTCATTTGCCTGATGTTATTTTCCACTATTAACGGCATACCTTCCTCTTTGTAATGAAATAAACATCTGATGATTTATAATCAAAAATGGCATTTTTCTTTGAATATCAAAATAACACCTCTTATTGGAAAACCCTCTGTAAGCGATAGGTCACTGACGTACTTACTTACTTATTAAACACGAGATCTCAAAAACTATTGTACGTTAAAGCTATAATTTAGCAAGTAGATAGTTGTTAGAGATGTTAGCTAAAAAAGGATATTTGGAAATTCCACCCCTAAGGGGGTAAAATAGGGGTTGGAAGTTTGTATGAAATTCTTTTGTTTTGTTTTTAATATTACCTTTTAAGGGTGGTTAAATAGGGGTTGATAGTTTTTGCAGATTTTTTTTTATTATTTAGTCTACAAGCTGTAAAATTTGAAAATAGGTTTCTTTTAGGGAAAAAATAATAATTACACAAAATTTTTCATTGTCTTTTTGCATCTATCGTGTACCTAAACTAATGAACTGATCTTTAGGAAATTTGCCTGCAGCTTGCTTTCTGAAGCAGGGCATAAGCCGCACAGGAAACCTCAAACTCACGGGAAATCAGCAATTCTACGCAGATAAAATCGCGAGCAACAGCTAGTTTCTTATAATTAATTTAAGGCTCGAATTTTGTTTCGATGTTTTACATCAAAAAATTCATAGGCATAAATTTGTCAAAGAGTGTTGCCAGTGCTTAAATCAAATTGTTTTTAAACTAAACAATATTGTAATCAATATGATAACTTCGCGTCGGTGGCCTGAATGTCGAGTCATAATAATTAAAAATTATAATCAAAACCGTGAATCATCAGAACAACAATGGAGCTCTTTAAAGTGCTATGAGATTGCGATTGCCTATTCGTTTTTATTATTTTTATGAGCTCTTGTGTCATTATTTTTTATTTATATTGAGTCTGTGCATGTTACATAATGTAAGGTAATATTGAAAAATATCTATAAGTTAGTAGGAAGCGGTGATAGCCTCGTGGTTAGGGCGTCAGCCTGCTAATATGTGCGTTTTTAAACAATTAAAATATCACTTGCTTCCACGGTGGAGGAAAACATCGTGAGGAAACCTGCACTCCTCAGAGTTCTCCATAATGTTCTCAAAGGCGTGTGAAGTCTAGTGGTGGACTATGTGCGGCCAAACCTTTCTCATATTGAGAGGAGACCCGTGCTCTGTAGTGAGCCGGTAATGGGTTGATCATGATGATGATGATTACATTCACATACTAATATTGTAAAAATCATCTACTAAGCAGGTGGATCTTTAGAGCGTGTTGCGACGATATACGAGAAGCCCTTATTATGAGATCCTCTCTTATAAAGTCCCGTTCACTGATCGCACGTGTCTTACCTTCAACGAATCTTGCGTGGATGTACAAGCTAGTACATTCGTAAGTCTAGCACGAATTTCAAGCATACCGTTAACATATTCCTATCTAAGCTGGAGCATGCTATTTGCACAGCTACTGGCGCACGCTACTTGCACGAGATTTTTGTAATCTCATGTCCCGTTTTAAATAGAGTTTAACGATCGATGACAAATTTTTAAACGGCAGTTTTGAAGCTATAAATCGTTACAATTTATACCGTACGACCCCCCGTTATCCCAAACGTCGCCTAAGCCGAGGTTCGGCCTCACAGGAGGCGCCCTTAGGCAGACGTTCCCTTAGTTTCTTCGAGCCCTAGGACTCAACATTTCTTCTGGCAGAGCTTCTTTCCGAAGCTTACCAAACAGCCCGGTTACGCTGTTGCAACCAATAGGGTTAGTACAGCTAATAGTCAGTCCGAAAAAAAAACAAAAGAAACTTACGATTCAATGTTGCGTGTGACCCTTGAAGGCTGATTATGTACCTTTATTTTATATACCTTTGTCATTAAATTCTAACAAAAACGTAAAACATAAAACAATTTAATATTTAACACCCGCTCAACAATTAACAATTAATTATCATATAAATATTCCGCCCTGTTACGTGCACAATGACTTTTATTTACTAAGTAACTATGTAACGAATTACCCGAGCAGAATAATTTAACATTACATGAAAGCCACCTATTGTGGGCAAGACATTATAACATCACGTTGTATAACATCTCAAAGCTGATTGATTTATTTTGTTATTTATGTTTGTTTATAGCGGCTAATCATCTACATGACCAGCGTCATTCCACAGCTTGGGACAGATCTAGTTTCACCGAGGAGAGATGGATTTCTCTGGTGCGAGGCTTCGGCCAAGTGATTTAGCGTTCCGCCACGATGTCGCTTAGAAATCAATAAGGAGTGTGGGTTTACCATACCCCTAACAGGTTAGCCCGCCACCATCCTAGACTACATTACTTACCACCAGGTGACATAGCCGTCAAGAGCTAACTTGTATTGTATTTAAAGAAAAAAGGGTTTTAAAATGTATACCCATAATGCTTCTCCAAATATGGGTTTGCATGCCATTACAATACTCAAATGACTATAGTTGACAGATTACAAAAGTGCGAATTCAATCGTAAATATTTTTTATTGGACAACTCGCCCGCGCATCGCGCTCTTAAGGCACTATCCTAGTGTTATGTTAAACGTAAACAAGAATTTGTCAATAACAGGTGATAAAAAGCGAAAGAGAAGTTAAAAAAATAAATCAAAGGATAGTCAGATTTCGATGTATTTACATCTGTTCGAGCGGCTCCCTTTTATCAATACTCGATAACGAGCTGTGCATTTTCCATAGGCGAAATCGACCCCACTACTGCGAGCATGCAAATCATGTACTAAGGGTAACGAGACTGATACTGAGATGTTTTTTTTTAAAAGAACCTTAATAGGTACCAACTTTTGTTCCGATCAGTTCTTGGAACCGAGATGTCGATGATAAACTAATACACCAACGATACAGTTCTACGAAATGAAGACGTCATCATTAAAATACTCATGACGGCCGCCACCTTTTGACGACCTCCGTGGCACAGTGCGTGCGTTGTCCCGTTATAAAGTTGGAGGTTGGAAGTTTGATTCTAGGCTAGAGTCTGGTCTACTGGGAGGCTTCGGCCGTGGCTCACCCTACTGACAAAGACGTTTCGCCAAGCAATTTAGCGTTCCGTCACTTATGCCTCGTAAGAGAGTGGGTCTACCATATCGCTAACTGGTTGGCCCGCTACCATCCTAGACTGCTTTATCATTCAGTCAGGTGAAATTGCCGTAAAGGGCTATCTTGTAGTGCATAAAAAAATAAAGTGTACATTCTACTACAAATGCGAATGTGAATATTATTTATCTATTTATTTAAGAAAAAAACATTGACATAATTTTGTAATAATTAGGTGTAATCACAAACTCGTAACTTGAATTTTTCCGTACACCAGTACCTTCGACAATAATTGCTTATACATACACACTAATGTATAAAACACTTACTTAAAAGCTAAATAATTACTACTTATAAACTAACATCAACTTAGTGTATTTTAAAACTAAATGTACAAACTAATAACAAATTCATATATATTTTTTTAAATAAATGTAGGTAGGCTAGTAAGAAATTATGTTGTATATTAATGAAGGTGGTTGGTGGTTCAAGTTATAAAGAAACGGATTGACATTACTTTTTCACGTAATTAAGGACCGAAGAGGAACACTGTCATTTTAGTATCTTAAAATATAGACAGATTTAAAGGTATATAGATCGTTTATGAACTCTTTGACCCTGTAGTTCATACGCGTATTGTATTTTTTCGGGATAAAATGTAACGTATGTCTTCTTAGGCTGAGATCTATAGAGAGTACTTCACAGATTCACTTTACTTAGCCAAATTTAGGGTTAAAATGAGACAGATATAGGCCAAGCGCATAACTTATTATATATTATATTGAAAATTCAACGTCGATGACTATAGTTTTACTTTGCGATACTGTATTTTCTTGAAATTTGATTCATGATTTGGAATGGGGAGCGTAAATGGGCATAGAAACAGGAATGAGATATGAGAGATTTAATTACAAACTTGCTTATTCCACAGGAACTTTTGAAAACCTTTAATCTACGCGAACGGAATCGCGAGAATTTTGACGACCTCCGAGGGGCAGCGCGCGCGCTGTCGTTTTACAAAGTTGGAGGTCCTGGGTTCGATTCCCGGCTCGAGTCTGGTCTGGTGGGAGGCTGCGGCCGTGGCTAGTTACCACCCTACCGACAAAGACGTGTCGCCAAGCGATTAAGCGTTCCGGTACGATGTCGCGTAGAAACCAATTAGGAGTATGGGTTTTCCATACCCCTAACAGGTTAGCCCGCTACCATCTTAGACTGCATCATCACTTACCATCAGGTGAGATTGCCGTCAAGAGCTAACTTGTAGTGGATAAAAAAAAAAGTATCAGAGTTTTTATAATATTAGTATGAATTATGCGCAACGTGTCATAAAATATGACAAAATATACCTTACCTAAACTAAAATTATATTGACATTCATTAAATAATTCGTATATACATTTACCTTGAAATATTTAACCTAATTATGATTGGGACATAACTATGAGCGATAGATAAATAGCACTTACGTAGGTACTTGTTAACCATGATTTTTATTATAACAACTGCCGTATAAGTTTAACACAGTTTCCGCGGCACCAATTTCCTACGCACGACGCATTACCCTCGTTTTTTTTTCTTTACCCAATCGCGGCAAATTCTCAGGTCAAGTTATTCGGATGCCGAGAGTTGAGAGCATAAACAAAAGCATAACTTCTCACATTTAATAATACTTACTTGCATCATAACTTAAATATTACTTAATCGATCAAACTATTGTCACTATTATCTACTGTGCGGTAATGTAAAGATTATCATGTTGATTTTACTCCATGATGAGTCTATATGATTAAAAGAAATTAATGGATCTACGTAACTACGCATAGTTAAGCACTTAGTTATTATCAAAAGTTGATCTTTCATAATGTACTAGAAGTTCCCTGCGGTTTGAAAAGACTTGTAAAGTAATGTTATTTAGTATAATATGAGCCGCTTACGTTGCACAGTCTTCGACTGTGGTTCCGTACGTGCTTAACACTATATGCAATGCAATAATTGTTTTTTAAGGATTAAAACCGCATACTCAGTAATGACTTAATCCCTAATAGAAAGTCACCCTTAATTTGTGTGTTATTATTCATTATTCGTAAGATACAAGTATATAGTACCGAGTATGTACATGTCTACAAATGTATATACTTGTAAAGAAATCTAAAAACTAAAATACAACATACTTTTTTCATTAAGGTAGTATTTAGTATTTCAGTACAACGTAGGTAAGTGCGCTTACTACTGAAATGAGAAACAGTTAAAACAAGGCAAAGGTAAAGGTAAAAGGTGTCAGACATAATTCTGTCTCTTTTTAACACGTTTTTTTCTTTGTCTGCGCAAATCAAAGTATACAGATCTCAGTCAGCATAAAGTCATTAAGGCTTTTTCTACTGACTCTTTGCAAAAAACATTATTTCAGACTGCTTATTATTACTTTTTTTTTCGGACTGTCTATTAGCTGTACAAACCCTATTGGTTGCCACAGCGTAACCGGGCTGTTTGGCGAGCTTTGGAAAGAAGCTCTGCCAGAAGAAATTTTTAGCCCTAGTGCTCGAAGAAACTAAGGGAACGACTGCCTAAGGGCGCCTCTTTTGAGGCCGAACCTCGGCTTAGACGACGTTTGGGATAACGGGGGGGTCGGACGGTGAGTGGTCCGTACGTCTCCGAGGCCGTGGATAGAGCCCACGTCCGGATGACGTAAGAAAGCGGGGACCTCGTTTTCGCCGGCGAAGACGGTGTGTAGCGTATGATTGTGTGGTAGGTGTTACGAGTGTGTTGTCAGTAGTCATCTGATCGTCAGGGTCATGAAGGATATGTTTAGGTCTCCTCTTTCGAAGAGGAGCGCTTAGGTCGGGGGAGTAAAAAGAAGCCGCAACTACGAGATGGTTGGGGTGTCGGATTGAAGCTTATTATTACTGAAATAACATGTAGCCTTTGATGAGATAGCAATCCGTGTTTGTGAGTCAGATGTTGTGTTTCAGAGTCTATACAAACTCAAAACAACGAAGCAAAAAAAAAAACTTTCTTATTTATAATTTAGTTAATTAACTAGTTATATTTTACCGATAAGTTAATAAAAGAACAACAATTAAATTTCTATGTAATGTTAGATGAGCTACATAAGACTTCGTTAATATTCGCGTTAAAACTTAACAGAAGGTAATTGGAATTAAATGAAGTTTTCTCAGAATTAATTTGATAGTATAATCTGCCTACTTTTCGCACGCAAGGACGAAGCCCACGGGTGCTGCCTACCTAGGTTTCTAATATATCTTATAGAGAACTATTAGAAACTTAAGTTGTATCATTTAATATGTCCTAACCGCCAGACTTTGAATAGACTCAAAGCGGGCTCATGAACTGTCATAAGTAGAGAGTTGAAATTATGACAGGATGTGTATTTCACGTAATAACAATAATGCTGAAATGAAAGTAAGTATACCTGTATTATAAACCGAACTTGGCCGGTTTATGTCTACTACAAGATAGCTCTTAACTGTAATCTCACTTGGCAGCTAAGTGATGTGTGATTATTAAGCATTTAGATGCAAATAAGCAGTTTACCCTGCAGTTAATACTCCTAATTAGTTTCTATGCGATATTGTAGTAAATCACTGGTGAAAATCGAGTACTGGTAACTAGCCACGGCCGAAGTCTACCATACCAGAAAAATAAAACAAAAAGTGTCGTGACAACTTTTCGTAAGAATTTTTTCCGTCTAGCCCCCTTTCACAACGCGCGATAAGGAACTTCGCTCCAAAAAAGATAAGCTCTCCTATTTTCTCTGCTGAGAATGGAACCCAATTGTCACTTTTAAATTAAAACAACGTATTATATATGTGCTAAGCATATTTTGTTCACACATCGGCTGACTTTTAGCCCTTAATTTGGCTACGTCCGCTACAACGAACAATCAAATAAATAAAATCTGGCGCGTTTATGAAAACTTCTAAACGGCTTAAATATCTAACAAAAACTTTAAGATATATTTCTATTAAGGTAAAAAAATAAAATTCTCGTTTGACAACACTATATCTCTCAGTATGAGAAAAAATGTCGACGAAACACAAGCCATCCATTTTTCTCAAGATATTTATAATTTTTTATAAAGGTTTTACTAATAAATGTGCACTTTTGTTTTCCGAAATAACTTTTATATATTGTAATTTATTGAATCATTCATAGATCTTGTAATTTTGTATGGTTTTGGTGACTTTTTTTACTAAAAACAATTTTTGTCCGTCACAGCGAACAAAATCAATTTCATAAACAGTTAGTGTTTGCATGATTTGTCCGCCACAACGAACATTGCCAAAGGTAATGCGGGCTAAACATGTATTGGGATGATTACTAATATTTTAAATTTACATTATTATTTGTTCTTATTCAACGCTATTTAACTTTTGGTTGTGGATTTTGCTTACTCTTTTTTTTTGCGCTTGTTATCAGCATTCTCGTGGTAAAACAATATTAGCATTGATATCAAAACTGCATGCCCCATCTGACACAAGTGACCAGACTGATCCGGAATGTAAACTGGACCATAATTCGACACACTATTCTTCTTCTTCCGCGCCGTCTTTGGGATTCATTGCGGATCTTAATATTTCTATTTATGAATTAGATTCAGAAGATGAGCAGAATGCTCGCGTAAGTCATGATTTTACCGATGAACCAGACATAAATTTGAATTCTTCTGTAAATTCTATTCCATTTACCCCAATCTTGCAAGAAATTGACGTAGGTAACTATGAGAACGTGCCATCAACACTTTCAGCCATTGCATCATTCCCAACTACTCCAGCCACACCAGCAATTCCATTTACAGCAAAAAATTGTCTCACGAAAAACTAATATACGTAAATCTCGAAAAACGAGATCTAAAAAGACAAATTTATCACCTGCTAAAAAAGCGAAGATGAAAAGGTTTCAATTGACTAACAATTGGAAAAGAGCATCATTCCGTCACAGAGTAGTAATACAGGAAAATCTGACAGACCAAGAAAATTACACTGAATTACCTGAAGCAAATGCATCGCCTATGACTTTTTTTCAAATGTTTTTCTCAAAGGATATAGTTACAGATATTGATATTTGCTTGAATAATGCTTGGCTTGTTTATCGAGACCAGCGTGGGTCTGGAAGTAAAATTTCCCTAAAGGTATTTCGACATCAGGTATATGAACCTGGGAACCTACTTTTGGCCAATCGAAGTGCCATAAGAATCAAAAGAGAACACTCAAAAATAAACAAACCTTACGCAGCAAACCCTTCAAGCACTATAAAATATGATGATGTAGATCATTTCCCGTCAATTATGGATGAAGGACATTGTAGATATTGCCAGAAAAAAAAGTAGTTTTTTGTATAAAATGCAATGTCAGACTTTGTTTTGTAACTGGCAAAAATGCCAGAAACTGTTTCCTCAATTTTCATACAAAATAAATGTGTAATTCCATAAAAAATTTTTTTTTAAATATTTCTGTTCTCAAAATACTTCAAATTTTTATTTACCGCATATTTAGTATTGGCCGCTATACCGGACATGTATATTTATAACTACTATGTTACATAATTGACAGTGTCCGCCACAGCGGACATCGATTATCTCAAAAATGGAAAATGATATATTTTTTTTATTAATTTTTCCGGGGTCCTAATGTATATACAAACATGGGAAAACAACAGAAATTAAAAAATATTTGAAAAAATTTCTTGTCAAATTAAGGGTTAATATTGACTATGTGAGAAGGTGATAACAAAAAAAAACAGTTTATTTTGTTGCTTGCTTGCTTGCCTTGCTTCTTCTTAGACCTGGTCACGTTTGGAACACTCCGAGCTTTAGTTTTCAGTTAGAGAGTTTAGTTATCACCATCACGACATAAACGAACGCTTCAAAGATGCCTGTAATAGATTTTTAAAATTGAATTTGAATATTATGAACAAAAAAATAATAGTCATAATGATATGTCTCGGTAACAAGATTCGTGCATTAAAAATGACCGAATATAATTAATTATTTTTAGCCTCGCATCTCGTTGAACTCTTCGGTAAAAATAGTTCTCAACAGTTCTTCTTTAGATCACATACAGACATACTTTGAGCCTATCATCTCCATTAAACCCTCGCGAGTGTCCCCAGAACACCCTAATAGTTTTTTACTACAATTGACCAATGGTTTTAAAGTATATAGCGGACATAGGTAGAAACGTTTTTAACGTGTTTTACATGTTAATATATTTACAAAGATTTGTAATAGTACCTAGCAGGTATTCAAGAATATCTGGCTCAATGTATCTTTCGTGACAGATGAAGCTGTTCGTGACCCAGAAGTGGGCCGGCCTCTGGTCCCGTAAGGCAATAAAACTCGTGTTATTTCATCTTTAATATTAAACTGTCACCTATTTACACAAAACAGTTACCAGTATACCACCTGTTGTGTGTAACGTAAGCGTAGATTTATCTTAGCTCAGACTAGCAGATACTCGCTACTAAGCTAAGTAAGAATAAGAGAGCCGCCTTTGCCGGTGTTTTATTATTTGAATTTTCATCATCATCATCATGATCAACCCATTATCGGCTCAATACAGAGCACGGGTCATCTCTCAATATGAGAAGGGTTTGGCCACAGTCAACCATGCTGGCCAGGTGTGGATTGGCAGACTTCACACGCCTTCAAGAACATTACGGAGAACTCTCAGGCGTGCAGGTTTCCTTACGATGTTTTCCTTCACCGTTGAAGCAAGTGATATTTTTAATGCCTAAAATCGCACATTACTCCGAAAAGTTATAGGTGCGTGCCCGGGTTGGAACCCCCGACCTCTGAATAGGAGGCGGACGTCATAACCACTAGGCTATCACAGCTTACAATTCATGACACCATTCCTCGCGAGAATTACTTTTAATAATACTTAATAGTAATTCGGTAAGTGTTATTGTAGCACCTGTAGATACTTAAACACTTAATAAGTAGTACACTACAGTATGTTACATCTTGGACCATCTAAGACTACTAACAATAAAGATACGCTAGATCACAGGTATTAAAAAGAATTCAGATGTCTTCAACAGAACACCTTTAACTAAACAACCTAGTTGAACGATAATTTTAAAAAGACTTTCAGTAAAACTATGCAATAAAAAATATTTCATAATAGCCCACACACGCATAACAATTTGGTCCCGAAGGACCATTTCGCAAGTGCAAAAAGTATTTGTACTTATATCCATTTTGTTTCACGTAATTATTAAGTTGATAAAAAACAAACCTTCAGCAAATAGGTTATATCCATACAAGAAACACATAACTTTTTATCGAATTATGTTTGGAAATAATAAACTGCACTTTTAAGTAAAAAAAAAAGAAAACTAAATCTGATTTCTAGTTCGAACGCTTAACGCAAAACACATGCGCTCGCGCAGAGCCTTCGCGCAGTACTGGCATCTGATTGGTGATTATCAAACCGCGGGAATGCACATGTCAATGTTTCTGAACGAGTTTGTAGCAGCGAACCGCCAGTATGCAAATAAAAATGGCGTAATCACAAAAACATTATTTATTATCTTTTCCGAGTTGTATCGATTAATCGTATTGGTAATTTGAATGGCCCTTTTCTACATCTGATAGTTTCGCAGACATTGCAACTATAATAAATTATAACGACTTTTACTTTCTAGTTGCGCTGAATAGCTTCAAGCGATTCAACAGTACTTAGTTATAAAACCTTGAAGTAACTAATTTATCGTCAGCATATATTATAGAAGCCGTCATGTCTTGTAACTCATAGAACAATGTAACTTTTACTTTTTTATGACCTAAGTCAAACGACATCAGTCATTCATCATCATTTCGTCATTGAAAACATAAACCATAGCGCTCTTTTTTACACCAAGAAATAGTATAACTGTCTAACCCATGTTCACATTCACGTAGTAGGTAATTTAGTAAGATAGACGTGCAAGGTTCTGCTATCTGTCTTGTATATAAAAATGTTTGGCCGAATTTTTTTTTTTTTAGTTACGCACTCTGAGTGCGTTTCTTTGGCTAATCATAAAACGCCCTTTTTTTCTCGCTGAGCAATGCTCTTACGCAACCCCTCCGGAGGCGACGCAGGTAGGCGCCGCTTCCGACGGGGTATGTGGGACTCCCCGGCGGCCAGGCTGGCGACCAGAATACCCACTTAAACCCAGCGTTTCTCCTTCGCGTCGCCTGGTGGCTGGGTCACGGGAACACTTGTGCACTGGACCGAGGCCCAGCCAGCGACGTCCGCCGAGGCAGACCCTCCACGGGGATGATAAAACGCCCTTAGTTTATCATCATTTAGGGTCCTTCCATCATTTATATGTAGGTACTAAAAAGTAGTTTAATTGACACCTTAGTATAACAATAAACAATGACGCTAAGAAATTACCTACCTTTTTTTCCTACGATTTACTCCTTGCAAAGACGAAGTAGGCATGCTTCTGTACCGGAAACAAGCGATAAAGACACGCAAATACCCTTCAAGTTTAAGTACCGAGTAAGTAACAGAGACTGCGTAATGTTTGTCATTACAACTGAACGGAAATCCTTGAAACTAAAAGATTCCCACATTGTCAGCCGAAAAGCAGGTCACAGACGCAGATTTGCAGCTTGCAAGTACTTCTAGGTCAGTCCGCGATCACGCCTGCTGAACACGAAGGTATTCGGATTCCTACTATGATATATTAATGTTATTAACTACGGAAGTTGCAGCGTGCAGTAGGGGCCAACTGTAAAACTCGCTTTCGTATTTACTATTATTGCAATCGGTATAGGTATTACATAGCTAATTATAACTTTGTGTACCTATTAATCCAAGGCATTTATACCAAAAAATCCGTTGTCATTTTATTGTGGAGAGGCTTTCGATAAATTTGCTATGGATAAATAAAACACAGCACCAGATCCGTTACTACAGTTACCTACAGTTGCTATTCCTATGTCGTTGTGAAAGACAAATCATAAACAAACTCTCGCATTTAATAATTTATAAGTTAGGTAACTATCCAGTAAGGACAGATATAGAGAAACACATTGAGAATTTGTCTTACATTGAGTCTTATTTGAATTCTCAATCTCCATTTTATTAAGTAGATAGGTTTAATCTCAAGTTACACTACTGCTTTGCATTAAGAACGTACAGATGGATAAAAGAATAGGTACACTATTGTTTAGTCATCCAATTCCAATTCTATGAGATAAAAAAAATATCGCGCTTCATGGGAATATAGGTGTGAATCATCAGTCATGGTGTCACAGGCAAATTGTTGGTTTAACCTTCGAACTAACCATGGGAACATGAAGACAGTGATAAATAATGTAAGATATCAATTACAATCGCGTGATGTGAGCTTATGGAAGGTTACCACTTACACAGTCTCTCGATGGTATAGCTACCTTATGAATTATGAATCTAAAAATCAAAATACCCACCACAAACACACAATATCATCATAATCAACCCATTACCGGCTCACTACAGAGCACCATGTGCGCATTGGCAGACTTCACACGCCTTTGAGAATATAATACACTCTCAGGCTTGCAGGTTTCCTCACGACGTTTTCCTTCACCGTTGAAGCAAGTGATATTTTAATTGCTTAAAAACGCACATAACTTTGAAAAGTAAGAGGTGCGTGCCCGGATTAGAACCCCAGACCTCTGATTTGGAGACGGACGCCCTAACCACTAGGCTATCACAGCTTCAAACATAAATATATCTCCTTAGTTCTCAAAAGCAATTAGTAATCCACTTTACAAAATATTATTTCACTTCTGTAAGTGGATAATTTGTTTTTGCCTGCTCTGTTTGTCCAGGCAAATTTTACGAACGGCTTTAATTGAGTTTTGACCGAGTTAAATTAAATCTCAACCGGTTTAAGGGTTTATTTTTAAATCTGAAACTTTCTTAATATTGTTGAAAGCACGAAATAGAAAATAAGTTTTGAGGGACTTTGTCACGCAGCTTTCTATTTTTTTTTTTATATACACCACAAGTTAGCCCTTGACGGTATCTCACTTGATGGTAAGTGATGATGCGGTCTAAGATGGTAGCGGACTAACCTGTTAGGGTATGCAAAACCCATACTCCTAATTGGTTTCTACACGACATCGTGCCGGAACGCTAAATCGCTTGGCGACACGTCTTTGTCGGTAGGGTGGTAACTAGATACGGCCGAAGCCTCCCACCAGACAAACGTTACGGTAAAAGTGATGTAAGATAATATGTGATGAGGAAAGTTGCTATCTTATACACTTCAGTTACTTTTGTTAAATTGTTAACTTAAAATACGACCATGTGCTAGAATAGATCAAGGAACAAAACCCACGCTGCTAAGTTAAACAGAAGAAGCGTTAATTAATCTTGGTTCAACCTTAACCCAGTGCTGTGTTGTGGGCGAGTGGGCGCATGCGGCATGCTTCCACGTCGTCTACACCTATCTCCTACGAGCTTTGACTCATAATTGCTATGACTCAAGCCTTACTGTAACTTACTTAGGAAGACACTACAATTGAATTGCTTAGGTACGACGTAGGTACCTACTTATTTACAAAGATATTGTATACAGGTGAAGCCATCGAAGCGAAGCGGTGATAGCCTAGTGGTTAGACCGTCAGCCTCCTAATCAGAGGTCGGCGGTTCGAATCCGGGCACGCACTTCTAGCTTTTTGGAGTAATATGCGCTTTTAACAATTTAAAATATCACTTGCATCAACAGTGAAGGAAAACATCGTGAGGAAACCTGCTCGCCTGAGAGTTCTCCATAATGTTCTCAAAGGCGTGTGAAGTCTGCCAATCTGCACATGGCCAGCGTGGTGGACTATGGCCAAACCCTTCTCATATTGAGAGGAGACCCGTGCTCTGTAGTGAGCCGATAATGGGTTGATCATGATGATGAAGCCATCTGTTAGGAGTAGGTATACGCCCTTTAGGTTTATGGTAAATTCCACTTCGACTTGGTCCACAACTCTAGGGAGCCGCTACTCTGAATAGGTGTTGGGGAAGTTTTTTTGATGAGTTGAATTAATACCAACCATTGCATTTTTTTTTATAAACTATAAGTAAGGCCTTGACGGCTATCTCACCTGGTGGTAAGTGATGTGTAGGATGGTAGCGGGCTAACCTAGTAGGAGTATGGTACACCCATGCTCCTTATTGGTATCTAAGCGACAACGGAACGCTTAATCACTTGGCTACACGTCTTTGTCGGTAGTGTGGTAAATAGCCACGGCCGAAGCCTTCCACCAGACCAGACAGCTGGGGATCGAACCCAGGATCTTCCACTTTATAATGCGACAATAAAAAGTGAGTGGCTGACTCTTACAATAGTTTGCTTGCGTCGAACGAAAATTGATCTGAGCTAGCAGCTAACTCGAATTTCAGTTTGCCACTCGGCTCAGACAGTCGGTCGCTACAGTTTGCCTACTAGGGACACCGCCTCAGAGCATCTGACACACACTAACCCAGTTTTGAATGTTCTATCTCTTCGGAAGCTCGGATACCATCGGATAAAAATCCTGTATAGATGGTTCTCGTAAAACGCACGAGTGTCCCAGTGGATATCTAAATTATACTAAAATCGCAATAAATTTAAGGTCAAGGGGAAGTAGCCAACACTTGAGCTATAAAGCTCGCCATATCGGAACCCCACGTAATGAGCACATTGTTGGTACGTGACGATCGGTTTAAAACTTCTCTTTGACGTGATGCCCATCATTTATACTGTTTTGAAGTTTACTTGGTAATAAAGGCGATCACTTTTATACGAGTGCGAACTAATGAGTTCATTTCAAGGTACTACGTATACTTTTTGTTTTAAGCGACCGTTATAGCATTTCGGTATAAAAACCGATACCACGTAGAAACAGTTTAGGATTTGTTAACCCGGCATCCTTGGTTCCTTTGCTGCTGCAAATATCTATAGGCGACGTTAATTTGTGAGTTCTTTAAGTTTGACGACCTCCGTGGCGCAGCGCGCGCGCTGTCACATTATAGAGTTGGAGGTCTTGCGTTCGATTCCTGGCTCGAGTCTGGTCTGGTGGGAGGCTTTGGCCGTGGCTAGTTACCAACCTACCGACAAAGGCGTGTCGCGAAGCTATTTAGCGTTCCGGCACGACGTCACGTAGAAACCAATTAGGAGTATGGGTTTACCATACCCCTAAGAGGTTAGCCCGCTACCATCTTAGACTGCATCATCACTTACAATCAGATGAGATTGCCGTCAAGGGCTAACTTGTAGTGGATAAAAAAACCCTAACAGGTTAGCCTGCTACCATCATAGACTGCATCATCACTTACTAATCAGGTGAGATTGCCGTCAAGGGCTAACTTGTAGTGGATAAAAAAATAAAAAAAATAAGTTGACCAATCTGGGCGGTTCTGGAAAGTTATCCGATTCCCTATTGGCACCAATGCCTCGAAAGTTGGGAGATAATAAGTACGCCGGATTGGCTTCGTCATCTACGAGGTTATGAGATTGAAATAAAACCACCATGTGCTACACATACGAACATATTTATTAGTGACGTATAATATGGTATGAATAACTGTAATATTATAATTTAGAAAAAATACTTCATTGAGTTTTTAACGGTACAAGATATCACCAGATTAGAAACAGATATATAAGTACACGCCTCACAACAACGGGTCGATATTTCCAATAGAAAAGATAGATGCAGCTTTTAACAGTTTTAAGTAGGTTCATTAGAATTCCAAGGCACTGCTCAATATTTAAGCGCACCTTAACTTTACGTTTAAATTGAAGTTGTCTAGACATTTTTAACCTTACAGCAAAAGTGCGTTTAAATATTAGTTTACGTATCCAAACTATAATTTTAAGAATCCACAATATTTTCACTGTAAGCAAATCACTTAAGTAGCCAAATACAATCAAACTTTTCAATCCGACGATGTTATAATATCTAAATGATAACTTTTGATATGCTTTTTTAACAATTATGATAAATTAAATAACACAAATGTGGTAAAAATTTAACGTATCGCAGAAATAACACTTTCAACTACTTTCATATAAAATCGTGGGTCAAGTCGTAATTCGTTCGTGAATTTATGTTTTAATATATACAGATAATAAAAATATATACTCCATAGACTATACAATAATTTTTTAATATTTTATTCCGTTGAAAGTTAAATCAATAGCATTGTAATACATCTGCATCATTTTACACGCGTTATTAAAAAAAAAAACAATAATGCCTTATCGTTTCTCAATAAATGCTACATACTATAATAGTTTTTTTTTATCGAAGGAAAGTAGGAAAGCCGGCATTTGCGCTTTAAAATACAACTCTTCCGCTCTATCATATTTAAAGGCTGTATTTATAAAAAAAAACTTACACCTAGATAATTGAGCTAATTTATCCGTTCACAAATGTTCAACTAATTTGACAGGTCCAATGGTAGTAATATTCACAACATCAGAGAAGAAGACAGCACAACTTTTAGGCATGCTAAACAAAGTATTCGTCAAGGTTTGTAAGGTTCATAAGGGACATGAACAGTGCCTGCCCTCCGATCTGGCAAAACGTGCAGGTCTCAAATTTTACAGTAAGAATCAAAAATTAAGGGCTAATTGACTACGGATTGTTTAGTCCGAAAAGGGCCAAATGTTAAAATATTAAAAGAAAGCAGTGTGTTTATTGCTTACGTTTTAACAAACACTACACCATTGTGATATTCCATTTTATGTATTAAACCCTGGCATTGAACAGAAAAGATAAATTATATAACATGAGCGATGTATTTTCAATAAGTGAATGTTGTAAATGTATCCTTTGTTTATAATTACGTTTATTTATTGACACAATTATTTAATACTGACATAATATGTACGTAATTATTGTCGAAGTTTTTTTTTTTAAATAACCACCGCGGAACTAGGACCGTAACATCCTATGATATAACTGCTCACTGCTGTCATTTGTCGGTTCCTCGTTCTCGTGTTGTTTACGTTTTCAATGTGTACCTACCGTGTGATTGTTGGCGTTCAATTCCTAACGACCATTGCTATTCTATACGGACTGACCTCTGCTAAAACTGATATCTATTTACACTAGTGCATGGCACTATTATTAGATAAGGTGCCTGTGGCATATCCGTAAGATACTCGTAGATACAAAGTCAAAGGATATCAAATCAATTTTACCCTTTCAGGACAAAAACAAGTGACAGAAAGCTTTATTTTTTTATAGCAACGTCCGCCTATATGTGGTCCAATAGTAGAAAACCATTTTTTTTACACTTTAGACTTGATAATCATAATGCCTAGCGCCATCTGTTATCGAAAGGCAGAGTTTTATCATAAAACTTATCTTTATTTTTCTCAATATTCAGAGCCTTTAGATACCTGAAACTACTATGGAATATATATTTATTTAATTTGAATACTATAGAATATAACTATTTCGAAAATAAAAAAAGTTTGCTGCACATCGATTTTGACACCTAGATAAGCGCCCATATATTCCACTGGGCATGTCCTTTAAAACTAGATATGTCATGTTAGTATAGCTATTTCGTATCTTTCGATAAGTCATGCTTGCAATAAAATAGCAAAAACTGAATTCTATGAAAATATGGACGCAATCTTTAATAATCAGTATTCAGTATATGATTTATATATAATGTAACTAGATGTTTATTATATCGCGATTATTAGCCTAATTAGTAAACAAACCACTCGTATACCAAACGATTGGAGTATGTAAACTGATTTCACAATGAAAAATGAAACTTAATAATTATTTGAAGATATATAATTACATAAAACATAAAATAAATAATACGTCTAATCGCACATAGATAAAAGGGTTTGGCAGATTTGAATAACAAATATATACCTTCTAAGAACACCTGTATACTTTAGTATAATTATTTAAAAAATATAATTAATTTAAAATGCTTCATTCTTCAACTACTAATAATTATGAATGGCATATACATTGAAGGTACTTAAGCATTTTTTTTTTGGCAATAATTTTAACGAAACTGTTAAACGCGCATCCACATTGCTCTATAAATCTGATAAAATTTATTAATATTTAATATAATATGCAAACAGACGAATATAATTGATTATATCTACCGTTACAACAAGCGGTTCAAGGCAAAAGATTGTACGTGTGAACATTAACGGTTACGTTTTAAATCTATGTCACTTACACATAACGAATTAGCTACAATACGATGCGTAATAAGAGCGAACACATAAGTACTACACGTAGAAACATTACGTACGTAAGAGGGGTGTTAAACCCCTATAATCTACGATTAACATTTTATCAATATTCGAGATTCGACATTGCGAGAGTCTACATTAGTTTAAAAAGTTAGACCTATCTTTACTTTGTACTCGAGTAAATAGTTGTTTAACAATTTCTATTTGCTTATATAACATAAGCGCCTGCGTATTATTCCCTTAAATGTCTGTTGATGGAAAGAGACAACGAATAAAATGTAATTATTGGTCTTACTTAAGGAATGCAATAGTTGATTGTAGCACATTTAATTAATTGTAGTTGCTGGAAAATTTTAAAAATATCCCGTGAACACTAGATTGTATTAAGTAAATAGGTATATTTGTACTAAATTTAAGGCTGATTTTCTGATTTTCATTCCTCAGATTAGGAAAGTGCAAAGTAAATTTAATTGTAACGTTTTTAGAAACGAACTGAACAATTAATTCGTTAAATGTTTACAATAATCTTTTTTACATTTTTTTAATAGTCAGGAAAAAAAATATTATTACGTATAATGTCGTCGTCGTATTTGTGTTGCTCTTATTCCGCTTCACATACCTTAATATTACAACAATAGTAAAAGAAATCAACAAACCACCAATATTCATATAAACTGAATATCAACTTAATATTTCGAAGTAAAAATATTTTTATACATATAAAAACTTTATATATACTAGATACAATATTAAGATCTTAAACACAAAATAAACCTTTAGAAATTTTCTACAAACTCAGCCCACATTCCGCTATCGCACTGTAATGCAGTGTTTTCAAAATACCACCTATTACATTATTTTCTCAATGACAGTTTGTTTCAGGTTCTTTGTAACATCCCCCAGAAAACCTACTTTTGATCTCTTTATATAAATAATAAATTTATATGTTTTAAAAATGAACGTTATGTATTTTCCTATACGGTCTTAAATCACATTAATGATTTTTATTTTACCAAAGATTTTTTTTAAGATCAGAAGAATAAGGAATATTGTTCATAAGTGTATTCATATTCATAAGCTATTCTACGTTAGGTTTTGACGTTCGAGTGCAATTGTAATTTAAAAAACAAAAAACAGAAATTATACAGGTAGCCAAATTAACAAAACAAGGCGAAGTTTTTTTTAAATGTCTAGTTTTACACTTGGCGTCGAATACAAAATAACATAGTAGGTGGTTAAAAAGTTTTTTTTTTGTATAAAAAAGAGGAAAAGTGGGCCAAATACATTCTTTATAACAGTTGTTTAACACTTGTTTCTCCTAATACTTCTTCACATTCCCTTTTATTACTACTAGAGATGGATAAGTACAACAATTTTGATTTATATACCTAGGCAATTCGGCTAGCTTAGGAACAAAAAACAAAACTTGCTCAAATAACAAAAATATATTGTAGAAGTTTGTGAAACAAAGGATGATATGATTCATATATATATGGCTGATATTTTAAACGAATAGAATATATTGATTAACATAATATTGTATTGGAAAGTGCAATTTAAAGAGAAAAACAGATGTAATTAAGCGAGTCATATAAATAATTTTATATATTGATTTATTTTTAATTTAATGATTAGTATAGATAAATATAGTTTTTTTATCACAGCTATAAGTATTTTACACCAAAAATGTATTTTACAGGTTCACGGTGTAATTGTCTGACGGATGGAATCATTTCGTTTTATCATTCTAAACCACGAGAGTTATTTTAAGAGACTATACGTCGTTGGGAGGAAAAAAATATTTTTACATTTAGTTATATTGCTTTAAGGTCGTGCACCTTAAAGCACAGGATGTCATTTTGAAACAACAGTTTGCATAAAATTAAAACTCTTTATCTACTATATTGATAAGAACACGTTGGTTTTACATTGGTTTTAGGAATAGCACGAACGCATCAAATTTGTCCGTTCCAGGCCTATTTAAATATTGAAAGCTATATGCAGCGAGTGATATGCAGTTTACTTAATAACATATATATATGCATGGAAAAAAGAACGCCTGTCTAAATACAATCAGCCTAAACTAAAATTAATTGTTTGCTTACAGAAACTTCTACAATTAAGAATTAATATAACGTTATCATCATTAAACAATAACAAAAAGTCAATGATTTTTGAGCAAGTTATAACGAAATAATTATACGTAGGGCATGACATTAGCCCAAAATAATTGATCGTTATGCTGTAACCTCTCAGATCTCGTAATGTACATTGCCTTAAATAGTTCGGTCGACAGGATCTGAGATATTACTTTTCACGCATCACACCTTTGGTTAGAACAAGGAAACATTTGTCAAAAATTGCAAAAATAATAATTTACGGTGGTATATAAAATTCTTTTAAAAATACACTGTTATTTGAAAAGTTATAATAATTATCGTGTGTTGATTATTACATACACAGGAGACCATAAGATTAAACTTGTAAAAATAGACCACAATATTTAAAAAAAAAAAACTTAAAAACCCGTTAGCCAAGATTTAAAAACATGTCCTTGACAAACCAAAGGTGTGTACATGTCAATAGTCAATGTTGTTTTGACTTTCTTTGTCTTACGAGCGGAAGATTGAATGTTGGCATGCCCTATTACATGCTTGATTAGGAAGAATCAGTTAAAAAATCTTATATAACACAGGTTATTAGAATACTCGAATATCTAATATTATTTATTCAATTAGGCAATAGTTCTCACTATTAAAAATACCACAATGAAGCTGAGATTCTTGAACATTCACAATTCACAAGAGGCTTTGATAAATCGTAATTATCAAATAATTTTACCAAATTTGGTAAAATTTAATGCTAACCAAAGTAAGCGTGTTCACTCACAGACGAAATCTTGAGCTTTTTTGACCCGTGTCAATATATCATTCAAACTCAACATCAGACAATGGCAGGTGGCAAAAGTAGCTCCCAAAAAACTGTGCATCCTCAACAGGTAGCTCAAGGGTACTTTACACAAAAATCGACAAAAAATCACACTTGTTACGATTGATTGTGCATAGATGGCTACTCCTGTCTATGGAATGCAATGGTCCAGCGAAATACCTGCATAATGCGTTGGATTGGGTGGGTCGCAAATTTATTGGATCGGATTCCTTCATCATTTCTTTTAGATTCTTGAACACAACAAAGTTCTCGTTGCTCCCGCAATGTTACTTTTGCCCCATAAACTTGTGTTAATTATTTATCTTTAATAATTTGAGCGTAAAATTTCAGGGTACGTTTAACATGAACTAATGCCTTATTACATCTTTTTCTTGCTCTATTAAATCTATCGTATAAAGGGAAAAAATGCTTTCATGACTACACAGGATTAGTTAATAACTGATTCATCCAACCAACATTATTCACAGACAATGTTACTCAAGCCAAACCGAATCAAGTTGTTTCACAGCCTTATTGAAGTCTTGGTGGTTAAAAATATCTCTGCCCCCTTCACATTGTTATAATAAAACACACGTGGCTAATAACCTCTTTGGTGTTGATATTTGTTGTTGTTTTTTTTTCACAACCATAGATATGCATACCAATTGTAGTAATTTTTTTGTCGACCTTGTCATTCTTAATTTATCTGTGGCGTTTCGAAGTTTCTAGAAACATGAAACACTAAGGTTTAATTTGAATCAATACTCTCCGCATTGCGTGGCGTATTAAGACCGAAAAAAAACATAATATATAATATGCTCACGTGTACATTCCTATCAGATAGTCTTGTAATGTTGTCCAATTTACATTGTATTGTTTTTATGATTGATAAAAAAGTAGTGCACAAAAGTAATAAAAGGTACGGTATTTACAAGATATGTAGTATTTCTGATAGTGAATGTAATGATATTTTTTTTACAGTTTACTGACACGTCACCAAAATAGAATACTAGATCGATGAACATGGATCGTCCAAAACAAAATAACCTATCATCATTATTGTATTAAAGATACCGATCAGAATAACAAGTCCGACTTTAATGACACAGTAACGAAAACACACATCCTATATTTAAACGTGCATACATAAAGAGGGAGCAGAGATACACAAATAATAAAAACAAGAGGCGGGAATGATGTTCTCCTTTGATAATGCTCTTAAAATACGGTTGTTATTTGTATTTATATCACAATTCAATATGTCAGATGTTAATATTAAAGCGGTCACGGCAAAAGTTTAAGCAATATTATTTACAAATATATATTTTGAACTTTTTAAAAATAATAATTGTCAATAATCACGTTCTGAAACAACTAGCAACAAATTATACACTCATAATGGTGTCCATTTGTTTACACACAAAACCTAAACTTTTCTGTTATCGGTAAAGGTAAGTTTAACAGTTAAGCTTTTGTCTAGTCTTTGAATACGTGTACTACGAGGTTCTCTATTTTTTTTTTCGAACTGTCTATTAGCTGTGCTAACCTTATTGGTTGCCACAGCGTAACCGGGCTGTTTAGCAAGCTTCGGAAAGCTCTGCCAGAAGAAATTTTGAGCCCTAGCGCTCGAAGAAACTAAGGGAACGTCTGCCTAAGGGCGCCTCCTCTGAGGCCGAACCTCTGCTTAAGCTACGTTTGGGATAACGGGGGGGTCGGACGGTGAGTACGTCTCCGAGGCGGTGGATGGAGCCCACGTCCGGATGACGTAAGATAGCGGGGACCTCGTCTTCGCCGGCGAAGACGGTGTATAGCGTATGATTGTGTAGTAGGTGGTACGAGTATGTTGTCACTAGTCATCTGATCGTCAGGGTCATGAAGGATATGTTTAGGTCTCCTCTTTCGGAGAGGAGCGCTTAGGTTGGGGTAGTAAAAAGAAGCCGAGAGGTTTGGGGTGTCGGATTAAGAGGTTCTCTACTTTAATTGTTGATTAGTCTAAGATTTGTGCACAAGCAAAATATCACCACTGTTGTGCATTGGTTTCTCGTCATAAGATTAGTGATATTGACAAAAGTTAACAAAACTAAATCAAGAATCTAGACAAATATTTTATCTTGATTAATATTAATACAGTCTAGATTCTTGATTCTTCGTATCTATTACATGCAATCAAGATGATCATTATAGTCAGGTAATAGGAACTCTTGGAATTTGAAGTAAACCTTAAGTATATTCAAAATTCAATCAAATGCTTTAATACAGTTATTTAGGTTGTCAGAGTTTGCCGTAACCGTCTCAGTTGCTCTTAAAATTATTTTGTAATACATTTATGGTCTTATTTGATCTAAGCCTCTTCTAATTTGTCTCAGTCTCAGGGAATGTATGTTGGTTAGTCTCTTCGTTGCCTTACAATATATGTTCTTCGCGTCGAACTTTTTATAAACATCTTAAAAAATATTTGAAGAAAACCATTTATTATTTTTTTGATAGCATAGTAAGTTTCGTTAACTACGAGTACTTAGTACTACATATAACCTATTTGAAGCAATACATTCTTTCATACACATTGAACATTGCCCTAGTGAAGTATTCGATTAAATATGTATTTATACTATATTGTTTAGCACAACTCGATATTACAGAAATCGAAGATAAATGTATTCGATATATCTTTAAAATATTTTTTGTACACTATAGTTAAAGGCGTATTTCGAATAAGTATTGGGTTACTCTTAAGATCACATTTTTTGTGCGTGACTATAAATGATTTTGATGTTTAGTAAATTCATCGTATCAACACTTGCACACCTTGCATTATGTAGTAGATTGAAGTACTTTTCCGCATCATAGCACTGTGTGATGACTTTATATACGAAACACGAAAGATGCCTTAAACAGGTCTTAAATTAAAAGCCTAAGAGAGCCAGAACAATTTTGAAGTGGATTTGAAATGGAATGGAATAAATCTGAAAATCCGCTAGATGGTTTCGCTTAATATTACCCATTGGATATATGAGTGCTACCGTGTTACTGCGTAGAATATTATTTTATTTTTTCTTTTTTATTTCAATTAATTTACTTATGCTTTAATTACTTCACTTTATTACTATATTTATTACGTACTTGTATTTAATGAGGTTTATTGTTTTTTTTTAATCTGTTGTAGCGTACTGTTTGCTTGGCGCATTGTAAATGTTGCTTACACTTATTATTGATATACGTATCAGTGTGTGTAATAGTGTGTAATTATGTGGCGAGTGTATGATATGTTTATTGTTAGTGTTCCTTTTTAATAAATAAATAAGAATGTATTAAAATTAAATTGTTTCGAATTCCATTAAACACCCACTTTTACTTGCAGACGCCTAATAACCTAATAGTTAGGAATCTTTTCGACTGTTTGTTTGAGCTATCTCACAGTGCTATGCGTTGGAAGTACATTCCTAAAGCGTATGCCTTCAGCTAACATGTTTTAGACAGTGTATTTAAAAGCAATTCTGGGGACGGACTATTTATTATTTTTACTGAAAAAAATCTAACGAAAAGCTTTCGTTTGAAACTTGCAAGGTGATGCTAATCGTTCTCGATCGTTCGGCTGTCGTTAATCGTGACAAGTGCAAAATGGTAATCGATTCGTTTCTAATATTATCGTTTCGGTAACAATTTTTGTTTACGCCTACAGTTCTAGTTGAAGGCAAAGATGTAAAAACAAAAATTGTTTTAACTGTCTTAGTGCCTTTGCACAATGCGACATTTTCTTGCGCAATCAACGAGAAACATAAGCACTGCAACTGGATTTTTGCATGTATGCAAAAGTAAGCCTTAGCATAGAACGGCAAAACTTCCCGATTGGTTGACATTTGTCCAATAAGTTACAGTATCGCAAAATTTTACCAATAACATCAATTTCCATTATCTTTTAAGTAAGTAATACAAGTTAGATACATAACGCATTCCAGTTGCATCCGTTGCGTTTTAAATGCGCATGAATTGTCACCGTGTGCAAAGGATCTTTATCGACTCAACACTGAGTTAGTCTTAAATGTAACATCTATTCTAGCCTCTAAGTTTAGTTACGTTACACAGAAAATAATCTAGATTACATCGCAACATCAGAGTGGCACGCATGATAAAAAATAACTGTATTTCATACAGTGTCGAGATTTTCCTTCTCTTAAAGCTATAGAGTTGATATATAAATTATAATATGTATTTTGTAATACTTGGTTACATTTTGTGCATTTCGCTGTTTACCGCAGGTGTGTTGTGTAGTTTAATTATGTACAATATGCCCACGGCCTTGATGACTAGATGTTTACTTTGGAGAATCGAGTTTAAACTTTTTTTGTTAAGGAAACACTCAATCACTGGAGTTAGCGTTAATTGCCAACATGTGCTGTCGTTTCACTCTTCGGTCAACAATATTCTAGATATGCAGTAGTACCTTATAGAAGCTAGCAGGAAATCGGTTTTCTAATTAATCTTATTCTATGTTTTTTCTTACTAAATAATAGCGCACACGCAGATAAAATTTTCGCACTAGAAACAAACGAAAATAGATCAAAAAACAGTGGATGAGAGCTCAATTTTCATTGACACTTTTTGACTCATGACAGTGACTAGTATATGTAGATAATATAATTGATCGAATATTGTATTGGTTTAATAGAACTTGCCTGCTAACTCTAGTGATGATGTTTGTTTACTCAAAGTAACTCGAGACTGAAAAGTGTTTAGCGCGTCAAAATTTGCCTATGCTATATTTGGTCTTTTATAAACATGTCAGTAAAAAATGTAATATTTCCTCTATTATTTATTTGGTATTCATTTTTCAATTCAGTACAATTTTACGAAAGCAATAACGTGTCACAGCCGTAAACGGACATATCACAGATTTACAAACAGTCCTTGTAACTATTTGGTTTTCTATTTGTAGTTTTTCATCAGCTTAAAACTTCTTTTCCTATATACTAATAGCATCGGCGATTACGTGTACATCGCGTTCTAACAATTTTTGTCCCATCATTTTTAGCCCAATTTCGCCGATTCTTAGTACGTCTGTAGCCGCTGCGACTAACGATCTATTACGATCCGAAGCGTTCAGCCGCAAGTGTCGAAAGTAACAACCAACAAATCTGCTTTAATGATGATGAATTTAATTTTACTAAACGCTAAAAAAACACCTGACTTTCAAATGAAGTGAATCAAACCATGAAACAATGTTGGGAATGTGAAAGTGAGAAGCTCATATACGGATTATAGAAGAAAATTCAGACTAATCTTATCTTCTATATCATAACAGCGCGCCTGTTTTTTGCTTGGCGAACTTAAAATGTTAGCCAACGAAAGTACTCGCATGGTTACCATATTTCTATTAGTATTTCTCTACTTTCATTTAGTTTTCAGTAGTTTTATCATTCCGTATTTTTTGTTTACTTGTCACATTTGGGGGAAATTTCGCCTAATAGCAAAAATGAAGTTTTATATTGCTGTTTCACGTGCGGGCACACGATGCCTTTATCTATTTATATCAAACCTGAGCCTAGACTAGCACTACAGTATCGCTGTGAATTACAGTTATTATCACAATTATTTGCATATTATCAGACGACACGTTTTGCTTGCATTAAGTTGTACTAAAGAATCGCACTGTTCTTTAAATAATATTACACGGGCGATTCTTGGCAAAGTTTGACGCGCTTTAGTTATTAGCTCGATTTCCAACTACGCGATAAATTCGTATTTTATTTTTGAGAGATGTTGCCAGTAAACATATCATTCGGCTATTCTCAATTTACTATACATATTAGAAGTTACTAGGAAACTCTATTTTTTGAATTTTAGTTTTTCACCTGTCGTCATAAACGCGTTTAATCTACGATTTTTTCATTGCCATTGATTGATTAAGCTTCCTTTGCCCATGATTACATTTTGGCAACTGGTTATTGATTTTCAGTTCCAAAACGTAACAAAGTCTGAGTAAAACGACATTGCATCTTATCCAGACTTACTTTATATACAAGCGAAGATTCTGCAAGGAAATTGACTGGAAATGGACAAACTCGAAATTTAACACAAGACTATAAAACCCATTTTTATCTGACAATGAGGTAGCGTTATCGAGATCATCGTGAGTACAGTTTATGACTACAGATGAAACATCATTTCTATACATATAAACACTCTGTAAGTAAATTGGTGAAAATTGACTTTTCTGACTTAACTATAATGTCTTTACACATTTCTATTAAGGTACTCGATGGTTATCTCGATTTCAACAGCACGTTTCCATTATTTGAACGCTAGATGAAACAACATATTTACATGTTCTGCGATAGAACATAATTGTTGCGAGCTAGGGTTTAGTAAAAACAACGTGCTTTGATGATTTTAAGAACTAAACGTAACGCACGCAAATTTGAATCGACACTTATTACATTGAAGAGCCTTGTTGGTCAACATACAACAAATTCAGAATTATACCTGTTGTTGAGATATTTCAGCAAAAGCTTAAATATCTACATAACATAAATATCTACCAATATAACTTTATGTGCGTTACGTTTGTAAGTTTCTTTTCAACATGTGATGAATAAAGTCACCATATTCAAGTATTCTGACTTCATTAAACACATAATATATTTGAATATGGTTATTCAAGCATTCGTTATATATTTCCATTTACTGAACCTTAGCTTGCACCAATATTTACCCATTATATGTATATATAGATATATATATATATATTGAAATAAGTGCATTATAAGTTTTAAGTAGTAAATGTTATGTAAATCTTTAATACTTTTTTGTTTAATTCTACGTAAAGGAACTTTCGCAATATATTGTTTTAACTTTTTTATAATTTTACTAATACGTCAATGAAATCATGAGATTTTAGAATGCCATTTACTAATATAATTTGATTATTAATTTGAGAAAATCATTTAGGCCTAATTGAATGCCTAAAAATTGTAGATTTCATTTCGTAGTTAATTTGTAACGTACTTGTTTGAAGGCGAAGTAAACATTAAACATTACTAAAGATTTTCTTTTTTAAATCTACCTTATAACTAAGAAAAATTTGAAGTTTTAGAAATCCCGATACCAGAATTTCAACAAGTGATTAAATTTTTTATTTATATTTAAATTATCTAACATTGACGCATTGAAGAAATTAAATGAAAATAAAATTTACTTTTAATAAATTGTGACAAATTAAAGTCAATATGGCCTTGAACGATAATATCTACGACAGTGGAAATAATAATTCATGTCATACTTACTATACCTATAGTTTTTGGCCTTTCCTGACAATATAAAATATATGGTTGCAAAATAGTAAGCGTTCAAATTGAAATTATCTCCACTGAGCAATTTTTCATATGATAGATACTTTTTAAATTTACCTGACGTCGAAACGCGTAGACGACTCGCTTCGACCGTCGTTTCGATAATCACAAAAATATTCAATTATTGAAAATTCAGGAATAGCAATTTTATTTCGAAATAGGATCATTATATTGTTGCGAATGGAAAGGATCGCTGAATTAAAATGGCACAGACAGTTTGTTGATCAACGATCCCAGAGAACCAGAGCGCCTAGCACGTGGTTTTTTATTTATTCGATCACGTGTATCGAAACCGCGCCCTCTAGTAATAGATGTGTAAACACAGATGGCGCTTTTTCGATTCCGTACAAATTGAAGTTAACTGACACGCGATCGAATAATCGCCCAAAACAATTCATTAACAAACGATCCATTTGTCAGTAAGTCTTCATTTAGACGTTCTAATAAAATATTAACAGAAAAAAGTCGTAGTTCATTCCTGTTCAGAAGTTCTCCAAGATGTCTTGGGCCATGTGGCCCGAATTATTTTGTGGACTATATTATATATTTTTTTACATGGATGGTTTACGAATATTTTAACACAACATGAACTATTATTTCCACTAGAACAGATCGCTAACATGTTAAACACGACCAGAGGGTTTATATATAATATAAATATGTAAAATAATATCAACATATATTACAACACTGATATTCGGAGACATGCTTTGTTGTAACCAATGTTAATTTATTTTATAACGAACTTTAAAGTATGTTTCCGAGTTGCCAAACCTCACAAGGTCAGTGTGCTATATATATTCGTTTGGAGTGATTTCGGCAAGCATACAAAATGAGAAGTTTACTCCCAACTCCATTTCTATGTTTGTTTTAAGTGTTTCTATCACACAATGACAGCTTAGTGCAGGAAACCGAAAAGCGTGAATCTTCGTGAGATATGTCTACTCGAAAACATACTGAACATTTTATATATTTAAAATTAGGTATATGATTTCACAAATCCTTAACGACGTTTAAAAGCATTATGAGATATTATCTTTGTAGTAAAGGTGTATAAATATATTTTCTGGAATAATGTTGAAATTTCTTACGAGCTAACATCGTTTGCAGCAGGTAACTTTGTGTGTAGCAGGATCTGCACGCGCGTCGATGGCTTTTCAGCTCTATGGCTTAGTAGAACCTGGAATAGTAATCAAGAAAATATAGCAATGACCTCTATTATTCGCATGCATAATTGTCCGAATAAGCGGTGATAGCCTAGTGGTTAGGGCGTCAGCCTCCTAATCAGAGGTCGGCGGTTAGAATCCGGGCACGCACCTGTAACTTTTCGAAGTTATGTGCGTTTTTAAACAATTAAAATATGACTTGCTTCAACGGTGAAGGAAAACATCGTGAGGAACCTGGCATGCCTGAGAGTTCTCCATAATGTTCTCAAAGGCGTGTGAAGTCTGCCAATCCGCACATTGGCAGCGTGGTAGACAATGGCCAAACCCTTCCCATATTGAGAGGACACCCGTGCTCTGTAGTGAGCCGGTAATGGGTTGATCATGATGATAATTGTCTGAATTTCCACCTCTCTGGTGCAGTGGTGAGTTCTCTGGGCTGGTCTGGTGGGAGGATTCGATCTTGCCGATAAGTGTTTTATTGATATAATGGCGCAAATGTTTATAGATTTAATTGCGATAACCCCTAACAGGTAAGCCTATTACCATCTTATACTGTATATACTCGTCTACTAATCATCACTCACCACAATTTCGAATAAAAAAAAAACTTCATATCTAAATCGCTAGAGGTGACTCTAGCGATTTAGATATGAAGTTTATTTATATATGTAGTTTTTTTGGGTGGAGGTAAATTATAATACTAGGACTTCTTAAACAGTATTTTTTTTTTTTTTTTATCAATTACAAGTTAGTCTAAGTTGGTAGCGGGCTAACCTGTTAGGGGTATGGTAAACCCATACTCCTAATTGGTTTCTACGCGACATACTTTGCGACACGTCTTTGTCGGTAGGGTGGTAACTACCGATTGCGGCCAAGCGATTTAGCGTTCCGGCATGTCGCGAATAAACCAATTAGGAGTATGAGTCTACTATAGCCTTAACACGATAGCCCGCTACCATCTTAGACTGCATCATCAATACCACGTGAGATTGCCGTCAAATGCTCACTTAAAGTGGAAAAAAGGTATTTTTTTGAAAGTTGTTATTTTTTTTTTTTTCAACAATTCAATCAACAGAAGTGACAACTCACTCGCGGTTGGTCTCTTGCAACACGTAGTGGGCGCGGTGCACGTCGAGGGCGTGCGGGCGCAGCGCGGGGTGCAGCCGCTCCCACGGCACGGGCGCCCACTCGAATTCCGTGAATGTGTTCATTTGCTGGAATAAACGTACACCGGCTACAGAACATCAATCATATTTTTTGCATACTGTAATGATTTATATATTTTTTATTTCTGGAAAATCTATGGTTCTTGCGGTATTATTGAAAAACTGATTTTTATTCGAAAATCGATTTTATGTTAAAAATGGAAAGAGTAATTGGATTATTTTTATAATCAAAAGGTTCCTTATTCCATCTTTAAAATTAATCTAAGCTAAGTTACTAAAGTTATTGAATTACTAAATAAATATATGTCACTCTTAGAACTATACTACCTAAATATTCATTCGTCAAAATCCTCTCAAGGTCGCCATCGGCCTTGTAGATTCCCTGGTGACACTTAATCAATCATGAACTTTATTCAAATAATACACTTTAGCACACACAAAAACGCACTTTTAATGGGTCAATAACTTACACATGTTGATGGTGATAACTATATTCGTAAACTTCGAACTAAAGCTATGAGGGTTCCAAAAGCGCTTGTCTAAAGAAGCCCCAAAAAAACTTAATCTGGTAACTATTTATCCGGTAAGCTATTTTTATTATCTATCGTTATTTTATCAATGTGTAAGCCGATAGCCGATGACTGTGGACATGTGTCATCTGCAGGAATATTTCCATATACCACGGTCTTGTGCCGCTTGCGTTCAACGGCTCAGTGCGGAGCCTACCAGTACTGTATTTTCCAACTTGTGCGGGGTTCACTGTTCCAGCAACTTAGGTCTTGGGGTGTCCGAGTTGTGTTTACCCACCCATTGCCTTTATTGAAGCTGTGATAGCCTAGTGGTTAGGACTTAAGCCTCCAAATCAGAGGTCGGGAGTTCGAACCCGGGCACGCACCTCTAACTTTTCGGAATTATGTGCGTTTTTCAGGAATTAAAATATTTCTTGCAGGAAATCTGCATGCCTGAGAATTCTTCATAACTGTTCTCAAAGGCGTGTGAAGTCTGCCAATTCGTACATGATCAGCGTGGTGGACTATGGGCCAAACCCTTCTCATATTGAGAGGAGACCCGTGCTCTGTAGTGAGCTGGCTATGGGTTGATAAAGATGATGACCTACTGCCACTTTTGCTACGCAAATCGTTGTCAGGTCAGTAACACCGTATTAAAAGAATCGTTCCAGTTTTGATAATCTAGTGAGACTCTAAGGTAATACGATATACTAAGGCAACAAACAGTATGATATCTGCAACCTCGCAAAGAAAGAACGGAAAGTGCGATACGTTTCTCACCTGCACGTATTGAACGTCGAGAGGTTTCTGAGTGTCCCTGATCAACACGCGCACGACGTTGTCGCTACAGATGGCGGAGCTGAAGCGAGTCTGCTTGTTGTATATGGCGGAGATTTCCAGCTCCTTCAGATTTCTTCGGAGACGGACGAAACCCAGGACGTCGTACTGCCACACCCAATAACCTGAACAATACCGAAACATGATGGGACGTTGCTTAGTTGAGAGAGCGCGTTAAGTCGTTATCGTGATCTGAACCGATTCACGTCACAAACACAAAAAACGTAAGCGAAAAGGGATTTGGCAAAGTCTCCCAGTTGGCAGTTAAAAAAAAAACTTGAATGCATTCTTACTGTAAAGGAAAGTTCGAAATAAAATAAGAATATAAAATAAATTGAATTCATTGGAGGATACGAGATCATTCATTATTTCCTTATTCTGACATCTATCAACATAGAATTTAATTTTTGGGGCTCCTTCAATTGACTTCGAGTCAAGGAGCTTCCTAGGTTACTGTCATAGAATACGTCATAGGTTTCTTACCGTGTATTATCAGTCTCTGTAAATGTGTACACTGCCAGCACAGTAGTATAAGCGGGTTCACGTTGGACATCGTGAACTGAAATATAATGATAGGCATTTTTTAAATATGTTTTTTTTTATTTACCACAAGTTAGCCCATGGCTGCATCTCACTTGATGGCAAGTGATGATGCAGTCTAAGATGGAAGCGGGCTAACCTGTTAGGGGTATGGTAAACTCATACTCCTAATTGGTTTCTACGCAACATCGTGCCGGAACGCTATGTCAAAAAGATAAACGATTTGTTTCTATGTGACCTTCAACGTCTACATATATGAACGTTATTACATTATTTTAACTACTTACAGACGAAGATAGACCATACTTATGTATCAAGATATTTCAAATTGCGACATGAAAATGTTTTAATGTTATTTTGTAACATATTGCATATATTATTTATTTTATATTATTGATATATACTTTTTGTTATTATGATGATGAATCATGTATGCCATTTGTCATGAAGACGGGATAGGAAAGAATCCTACGAACATAGTGGGCACCAGTTGGATTCCATTTTAAAATAACTAGCCACTTAGTGACTTATGTAAAGTGATTAGCGACGTCCTGAATTATCTGAAACATTACCTTTGGTGGTGTGTTGGTGTAACAGACGGGCGGCCGTAGCGACCAATACCTTGTGTATATGTACACAGCCCGTGCAGAACAACCCAACCAACTCTAAACTTAACGTAACAGGCGCTACTTTCAATGGCGTGGAAATTTAATTAACCCGTACCCCTTTTTGTTACGCTGGGAAATGCGTTTACGTATCTCCGGAAGTGTGTGTTGGTGTAACAGACGGGCGGCCGTAGCGACCAATACCTTGTGTATATGTATACAGCCCGTGCAGAACAACCCAACCAACCCTTAACTTAACGTAACGGGCGCTACTTTCAATGGCATGGGAATTTTATTAACTCATACGCCTTTTTTTACGCTGGGAAATGCGTTTACACATCTCCGGAAGGGACACAGGCGAGACTCGACGGGGTATGTAGGACTCCCCGGCCACCAGATTGGCGACCAAAATACCCACTAAAACCCAGTGCTGCAACCACCAAACCAGTGGCGTCCTCCGAGGCGGACCTTCCACGGAAAACCTATGATTAAGGCTCCGTTCGACGCACGCCAGATGCACTGGGTTCGCCTCACGACCCGAGGCTCTACGGGTCAAGATGCCTCTTATCTATCACCCGGAGCTCCTCGTCAGGGGGGCAGGCGGCGATCGTGCGCCCGTCGCCTGCGCTCCACCATACGACGCTGGTGAGGGTCGTCCTCCCGGCGCCGTTTCGCTACCTCCTTTTGCGTCATCGACCCCCGATTACCCCGTACCCCTAATCAGTTTGTACGCGGCATAGTAGCGGAATGCTTTGACCAGACCAGGCCAGAAATTATAAATTATTATTATTATAATTATTTTTTCTTATTAGTTTTTTCATTACATACATTAGTATACATAGTGTTAAATTTCAGTGCTCGTTACCTCGTCCGCTTCTGGCGTCTGCTTAACGATTCGGTGAAACATGTTCTCGGAGTCGTAGGGCGCGTCCACCCACACCATTTCGCTTAGTGTTGTCTTGTACAGGCGCACCACGCGCTGCATCACTTCCGCGTTCATCTGCGTGACGTCATCGCAATCAGAACCACATTCATACCATAATACGGTACAGTACAAGTTATAAGCAGCGACATATAACAGCGTTTTTTTTTTGTTATCATCATCTCACATAATCAATAATAAATTATAGTACATATGGAGATAGAGCAATTAACACCCATGCTTTTTTACACCTACTTTTTATCCCAGAAAAATACATGGTACGCACATGATAAATGATAAAGTGACTTACACGTCGAAATTACATTTGTATGTCGGGAAAGAGAACAGGGAAAAGATGAGACACAAGATAATTCTCAATTACAAACTTTCCACACATGCTTATCAAACCCTTTGTCTACACTGCCAAAGTCGCGGGCATCAGCTAGTGTTTAGTATACATATTACTTTTATAACTTATACTCACAGTTTGACAAAACATGACTTTAAATGAAGTTAACGGCAGTTCTTCTACAAACACTTTATCCATGATTTCATTGAATATGTCTGCTGGTGCTGATATCTGGAAAAAAATATTTTTTGGGACATGAAATTCACTATCGCCTTTTTTTTTAGCTCTTTCCTTTCACAAAAGGCTGTCTGGAGGAGATCGCTTTTAGCGATAAGACCGCTTTTGCGCATTATTTTTGTTTTTTTTATTTTGAATTCAAGTTTTTAGTGTCCAAAAAAGAGTTTATCTATCTATCTATCTAAAAGTAATAGATGTTAATAGATACCTAGTTAGCGCAAAAAAGAGTCAATCTTTTTTGTTTTTAATATTTCGCTAGTTAGGTACTGTAGAGTTTTGCAATTAACTTCCAAGCTAGATTTTATTATTTTTTCTATTTTTTCAAATTGTCTAAGGGTATTTTTGTATGTAGTTTAAACATACCTTGTTTGACCTATTCCACTTTATAAATTCACCTTACTCACATCTAAGGGTAGCTGGAAGAGATCTCTTATAGAGATAAGCTTTCCTTTGTATACTTCTTTTGAGTTTAATATCACAAATTTGGTACATAAATAATAAAAATAAAATAAATAAATGAGATTTTTTTTAAATAACTGATTATTATCAAAGAAAGTCCAATGAAAACATAATATGAAAACCATTTGTGTATACCAGATATCGTTTGTGGGTTTTTTGATTAACTTATATGCAACAATTATCAGAAGGCCAAATTTTATCTTCTTCTTTCTATCCCTTGACGGCAATCTCACATAGTGTAAGATAATGCAGTCTAAGATTATAACGGGCTAACCTGTTAGGAGTATGGTAAACGCATACACCTAATGGGTTTCTATACGACATCGTGCCGGAACGCTAAACCACTTTGCGACACGACATTGTCGGTAGGGTGGTAACCGCCCACCAGACAGCCTCGAGCCGGGAATCGAACCCAGGACCTCCAATTATAAAATGGACATCTCCAATTTGAAAATGTGATAGCGCACGCGCTGCGCCACGGAGAGCGTCATTTTATTTGTTTCATTTGATTTGAAATGCTACTTACAACATTTAAAGCCACTCGCAGGATTCTGTTCGCTCGGCGCCAGTCTATGGAGGGCAGTTCCAGCGGTGTCCGGAGCCCGATATTCAGAGTCAAATCTGACATATGACTCAGTTCGGAAAGTGTTTCCAGTGTTTCCGTACTCATTCGGTGGAAGTCTAGAACTATGTGCTGCAACAAAAATCATCACTTAATAACCGTAGTATTCGAGCGTATGAACGTACGTATATTTTGGAGAAGGTTCATGGACGTTTTTAATTCCCAAATATATTCCTAAGCAAACTAACTTGAAGCGGTGATAGCCTAGTGGTTAGGACGTCAGCCTCCTAATCAGAGGTCGGCGGTTCGAATCCGGGCACTTCTAACTTTTTGGAGTTATGAGCGTTTTTAAAAATTAAAATATCAATTGCTTCAACGGTGAAGGAAAACATCGTGAGGAAACCTGCACATTTCAGAGTTCTCCATAATGTTCTCAAAGGCGTGTGAAGTCTGCCAATCCGCACATGGCCAGCGTAGTGAACTATGGCCAAACCCTTCTCATATTGAGAGGAGACCCATGCTCTGCAGTGAGCCGGTAATGGGTCGATCATGATGATGATGATGATGATCCACTAGACGTAATTCAAGCGCACGCATATTGTCCAGGCCGTATAAACCTGCCCCAAATAACCCTGATTTTACTGTGATTCCTCTACTCTCTAAAGGTCTCTCACTCTTTAAGGTATTCCAATGAGTGATTACTGATTGATGTAAAAGTGATTTTCAATAGAATCGTTGCCAGCCACGGCAGATGCGTTTAATTTAGCCACCGGAGCTAAAATTAGCAAGACCATGAAAATAAAGCTTTGGGAATGAAATTGAAAACAATGAACGAATGTAACGTCGTACCACTTACTTTCAATGCAAAGTACGTCATCATACTGGCGTTACATCGAGAGAGGACAGTATCGGCCGGCGATGGCATCGAGTTGAAGGATAGCGGCCTTGAATAATACTCCACGTTTTTTTGCTGCAATTAAATAATCGATTAGGTTCACACAACTAAACCTAGTACAGTCCTTTCGTGAGGGATATATTTAATCAAAACACTTCCATTAGAGGAGTAAATGTTATATTTTTTAAGGGATTATAAAGTTTATTACTCGAATAGCTTATCGTCCTACATATCTATATATATAAAAATCAATTGCTGTTCGTGGGTCTCGCTAAAACTCGAAAACGGATGAACGGATTTATGTTATTTTGGTCTTGAAATGTTCGTGAAGGTCTAGGGAAGGTTTAAAAAGTGAGAAAAATTCGAATAATTGCCGGGAAAACACTAAAAACAGCCCTTTTCTTTTTCCCATACAAACGTTTTCTACTGAAACGTAGAGTCAATTTGAGCTTTATTGCTATCACATAAAGTTCATGTTAAATTACAAGCACTCACTGTTGTCTATGCAATTTAGGTGTGTTCCTAACGTCAAAGAGTCAATTTGCACTTTATTACCGCTTGACAAAGTCCAAATTCAATCATTTTTATCATAATAGTGTTGCGTTGAAAATATTGTTGGAGGATTTAATGTCGCGTTCCGAAACTCAACAAAACTGATATCGCGGACCCGACCAAATTAATCGTCATAGAATGTAAAAGATCATTAGTACTGATTTTCAATTTTGTCGACTTTTTTCTTTTGTTTTACTTTCGGCACAAGACATGAAAATACATAAAACATTGGTATGGCTTAAAGGATTTTATTTCAAGTCATATCAAATTTAAAAACATGTATGTAGATTTACAGGTGTACAAGTGTTGTTTTTCTTGGATTTTCTGTTACTCTACTGAGTTTGCTTTTGCCAACTGATACACGACACAAATTTGTATATCGTGTTTTGTGCAGAGTGTTTAGTTTGATTGAGACTTATGATCACTAATTATTGCATGTGTCACAATAATTGTTCCGTCGCGTCCCACGATTCTTTTTTGTTTAATTTTTTTATGAATAAAATAAGATAAATAGTTTCAGTAACATTAAGATTATCATAAAAATATTCAATTACCGCTTTTCTAAAATACATTTTAAGTACTGTAAATGAATAAGAAATTTATACATACTTTTACTTTAGCTTATATATAGATTTAATCTTAATCACCACTATAAAGACAGTATTGACTAGCTTGCAACACATGGGAGTTTACAATTTATTATAACCATTGTACTGTTTCCTCATACTCATATAATTATCGCATTTTCTTTTTTATAATAGATTTTGGCGCAAGACGTAAACTTGGTCTAGCGCGTAACATTCAAACTCGCGAAAAAACAATCGTGTGTCAAAACAATTAATATAATAAAACTGTAACAGGGCGAATTCTGTACATTAAATAAATTTTGACAATTTTAATTGGGGGATGCTTTACTAACGATATCTGTGCCCAAATCATTTTTTTTTGTCTGTCTGTCTGTTTCTTGGCCGCGCATCACGCCGAAACTACTGGAAAGATTTGAATGAAATTTGGTAAAGGAGTAACTGATACTCCGGTTCAACATATTGGATAGTTTTATGCCGGAATTCAGCACTGTTCTCTTAGGAGAGGGGATGAAAGTCAAAATGTGTATTTATTTAGTAATTCATTAACGTGTACTCCTGTACTGTAAATATTTCAAGATTGTCGGTTTAGTAAGCCATTGCTTCGTGATTGGAAGACAAACAAACACACTTTCACACACACTTACTCAACGCAGACGAAGTCGCGGGCATCAGCTAGTACAGATATAATTTTGACACACAGGACAAAATCACCAAATTATTCGAAGTACAATTTAGGTGACTGTAGGAGTCTATCAATATCTTGACTTGATCTCTTGGTATACATATTTTTAATTGAAAAAAATGTATTTTTTATCATAAAATAAAGAAAAAGTATGGGAATATAACAACACAAACATTAAAATAATATGACTATTAGAAAGCATTTTAGAGTTTCCGATTGTATGACGGACGAAAATAATTAATTTATTAATTAATTATATCAGATTAAAATTCATTAATAAGAATATAAAATTTTAAACGCTCGAAAATGCCTTATTACAAGAGGGGTTGTAATGTTGTTCTAAAGTTACCTACGCGCTGTAATGTGATTTGAATTAAGAACATCCTGCTCCGAGGAAAATGTTATTCAATCTTATATTGCTATCTCGCTTCAATGATTAAAGACGTCCTTTTCATTCATTTTAGTCCGCTAAACGCGAACCATAAAGTATAGATTATTTTAAAAACATTATCTTCGAATCATTATTATAGAGGTGCTGCGAAGAGTCAAAAATATTCACAACTCGTTATTGCTGTCCCGTTTAGGTGACCCCGAGATTTTTCACTACACTCAGGGTTCTAGATGGAATATCCTGTTGAATAATCTACTATAAACTTACGTTTCTAGGCCGATTTTCGCCTACAGTTTTTGGTGGCAAAGTCATCCATAGGCCACTTATGGACATAGGTCTTATGTACGGATTTCTAAATTTTATAACTTTTTGATTTATGGAATTCTTAATAACGTTAGGTTGGATTAAAGTTAGGATATTTTATATTTACTTACTGCATATCTATCGTTTTCATTCTTCGCTGTTGCCATCTCACAGCCCAGTAAAGACAGCTTTTGCATCCAGTGCAAATTCTTGAACATCAAGCTCTCGATCATTATTCTGAAAAAGAAGCAATTTTATCGTCTAACAACATCGTTGATCAACAAATATTAATATGCACTTACTGCTACGTCACGAACGGGTTTTTAAATGAAATGTCATACATTTTACTATATTTTGTTGATATACTTCGAATTGTTTATGTTTATCAGTCATACACGAATCACCGGTTAATCGAGTTACAATTAAATTCAATTAAAACACAAAAACAGACATACAGATTACACATAAACATGACAGATTTTTTTTTGATAAATGGGTTAGAACATATTTTTGGAGAAAGACTACATATATTGCGGGCGCGGTTTTTGCACGCTTTTCTTGAATTAATGTTTGTTGGTTAATTCTTAAAAGGACTGGTGTTGGTTGTGTTGTGGACATTATAGTTTTGGTGTCGTTTGTGTAGTGGCTAGTTTGTAAATGGTTAACAAGAATTAATTTGGGAAAGGTTTGAGGGAGCCGCGTCCGCAGAGTGCGAAGTTTCCCTAACTTCAATTCTACATTGCTATAAACTTGACATTGGCTAATCCATAAAATGAAAAAAAAAACATATTTTCACACACTTATTCCGATGTTCCTGAAGCGTGGTGCCACTGTAACATAACTGTCATTCTTATATCTCATTTTTAATGCTTACCGATTTAATTTGGGAACTGGCGTATTCGGACTCAGTAGAATATAGGACGGCCCGATGAACACCAACTCTTGCAATTTTTGTGTGTCGAAAAACCTGAAAGTAATACAGTATCTAATATTACCTCATACCAACTTTAATCAGTAATAACGTTCTTGGTAATATGAGATTTTGGTATGAATATGACTTGTCGTTGTTTGTCAAGAATTTAGCATTTTAAACCGCGGAGCTGGATTAGGATAAGCAGGACTCTTCTTCTTAATCCAGGACGTCGGACAGGCGAGATAAAAAATACAACAGGGTTTTTATGAAGTGAAAATCTTGATGACAACCCAAATATATCAGGAGTGGCTTAGAGATTTTAGGAGAGAGGATAGTAGAGTATGTGAGCCAGATAATAATCGGTCGTTCTAACGTAATCTTAAAAATAACATTAAGCAACGATTTGAAGCACCATGAAGGGTTATTATTATTAGTATGTATATATATTTGTTTATATCAAGGTATATATTTATGTATATATTTTGCACCACCTTCCTCTTTCCGTATCTCTATATCTTCTACATATTTGGTTGCCTGGAAGAGATCGCTATGTGCGAGCGATAAGTCCGCCCAATTGTATACTACTGTGTCTGTTATTTTCTGTCTTTTTTTTGTTTTATTTTTCCTTTTTCGTGGTGTACAATAAAAGTGTGTAAATAAATAAATAAATAAGGGTTAAATCCCATTGTCCTGAAAGCAGGATATGCCCAGCTGTTGGACACTAATACGCTGGGGATGATGACGATGGTGTAGTTGTAATAGAGTAATACGTAAGTAACAGTGACGCGATTGTGTTATTTAACAAAACGATTGCTCGTACAGATAATAACTGCGAGTAATAAGCTATTACACCAGAATACCGGGTACAAGGAAGTAGAATCCGATTACCAAATAAAGTTCACGATTTGAATCATTAATACTTAAACGTCTGTAACGAAGTTTATGAAGGTAATCTACTTTCTCTTGGACGCCGGCACCCAGCGAAAATAGGCTTGCTAATGTATGTACATAATTTCCAACAGAAACGAACGTTACTAAAGGGGGTCGCCTTTGGTGTCGTCCTCGCGTATAAAGCTATACGAATAAATAAAGTGACTGTCTGCATTTATGAAAAATACGTGCCTTTTGAACTCTTAGGCATTGATGCAGATAAACTGATGTATATCTGCATGAATGCTTGTGCGGGCTAATCAATGGATCTGCATTACCGGCTCACTACAGAGCACGGGTCTCCTCTCAATCTGAGAAGGGTTTGGTCATTGTCCACCACGCTGGCCATGTGCGGATTGGCACTTCACACGACTTTGAGAACATAATGGAGAACTCTCAGGCGAGCAGGTTTGTTTCCTCTCGATATTTTCCTTCACCGTTGAAGCAAGTGATATTTTAATTTTTTTTTTTAAACGCTCATAACTCCGAAAAGTTAGAGGTACGTGCCCGGATTCAAACCGCCGACCTCTGAATAGGAGGCTGACGCCCTAACCACTAGGCTATCACCGCTTCGGGATTATTATCGGGATATTACTTAAAATAAATTATAGAGAATTATAGAGTTTTATAGTATAAGCTTTTTACTGTGTGACACACACACCTAAGGGATGAAATAGGCTGAAGGGATTTAGAGGGTTGTTAGCAAATTGAGAGAAAATAAATTTAGAAGGTAGGGTGTTTTTCAAGGTGATAGGCATCTGTTGAATACTTTAACTATAGAGTTAAGAAGGAAAGTATAATGACGTGTAATGTTGGGGTGGATAATAGCTGGCAGGTGATAGCATGAGCGCTCCTGTGACCTCGCCACCACGCGAATGTGACGCGAAGGGGCATCGCTGGGTTTAAGTGGGTATTCTGGTCGCCAATCTGGCCGCTGGGGAGTCCCATATACCCTGCCGGAAGCGGCGTAATTCTGCCTGCGTTACTTGCGGAGGGGATGCGTAAATTTCCCAGCGTTAAAAAGAAAAGTGGGTGGATGTTTGTACGAAATCCCTATGTTTTTGGAAGATAGATCAAAATGATCGATCAATGATATCGTAGTGCAATAATAATGAAGTAATGAAGATATGTAAAAAAAACGCTTACTAATATTAAAACGTCCTGGGCAATCAATGATAAAAGGTTCCGAGCTAAAAGTAAACAAAGCCTGTATGCTATTTTTACCCATTGTACTTACTGTACGAGCTAGATATTGTATCGTGAACCTTTTTGTCATTTTATTTCGTTACTTCAAAATTGTAGTTGATCGAACATTGTGACAATTGTAATTAAAATATCACTTGCTTCAACGGTAAAGGCAAACATCGAGAGGAAACCTGCATGCCTGAGAGTTCTTAAAGGCGTGTGAAGTCTGCCAATCCGCACATGGCCAGCGTGGTGGACTATGGCCAAACCCTTCTCATATTGAGACGAGACTCGCGCTCTGTAGTGAGCCGGCAATGGGTTGATTATGATGATGATGTGACAATTGTAATAGCCATTCTTGGGCCGCTTTTGTAAGAATCATCTAATACAAGCGCTTTGTACGAAAACCTAAGATGTAGAAGTGAATCGCAAATTCGTACGCGATCAAGATCGTTGGCAATCGCTAGCTAATAATAACAGTATTACTAATAAGATAAGTGCACACCGTGACGGGCCGCAACGCAAAACTTTGCTCTGCAACAGTCCCCTTAAAGAAAGTGCGGCGCCTTTATCCTATAGTCTGCGTTGGATCCGTAGAAAATTCAATCAATGAATTAAAAAAAAATCGATCATAGGAAATTCTTTGCAATGAAATAGAATAGATAGATACTCATCCATATAGCAGTTAAGTTCGTCATATACCAAGTTTTTATTTAACAGATATTGCCCTAGACTTAGTCCTTATTTTTTTTTAAAGTCCCAGGGTACCCGTTGGTTTAGTTGCCCGCCATTGCACAAGCCTCCGTATTGTATTGGGGGGATCAAGCTGTCCTAATCCTTCCCCTTGAAGTATGATCGGGCCAACGGGTCCCCCCAGCGTCCAGTAAAACCAGCGAGAGGGGCATGCCGTGGTGGTTTTTAGTTCGGGTAGACCACCCATGAGTAGGAGTCCCACATAACCTCCGTCCTGCCCAAGGGACGGAAGTAGTTATAAAGCTTTTCCACCACGACAAAAAAAAGGTAACCGTGGGTTTATAAACTAAGTCTGTGCGAAAACAATAGATCACGCGTTGCCTCCCCGTCGTATCCTTTTAACCATTCACAGCCGGCATACCACTCGTGAATTTATTCAAGCCTCGTGGTCCAAAAGCAAACTCCAACTTTTCAATTCAGTGTTTGATACGTTGACACTGAATCGAAAGTTGGAGTTGAATCCGTCTTTAAATAAACAATGTTGAGTCGAAAGGTATTAAGACGGATAACAGAACGAAGAACGTATTGGTCTGTTACTTTAGAATGGTAGCATTTAAATAATACTGGGATTGATGGCAGAGCAAAAAATGAAGATAAATAATGGTTCCTACATGTCACACGGTAACCCTCGTATCGACCACTTACAACACTCGTGTTGTGAAAGGTACTCCTCGAATAACGACGGCGAAAATAGAATGACGTCACTATGAACCTGAATACGTAGGCTGCCATAAACGTCTCTCAAATATCTAAAAGCCATAGCAACAATATCGATTACAGACCGACCGTCTTTGTCTAAGACTCGATCGCGTGACTAAAATATAGGTACAAACAAGGCATGTACCAGTCTGAAACTGTCATTACTATAATAGCTAATGTATTGATTTTTCTTTGTAACTGACTAGTAGATGTCTGAAATCCTTTATCCTATATATTATATATTATAAATGTGGAAGTGTGGATGTTTGTTACTCGATCGCGCAAAAACGGCTGAACGGATTTAGATGAAATTTGGCGTGTATGTAGCCCTTGACATGGAAAAGAACATAGGCTACCTTTTATCCCGATTCCTTAAGTAGTTTCCGAGTGAAAATTGAAAATAGTTTACGAGCTAAGCCGCGGGCAGACAGCTTTGTAACTTGGTATGCATGTCACCTATGCTATGGAAAAGGACATGTATTTAATATACTGATCTCACTCTCAAATAGTTCCTAAGGGAAGATTAAAAATTGTTAACGAGTGAACCTTTAGACCCAATTCTGAAGTCCACGCAGATGAAGTCGCGGACAGAAGCTAGATTAAAATAAATGCTCAAAAAAAATTTTTATAGTTAATTATGTCGGTTTTTTCCCGTTACAATTGCCAGCAATATACCAAGACAAAGGTCGTGGTCCGATATCAGAAACGATTTTCTTAATTCTTGTTTGAATCGAAACGGACGGCGACTAGCATGGGGGGGACGTAACGCTTTTCCTTACTTGACGATTTCATTGACGAGCATGCCATGCTAAACAGTCACCAATTCGTCACCCACATTAACCCAGACGAATTGATTAGTTTAACTTCACTATGCAAACGTAGGTACAGATTTTTATAATATCCTTTGTACACACTTACTTTGCATTGTGACATATAACATAGAAACGTAAGCATAACGTAGCGTCGATAACACGAATAAACCTACACGAGGTTCCGTTAAAATCTTCAAGTCTAAGTAATCTCATTGCATGAAAGAACACGTATCATTACGAAACTTAATTATCATAAGCAGATTTGTTGGACGTCATTGTTAAAAGATTCCTTATCTTTATGACGCAACTAAATCAAAGAACACAGAATTGAGTTATAATCACTTATATATTAAATGTTTATAATTAAGTTAAACTTCTTCTTTTTCTTCTACGCATACACAATTTTGCTTACTAGGTTTCATACAAAATAATATTTGATTTATTTTGATACTATCGTGTGATACGACAACTACCCCCTGTGTTATACATGGGAGGTCTCGGGTTCAATGCCCGGCAGGGACAATTTCGGAAATGTTGCCTATTACATAGTCAGGCCGAAGGCTGCCTTGGCTAAAATATTATGAACGAGTATATTTATGACCCATATATAACCCATGACCTACTTTTGCCAACTATGATTTTTTTGTCAAATTTAGTAAAGTACCTAGAAATTAGATTAAGCGTGAGAGTTTATCACAGTGAAGTTCACTCTGACATTTGAAACGTTGAAGTGGGAAATATGATTGCGACAGTTTGTTACCAATCCATAAACATATAACTTAAAAGTATCTTAAGAACCCGGATTCCGGAAATGTCACTGCGACTTTGGTTCCGGAAATGTTATAGATACAGTACAGTATTGCTTACTTCGTCGCTATGATTGCTTTTATTGCTTCCTGTATAATATTTTTGCATCTCATATTAATTACCTATGTGCAACTATTTCTTACTCTGCTAAACTAATACAACTACTCTTAATAAGATACGACTTAACAAAGAACCTCCGACCTCCGTGGCGCAGTGTGCGCGCTGTCGCATTATAAAGTTGGAGGTCCTGGTCTGGTGGGAGGCTTTGGCCGTGGCTAGTTACCACCCTACCGACAAAGACGTGTCGCCAATCGATTAAGAGTTCCGGCACGATGTCGCGTAGAAACCAATTAGGAGTGTGGGTTTACCATACCCCTAACAGGTTAGCCCGCTACCATCTTAGACTGCATTATCACTTACCATCAGGTGAGATTGCCGTCAAGGGCTAACTTGTAGTGGATAAAAAAAAAAACCTAATGCGCGTTAAATTGAACAATTTAAGTCTTTAAAGCTAAAATACGAAAGAGGTTGACGTAAGCAAAAACCAAACATTATCGTTCGGTTCCCTTCGGTTATTGCATCCACCCTATACAGGACAGATTAATTTTACAAGGAAGCCTTTACGTGACCTAAGGTAAGCGTGCTTCCTCGCAAGCTTTAAAAGGCCAGCACTTAAGAGTTGCCTGAACAAACAAACTAGATTCGAAAAAAAAAACACCGCAAAAATAACTTTAGACATTGTTTTCTAATTAAAAAAAATTACAATTTCGAATTTTTTATATTTTGCGACGGGTTTCGAATTCGCATGTCTCTGGTTATTACTGCAAAGCCTTCACCTAATTTGACCATTCGATTCGATTCACTTACCAGTCAATGCCAAATTTTCATTCCATCCCGTACTCTACTAGGTATAAAAAACATAGCTGCATATCACATGATGTAAAGAAATCTAGTAGCCAATTGCGATAACTGCGCTTGGCGATAATATACGAAGTACGACGTACTACTCGCATGAAGACGGCATTACCTTTTTTTTTTTAATATACTACGAGTCAACCCTTGACGACTATCTCACCTAGTGGTAAGTGATGACGCGATATTTGAAGTTTTCCATTTCGTAAGCAGACATTGCTTCGTGATGACCACGAGTGTTACGACGAAGAAGACTTTGTAAACTGAGTGACGCAAAGAAAAAATCAAAAAAGAAAAACAAATGATTTAAGACTTTTAAAACACAAAAGCCTGACTAATTAGCTGTATAAATTTGAAATAAAGAAGGAGATATTTGAGATTAAAGTGACGACAAAACGCAAAACGTCATATGTAAGGAACTAATATAATCATGACGGGGGTCGACGAATAAAGGCCATATTACACCATGTTAAAGCTACTCATGTTATGATAGAGTAAATGCAAGATAACTCTTCTCATGTCATGTCTTGTATTTTATGTTTATAATTGCTTTGGATCACATTTCAAGTAGAATAGTGCGGGACATAGATACTTACTGTGGCAGCACATAGTTTGTGAAGTTGTCCAGATCCTCCCCGCAGTTATCGACGTAAACGTGAAGTTTCCTCGTGTACTTCCTGAACACTCGGGTCATGAAAAGGTTTCTTTCCAGATGCTTTACTTGAAGCTTCAGTTTGTCCCTGACGGAAAAAATTACGGTGTTTCAAATTCTAATCGTCAAACCTTTATTACTGAAAAACGATTCTCGACGTATTATTGGAGGCCCTTTTATATGAAAGTAAAAAGCCATTACTCCTATAATATCGCCAGAAGTTTGAACCTACTAGGACGGCTGGCAACCTCAAAGTAGTCTGCGGGATAGAAGACAAACAGTATCCTCGCAATAGGTTTCCAAGTCAAGCAGTGGAAGAGAATCGATTGAAAACTATGTATTTTTTCCTATGCATGAGTGCGTATGTTTTCAAGTAAACTAACGTGACACTGAACTTGGTTCGAGAAATAACGCAACTCCTTACATTGGTATAACATCAATAATTCACAAAGTCCTTAAGTTCGAACGTCTGATTGCAAAACGTGGCCGACGAACGTCAAGAAAGTTGCAAAAATTATGAAAACATACAAACATTCGATAGCCAAACAAAGGTATACTGTAACTTGGGGGAAAACTTTTAGTTGTTTAAGGGTTTCGCTTTCGAAACTCCCAAAGAAATCTATTGTAAAAGCAAAGAGCTTTTAACAATGTTTTTTTTTAAAAGACCAGGTTTGTTATAGTTTCCTTCTAAGGGTTTTTTTCCACCAGAACAGTGCGATATGGCTTAGCTATGCGATGTAGCGAAGCAGTTCAGCAATATGCAGGCTACGAATGTATGTGACCGTTTCCACTAACGCTAAGTGGTGAGGTGCGCAGGTTTGCTGCGCGAGGAAGATGAATGGCTCGTGTGTCCACACTCAACGTTTGCTTACTGCGTAGAACGTCATGAATTCTGATCTACTTGATACTTACAGCATTCTAGCATCCCTAGCTTACAAGTTACACTGCTATCCTGCTTGCATTACCATGCATCCTAAGCACTGATATCGTTATACATAGTATAAAGCAGATTTGCTTACTACTATACCCTTTCCCAATACAGTTAAAGTTAGCTAAGCTATGAAATGGAGCGATCATATATGGTGGATTTGACACAGCAGCAGCCTTAGAACAGGATGCGTTTTAAAACCCATGTAGATTTAGTTAAAAAAAATTACTGATCATTATTGATGAATGTCTGCAGAGCATACATGAACACAAAAAAATCTCCTAAAGATAATGAAATTATTAAAAAAGGGAGCAAGAACTAGTATGTAATAAAATTTATATGGTTAATTAAAATATTTGCAAGATTTGTGGATGGATCTAAACACAAATGCGGACAAACTCACAGAAATTGAAACAAATCTGAACGGCACATATGTAATCTAGTAACAAACACAGTCTCCCAACAACACAATCTAAGTTTGTGTTTTGTTGGGAGTGCCAAGACATCTTACAATGTTTTTTATTTCTCGTCCAACAAGTTTTTTATCAGTCCTTTATATAATTTATTTATACTTAAATTTATTGTATGTTATTACACAACTAACAACTCTTTACGTAACATCACAGAATATGTTAATAGGATTCTTGATCATAAAATACTGTCAAGATTAACTTGTGACCTAAACATAGTTATTAAAATGATTTACACGATTACTGTAAATACATAGTTATTAAATGATTTACACTATACTTGTAAATGATTTATACTTACTTTCGGCCTTCATATAAAAGGATGGCGCTGCGCCAATGGCGGCATGTGGATAGTGCAGCAAGGGCATCCTCCGTGCTCAAATGCTCTAGAACACATTTGAGAGGGAGCAGAGGCAGACTGCCCCATCCCACCGACATCTGGAGGGAAATATTTATCTGTTAACAGTAACAGGCTAACATATAGGCAGAGATATATCTCTATGGATGTTAAATGAACTACACATTTATACTCTTATGTAAAATAAAAGCATTCAATGAGTTTTAAAATGCTTTACATTCTAGGATGAGCATTTTTTTAAATCATTATTCCATTTTCATTCCATTTAGTAGAAGTCAAAGTTTTTTTGGAAAACTCAAATATCCAGTAATGCAGTTATTGAGGGTTATTTATAGACATATATAACAGTAATTAGATGTGAAAGTTTATTTTGAAAAAAAAAACATCACTTTAGTTTAAGTAAACAATATTTTTTATGGACTATATTTACACCTGAAACTTATACACAATTTAAAATATTGTTGGGGGTTAATTATGCACATTTATGAAAGTAGTCAGTTATGGAAAATTTTGAAGACATTTATATGAACTCACTGCCTTTAGAAGAAATAGATAAGTATCACAAGTTATCAAGATAATCTTCTTGACCTTCATATAACTAACAAATACAAATAACCCCGAATCTTCATGAAAACATCAAACAGTAATACGAAAAAATCAGCTGTACCGATATCTTAACTAGGTGTGACGACGTAACAGCTGTTTTGAAGAAAGTAGGCTAAATAAAAAACATTTAACTGCGTAAAAACATTGTTAACTCTATTTACACTTCAAACTCATACACAATTTGGAATAATAAATCTAAGAACATTATTTATTAATTTAAAATTTAATAACATGAATACAATTTTTACCAACAACAAAGGTCAATTGAGTTTCGTTACATACCTTCGAATGTTTTGATTTTTCTTACGAAAGCTAATGTTGAAATTTCTAACTTCGATAAATATTAGACTATTATCTATAGAAACCCCATAATACAAATTAAACTCACCTTATTTATTAGACAGTATTTTTCACAAGACAATTAAGAATAGTAAGACGGTAAATAATCCACTGAACAACTGCGACGTAATTTACCTACTATTTTGACGTTTGACGTTTAGTATACCCTGAGTTGAAATGAATGTTTTGATTGGTCGACTGTGGTGTTGCGCACTACACCGTATGTAACTTAAAGCAATTTGTACTTATTACACAGGCCATAGAGAACTAGAAACCAGGGTTGTAATATATGTTTCTATTATAAATAATATTTCCGCGAGAAAAATAATTATTATAATAGAGATGAGACATTCTTGCATAATTCAATACCAGGGCTTTCAAGTACGAGTACGTAAAAATATCAAAGTCGAGAACCACGGGTTTAAAATACTTGAAAGTATTTGACGGTCTGAGTCAAAGTATAGTTTGTGTCTGCTTCGTACCGTGGCGTTAAATAATATCAATTCAGTTTGTGTATGTACATGACTTTGGAAGGTTGTTTTTGTTATTTTTTTGCGTTTTGTATTTAGCACGCCACACAAACGAGCTTGCTTGCGAGTTCGGGAACTCGCAAGCAAGTCGCAACTCGAAACCATGGTTCCCCTCTGTATGCCGCGACTCACGGGACACTCTTTTTGGCTTCGAGGTTTGCAAATACTTGCATAGGAAATCGATCTGTATACATATAAGAAGCACAATCCTATTTGTGAAATAATACTTGGAAGTTCAAGGTTTTTTTTTTGTTTGTTACCTTATGTTATGTAACGTATTGATTGATTTTCTACAGAAGATTTTAGTAGAATCAAATACTTTCATATACTCTGATGAGTACTTCCAAGCAAAGCCCTGGTTTTAAAACCTAGTAGTGTAAATTCGTCTCATCCTTATAATATAATATGAAACAAAGTGAGACGGAGAGATAGTAAAATAATAAAACTATAATGTTGCATTTTTGGGAAGCAGGGTGGAATGTTCCATATAAAGAACAGACTACCCGTCTGGCAATTTTGTCATTTTTTAAGCCATTAAGGTTTTTTTTTTTTAGGGTGATAAACTTCCGGCCTGCGGACAATTCATGAGGCTAAAACAGAACTACCAACTTATACGAAAGTATTAATATTTATATATGGCAATAAGGTTTTTAAATGGCGGCCAAAAATCAATTTTGAATCGAAAATGACAGATGATTGTTGTTTGATTTGTTTGTCGCAGTGATTTGTAAAAATATAAATTTTATGATACTATTTGTGTTTTATACTTTGTTATTCATAATGTGCATAAAATCGGGTACAGTATTTAGTGTATAGAGTATATTGATCATAAACTTGTGCGTAGTTGCCTAGTTTCTATTGTGATCGATGATGTAATTGTGAGCTCGCCGAAGGACTCCTCGCGAGATTGGCGGTCCATTGTTTGCGGCTTTTTCGTATAGTCACGATGGAGAGCGATAATGTGGGTATCGGTAATCATGAGAAGGAGGAGCATGAAATCAGTTCTCATTCAACACCGCAAGAACATAAATCTTTTGCCGAATTCGCGAAGGATAAATTGGACAGTGGTGAGTAGCTTTCACAATTTATTTGAACAAAAATACTAAAGTATAATTGATAAAATAATTGTATTTGGTACGTACATATTTATTTTAACAACTTTAAATACTTAGAAATATGAAAAATTCAAGACTTGTGCATAAACTAACATTTGCTTTTTTTAGTAACTATGTTACAGTTTAAAAATTGCTTGTAATTTTATTTCTTATGAAAATGTAAACTTACTGAAAAACTTTTTCAAAAAATGAGCTTAAGTTCTACAAATGTGTAACATAGCTTAATGTTGATACATAAATACAAACCTCACCAATCAGCCAGCATTATTTGCTCTGCTGTTGATATAATGATGATGACAATAATTGCAATTGTCTGTGCCCTAATTTATATTTAATATATTATTAATATTTAAATTAAGTCTAGTATTTACATTATTATTGGGAATTACAAGTATAAAGTAAAAACATAAACTTTTGATTCCTGGCATTTACCTATTGTGAAAACTATTGAAATGGTAAAATGTGGCTTGTGGGATTAGTTCAAAACCAAAAAGACACTCGAGGAGTGATGAGAAAACTATTTATTTCATCTTATACATTTTGAATTTATTTCTGATGAAACAATCATTATCAAATTTATATAAAATACCAAAGGTATGTCAGATATTTAGGCATGTTGCTTCTACGAGCGCATTTCACAAAATCATCAAATTTTACAAAATTAAATCTAAAGAAATAAATCTAACATTCCAAATTTAAAGAAATTCAAACATAATACATAAACCAACCAGATCAGAGTTGACATCAAAAGAGTATGTATAACTAGAGATTACCAATCAACAAAAACACCATCCAAGCCTATTGTCAAAAACTCAGCAAATTTTTAAAGAACCAAGTGGGCAGTTTATGAATTGATCATGATAATGTAATAACCTTGAATACTGTTATGTTATTAAATTAGCTGGCAGGGAGCTGCGTAGACGTCTTCCAATGGCAGGACTCGGGGCTCACCTAATGCATCCTAGACGATTGCTGTTACACTCAACTCCCACCCAGCAGACTGATGTTGTGCTCATATTTCCAAAAGGTAATTTATCTAGTTACTTGTAAGACCAGATATTGCTGTTGCGACTTTTAGTCCAATTGATGGTGCTGTATTGTGTGGAGATTGCATTAAAAACAATTTAAAAAAATTACATATGCAACATCCAATTACATTAAATAATTTTAAGTGGCATGTAATGAAGCAGTGATAGCCTAGTGGTTAGGGCGTCAACCTCCTAATAAGAGGTTGGCGGTTCGAATCTGGGCACGCACCTCTAGCTTTTCGGAGTTATGTGTGTTTTGTAAAAAAAAAAATATCACTTGCTTCAACTGTACGACGCGTGTGCACGCCTGAGCTGTTCTCCATAATGTTCTCAAAGGTGTGTGAAGTCTGCCACATGGCCAGTGTGGTGGACTATGACCAAACCCTTCTCATATTGAGAGGAGGTGTTCTGTAGTGAGCCGGTAATGGGTTGATCATGATGATGAAGTGGCATGTGAGATGGTTACAGATAGAAAAGTTACCCAGCTAAGTTTGTTGTGGGCTTCTTAGACCAGGACACATTTGGAACCGTCATTGCTTTAGTTTTAAGTTTAAAAATGTAGTTATCACTGTCAACTCAATATTCAGTAATGACACATAAAGTGTCTTTTAAAGGATTATTTGAATGAAGTTTATGATTGATTGATTGATTGATTGATTGATTGATTGATAATATTAGCTCATTAGAACATTTGAACAAAGGCTTTCAGCTTATTATTTCATATTGTTTTTGTTTGGCCTATATCAAAAGATGCTTAGGTATATTGATGATCTAGCCTTGTATTATATTTTCTATACTGTCTTGTTGAAAAGCTAATTCCATTCCTTGTCAATTCACTTTATAGGCATATTCTTTGTTATTGAGCAAACTTTCTTTTCTTACCACTAGATTGTGAAGATCTGTGTTTTTTTATACACTACAAGTTAGCCTCTAGTCTGTTTCTCACCTGGGTGGTAAGTGATGATGCTGTCTAAGATGGCCGCAGGGTTAACCAGTTAGGGTTATGGTAAACCCACACTCCTAATTGGTTTCTACGCGTAATCGTGCCGGAACGCTAAATCGCTTTGAGACACGTCTTTGTCGGTAGGGTGGTAAAGCCACGGCCGAAGCCTCCCACCAGACCAGACTCGAGCCGGGAATCGAACCCAGGACCTCCACCTTTATAATGCAAAAGCGCGCGCACTACGCCACGGAGGGAGTCTGTTTTGGCAGTCTTGCCAAACATGTAGGCATGCTGGTTGTTGTTTTGTAGGTAATATAATAATATGAAATGAAATTATAGGCTTATAAATCTAAAAGATTTTGTTTCATGACTCTTTGCTGGTATAAGGAAGAAGCTTAATGTATGTTACCATGTGAGTTTTTTGCAGCTTCATTAGTTCTTAATATTAGTGAGGGAAGCGGTTATAGCCTAGTGGTTAGGGCGTCAGCCTCCTAATCAGAGGTCGGCGGTTCGAATCCGGGCACGCACCTCTAACTTTTCGGAGTTGTGTGTTTAAAAAAAAATATATCATTTGTTTCAACGGTGAAGAAAATATCGTGAGGAAACCTACACGCCTGAGAGTTCTCCATAATGGCCAGCGTGGTGGACTATGGCCAAACCCTTCTCATATTGAGAGGAGACCCGTGCTCTGTAGTTAGCCGGTAATGGGTTGATCATAATGATGATTATATGATTAGGTCAGACAAGGATATGTGGCCTATTGTCCCAAGTGACATTGCCGCACTAACACTAGACTACAAGATTTAAACTGCCTAAAAAAAAAATTTCATTCGGAGGCTGTTTTATGTGTCGTTCTTTTTATTTATAATAAAGGTATAATGAATCGTTCTGCGCAGTATTAAAATTTCCAACAGAGAAGGTATTTAAGTGATATCTCCAAAAAGGGGCAACTTATTCAAAAATAATAGATGATATGAAAATACGCGTGCCTAAGTCAGGACTTTCGTATTTTCAAACACAACTACATATTATACAGGTATGCTTATTGACAAGTAAATGGCAAATAAACATGTCACCTTGCCATGATCAAACCTCATAACTTAACATGCATGAATTCTGAAATAAACTACTCACAACACTTTAGAATATGCCTTTCAATACCGCAGAACATCAAAGTATTACAGCTAAAAAAAGTTGCTTATAAATCAAGCTGGTAAAACTTGGCAGGCCAATTTGGCTCGGAATCAGTTATTTAACTTTGCCATTTCACGACGAATGCAGCAAAAAGATAGCGAAGACATATTTGGGCTATGGTTTTGTCGTTATTTCTTTTTTCTTAAGCCCATCGTAGAAGGGTTCACACATATATTTCCATTAATATTAAGTTTTGTCACCATATAACGACACCTTAACAATTCTATATCTACAGGACCCTTGCAGACATCAGAGTTGCAGAGTCAGAGTTCTCTTTCTCTAGTCGTTCCTTCAATACTAAAGATCGTGGTTCTAGTTTCCTTGCAACCTTATATACCCTTGAATATACTTACAGAGAAATGGACAGAAAATTGCTTAAGCAGTTTCGTTTAAGTATTTTTAATACTTGTGCACATGCCTGTGTTTAAAAAAGTTAATAGATAAATAATTACAACCACTGGACTACATGAAATGTACCTATAAGTCTGCCTTCCGAAACACACTTTATTTACCGCGATGAGAAATCTCGAATGACCATATCAAACAACATGTAGTGTTTTATATTTCACATTGTACTTACAAGCAATCTTTCGTCCAAACTCAACCTAAGCTGGGTTTTACCCATCAAGTGTTACCATCAACACCGGTGTGCGACGAATCGCTTTTCTAGATGAAAAACGTGTTAGAATACAAAGATTTACATATGATAGGTCAATTAGATTATTAAAGTAGCTGCCGGAATAAATCCCAAGTGAACGATGGATTTTTAGAGCTACTTCTGAGCGCAGCGAGGGTGTTGCATCTAAGAATCCTTATGCTGAGATCTATGAAGCGTATTTTGACTTTGCTTAGTTAAAAATTTTAAGGCAGACTCATTACAGACATATTTGCCTCGTATTGACAGTTTCTTAAGTCAGAGGTAAGGCTAAACGCACATATATCTGAGTGTAGCGAGGGGTCGAGGGCCGCCCTAGACGGAAGAAAGCATTACTCCTGCGTTGTATATTATTTTACGCACAACGCATCACCTTAATATAAATTAGGAAATAAGTTTTGCAAGGTTTGCGAATTAAAATGGCGAGCAAAAGGGACGACATCAGATTGAGCAAAATCTTCTTCGGATAGGGAATGTTAGGTTTATATCGCATTAAACCACATTTCAGTGTTATGATGTATCGTAAGGCCTTGTCGAGCGAACTGTGTAAAAATCTGTTTATATGTTCCCAGGTCTCCCAGATAGTATGTTGCTGTGGTTGCTGCAGAAGCTACGCGGCAGTCGGCCTCGGCTGCGTGTGTGCGTGCGCCAACACGCGTCGTCTCAGTGCTCCGCCTTCTATATAACTGCAGATGACGATGTGTGAGTCATTACATACGTTACTGACATAGCGAACCTTATTGATTGAACATAGCCACAACATTGGCACATGACACGGAAGCGCTCTCTAACTCAGCATAGTTGTTTTTCCAAAATATATCCCAATTCGGTAGCATGATCCGAAATGAGTGTTTAAATATGTAATAATTCTTGTCTACAGTCTATTACAAACTGCCGAGGAGATCCACCTGCCGATGCTGTTGAAGCCGGAATTTGGTGGAGGCTACAAGGAATTCACTGTTCGGGACATGCATTGCTTTCAGAGGGTAAGAATTACTTTTAAATTTCTTGTCTAATACAACAGGTATTATTAGTCTACTTTTATCTAACATGGAAGAATATAGACTATTATAAAGACCTAACAATCAAATTAAACATCAAAATAACAAGACGTGAACCAATTTAGATAAAACTCAATGGACCAAACCATAACAATACAGTTTTAGTTGCAGTCTGAAAAGCTGAGAACCCTCGGAGAGCATATTCAGTCGCGCGTCTTTCAATAATTAATTAATAATTGTATTTTAATAGTAATCGTTACAACTGATATATAAAAAAACCATTAAAACTCTGTAAATGAGAGTAGCGAATAGAATAGTAGATCTAAATCTTTTACTCCGTGAGATAGGAGAAGTGGGAGGCTAATAGGCTGAGAATAACGATGAACTTAAAATTTAGCCTAACAGCAATTCAAACTATATAATACATAACCTTGGTTGTGTTGATATGATGTGCAAGGTTATTAGAAAAGTGAGTACCTCTGGGAATACAATATTGAGGATAATGAATAACTTTATTATGTGCGATATAATTATTCATTGTGTGAGATGGTGATAACGAACGAAAAAAAACCCCCGGCTAAGTTTGTTGTGGGCTTCTTAGACCGGGGAGCGTTTGGAACCCTCATAGCTTTAGTTTTAAGTTTACGAATATAGTTATCGCCATGAAATAACTACTATGTAAATTATTGATGCGTCAAAAGTGCCTTTTTAAGGACTATTTGAATAAAGATTATTTTGAATTTGAATTTACTCCTCATTTTTTCTGGAGAGAAATAATAAGCTGTAAAATATCAACTGCATTTACACTTACAGTAAAAGATGGCGGAGATAAAGAAGACGTAGTGCTGTAGCAACATTATACTAATATGTTGATTATAAATTTAAATACATCTCACTTAAAATTATAATCTCTCGAAACATTTATCTATATATTAGTGGTACGAAGGCAGGCACTGTCCTTGTAACCCGCTTTTAAATGACCTTGTGAAGTCATAACATTTTTGATGATATTTCGGCACGCTATATCGCCAAGAACGCTGGAGCTTGGTGCTCAAAATTCTTGTTTATATAACCTAAATAATTTCTTTGTATGGCGTAGTCTCGTTACAAGGTTGCATATAAACGCTTTGCACTTCTGAAACTTGAAGTGCGGCACTCATCTGTGAATAGTTTTGATAATTAGTGTCATGCTAATGGCTTTTGTGTGCGCATGTCCGAGTCGTGAATTTTTATATATGTGCATATAATATTCTACACCAAAAATGCCTATATAGCCTTTCTCTACGCTACTTACGCTACTTACTCTATTTTGAATCGAACCCAGAACCTCACACGTATAATATGACATAAGTCGTCATAAATCTCGTGTAACTATCTCATGGGAAATAGGGTCCTTGTATACCTCAAATACGTGTTGGAACTTATGATTACACACTCAATAATATTTAAGTTATATAAATGTAGATTAAGTTAAATATGCCAAAAGTAGCTTTAAATTAATAACTAAACTTAATAACTCATTATGGAATGACGGGATCTTTAAATCTGTTCTCGATTCCGGTGGAGTGGAAGAAATTCATCAACTTAATCCCCGTATTGAGTCTCGAGTCTTAGGAGTGAGAAGGTCGTGATATCTGCATTGTTTCGTCGAAATTGAACTCAAACAAAATACCCGTACCTTTTTTATTTTTGTTCGACGACAATTTAGATCTTCACTGCGAACTCACCAATAGGCACGAGATCCTCTTAAAGCTTTGTATTGTATTGGTTTACAAAACGTGTTTTTTTTTCGGCCTTCATGCCTAATATCAGTTTTGATAAGTGGGACTTTTTTTATATTACTACAATTTACTGCGTTCTCACCTATCCCCCTATTCAGTAACTTTTCGTACATTTGCTTGCTATCTGTCACTTTCGTACAGTATTTGCGATGTGAGCATTCAACATGTGCATGTCAAACTATGCTTTTGTATGTATAACGAAGAGTTGACGACTCGTTGTAATAGTTACTGAATTGACCTGTTTAAGTAAGCAGTCTACGAAAACATGATTAAAGCGAGCTAATGTGTTGGAGATCATGCAGTGATAATAAAGCCAAACCCATAATAGATTTAAAGCGATATAGTGCGGGCTTTATCGCTTGGTTTTGGATTACAAGGTCGCCCTCTCACAAAAACCTCGCGAACTCGAGACATCTCATTTATAAAACCGAAAGTCACACCACTGCACCAGGGTGGTCTTTAATAATACGCTTTGAAAGGTGCATATTTCTTTAACTCAAAACTTGGCATAGTAATTTAGAGCATTGACTTTACAATTCGGAATCTATGGTGAGATTCGAAATGGTACGTTTAGCTCTATCAGGGAAAATGAGTCACGCGGCCGGACAAACAGACAGACTGACGGAGTGATCCTGTTTTATTTTTAGGTTCTGAACCCAAAAAATGTCTAAAATATCTGTTTTTTTTTTTACTTTAAACTATTTTTGACAGGATTTTTATACAATCTCCCAATCACCATTGGTGGATTTAGTAAACCCCTACTTAGCGAATGCAAAGATCTTAAAAGGCTAAGTGTTTGAATTCCCACGTTGGATTTTAAATTATTAAGTTGCCTTAACGCACGCAACTCCGATAAATCACACCAATAAAATTGCGTTACAATAGTTTTCTTATATCCTATTTTAGTGGCGTTCGACCTGAAAATTATGGTGTTGCGTGCTAACAAAAATTACATTTGTATGAAATAGCTATAATTGTGTCAGCCTCGTTTGGAATTAGTCAATTTTAGTTACATATTGAACTTTTTAAATTTACCGCTTAGATTTTTTTGTGTACATGATAATTAAAGCTCACACAAAGGTCTTGGGTCATGGCCATCATTCATTTGCTCATTCATAGTTTTCTAATGATAAAATATAGGTACTATAATTTATTATTGATTATGTGAGACGGTAACAAAAAAAACCCGGCTAATTTTGTTGTGGGTTTCTTCTTACGGCGCGATTTGAACCTCTTCTTAGCTTTAGTTTTAAGTTGGCGAGGGTAGTTACCACCATCACTTCACGAATAGAAATAATGAAAAATGTGATATATATGAACGATTCATAGATGCCTGTGATAGGTTTATATGAATTAAGCTATTTTTGATTTGATTTGATTTGATTTGATTTAAAAGTTGAGTAAACTTGACGTGCTTAATCATATTTCGCAATCTTTGAGGATGTTGTTTTAAAGGTCACCAGAAAAGAGCAGTTAAAGAATAAAGAACCAGGGCTCGCTTGATCGTGAGATAAAATCTTTGAAATATTGGTGTCGTGAACGTCAGTATTATATTGATTGCTCTTTGTTGCGATATAAAAGCTACAAACCAACAAACACTAGCATTTTTAAAATTAATATGATGTCGTCAGTCTGTTGTAGAGGCACTAGGTTTGATCGGACATTTTTTGAAACAGGGTTCATCAGCGGCGGAATTACTCAGTTCGCAAGAGCGGGGGGCGCTAGTGAAGCACGTGCTCGAGTCAGCGAGGGCCGAGCACGGCGATGAAAAAGCCCTAGAACCCGCACTTACCTTGCGGCCAGGCCAAAGTATTGGTAAGTTAATTTATTAGTATCTTTTAATCTTTCAAACCTTTGAGAAATATATCTTAATTTTTTAGCTAAATTTATAGCTAATTTATATTAATGGTATTTTGTGGAAGTCATTTGTATATTGTATATCATTTGTATTCATACCGAACTACTATCGGATTTTCGAGTCCCGGTCAATTCATGCTTAAGTTCGATTTTGAGAAACTTAGCTTGATATCAGTTTATAAATAAATAGTTAATGATTTTATTTTATTATGCCATGCTAGTGATAAATTATTTATAGTTGTTTGTATGAAAAAAGGCTTAAGTTTTTACTTCCAAGGTCATCTCTCTTTACGCCAGCTAATTGTCCGATCCGAAATAATAAACGCTCATAACAGATGTCTTTTTTCAGTACCAGCATGCGTAAGTCGCGGTGTGGTAGCAAGTATGTTTCCCTTACACGAGAGGACCGCTCTGGAGAATCTGCGAAATAAATGGGTGAAGACTTTGTTCACTCCGCAACCATTGGGTTAGTTTTATTTTAATTACTTTTATTTTAATTAAAGCGAAATAGTCCTAAATTTTCAAGTAGTTAAAGGCGTAATAAACAAATAATCTCACGTTCACATTTATAATTAGGATTTTTAAAAGGAATTTGCATTATAATTGTAATTAAATTTTCGTTTCAAAAGACGAAAACAACTTATTTTATGAGTTTATGGAATTCGTAAATAACATTCGTAAACATTCGTAATACATCGTAAATTCTTCAAATAATATCTCTCATTCTCAAAGAATTAACACGTCTTATTAAAACGACTGACTCCATAAGTAAGGAGGTGAGTACCCTAATTTAACTTCGGATTATTTTGAATCAGTCAAACAACATTCAGGTGTCAAACTTTGACGTTAGAGCATATAATATGACAGATGTGCTTTCACACCATATATTCTGGAGAAGGATAACAAAATTTTAAGACTTGCCAATTAATAATCGGTATCAATGATAGTTTGAGGATGATGAACAAAAATAATATCCTTATGGCTGAGTTTGCAAGGGGTTGCTCAGGGTTTGGATTTTCGCCAAGCGATAATTATTATTTCCTCTTCTACTTTATGTGGGATTAAGACCAGAAAATGATAGCGATAAATATTTCGTAACTTAAAGAGTCGGCCAAATTATATTATTAAATGTATTTGGACGAGCAAAATTCTCTTAAGAATTCCATTGAAAATTAGTAAGATTAGAATATTTCATAGAGATAGCTTACTGTTTGATTTTTTCTTGAACTTGATGAGACGTTTTTAATGTTATTTACAGATGAAATAAGTGAATATTTTGGTGTGAAAATAGCAATGTACTTCGCTTGGCTCGGGCATTACACGCGGTCGCTTACGGTGCCGGCCGTCGTTGGATTTGTATTTTGGGTAAAAAAAACTTGTGTGCCACTTATTAATTTATAATACAACTAACATAATTACATGTTCACGTAAAAATATTACACATAACTCAACTTACAAGTAGCCACAGCTGCAAAACGAAATACGATAACAAAATAAAATGCCTACTGAAAAGTAAAGAAATAAATAAATTTTTTGGAAGGCCAAAAAATATTTTTTAACAATTTACGATATAAGTAATCTGCATACAATATAAGTCTATCTCCAGGCTGTGTATATTAGCTGTGATACCCTAGTGGTTAGGACGTCAACCTTCTAATCAGAGGGCGGGGGTTCGAACCCGGGCACGCACCTCTAACTTTTCGGAGTTATGTGCGTTTTTTAAGCGATTAAAATATCACTTGCTTCAACGGTGAAGGAAAACATCGTGAGGAAACCTGCACGCCTGAGAGTTCTCCATAATGTCAAAGGCGTGCAAAGTCTGCAAATCCGCACATGCCCAGCGTGGTGGACAATGGCCAAAACCCTTCCCATATTGGGAGGAGACCCGTGCTCTGTAGTGAGCCGAGAATGGGTAGATCATGATGATGATAATGATATATCTCGGGAAAACTGTACGGTTAATTAACCCGGTTTTTTTTTTTTAATTTCAGGTATGGCTGGGAACAGCGAACGACTACTGGAAAGACATAGCTTATGTGCTGTTTTCATTATTTAACGTTTTATGGGCTTGCGTTTATTTGGAAACATGGAAAAGGTGAACGTTTTTTATTATCTGCCATTTATTAAATGCAATAAGTTTGTTGGAATATTAACTCTAACATCAGCATCCCCTATTCGAGGTTAAGGCTCTAACTAATAATGGTTTCATATTGGTTGTGCTGTTATACAATGTATTGTCTTTTTCTTTCTAATGTACAAAGGACAGAAAGAGAACTATCCGTCTATATCTATTTACCTGCTATTAAACGTTTATTAGTAAGGCCGGAAATGTGGTTAGTTTAGTCGGAGGTCCTGGGTTCGATTCCCGACTCGTATCTGGTCTGGTGGGAGGCTTTGGCCGTGGCTAGTTGTCACCCTACCGACAAAGACGTGTCGCCAAGTGATTTAACGTTCCGGCACGATGTCGTGTAGAAACCAATTAGGAGTATGGGTTTACCATACCCCTAACAGGTTAGCCAGCTAACATTTTAGACCGCATCATCACTTACCATCAGGTGAGATGCCGTCAAGGGCTATCTTGTGGTGTATAAAAAAAACTAACTTGGTGTTAAAAAAATTAAACATTGATATAATTAGGTATATTATGCTCTCTTTTTTAGCCATAAGTCACGGCCAGAACACCATTCGGTGTTTTTTAATTGTATTTGAATCATTATTATTATTAAGTTCAAAATTATCGGATGATTTATTTCATTTTGAGCATTGGACAAATTTACTGCATTAGTATATCATGTATAAGTCGATAAATTCAAGCATACTAGCACCATAATTAATAGATGAATGGTTTTTTTTTTTCTAGATACTCGAACGTTTTAGCATATAGATGGGGAACTTTAGATCAGAGGGACGAATTATTGGTGGAGCCTCGTCCGCTATTTGAGGTAAAAAGTTTTTATTTTTTCAATGTTTTGGTTCCGTCCATATTAAACAGGTGAAAACATGGTTGGATGATTCAAGCATTTACTATTTTAAGTGAAAATAAGTAATTTATAATTGCAATGATAGTTTTATTTAGAATTAATTAACATATAAAAAAATCACTAATTTTTTCCTTATTTGTTGCCATTTATTGACTCGTTTTGAAAAGTAGTGCAGCCGTTAGGGTGCTACTAAGATTTGCACACTCGCAGTCGTGAAGTCGCTCTCGAGTACCTAAAGACTATAACGTCAAAGTAAAATGGACCTAATGGTTTGGAATAAGAGGCGCATTTTCCATACCACCTATTTTTATATTGCTGGCTGTGGGGGTGTGGATGAGTTTGAATTTTAAAACTAGGTAGATACGCTTCAATTTGCTATGAAGTTAGTGTGTTTAGATATTCAAAAACAATTGCAATCAAAAGTAATGGTACAGGTGTAGCATGATTAAAATAATGCGAAGCGGTGATAGCCTAGTGGTTAGGGCGTCAGCCTCCTAATCAGAGGTCGGCGGTTCGAATCCGGGCACGCATCTCTAACTTTTCGAAGTTATGTGCGCTTTAAAAAAAAAATATCACTTGCTTCAAAGAAAACATCGTGAGGAAACCTGTCTGTGAGTCCTCCATAATGTTCTCAAAGGCGTGTGAAGTCTGCCAATCCGCACATGGCCAGCTTGGTGAACTATGGCCAAACCCTTCTCATATTGAGAGGAGACCCGTGCTCAGTAGTGAGCCGGTAATGGGTTGTTAATGACGATGATGATGATTAAAATATACTGTGTCATCAGGGAGAAATGGGTGTAAGCGAGGTGACGGGCCGGCCCGAGCCGCAGTACGCGGCGTGGAGGCGCCGCGTGTGGCGGCACTGCGTGTCCCTGCCGCTCATGCTGCTGTGTCTAGCGGTGGCGGGGCTCGCGACCTTCGCCTTGTTGCGCACGCAGGTAACATTCACCATAAACTATCCCACAGTTTCACACTAGACTTAGTTGCTCATTAGCCAAGTAAATACATTATAAAGCATAGCATTATTTACATGGCAAAATCGAAATTCCTGATATGTAACGTATGTAGTTTGAATATCTTTTGTCTGTTGTCGAATGTCAGCTATATCAGTCGTGTGGATATTATAGTTTTAAAAAGCGAGCCAACATCTCTTATTAATAAATCCCTAAGTCTGGTATAGTTATTCCCAATTTGTAATTTTCTCAGTTTTGAGACTCATTTCACTCTTTGGGTTCGCATACCAAACATAGAAATGTCGTGTCTCAAAAATTTATCCACGTTCGACAGCTGGCTCTTACTTAGCCCAATGGATAAGGATGAGATCGTAACAACGATAAAGTGTAATTCGACTTTGCTCAGCCAGTTAAAACAAGACAGGTTTATTTCGGACGTATAACTTTGTCGCGTTTTGACTTTTGCTTATTTCAGAGGTAAGGCTAGAGGCACTTTATAAAAAAAAAAGTGATCTATACAAAGAAGTGATCATTCGGACTACTTATATTTTTATTTATTACTAGCTGTTGCCCGCGACTTTGTCTGCGTAGAATTGCTGATTTCCCTTGAAATTGAGGTTACCCGTGCGGCCAAGGCCCAATTTCATACAAACTTCCAACCCCCCTTTACCCTCTTAGGGGTGGAATTTCCAAATATCCTTTCTTAGCTGACATCTCTTAACTATCAACTATAACTACTTGCTAAATTATAGCTTTATACGTTCAATAGTTTTTGAGATCTCGTGTTTAATCAGTATGTAAGTATGTAAGTGACCTTTCGCTTTTATATATATAGATTGCAGGATCAAACAATACTGTAAAGGGGTTTCCATTCTCAATTTAATTTCTGTTTATGAGAAAACTCATGGTTTGTAAGTTGGACGAACATTTGATTGAAGTTATTTCAATAATTAGTTTAAACGTGGCGGTGAATAGTACAATCGAACAATAAAATATTATATTGAAACCTATTACATTAGAATTGTCTATATAATCACTTTTGAAACTTTTTTTAATACTACCTACTACTAATTTTACTTAACTATTGCACTATCCCCCTTTCCTTTTAAATGATTCCTTTCACAACAGGTTGTCTGGAGAATGGCGGTCTTATCACTTTAAGTGATTAGACCGCTTTTGCGCATTATGTTTGTTATTTATTTTTATTTGTTATAGAATCCAAGTATTGTAATATGCAATAAACACTTTATCTATCTATCTAAAATGTTTCTTCCAGGACTGGTGGGAGGAAACGATATTTTATTTCAGTTGGATACCGCGTGCGTTTCTAGCTATTCTCATCGCTGTTGAAGAGGAGGTCTATGCACGGATTGCTAGGTGGCTTAACGATAAAGGTATGTCGTACTATAACTCTGGTTTTTTAGTATTATGTGTAGATTTGGTACTTAAGACGTAATCACATTTTAATGTGTAGGTATTAATACCTAGTGGATAGTTATCTTGAGTTAATAAAATCTCGTAACTTGGGTTTCTACTAAAGCAGAGGCCAGCGAGATAAGACATCCAGTACCTTCTTCACTACTTACTAACTCGTGAACGTTTCACTTAGTTTTCTCTTATTGCTATACAATAACAGATAATATTCTTATCAGATTAGAAATTATAACGTTGTCATCTTTCCATAGTCAGCAACTGCTATAGGGTTACTAACAGGTCGTTGGTTGTTGTCAAAACAAATAATGATCGGCGGCTGTTTATTCACTAAACATTTAAATCTGTAGGAGGCCTAGATTCGAACCCCAGCAGAAGCAATTTTGAAATTTATAATTTTTGAATTTTGTCTGCTATGGTGGGAGGCTTCGACCGTTGCTAGTCCCTGTCGATAAAAGACATCTGCTAAACGATTTAGCGTCCCGGTACCGCGTGGAATCTTAATTAGGAACCGAATAATTAGGATCTTAATTAGGAATAATAATTATCAAAAATTCCATACCCCTAACATGTTAGCCCACTACCATCTTAGACTGCATCACTCCACTCACCATCACCAGGTAAGGTTGCAGTCAAGGGGCTAACATAATTATAATAAAATAAGAAAAGTTATCGAATTAGGCACCCTGTATTTTTATTTAAAGTTTGTACTGTCACAATTGGTTCTTTTTTTTATTCAAGTATCGATACTTAATATATTTTTAAATTAAAATAGCCCTAAAGTATATTGTAAAATCGATAGTTAAATACTGTTTGATGATTTTTATATTACAAAAACACTAGAAGCATTGGTCGTAGCAGTGTGGAAAATCCTAAGTAATACAATCTCAGCCTTATCCACTTTAAATATGGTTAATTTTACTCTGCTTTAGTCGAATCCAACATTAGTATCAAATTTTCGACATACAACTCTTGATATTTGCATACATACTTTAAAATTAATAACTATCTAGGTCTTTAAAACGTTACTTAATGTTAAAGTAAAAAAATAATCCCTTTATATAATAGTTTGGTGCAAAAGAATAGTTTAGATACTATTCGTCCAAAATGGTTCCCTTTAGAAATACCCCCGATGTTTCTTATAAGCACTATACTCCTGATGACTTAAATCTCCACTAGATATAGGTATATATTATATTTATTTATTATTTTTGCTTTAGTTCACAAAATACTTATTTATTTTTTTATAAATATCTAAGAAATGAGCGTACTAAACATTTTTCTTCTCCAGAGTATTTTTTTATAATTCCTTCACTACGTTATTTATGAGTGTGTTGTGTGAAGTTGTGTGTAGCAACACTTACAAAAATAACACTAGCATATTGAAAAGATTTGGATTTTTGCATGTAACAACCCTCGTCTTCTAGACTCTTTAGATCAAACTCCATAGCACATTTTACTATAGAAGTGATATAATTATTTAGTCTAAATAGAAGAGTAAAATAAAATATACTAATTAAAGTTAGTTAATAGTTAATTTAGACGTATATAAATGTAGTAGTACAATCGAAATATTAGTAGTGGTATAATACTATAGCGCATATTATTTTCTCTTTACCGCTTACCAAACTGGAATGGACACGGATAATAACCATTATTTCGCATAATGGACACACCATCATCGTCCAATTTGTTAAACATAAAAAACAGAAAACTATCGACTCGAGACAAAGTATGAAAACCATCTGATTCTCAAAATAGCATTGGTTTGTATTTGAAACGCTGTAAAACTAATGGCAGTACTAAAAAGAATTAAAAGTTTAATCACGCTTATGCTAGACTAAAAAGAGGTTAATAACCAAAGAGTGCCATTAAACTCGATTTAAAGAACACCGCGTATGCAAAATATCGCACAGACTATGTTATCGCTTGCATGACTTTTTCTGTGCATGATCGAAATTTTATTTTTCGCATTATAGAATTTTAATTTTATATACAATTACTAATCATTTGTATTGATCATTTAGCAAAAGACGAAAAATAGATCTGCAAAGTTTAATATTAATACATACTTCAATCTAATTAAATAAACTGATATTTCATCATTAACTCCATTTTTAATAAGTGCTTGTTCACAGTGACTAAATCTAAAAACGTTGGTTGGTTGGTTAATTCATAGCTTTAAAATTGTGAGAAGGCCAACACAAGGCATCTATCCTGCGTCCACAATTGCGTGCAATCTGTGTCATTCGAGCGACTAATAAAATAGCTTAGCGTTAGTTTGTGCTCGTCATTGCATTAAACGCCTGATGTCAAATTTGCACGCCACCGCGGACGCTGGTTAGACGTCCAAGGCGAACGTCTAACTGTGAACCGACACTTAGACGTACGTATGTGAAATTAATGGAAGAAAGAGAGCTATAGCAGAGAGAAGTATTATTGTATCTCAGAATTTTTAAAATATTTTTAGCTATCCAAAACATATAATATATACGCTACCACTACAGCAACTATTCAATAATATTTTTGTAAACATATTTTTTTTTTTTGTAAAAAGCATTGTAAAAAATGTCACAATATTATGAAGATTCTGGATACGCTCTTTGACAAAATATTTACTCTAAAGGGGAGTAAATATTATGTTGCCATTTATAAGCCAATATCAGTTCACCAGATCACACTCACGTCACTATTTATTTTATTTGCTGACATTATAGACTCGAAAGGCCCCAAAGTACACTTTTATAAGATTTTCATATAATGATACCACATTAATTAAAAGGTAAAATAGTTTGCATTTATTATAACGCTCTAAAATATTAGCAAGAACACCTACTTTAATAAATAGTACTCAGAGACTTAAAACAGAAACGTTTGATGTTTTTGGAGGAAACGTGCTGTTCTTTCTCTACAAAGCTAGAACGAATTTGTGTTGATGTATCAGAATTCATCGTCGTCTTTTCTTTTTTTGACTAACAAAAACATATTTTTTTGAGTTATTTTAAGAGTAGAAACTTATTGTAAAAACTCTTATTGAATTTAAAATTATGAATTTTATTTAAAAGAAAATTTGAAATTCTTGTAAAAGTGCGCTTTCAGTATTAGAAAGCTTTCGATGTAAAAATATGAGAGCAAATCTACACACGATTAAAAAAAATATTTTCATTTTCAGTTTCAATTCGTCAACTCATTTATGAGTTTGTTCTACATTGCGTTCTATCTTCAGGATATGGATAAATTAAAAGAGGTGAGCATTTTCATATCTTATTGTGTAGTTATTTATTGAAAGATAGTTTTAAACCATCTTTAGTGTAATGTGACAAAACAAATCTATTTGACATTCTATCGACATTGTATATCGATAAATTGACTAGACATTGCGATCCAGGAAACAAAAAATGGCTCAACTGAATTTTATCAGTTTTTATGCTAATCGATCCTTTTCAATAAGTAAGTCTATTTAATTAAATTTGTGCTGTTTCTATAAAAAATAGTGCTGATTCTGATACTGATACTAATATCTCAACCAAATTGACAGGTCTTAATGTAGTGCCGTTCTTGACACTAAATTCCTCAGGGAGGAGGATAGGTGCACTTTTAGACCTGATAATTTAGATAAGATGTTCGTATACCACATAATTAGCATCAGAAATGCTGAAATTAAGTCTCGAGAAGCTTATAGATGCCAATTAGAATACATAGTAAACATAACCTGTCTTTGTATGTTTATTTAAATAATCAAACGCTCTTATACTTTCAGCAACTAGCAGTATTATTAATAACTAGGCAGATAATCGGGAATCTCAAAGAATCTGCTTTGCCATATTTGATTGAAAATTTGAGATTGGCCAAAATGTGCTTCGAAGTATTTGGTGCAATTAGTCCTAGCAAAAGTAAGTGTACTTAAGTGTTTATATGTACGAAGTACCGGTTGGCATATACGTGTAATTATTGCAGTGAGATACTTTACTATATATACTCAAACATCATAATATTGTCTTAATTTAAAGTACCAACAGCAGCACAACTCACAGATGTGTTCGAAAAAAAGACATCTTCGACAGGCGATGCTCCGGAAATGTTAATAAACGGTGGAACGGAGAAAGAGGAAAGACGGTACTCTGACTCTCTAGTGGGGCAGAAGATTATACACCAGGCTGAACTGGAGTCGCAGTTGTTTAAGGTATGTGTGCTTTTAAATGTGTCATACAGTAAATTCAGTTTTCTTTTATATCCATAGTGAACAAAATCACAGAACGGATTTATCTGAGGTTAAGTGAATTATGTTGGACGTACCAATGCCTTTTGTCATTTAAGGAAATTATTTATCCACCCCTTGCATAACTCCAACTTAGGGTTATCAAAGCAATGATTAATTAATGATCCTATTAAATCCTAGACCTTTAATCATCGCCCGGGAAGTATACCACGGGTCCCCCGGGTGTCCAGTAAAACCTGCGAGAGGGACATGCCGTGGTGGTTTTTAGTCGGGTATACCCCCCTTCGGGGGTGGGAGTCCAACATAACCTCCTTCCCGCCCAAGGGCACGGAGGTAGCCATAAAGCTTTTCCACCACGACAAAAATAAAAATATTCATAACATGATAAAAAATAATCATAACATGACCTTGAAACATAATTCAATTTATTTTAATTAAATTAAATATTAAAATTTATTTCCAGTACGACGGAACATTCGCAGAATACCTCGAGATGTTAACCCAACTGGGGCACGTGGTTTTGTTCTCCGCGGCGTTTCCGCTCGCGGCTCTCTGCGCCTTGCTGAACAACGCGTGCGAAGTTCGCGCGGATGCCTTCAAGCTCTGCCATGTGGCGCAGAGGCCGTTTGGAGAGAGGGTCAGCAGTATTGGCAGTTGGCAGGTATGGTCTTGTGTAGCCAGTATTTTTCTCAAGAAGCTGTGATGGCCTAGTGGTTGGGGCGTCCGCCTCCTAATCAGAGGTCGGGGTTCAAATCCGGGCACGCACCTCTAACTTTACAAAGTTATGTGCGTTTTAAGCAATTAAAATATCACTTGCTTCAACGATGAAGGAAAACATCGTGAGGAAACCTGCAAGCCTGAGAGTTTATAATATTCTCAAAGGTGTGTAAAGTCTGCCAATCCGCCATATGGCCAGCGTGGTGGACTATCGCCAAACCCTTTCATATTGGGAGGAGACTCGTGCTCTAGTGAGCCGGCAATGGGTTGATCATTATGATTATGATTTTTCTCAAAACTGATGGTTCTGAAATATTGCATTAAAATTCTCTCTGGTTTTAAAAGAACGAAATTGAGTATTCGCAAGAGAACGCGTATATTTATTTATGGGTTCAATGGCTGAACAAATTGGGTCACTTATATCTGTCCAACCATCCCATCTGTCCTAAAGTCACCCTTAGCTAAGGTTTGGAAGTCGGCGCTCAAGACTTAGCACCTTCAGACAGATCTTCTGTTCTCTCCCACTCCACTCACTTTGGATACAGTTTCCGGCAAGAATATTTTTTTTTGCTTACAGCATGCGATGGAAGCGATGGTAGCCGTGGCAGTGTTAGTAAACTGTGCTCTTATAGGACTTTCGGGTCCCGTGCATCGGCTCTTACCAGAAGCCACACCCGCGCAGACGATTCTAGTCATTGTTGCACTCGAGGTAAGGGAGCTTTTTCTGATTTCTTCTTTTTATTCTATTGTATCTCATTAGGTCCTAAAGAAACAGCAAAAACTTTCTTCATATAAACAAAAACATGATCTAAACTCTTTCATCCGGTACGCCTATCATTACGATTTTCAGTTTAGTGGCGAAACAATGGCTTAATAAGCTAACATAGGCGTTATAGATTATTTGGCCTCTGAACCTCTGAACTATAAGTGGGTTGCACAAAAAAGTGTAAAACAAAATTGAGCAGATCTAAAAATATTGCACAACACAAAAATCTTGTGTTGGAGATAATTTGTACAGTTGAATTAGCACTGGTATATTTTGCTGATCTCGATGGTCCCTTTATATATTCTCCTATTATTGTTTTCAGCATGTAGTTCTAGTGATAGTGCTATGTCTGCGTATCGCGATCCCCGAGATCCCGGCCTGGTTAGCAACGGAGATGGCTAAAGTGGAGTTCCAAAGACGAGAGGCCATCAAAAATGCGCACGCACCATTATTGGTAAGACAAATTTCTAAATAACATCACGTGTTGTTTTACCGAAGAAACTTTTAAACCTTTATTTTTAGACCATTATAAATCTATGCTATTAATGAGAGAAATCTGGTCGTTATTTATATCAAAGCCCTTATGTTTAGAACGAACCCTTCGGATTTAAAACTTCGCATTTAATAGCTAGGGAAAACGGAAGAAAGAGGAAGGTTATAAAGTTATTAATGATTCTTTTTAAAATATGAGTGTGTAATAAAGAGTTTTATGTTCCCATTATATTCTAACTCTCACGCCCGTGTGCAAAATAAATACATATAAAAACCAAAAGAAATAGAATATACTTAAATAGATAAAAATAAATAAACCTTCATACACATTACATAAATAGATATTTGCACCGGGCGGAGGATTACGCCCCGGCAGGGGTAATTAATATTATTATTACTTTACTTTATTCTTCGGAGCCGAGCAAACTAGGTAAAAGCATGGGCAGGCAATTCGAAACGACGGGATTGCGTATATTGTGTAGAAAAGCAGATAAATTGTTTATGTGGCGCAGTGCGTGCGCTGTCGCATTTTAAAAGTTGGAGGTCCTGGGTTCGATTCCCGGCTCGAGTCTGGTCTGGTGGGAGGCTCCGGACGTGGCTAGTTACCACCCTACCGACAAAGACATGTCGCCAAGCGATTTAGCGTTCCGGCACGATGTCGCGTAGAAACCAACGAGGAGCGTGGGTTTACCATACTTCTAACAGGTTAGCCCGCTACCATCCTAGACAGCATCATCACTTACCACCAGGTGAGATAGCCGTCAAGGGCTGACTTGTAGTGTAATGTGGAGTAACATAATTTTTATATATATGCAGACGTCGTAGGGAAACGCTAGTTAAATTACAAAACTGAATTTGTAAGTCAGAAAGTATCAGGTATATCAACTGTTAAGTGTAAATTGCACCAACCCCAATAACAGCAAGAGAGAGTGTTGAGAGTCTAAGCTCTAAATCCCAGCAGTGGGGCTCTCAGTTTAGTAAAGATGCGATTGTGCTAGTACAGCTATTGCGGCAGCACGTTTCCGGTAGATTTTTCACCAAATTCGGCTAGTTTAACAGTCTGTAGAACCCTAAGGCACGTGCATTTTTCAGTCGGAAGGCACTAGTTCAGACGACGTGCGATTTTCGAGTCGAAATACGCCGCGCACAATGACACCGACCACACCAAAACAGATCGACAAGCCGGTCGACAAGAAACGCATCAACATCGGCAAAATACCCGAAATACCACCGTTCAGGTAAGTGTTTTTTGTTAAAGGACTTGTATGCACCTTTAGGGCCTACGCTTAAACTCACAGGGGTGTAAGTTTGCTTGTCGGTATAGCATAACTCCGTACGCTATCAGATTTTTAAAAAGCATTAAATAATCGATAGTTTATCTGGAGTGAAAAATTAGCTAAGAACGTTTTGGTGTAAATCCATGCCAATCCATTGGGGTAAGGAAAATATTAAATCCTTCACGAACGTTACCTAGTTGATAATCCGAGATAAAATAATGTGGCCATGGGATATTATTTCATACCGTATTATATCATAGTATCCTATGTCCACCTCCAGAATTGTTGCCATGTTTCATCAAAATTGGTGAAGACGTTGAGCCGAACAAATAATGAATAGAAGCAGGCGTTACTTTGCGGAAGTCCATGATAAACAATAAACAGCAAGTATAATTTGCTATATTATAATAAAATATATTTGCTATATATTTGGAATATATTTTTAATTACCTTTAAACAGCAAGTATAATTTTAGCAAATTATACTTGCTGTTTATAGGTAATAAACATATTACACGTATTAGTATGGATGTTTTATTACAACGCGATTGCGCCCGATGCATCCCCATTCGATCGAGTTTCAGAGTAGGCCCATAGTATGAGTTTTGCCGCTAGCAATTGTAGATTCGTTTCGAGTATCGAAACACAATTATACCTAGTGTGTAGTAGTGATTAGCACGTTGGACGGTGGACCATGAGGTGCAAAGTCGTATGTCCTCTCATAAACATTTTTAAATATATGAGTATTTCGGAAAATATTTCTAACTTCCAGACAGCGAAATAATTTGAAATTTTGGCGCTAGAAGGATTTATAAGTGGAAAGCTAAACCGGTGAACTTCGAACTAAATAAAGAACGCCATCATCATGACAATTCCCATGCAAATAATTTTGATTTACTATAATTCTCTTTTAAATCACCCCTGTAAAAAATAAAAAACTATTCAACTTGGTCGAACAATTTTGGAGTTTCCACATTCGTCAATTGACAAAAGACCCTTATACTCGTATATGCAGAGCATTGAAATAATGTTAAAATGTCATTACGAATTAATATGACTTACAAACCTTTTAACCTAGCTAAGTTGCCATTGCTCTTAGTACAGAATAGGGGCTATAAAAGAGGTGAACCACGTTACAAAAGATATATATATATATACATACATACATATATAAATATCTTCTTATTAACCTTGAATATCCCAACGGAAGTCATTCAAAACAAGGTGTCAGTGCATTGAAAGGATATGTATTCTTACACTAGCAGTTACCTGGAAGTCTGTGTGTTCAGGACCTCTTCTCTAGAGAGTTTGTTTATAGTTAACAAACGTTTGTGACTTAAACACTTTCAAAGACATTGATTGATGTTTTAACATGAACCCTGATTTCTTAATTCTCTTACTTTCGGGTAGCTGTTAGTTATATTTTTATAATTATAGTTTACTAACCTTAGTCGTAACCTTAGTATCGACTACCTAGTCGATATACATAGTCATCATGATCAACCCATTACCGGCTCACTACAGAGCACGGGTCTCCTCTCAATATGAGAAAGGTTTGGCCATAGTCCACCACGCTGGCCATGTGCGGATTGGCAGACTTCACACACCTTTCAAAACATTATGGAGAACTCACAGGCGTGCAGGTTTCCTCACGATGTTTTCCTTCACCGTTGAAGCAAGTGATATTTTTATTGTTTAAAAACGCACATAACTCCGAAAAGGTGCGTGCCCGGATTCGAACCGCCGACCTCTGATTAGGAGGCTAACGTTCTAACCACTAGGCTATCACAGCTTCCTTCTATACATAGTAGTCCCATACATTTTAGATGTCACATAGATCAGTGCTCATGTATTACAAATTAGTTTTATTTTTTGTTTCCAGTTAATTTGACACAAGTAATATGCCTGGATGGGTGTGTAGTTAACATTATATAATATTACGTCTCATTCCATATAAACAGTATTTTTTTTATATTAAGTGCTTATTTATTTAATGTTGTGTTGTGATTTTATTTTTCTTTGCAAATAAAGTTTATATCTCTCTCGAAATTTGTAGTTTCCTTTCTCTTGATAAAATATTAAAGTAAAATTATGCATAAAACATATAAATGAAAGATATCAATAAAACTATTTAAATAGTTGATTAAACATATAAATGTATACAAAAAAGGTAATATAACTTTTGACGAGTCTTTTGCTTTGCTTTAACTGCTGTATATAACCTGGCATAGTCAACATTTCTTACTAATCACGTAATCCATCTCTGCCAGTTTACCGATTCTTATAATCTCGAGAATTCCAGCCGCTTGCTGTGTAAACTTCCACACTGCAAAATTGTATTTTTATATCCTCGGAAAATACCTAAAAATTGAATTATAATATAAATATACTATAATTGCAACAGCCGGATCCATTAACGTTAAGATCTCCAAACTTTCTTGTCTCTTGCAATGTTTTACGATAGACTACCCAAAACATTGCTTTATGCATAATAAGCTTCAGGTTCTATTGCCTATCTTTAATGTTGCTTGTATAATAATTTAAAATTTCTAGACTATTTATTGATGGAAAACGAGTATTACAGTCCAGACCTTCTTAAATAAAGTCCACTATCATTACTCCAATTTCTTATCCGGTGACATGGACCATTTCCTGGTCGTCATCAACCTCTCGGGGTCGATGTAGCCACTTTGGGTATCATTGCTCTTAATAAAGCCACTAAATGATGTAGAGGAAAAGCTGCGTGATGTAGAGGTTAGGTTAGGATTATATAATCGCAAGGAATGGACATTGACTAATAGACACTAGTCCAACAATAAGGGGGCTGTAGACTAGATATACGCGTTATGGGAAGAGACATCGTACATACGACACTATATATGAGTACATACGATACTGTGACTAGCAGAATTATGTATGTATTTTCAAAACCATTTTTAATCGCATTAAATTATATCATGAATGAAGTTATAGTTAGAGCGCAAGTCATTGACCAATTCTTGGAGGTTAGTTAGCAGGGACGCTACTGCCGTTCAACGGCCGGGGGAGTCACCCCCATCACCACTGATCCGTGTCTCAGACACGGCTAACGACTTGCTCTATAGTAAGTTCTTACTGAAGCCGAATATTTTGTAAATTTCGTTTCAGCTAAATTCTGATATAGCTTGAGTTATTTTTGTCAATTACTTGTGTACATTTAATTCGCAAATATGTTTCATGTATTGGTGATTAAATTAACTCCGATTATTGCAAAAGTTGAATTAAATTATTACATTATATTAATTTAACATAATGCCGCCCTATAAATTTCGACAACTATATCTATCCATTCACTGCACCTTTCATGCCCCTGTTTATATATTTTACAATACTGCTTCACCCATCTTCAAGTTTGCTTGCTTTCCGACCATCCTGTGTTTTATAGGCAGGTTAAAAAGGTGCACGGTTTCAGGCCCAAAGCAGCATCTATAACAGAGCCCACGGTCACTACGGGCTCTCTACAGATGCTACAAGATGTAAGCCCCACGAAACCTATACGTCGTAAGGTAAGACTTGAAACTATTGGTAAAAGCTTTAAAACATTCGCCTAAGTTCCTTTATTTTTCACTATGTTTAAAAATGTGGAAAATAACGAAACTTAGAGCGCTAATTTGATCGTTTTAACTAGTAATAAGCAATTTGAATTAATGTTATTATAAGAATAAGAGGATTTGACAAAATATTTTTTTTTTAAATAGAACCATAACCATATATTTTGAACTTTCGAGTAGAATGAGATTCCAATGCAAGCAGAAATCCCACCTTTAGTCAAGTAAACGCTGCGAATTATTGCGCTCATTATCAATAGTCTTAGTTAAATCCTAAGATATTCATTGAAATCAAAGGATGTTTTGACAATTTAATTTTGAACAAAATAACCCAAGGGTTAATTGGGATGAATAACGCGGGTAAAGAAATTGTGTATTACACACAACTTCAAATTTGATTGCCATAAAAGGTTATATCGCATTAAACTTAAATGATAGATTTTATCATGCTGCTACGGACTTTTTTTTAGAACTTTTAGAGACGAAATATATATAAACTATAGCAAAAGTCTTCTTCGCAGTTATCAGAAGGAGTACTTTTTTATCAGGAATATTTTGAGCTTTATAATATTAGTATAGATACATAATGATGATAGATGTTATTATGTTGTAACTCAGGAAGGCACACCCGGTGCGCCGCTGTCATTGCTGGGCGTGCGAGGGCTTAGAGACGAGCCTCTACACAGGTCTGCGCACTGCATCCCGCACCCGACTCAACATAAACCGCTGATCAACCCCACCTTACAGGTAAGTGGAAAACTCCAACAAAACACATGAATCTGATGAAGGCCCGACTAAATAAATAAAGTTATGACTTCATCGTTGACTTTTAGGTTCCGAAGGGTACTTTTTACCTCTACTTTGGATTACTACGCCTCTGCTCTCCGCCTAACCGTAGCATATACCGCAATATAATGAAAGTGGCAAAATTCACGGAGTTATTGGTGGCTTCTTTGGTGCTAATCTCTTAACATCCGATAATTTAGATATGAAAAGATATAGAACTCACGAAGCTGTAATAGTCTAGTGGTTAGGACGTCCGCCTTCTAATAAGAGGTCGGTGGTTCGCTCCCGGGCACGCACCTCTAACTTTTCAGTTATGTGCGTTTTTAAGCAATTAAAATATCTCTAAATATTGTTTCTATGGTGAAGGAAAACATCGTGTGGAAACCTGCACGCCTGAGAGTTCTCCACAATGTTCTCAAAGGCGTGTGAAGTCTGCCAATCCGCCCATGGCCAGCGTGATGGACTATGGCCAAACCCTTCCCATATTGAGAAGAGACCAGGTGCTCTGTAGTGAGCCGAAAATGGGTTGATCATGATGATGATAGAACACGACAGTTAAAAATTCTAAAACCAATTGTGCATTTGCTCGCTCGTTTCAATTTTTATTATTCCTAACACATTTAAGTAAAACTTATACCGAGCCTTGTCAAACATGAATTTTATATAAGCAATTATTTATAATTAATTTCAGGAGCTATCAGGCAGCGTGACCGCGGGCGGTTCGGAGCCTGATTTGAACGCGGTGCCTTTAACCACGCCCTCTATGGAAACGAGTGCAACGTCCAGTGAAGATGACAAACCTAAAGATAAAAGCAGTGAGTGCTGTCTGGAAATATATAAACAAAGAAAAATTTTTTATATGTTCTGCTACTAAGGAATTGCACTAGTTTCCAGTTATTTTATTAAAGTTTTATCATCCCAGAAACAAATCCATTTATTGGAATATTGTTTTCAGACGTATTTTATGTTCCAACAACTTTATTTTTGCCTCAGGTTAACGTTTTCCCTTTCTCCGTGCACAGGTCGTTCCCGAGCTCGAGCGGCGCTAGTGAAACGCGTTCGTTCGGTGGCGGTGTTCTCGCTGGGATTACGCAAAGCGCGAGAGGCCGCACTCGCTGCGGACAAACATTCGCCGCACACTCCCGATAGACCGCACACAACACCCGTATGTATTATCTTCTACTTAGATTGCTGGATCTCTTTTCTCACATACATCCGTCCGTTATACATCCAATTGCGAATATGAAATTCCAAAGCTTGGAAAGCTGAAAAACAAAATCAAGCGTTTCGGTCATTAACCCTGGTATTGGTTTCGCTTATTTTAAAGATAAGATTAAGAAAATCTAGTTCGATTTCGGCCAATTAACAGAAATCATCGAAAATCAAGGATCAGTTCTTTTTTGTAATTTTGAAACCTTTAAAGTGTAAAAGTGAAATTAGCGCCTACAATCAAACAAATAATTGAAGCGGCAGAAAGCAGTAAAACAAAGAGCAGTATTTTGTACCAGTGACCGATCAAAATTTACCAGTAAATGATAACTAGTTCCGAATCCCTTATAGCCTATAGCCGTTATGCTTGGTTTTACTTTCTTGATTCTTCCTGATAAAAAAAAAATATGGGATTTAGTTTTTTCTACTTTGTTTCGTATATGTTTCGACAGGGCCTCCCAGCGCCGATGCTAGGGGGCGAGCTGTCGCTGATACCGATCGAGCAGCTCATACAAGTGGAAGACGTGAAACCGCGCTCTGCCATATAAGTATACCTCCTCTTACGTTTATTGTAGCGTACAATACTATACTCGTTTATATCGTTACGTGCAACGTACATTCTGCGTTGTGTTTCAAGTACATGAAGAGCTGGGCCCTCATTCGCTAATACATTTCGTAGTAGGACGTAACATCATTTTGTGACCCTTAGCACAAGTTAGCACATCTCGAAAATTTGTCGGTTATTGTTATTTCTTGATATTGTACCGTCAGAGTAAAGGAGATTATCAGAAAGTTCTCGCTGGGCGAGCTAACTATAAGTTACTATAGAATTACGTTTTAGAAAACTATAAATAATTATATCTATTGTCGTATTTATCGTCACAAGAGATATTTCGTCCACAGTTGCATTTACTAAACCATAGAGCGACAGGGCCCGTGTGATCGAAAGAATTGCGTCGTCGAGCTGTCTTGAATCATTTTTCTACATACTGTCAATTATAGTATAAGTAAATCATCATTATCAAAAACTTGCTCTTTTATGACGTTATTTCAATCCAAATTAAAATGGAAATTTGTTTGTATATTACATACGGACGCAAAATATTGTTTGTTCATTCAATTATTAAATACCTTTTTTTTACCAACAGTAAATTATTATTGATCATTTACGAAAACCATTTTCTTTGATTTTTAAACTTCACCACGCGTTCTGCATCTACCTCTAGAATGTTTTGCAAATTATTTCTTATTACTCGAGTAGAAAGGCCTGAATTTACGATCATAACACTCTGGCCCGATCTTTTTTTCGGCTTGCCAAGCGAAAGTCGATCGGTCGTTCGAATATATAATACAAAAAGCTTTGTGATTAAGGTATATTTCTAGACATTTAGAAATTGTTAGTGCACCGCCGCAAACTTATATTTTAGGTTCCATAGCTCGCCTTGTTATGCAGATCAAGGTAGATGACACTTTATCACGCAGGTTACTCATGCGATCCGATCACATCAAACAATATCATCCTTGGATAAGTGTAACAGACTATTTAATGAATAGAAGCAGGCGTTACTTTGCGGAAGTCCATGATAAACAATAAACAGCAAGTATAATTTGCTATACTATATATATTATAGTTGTCGGCGGAATATAGCAAATTATAATCTATCTATCTATTCATTAAATAGTCTGTTACACTTATCCAAGGATTATATTGTTTGATGTGATTGGATCGCATGAGTAACCTGCGTGACCAAGTGTCATCTACCTTGCTCTGCATAACAAGGCCATCTATGGAACCTAAAATATAAGTTAAACAGCAAGTATAATTTGCTATACTATATATATTATAGTTGTCGGCGGAATATAGCAAATTATACTTGCTGTTTATTGTTTAACAGACTATTTGCAAATGATAAAAAACTGGCAAATGATCGAAGCGTGTTAGCACAGCGTGTTAACACAGTTGCCAAGAGAAGTGTCCCAAAATGTTAACCAGGACCAATCAGACGAAAGTGCTACGACGAAAAAAAAAGAAGGCATGACTAGTATTTTACAATATCGTTTCCTAACGGAAGTAATGTGCCAGTTTAATAGATATGTATTACTTTTGATAATTTGCCGACAAATTTGTTGATCCTACAATGTAACCATAGTATTCTATTTCTTTCTTTGGTCTTTTTGGTGTGAAGGAATTCCATATCTTTTTCTATGTTCCTCAAATGCTGTATACTGGAAATTCCCAAAACTGTTTAGCGACCGACCTCTCGAATGCTTCTCCCTTAGCATTGCTGCTGCCAAATGTTATATATGTGGATGTCTTTTGTAGATTTCCTTATTTGATTAGGCAAAAAGGCACTATCACTTCACGAAAAAAAATGATGGAAAATGTTATATGAACGGTTCATAGATGCTTATAGGTTTACAAGAATAAATCTATTCTCTCTATTTTGATTTGATCAAGATCGTATGTTTCCTCAAGGTATATATCATAAATTCGCTCTTCTGACGCAATTCTACAGATCACCTGCTCTTAATAAATACGCACAAGGTTTATGCGTAGACAGATCAAGTGGGATATTCAATTGTTTTTATGTTATTGAAAACTAAGCTTTAACCCTCAATACATGTAAAAGTGTTTGTTCGCATTTTTGTATGTTGTTAAGTTTTAAAAAATGTTGGTTATTATTGTTTGATAATAACACTTTTCGAAACGGTTAATGTTGATAATTATCAATGAGGCAATTAAATCGATGTATAAAACTGATTGCACATTTAAAAGCAAGTCGTTCACAAAGCATGTACCGAAGAAGCCATTTGCAATTTAAAAATAAATACAGTGCTCTAGATGTGCAAACAGTTTTTTTTTTATTATAAATTTATTTATTATTTATATTAAATTAATTATTTATTAATTGTACTTTTTATCGATCTCTTTGAATGCTTTTTGTTTAAAGTTTATTTGCGGTGCTGTCCCATTTTAAACACTAGTATGTATAAAACAACTCTTGCAATAAATTATACAGTTAGCAATAAGAAATATTATTAAAATGTGTTTAATTATTTTTTAACTATCATAAATTACAGTAGGCGTCATTAGTTAGGTACTGCGAAGGTTTGTCAGAAATTTGATACATTCGCAGTTCAAACTGTAGGGACGATAACTGTAACTATTCGTTTAGTTTTAGAGTGAGCTAGGATGTTGTTTAGGTGTTATTTATCCAGCAGTGCTCGTAGCAAGTTGTCGACAGTGTAACGAAATAGAATACTATAGCGTTAACTGTAGTTACTTTTTGTATGCATTGGCGTAACTGGGATTTTTTTTATACACTCCGTCTATTATAATATTTTTATTGAAAAACAAATAGCAGGACTGAAGTGTTTTTTTTTGTGGAAAAGCACGACTAGTAACGCACCCATTCGGGGCTCTTAATCATGAGCTTGTTTAATTTGTGTTAAGTTACACACACTAACGGTGTCGCTTTCTTGTTCGACTATTATAATATTGTCTAGTGCTTGAACCGTTGCCGTGCTGCCAACTTCTGTTTTGGATTAGATTGATTAACCTCGGGCCGTTAATCAAACGACCTTGATTTGATATAAACGCATGGAGCGCTTGGAGACATGTGTTACGAGATGAAATCCGTATAAGGCACCGTATGTCCAACAGTTGGGAAAGCGCAAGTCAAAAATATTTTGTTTCAGAACTTATGTGGAGGTAGGGATCGTGAGAATAAAACCCAGCTGCGCCTATGTTTTTGCTTACTTCGATTATGTTGAAAAAACTAAAATATCTATGATGTAAACCAATATGGATAATTAAACATACCTACTTCAACTTTCATGCGCGTTCGATAATCTAGATGTGCGGTCAGTCGTCAAAAATGTATGTGACGAAATTCATTCATGAATTTTTTATATCGTTTTACGTGTTTTTTCATTTTCATTCATGAATTTTTTATACCGGTTTCCGTGTTTTTTCTTTATGGCAGGTTATTTTAATACTTTCATAAGACCCCAAAGATAACCATCGGAAGAAAACAAAATCCGCACATTTAATTTTTGATTGTGTAAGGGACTGCATATCTAGTAGGTACATTATTGATCGAAATATGCTTGGTTGAATATGTGGTATTTTGTTTAATTATTTTTTGAAGCTGATGGCATATAACAGATGTTCTATTAAAAAAAAGTTCCTCCCTCATATCGACTTCCAAATAAAGGAGGAGGTATACGCTAATTCTATTATCACATCACCCATTTCGACGAATATTTTTTATCTGAAATGGTGATAACGTTTTTACAATCTTACTTTGTCAACTTTCAACGGGTAACATCAGGTATACTTATATGTTAACAAAAAAAATATTTCAATTGAATTATCTCAAAAGTTGGCGGTATAAAACTGCTGACGTACACCATTCTGTCTTTGAATGTCTCACCTCTTGATATAAGTGGTGTAGGAATAGATTTAGAGTTAGACAAAGCTCTCATTCGGTTTGGCATATCAGCTAGTAGATAGTTAATTAAAAAAAAAATGTTGCCAGGTTTGTATGCGCTCGAATTTTTCCTGTGGATATCAATTCGCCGCCTGCTGTGATATGCGATCAGCTTCAACAAGAATCTATTCCGCATAAGTTAATGAATCTGATAACTTTGTCATCTTATTAAAGGTTAACGTATAATAAGCTGGTGGAATTTTGACATTTTTAAAATTTTTCTAAGAAATTTTTCGATGTTGTTAATGTTTCTTCATTCAATGCAATTGTTGGTGTCGCAAACCGTCTCTGGAAGCTTCCGCGTTCTGTAAGCAATCGTCAGACAATAAGTCATTGGACTATTTTAATATTATTTGTTGTTCAAAAAGAGAAAAAAAAAACTGTACTACTATGTCGTCCCATACGGGGACATACGAAGAATAACATTGCACTACACTGTCTGTTAACATTGTCCATAAACGTCACACGTTAAGAGGGAAAGAGATAACAAAGTGTGAAACCGCGTATCAAGGGAGAAAACGGCCGTAAGCTTTATAACGTCACATATGAATATTTAACGTCATCGTTCAAGTCACTAACAAAACATTGATTTGATTCTGTTATTTTTAAAAATGTTTACTGATTTACTGTTGAATTTGTCCTATTTAAAAAAAAATAAGTGCTGTTTTAATTAAACAATTTCAAATTTTTAAACTACTTGATGTCAAAAAAGAATATGTAAGAGGAGAATGAAAAGGCTTTATTAACAGTCAGTGCGATGCAATTTATTGATGTCCTCTAAAACAGCAATGTGTATTTCGTTTAGCATAAGTACCTCTCAACCATTATTACTATACTTATGTATTTAAAAACTAACTACTAATGCTTGTTAGCTATGTATTTCCGCCACAAACCTTAAGGAACTAATAATATATAGGCGTATGTAATCTTTTTTCATGAACGAAAAAAGCAAAATCACAAAAGCACAATCCACACAAACTTTTAAGGCCCAAGCTGCAAATGATGATATTACAACAGTACAAGTTTAAAAAGTCAGTTCAGAATTCAGGACCTCTTAACCTATTTACAAGATTTTGAGCCTAATTCCATAATCATACAATTTATGTTACCAGATATGACCTATACCTGCCTAGAGAGAACTAGGATAGCATTAGTGTCAATTCTGTTGTTCGCAAATCTCTAAACTAAATAAAAGTAAAAAGTCTGAAAATCGTGCCAAAACACAATGTTTTTGCGGAAGATGGTAACACTATTTTGGGTCCCGACAATTTAGCTTAGTTTAAAGATTTGTGTTTAACAAGCATCAATTGATGATTAGAACAATACATAAGCTTAAACTAAATCTTTTTTATTAATAAATATCTATGCTGATACAAATAAACGGCCAAAACTAAAAAAGGTAGCTCCTCTTTTTCTCTATCACTTAATAGCTCAGTAAAAGCTACGCGCGCAACGCCTTTGTGAAGTTAGCATTACGTATTAATTCATACCTTGCATTGCACCTTTTGCAACCTTGGGGGATTAGAAGTGAAATTTGCACGAACCTGTTGCTTTCAATTTAAACCATACGCTTCGCGACAGTACTCTTTAAGCAGTTATAATTTCATCAATATTTCTTCTATATTTCACTTCCACTATTTCTTCTCTTATTATAGTTATTCTCTCTGAACTTATCAACTGACATTGTATTCTCAAGGTCGCTTATTGAAATCCATTGTCCAGCATAAAGTTATTAGTAATTTTTATTTTGCAAATTCTCTGAGGTTTCTTAGAATAGTCTGACAGGTTATTTTTGATCCCATCCTCACCTAAGGCATTTATTACAGCAACGTTCTGGCGCACATCCATATAAATCTGCCACTTTACCAGTGAGCTTTAGGTAATGCTAGAAGTTCTTTATCTGAAGGGAATGTAACAAATGTTTGCCATACTCGTGTGACAAACATTTGGCACTATTGAAATCATATGATGTATACAGCTTTTCTGCCCAGAACTATGCGAGATTGCTACTCTTAGTGCCTTCACTAATAAGATATTCATCACTACTTGCTGTAAGAAATCGTCCGCAATAATAAATTTATAAACATTGCAGGAAGTCTGGCAGTACACGGATTCAAGCATGGCAATAATTGTATGTTTAAATGTAAAACATTTAACCGAGGTACCCTCGTTTTTTGTTATTCTCTTCTCAATCGAAAACTTATAACTGGTGATGAAAATGCTTTATTCTTTATAGCATTGCAATGAAGCAGATTAAAATATTTGTTATTACTTATGTAATTATTTTTTATACGGAATATTGATAAATGTTGCATCTTAAGTAGAATATAAATTTTATGTTTGCAAAATGGAAAATGTTGTTTTATTGCCTTCATAAAAGCATAAATCATATCTAAATAAGTTAGTACCTGTGTAAGGGTTAAGACTGACGTGGAGGAGCGGCGTTATGGGTTGGCGGCGTCTTCTTGCGAGGTCAAGTTCTCCTCATACGATAGAGCTATGCTAGACAAGAGACAGAAAAAGATGTGCGCGCAAGGAAGTGAAATATACTCCTGTTTTATAAGCATTAGTGGCACAATTCAAGTGCTCTTATGCGGGATAACAATGTTAGTAAAGTGGAACTATAACTAAACTCGACGATAAATACTAGTTGAATTGTCTAAAAAAATGTCACAAATCAGAATCAGAATAGACTGAAAGAAAAACAAGATGGTGACATTTGTAGTAAATACTTCAAGTCATCCTCAAATGAAAGAATACCACTGCTGGACAGGTCTAACACCTGCAAATTTCAATGTCTCTTCTTCTAGTGGGGCGCTAATGTGGGATTTCCACCGAATGGTGGTGAACTTTGGTCCCCGTTCATTGAAATATCAACTGCGCAATTCCCTGAACCACGAAATCACTTATAATGTATGAAGTACCTAAAATTTCACTTTTTTACTTCTTCAAATCTCATTGCCGAACTAAGGGTAGCTTCTGTTAGTGACTTCTTGATTTATTCATAGTTAACTATAATTTCGGAGTCATATGACGTCAATGCGCGTCGGGTAAGTAGCTCATACTCAACAAAGCTATCCCCCTCAATCATTTATCAAACTCCATCCCACATCTTGGCATAGAGCACAGTTATAAGGAAAGGTCATAGATTTACCACTAGCCGTAGATCGATCATTAACGCTCAAAAAATGGGACGGAAAAGTAGTGCACAGATAGCGACACGTGCACTCCTTTCCCCAAGTGTGACAAGGCTAGACGAAAGTCACCGATTCTAACACTCGAGCCGTATAATCCGAATGAATTACAAAGCACTACGCGCTGCTATAGATAATATAACGGCCAGATGTCTAGTGTATTAGACGGGTTGTAATACATCGATATACCGATATGTAGGAATGTATTATTAGTTGGTGACAAATTCTCGCCTTGTTTTTGTATGAACAGGCTAGTTTTAAATTTTCTTCATTAAAAAATGTATAGGTAGGTACATTTATATGTAATACCCACAATTTTAAGCTGGTCCAGATAATCAGAACCCAATTCAAAACACCATTGTGTCAGTCGGGTCTTTAAATCTTTGATTAATATGACGGCGCGTCTATAATAAGAGTGACAGAGGAATGCCATAGTCACTCCAGGGGAGCGTCGCGTTTATGGCGAGATTGGCGGGAAAAACCAGCGCACCGTGATTGCGACGAATCGCTATTTATAACTTTTAAAACTATAGTTAGCAGATGATTAATAATAGTAATAGTGTGAATTAAGGGCTGTTAATAAATTACTGTAAAATATCAATAGTTATTTCAGTGATCCAAAATAAATGATAAATTGTGCTGAATAACTCACAATTTTGTGCTAAGTGGATTTTTAAAGAAAGAAGAATAGTTTCTTTATGATGATGAGTTCTGACGAAGGCTTTTCTGCGCTTATACTATATTAAAAACAAATGAATACAAACAACAACTTTATTTTATTTCCATTTTTTTGAAATGTTATAGTAGAACATAATTATTTATACAAATATTAACCATAATTAGTAACAATATAATAAAAATAGGCAGACCAGTTTGTAGATAGAGGAGAAGTACAAAGTCCTTACAATCAGGAAAAGACCATAGGAGCTGTGCTGGGGCTATTTTTTAAAAATAGGACGGGTTAAAGTGTAATTTTTATAGAATTAAAATCACTGCTTGAAATTTAACCTTGAACTTGAAATCGAATATATACTCTAATGAGTGAGTAAGTGAGCTTCCCCCTAAGTACTCTAATGAGTACTTAGGGGGAAGCTGTTAAAGGGCGCTAACAATTTGTGGATAAAAAAATAACATACCATTTAACTAAATGGACGGGTCTGTCTATAGAATATATGTTAATGGAATTGGCACCAATTGTAATGTTTTAAGACTATGCGTTCGTTATCTCAATTGTCATTAGGTTTACATAAATGGGATGAAACCTTATCGTAACAATTCCTACCTTAATCTAAGTTACACTCCTATATCAATCATAAACTCCTTGAAACTATATTTTGTACCTTTGTTAGTGCGTAACAACTTATGAATAGCATAATATAAATCATGTTAGTCATAATCTGCTAGTTAATTATAGTGTTATTTTCGCGATACATAAGCTTTCTTATATCTATTAAAACTTTACCTGTAATCGTCCCACTGTCGAGGATGCCTCGAGCTATTTTAAGTTTCTGTGCAAAAAATGTTCATATACATATGCCTTTAACTCTTCATTGTCCCCACTTTGAATATTACCAATAAGATCTAACCATTTAGGAGCACAATCTTCAGGCTGTTCTTGTGGCAAGATACTAAGGGCAAGAAGATGCGCTTCTGGAAGTTCGGTTTGGATTAAACGAGAGCTGACCAGAGTTGTTAAAGTGTCAACATTATTTAAATTAGTACCATAAGACATACAGTCGATAGCATTACGCAACAATGAAGCAATTTCATTATTAAAACTTGAATAAAGCATCTTCCTTGCATTGAGATTGTTCAGGAATGCAGTAACTTCATTAGCCAGAGCGTTAGCTATATTTTCCGGGACTAAGTGGTAATAGTTGCATTCGTTTGATCCTATAACTTTTTTCGAAATGATAATTAAATTCAATTCTACGTAAAGCGTATAAATTTGTGTCATGGGCAGTAGATCGCAAAGCAATTTTACAACGTACTCCAATACTGGTATGGAATCAGCCTTGTTTTTTTCGCAAAAGGAGCAGAGTAAAATCTGATTAATAAACCAGAACATAAATTTCCTTACTGTGTAGGTACCATTGTCTGTTACATTCCACATTTCACTACATCTGTGTAAAATAAATTTAACAAGTTCTAAACTTCTATCTAGATCATTATTAATGTGAATTATGTATTTGGCAGCAAGTATCCACTTGGAGTCAATAAGATTTTTAGTGTCATTGTTTCGAGAAAGCTGGCCAAAATGTTCTTCAGTTAATATTGAGCGAATAAAGTCATCGAGTATAATTGTGCGACAGAATTCTTTGTCTATTAGAGCAATATCTGATTTTATTTCATTTAAGATCATTATTTTTCTTTGGATATTTTTGGACCTCTGTTCTGATAGTTTTTGCACTGTACTCCAAGCTGTTTCCAGAAAGTCCCCTTTGTATTGTGATAATTTAAAACGTGTCAAAAACGAAAAAACGGCGTCATCGTCGTTCTCATGCAAAGTTAATGTTAACATTTTCAGTACTTCATAGAGTTCCTCTTGGGAATTCTGATCTACATTTTCAATTTTTTCAAAAAGCGCTTTATAAATTGTCATTCTTAGTGACACATTTTTAGTTGTTTTCCAAACATTTACGATTAAATTCTTTAGATCTCCGACACTAAAACATTGGAAGGCCAATCGTAAGGCATGCTTTTGTACAGATACAGGAGTGTTCAAAATAGCTGATACAAATTTTATACACTGTGGCATTGGTAGATTATTTAGGTATGACCCAAACATTGGTAAACAATAATGCAAATAATCCCCCTTTATATAAGGCAAAATGTATTCTAACGGTACAGGAGGACGAGAGTATTGTGCGAAACGACAAATTCCTTCTTGGATATTCAAAATTCTTCTATTAATCTTGTCATAAGATATATTTGCTTCTTCTGGAACATATTTGGATACAAACGCAATTTTGTATTCATCACTTCCTATGTGGAATATAGAAACAATAACAGCATTAAACAGAGCAATTTGATTTTCACTTTTTTCTAATAATGATTCACAAAAACCTAGCCACTCTTTGGCGATATCATTTGGAAAATATACTTTTAATTTCTTCAATAAATTATTTACTTTTGTTTTTGAAAGGAAATCTGATAGATCAGGAAGTTTTTTAAGTAGTAATTTAGAATCTGTTTTCAGTAGTTGCAACAATTTAGTTTCTGTAATTTCGTCTTGTTTATTCACGAAGAAGTCATGGCCTTTATAGTAAGCCCCGTCTAATTTCACATATTTCAGGATAATATCTGGGCATTCATTTGATGGCTTTTCAAATGTCTCCATAATAAGTAAAGTAAAATCAATAACTTCTCTTGCTTCTTCTTTTACTAAATCATATGTTTGAGTGTCAAATTGTAATAATTTATTTGTAGACAATTCAATAAACCGTTGATATACAAGACTTATTTGATCAGCAGATAATTTATTGTTTAGGTTTTCCATATCATATTTTATATTGTAAGCATTGCTTTTGGTTGTAACATAGCTCTCTAAAACTTTGGGAACTGGTTTATCATGTATAATGTGGTAAAGTATTATAAGTGTTTTGTATTTATTACTTGCATAGGAAGAATATTCTAGTGCAAAGATATTCGTGCTGAGTAATATTTTATAAAAAGTAGCCCAACAATTTTCACTAAATTTGAAGACATTATTTTTATCACACAAATTATCAATGAATGACATCCTGTGGTCCTCATTTTCATTAATATGTCTGTCATAGTAATAAATTAAGAGCTTTCCTAATTCTTCATCATTTTTAACAGAGTCAATTAAGATATTAACCAAAGCTGCCCTTTTATAATGGTCAGTACAAACAGATATACAATTCTTTATCTCCTTAAATGCTACAACAAAGTTTACAAACTGATACCAGATATAATCACTTTCCGGACCTAACAACTCATTGTTTTGCTTTAGATGTTCCAAAGCCCACATTTCCCTTTCTTCATATGTGAAGAGTTCATAATATTTTAAATCATAAAAATCTTTACTCATTTCAAATGGCTCATTTAGATACTTCGAAACAAATATCTGTCTTAGAAATATATATAACTCATTTTGGGGCAATTTGTTGAAAATTTTCTTGTAACTTTCATAAAAGTTCATAGCCCAAAAATCTGACGCTGTAGGAGGTAAAAGTGCAATAGCATATTGTTTAATATCATCGACTGAGGAATATTTTGCTATAATACCCATGTTTAGCTTTTTAAAATAAAGCTGTATATTATTCAAAATCCTTTCCTTGTGCTTAATTATTATATTTTTAGATAATCGTAGCCCAAGTTTTGATATGGGTGGCCCAAAATTACATTGTTCACTAAGATCAGTATAACTCTCCAATAAGTCTAGGTACTTTTCATCAGATATTTGACTCAAATAACGAAATTCATGAACTTGCTCATTGGTGTTCCTGTTATCACTCTTTTCTTTTGCTAGATATGCTTCAGCGAGACTAAAAGATTTCCCAATAATGTGCTTAATTTTTTTTATATCATCAATATTTTGACTACTGGATAAAATTGCAATTTTATGGTTTTCTGAGGTCCAGATTAAAAACTTTTCAGCAATGTTATATAATTTTTTATCTGTTAAGCAATATTTGTAAAAAGCTTCAGACCTTTTTTCATCTCTGACATGCATGGAAATGGTAGTTAACATCTTCTTTTTCATTTTAATTGACATAAAAGGGAATACTTCATTATGCAGATAGTCTGGATTGATGATAGTGGCACTATCACTTTGATATAACCAAGAACATTTAAGAGCCCTAGAAATATATAAATCATCTCCAGATTTTAGTGTTTCTACTATATAATCAATATTTTTATAAACTGAAGCAACATCTATTTTATATAACCTATCAACATCAGACTTTTCTTTTACTACCTTAATTAAGTCAAAGTCTATGTTTTGTGATGTGGTTTTTAAAACTTCTTCATTGAGTTGCTGCTGTCTTTTTCCCAAACTACTGCCTTCTAGTATCAGCATGTTGATGAGTTTTTTTTTCCTGTAAATTAATAATAATTAATAGTAATTTTTACATTTAAATTGTAAACTGGTGATGTGAAATTGGGATGGGTATAGATATCCGGTACTCGATTTTACTTATGTTTATAGCTTAGGAGCCTTGTCTGGGTTAAACTTGAACCTCATACACTGTTTTAAGATAGCGGAAATTCATTTTAAATTTATTACGATAAAAATAAATTTCACTAAAAATTGCGTATAACGAAATGCAGCTATATGTTTTTGGTACGGTTTGTGAATTAGTTACATAAAAAAGTGTGTAACGGAACGTTGCAACGGTCATTTTGTTAAAGTCAGTCAATGTCAATCGTCATTCCGTTTCTTATAGTGGTCACGTGAATGTTATTTGTTGTATTAAGTGTTGTGTTTTCACTGTTTTTTCGACGACTTCTGCTCTGTTTTTGGACTTTTTTGATAGCTTTTACGTTTGACCTTGGCTTTAGCTTGCAGATGTAGTAGTTGAATACTTGCGGCGAAATGTTGAAAAATATAAAAAGGATCCGTTCCTTGAATAATGCAAGCTATAAAACATGTTTAAATAATTAATTAAGTAATTAAAATAAAACTTCCATTGTTTCATTTACCACTATCATAGCAAAAAGGTATATTTAACATAGGATAATTAACATATTATTGGTCAAAAAATATTTTAAAAGTTTAGAACATAAACCATTGGAGCTGAGCGGAGCGAGGCAGGATATTTAATACATAGGTCAAAATCTATTTTAAGAAGCTAGGTTAGGTTAGGTTAGAACATAAAAACCCATTGAGAGCCGATCAGAGCGAGGCGTCCCCTATAATTAGACATGAAAAAGGTATATTTAACATAGGATATTTAATATATAGGTCATAATCTGACAGGAAAAAGTTATATTTAACAGAATATTTAATACATTGGTCAAAATCTGTTTTAAGAAGCTAGGTTAGGTTAGAACATAAAAAACCATTGAGAGCCGAGCGAAGCGTAGCGGAGCGAGGCGTCCCCTATAATTTGGCAAGAATAAGGTATATTTAATATAGGATATTTAATATATAGGTCACAATCTATTTTAAGAAGCTAGGTTAGGTTAGGTTAGAACATAAAAAACCACCAAAAAGGTATATTTAACACTGGATATGGTCAATATTCCTGTGTAAAAATAATAAGGTTATGGTTTATGAAAAACATCATTACTCAAAAACTATAATTTTCCGCCAAAGGGGAAAAGTGGAGGGGGGCTTACCCTACCTACCCCCCTCTCCCCTACCCCTATCACCCCCCTACGCGAGTACCGGATATCTATACTTTACCCGTGAAATTTTCTACCAAACAACTTCTAACAACTTTATTATGATTTTAAGAATTTATTAGTATGTATTGAAATAAAATATAATACTGGTTGATACTGTTTGTTCAAGCATGCTTTAGGTTCAGTAAACAAAATGCCTGTTTTTAGTTGACTCTCAAAAAGATTTTCATCATCCTGCAATGTGATAACAAAGGCCTACTTTTTCATAAGTTTTTTGAGCACAGGCCCATCACTACCAAAGCATGCAGGTTGGAGGGCTTTAAAACTTATAAATTTCGCATATAGGTCTATCAGGCTGATTCCGTAACTTTTCCAGTTTTCAACTGTTTGTCTTCATACAAACACCCAACCTAGGATTAAAGATCTTTTGATGCATATTCAAAAATATTACCCACTTGACCAAGGAGGCAAATAATTTAAATGATGGTTTTCAATCCACTACATTCTTCTTTATACCAATCAACATTATGGGTTAAGATAGATTATTAACTTCACGCAAGCAGTAAGTAACTAACCTTAAAATCCTTAGCTCTTAACATTCACGTCGCTGCCGGCACCTGGACAACGCCCACTTATAGTGATGACTAATAATAAAAAATATATATAATTATCGAGGATTAATTTTTCGTCACATACCAGTTGATTAACATTGATAACTTATAACAAACGAACCGGATAAAAGTATAGCAGTATGTAAGTAGGTAAAGTACCTACTAGGTAGGTAATATCTGTAAGTATAGTATTTTTTATAGTATATTTATTTACAAGTCCTCTTTTTTAAATGTTTTTCACGGTTCTGATTTCAAGTACTCTAGCCTTTTCAAAAGTCTTCTGCACAGAATACAATTTTTTTTTTAAATAAACCACTGTAGGATCACAGATAAAACAGAAATATTCTGAAACAGTAAAGCCATAAAACGAGAAAAAAAATCCTAAATGTGACTATATATAAACAAATGGAATGCTGAAACAGCTCCAACAATATTAATAGGTCAAAAATATTAATCAAGTTCTTATTAACAGTGGTAACAGATAGTAGATACTTTCACGAAAAGAAAATTCAAGAATGCGGTACAAGGAACATTTACACTCTAGCTTTTAAAGTAACGGCCGGCAGTGACAATTATATGGTGTATAATTTAATATCTATGGTATCATTGTGTTCACGAGAGTCGCGACTATTTATAAGTCCTATTACGGTTATGCTGTGTTATCCTATAAACTATATTATTTTTATATACAAAATGTTTGTATACATTCCAAAAAAAAAATGCAATTGTGCGTTTTTTTTCTCTTTTTATGGCTTAACACAGATTAGCTAATGTCAAGTTTATAGCAATGGAGAATTGAAATTAGGGAAAAATGGTGGAAATGTTCGCATGGCGGATGCGGCTCTCTCAAACTTTTTCTAAATTAATACATGTTAACCATTCAAAAAACAAGCCACTTCACAAACTACACCAAAACTATAAAGTCCACAACACAAACAATACCAATCCTTTTCAAAATTAGCCAACAAACATTTCTTGAAAAAGCGTGGAAAAAAAGCGCCCGCCGAATACGAAATTGTTTACAATTATAAAATAGGGATCTATCTTTTTTATAGTCTGTGCCTGTGATTGGTATTTTATATTTAATCTATAGTATTTGACAGCATGTTGTAATTTGCAGAAAATGGCGGTTGTTGTATTATAAATTCTACTTGAGCATTAAAACTGTTTATTAAAAATGTATTAAAATAAATAATAACTTTTACAAAGTGAATAATTTGTGTGAATGTACTAATTAGTGTTGTGATGCAAATCTATATCTTAATCAATTAAGATTAGTTTATACTTTGTTCGATTACAAACCAAAATAACGCGGTAGGTCTGATTTAATTAATATCAGATTTCTGTGCAGTTACTTCGTAAGGCATTGTTATATAGTGATAAATGGGATATGTTTTAGTGTTATGAACTGTATTATCAATACGTTCATTGCTTTGAGGTGCATATAACGCTACAAAATAGAGATGTGTTGACTTACGAGAATTGTCAACAATGGGTGAAACTGAAGAATTCAACACTCTAGTATTTGAAAAGAAGCTGACACAGTTAAAAGATACTCAGGAGAGTATACAATCTTTATCTGCTTGGTGTTTAAAACAGAGGAGTCATCATAAAAAGATAGTGTCAAGTTGGCTAAATGTACTCAAGAGGGTTAAGATTGAGCAGCGTTTAGTTCTCTTCTATTTAGCAAATGATGTTATTCAGTATAGTAAGAGAAAGAATTACGAGTTTGTGGAGAGTTGGGGTCATAATTTACAAAAGGCAACTCCTCTTGTTAGGTAAGTTATTCAAGCAGTATCAATAAATCTCTCCCATAAGAGCAGTCCAATGATTAGCTGCTTAACATTCAGTCTGATGTTCATTGAAAACTGTGGTGGATGAAAGTCAACTAATATGCTAGTCATTTCTATTTCCATTTCACAAAAAAAAAGGACTTTGCTTTGATCTGTTTTAGTGTTAAAAATAGTGAGTGAAGTGTGTATCTGCTAATATGGAATGGCACACTGTATGGGATCTAAGCCCATTTTTCCTGTGTGGCAGCACTAAGATTAAGATAATTATGTTGATGATGTTAGCCATCAAGGGAGCATCACTTATTTGAGCTTTGTATAAATTTAACCGCTTAACAAACAAATTTGAAAGATCTTCAAATATCACAAAATTAACTCCTTAAGACCTTGTTACACCTAGGTTTTCATTTACTAGACAGTAAAGAACTTTATAATTAAAATAATGTTGTGTCTCTTACTCTACTATATAAATTCAGAATGTATATATTGATTAGAAAAACACTAGATGAAGATACTTTCACTCATATCACTTTTAAAACAAAATCATTTTAATACTAGAAGCAGATGTAAGATTTAAATAACCCTAAGAAGTACAAACTATGACTAAAACTGTACATGTTAAGGGAGCACTGCTGCTAGTCATATATATGATAGTCTGCTAAAGGAAATTATTTATAAAAAGGTGTTTGAGTCTTTTAAAACTAAACTTAAGAAGCATTGTCTCAATAATTAATACCACTTGGATTTAATAAAAAATTCAGTAAAAATATGCATGTTATTATATGGGGATCTTCAAAGGGTGGATAAACAAATTACTCAAAAGCCAGCAACGCATTGGCGGTTCCTCTGGTGCTGCAAATGTTCATGGGTGGCAGTAATCACTTACCATCAGGTGACCTGCCTGCTTGTTTGCTCGCTATATATAAAAAAAAAAAAGTTCAGCCAATTTTTTTAAATAGAGGTTGCATAAGTTTATAAAGTTAGTTTTTTAGTAAGTGAAATTTTGTATTGAAAATCATTTTAAATTTTAGAGATGAAAAAGTCAGGTCTAAGATTCTACGCATATTTAAGATATGGGAGCAGAGATCAGTGTATGATGATGAGTTCCTATCAGATCTGACAGGGTTACTTAGTGCTGGAGCCATTAAAAAGACTGATGATGACCCTTTGGACTTTCAGGTAAGTCGCCTACTGTTTCAATCCCAATTCCCACTCAGTGAGCTACATTCTTATTGAGTTACCTTCATGCCATGTCAGTCCTTTACATCAAGTCTTTACATGCATAAGGGAGCTATGCTTTTGGCAAACCAGTGGAAAAAGAAGGAAATGTTTACTTAAAATTTTATATTAGTGGCCTACTATGACTTGCCATGCCATAAACCATATAGAAAATATATATATTTTTTATTAATGACATTTAAAACTACTTTATAGGCTAGGATTGTACAACCTAACCACACAGGTTAGTTTGTAAAATCAACACAATGAAATTTTGAGAGATCAATGTGCTTTAGTTAATCTCAATATAAGTGGACTTACAGCCATCTACTGCTTTTCTGAGCCACTCATCTTACTTTGCATAAGAATATGCAGTGTTTATCTTAACAAGAATCCAAATATATTTTGACTAGTCTTAAAATTTACAGACTTCTATTTACTAGACTAAATTAGAAACAAAACATATGCCTGAAACAAAATGGATTTTTTGTTTAATTTTCAGCCGCAGCAGCTAGTTAATAAAATAAAACAGTGCACAGTTCTGGAGGCAGATACACAAATAAAATTGAAATTTGTTTATGAAAACCATTTGCAATCGGCAGACATAGATGCACTGTCTGCCAGCATGAAAGGTATCTACATGGAATTGTATATCATTTAAAAATTCATTTTCCATATGTAAACAGTATCATATCACTCTCCCTCCTAGAATTGCAGTTTCTCAAATGTAAGTTAGTATGCTTAGTGAACATACTGCAAGCACATTTAACTTCTAGTTAACAAAGTTGGTTATAACAACTAAGCATGCTCTATTCTAGCCTTTGAAAGACGAGCTAAATTTGAATTTCCAAAGTACATAACACTACAATACAGTTACCTACCAACCAATCAATACTTAACTAATGCAAGAAATTGATTGCCAATTCTCTCAGTGTATCTGTATTTGAATTCTCCATATTTTCTATTATTGTTTGACTTAATATACCTAATTATTTTTGGACTCTCTTACCTATAAACTTACTCTATTGATAGATAGGGGCCTTAAAGAAGAAGTAGAAAAAGAGTTAAATGAAGGCATATCATGTGTTGAGAAGTACACTCAGGCATTGCAAAGGGAGATTGTTGCAAGAGAAGCGTTACTTGCGTTACTAAGCTCTGCTAACCAGTACTATTCCACACAGAGGGGTGAAGTTAAAGTTGTGGCATATGTAAGTATAATTTGTGATAATAATTGTAAATAATTAGTAATTAATTGTATTATAATTTTTAAAATTTAATGTACTATGTACACAGTGTTCATTAAATCTTAAAAAAGTATATTAACTATTTTTTATATTTCTAATTCTATTTATTTATAATAAAGTAGTGTAATGTTTTCATGTTTGTATATGAACCATATTCCCTGAACTGATCTGTATATATAGGTTATTATATAAACTTATATAGATCATCCCTATATTTTAAATGTGATAATATGTGCAGTGCAGGTATTTTTTCATTGTTAATTTTTGCAATTTTGTAGGCATATAAAAATTTTGGATCACGCGTAAGGGCATTAAAGAGAAAATTGGACGAGTTAATACCAACATTGCCAAGCGCGGCGCCTTCGCCTCCTCAGAGAGACGAGGATGTACCCTCACCAGGCCCTGATGAAGACCTGGATTTGCCTAACCAGATAGATACTACAGACAATGATGGTATGTATGTGTATTTGTAATACCAATTTGAAAGTGAGATGGCCCTAAGTAGAATAACATCCTGCTTATTTTGTTGAAAGCTTTTGGGCACACAGTTAATTATGCATTAGAACCCTTATAGCTGTAAATATAAGTAAACAAAGTCAAAAGTTATTGCATCAGTTGCTACACTGAAAATATTTTATATATGTATCAAAAGTGTCTTATATGGGTCTATTTTAATAAAGAAATTTTACATTTATTACTCATCAGCATGTTACATCATGATGAACCATGAACCACTGCACTGGACTCTGTTAGGCCCCTACGATCTCCGTGGCGCAGCGCGCGCGCTGTCAGATTATAAAGTTGGAGGTCCTGGGTTCGATTCCCGGCTCGAGTCTGGTCTGGTGGGAGGCTTCGGCCGTGACTAGTTACCACCCTACCGATAAAGACGTGTCGTCAAGCGATTTAGCGTTCCGGCACGATGTCGCGTAGAAACCGATAGGAGTATGGGTTTACCATACCCCTCACAGGTTAGCCCGCTACCATCTTAGACTGCATCATCACTTACCATCAGGTGAGATTGCCGTCAAGGGCTAACTTGTAGTGAATAAAAAAAAAAAAGAGAAAATGGGATCCTACTTGAGGTCTGATAAGCTAGACCCGTATTATACTGATGAAGATCTCTTTATCCGACAAATAATCTGATAATCTGGGACCAATTTTTGATTTTAATATTTTTTTTACCTTAACTTTCCGTTGAGATTTCATATATTTGTAAGGTACATCCTAACATTGCATTGAGATCTTAGTGTATATAATATTACATTATGCAATGAGATTGTTTATTTAAGTGAAAGTGCGGGTAACAACTACTAAGCTATATTATATTATTTAAAATATAAAATATATTATTTAAAAAAAAAAAGTGTCTTCTTTCAGTTGCTTACAATATAGATCAGACCTTCAACACATCACTGTCAGATGGATCTCTGTATAACCTCGGTTTATCATCGTTCCTTACCTCGGACAATCCTCTGGCAATGTTTAACGATACCCTTGACATGGATTTAAGTAATGGTGAGTTTTATGTTATAGTTTTAGTAATAATATTTAGTATTTAAGTAATTCCATGGATCACACAATGTAATTTGTGACGTTAATTTTATGACTCATCTTCATATCAGGATTGTCAGTTGTAACGTTGCAAAATGTTTTGGGTTCAGATTGTGTTATGTTTAGGATGTACGTTTGAGAGAATGAGTGCTCTGGTGACCATAAATTATTTTATAAAACCTTTGGTGAAATGTTATATAAGTTATACCATGCCATAGACACATCATTCTTATTTTTCATAAATGTTGCTGTTTTAATGAAATAAATAAAATTGTAATGAAAATAAATAAAAGTTTTTAAGGCAAACTGTCAAAAGACTGAATACAATATATAGCCAATATATATATGAAAATTTAATGTATGTTCATAAAAATATTGATAAATTCAAGAAAAAAATGGACTGTAACGCACTGAACATCAGAAGTAAAAGTAAACTTGTAGTACCGTTTAGTAGGCTGCACAAAATTAGTAACTCATTCAAAGGAAATTGTATTTTATTCTATAATAAATTATCTATTGATATCTTGGAGATGTCTATCAATAAGTTCAAAGTTTTTATAAAACGAAACCTTGTAGAAAAATGATATTACGATATTAAGGATTATATAAACGATAAAAAAGGTTGGGTGTGAATTGCTCTATCTCCATAGGTACTATAGTTTATTATTAATTTTATTCTTTATGTGAGATGGTGATAACGAAAATAAAAGAAAAACCCCGGCTAAGTTTGTTGTGGGCTTCTTCTTAGACCGGGGCGCGTTTGGAACCCTCATAGCTTTAGTTTTAAGTTTACGAATATAGTTATCACCATGAAATAACTACTGTGTAAATTATTGACGCGTCAAAAGTGCCTTTTTAAGGACTATTTGAATAAAGATTATTTTGAATTTGAATTTGACAATTGAACGCATTAGTTTACGTTAGATTATAATCTATCAATGTGGTACCATCGTACCATAATTGTGAAATCTCATGCGACGCGGAATGCATCTCGCGCGCTGATTGGTTGAACGCCATGGTCCTTCTTGGGGATTGGTGGCTGTTTCACAATCTGCGGTATACTTTAATTAAAAGATGAGCTTATCTTCTAATTTTTGTATGTATGATTATGATCATGATCTGTCATGATATGTTAATGTATGTAATATCACACAAAGTTTATATAGTTAAGTAACTTATTGTGAAACATCCCCTTATGAAAGTCAAACTTGCGTAATAACTGATTCAAAAGTACTTTTTCCTTGGGATGCGGGGATTCCCCGTAGTCGGGATAGTGATTAGAGAAAAGAAATATAAGCCGGCCGATAGGCAGCGTGCGTGGTAACGAATGTTAAACCAGACGTAGGTACCTAACCAGTGCGTTTTGGACATTTTTACCAACCCGAATGCAATTGGTATGATTTCCCTAAATGGGAACCTTATGCTATAAACAACAAACGACCGAGGACAGTGTGAGGTTTCAGTAAAATATTACTTGTGACGCGGGTGAATTAAGTGGTTACTTTTTCTACATTTAAGTATCTACCAGCGTCAGCGAAATAAAAACAAGAAAACAATAAAACATAAGATGGCTCAAATATAGACATGCCTAAAATAAACGATCCCTACTTTTATTTTGAGTAATTAAAAAAAATCTGATTATTCGTGCGTTCAATTTATCCGTTATGTGGAAAAACGTAATCCTGTCGAGTTATAAACGTGTTAATTTGCAGCAAATAAAATTGAGGTAATAAACAGCAGGCCGAGTGACAAACAAGATTTCGATATTAACGATATCTTGAAGAACTTTGATCCCCTTGACAATAACTCTACATCTTCTGAAAATAACTCAGGTACGATAGAAGTCACTAGAATTTTTAGAGCCTTCCCCGTATTGCCACGCTTTTAATTATATTAGATATGGTAGTTCCATGTGAAAGTCGATTTTCTGACATTAGGAGTCATATCGGACGTGAAGTGACGAGAGTTGTCATATTTTTTTTTTTGTAATTTAGTGCATTTTTTTATTTAGCTTTTGTGGCGTCTTGTGTATCTGTTGTGGTTGTTAGATTTGCATTTTTTACGTTGTCACACTTGTTTTAATGTGGTTGCTGTATTCTTTTCCCGTTTCTACAGTATGGCCTGTTTTATTTATTTTTGTGGATCATTTCGGGGTCTAAGTAAGCGATACACGTGCTCGTTGCTAGTTATGCATGCTCTATCGACATGATCTATAATTCTGGTCGCTTTCGTAATTAAATCAGTTTATTTTTGCGTAGATATGTTTATGTTATGTTGCGTATATTATTACAATTGGTCAGTACTTCTTGCTGCGTAATGAATGTTTTTTTTGCGTAATAAAAAAGTTTTTGATAATGATTTGGTGCATGAGAAGTAGCTAGTTCTATTGATTAATTATCATATAAACTTCAACAAAGTTTACAGTTCGAAGAAAGTATAAGAAAATTTATTTGATACAATTTGTCATGATGTAGTTCTTGTTAGAGTAAAGAATAGAAAATGTATAAAGAGTTTATTAGTGTAGAAGTGTTTAGTGTAATTAGTGTAAAGTGTAACGCAAGGAAAGGAGGTTACGTTTCGTGTTACACAATATGTTAGTTTGGGACAGTGAAACGGAAATTTCAAAATATGAAAACTACTGCGTAAACGCCTTTTACATTGTTGTATATGGCCCATACTTCTCTACGGATGCGAATCCTGGACAGTCAAAGAGGACCTAAGAAAATTTCTAGAGGCGTTCGAGATATTAAAGATCAGCTGGACCCAAAAGGTGACCAATGAGGAGGTTTTGCGGCGTGTTAGTTGTCATCGAGAACTTTGAAAGACTGTCAAACCGAAAAAAGTTGCTTATCTGGGGCATGTGCTTAGGCATCACAGATACAGGCTCCTGCAACTTATAATGATGGGCAAAGTAGCGGGAAAGAGGCGTGTCGGTCGCAAGAGGAAATCTTGGTTGCGAAACATCAGGAAGTGGACTGGGATCGCGAGTGCCGCCCAGCTTTTCAGCCTCGCGAGAGACAGGGCAAAGTATGCCATTCTGACTGCCAACGTTCACTAGTTGGAGAGGCACCTAAAGAAGAAGAAGATTTTTTAAAATATTGGCCGTTTCAAAAATAATTAATGTATTATGATTTGAATGACAATAGGGCCAAACAAAAGTTTTAAGTCCCATTATACGTTACACGTATAAATTGGTTGGCGAGTTATGTAGTTACATAGTTAAGTTTTTATGAAAGACTAGCTGTACCCACAACTTCGTCCGCGTGGAATTTAGCATAAAAAGTTAATAGGCAGCCTTTGTGACATGAAGTCGTTGGTTGGAGAAGTAAGTGGTGGCGCTGTACTGGACAGTACTTGGACATTGCAGCATCACTTTATTTTTCTAAAACAAATGAATTTTTCTAAAATAAAAGTAACCTAAGTTACTCCTTATAACATCAGCTACCTGACCATAAAAGTCCCATCAAAATCGGTCAAGCCATTTTAGAGATCAGCCGGAACAAACAGACAGACAGGCAAAAATTGTGAAAAATGTCATTTTGGTGTATGTACCGTATATTCATAAATATGCATGTAGTAAAAAATGGTTACTTCAATATTACAAACAGACACTTCAATTTTGTTTATATGTATAGATTGAAACTTTATACAAATACTGTACTACTCTTTATCTATATAAATTGCTATGAAGCTTATTTAAACTTAATTCGTGATTTCGTGAACCATTGGTCCACATGCCAAGTCATCATGACGCTATCTGTCGCTATCTGTCAACTAGGGTAGAAAGAAAAACTGGAGTCTATTGCTACATGCAAGCTCATAATGTTACGCTATCTAACGCATTGTTGGAATCTTTATTCCTCCGCGCGTTCTTAGATTGGAATGTCACAGTTATTTTTACAGTTATTTAAATGTGTTGTTTCAGCGGTGAGCATATCGCAGAAGTCTCAGGACGCGTTACCCGGCTTGGACCTATTAACGCCAGATAGTACGGGGAATCCCCCGCCGCCTACATCTTTCTACGGCACCATGGAGACCATCGTCAGTGAGTTGACACCTTTGCATTTTGATTATTTGAAAAAATATATAAAACAGAATTCATTCTTTCGTATTATAATTAAAAAATCATTTGTGCTAAATTAAATATAGGAATTCTTGGTTATGTTAAAACTCAAGTTCATCAACCTGTGGCGACCGAGAGTTTTGGGAACGTAAAATCACATAAAAAGACCGTTAATTTTTAAAATACTTTATACGAATTATTTGTAAATAATAGTTTCGTTTCCTTCAACGAATTTTTTTAATTTTTCACATACATTTGTAACATGGGGAGGTCTCGATATGGAACTGCACTTAAATATTTTTTATTTTTTATTTTATTCACCACAAGTTAGCCCTTGACTGCATCTCACCTGATGGCAAGTGATGATGCGGTCTAAGATGGTAGCGGGCTAACCTGTTATATGCTATGGTAAACTCATACTCCTAATTGGTTTCTACACAACATCATGCCGGAACGCTAAATCGCTTGGCGACACGTCTTGTAGGGTGGTAACTAGCCACGGCCGAAGCCTCCCACCAGACCAGACTCGAGCCGGGAATCGAACCCAGAACCTCCAATTTTAAAATGCAACAGCGCACGCGCTGCGCCACGGAGGTCGTCACTTAAATGTTTTTTTTTCCATTTCGCTTCATTAGTTCCTGACGAACCGGATACGCCTTATCTACCTGAAGCCCTAACGCCTAATCAGTGGACAACTGCATCGTGGAGTGTGCCGCCGGTAAGTAATTATGGCAATATTTCTTCATTAAAATTACTTGGTGTTCGGCTGAATGCGGAAGATGTATTAATCTTCTACTACAACCAGGCCTAGCATCTTTTGACTCGGAAGAAAAAGGTTTTTACGCGCTCTAAGATGCTTCAAATGCCAATACTTTAAACCGTAAAGCAATTATTGGAGCTACATTAACCATATAATTAACTAGCTGGCGCCCGCGACTTCGTCCGCGTGGAATAAGTTTTAAAAATTCAGTCAGAATAAGTTGTAAAAATTCCTACGGGAACTCTCCTATGTCATTCCCCAGATCCTCAACTATACTTTCAAAAATCACGTCGATCCATTGCTCTGTTGCGACGTGATTGAAGGACATACCAATATACAAACACACTTTGGCATTTATAATATTACTATTCGGACTTGTACAAATTATTTTCTTAGCGATGTCTACGGCTCTACGGTCTAACTTCCAAATTCCTTTTCATTCTTTATGTTTCTACTTTCAAGATGTGATTTTCCAAAAGAGCTTATACCTACATGTATTATTACTGAAAAGTAATGCTCTAATTGCCGATTTTAATTTCTCTAATTCCAAAAACGCAAAACTTTCCTACCAACCCCTCACCTCTCTCACTCCTTTTGGGGTGGATTTTTTAAATGTTTTATTATTTAAAACAAAAAGACTAAATGTCAATTTTCATGTCCCTAACTTCGAAAACTTAAGAATCCTCATAAAAACTTCCAACCCTCATTTTACCCTCTTTGGGGTAGATTTTCGTAACATTGATTGAAAGAAATCTTTATTATTTATAATTAACAACTTAGTTACCAACTTTCATGTCTCTAACTTCAAAAATATAGGACTTTCACACAAACTTCCAACCCCTATTCTACCCCTTAGGGGTGGATTTTTGTAATATTGCGTATACAGGTTTTTATTTTTTAAAACAAATGACCTAAATGCCCATTTTCATGATCCTAACTTTGAAAACATAGAATCCTCATAAAAACTTCCTACCCCCATTTGAGCCCCTTGGAGTAGATTTTCGTAACATTGATTATACAGATCTTTATTATTTATAATTAACAACTTAGTTGCCAACTTTCATGTCTCTAACATCAAAAATATAGGACTTTCATACAAACTTCCAACCCCCATTTCTACCCCTTAGGGGTGGATTTTTGTAATATTGCGTTTACAGGTTTTTATTATTTAAAACAAATTACCTAAATGCCCATTTTCATGATCCTAACTTTGAAAACATAGAATCCTCATGAAAACTTCCTACCCCCATTTGACCCCCCTTGGAGTAGATTTTCGTAACATTGATTATACAGATCTTTATTATTTATAATTAACAACATAGTTGCCAATTTTCCTGTCACTAACTTCAAAAATATAGGACTTTCATACAAACTTCCAACCCCCATTTCTACCCCTTAGGGGTGGATTTTTGTAATATTGCGTATACAGGTTTTTATTATTCAAAACAAATTACCTAAATGCCAATTTTCATGTCCCTAACTTCGAAAACTTAGAATCCTCATGAAAACTTCCTACCCCCATTTCACCCCCCTCGGAGTAGATTTTCACATTGTTGATTATACAGATCTTTATTATTTATAATTAACAACTTAGTTGCCAACTTTCATGTCTCTAACATCAAAAATATAGGACTTTCATACAAAGTTCCAACCCCCATTTCTACCCCTTAGGGGTGGATTTTTGTAATATTGCGTGTACAGGTTTTTATTATTTAAAACAAATTACCTAAATGCCCATTTTCATGTCCCTAACTTCGAAAACATAGAATCCTTATGAAAACTTCCAACCCCCATTTCACCCCCCTTGGGGTAGATTTTGGTAACATTGATTATACTGATCTTTATTATTTGTAATTAAAAATTTAGTTGCCAATTTTCATGTCTCTAACTTCAAAAATACAGGACTTTCATACAAATTTCCAACCCCAATTTCAACCCCTTAGGGGTGGATTTTCTCAAAACCGTTTCTTAGCTGACCTCTACTTCATAAAAGGAATCTACCTTCCAAATTTCAAGTTCGTATATTTTATAGTTCCTGAGATATCGTGATCATCAGTCAGTCAGTCAGTCAGTCAGTGGTATTTCGCTTTTATATATATAGATTGTATTCAATTAACATTAATTGAATACCAGCCTCCTCGTCCCAATCCCAAAAGCATGGGCGTAGTGAGTGACAATGAGCTCTATCAGGTACGGTTACAATCGACAAAATTGTGTACGTACTGTACGTTTTCGAGCCCGAAACACAGATTAATTTTGATTAATATGCGTATAACAGGCAAATAATTTCTTCAATGTTTACACACCACACTATACAAATCTTCCAAAATGTCCTCTCAACGCGAAGCTCCGACACTGGAGTATCTTCATTTCATTAATACTTAGTGTCTACAGTTTAAGTGTTTTAAAATTATCTTGTGTCTTACTTATCGTCGATTTCAACACACTTGCTCGTGTTGCAGTCCGCATCAACGAGCCACATCCAGCCTGTGGTGAACCCCCGCAGCATATTCGCGGAGCCGCCCGCATCCCCGCCGCCCGCGCTTCACCCCGCACCGCACCCCGTGCCTACCCCACTCCTCGAGCCCAGGCCGCAGGTGACTTGCACCTTAACTATTAGTCTTGTTAATTCTCAAGCAGTCAACAATGTTTTAAACTATAAAAATGCATCGTTATAAACTAATAACTAATCAGGTTGACCATTGAATTATTTACTGTTTCATTATTTGGCATAGGCCTAAGAGAAGCGAATGAACTGATTAAGGAATGAATGAAACACCTATTATTTCATCACACAAAAGGACTTTAAACAACTAGGCGAATACAAATTATTAACAAATACATAATATAGTTAAACCGCTTTACTTGAGCCTAAGATGTTCTAATAAATTCTGTCGCTTTCTCAGGATCCAACGATAGCTGACGTTGACCATCGTGGTATCTTACCACCGCCGCCACCGCCTCCTGTACTGCCGCTATTAGGTCGTAAGTATACTTTTTGCTGACGTGAGTAATTAAAATAAAAAAGTCAAGTTTCTTGGTGCGTTTTTCTTGGCCCATTTCGTGTTTGGTGAGGCCACGCTAAATTCCTAACGTTTTCGTGTCTAAAGCTTTTAAGTATCGCATATATAAAAACTTATGCTTGTAACAATGTTACTGTTTTTATATCTGTTTATGTCATGTTCTTGGAAACGATTGGGAATTAATTGTCATCCTTTTCAATGCTTTCATTATGATCAACCCATTGCCGGCTCACTACAGAGCACGGGTCTCCTCTTAATATGAGAAGGGTTTGGCGATGGTCCACCACGCTGGCCATGTGCGGATTGGCAGACTTCACACCTCTTTAAGAAAATTATGGAGAACTCTCAGGCATGCAGGTTACCTCACGATGTTATCTTTCACCGTTGAAGCAAGTGATATTGTAAAAACGCACATAACTCCGTAAAGTTAAAGGTGTGTGCCCTGGATCGAATCCCCGACCGATTAGGAGGCGGACATCCAAACACTAGGCTATCACAGCTTTAATGCTTTGTGACAATAAATATAGATATATAGGTGTTTTGTCTAGACTCTAAAATGTACTGGCAAAATGAATTATTGTAAATTTGACTGAAAAATATGATTTAATTCGAATGCATAAATCGACTAACAACGTATCATCTCTTATTAAAGAAAAATAGCTTACAACAAGTTGTAATTCATGGAAATTCTTTATCGCATTTACATTTTTTATTAATTGCTATTACTAGCTTTGACGTTAAAATCTCGAATCATTCACAACGTGACAGATATTATAAAGGGGTGATATATATGATGTGATAAAACGTGTTTCACGGGTCACAATTCAAATGATACACAATCATATCAGCCTCGCATATAGTTTGAAGTTATTTTTAAAGATTTTAGTACTGTCTGTGTGTAGACATCGAAGACGTGGACCACAGGATGCTGCCAACCATGCCGCAACTCCCGGTCGCTCCCGTGCCGAGCGCCAGGCACGCGCCTCACCAAGGTGAGTAAATAAGAAGATTTATTATTGTACTACTTGAATATAATAATTACAGTGTGCGAGTTAACGTTAATGGCGTTCTCGTTTTGACGTATTCAATTTTCCGTCGTTCAAACTCCGACATCGCAGTGCAATCCGTGGCGGCCGTTCAAGCGATCACTGAGAGATCGCAGTGCTATCCGCGGTGGCCTTTCAAACGACGCCCACTCAGAGATCGCAGTGCAATCCGCGGTGGCCGTTCAAACGCCCACTCAGAGATCGCAGTTCAATCCGCTGCGGCTGTTCAAAAGCCCACTTAAAGCCGAAATTAATAATCAATCCAATCCAATATCTTCAGATAGCAGATATGTCTGTCCTTTTCCTACTCTTTTGTGTCGATAAGGATGGCGCTACTAATTTCAATCTGTTATCTGAAGTTTCTAGATTAGATTGATTATTAACATCGGGCGTTAGAGATCGCAGTGCTATCCGCGGTGGCCGTTCAAACGCCCACTCAGAGATCGCAGTGCAATCCGCTGTGGCCGTTCAAAAGCCCACTCAGAGATCACAGTGCAATCCGCGGTGGCCATTCGCAGTGCAGAGCAGAGCAGAATGACCCACTAGCGAGTCACTAATCACGGGATAGGTTAAGCCCACAAACTCAACAATTTAAAACAGTTTATTTCGAAGATGACGCAATTCAATCTAATAATTGCTTATTAGCTGGGCATCTGACAACGGCAAACATGTCTATGATATATATGTCATATTCTGTCCTCACGTAGAATCAGCTATGAATAGAATTAACGGGTTTATTGGCATTAAAGGGTTTGAATGAAGGCCTTCTGTTTTGGAGGGTAAAGCCCATCCAAGTTCTCAAGATTAGTTGGGCGAATGCCCGAATCTTTTATCTAAAAGAAAAGGATTGTAATATTGATTTTTGTTTGTATTCTAAAAGACATCAGACAGGCAGACGGACCCTCTGAAGGTAAGTGGTCACTGCCGTCAATAGTATTACGTACATCAGCGAGATGTAAAACTGATTTAATGCGTTTTAAATTTATTTTCTTTTTATATAGTGGTTGGTATCTGGTAAGCTATGCAAGTGAATTTTGTCAGAAAGTTTAAACCTGATCCTACAGTTGCAGATGCGGAGAGTTAATTACCCATTTCAATAGAGGATTGACTAAGCAATCCAATTAATTTAATTTGTTTGGTGAATTTGAAGTTCTACGTCAGCAGTTTACGAAATGCGCCAAGGTCACTAATTTTTTTAACTTGGAGAATTTTAGTTTCCATCTTGACAAAATTCACACAAGTTAGGCAATCTTTTGCACAGTTCATATTCCTTTGTTGAAGTCGTTGGCGAGTTTGAAAATTTCAAAGTAAATTTTTTTGGTTGAATTTCTGTATTTTGTATGCAGAAGTATGCGGACTAAGAATCCGTGATTAGCCGCAGTCGAAATGCTCGACTCTTTATGCTTCATACCGTCTGTTCCTTGGAGAATTATAATTTAAACCTCTTCGAGAATCATATACGTTAACGTAATTAATTGCCGAACCCGTTGCGGTCGGCGGCTCTCTGGAATTCTTTTTGCGCGCTGTGTGCAATCAACTTTATTAAGCCTTGTGTTAAAACCCTTATGGGAGAATCAAAAAAATCAATCAAATCAAGCCTGAAGCGGCGTTAGTTCAATCTTTTGGATTAGTAAGGAGTTTTCAAATGTAATCTCGTGACTTTTAGTTGTTTATATATAATTTATTTCAGATTGTAATTAAAATTTACCGCTATCTAATTATCTTACTTCCATTGAACCGCAAGGCTTCGCACGGTTCTGCACTATCAAATAAATGTCCCATGGGCACGTATAAAGCATTTTGTTTCCTGATAGGCATCGAAAAAGATCTAAGTTAGTCCATCCAGGTCCGTTTTCGTTATCATAGACACCTAACCATGTGCAAGCCAACTCAAACTTTCGTAAGGTAAGGAATACACATAGGCGGTAACGCCGCTTGAACGTTGTTTACTTGACAATTAAAGTTTAGTCTCATAATACCAGGACCCTTTAGAACGTTTTAGAACGTTATTAACCTATGGGTCAACGTGGATTAAAAATGCAGCGTGGATATGCTCCACGCTGAATTTTTAAATGTTATGCATTTTAACTTATTAAGTAAGATATTTTATTAAAATGTTCTTGGCACTAATCACGCGGTGTGGTCTTCGTGTGAAAAATCTTATATTAAATTCCTGTCACCCTTCCGCCCTATCTCGTAACTGTTTGTAAAAAGTGTAATTTAATTCTTAATGTGAGCTATTAAGCGACATTTATTTTATAAATATTTTTTATGTATATTTCAGTAATTTTTTTTCTATCCCGCTCGCTTCTTTCTTTCTTTTTCGATAATTGGACAAAGCAAGGTTATCAAAAAAATTATCGTTTTTCGCACGTTTTCTTAACTATGTTTAGTAGTTTATATTTCTTTTTCTAGTTCTGGACACGCTCTTCTTTTGCTACTTTACTTTTTAAATCTAGTCTATTCAACTGTAGTCGTAAATTAAGTTTTGCTTTATCCCTATCGACCCATTACTGGTCCTTCACAAGGCACGGGTCACCTCTTAACGTAAGAAGAGTTTTGGTTGTAGTCCACACGCACTGTGCACGTGCGGATTTGTACTTTAGCGCCTTTTAAAACGTTATAGAAAATTCTCTGGCACGAAGGATTCCTCACGATGTTTTTCTTCATAGTTAAAGCAAGCTATATTAACGCACATTACTCAGAAAATTTAGAGGTTAGAGATTTGGGAATCGATTCTTTTACCATCAAAGGGAGGCCAAAGTCACCACCTAACCACCACATGTCTTTTGAATGTAACTTTCATTTAAATCTATTGCATGCGTCCAGCGATTACAATTTTAAAGTGATGGAGAAGGGGACATTCGATGGTAACGTGCATGGGATGTCTATGTAGTAAGATTAGTAATACTGCAGAGTTCTGGCATTCCAAGTTCAGACTAAACCGCAAAACCCTAAAACTTTCAGATATATGTGTTTTCACATTTCACTGTTTGATGATTGATCATGTTCGGCGAATTCAGTTATGGGTAGATTTTACAGCGCTTGTATTTGGACAAAACATTGTAAATGGCAACATTTGTCAATTCCTTTGATCTAGTCTTCAAGAAACGGAATAATCAGATGGAATTCAGCCAAACTATAAAACACTAATGCTCCGGTGCTCTGTAAAGTAATAATGTAGAGTTCAAGCAATTTTACCTACGCCAAAGATAATCCTGACTTTGACATTACTGGATATACTTTAAATAGTAATTTGCTCTCGCTTACAGATGTGGATCACAGGAACCTTATCCCCTTGACGCATCAGCTACCACTTCCGCGGCCGCACAATCCTGTGGATCAAGTAAGTTCTTTGAGGAATGGGTATGCTTAAAATATAGACGTTTATTGGGTAAGTATCTGCGATATTTTCTGAACCACCTGTGATTAAGATGACTTATAGTTTTCGACAAAAGACAATGTGCATGTTCATACATATTTAAAGTTGTATTCACACATATAAGCGCTGTTTGCAGGAAGGTACCTCCAGCAAATAACTTAGGATTTTTTTGATAGTTCGGTTAATTGTGAGCAAGATAAACAATATTTTTTTTTATGGTACCTTCTTAAATAACTTGCCAATAAAGAAGCTAGTCGAACCAGCAGTCAACTCAAAAGAGAATAATGGAGATGCCATAGATTCTGTCATAAATTAAAACAAGTTGAATGGAGTAGTTAATTAGTATTTTTTTTTACAGGATTACCGCGTGCCGCCTATGGTTCCGCCACCAGACATCGTGGAAAGTGTTGATATGGACCTTTCGGAAGACGAGGAACAACGTAAGTAATTATTATCAATTTAGTAACTATTCATTGAAATAAAGCTGCATTAAATGGTCCATTCATCAAATTGTTACATATGTTTAGTTTTGATCTCGAACCACTGTTGTACAATAACAGTAACTTTAAATGAGCACACTTACTACAATAAAGTATAACTTTTTCGTCATTTGTGATAATATTCCCTCTAATATTAAGGCTTCTTTTTGTGTCTGATTTTTATTCTGTATTTCCTGCGTTCCCAAGTAAAATTATTTATTGTTTTCAGAAGGTATGTATGGCCAGACTCAAATCGAGCATCGTCGAAACACCTTCAACAACAACAAGGTGTTAGTGGGAGGTGACGACAACAAACAAAACCACAGTGACAAGAAGAACACCAACTTAATACAAATAAACAGCATCACCATCATAAAGGACGGTTCTCACAGCGCGCCAGCGATGCCACCGCTCTCGAATCCCTTCGACAATATGCCCGATGGTCTGAAGTTTAATATAACTCCAAATTTCCAAAATAAATCGGCTAATTTCCAAAATCAACCCCCGAACTTCCAGAACAAGCCGGAGTTCAAACCCCCTCCGAAATTCCCGAACAACCAACCCGACTTACACAACCAACCAAATTTCGTTAACAAACCGCCTGAATTTCAAAATCAGGCGCCAACTTTCCCTATGCCTTCGGAATTTCCCAATTCGCCCAAATTCCCGAAAACTCAGCCGGAATTCCAAAACAAGCCGTCTAATTTTACGAAAAATCAGTCAGACTTCCATAATGATCAGCATATTTTTGAAGAGAAACACGCGGAAAACTCTGATGATAGCGTATATGAAGATGATTTGAGAAGCCGAAGCCTGGACAATGTCATATTGGACAGAAGGAATTCTTCTCCGGAGTTTGAAGACTTTACTGTTGACAGTGATTGGAGTCATGGGCCTAGACCTTTCATGAATCATCGTTTTCCCAGAAATTGGGGACCTCGGACTAACCCTAGAGCCCCGGGGTTTAACCATCCATTCTGGCCCAGAAACGGTCCGCGGCCCCCAAATATGGGTCCAAGATGGGGCCCAAGACCGCAAAGATTCTGGTGAAGTGTTAGTGCAAAAGAGTTTTTATTTATAGTTACAGAAACCTCTATTTTAACTGTAAGAGTTTTTAAAGTTTAGTATAGCTATATTAACCATGCTCAGTTTTATTTGGTCGAGTTGTAGCGGAAATTTTGGCTTGTTTCAACGTTTTGTGCACATTATTAAAAACTATTATGTCTGCCCAGTTTGATTTTTATTTGTACGTTTTACTACTTGTTATGAGTTTTATTGAAAAATTACCCCCAGTGTATAGAATTATGGTTGTTGAACATTTAATTTAATGAAGCTATGCGTAATAAGAGTTTATTAAATTAGGTTTTGCTTTAAATATAAATGTACCAACAAATTACAAATACATTAATAAACGTTCAATTATATGTCTATAATTTCATGCAATTACCAAGGAACTATATCAAGGATTTCCAAAGTTTGATTTTCATTTATGCAGTTAGAATCGTATAAGTAATAAAACCAATAGCGTGACGATGTTTTTAACTCTTTAAAAATGCCATTCGATTCTAGATGCTAGATTCGAGTTAATTAATTTTGCATTTACGTACCCCCGACTATTTGTATTTTATATTATATCGTCGCGAAATTTACAGCGGAATAAGCAATTCTTCGAATGGAAGTTGGTAACGTACTCATTTAGGACCAAATATGCAATGCTAGTTGGAAACTTTGCCAATGAGGTATTTCAGTATTCCTATTATTAAAAAAAATGCGTTCCGCTAGTTTTTCCTGAGATCAATACCATTTACTTTTAGAGAATATAGTTCTCGCAAAATATAACCAGTGGCAACCATGACATTCGTTGTGATTGCATCAAATACGGATAACTAGACCAATAAAAGGTTACAGTTAATATTTGGATATTTTTTATAATATGACATTCGAATTTGTTATTTTAATTTGATATTATTAAATTAAATTGAGTATTAGTGTAGTGTTCCATTTCCAACAATCCTTGTGTATGTATAAAAATGTATTTCTGTTCTCTTCGATATTAAAGTATGAAGTTACCGTTATGTTGAATAAAAATACCTATTGTCTAAGAATTTAAATTTGATCAAAGTATAGTCTCATGATCTATACATCTGTAGGAATGATCTTTCAATTATTCAGTGCGATATAACTCAGGGTTTAGGACTATACGAAGAAAGTAAAGTCTTAAAAGCTTGCAAAGCTTCTCGAGAACAAAATTGGTTCCGTGTACGGAATTGTCCTAATATTATCGACCAAATATTAAATATTGATCGCTCTGGCGAATCTGGATGACACATTTTTATTTAACTACATGCGGGATTAAGGCTCGTTTAAAGAACCGGACTTGTTTCTCTAAAGCATACTGTCATCATTATTCAGAGTTAATTGCAATAGACATCACCTGTTATTGATACACCAGATTAATTGAAGCTTTAGTGAATTACGACATTGATTATCCAACAGCTCCCATAACTTCTGAAGGCTGGGTTTCTTCGTAAGGCATTATTTTCGTTCTGGTCTTTGATTCCAGATTGAAACACGTCTTTCACTTGTCAAACCACGTCCCAAATACATTGAACATCCTAGTTACGTAGTGTTTTCATTATCATTTCAACCGTCGGACGTCCACTGATGGGCGTTGTTGGAGCACAAGTGCTTCCATGGTCTTGTGCCGTGTCCGGCGACTCTGTTCATTTTGTGTGTGCCCTAGTCCATATAATTGTAAACCATGACTTGTTCTTTAATAAGGCATGACTTGTTCATCCACCATTACTTTTAATTCATGATTAGCCTGGTTTAATTCATGATTAAACCAGGCTAATCATGAATTAAAAGCCCCCGTGAGTTATTCTCACAAAAGCCATTCGACGAAAAAGCCGATAATGATTTGCAAACTGTTTCTGCTGCTTAAGAACTAAATCTGAAGTATTATTCGTAAACTGCACGAAGTATACAACTTAAAAATTCGAAGTGGCCTCTACAGTCAAACGGAAACTCCATACTTTAACCCTTCTATTTTATAAGTAATACTAATACTGTATTACCTTATCAATAAGAACAAATACATTTTGCACTTGTTAGAAACGGACCTTATTTATGGCATCTGCGAAAAGTACTAGCTATTAGTAAACCAGTGACCGGATATTTATTTAGGCCACTGATTATAGGATATTATTGAAACTTAAGGTGCTTGAATGAAAGCGTATGTGTTTTCGTTTAACATTGTCAGATATTTTGTGAAATTTATTGTATTTTGTTTTATTTTTATAAAATTGATGATTATTATTAATAATTTAAAAGAAACAGAATTATATGTGAGAGTTTTGTCGGTAGTTTTAAGGCAGGACAAGATGGCGTGTGTTTTAACCGCTTTGTCATCTATAGTTCAAATAATTTCTCGCTACGCTTTCTGAGTGTACTTTACAGCACAACATAGAATAGAGCTGTGGGTATACTGAGATGCAGGAGGCGTAGTTCAGTTAACTGATTCTGCGTCACGTTATAGTTTTGTACTTGACAAGAGCACGAGTTTAGTATAAGCATTACTTCTTTATATTATGGATAAAAATAGGATCAGAACTAGAAATAATTATCATACATACGCTATTATATCGATCGACTATATTAAGTATAACAACCTGTTTGTCAACAAAATTAATTTATAAGTATTAAAACTTGAATGCGTTCTATTATCATTTTCTTTTTTAAAATCCCTCTGTTTGTTCACATTTCTCCCCAAAAATGTGAATGATTCTTAAAGTCTCCTCTCTCCGACCCACATGTCGGATGAGTTCGTGATTTTTTAGGAATGGAACCATTACAAAAAGTATTGACCCAATAGCATAATAGAATATCTACATAACTATTACTACTATAAGATCTTATAAAAGTATTACTTATCGAATCAATGATTAAACGAATTATAATTAGTCAACGATGAGATGGAAAAAAACTTGAACGAGAAATTTAGGCAATAGCATTTTAGCTGCATTTTACATTGCTATTGTCCTTCAAAATTAAAAGTACTAGTATACTGGACATGTTGAATACATAATTCAAAAGAAAGTTTTTGATACTTGAAATCAAGTTTTTTAAAATTTATAATGGAAAAATAATAATAATAATAATAACCTGTCGCCCTGACCCCCGGCCGTTTGGTCTCCCCTGCCGGGGTGTAATCCTCCGCCCGGTGCAAATATGTATCTATGTAATGTATATGTAGGTTTATTTATTTTTATCTATTTAAGTTTATTATATCTCTTTTGGTTTTTTATATATATTTATTTTGCACACGGGCGTGAGAGCTAATATATACTGGATAATAATAATAATAAGCTTCGATTCTACACGACATAAAAATACTGTTAAACTTTATGGCAAAAGTCTTTTTTAGGGTAGGTATTTCAGAAAAGTGTAGATTGGTCGGTTTATTTTGGTAATAATTATTTTTACATTGGATGGTTAATTTTAAATTTATAATTAATTTATTCGAAAGTGCCTTGTTTATTGAGGATATCAATTACCTAATTGCAAGTATGAATTAGCTCGATGTCCGTTTAATAATACAGGCTGTGTTATCAAATCTATCTATGATTTATAAACTATACGTATATAGTAAAACGTATAAAGTATTGTAATTTATAAAATATATTTATAATTCATTAATGTCACACTTATACTTGATATTTGAAGATTTCTCCCGTCTTTGCAAAAGCTGGTCTTCTGAGACACAAAGATTAGACCTTGACCACCACCACCATTTAACACAGGTATTACGTTTTTATGGAAGGCTCCTTATCGGGATAAAAAGTTGACAAAACGGTTTAGCAACGCGCTTTGTACACTTAAGACTCTGTACTTTAACCATGCAAAAAAAGATGTCTGCCTTAGTTAGTTCATTTTGCCCACAACGTACTGACTTAGAAACAAGCTAAAATTTCTATACTAACTAGTAAATCTCGAATATTTTGCCGATTTTAGTTAAACAAAACGGAAGAAAAATTGTATGAGCGAGCATCAATATTATTTTTAAGACAGCGTTCAAAAATACATAATCTATGTATGTATTTTTTCGACAAATTTAACTATTTGATGTGGTATTGTAATTTTTTTGTATATAATATAAATTGTCTTCCATTAATATGTGTGAATGGAGGTAATATTTGCATTAGATAATACTAGTCATAAGAATTGGTACAGATTTCATAGTTAACGAACAGGCACGAAATTATATTATAATTTCATTTCAACTAGGAATTATCTACGATTTAATTAAGTGGAAAGTTATGAAGATATGAAGTTTATGAAGCATCCAATGGGAATGACTTAATAAATCAAGGATGGCATCGATTTTTTTTTTGTTTATCAAGCTTAGAAAGGAATGTGTTAAATGAAATACGAGTTTTGGAAAGATGAGTGTGATTTTTGTTTAATCGTAGGCCAAACAAAGGCGTTAATCTGTGTCCATAGTCCATAGTGATAGTGGCAAAATTCCGTCCTGCAGCATTAAAAACGTTTTTAAAAATATATGCGCAAACCGGTGTGTATTGTTATTAGTTGCATAGACGGAACTCATTTGAAGCGGTGATAGCCTAGTGGTTAGGGCGTCAGCCTCCTAATCAGAGGTCGGCGGTTCGAATCCGGGCACGCACCTCTAAATTTTCGGAGTTATGTGTGTTTTAAAAAAATTAACATATCACTTGCTTCAACGGTGTGAAGTCTGCCAATCCGCACATGGCCAGCGTGGTGGACTATGGCCAAACCCTTCTCATATTGAGAGGAGACCCGTGCTCTGTAGTGAGCCGGTAATGGGTTGATCATGATGATGATTTGATGGTTCCATTTCATCATATGTAAAGTGTAGTTAGTAACTGGATTGGTTGTAGTTGGTTGCTCAAGTTTACATTTTGAGGCCATTTCTTGATAATGTTGACGTTCGTTCGACGTTGATCGTGACGTTAAACGTTCTTACCCGGTTATGTAGTTGGTTGCTCAAGTTTAAAGTTAGAGGCCATTTCCTACGCTAAACCATCGTACCCGGTTATTATCTTTAACACATGATATAGATAATGATCGGGATAAACCGTCTTCAAAGATAAATAATAAACAGCAACTAACGCCTGCTTCTATTCATTATTCGTCTTCAAAGAGTTAAGCCTTTGTTCCCGGTTATTATCTCGTAACACATGATAAAGATAATGACCGGGATGAATCGTCCACAAAGAGTTTCATTACACCACCTACTCGTACGTTAGCAAAACCATCCAGGACTGTGAAATACTACTATGTCGCTCTAATTGAAAAAAAAAGTTAATTAATTTCGCTAATAATCGATCTAAGTGCCTTCATCAAATAACTACAAGGTCAGCCGTATGCGCTTACTTACACGAAACAATGTAAAGAAAGAAAACGTCAGTTCCGTCCCTTTTTAATAATAAATTCTCCTTGAAATTGTATTAAAAAGCTGTTTTTTTTAAATATAAGTGTACGTTCAATATTGATATCAATGCTCTGTTGTAGGTAGGCGTTTTGTCTTAAGAGAATGCTTTATCGAATAGTATAGGTACCGCCATGTTGTTTTCCTTACGTGACCTTGAAGTGTAAATTGGATTGTCATTATCTGGTCCTTTCTATTGCTTAGGATACAAGTAAAATTTACGATAACAGTGTCTGGGCTACAGTTAAATTTACGTATAAGATTTGCACGCTCGAATTAATGTTTACTTATTGCTCGTAGTTTTTATGTTGTAGATACATTCATGTTTCGTTTTTGGTATTCTGTAGGATGGCGTGCTATCTCAAGTGTAAACAAAACAAGAGAATAAGATCTATTTAAATTTGACGTTGCGTTGTTTCAATTTCGATGGACGAATCTACGATTACTAACTTGCAAATATATGTGGGTCTACCCAGCCAGCTTTGTAGAAAAACCAAGGTTTGATAGAATTTGCAATACGATTTGGGTTTCACAACCTAAGTAGGTCTCTAGAACTGTATGATTACTTAACTGTGTCCTGTTAGAGGAATGGACGTAGTGTGGACTGAGGAGTTCGTGTTCGCAAACATAAACGGCATGTTAGCAAATATTAAGTTTAATCTGTTAGAATTTAACTTGGATTTCCGTGTAATGAGTTTCCTAGTTCCTGTCACGATGCTGTTGGTATTCACAGTTCAGTAAGCATACAGTTGGGCAACCAGAAGCGGTGACAGCCTAGTGGTTAGGGCGTCAGCCTCCTAATCAGAGGTCGGCGGCTCGAATCCGGGCACGCATCTATAATTTTTCGGAGGTATGTGCGTTTTCAAAAATTAAAATATCACTTGCGTCAACGGTGAAGGAAAACATCGTGAGGAAACCTGCACGCCTGAGAGTTCTGCATAATGTTCTCAAAGGCGTGTGAAGTCTGCCGATCCGCACATGGCCAGCGTGGTGGACTATGGCCAAACCCTTCTCATATTGAGAGGAGACACGTGCTCTATAGTGAGCCGGTAATGGGTTGATCGTGATGGGCAACCAGCTTCGATCATAAGTCATTGCGTTGCGTTATAAATGTCTAGGCTAAATGTACAAGGCGGAAAGGATTGGTTGACGAAAATTCTCAAATCAAAAACTGAAAAAAAGAATATCGGAAATAATGTGAAAAATATCGGAAATGGGTTGAAGATTACGTAATATTCTCATACAAAAAGTATCGATAACAATGCGAGAACGTTACTGTCTACGAGATATTCGCGTATAGATAGAGGGTATTCAGTTTAAAACCATTCGCATTTATCTGCATCGATTGAGCGACGAGAATTATCTCGCGGGCGGCGTAATCAAACGGTAAGCGATTGTCTGTTAGCCGACAAAGCCAACGGGGCGCGAAAGTGGGCAACTGGCGGTGTAAATCCCCGTGTAAATTTTCTTATCATCCGTTCTTTTGCAATCATCCTAGATATTTAGTGTAGTGAGAATAAAATAGAAAAGGTTTATTTACCGGAAACAATAACATAAATATATATAAATATATATATATATAAAGTTATCTAATACGTATTAATTATGTTAATTATTATAACAGTTTTAAGTCCCAGACTGAGTTCTACAGAGCGTACTTCGATATCTCTCAGCCAGAGTTAAAACAAGACAGATTATTGTCGGCGCATACCTTTGTCTCGGTTTAACTGAATCATAAGTCTAAGTGAGATAAGGCTAAGTGCGCTTTATAGATCTCTCACTAAGATGTGTTGTACCAATAAAAAGATTTTGACAGATATATACTGTGGATAGTGGATACTACTATAAAGGTGTTCTGTCAGTAACGTGCCGAGAGCTTTTTTATGACGCGTTTGGTACCAATTTATTCTAATGTCTTAAGTACATTTGTATTAATATAACGATTGCAATTGTTGTCTAGTCTAAGCATTTACTATGGTTAAGTATTACAGTTTTATGAGTAAGCATAGGTCAATTATGTAACTAAAATTGGCATGATTAATCTATACATATTGCGTTATCCGTGTACAGATAATCAAGACAAACTTTTTAACGACCCACGCGAGAAAATTGCATTAGCAAGCATTTTATATATAGCGTAGTTTTGAAAGAACCAAAAAAGGTTTTTTTAACTCGCTGGGTTTTTATTAAATGTTTTGGTAGAAGTAGATTAAAAATAAAAATAAAATTAGCGGTTCCGCGTTTTTTTTACTAGAGATCCTAATTAAATTTAAATGGGACCAACTAGACAGTAATTCTGTTTTTTAAATGTTTTTTTCATACACATTGTAGAATATGTTTACTATGATAGTGAAATACAATATTGTTAGAAATAAAATGTCATGTCAGCTCATCGAATCCTTTTTATATTACTCAAATATATTTCTATTTAAAATGTGGTCTACCTCACATTAGTGTTTAAACTTGATACGTTGCGGTTGCCACTTGTTTGGCCTGTTTCATTCGAAATGTGGGAAATATTTAACCCTATTTTAGAATTAAAATTATGTGGTCCATCATTCACAGATAAGTCTGTTTTACTCCACAATGTTGGTATCATGTTTATTTTGCACCGATTCAAGCGAACGGGCTTACGACTAAGACTAACGGGTTCTTTTTTTTGAGCATAGATAATGATGGCCGACAGAGATAAACTCGTTGAACTAAGTCGTCTTATTAGTAAACTTGAGTTTTTAACGTTAACTAGCCAAATTTATTTAACGACAGCAGCATCGTCATAACATGATGACTTCATAACGCACAATTGCTAAGGCTGAGATATACAAACGTACAAAGCCTTACTCTGGCTTTAGAAACACTTAAATCTGACATAAATCTGTCTCGTATTAACACTTAATAAGGGATCCTGACCTGATTAATGATTGATCTATTAACGTATTAGGCCTTGAAAGACCTCACTCGATTAATGAAACTAAATTTGGTTCGGTAATTATTACCAAAAATTACAATTAGGCAAATCATGTGTAGTGGGATATCATATGTACAATTTTATTATATCCCGAAAATAGGTGATCTTGTCATATCGATGGCCTATTCAGAATTTATTGCAACAAGTTGCCAACTGTTCTTCTTTATACAAAACGCATATTTGATAAGCGCTAGTTGTTTATCAACTATGTAACATAGTTAGTTACTCATTATAAATTTGCTAAAGGATTACGCATTATAGGCCTGAAGTTTGAGCTAAGACAATGACTTCGTAGTGTTAAAACAAGACAGATTATTGTCGGTACATAACTTTGTCTCGGTTTAACTAAATCATAAGTCAGAGATAAGGCTAAGTGCGCTCTATAGATCTCTCACTAAGATATGTTGTACCAATAAAAAGATTCTGACAGATAAATGAACTCCACGGATCTCAGTTGTAAGATCTATTAAGCGCGCTTAGCTTACCTCTGACTTTAGAAACAGTAACGAGACAAAGCTTTCTGTCCGACGCATGTGTCTGTCTCCTTTTAACATTAACTTTGGGTATGTAAAGTCAGAGTACGCTCTGTATATCTCAGCGTAAGTGTTAACAAATAATTTCGCAACTGGGCGTGTTCAAAAGACTGATGATAATTCATTATATTATATAGGTAAATTTATCGAATCTTGCCATAAGCATTTCTCGTAAAATTAATTTGAAATGTATCGTCAGCTTCAAACAACAACTTTGTTGTTTTACCAATTTTGTATGTTGATAAAATAATGTGTTTTTATGTAAGTATTTGTAAATATACTTTATGTAAATAAAGAATTTTATTTACAAGTTAAAATGTTGTAATGTGTTATTATTTTTATAGCTTATTCCCACGACTGCTTATATCAAGTTCCTTACAAAAAGCCAGGCATAACTTCGGCAGTATTTTGTCATACTTGAATGTCAGCATCTTTTAAATGTGAAAGTGTAACAAAACACTCCTGATACGTTATTTCTAATTTATTTGCAAGCATTGATTTACCACTAGCCGTAGATAGAGCGCGTCATACAAAACAAGGCGAGTTATTTGTCATCAACTAACTATACATTCCTACATATCGGTATATTGATGTATTACAACCCGTCTAATATACTAGACATCTAGCCGTTATATTATCTATAGCGGCGATTTTACGGCTCGAGTGTTACAATCGGTGACTTTTGTCGAGCCTTGTCACACACTGGGGGAAAGGAGTGCACGGGTCGCTACTTGTGCACTACTTTTCCGTCCCATTTTTTGAGCGTTAATGATCGATCTACGGCTATTGGTAAATAAATGTTTATAAGGCATAATATATATGTAACGTTTTTAAAGAAAACCTGCTTGCGTCTAGCATTTGGAGACTGTTGTTCTATCGTTTAGGCATTGGATAGGATTTTAAAACGCGCAATTGGTTTTTGAACCAATCCTAAGATTATTTCTCAACGACTTTTCATAGTGAAAGCGTTCAAAAATCGTTTTCCATGGGTTTCCTTATCTCATCTAGAATTTTTGGGCTACGCGAGATTACAAGAGCCGTATGAACTAGAAGAAAATTTTTGACTACCTACTATATCTATACAGATAAGTATTAATATTAAAAAAGGGGTGTATGGGGAATGCTTGTACCAGTCGGTATTCCCAATTGCCAACCTCACCTGCTCGTGGTGCACCCTGCCGACTTACCGACGAGGCTCTGGCGACCGATCAATGGCGGTATAACCATTCAATATTAGCTGGTCTAAAATTGGCTGACAATAACGGGCAGCAGCGTTATTGGTGCGAGAGGACCAGTACTGCGATCACCAACCCGCATGCCAAGCGTGGTGATTATTGGCATTATCTTTGTAGATAAATGATTTGTCCAAAACAGCCACAGCCCCTAGTCCCCGGCAGCCCCGCTATCCCTGGCTCCGGCAGCGGTTATGGTAACGGCGGGGCAGGGGGTGTCAAGAATCTCCGGAAGAGATTCCGCTGCCAACCCCGACGACTAGACCTGGCAACCTATAACGCACGCACTTTGAGGGCTGACGAAAAGATGATTGAGCTGGAAGAAGCAGTGAGCAAGTTGCGTTGGGATATTATAGGATTATCAGAAGTCCGAAGAGAGGGGGAGGACTCCATAATCTTGAAATCTGGCAACTTGTTTTACTACCGGGAGGGCGATCAGCAATCTCAGGGTGGTGTCGGATTCATCGTCCACAAGTCCCTCGTCAACAATATTGTACAAGTCCAGAGTGTGTCGAGTAGGGTAGCATACCTTATACTCAGAATCACCAAACGGTATTCGTTGAAGGTAATACAGGTTTATGCACCGACCTCAGCACACCCGGACGAGGAAGTAGAGGTATTATATGAGGATATTTCGAAAGCCATACATGCCTCAAACACCTACTACAATGTTGTGATGGGGGATTTCAACGCAAGACTGGGTGAGCGTACAGGTTCAGAGTTGAAAGTGGGGCAATTTGGTTATGGGCAACGGAACCACAGGGGCCAAATGTTGGCCGACTTTATGGAGAAGGAGGGCCTCTATATGATGAACTCCTTCTTCAAAAAGCCGCCACACAGGAAATGGACCTGGATGAGCCCTAATGGTGCCACGAGGAATGAGATAGACTTTATCATGTCAACAAAGCGGCACATATTTAATGATGTCTCTGTGATCAACAGGGTGAAAACCGGGAGCGATCATCGTATGGTAAGAGGCACATTGAATATCAACGTTCAGCTAGAAAGGTTCAGACTGGTAAAGTCTACACTCCGGCCTACTCAAGCCCATATACAAAACCCCGAATGCTTTCAACTGGAACTGCAGAACCGGTTCGATTGCCTCGCAGATTGCGACACAGTGGACGATTTGAACAACAGGCTGGTGGAAACTGTCCATACGGTCGGGTCCAAGTTTTATAAGACTCACCGTAAAAATGGATTAAGGAGGTTTTCAACCCATACACTCAAGCTCATGGAAGAGAGACATGAGATGAGACTACAATCTTCAGTGGACGCGTCCGCCTATAGGAGGATTAATAGGCAGATCTCTAAATCACAGACACGTGACCTGCGGCACTTCAATACGGAGCGCATTAAAAATGCAATCGAGCAAAAGAGAGGCTCTAAAGTGTTCGCGAGAGATCTGTCTATCGGACAGTGTCAGCTGATGCGACTGAAGACGGACAATGGTCGTCTCATTTCTTCTAAACCTGAGATATTGGGTGAGGTTGAAAAGTTCTATGGTCAGTTGTACACCACAACACAGAAGCCTGTTGAGAATTTGGCCAAGGATCCAAGAGCTAAATTAACCCGACACTACACTGAAGACATCCCGGACGTCAGCCTATATGAGATAAGATGGGCTCTCAAACAACTTAAGAATGGCAAAGCGCCAGGTGATGATGGAATCACAGCAGAACTCCTGAAAGCGGGTGGAAAACCAATACTTAATGTCCTTCAGCGATTGTTCAATTCTGTCATTCACCAAGGCATAACACCAGAGGCATGGCACAGGAGTGTGGTGGTTTTGTTCTTCAAAAAAGGTGACAATACCTTGCTGAAGAACTATAGACCCATCTCGCTGTTGAGCCATGTCTACAAGTTGTTTTCAAGAGTCATCACGAATCGTCTCTCTAATAGGTTTGACGACTTCCAGCCTCCCGAACAAGCCGGTTTCCGGAAGGGCTTTAGTACCATAGACCACATCCATACATTGCGGCAGATTGTACAGAAGACCGAAGAGTACAACCGGCCACTTTGTTTAGCATTTGTGGACTATGAGAAAGCCTTTGATTCGGTGGAAACTTGGGCTGTGTTGAGGTCACTGCAGAGATGCCGAATCGACTACCGGTACATCAAAGTACTGAAATGTCTGTACGAAAACGCCACCATGTCAGTCCGTATACAGGACCAGATTACGAGGCCGATCCAACTGCAGCGAGGAGTACGGCAGGGAGATGTGATCTCTCCGAAGCTGTTTACCGCAGCGTTGGAAGATGTCTTCAAGCTTCTGGATTGGAACGGACTAGGCATCAACATCAATGGCGAGTACATCAATCACCTTCGGTTTGCTGATGATGTAGTCGTAATGGCAGAGACTCTGGAAGACCTCGACACAATGCTCAATGACCTTAGCAGAGTTTCTCAACAGGTAGGCCTACGTATGAACATGAGCAAGACGAAGATTATGTCGAACGCTAATGTTCTGCCTTACCCAGTAATCGTTGAGAACTCTGCACTGGAATTTGTAGACGAGTATGTATACCTGGGACATACGATCCAGTTAGGTAAGTCCAATTTCGAGAAGGAGGTCCGCCGCCGAATTCAGCTCGGGTGGGGAGCGTTTGGGAAACTCCGTGACATCTTTTCGTCCAAAATCCCTCAGTGCCTGAAGACCAAAGTTTTCGAACAGTGCGTGTTGCCAGTGATGACTTACGGCTCTGAAACATGGTCGCTCACTATGGGCCTCATAAGAAGGCTCAGAGTCACTCAACGGGCGATGGAGAGAGCTATGCTGGGAGTATCTCTACGTGATCAAATCAGAAATGAGGAGATCCGTAGAAGAACCAGAGTTACCGACATAGCTCAGCGAATTGCGAAGTTGAAGTGGCAATGGGCGGGGCACATAGCTCGGAGAACCGATGGACGTTGGGGTCCCAAGGTGCTGGAATGGCGACCTCGCACCGGTAAACGTAGCGTTGGTCGACCCACAACAAGGTGGACAGACGACATCAAACGAGTCGCAGGGAGCCGCTGGATACAAGCGGCCCAAGACCGTGGCCATTGGAACTCCCTACAAAAGACCTATGTCCAGCAGTGGACGTCTATCGGTTGAAGTGATGATGATGATGATGATGATTAAAAAAGAAGAAAGATTTATTTGTTTATTATCAACCGATAAACTCTTATCGAAAAACTATGGGACTGATTTTTTTTTTATTTAGTAGAGGGGTAGTAACTTTTCGGCTCGTTTAAGAAAATCGTAGTTCCGGGTTCGAAGAAGTGTTAATGTGTTAGTGAACTGCATTAGGCGGATTGACACACGTGGTGTTTTGTAATCTCTACAACATGCTTTATGTCCAACAACTAAGATAAAATCAAATAAATCTGATAAAGTCCACCACGCTGGCCATGTGCGGATTGGCACACTTCACACGCCTTTGAGAACATTATGGAGAAACCCTCAGGCGCGAGGATTCCTCACGATGTTATCCTTCACCGTTGAAGCAAGTGATAATTTAATTGCTTAAAAACGCACATAACTTCGAAAAGTTAGAGGTGCGTGCCCGGGTTCGAACCCTCAACCTTTTCTTAGAAGGCGGACGTCCTAACTGAGCTATCACTGCTATTAACTCTAGTATATTAATCTAAAAAGAGATAGAAAGATAAGACAACATCAATCTCCGCACAAAGTGTACTGGAAGTGACAGAAGCTAATGGCTGTAAAAGTTCTTATTCCCCACTCGCTGCAAATCTGCGATAACATAACAGCAGTCGAGAGTTGCGAACTTGGCGCGTAACGTCGTATGTCAAAGTCGCTACAATCTTTTCTGCGCCAAGAGAATTAAAACTGCAGTTTCCAACTCAAAACGAGATATCTGCGTCATGTATGAAATGAAATGGGTAATTGTTGGGGGCACTGCAATGCGCGGTTATTATTTATTTGTTGACATTATATTGACTAATGTTGTATTGTAATCGTAGATACCTTGATATATTACCGCCTAAGGCGAAGCTTACTTTTGTTCTGAAAGGTGTACCGGAATCGGTAAAGTTTAGGGTATATTATGTGCTTATTAATAGCGGCGAAATATCTAATAACATCATCATTTCGAAATAACAACGCTACACAATTACTTTCTAACGGTTTGCGGGCCCTGTTCGTCAGCTTTCTTTTTAACAGTATTTCAACAGCGTAAAATTTTCTCAACATGGCTTGTAGTATTGGAGCCAAAATTACAAAAATTATAAAACTAGTACTCGTTCGAGCACACTAAACTGTTCTTATACAATTAGTTTTAACAAATCCTAGAGCGAAGATACCGTAGTTCTAATGGAAACGTTTCTGTAACAATTTATTTATTTTATTTATGGGACAATAACCAGTCACTAATTTTAATTTACTCAGGCATATATTAATTAAAAAAAACTGGTGCTAAACCCACACAACGCCGTCCGCAGATAAGCAGAAGAATCTAATATCACGGGGGCAATGCAACAGTTTTCAATCTAAAAAGAACTAAAAGAAGGAGTATTATTTTTAATTTAATCTTGGTAATTACCAACCTCTTGAAACCACTTAGAAGATGCAAATATGTCGTTTGTGTCGCAAAGCGTTTATGTGATGTCTGTATATTTTGCAATTTCTTGCAAATTATTACAGTGATTATGTAGATATCTTCTGTGATAATATACATAGCATTAAAAGGAAATTATGTACACTTGGGTGAATAAAATTACTGACTAACTTATTAGTAAGTAATTTTATTAACCCTTTGTTTTGTTTTGTTGTTTTTTTGTTTTGTAATCTTAGTTTAATGTTGTATGGTTATTTTGTGCCCTCCCCTTAAACATGTCAGGTCCACATCAAGGAGACTTAAGTGTAAATCTATTAATCTCAAGACTGTATTAAGGCTATTTTATACACTTGTAGTCAGTTTTGTGGACTAATAATAATACTAATAAATAATAAATAAATAATAAATAACTAAATATCTAAATAGAGATTGTTTTCCTGCATGCGTGCGGATTTTTGTGGTAGAAAAAACTATCATTATCTAACTGCAATAAGTCATGGTTGCAGTTATCTACATCTATTTTATTTATTTTTATTTATTTATTTAAGAAAAACATTGACATAATGTAATAATAGTTAGGTGTAATCACAAACTCGTAGCTTGAGTTTTTCCGTACACCTGAGCCATCTACAATTACTTACACGTACACGCTTATCTACAAACATAACACTTGCTTAAAAGTTAAATAATTGCTACTTATAAACTAACATCATTATATATTAAGATCAATGAAATACATTAATACAAAACTAAATGTACTAGGTAATAACTAATTCATAAATATATTTTTGAAATAAATGTAGGTAGGCTAGTTAAAAGTTATGTTTTTAGTTCGGTGCGACGCAAAGAATTCAACCACTAGGCTCCGCGGCGAAGTGCGTTAGCCGTGGTTAGATATAAGGCATTAAAGCTAGGCTACATTCTGAGACCTAGGTATAAATTTCAGGAAAACCCGTAGTCGAAAATGCTGACTATGTAGTTGCCAACGAAACAATACATTTTCATAAGCGTAATATTTGCAGATTTCGGAGCCCCAAAGGTGTAGTTGTTCTGCAATAATGACGTCACAGGCGGGTTGTTTGTCTTGGCACTTCATGCACTACCTAGTTCCTTGCTATTACTTGCACTAAGCAAGTGTTTTAGAACTTTGGATGGGTGTTTGATCTATTTAGTTTGGTGACATGGCATAAGGAAATTGCTGAGAATGAAGGAGTAAAGTTAAAGGAAGAGTAAGTGTCCGCATTTCGTACTTCTTCCTCAGTCGAAGGAAGTGTTAAAATGAGACAGATTCCTGTCATGCACATAAATTTGTCTCTTTTTAAGTAATTTTTAGTTCGGTAAAACTCTACGTAATCTCAAGTAAAAAAGCGAAGCTTCTAATAATTTATATAATTAGGAAGCTTTGATAGCCTAGCAGTTAAGACATCCGCCTCCTAATCAGAGGTCGGGGGTTCGAACTCGGGCACGCATCCATAACTTATCGGAGTTATGTGCGTTTTTAAGCAATTAAAATATGAAATAATAGGTGAAGGAAAACATAGTGAGTAAACCTGCACGCCGGAGAGTTCTCCATAATGTTCTCAAAGTCGTGTGGAGTCTGTCAATCCGCACATGGCCAGCTAGGTGGACTATAGTCAAACCCGTGCTCCGTAGAATTGGTTGATCATGGCGATGATGATTTATTTATTTATGTATTTATTTATTTATTTATAATGATGAATCCTATCTATAAAAGATTAACTGCTAGTTTATGCTAAGATTTTAATACGTACAGTTAGGTGCAATAAGATTTCACTTTTTTGACAAAATAGCTTGTACTGTAGGTTTGATGATATGAATATTTATCATTCATATTTCCAGATGTTTGAATATTATTTTTCCAGACTTATAGATGCTTAATATTTTGTTAGTTGTTTAAAGTAACGTGTTCACGACCAATTAAAAAAGTTACCAGAAAGTCATATGGGAATTAAATTCATCCAAAAACCAATCTAAAAAAAAATTATACACAGTAGTACTTATGATCAAATATCAAATGTATCCAAATGTATGGGCACTTTTTGTAGAACCACGTTGCCGTAACGTTTCTTTATAGCTACGTGGTTCTACTAGTTTATATTGAACAAAACCATTAGTATCTATAAGCAACTACTACGCTAGTTTGCATGCAATTTCGGAGCATTAAACTATCTCATACAATATACGGGTATACACCAACAAGCGGTGTAATCCTAAACTAAGTTCTGGAATATTCAGAATACACCAAGTTGCTAGTATCAAAGTTAGCACCTCCATAAACTCGTCGATGTTACCCGCCGTGCTCTTCGATTTGATTGGCCCAGTTGAGAGAATGCAGCTCAGTTTGTGTTAATAGTGAAGGGAGTTGAAATTATATTGCTAATTCATTGCCAATATGAAAACTTCGCATTTTTTAATATTGCTGTGCATCGAAATTGTTAATTCGATATATATTTTTTTTTAATAAACTACTATATCTAACTCAAAAATACTAAATTAAAAAACCAAGACTAAATTAAAAATAATACTCCTTCCTTTAGTTCTTCTTAGTTTGAAAACTGTTGCATTGCCCCCACGGTATTATACTTTTCTGCTTATCTGTGGACGTCGTTGTGTGGGTCTAGCACCAGTTTTTTTTTATTAATATATGCCTAAGTAAATTAAAATTCGTGACACTTGGTGAGATTGCGTGACACTTGGGGTTTGGTGAACCCTAATTGGCTTTTACGCGACATCGTGCCGGAACGCTAAATCGCGTCTTTGTCGTTAGGGTTGTACCTAGCCATGGCTCAAGCCCAGACTAGAGGACCACACCAGAATCGAGCCGGGAATCGAACCCAAGACCTCCAAGTTTAAAATGCGACAGAGCACGCGCTGAGCCACGGAGGTCGTCAAACGTATTAGTGCTCCTAGTTCTGACGTTTGTGTACAGCTGACTACTTTATGAAAATTAATAGTACCTATATATTATTAATATTAAAATAATTTATGTAATGCACCTAAATAAGACAAAAAAAAAATTGTCGTGACAATCATCAAATTCTTTCTTAGTTTATTCTTGTTTGATTTAATCATTAAGCGAATACCTTTGTTGGTTTGATCCCGGGACATAAAGCTCATATCTTACTTTAAATCCCAGGTAAGAAAAATCACCGCCAAAACCGATTTGGGAATAACCGTGGGTGGGAATGAAAGTTCACACGCGGCACGCTAATCTACGAATTTCACATTCACGGAATTATGCTACAAAATTGAATGATGTGCCAAATGAGATTTCGCATGCTAAAATGAATGAATATGATAGCTCGTCCAACTTAGTTTCCTCCTCTATTCAGCTCATATTTGTTTCTTAATATACATGACGTAGTTTCAAGTTTTATGAACACTCAAACCCCGAACAGGCAGGCTTAAATCTATCAGATATACATAGAACGTTTCATTGAAGTTTACAGCGGTATTTACAGATTTGTGCTTAAATCTCGCAATGCTTCCGAACGCACGGGTTCCGAACAGTCGAATTCGCTAGGTGAGTGTTTAAGTAGGCATTTATTTGTTAAGCCGCCCTTGAACATGACCGCGGACGGTTGGGTTCGAAACGAATTGAATTTACCGGATCTATTTGTATACATAGCACAAATAAAGAAACGTTCAGATATGTACATCTATATATACGCGCCGTGGTTACATATACATTTGTAATAATACATACTTAAAACGATCTTCACACGTGAACTCGTTTAGCTATAGGCACGTTTTTTTAGATGCTTTTTAACGCTGGGAAATGCGTTTCCACATCCTCTCAGGGAGCGGCGCAGGCAGAACTTGACCGCTTCCGGCAGGACTCGACAATAATTACAAAAAAAGTTTATTATTATAAGTAATTCTTATTAATCAGTCTCGTCATTGAATTCTATTGCTGAAACTATTGGCTTGTGGTAACTAAAATATGATACATATGTTTGTGATTCTATTTTCTAGAGAGAGAAGGGATGTGAGAACGAAAAGAAAGAGGGAGAAAGAGAAAGGTATCAAACACTACTCGCTGTGTGTAGATGACTGTTGCGCCTGCGCATGTCTCATTTAACGGTTTTATTACACGGATTTTTTCTTACGGTTTCACTATCACATTTTTTTCAGTTCGGTCGCGCAGCAAAATCCCTATCTCCTCCAAGCCTTCCAACTTCGTTCCAATAATAAACTAAAATAACAATAATATAACGTTGTACTTGTTGTATGCCTACGGCGCTGTAAGTCGCAATCTGCACGTAAGAAACACGCATTTCCATGGGTGTACTTTGTCTGCAGGTATTTCCAAGTAGGCACTTGTGTGGTACAAAAGAAAAAACGTTTTTCTTTCCACATTCTAGGTAAATCCAAATGCATTTACATGGCGTCTCTCCAGGTCGTTAGTGGTTTTTGCAATGTTTTACGCATTAGTCGGCGCCTTTGAAATGTTTTTCTACACCAGTAATTACTGCTAACGGCCTACCGGGATAGGGAAGGTCGCATAAAATGTCCGGACAAAGTTTTCACGCCATTATTTGTCGTTCTGTACCGTTATTATCAAATTAATGGTGCGAATATAATTCGACCTGAAACTTTATAACTCCTATATGTGAGTACTTTTTGCTGTTTTCCTCTTCAATAATAGTAAATTCTACACATTTTTATTTCATATGTTAGTTTTATTTTATTAATTAATTTCTTTCCCTTTTGCCATGGACTAAGTATTCAGGCATTTTGTTATTAATATATATATATAATGTGTAATTGGGCATACCTCTATAAGTATGTAAATGCTTAATACCTAGGGTTGAGGGTTGATTTGCACACGGGCGTGAGAGTTACAATATAATGGAAATAATAATGAATGAATAGTAATTACTGTAGCAGGAGAGCAGCCAAAGGAGGGTTTAACTATATACTAAAGAGCCATGTTTCACCAGGTGACGGAGGGCTAACTTTGTAGTGTGACAAGTGTCATAAGTCTCTCTTATACTGCATCACCACTCACCACGATGATGCAGTCTATGATGGTTAGGTTATCTGTTAGGGGTATGGTAAACCCATACTCCTTATTGTTTTCTACGCGAAATCGTTTCAGAACGCTAAGGACCGAAGCCTCCCACCAGACCAGTTGGGACCAACTCGAGTTGGGAATCGTACCCAGGACCTCCAACTTTATAATATGATAGCGCACGCACTGCGCCATGGAGCTCGTTAAAAATTTTAATAACTTTATAAGTATTATATTATTAGTGTATATTTTCCCGTGTCCGTCTCCAACTCAATTTTTTTTTTATAAACTCCCTTTGATAAAGTTGTGTGCGCCACACTCAGCAGCGCATACAAAAGTTTCTGCTTTGTTACATAGACGAATGTTCGTAAAATAATAATGGGCAAAGGAAGGCTATTGGTAAGTTCAAAGTTTTTATAAAACGAAAGCTTGTAGAAAAATCATATTACGATATTAAGGATTATATAAACGATAAAAAAGCTTGGGTGTGAATTGCTCTATCTCCATAGGTACTATAGTTTATTATTAATTTTATTCACTATGTGAGATGGTGATAACGAAAAAAAAGAAAAACCCCGGCTAAGTTTGTTGTGGGCTTCTTCTTAGACCGGGGCGCGTTTGGAACCCTCATAGCTTTAGTTTTAAGTTTACGAATATAGTTATCACCATGAAATAACTACTGTGTAAATTATTTACGCGTCAAAAGTGCCTTTTTAAGGACTATTTGAATAAAGATTATTTTGAATTTGAATTTGAAATTTGTTAAGAAAAACGTAGAGGTGGATATTTTTTATTTCAAACAAAAGCCGATTCGTTAGCGGAATGAAACCCGTGATCGCAGCACATTCGAGCGGGAGTGGTATTTATTCAGTTACAAGCGCTTAATTGAATGATTGCCGAGTTTGCGGTTTGATATTAATTAATAATATGTATAAAAGGCTCACAATTTTGATGTAACCACAACACTAATTGAGTTGATTTGCTACTCGATTATTGATTCGGTCTTACCGGCTGGTTTTTGTACTGTAAAAATATTACTGTAACAAAAAAGGAGGTATTCGGACACTCTTTTATGTTATTTATTTATTTATTATTTATTTAAATACAGCATACATTTTAAGACTTACATAACAATAATAACTAAACGGTGTCACAAAAACTCAATTAGGTTTATCCGTACACCGTCACTCGTCACAGAGCGCTCGGTAGAACCGGTTTCCGGTTCGGTTATGCCACAAAAATAAGACGTTGTCAAGTCATCGGATTTTTACTAATACTGAAGGCGTTGTGGAAAAAGAATATGTATTCCGCATTTTTGTTACCGTTCATATTTTTGACGACCTCCATGGCGCAGGGCGCGCCCTTTCGCTTTTAACGTTGTTGGTCTTGAGTTTGATTCCCGGCTCGAGTCCGGTCTGAAATAAAAATTAAGTGAAAAACACTTTATTAGTACACCACACAAAAAGAAGAAATACAAGACAGTTAAGAAAAAACACGAAGAATAGGCGGCCTTATCGCTAAAGAGCAAGTCTGATGGGAGGTTACGACCTTAACGGCATACACGTGTTGGCGACACGATTTAGCGTTCCGGCACGGTGTCGCATCAAAACCAATTAAGAGTATGGGTCTACCATACCTATCCTTAACAGGTTAATCCACTACCATCTTAATACCTATATATGGATATATATTATATTATATGTCGAGTCAAGGGCGTCCGAGTTGTTTTTTGTAAGGGTGACATCAGCATTTCAGACGTCACGATTTTGTTTTTATTTTCGCTCATAGTAATTAAAACCACAACTTGCCGGTTTACACTTTTATTGCGATAATAACTAAGAGGTCCGAACTGTACGACGTCTCGAGCGAGAGAATTGTTACTGGCTAAATTGTGTTAGCAAAATCATCAATAGTTAAAATGTGGGTAATTATTGAATTCTTGAGGTTTTTGGCGCCGCTTAATAAAGCTAATAACTTCTTCGCGCCGACATATATTAGTTATTCTGTGGTAAGTTTTAGAGATTTTATGAAGAATTTTTGAAAACAGAGTAGTAAATTAGAAAATAGACTGAAAACCAGAGCGTCGCTTGATGGGTTAACATGCTAAATAAAGCTCAAAGGGACACCATATTTTTTTCCCTGAACTTGGCTTCGTCATCCTGGTTTCTAGGCACTGAGTATTCTTTTTTTTTTCGGACTGTCTATTAGCTGTGTCGACGTTTGGGATAACGGGGGGGTCGGAAGGTGAGTGGTACGGCTTCGAGGCCGTGGATGGAGCCCACGTCCGGATGACGTAAGAGTGTAGCGTATGATTGTGTGGTAGGTGCTACGAGTATCGTTAGATCCCGGGGCCTCCTACGTGAGGGGGTTTAAGTGGGTAAAAATCCCACATAACCCGAGCTTTTCCTCAAAGCAGTAGTCGGGTATCTCACTAGGAGATTTCCCCCCCGTAAACAAAAAAAAAAAAAAAGGTGCTACGTGTATGTTGTCAGTAGTCATCTGATCGTCAGGGTCATGAAGGATATGTTTAAGTCTCCTCTTTCGGAGAGCAGCGCTTATGTCAGGGGAGTAAAAAGAAGCCGCCGTTGAGCAATGTTCCTGTTGTAGTGTAGGTATACCTACTTTGTGAACTAATAATAAACTCGCTTATTAATTGTTGCACAAGGAGGCTAATCAAAGTGCAAAGCGGTAACATCGACTACAACTTTGTAACTACAGAGTAGTTTACTTTGATATTCCTGGCTCGGTAAATATCTGCGTTTGGTGGTCACAGTGTCTGGACCTATTTCCATTGGGAATAGGGAAACGGGATGAGGAGATTTGTAAAACACATGCCCATAATACGGACTCGTGAATTTCATTGAGCCTTATCCCGCCGGACATCGGTTGACTAATTTCACTGGTAATTATCACGGTCAGCAGGGATTCACTGCATAGAACGGTTAAAATTTTGTGTAGTATTTTTCACGACCTCCGTGGCGCAGTGCGTGCGCTGTCGTCTTATAAAGTTGGAGGTCCTGGGTTCGATTCCCGGCTTCGGTGGTGGCTAGTCACCACCCTACCGACAAAGACGTGTCGCCAAGCGATTTAGCATTCCGGCACGATGTTGCGTAGAAACTAACTAGGAGCGTGGGTTTACCATACTCCTAATAGATAGATAGATAGATACATAAACTCTTTATTGCACACTACAAACTTGAATTCAAAAAAAAAATAAAAAATAATATAATAATGCGCAAAGGCAGTCTTATCGCTAAAAGCGATCTCCTCCAGACAACCTTTTGTGAAAGGAAAGAGCCCCTTTTGTGAGAGTAATAGGTTAGCCCGCTACCATCCTAGGCAGCATCGTCCGTCACTTACCACCACGTGAGATTGCCGCCAAGGGCTAACACGTAGTGTATATAAAAAAAAAGTATAAAACAAATATAAGCTTGGGTTATTAGGTAGGTAACGTAAAAGTATTCAAAGAGTTCATTCGCTTAAATGATAAGAACGAATCTATAAACTGGTGTATATTATTGTTTTAATTATTTATTTCACTAATGAATCTTACTAATGACTTCTTTGTTTGCAGGGAATTCGGGTGAGTCCAACTAGGTAAAAGAGATAAAGAGATAAAAAGATTTTTATTAGGACACAAACAATACAGGAAGCTTAAACACATGAAAACGATGATCCTGCCGAAATATAAACTGTGTGGCAGTAATCATCGCCCTCCAATAAATAAAATACAGTGTTCCAAAAAACAAAAGGATAAACAAAAACAAAATAAAATACGTAGGCCATTTGACAATTTGAAACAAGATAAATTTAGAGAAAATTGTAGCATTTGAATTGATAAACATAAAAAAAATTATGAATGTGTGTGATATAATGAAATGTTTGTGTATATGTAAGTGCTTGCCAAAGTGTATGTAATATAATAATGTGTGTGTGCGTGGGTATGAAAGTATACGTGTGTGTGTTTATGCAATGTTATGTGTGTTCATTTTATTTATAAGACATTAAAAGTTCCTCTGTCTCATCATATGACAGAGTTAAGAGCCAATTTATAAGAAGAGATTTTAATTTAAAAGATGTTAAGGGATATATTTTAAGTTTTTTATTAATTTTGTTATACAGTGAAGAGCTTAAATAATAATAGTGACGACTCGCTATAACCGTACGGTGAGGTTTAGTCGTGCAAACCACATGAGTTCGAACTAAACGTTTAGAATTAAGTGCATCTATGTTGTAGGATAGTTCAGCGTGCTTGCGAAGAATTGTATTTAAGATGAATAATTGTCGAACTGTAAGTAACTGGCAATGTGAGTATAATTCAGCTGTAGGGAAAAGAATAGGTTTTTTCATCATTACCTTTAAAACAGCTCTTTGAGCCCTCTCAATTCTTAGCGAGGACGTTTTTGGAGAGCCACCCCAAGAGGTTATACAATACGATAAAACTGATTGTGCGAGGGCAAAATAAATGGATTTTAGGCACTGGAAATCAACAACATTTCTTATTTTCCTAAAAACAAACATTAACTTCCTTGTACGAGACGAAATAGCTTCAATATGTTGTTTCCACGATAAGGAAGCGTCTAGCACAACACCTAGGTATTTAATACAGGGGGTGCGTTCTAGGGCTGCACACATGCATTTGGTTTCAGAGTTATTACAGTGATGGGCGCGAACCACAAATGATTCCGGAGCTTGCATAAGCGAATTTGGAGCAAAAGCTATGACCTTTGTTTTAAGAACATTAAGTGTAAGTAGGTTCGCATTAAGCCATTTCATAACTGTACTTATAGCAAATTCCGAACGATCAAAGGCTTCTTTCCAGTTTTTTCCGCTAACAATAAGGGCTGTATCGTCAGCATAAGTGATAATTTTACACTGTGGAATAATCAATGCGCACAAATCATTTAAATAAATCAGAAACAGGGTAGGTCCAAGGACACTACCTTGAGGAACGCCATATGTGACTGCTTCTGATTGACTAATAAAATTTTCTATAACAACTGATTGCGTCCGATTCGTAAGGTAGCTTTTAAAAATTTCAAAAGCAATCCCTCTTACACCGATACGCTCAAGCTTATTTAGCAATATAGAAATAGAGACGGTGTCGAATGCCTTAGAAAGGTCTAAGAAAATACCGACTGTTTTCTGCTTTTTTTCAAAATTTTTAATTATATCTTCTGTTAGTGCTAATACAGCATCATCGGTCGACTTACCCGCCCTAAAACCAAATTGATTATCGGCGAGAATGTTGTTTTCAGTCAAATAATTTACTAATCTTTTGTTTAGAATCTTTTCAAAAATCTTGGACAAAGGAGACAGGACAGATATCGGCCTGTAATTGGAGATACAATCTCTTTCTCCATTTTTATATATAGGATGCACTAGCGCTTTTTTGAAGGCTTGAGGAAAGATACCTTTATCTAGGCAGAGGTTGAAAATGTAGGTAAGAATGGGGACCAAAATATGAACCGCAGCCTTAATAATTGAAGTAGGAATGCAATCCCATCCACTAGCGCATTTATTCTTTAGATTAATAATTATGAGTTCCACTTCTTTACTGTCTACTTTAAATAGTGACATGGATTTTAGGGGTGATGGAATTGATACGCTACTATTTTGCAGTTCATATAATATTGATGGCTGAATTTTCTTTTCTGCGAGGCTTTTACCAACACTAGCAAAATATTTATTCACTGCATTAACAGAGGCCAGTGGATTTTTATATAGTTTTAATAGGTTAGAAGAAATAGTTTTTTCAGACTTTATATTTGCAATTTTCTTAACTAGCTTCCAAGTTTTTACCGGATCTCTATTTGCCTTCTGGAATTCATTCCGCTCATACTGTATTTTCAATTTTTTTAGCAAATTGTTACAGAAGCTACGGTATCGAGTAAAGATTGTCTTTAAAGTCAAATTGTTCGGATTCTTTTTTGTTTTACGATATAAATTATCTCGATGTCGAATACATCTTAGAAGACCTGGGGTTATCCAGGGCTTAATGATTTTTTTCTTGTTAGGAATAACAATTTTGTGAGAATTATTTTTTATAGCATCAGAAATTAAAGTTACGAGGGTATCGGTAGCATGCTCTGGGTCAGTAGTGGATAGTATAGTACTCAAATCAGACTGCTCCAACTGGGCAACCGTATCTTTTATATTTAATCGATGATCCGTACGACTTATTAGTAGCGGTTTAGCTTTGATGTCACAGAAAAATAAGATAGGTACATGATCAGTGATATCAACATCCAAGATTAGCGTGGTAGCATAATTGGGGGCTTTAAATATTACATGGTCCAGACAACTGTTTAATCGAGTCGGGCGGTTGTGAGCTGAAAGCATACCGTGTGAAGCAAGAAGATCCAGGTAATTATTAGCATTTAAGTCATTAATACCAGGAACAAGGTTTATATTTATATCACCAACTAAGATAATATTTTTTAGAGTAGTTAGATGACTAAGAGCGTTGTCAAGACTATTTAAAAAAACATTTACATTTTGTGTTTTTTATTCAAATTAAATTTCACGTAACTGCAAGTAGTGACACAATGGCAAGTTTGCAAGGTCAAGACAAACAGCTTGTCTGTCTCGCAATACTAGTCATCATTATCATCGTGGTCAACCTATTACCAGTTCAATACAGAGCACGGGTCTCCTCTCAATATGAGTAGGGTTTGGCCATAGTCCACTACGCTGGCCAACATTAAACTAATAACATTATGGGTAACTCTCAGGCATGTAGGTTTCCTCACGATGTTTTCCTTCACGTTGAAGCAAGTTTTATTTTAATAGCTTAAAAACGCATATAACTCCGAAAATGTAGAGGTACGTGGCCGGGTCCAATCCCCCGGCCTCAGATTAGAAGTCGGACATCCTAACCAGTAGGCTTTCACAGCTTATTGATGAAGTGATAGAATCACTAAATGGAAGCAAAATGATGAAAAATCCGTTAACCTTGTCCCTTCGTTTATCCTATCCATAAGTTTTAATACTGTGCTACCTATTACTCCTAATGACACTTAATTACATGATTGAATAGTGTACCTAAAGACGAAAGTTGTCGAAAATGCGTGTCAGTGATGACTCTGAAACAGTCGCTAACTAAGAAGCTTTTGAGTAACACCTTGATCATCAAAAAAAAAGAGAAGAGCAATGTAGGTTACCTACCTACATTGCTCTTTACTTGTGTGCGCGTGCGTGCGCGCGTGTGTGTGTGTGTGTGTGCATGTGTTATTGTGTGTGCGTGTGTGTTGTGTGTGTGTGTGTGTGTGTGTGTGTGTGTGTGTGTGTGTGTGTGTGTGTATGTGGCCCTACGATACTTCGTACAGTGCACCTATGAGTCGCAGGCAAAACATCCTTGAGTTATTGAAATATTTTCTTAAGACATATGTCCAGGAGTAGACGTTTATCATTGGAATGATGATAGGAGGTGAACTAATTCAAATACCATTGTTCAAAAGGAAATCCTGGTACGCGGCTATTTCAACCCCCATAATATATTTACATGGTCTCACCCACAGTCATTAGTGGTATTTTTCGCATTAGGCCACGCCGTGGAAGCGTTTTTCGCCATTACTAATTACCCACCGCTAACGGCCTACTAGATTATGCAGGATCAAGTGTCCGGGAAAATAAATCTTTTAAAGTAATTATTTGCCGTTTAAGTGCATTATTCGGCTAGCTGTAAAATTTATTTCACTGCCAAAGTGTCAGGATTTGCTTTAGTTCAGTGAAGTCAGAGAAAGATGATAAATAATGTATTCACTTATAAAATCCAATTCTATTCTCATGAATGATATAATAATTAAGTGCAAAAATCCATTCTTTGTTAAAATTTGCTTATATCAATGACCATTAAAATCCTTCGCTTCGGCGAACAAAAACACAATCATCCAGAGTTTTAGGAAAGAGAAAAAAAAAGTAAATAAAAAATGTAATTTCAGTTTCATTTACTTCGAATTGAGTTTTCGTTTGCAGCGAATGTAAAGTTTGTCCGAAATTGTGTTAATTATCCGCCGGGTCCTTTTGTATTGGTGACAGCGTTGGAACTGAAAACAAAGTTGGGATAATAAAATGTATTGAGATTAGGAAGGCATTCTCTTCGTTTTTTTTTTTGTTTTTGTGTATGTGTTTCTTTTGTGGCTTCAACTTTGTATTACGTCTCGAGTTTTAATTAACAGTGTGTGTAGTGTGAGCATACTGTCCATTTTTTTTGTGATTTCATTTACGTGGTGCTTTATTCTGGCATTATGTTTAACTACTTAGTATCTAGCGGGGTTGAGCATAGACATATAGTGCTTCATTCTAATTACTACAGTGTATAGAGAGCTTGTTGGGGCTTAGCTTTGGCGACCTCCGTGGCGCAGCGCGTGCGCTGTTGCATTTTAAAGTTGGAGGTCCTGGGTTCGATTCCCGGCTCGAGTCTGGTCTGGTGGGAGGCTTCGGCCGTGGCTAGTTACCACCCTACTGACCAAGACGTGTCGCCAAGCGATTTGGCGTTCCGGCACGATGTCGCGTAGAAACCAATTAGGAGTATGGGTTTACCAGGTTAGCCCGCTACCATAACTAATAACGATGTGATAGAAAACATCTTCTCTTCATCCGTATATATTCTAAGTGGTATGATTCACATTATATTTTCGATCGAAATTTCCTATGCTTCTCGTAATTTACTATCTAATGATTTGTTTTAAGTGGGTAAGTCGCTGCATTCAACACAGAAGGGTAGCGTTCGCGATTCTTCCGAATGCACTCTGAAAGATCTCAAAGCAATCTGAAAAATATCAACGAATACGATTGGTAATTCGTAAGTAAAAGAATTTGTCTACTATTATAAGGTCGCAGCTATGTGCGGTTCTCGAAATCAAGCTTGGTCGGATCTAGGAATCCAATATGTGATATACTTTGAGACATATTAGTAAAAGTCCTATGTGTATCAAATGAGTGTTGCAAGGGGAGTCTTAAAGCTCAGAAATGCGGTCGCTTACACTCCTTATAAGAAGGGTTAGAGTCACTCAGCGGACAGTGGAAAGTGACATGCGGAATATATCTACGTGAGCAGAAATACGAACTTTCAAACTTTACGAACGAGAAGATCTGACATAGCTGAAATTTAAGCGCAAGTGGTAATAATCGCTACACGTAGCACTGAGGATCGTTAAACTATGGGCATCCAAAGACCTGGAGTAGAAACTCGCACTGGAAAGAATGAGGTAGAAGGTGCGAAGTGTTGGTATACCCCCAACAGTAAAGACAGACGAAATCAAATCGCTGGACAATGTGGAAATCCATAAAAAACATCTATCACCAGCAGTGAATATTAGTTGGAATGTGTGAAACTAGTTGGATGCATAAAATTCTAATAATAGGTTTAAGGTCGCTTTTTAGTCATTCGATTTAGTATCTACTTCTTCTTTCGCGTTAAGAAAATAGTGAGTCATCGATTTCCGTCGGCCTAGCCACGCAAGATATTAAAACATATTATTATTGACTTTATTTCAATTAGATATTTAATGTACTTATATTGTCTTCTTCTTCTTTGGCCTCGGCTTTTCCCGTTACGCGGGGTCGGCTTTTTTATCATTCGGCGCCACGTCGATCTTACTTGAGTATCCTCATCATTGAGGCCGAGGCATTTCATGTCTTTTTGGACATTCGTCAACCATGTAGTTGGCGGTCTTCCCCTTCCCCTTTTCCCTGCAGCCATGGAAAGACACTTTTTCACTACGTAATCGTCAGGTCTACGCATTACATGTCCGTACCATCTGAGCCTGGTGCAGTGTGTTTGATGATTTACTAATTTCTTAACGTGAACGGAAAATAGTTTTGACTCATGCACATGTTTGTACATGTAATTTGGTTTTGATACTTTTCTGTCGCGTCGGTTGGACGTGTGTGCGGTCTAAGTTGGGTGTTGGTTGGTTCTATTAACCAAAATAGTATGGAAACCACGAACGTGGGATGTACAATGGGTACAAAATAAGTCGTAATAAGCGCGGTGGATTAAGCAATTATCGTTTAAGCCCGCGCTGTGAGCACACTGCTGGCATACACAATGCATGCTTTCAATGTAGCAGCTTCGTTTTACTTTATTTCTTTTCGAGGTACACATTATGTTAACGAATTTCTCAATGGTTGTACTAGTTTATGCTTGAGATTCATCATCATCATGGTCAACCCATTGTCAGCTCACTACAGAGCACGAGTTTCCTCTCATGATCTCGTGTATATTATTGTTTTATTAATTAATTTCAATAATGAATCTTACTAATGACTTCTTTCTTTGCAGGGAATACGGGTGGGTCCGACTAGGTGTTTTTTCCCCATTACCGGCTCACTACAGAGCACGGGTCTCCTCTCAATATGAGAAGGGTTTGGACATAGTCCACCACGCGGGCCATCTCCGGATGTGCAGACTTCACACGCCTTTGAGAACATTATGGAGAACTCTCAGGCGTGCAGGTTTCCTCACGATGTTTTCCTTCACCGTGATATATTTTTTTTAAACGCACATTACTCCGAAAAGTTAGAGGTGCGTGCCCGGATTCAAACCGCCGACCTCTGATTGGGAGGCTGACGCCCTTACCACTAGGCTATCACCGCTTCAGGTGTTTTTTATTCTAATTAAATTCCACGTAACTGCAAGTAGGGACACAATGACTAGTTTGCAAGGTAAAGACAAACAGCTTGTATGTCTCGCAATACTAGTCATCATCATCATCATGATCAACGGAACTGAACTCTCAGGCATGCAGGTTTCCTCACGATGTTTTCCTTCACCGTTGAAGCAAGTGCTATTTTACTTGCTTAAAAACGTACATAACATGAGTCAAAACCATTGCCGGCTATGATCAATCACATTCTAAAGTACAAGTCTCGAATAAACGCAAATGCGGAGAACGTTTGCGAACTAAACATTAAGCTTCATAAAATTTGTATCAAGTGCACATAACACTCGTGTTTCGATGGAAAAGTTAAAGTGGAACGTTTCTTCCACTTTAATTTGGTTTGCATGGCGAAGTCGTACTCATATGTTCGGTTAATGTTTAAAGTTAGTTCATAAAATGTGCGAATGAGGTGGTATAGGTTTTGCGGTGGGAAGATAGGTTTTTTAATATATAAAATCGCGATCAAACGAGCAGACGGGTCACGTGATGTTAAATGTTTTATGCACTACAAGTTAGCCCTCGTCGGCAATTTCACCTGATGGTAAATGATGCAGTCTAAGATGGTAGCGGGCTAACCTGTTAGGGGTATGGTAGACATACTCCTAATTGGTTTCTACGCGAAATCGTGCCGCTTAATGGCTTGGCAGTACAAAAAGAATCAATGCGTATTTTTTTTTCAGTCTACCTACATGTGAGTGTTTAAGGAAGCGAAGAGATGGATTACATTCTATTTTTTTATACACTACAAGTTAGCCCTTGACGGCAATCTCACCTGATGGTAAGTGATAATGCAGTCTAAGATGGTAGCGGGCTAACCTGTTAGGGGCATCGTGCCGGAACGCTTAATCGTTTGGCGACACGTCTTTGCCGTTAGGGTGGTAACTAGCTACGGCCGAAGCCTTAAACTAGACCAGACTCGAGCTGGGAATCAAACCTAGGACCTCCAACTTTATCCTCTAGTACCGTCCCGTCAAATAAGTATATTTAAACCTCCTAGTACCTCTATGATATAAGAAATGCAGATGGGCTGGCTCAATAAAGTTCCGTTTCTTCGTCTCAATGCACTATGTTGCAAGTTTAACCATTGGTACCGGCCATTGCTCTAATAAGATAACTCTTAAATAATTTTCAGTGGCATGTGAAATGTGGGCTTCTTCTAAGACCAGGGCGAATTTGGAACCCTCATAGCTTTAGTTTTAAGTTTACGAACATACTCGTAGTTGTTACAATCAACTCACTACTATGACGAGTCAAAAGTGCCTTTTAAAGGATTATTTGAATAAAGATTATGATAGATCGCTTGATTGATGATATCCTTGACACCTCATAATATTCGTCTCTAAAGTCGATGTTGGTAACCTAAGCCCGCCAACCATTGGGTAGCATGGTTAAAGCTCTATGTCTAGCCGTGGGACATTATCAAAGCAGATTAAGATAATATAAAAAGGTAAGAAAAGGGAAAGTTTTTATTGAAACCCCAAAAAAATGTCGCAATTTCTAAGCTTTACCTCAAAGATAAACAATTATTAGTGAAACACTGAATTTCCCCGCGAACTAAATAGCAGGCATAACGCCCAACACGGAACTAACTGTCGGTTATGGCATTGTAAGGATCAATTCATAATAGCTGCTACTCATGACACAATTTATTATACATCACACATTTTACATAAAACTTAGATTAACCTAAAACTAACAATCTTAAAAAATAAATATATATATATATAACATCATAACTAAAATATATTATTAAAAGGAGTCCCTTTAGGCAAGGTTCCGAAGATACTGGCAGCGTTCCCCCTTTGAATTGCTAGACTAATTCTTTGTCCGAGGTAGCTGGCAGCTCTTCGGTCCCCTGTGATGTCGACTAACCTTCTTGCTATTATTGACACAATTTGATATGCAGTTGTCTACCCTTGTTTCCTTGTGGTTAACACTTGGCCCTTAATTTAGGGGAGAGAGATATGAGTAACTGGCTCGCTCCTTAACTTTTCGGAGTTATGTGTGTTTTAAGCAATTAAATATAACTTACTTTAACGGTGTTTAATTACCAATGAAGGTAAATATTGCGCAGAAAGCTACAATAATGTTTATTATGATAATGAGGATGATATTTTCTTATATTACGTATCGTATATTTGATTGAGTATAAGTGATATTATTTAATTGTTTAAAAACGCACAAACTCCGAAAAGTTAGAGGTGCGTTTACTCGGATTGGAACCGCCGACGATTAAGAGGCTGACGTCCTAACCACTAGGCTATCACCGCTTACACCTTTACTTAATTCCTTTTTTTAACATGACTTATTAAAACCTATTATACGTATTAGTATATATTAAACGTGACTTCACTTGTTAAAATGACCTTCCAATGTTACAAGTACAACAAGTAAATGTTATATTATGTGTATGTATAAGTAGATATCACGGATGCAATTAATGTCGTTTAAGGCTGTGATTGGGTAAGCCAGTTTTAAGCCCATACTCCCAATCGAATTCTACGCGCCATCATATCTGTATGCTATGTCACTTATCGACACGTCTTTGTATTTAGCGTTGTAACTAGCCGCGGCCGAAGATATTTGTTCAATTAAAATTCCTAAGTTGTATTCATAACAAAAAAAATTGAATGATAAAAAATTCTAAACTGTTTGAATCTCATCATAACATCATCATCAGCTAACATTAATCTACTGCTGGACATAGGCCTCTTTGAAGTAGCGCCAACTCATCCTGTCTCCGGCTTTTCGCATCCAGTCGATGCTTGCCACTTTTCGAAGGTCATCACTCCACCTGGCCGGAGGACGGCCCACACACCGTTTGCCGAGACGTGGTCTCCACTCGAGGACCTTCCGACTCCAACGTCCGTCGGTTCTCCGACAAACGTGACCAGCCTACTGCCACTTCAGCGTGAAATCCCTTCAAGCTATGTCGGTTACCTTCGTTTTTTGCCGAATCACCTGGTTATGTGTCAAAGAGATTCCAAGCATTGCTCTTTCCATCATAACATGTAACGACAAAAATGTCTATCGATCATAAAGTCACTGTGCACTCGCCTTTACCGCGTCGAACCGTGCGCTCTGCAGTTTAGTGGCTATCACGCATAACAATGTCGTTCTGTATGTTGTCGCTTGTTGGGACCAAATCGTAATAGTTATCGATTGTGTTTCACTTCTACCATCATGGTACATATACGTTTATAGATGGTTTGTTGCTGATTTTTAGTAATCACAGGAGAATATACACTTTATGTGATAGACATAAGGAATATAATTGCTTGTGCTGCACTACGACATGTCAGATCGTGGAAGGATCGACGTAAAATGCGGCCGTCCGAGTTGCCACCCACCGATCAACAGCTTAGTGGGTATATGATAGGGCTATGAAATCAGAGACTGAAAAATTGAAATGATCGACTCATAGTTGTAAACTTATACAAAATGCCAAAAGATTTGTAATACTTTTTGTTTACAAACCCCGCACCGATAAACGGAGCGTCGTCCAAATTCAAGTTCAAATTCAAAATAGTCTTTATTCAAATAGTCCTGAAAAAGGCACTTTTGACACGTCAATATTTTACATAGTAGTTATTTCATGGCCTCATGTTTTCGTTTGACCTCATACTAGGTGGACAGTACAAACTAGCCCAAGGCCGTTGACTTTGGAACTTACTGCAAAAGACCTATATGCAGTCGTGAACGTCAGTCGGTTGAAATGATGATGATTATATTTAGTGCAGGTACAAAAAGAATCAATGCGTATTTTTTCAGCCTACCTACACGTGGGTGGTTAATACACTACAATTTTGCCCTTGACACCTATCTCACCTGATGGTAAGTGATGATACAGCCTAGGATGGTAGCGGGCTAACCTGTTAGGGGCATAGTAAACCCACACTCCTAATTGGTTTCTACGCGACATCGTGCCGGAACGCTAAATCGCTTAGCGACACGTCTTTGTGGTAACTAGCCACGGCCGAAGCCTCCCACCAGACCAGACTCGAGCCGGGAATCGAACCCAGGACCTCCAGAACTTTAAAATGCGACAGCGCACGCACTGCGCTACGCAGGTCGCTAATAACATTTGAAGCTGTTCAAAAATGCCACGTGGTTGCTTTGCTAAGTCTGGGCCCTGCTAGTCCAATCCATCGCCCGCTAGTTCCATAGCTGAACAATGTGTTACTAACTCACCTATAAAGTTCCGTTGACTTGGCTACATAAAGCCGATCCCATCGAGTTACGCTCTACGGGAAAACATCAAATATTTTCTGTAAGCGATGGTTCCCGGAATATAACATGCTCGAAGATATGAGGAAACAAAACTTAGTGCGGATTTATTATTACAAAACTTTTAAGCACTCCTTCATAACAACTATCGAGTACAGTACAAAGATTAAAGGAAAAAAATAGATAACTAACGCAGCTTCTAGAAGCACAAGAAATTGATCGCATAACAATGATGGAACCATCTAACATGCGATTCTCTTCTTGCGTTGAGCACCCACTTTATCGCGTATTACTACTACATACCTACCCCAAATTCCGAGATGACATTGCATAGTTTAGTGTTGTTGTAAAACTAGAAATGCTATTAAACTTAATATACATGGTTTAATATGATTTGATGGGTGTAAGTGATGTACGCCAATGTCTTACCGTTTTTAAGTTCGTCAATTTCCTAACTCATAAGTAATCCTATTTAATGTTTGATTCGGCGGTTCCAATCCGGACGCACCTCTAACTTTTCGGAGTTATGTGCGTTTTTTAAACAATTAAAATATCACTTGCTTCAACGGTGAAGGAAAACATCGTGAGGAAACCTGCACGCCTGAGAGTTCTCCATAATATTCTCAAAAGCGTGTGAAGTCTATATAGATGGACTATGGCTAAACCTTTCTCATATAGAGAGGAGACCCGTGCTCTGTAGTGAGCCGGTAATGACTTGATCATGATAATGATGAAAGTTTGATTTGCTTTATAAGTATCACGTTTAAGTCTATTCCAATCACAAATTAATTACTATAGACGCCAAAAAAATTACTGCGCTGTTATTTAAATATATATTTTATGTTATAGCTTATATGTCTCACTTTCCTTTCTCAGGGAGCAGCATTTAGAGCGTAGCCCATATTAAAGTAGCACATTTTAAAGTGTCCTCTGAGGAACGGTGGTACAGCTAACCAGTTGGTTAGTTGTAACCACCTTCCTGAAAATTTATTGATCGATATATTCCTTGACATATGTATCTATTATATCGAATGCGGTGTCGAGCGCTATTACCTATCTAGTACATTTAAAACCAAACAACAAGTGGCGTTGTATGCTTCCGTGCCTTGATAACAAAACGTTTATTAGCGTGTGCTCTATCTGTTCCAACTAGTCTGTGCTTACATATAAGTTTAATAAACCATTCTTCTTAAGTCCGATAATAAAAGTTTCCCACTTAGATGTAACTGGGTCGGTTTAACAATGAGCAGGTACAATATAACGGAATAATATTAAGCTTTATCTACAAGGCCTAAGAATCCGCTGCAATATACCCTGCTTTCTGTCTCTATATATTACTACTTAAAATCAAAGAAATCCTTAGTTTAATGGTTTTATTTCTAATTCTTTCATGAAAGTAATATTATTTCTTACAACTAAAGGCGGCGGGAAGTGAGGCTGCCATGGGATTATATTGACATAAATGATTGCTCAATTTTACGATTATTATTGATTATGTGAGATGGTGATAACATAAAAACCCGGCTAAGTTTGTTGTGTTCTTCTTCTTATACCTGGTGCGATATGAACCCTCTTAGCTTTAGATTTAAGTTGGCGAGTGTAGTTATCACTTCACGAATAGAAGTAATGAAAAATGTGATATATATGAATGATTCATAGATGCCTGTAATAGGTTTATATGAATAAAGTGATTTTGCGTTGATTAGATGTCAATTGGTAAAATCAGTGATTAATTTAGCTTTATTCTTAGTGACAATTACGTTGTAATTAGTGGTGACTAACTTTTGTGTTGAGTATAGCCAAACTTCAGAGTTAAACCGTCGTAAGCTCATCGAGTAGACCTGAAAAGAGGTGCCCCTGAGCGTTCTAAGATATTGGCGACGGCAATGGTACCGACTCGCTTGCTTGGTAGCTTGGTAGATAGGTTATATTAGCAATTTTTTTTTATGTCCTTATTTTGATAGACACAGATTCCATATACTCAAGTAGCATTAGTATTTGATATTTATAAATAGACAAACAATTTATTTATAACATCTGAAACTTAAAATAAACCTTAAATTGAACCTAGAACTAAAAGTCTTACAAAATATAATATAATTATTAAAATATTAATATTTTATAGATTAAGGACAATTGTAGTGTTCACATGAACACACGCACACTCCATTCAGGATTTTAACACAGTTGTGGCTATGGAATTGCTTGATAGGTAAGGTAACGTACAGTCAAAACATTGTATTGAAGAGGGAGATAAAACATTTATTGTAAAATTATCTCATAATACAGGTAATAAATTACAATTGAATTTAAATGGGGTCTTCGTAATAATATCTTTGGATTGTTACTTGTAAGGACAATAAAGTAATAAACGGTGTACCTATATCCAAATTCCTTTTCACCGAAGTCACGTATTTCATTTCGAATTCAAATTGCTCCGATATGAGCCTGAAGTCGAAAATCAAATTCCTTTCGACGAAGTATGAAATATTATAATTGAGAATTTATGCCTTTTGTTGGCTTGCCCGATTTTTTCCAATAATGTTTTGTTATTGGAAAAATTTACATACGGCAATTGAAGTGGCTGAATGTCGTTACATTGGAGCAATGATGCTGTGTAGAAGTTGTCATTTATTTCTCAATTTTGAATTCCATTTTTCATTTGAATGGGATAATGATATAATTATTATGCTTCATCATATAATTATTAAGCTTTTTTACAAAGTGAAAGTGTAGGTCTCAGTCTTAAATAACGATGCAAGCTATTATATATTTTTTTTTTTTCGGACTGTCTATTAGCTGTACAAACCCTATTGGTTGCCACAGCGTAACCGGTCTGTTTGGCGAGCTTTGGAAAGAAGCTCTGCCAGAAGAAATTTTGAGCCCAAGGGCTCGAAGAAACTAAGGGAACGACTGCCTAAGGGCGCCTCCTTTGAGGCCGGCTATTATATTGTATCCTGCCTGAACTACGCAACATAATCGATCATACACGTTCGCATCTAAACATGTATATAAATACACGGATAAAAGAACAAACGGGTCACCTGATTATTGCGCTTTCTCCTCCCCTCTGCTCATTATCTAGTGCAGCGAGAGGTGAAAGAATACCAGCCAACCGATCGAGGAGATGAAATATGTTTCTGCGTAGGTCTGAAATGATTATAGATCGATGTACAAAAAACATAGTTACATCTTTAGGAAAATGTTCTAAGAACTAAGAAATTCTTTTTTCTCTTAAATTTTGTCTAACTTCTTTTTGTCTAAAACCAGCTTTTAGATATAGGTTGAGACGTATTAGAGGATGAAAATATAAAATTATTAATATGATTTTTTTTACACCTACACATTTGAACCACCTCGCGGTGCCGCTATTAGGGGTCCGTTCACACAGACCGGCTCGGAGAGGAGAGCAGATTTTTATCACGTTGGAAACAGTGTTTTGAGTGATTGTAGTAAAGTTTATTTTTGCATTTGCACCTTTTTTGTCATTAAAAATGCCTGAACGCGCTTCGTGTGAAGTAATAAAAGGAGCCGACCGGCTCCGCTTGCGTGCTCTTTCTCGCTCGCGCAGCCGATCGGCTCTGATTGCGTGCTCTTTCTCGCTTGCGCAGCCTGTCGGCTCCGATTGCGTGCTCTTTCTCGCTCGCGCAGCCGATGGGCTCCGATTGCGTGCTCTTTCTCTATCGCGTAGCCGATCGGCTCCGATTGCGTGCCCGCTGCGGCCGCGCGGAATACTGGCACTGCCTTTGTAGTGTATCCACCCGACTCCGAGCGCATCCGACCGGCTCCGAGCACATCCAACCGCACCCGCTTTCAGATCTCTTCCAGCCGGTCGATGTGAAATAGTTGGCGGCTCCGCTCCGGCCAATTCCAAGCGTATACGACCCGGTCTGTGTGAAAAGAAAAAAGCAGGCCGATGCTCTCCGAGCCGGTCTGTGTGAACGGACCCTAGAACGGGCGATGCGAGGCGAATGACGTCATTCTGTGACAGTGCTGCTGGTGAATTCATAGAAAATATAACAACAATCTCTTCCAGACAACCCTTGGGGAAAAAAAATAATAAAAGATAGGGGCAACGGCGCAATTTTTAAATATAATATAAATTATCAATAAATATATACTTTGATGTATGAATAAATACATATCAATACACATATACTATCCATTATTATGGCATTTAGTCGCCAAAAACTTTTTAAGTCGCCTTTTAAAATTTTTTTATTTGATTTCGAACTCTCCAACTTCAAAAGGCAGATTATTCCCCAGCAGGACAGCATTCGCAGTAAATGACTTGCCATGAAATTTACAGTGTCTTCGAGGACATACTATCTTATTTTAGGGAAGCGTGTGCTGAGCATAGAGTATATTATAAAGAAAAGAAAGAACATGGAAGGATTTGAAAAAAAAACCGAGAGAGATATAAGTAATTTTATTTATTTTAAAGAAAACTTCAAGAACCCAACGGAGCAGTAAGTTGCCATAACATTTAGTTGCTGCAATAAAAACGCCTGTTTTTAGATTCCTCGAATCATAAACGGTAAGCTTTGCTTGCATTAGTCCCGATGGGTACCTGTGCAAAACAATATTCAGAGAATATTATTATTTCATTCTAAATCAATTTTAACTCTTGTTCCATGGACGATAAAGTTTAAAATGCGGTGCGCTGTTCGTTTCATGCGATGCAATTGTAAACAATGTAAGTTGGTTGTATCGCTTATTTGCATCTCGCAATGCTTGTGAACTTATCGTTTATGTCATTATACTGTATTTAGAGCGGATTATACAGTTCGTTTATATTTAACCCCCATTAGATGGGAGATTAGGACTTGTGACGTAAAGTGGGAAGCGGTAGTGTATAGGGAAATATTTAATATTTATGACAGAGTAAGTAGCATTAGTTAGAGTAATTATCGAGCTTAAAGTATATTGATCAGTCGGTCAATGGTATGGATGTGACTGCTCACAAACCCTGCGGTTTTGGAAGTTAGTCCTTGACGGCAACTCACCTGATGGTAAGTGATGATGCAGTCTAAGATGGTAGCGGGCTAACCAGTTAGGGGTTATGGTAAACTCATACTCTAAATTGGTTTTTACGCGACATCGTGCTAGAACGCTAAATCGCTTGGCGGCACGTCTTAACATAACGTAACTAGCCACGGCCGAAGTCTCTCAATAGACCAGACTCGAACCGGGCATCGAACCCGGAACTCCAACTCTATAATGCCTTTATCCGTCACTTGGGCGGGACGGCGATTACGTGGGACTCAGCGTGGTGGACTATGGCCAAACCCTTCTCGTATTGAGAGGAGACTCGTGCTCTGTAGTGAGCCGACAATGGGTTAATCATGATGGTGATGAATCATAACGGAACTATCCCAGGCTAGTACCTGCTTAATTTTTCATCAAAGTTGTAGAAGCACTTTATCAATAAGTTACTCGTACTATTGATTGGAAGTTGAAAGAATCAGAAGATACAAAAATTAAAAGACACCACGTGTATATAATATATTTTTATTATTTTTATAAAAATTACGGACTTTCAAATGTACGTAGCGTACGACGTACAAAACCATAATGGAGGCATTTTTGGCATGGCGGCAAGGTACGACAATATTGCAGCTAAGCATAGACAATTTAGCGCACTCGTTACAAATTTGAAGTTTTGACGAACCGAAAAGCACGCTTTTTGTTTTTTTTTCTCGGCACAATCTAACCTGATGGTATGTGATGATACCATAAGCTTATTGAGCGTAGCGAAAAAAATCTATGTCTATGGATGAAACAGTCTAAGATGGAAGCGGGCGGGGTATGATAAGCCCATACTCCTAATTGGTTTCTACGCGACATCGTGCCAGAATGCTAAATCGCTTGGCGACACGTCCTTGCCGATAAAGTGGTAACTAGCCACGGTCGAACTCTCCCACCAGACCAGACACCTTCTGTATTATAATATCCCACTAAAGATTTATGTACATTTAATTATAGTCATCATCATCATGATCAACCCATTACCGGCTCACTACAGAGCACGGGTCTCCTCTCAATATGAGAAGGGTTTGGCCATAGTCCACCACGCTGGCCATGTGCGGATTGGCAGACTTCACACGCCTTTGAGAACATTATGGAGAACTCTCAGGCGTGCAGGTTTCCTCACGATGTTTTCCTTTACCGTTGAAGCATGTGATATTTTAATTGTTTAAAAACGCACATAACTTCGAAAAGTTAGAGAGACGCCCTAACCACTGGGCTATCACCGCTTCCTTTAATTATAGTGAGAAGTCTTATATTTGCACCCACCAGTTATGCTTTGACACAAGATGGCAAATTAAACAAAGCAATGGAAAGTTTCGGAAGCTGTTCATATCGCGCTCGCAGTTAACTAGCGAAGCGGATGTTTCAATTGCTGAATGCAAGTGTAGAGGAATTCATGCGAAACTAACTCACAACACAGAGAATACCATCTTGTGTGCATTCACATCTGAGATTTAAACTTATAAAAGATTTAGCAATTTAATTATAACCATGTGTTTATTTCTTATTATCAAACTACTAAAGAGGTGACCAACCATTTGACCATAGACAATGGGAAAATAATAAGGAGTGGGTCTTATGCGTACTCTTTATTAATTATTTGCATATCAGAAATTGTATGCGGATGTAATAAATCATAAACTAAAAAGGTGACCACACAAGTGACCATAGACAACGGAACAATAAATAAGGAGTGGGACTTATGCGTACTCTTTATTAATCATTGGGATATCAGAAATTATATGCGGTAGTGGATAAATCAAAAACAGCTAAAGCGGTCACCATAGACAACGCAACAATAATGAAGAGTGAGACTTATGCGTAATATTTATTAATCATTTGCATATCAGAAATTATATTTGGAAGTTGATAAATCAAAAACAACTAAAGAGGTGATCACACAAGTGACCATAGACAACGGAACAATAAAAAAGGAGTGGTACTTATGCGTTCTCTTTATTAATCATTTGCATATCAGAAATTATATGTGGAAGTTGATAAATCAAAAACAACTAAAGAGGTGACCACACAAGTGACCATAGACAACGGAACAATAAATAAGGAGTGGGACTTATGCGTACTCTCTAGTAATCATTTGCATTAGCAGTTAATCATAGATAATACACTAGTATTATCTATGATTTACATAACAGAAGTTGCGGAAGTGGCTGCCACACCACTTGGTATTGCTGAGGCAATCAAAAAACTAATTACAAAATTTCAATTTGAATTCCATCTTGCAATAAATTGCAATGCAAGCCAAGCCCCATCTGCTATTCTAATTATATATCAAGGTGCAAGTTTTCCACGATAATTTCCTAACAAATGCGAAATGCAAATAAGAGAAACAACCAATTTACACTGTTTATTCGCATTGCGGATAGCAGAAAACACAGTGTAATTATGAACTATATTGCTAAAACAATAAAGTGCATTTTAAATCGCGCTGTGATAATAATTTTCCCTAGACCATTGTTTCACTCAGGTATACCATCGAGACTAATGTAAGAAGAGCTTAGCTCTTATGACTTGAGAAATCTAAAAAGTGGCAATTTAAAAACTAGTAACAAATGCGTTTCTTATTGTTTGTTTACAGCCATTAAGAGTTAACCCATCGTTTTATTTCTTATTTCAACTTCATCATATTAGTTGTGTTGTTTTGACGACCTCCGTGGCGCAGTTATAAAGTTTGAGGTCCTAGGTTCGATTCCCGGCTAGAGTGTGGTCTAATGGGAGGCTGCGGCCGTGGCTAGTTACCACCCTACCGACAAAGGCCTGTCGCCAAGCTATTTAGTGTTCCGGCACAATGTCGTGTGGACACCAATTAGGAGTATGGGTTTACTTACCCCTAACAGGTTAGCCCGCTACCATCTTAGACTGCATCATCACTTACCATCAGGTGAGATTGTCGTCAAGGGCTAACTTATAGTGGACATAAAAAAAAAGTAAGTAAGAGTCAGTCAGAAAATGGTTCTCTTTCTGGCTCCTACCTTCTTTTTGAAACAATAACTTTTTTGACAGTTTCCATAGACCTAGTTATTACCGTACAAAATTTGCGATGAGAGCATTAAGAAATCCAGTATGCAACTTCACTGGAGAAAAATCATCATCATCATCAACCCATTACCGGCTCACTGCTGAGCACGGGTCTCCTCTCAATATGAGAAGGGTCCACCACGCTGGCCAAGTGCGGATTGGCAGACTTCATACGCCTTTGAGAACATTATGGAGAACTCTCAGGCGTGCAGGTTTCCTCACGATGTTTTCCTTCACCGTTGAAGCAAGTGATATTTTAATTTTTTTAAATGCACATAACTCCGACAAGTTAGAGGTGCGTGCCCGGATTCGAACCGCCGACCTCTGATTAGGAGGCGGACGCGCTAACCACTAGGCTATCACCGCTTCATCGTCGTTATATGACTCTCTTATAAAGTCAGGCCTATTCCACGAGCTAGTTATTGTGTGTGATGTTGTGTTGTCGATTCTGCATTTCGTTCAATCGTTATCTACATCAGTAGGTGAGAGTATGTCTATTATGCTGCGGAAGCCATCGCCCGTATTACGTATCTCATGTCTTCGCGTTGTAATTCGATGGTATCAGCTTTATGTAGCCAACCGAACTTTATAGGTGAGTTTAGTAACTATATGCAGCGGCCATCGAACAAGCGGCTGTAGGGTATAATAGAATACAATTTTCTGTGGGTTTACTTCTACAGATTATTTAAAAGACAAATAGTGTTATATCACACATATTTGACAACGATTATGCGTAACAGCTTAGCTGCGGTGATAGCCTAATAAGCGGTGATAGCCTAGTGGTTAGGGCGTCAGCCTCCTAATCAGAGGTCGGCGGTTCGAATCCGGGCACGCACATCTAATTTTTCGAAATTATGTGCGTTTTTCAGCAATTAAAATAATACTTGCAGGAAACTTGCATGCCTGAGAGTTCTCCATAAATGTTCTCAAAGGCGTGTGAAGTCTGCCAATCCGCACATGGCCAGCGTGGTGGACTATGGCCAAACCCTTCTCATATTGAGAGGAGACCCGTGCTCTGTAGTGAGCCGGTAATGGGTTGATCATGATGATGATGATGACATAAATCATAAAAATAAATTAAACTTTAAAACCCCTCTTTTGTGCAATTTAACTAACGATATAAATTTCCCACAATTTTCAAAAATTGAAATTTCCGGGTTCGAATCCCCGATCTCTGATTAGGAGGCTGACGTCCTAATCACTAGGCTATCTCAGCTTCATGATTTATGTAAACATATACAAATTAATAATCTGTGTTACCACCATAGACACTAATCAAAAACTAACAGCTGTTTCCACCATAGACACTAATAACAAAATCGGAGTTATATGGCATGCTTAAAACAATTAATGTCTGTAGTTCGTCGGTTCGGTTTTACATTTTCCCGCAGTTTTCGCAGCCCCAATGTGTAGTAAACTGACAGCTGATACTGAGATGGCGACGTTTTATGACGGCAATCTTTGCCGCGCTAATCGGGATGACATTCGGGACAAAGTATACACAATAATAAACCTTATTTTCAGGTCAGCTAAGGGAATATATTCCTGTAGAGAATTCTTTATTGGGATGATTGTGGTATGCGATTAGTGAAAATGTGTAGACGAGCAATATTTGTGACATCAAATCATTGTGTAGTTACGTATTTTCATTGTTAATTATCATTTTTGATTAAAATAATGGATACGTATCATTTTCAGCCAATTAATGTCTCAATGAGCGGAATAAAGCTTAGAACAACCAAGCTGTCCTCATGAGGTTTTATCTATTTATCACCTGCATTAGGAAGGCCTGTTTAAGGCCGTAGTTAATCGTAACGTCAAATATCTTATATATAAAGTTCTCGTGTCATAATGTTCGTTCCCATAGTCCTCCGAAATGGCTCGACCAATTCTTATGATTTTTTTAATGCATATTCAGTAAGTTTGAGAATCAGCTACTATCTATCTTTCAAACCTCTAAGTGATAAGGTGTATTCACCCCATATAAAATATTTTATTTTTTGGATAAACTGTTTATTTTATTTTTCTATCACGTGTCATTGAAAACTACATACAACCCTAAATTTTCTTCCTTCTATCGCCATCCCCTATTTTCTAATAGTAATTTTAGTAATTTAACTGACTGAATTGTGAATGATTTCACCGAGCTTATTGTAAAGCAAAAAATTTTGAACATAAACAATATTTATGTTATTTTTATATTCCCTCATCGTTCACAGCGCTCCATGCCTCTTTCACTAATACTCACTAGAAATAATTTATATAGCGAAAAAAAGTTTGCCGAGTCAGCTAGTTACAATATAAAAATGATTGCCATTATGTTAGGTTATAATGCAGTTTAACTTTTTGCTACCAGGATCGGTGGAAACTCTAAATCTGGTCGCCCATTATAGGTACACAGATCGGTTCACGCATTGCATCTCAATAAAAGATGCATCGGGTCACGTCGCAGTACATCAGGGGGCTTATCCTTATTTATCACTTTGTTTTGCAGCGGATTTGCGGATTTCGGGTACGTATTTGTGTGATTTTGGACGACTGTAAAATGAAATATACCTTTTGTTATTAAATTACTTCAATAAAGGAGGGGGTTGTATGATCGGCTATAAGTGCATTTTTATCTGCATTTTATTCTGTTTTTTACAGTCTACAAATGAGCCCTTTGCGGTCAATCTCACATGATGGTAAGTGATGATGCAGTCTAAGATGGTAGCGAGCTAACCTGTTAGGGCTATACTCATACTCCTAATTGGTTTCTATGCAACATCGTGCCGAAACGCTATTATGTGATTACATAGTTAATAAGTCACATAATTAATTAATTTGTCGGTCACAGAATTGGTCCTTTTTGCAATTAACCTGTTTTGGTAACTATTTTTGACTTGTTAAATATCATTTTTGCAGATTACGTCAATCAATCATAAACTTACAAACAAAAATAATCCTTAATAGGATTTTTTGATGCGTAAATTTCATAATAGTGAGTTGATGGTGATAACTACGTTAGTAAACTTAAAGCTAAAGAAATGAGGGTTACAAACGCGCCCTCAAAAAGGAGCCCACAAAAAACTTAGCTCTAAAGTAACTACCACTGGTCATATGTTTATATGAGCGATAGCAAAATATTTCCAATTCATGTCTTCATCTGGTTTCACAAGATAATCTTTTTAATGGCTTAATCAATTTGGATGGGACTTACGCACATAGATCGATGACTTTGCAAAGAATGAATAACCAAGGCTTCTCAATATCACAAGAAATGGAAATATATAAATTCTGAGCAAAAATCTTTAAAAAATAGCCATATTATTCTATTTTAAATGACGCACTTAAATCTCAGTAAAGATCTACTGTGAATTGCGACTCGGTAATACAGAAAACTTAACTGAAATGAGCATTATAATTAAAACATTAACCGTGATGTTTCTAACAAAAAGTTTTCCTTCCTATTGTTAATATTATAAAGAGTAAGTTTTCATTAAGAAATAAAACAGTTTCCTTCTTGTTGGGGCTCAGGGAACATTTGCAGAGAGTAATCGCTTGGTGATACACAGCACAGTACGAGCGAGTTGTCCTAGTAGGATATATATTCTAGTCAATTTCTAATCAATTTCTAACCTTATATTTACGCTCTAAAGTAACCCATTTTCAAAATTTCAGTCTTGTAGACTTCATAATAAAAAAATAAGCAAAAACTATCATCCCTTTTTTTACTACTCTTAACGGGTAATATTGAAAGAAAATTTGATGCACGTGTTTTTTATTTATTATTATTAATCTTAATGCAAATTTTTGTGTCTCTAACTCTAAAAACAAAGGATTTTCATACAAACTTCCAACCCCTATTTAACCCCCTTAGGGGTGGAATTTCCAAATATACTTTCTTAGCTGACATTTCTTAACTACCAACTACCTACTTGCTAAATTATAGCTTTATACGTGCAATAGTTTTTGAGATCTCGTGTTTAATCAGTATGTATGTAAGTCAGTATGTAAGTATATAAGTGACCTTTCGCTTTTATATATATAGATAACCTTCACTTTGTGGACTAATATATTGTTTTTTTTGTTTTTGATTTGGCAAAATAATCTCAGACCTCACTAATGATTTGCGGAAACACGAGCTCGATAATAGTACTGCAAGTAATCTGAAAAATAATATTAATTTAATTTTCACTTACTCCTTAAACACCCCACTAGTATCTAAATTGTGAGTGAGAGATTTATCATCATATGAGTAGACGATTCAAATGGCGTCGCTTAGATACAAATAACTATTTTTTTTATCCACTACAAGTTAGCCCTTGACGGCAATCTCACCTGATGGTAAGTGATGATGCAGTCTAAGATGGTAGCGGGCTAACCTGTTAGGGGTATGGTAAAGCCATACTCCTAATTGGTTTCTACACGACATCGTGCCGGAACGCTAAATCGCTTGGCGACACGCCTTTGTCAGTAGGGTGGTAACTAGCCACGGCCGCAGCCTCCCACCAGACCAGACTCGAGCCGGGAATCGAAACCAGGACCTCCAACTTTATAATGCAACAGCGCGCCACGGAGGTCGTCAAAACTAGCAGGCTAGCAGCTCCCACTGTGTAACTGAGGCTTTAGAACCTTAACGTTTACGTAAAGTAGAACTTCAATATGCAACTGTTAACAAGTTTGTTTGTTTTAATACTTGTCTCTTAGTGGGCCCTCTAAGAAATTAAAATGTATGAAGCGGCGTTCAAAGTAAATGGGATGCTAATTTCCCTTGTTACGAACAAACCGACGTCGCGAAACGGCAATGTTTATTATTTCCGAGGACCTGTGGCGCATCAGAGTAATTATTACTGACTTATTTCCAGTTAGTTGGACTATCGAGTCTTTTAGTGTTTTGCGTTTTTTACAAGGTACCAATGGTGTTGGACCGAAACCTCTATATATTAAATGGACACGTTTAAAAATGTTACTATCCTTTCCAAAAATAATATAATGACAAGGATGAAATGGCACTGCATACAGACATATTTTGACGATCTCCGTGGCACAGAGCGTGCACTGTCACATGTCGCAATTTGGAGATGCTGGATTCGATTCCAGATCGAGTGTGATCTTCTGTGGGATCTCTTAATTTGTTTCTACTCTAAATGGAACTCTTAATTAGTTTCTACGCGACATCGTGTCGGAACCCTACCGTAGTAACTAGCCACGGCCGAAGCCACCAGACCTGACTCGAGCTGCGAATCGAACACAGGACCTCCTACTTTATAATATGACCCCGCGCGCCCTGTGCCATGGGAGTTAAGACTTAAACTAACTGCTCTCCAAGTTACGGGCTATCCTAATTGGGGTTTCAGGGTAATTCAAGCAAAAGATTATTATTATCATATAAATCTACGCATATGTCATGCAAAAACTCTAAGCTAAAAACCGATTTGTTTTTTTTTTCATTTTGTCTTAATAGTCTGTTCGGCTTAGAAAAAACCCAACCAACATGAAGTACCAAAATTGTAATTTGACAGGAATAATCACTACAGATCGATAGCAATTTGGTTAGTGAATAAACTTACCATTAATATAGTACGTACATAAAGTAACGTAATATAAGCGTAGGATATAATATATCTCAGCCCATTAATCGCGTAGCTGAGCTACGGCGTAGGCTGCGCTGTAGGCGTTCTACGGCGCGCCTCGTAATCGGTTTATCAAGCCCATCTATCTAATGTTATCGTATAAAATGTATATTTATAAAGTATATATAGATCTTTCATGAGAATAATCCTTTGTATAATTCGAAGCCTCTTACCTTTTAGCTGTTATTTATATACTCTAGCAAGAGATCAAAGGTATACTGTTTGGTCTTGTGGTTAGTATTTTCAACCCCTGTGAAAGTGAAAAAATGGCGTTATGACAACATGTTATAAAATCGCGTTTAGTATAATAATCAAACACAAAACTTGCACTCCGATTATTGAAAAAAGCCTAGTAAAACAAATTACTCTTTTTCCTAACGTGACGATTGTTACCAGTTAACCCAAAGCCGTGTTTAATATAAATATAGCTTAAATTGGACAAATTACTCGGGTCGCCGTAATAAGATATAAAGAAGTCACCTTGTGAGCTAAAATATACAGAAAAGTTAATGACTCAACGCGGTCTTACGTCTGTCTATGGTTATTACACGTGGCAGACCATGTAATTATTTGTGTTTCATTGGCACAAGACATGAGCGTTAGCTAAAATATAATGAATGTGTGTAACAACTTGGCAAGGAATTGCAAGTAGGCAGTTATAGGTGTATAACAATAAAATGTGTATGAATGGCTGAGGCTAATAGCAAAAAAAAATATTGTTAACCAATCTCCAATTTTCCAGCAAATCAAAGAGGTAAACTGAGTCTTGTAATATGCCAACTTTTTTTTAAATCAATTTTTTTGTTATGTTTTATGCCAGCAAATTCTTTTTTTTTATGAACTTTATTGCATAATTAAACAATGTACAAATGCCGAACTTAATGCTAAGCATTCTATACCAGTCAAACTTTGATTACATAGAAATAAACATGGTCAGTTTTCTAGTTTAGCTACGAACAATGAGATGACTTTTTAACAATTAATCGATATTTTGATCAGTTATCATCACCATCATCATGATCAACCTATTGCCGGATCAATACAGAGCACGGGTCTCCTCCCAATATGAGAAGGGTTTGACCATACTGGCCACCATGCTGGCCATGTACGGATTGGCAAACTCTCAGGCATGCTGGTTTTCATACGATGTTTTCCGTCACCGTTGAAGCAAGTGACATTTTAATTGCTTAAAAACGCACATAACTCCGAGGTGCGCGGGATCGAACCCCCGTCCACTGATTAGAAGGCCGACGTCCTAACCACTAGGATATCACACCTCAAATGACCGATCACTCGCATAGTTATAATTCAACTATCAGCCTTTAAAAGAGCACAGATATTGAAAGATGAATGAATGAATACACTTTTATTGGACACCACAAGATAGGAAAAAAAAACAGAAAATAACGAAGGAATAGTAGGTATACAATTTGGCAGCCTTAAATAAAACTCGATCTCTCATAGCTTAGAGCAGTTAATTTATAGTTTAGTACGTTATCCACAGGCACGCGTCCTCTGGCAATCGGAGTGGCAAACTTAATCCCGCGGTAATTTGTGCCAGCGTCTTGGCGGAATTGAATCGGAAGGCCTACGTCGCTCCGTTGGCGTGTGTAAACTGTGTGCCAACACGTTAAATGACTTACTGCTGGTAATGGCGCAATCTTAGACGTAATTGACTGTCACGCTTTATAATCCCGATTATGACGATGCAAAAGATATGGCTGTCCTCTGAACTTCCCCATTTTTATATATTTCGCGAGCAGACGGGTCACCTGATGTTAAGTGGTTACAGTCGACCATTGCGTTGCAAACTTATTCCACCCAGTTTTTTCTTCTCAGAACGCTTAGTAGCTTGGTGGTATAGCAGTAGGGTGGTAACTAGCCGAAGCCTCCCACAAGACCAGACTCGAGCCGGGAATCGAACCCAGGGCCACCAACTTTATAATACGACAGAGCGCGCGCTGCGTCACGGAGGTTGTCAAACTATATCACCCAAAAGTGGTCCTCAAGTACGTAATTTGGTCCATGCGTGATTGTGTGTGGCATCCGCAAACACAGTAGGTAAATAATTAAAAGAGATATATCATATTCTGTAAGTCTGAGAATCGGCTTCTATCTATTTTTCAAACCCCTAAGTGATAAGAGGTAAAAAAAATATTTTTTTTTTTGATACATTTTTATATTATGTGGCATTGAAAAATATATGCAACCCTTAATTTTCATCCTTCTATTGCCAATCCTTTTTTTTAATAGTCATTTTAGTAATTTAATCATTTATCATCCCGCTCGATAACTGCATCTATATCGTCATTATTGCGAATGTTTTTCTCTCTAATTCGACTAAAATTTGCCTGAGCTTATTGTAAAGCTAAAATGTTTGAACGTAAACAATATTTATGTTATTTTTATATTCCCTTATCTTTGACAGCGCTCCATGCCTCTTTCACTCATATAACACATCCTTACACACACTAAGTTTTTTTTCTACAATAGAAATTCCCTAGAAATAATTTATATGGCAAAACAACGTTTGCCGGGTCAGCTAGTGTATTTATATATACAGAGAGCAGGAATAAGCGAAATTAAATAAACAGCCGGGGAAGAGTTCAAGTTATTTCTGTATCGCATGTACAATTGAGGAGACTGCATTTTATTTACTTCTCCGCCGACACTCATTTTAGATAACGCCACTCACACGTCTGCCGGGTTTACGTGCTCCTTGTTGGGCTTTGAAATATGCGTCCATTTCTCTTAGCACTTACAATAGCAACCTCACTATTATCGAATTTAATTGATATTTGACTATTGTCAACTGTCAGAATAGCTTAACGTCATCACGTGCACAAATATGAAATGAAGAAATATATAAATGCTGAAAAATTTGTCAGTAAGCCTTTTTAACTATTCTGAGTGGTGCCAAATATGTTACACACAAATTTCTAATCATATCACACTAATATTCTAAAAGTAAGTGTGTATGTGTCTATGTTTGTTACAAGTCCACGCCAGGATTATAAGCCAATGTGGCTTAATATGTGGGTTTTATATCCCGAGAAAATAAATGGTACCCGCGGGATTTCTGAATAGTTGAATTACACTTCAAATAGCTATACAATTATAGCTAAACTATCTCAGAATTAGTATAATTTAAATCTTAGTAATATAGTGTATAAAAAAAATTAAAACCGTAATGTTAGGACAAACTCGCAGGCGTTTAATTTATACGTTGAGATAGAAATTTGTTTAAACTTGTCAATTTAATTTGGTTTGAGAAATTTGGTGTTCATCTGTATTGGCAATAACAGCTCTGTCAAATTAATTTCGAAATTCCATAACAAAATGAATAAAGAAAAAAGTGTTTATTTCTTATTGGAAAAAAAATCCTAAATGCGAGGTGGTTCAAAGGATTCCGTTCTAAGTTACGATATGAAACACAACATATTGGCTCGGCAGGGAAGCCGCTTGACTCTAGCAGGGTGTCTCGCTTGGTAAACGTCATAAACCAACTGCCCACCTAGTCGGGGTAGATGCCGGGTCGGGTTAAGACGGCGTAATAAATAGAAAGATGTTTACATGTGAGAAGCTATTTTAGTGGCCTCGTTTTATAGCAAAGCAGATTTTATTTAAGTATCTTAGGTGCTAAGAACCTATTTAAAAATGGTGTGCGCGAAGATTTCTTATGCTGCAACTCAAGTCGAGAAAAATGTCTCGCGTAATCTGACGATTAACTGATTAAAGCAAAAGGCGAAAGATTTAAGCACGGAACAGAGACGCCGTGCGTGTTGAGTAATATAAATATAAGTTTTTTGATCTCCTTGGCGCAGTCTTGATCCGGAATTGATTCCCACCTTATAAATTGGTTTTTGATTAACTGCCTTGTTTTTGTAATCATTATTTAAATCTTTATTAAAATTTTCTTTTATTTTATTAATTGGTTTCAAACTTTTAAGTCGATAAAGTCAAAATGAATAAAATATGCTCAATAAGAATAATCATTTTGGTTATAAATTGTTAATTTATTAAAGTATCATTGTGAAGCTGTTATGGCATCGTTTTAATACAAATAATTATTTGCTTAATTTAACTATGTTAAGTGGTCAAATCAGTGATATACATATTTAGCTTCAATGCTAGTATCAAAGTGCTTTATGTTCTCCTATGTTAATTTACTTAATAGGGACTAACATAATTTTGTTAGGAAATTTTTTTTTTGTAGGAACGTACTCGTACATACAAGAAGGCTAGGCGAACCAAGTAATAGTCGGCGGTTTGCGGCATAGACATAGAACATTTAACTCGAACACTCTAAACATTTACTCGTATCCAAATTCAGCGGTTAGAACAGGGACGAATCAAGGCATATGGGTATCAAAAATATGCTTTCTTCAGTTTAACTTTGGTATAAACTTATTTTCAAACTCTCCCTCTCTCTCTCTCTAGCTATAACTTATTTTATATTGTCAACCTCTCTAAATTGAGGTTCTGAACTTAAAAGTAAGTTCAGAATTTATTTTGTTTTTTTTTCAATTCAGCACAAGCTCCTTTTCGGCAATCTCAACTGGTGGTAAGTGATACTGCAGTCTAAGTTGGTAGCGGGCTGTTAGGGTCATGTATCCTGAAGGCTAAATTGCTAGGCGTCCCATCTTTGTAGGGTGGTAATACGGTACACGGCGACACGGCCGTAGCCTCTCACCAGACCAGACTCGAGCCGGGAATTGAACCCAGGACCTTCAGCTTTATAATGTGACAACGCATACGCTGCGCCAACGATGTCGTCAAAAGGCAGCTTTGTTTCTTGTTTCCTCCGTGTTTTTAACGCACTTTTATATTCAGGGACCAATAAAATTAGAAGTCAATTAGAATGTTATTCGCGAACAAACGATTAGATGCTGCTTCTTAGCGACTCTTTAGGAACTTTCTGTAGTGTGCTCCTTAACGCAGAAAATTATGACGTTGCACATCGATAGTCTTAAGTTCCCGATCTGTGCCTAAAAAAAAATTAAGAAGATTAAAAACGAGTTGATTTTAAGGATGTTCAATACAAAAGTTCGCTTTAAATGTTTTATTCTTATTGAGTGGCGTATTGAGTTACAAGTTTACGGATTATATACACGTTGAGCGCAGGACAGCGACTGTGAAATCCTAGATACGTGCCTGCGAATTCCATTCTATTTCACTTTGATTTCAAGTTAAGAGGCGTTCCGCCGCAAGTCTTTACTTAGCCTAATGACACGATTCGTTACTTTACGGCACATTTTGCCAAGTTCTCGCGAAATAAACACTGACGCTATTTTTTGCTATTTGTGTTGTTTGATAGTGAGCACGCGACTTAATTCTGAATTAATCTGTTATCTGTTAATAAAATACGATATAGTAATGTATATCTTATCATATACTTAAACAGTAACCAAAGAATTATACTTTTGTATAATTCCTTGATTAGTATTACCTTTTGGTAAGTATGTAATTAGATTAAATAAATTATCACGCCGTTAAACATATAGGAAATGTTGATCTGATACACTTGAACGAAATAATATATATATGGTACGAAAATCACCATGCAAATAACGTAGGTTTTCATTTAGAAAATTATAAAAATTCACCCACTAAGGGGTCGAATTTGTGGGGAGAAAATTTAGAAAAAAGTGAACGTCGAACATTTTTCTAGAACTGCTTGGCTAGAACTTAATTTTCCAATATTTTCTGCTGCAATATCAATTTGATTAGTAAATTTCGATTTGTGATATCGAGGTCGATAGTAATCCGACCTCGTTGCCTTTGACTACCTTTCCATCGTATTGGAAAAATACAGTGTTGCTTATAATATCTATTATTGTCAAGGAAAATTTTAGTTCAAGCTTCAGAAAATTTTTGGCTGCGGCACTAACTACTGGTTTTATATCTAAGCAACAAATGGACAAAGCTAAAAGCTTCTAATAAACTAATTTGCCTTTCTTACAGCGCTAAATAACAATTCTGAGAAAAACGTCAGAAAAAGAACAACAATTACTTTTACCTGTTGAATGGAAGTCAGTTTGATTAGCGCCCTTTTGTCACTATAGCACCAATTCGTACGAAACTTTTTAGATCAAATTCAAATTCAAAATAATCTTTATTCAAATAGTCCCTAAAAAGGCACTTTTGACGCGTCAATAATTTACATAGTAGTTATTTCATGGTGATAACTATATTCGTAAACTTAAAACTAAGGCTGTGAGGGTTCCAAACGCGCCCCGGTCTAAGAAGAAGCCCACAACAAACTTAGCCGGGATCTTCTGTCCTTACACGCATAGTTTTTTATCTACACAATAGCACACTTTTGTTATATTGACATGAAGCGGTGATAGCCTAGTGGTAAGGGCGTCATCCTCCTAATCAGAGGTCGGCTGTTCGAATCCGGGCACGCACCTCTAACTTTTCGGAGCTATGTGCATTTAAAAAAAATAAAGTATCACTTGCTGCAACGGTGAAGGAAAACATCGTGAGGAAACCTGCACACCTGAGAGTTTTTCATAATGTTCTCAAAAGCGTGTGAAGTCTGCCAATCCGCACATGGCCAGCGTGGTGGACTATGGCCAAACCCTTCTCATATTGAGAGAAAACCCGTGCTCCGTAGTGAGCCGGTAATGGGTTGTTTATGATGATGATGATGATGATGATGATATGAAACGATGATATTAAGCTAAATCAAATATAACAAATCAAAATAGCTTCATTCATATAAACCTATTACAAGCATTTATGAAGATATATAACACATTTTCCATTATTTTTATTCGAGAAGCGACTACAGCCGCCAACTTACAACTATATAATAGCTAAGAGGGTTCCAATCGCGCCCAGGTCTAAGAAGAAGCCCACAACAAACTTAGCCGGCTAAATTAGTCTCATTTGCATATCGTCTGTGAAACTGCAGTGATTTAATATTTTCGTTTATATTTATTATATACATCTGACTACCTCCGTGGCGCAGCGCGCGTGCTGTTGTATTATAAAATTGGAGGTCCTGGTTTCGATTCCTGGCTCGAATCTGGTCTGGTGGGAGGCTTCGGCCGTGGGTAGTTACCACCCTACCGACAAAGAGATCGCCAAGCGATTTAACGTTCCGGCACGATGTCGCGTAGAAACCAATTAGGAGTGTGGGTTTACCATGCCCCTAACAGGTTAGCCCGTTACCATTTAGACTGCATAATCACTTACCATCAGGTGAGATTGCCGCCAAGGGCTAACTTGTAGTGGATAAAAAAATAAATACATAGCAGTATTATTCAAATATTTTTGAAGCTCTTGTTTCAGGAACATTATATCTATACATATCTGAACGACGTCAGTACATGCTTACGTTATATATCATACAAAATAGCTTTTTTATTATAATACGGCTGTAATCGATGTTAGTAATCCCAAAGAAGTTATTTGGGTTAATGTGTATATTATACTTCTACTATAAGTATGTAATTCCTAAGGTATTTTGCTCATGCAAAATTATAAAATAAAATTTGCAGTGTTAAAAAAACTCAATTATGACATCAAAGATGTATTAGTTATTGACAAGCTGACTGCAAATAGGTCATTCTGTTTTACATCTCTCACAAGATTGTTGTTAAATTATGAAATTATTCTGTCAAACAGCAACTACTGAGTTCCTTGTCGGGTTTTTCTCGGTAGAATCTCCCTTTCGGACCATTGTTATAGTCGCATTAGACGGACTTGATATTTCAAAAGTATTCATAAAGTAAACATACTTTAAAATTAATGATTTTGATTAGCATTATCTAGATAACAGCTGGTTCGTAGTGTTTTATGTATTTTATATGCTAATCATATCTAACTAAAAACACATATAAATTAATGACACAAGTCTTAATAATAATATACTATTTTGCTGGAAATATAATATTTTCGTGTAGCGAGATAAAAGCGAGTTATTTTAGGTATGTCTTTATCCTACCTATGAATATTATTTTGTTACAAATATAATATTATTATGAAGGGATAGGAGGATATTTCTGTAAATATAATATCATTTACAAGATTTGTCTGTATTTTCTTACAATGACTGATACGTTTGTTAAACAGTCCTAAATCCAATTCCAAGGATATGGTAAAAGAACATCAACGGTTACTTTTCATCGTTTTCCTTTGTCAGCCTACGCATTTTTGCTCTATCTGTCTATGTCTACATTCAATATTCATTTTTAAGCAAAGGAATATTTAATATTATTTATATACATATATATATAATATTAGTAATAATAGACAGTAATCTTTTTACATTTATCTACATCGATATTTCCGAGCCTTTTTAACGGATTGATGCGATTTTTTAACTCGTGGAACTAACATCAAAGTACGTTTCGGTATTAGTATTAACTTGCATTGTCAGGGCATTTTGGAAGCTCTTCTTGGAGTGCTGTGTGAGATTATTTATCATCATCATCATGACTCACTACAGAGCACGGGTCTCCTCTCAATATGAGAAGGGTTTGGCCATAGTACACCACGCTGGCCATGTGCGGATTGGCAGACTTCACACGCCTTTGAGAACATTATGGAGAACTCTCAGACGTGCAGGTTTCCTCACGATGTTTTCCTTCACCGTTGAAGCAAGTGATATTATAATTGTTTAAAAACGCCATAACTCCGAAAAGTTAGAGGTGCGTGCCCGGATTCGAACCGCCGATCTCTGATTAGGAGGCTGACGCCCTAACCACTAGGCTATCACCGTTTCAGATTATTTATAGAATTAAGTAATATATTGCACCGTGCAGTTTGCCTGTACTCAGTCTATAGCAAAGCAGTAGGCTTAATGTTTACCTTGTATCTGTTTGTTTTACTCTTACGTCTCTGTTGGATAATTATAATTAAGATCGGCCCAGATTAAGTAAGTTATAAATTGCACCGCGCAGATTTGCCTGTTTTACGCGTTCTGAAGCACAGCAAGCCAGCAAAGTCGTAGTTGAGCCGATCTTTTGGCATGGAGATTGTTTGGTGGTTTAAATAAAAGTATGTCGAACCCTTCAGGTCATGTGCGATATGACAGGGTCCGACAATCACGTTTTTGTATGAATGTATTTTCATTTTCACCATTATTTTATGATTATTATTTGTTTCGGCGAATGTGAATCATCGTGATCAACCCATTACTGGCTCACTACAGAGCAAGGGTCTCCTCCCAATATGAGAAGGGTTTTTGCCATAGTCCACCACGCTGGCCATGTGCGGATTGGCAGACTTCACACGTCTTTGAGAACATTATGGAGAGCTCTCAGGCGTGCAGGTTTCCTCACGATGTTTTCCTTCACTGTTGAAGCAAGTGATATTTTAATTGTTTAAAAACGCACATAACTCCGAAAAGTTAGAGGTGCGTGCCCGGATTTGAACCGCCGAAGAGGCTGACGCCCTAACCGCTAGGCTATCACCGCTTCAATGTGAATATGAATTAACAATCTGTAAAATTTCCAACATTTTACGGTACTTGAAATACAGTTCGCTAATAGACTGTAATGGATGGACGATCACGGAGAGAGTTTTAGTAATAGGGTCGCGTTGGCAGCCTTCGTATACGATATAATAGCTAAACAGATATTGACGGAATAACGCATTTATATAAACTTTAAATCGCGCGTACGAAGGTTTTATATATATATATATATACATATAAAACCTTTGGGTGTTTTGTTAGCCTGCCAGACAAAAGGCTCGCTTTGCCAGCCCAGCTCTAACACACCAACGTACCCATTCAATTAAATGTTTGTATTAAAAATCTAAGAAAAAAATGTATACAGAAGAAAGTAGGGCGTGTATTAAAAAAAATAATATTATGAGAAATATGAAATATGTAGTTCTTAAGCTCCATTCAGAGCCGGGGCCCGCGAGGCTGACCTCGTTGTGAGATTCCATTTAGATTCGCGATACGCTACGACAAAACTTTATACAAATGTATAACTATAAACTTAAGAGTACCTAAAGTGTACTGTTTGTTATTAAAATGTATGTTTGGTCCTGCCCGATAATGCGACAGCTTATATTTACTATTTGCATGCACCTGTTATTTATATAAATATCTTATATATGTATATATATATATATATATATATATATTATACACTACAATTTAGCCCTTGAAAGCAATATCACCTGGTGTTAAGTGATGATGCTATCTAAAATGGCGGCTAACCTGTTAGGAGTATGGTAATCCCACGCTCTTAATTGGTTTCTCCGTGCGCGAACGCTAAAATCACTTGGCGATACGTCTTTGTCGGTAGGGTGGTAACTAGACACGGCCAAAGCCTCCCACCAGACCAGACTCGAGCCGGGAATCGAACCCAGGACCTCCAACTTTATAATGCGACAGCGCACGCACTGCGCCACGGAGGTCGTCAAATTTCATTACAAGTTAGCTCTTGACAGCAATATATTATGGTTTTAAGTGATGATGCTGTCTAAAATGGCGGCTAACCTATTAGGGGTATGGTAAACGCATACTCCTTATTGGTTTCTGCAGCGGCATCGTGCTGGAACGCTAAATCACTTGGCGATACGTCTGTATCGGTGGGGTGGTAACTAGTCTGTAATATGCCTACAAGAGCAGGCTCGAGCTGGGAATCGAACCCAGGACCTCCAACTTTAGTGGGTATTCTGGTCGCCAAGCTGGCTGCCGGGAAGTTCCGTGTACCCTTCCGGAGGGGATGGGTACACGCATTTCCAAGCGTTAAAAAAACAAAGCTTACAAGTTTGAATTTTATCTTTTAAATTTAAATTGATGATGATGATGATGATGATGATCAACCCATTGTGGGCTCACTACAGAGCACGGTCTTCTCTCAATATGAGAAGGGTTTGGCCATAGTCCACCACGCTGGTCATGTGCGGATTGGTAGACTTCACACGCCTTTGAGAACATTATGGAGAACTCTTAGGCATGCAGGTTTCCTCACGATGTTTTCCTTTACCGTTGAAGCAAGTGATTTTAATCGCTTAAAACGCACAAAACTCCGAAAAGTTAGAGCCCGCGCCCGGGTTCGAACCCCCGACCTTTTATTAGGAGGAGGACGTCCTAACCACCAGGCTATCACAGTTTTATATATATAATAATAATTTAAATTATTGTTATAGAAATTTAACAGAAACAACTATATACTATTGCGTATGCAGAAATATGTCAACGTATCGGTTGACACAATTCGAAAACTTTATGAAATCCATTAAAACAGGTTAAAACTCTTTACAGTAAAATATAAATTCACTTAAGTAGAACGTACACAGGAAATTGTTTGTGTAAGTATCGTATAAAGAAAATGGCGTCCCAACAATGGGCTCAATATAGAAGCTTAGCGGGAAACGGTAGTCCCAAATGACATTTCTACTCCACTAAGCCGCGATATTAGTTCAGTATATAGCGAATAAGAGCCGCTGATCCTCTCAATAGAGACATAAACCCCTTTTAAGTTTTTTAGCTTTTAATAAGTATTGAACATATGCTTACAAAGTAATAAATGACTGAATACATTTTTATTATACTAGCGGTGTTATAATAAGGGGGTTCCATTCCCGAAGTCTGGTTACCACCCTACGTCATCATCATCATGATCAACCCATTACTGGCTCACTACAGAGCACGGGTCTTCTCTTAATATGAGAAGGGTTTGGCCCACCACGTTGGCCATCTGCGGATTGGCAGACTTCACACGCCTTTGAGAACAACCCCTACCCTACGTATAACCTCATTTCTTATATCATGTATCATCGTATTATATTTACGTATCATCAGATCTTTTCTTCGCTTGCTGAGTGATTCTGAGCTTTCTCAAATCTGCAAATCGATGTGCCCAGAGATCGTTTCCGAATTTTCAAATAGTTTCAAGATAACCTAATAATTGCTAGTAGGTTTATAATTCGATTACCGAAGTGTTTGCTAAGTTAATCCAATCCTCTTGGGTCTAAGCAAGGGGTATGCATTAACACAATTATTATAATATTACCAAAGTTTTGATTACTCAAATACTAACAAAATTACACTGTAATCTAAAATACGGTGTTAGTTTAATTTAATAGCGTTAAATAAGCAAATTCTTTACTTTAGTTCATTCAAAATAAAGTGACGGAAAATTAAATAAACATAAAACGGAGTGGTTAATGCGGCCTTATATATAATAAAAATATTTTACTGTATGTTGTTGGTGTACAATTAAGAGTAACATCCAATAATAACTGACATAAAATTACAAATACTAATAGATACACACTTTACATAAATAAAAATAAATATAAACCTGATGATCATATTTGGCAGTCGTAAAGAGGAGAAGATGAATCTGGGTAGCATAATCAAGTAGGGAAAGAAAAAGTGAATAGCCTAAAGATATATTAAGCCTATTTTGGTTTTAGCTAAAAAGGTAGAAGGTTTAGGTAAAAAGTTTTTCTATATTATAAAGCGACCGACTACAGTGGAGATCTTACGACTGATTTCAGGAATCGTGAGTATCCATGGTAACGATTCCATAATGAGGCCTAGATTCTTGAGGATCCATACAAATATAAGAGGAGGAAGAGATGAATTTAGATATCAGTTGGCGGGAACCAACCAACTCTGCCTGCGACTTATTTGAATTTATAGACTGTATTTAGGTTGGAGCTAAGATTAGCTATTGCACTGTCAAGCTTACCTATAGATCTTGTATTCATTTTTGAAACTCGTGCAACTATTTATAAATAACATAATAATCGTTAATTTTATATCAAAGTAGTACAATTTTACTTAAATTACCCTGGCCCCCAAACTAGGATAGCCCTAACTTAGGGGTCAGTCTCTTCCAACTGTGCAGTAAAAATAGTTCGACTACAGTATTATTTCTTAAAGTTTAACTTAAGGTGAGTGGGTAGATGTATGGGTGTGTAGGTTTGTGGGTAATACCGACTTACTTCTCTTCACCGGAAATTTAAATTACTATTAATAAGGTTATTTGTAATTATATCTTTACTTCTACCATATTATGGAGTATGGTAGGGGTACAGGTCACCATGAACAAACCATTACTGGCTCACTACAGAGCACGGGTCTCCTCTCAATATGAGAAGGGTTTGGCCATAGTCCACCACGCTGGCCATGTGCGGATTGGCAGACTTCACACGCCTTTGAGAACATTATGGAGAACTCTCAGACGTGCAGGTTTCCTCACGATGTTTTCCTTCACCGTTGAAGCATGTGATATTTTAATTTTTTTTTTAAACGCACATAACTCCGAAAAGTTAGAGGTGCGTGCCCGGACTCAAACCGCCGACCTCTGATTAGGAGGCTGACGCCGTAACCACTTGGCTATCACCGCTCCCAGGTACAGGTAACCTTGGCCAAATTGAAGCCCCGCAAGACTCACCACTTTAACTCCTAAGTTCCAAAGAAAGCCAACTATAAACTTACTACACATTTTGAACTTAGTTCGAATCACAAGCGCATGTAATCCACAGAGAGCTCACTACAAGATCGGACAAACCGCATCAATAAAAGCAAACTCCCTAATGACAAGTCACACATCCTAACTTTTGTTGTTACCATTGTTCAAAACTTGTACTAGTCGGCTAGATTGGTACATTCGAAATCTAACTTTATTGTCTTGATGTAAGGTTCGAAGTGGAAAACATGAATTGAACAAAGCCTAGCTGTGTGACCTTTTGATATGAATGCTTTTAGCGATGGAAGGATGCGAATCCAAGGTGTAAAACTAGGTACTGTCTACCTATGACATCCTAGTCGGCATGTGCGAGAATATGCTAGACAGTTGTGACACTAATCGGCTGAAATTCTATACTTTTCGCACGACATCAAACCGGTGCGTAATCAAATTAAAATTCAAAAATGGTTTATTCATGTAAACCTAGTAGCAGCTATGAAACGATAAATATATTCAATTTTTTAATACTGTGATAGTGATTTTTACATTCGTTAACTTAAAAATAATAGGCAACAAACGTCCCTACTCAATATGAATAATAATTTATAGTAAGCTAATTTTTAAAAGAACAAAAAACAGTATTTTTTTAGCGAAAACTAAAAGAATGTTTACTCAAACAGTGCTTTTACAATATAGAAGGATTTGTAGTCAAACAGAAGTCAATACGATTACGTTACTACACATTTTACACTTATAATACCATTTTACACTTATAATTTACATTATGATAATAAATAGTAAATTAATAATAACTAACTGTTCAGTAGACTAAACAACTTACATTTAATTGCTGTTAACATTTGCCGAGGATGCTACAGTATCGCAAACGTACTAAAATACCCATATATAAAACAAATATATAAAAAAATACCTAAAAGACAATTTCTGTTTACAATTCAGCTAATGATTCATAGTCTTGAGAAATACAGAGAAAATGGCGGAAGAGATGGTAACCCAAAATATTGAAATCCTTACAGAGAATTAGAAAGGTCACACATTTGTCTTTGACAGTTTAATTATCAAGGCTAATTAACGTTTAGCAACCATGTACTCCGCCAAAGCGTTAAGCGACACCTGCTTCTATCCAATATATTTCGGTCCTGTAAAAATAGAACATTTCAAATAACGCTCTGTACTCCTGGATAATGGTAAAGGCCGTGGGAAATGTTATCGAATATAATTCTGAGTGTGATAGTGTCTTTTTAGAGCAACGCAGTGAATGAATTGACGTACCGATTTCAAATAATGAATAGAAGCAGGCATTACTTTGCGGAAGTCCATGATAAACATTAAACAGCAAGTATAATTTGCTATATTCCGCCGACAACCGGGAGATTTGTATAATATAACACCACACAAAATCTTCCACTAGAACCTCTACGAACGTTTCGACCCGACACCGAATCATCCTCAGGAGATGTTCACTTCGCTTGGATTCACGTAATTTTACATGGTGAAATGAAGGCTGAAAAATCGTTCGGCCTTCATTTCATCCTTTTATCACGAGGAAATTTGGACGACCTCCGTGGCGCAGTGCATGCGCTGTCGCATTATAAAGTTGGAGGTCCCGGGTTCGATTCCCGGCTCGAGTCTGGTCTGGTGGGAGGTTTCGGCCGTGGTTAGTTACCACCCTATCGACAAAGACGTGTCGCTAAGCGATTTTAGCGTTCCGGCACGATGTAGAAACCAATTAGGAGTGTGGGTTTACCAAACCCCTAACAGGTCAGCCCACCACCGTCCAAGACTGCATCATCACTCAGTAACAGATGAGATTGTCATCATCCTCATCATGATCAACCCATTACCGGCTCACTACAGAGCACGGGTCTCCTCTCAATATGCGTAGGGTTTGGCCATAGTCCACCACGCTGGCCATGTGCGGATTGGCAGACTTCACACGCCTTTAAGAACATTATGGAGAACTCTCAGGCGTGCAGATGAGATTGTCTTCAAGGGCTAACTTGTAGTGTATAAAAAAATCTATGCGGTCACAGTCACTTGCTAGTATGTTTAACAAATGAATGAGTTGAATACTGATATGAATAGTAATTCTGCTATCGAAATTATTCTATTAGTTTGGAACATGACGTAATCCAAGACACACTGCCGAATTTTAGGACTATATTTGTTTCTCTAAGGCCCTCCCCATTATTATTCGGATCACGTACTACTTTCCAGATCTATCTAAATAAAGCACTTAGCATACATTACCGGACGGTATGTTTTAGTTAGCGGTGATAGCCTAGTGGTTAGGGCGTCAGTCTTTTAATCAGAGGTCGGCGGTTCGAACCCGGACCTCTAACGTTTCGGAGTTATGTGCGTTTTAAAAAAAAAAAATATAACTTCTTCAACGGTGAAGGAAAACATCGCGAGGAAACCTGCACGCCTGAGAGTTCTCCATAATGTTCTCAAAGGCGTGTGAAGTCTACCAACATGGCCAGCGTGGTGGACTATGGCCAAAACCCCTCTCATATTGAGAGGAGAAGGAGTAATGGGTTGATCATGATGATTTCATATTGCACTGGACTTTTGCATGAACTTATTGTTTTTTTATTTTACACTACAAGTTAGCTCTTGACGGCTATCTCACCTGGTGGTAAGTGATGATGTCTAGTATGGTAGCAGGCTAACCTGTTAGGGTATGATTCACACTCCTAATTAGTTTCTACTCGTCATCGTGCCGGAACGCTAAATCGATTTGCTACACGTCTTTGTCGGTAGGGTGGTAACTTACCATAGCCGAAGCCTCCCATCAGAACAGACTCGAGCTGGGAATCGAACCTAGGAATTCAATTTTATAATGCGACAGCGCACGCACTGCGCCACGGAGGTCGTCAAAAGCGGATAACGGATCGTGAACGATGCATGGATATTCCGCGGTTGTCACCCGGTTTCTCTCCATCCCATAGTCTCGTCACTGTATTCTTCGGTACTGCCCCGGGTTAGTGACCACGTGCGAACCTGTGTAATATGATTATATAGCTCGGATGGGCGCTCCCCGGGCACGTCACTGTCTATAAATGAACGAGGTCGTCGTATCTGGCGCAGTTTTGAGCGGTATGGTAGTTTAAAATATTAGCAATTTACACGCTAACGTGTATGATGTCGCGTAGAAACTAATTAGAAGTATGGGTTTACCAGACCCGTAACAGTTAAGCCTGCGGAACCTCTTAGACCGCATCATCACTTACCACCGGGTGAGATGGCCATCAAGGGTTTACTAGTAGTTCAATAAAAATAAACGATAATAATTGAACTGTTTTTTTTTTTCTTTTACCAGGCATCACTTCCAAGTACCATTAAGACTGCATACTCCTTTGCTATCAATTTAAATTGCCATTAGGTGCTTATATATTTTCTAGTATAGTAGTTTACGTATGTAGTTATCACCATCAAATCACTACTATGTGAATTATTGACGCGTCAAAAGTGCCTTTTAAAGGACTATTTGAATAAAGATTATTTGAATTTGAATTAGTATGTGTTACTTCTTACGCAGCTCTGATAGCCTGGTGGTTAAGACTGAATATATATACATATATACATATGTGGATTGCGTCTATAAATAACTGGAATTTCACTTGCAAGTAGATCGATTTTTAATTCTAGAAATAATAACAAAATCAAACTAAAATCACAAGCTAACAAGGTAACTTAACAATTAAAACAATATACAACAAAAATTTTAAGTATTACAGTAAAATGATCACTGATTGCATTCTTACAAAAAACAATTTCAAAGCAGACGTCTCGCTTCCTTGAAGCTGGTAGCCGAAATGACAAGATAGCGTCCCGTTTTTGATACTCGATGGCTTCGCGTGTCGTATGACGTTATGTTCACGACAAAAAAATACACAACACATTTATATTAATTTAGATATCGCAGTATTCCAAATTACCTGCAGTATTCCAAATATGCTGCAGTTCCTCTATCAATGAATAAGAAATGAATAACTATAAAAGCAAGCAAATATATCACAATTCTACTCAAGTGAATTTACAGGCTCACCTGATATTCAAGGATCAAATATCAGTGCCATTTACGTAACAGTGATTTATAATAAACATTTGAGTGACGTCATAAAACAAACAATTGCCATCATAGCTTAGAGGCTCACGGATTAGCTTTGCTTTTAGGACTTTGTTCTATTGTAGGAAGAGGGGAAAATTGACAAACAGGGAAACGTGTGATTGTCGAGACGTGTTCGTTAAATTGCTAAAGGGAATTATTGAGTGTTCAAATACTGGAACATTTTTATACATTTGGAACGTTTTCGTTCCCCTTTTTTTTATCATACAGACAATGTTTTGTCTACAGTTGCAGCTTTGAACCAGGGCTGTCTTTCAAAGGAGTTTTTATACGAGATGGTTAAAATATATTTTTTTGTAAACGCTGTTTGTACTTTGTAAAATTTTATTAATCTATTAATTAATCTTTTTTGCGAATTTTGGTTGTACAATAGGTAGGTCTTATTTAATACAATTACTTCTTATCCAAATTCAGCCTTATAGCCAGCAATATTACAGTATTCATTTAAAACATTAATTTGTAACTGAAAAATTAAATTATAAAAATGAATAAAAAACCACAATTATTAAAAATTACAATTTATCTTTTATGTTATCTATGAGGTAATCATTTATGAAATCATATGACTTATCACAGACATTTTATACCGTTGTAGTTATGCCGTACTGAATAGGACAGTAACAGACTCGCAGGGCGACCGGTTTCATTTAAAAATTGCTGGAACAAGCGATCTCGCTCATGTGGGTTGTGGTTTTTAAAAATTAAAATTATTTCCGCATTTCGCATCGTCAAATTTTATACAAATCTGTTTGGTAGTTTACGATTTAAAACGTAACAGACAAACAAAATTTAAATCCAATTAAAATATTAGTATGGGAATTCTACCTCTCTTGCTCTTGTGCCTTCGGAGGACTTGTGGGCGATGGAAACGGGGCCGTCCATCACTCACAGTACGGTCCTCAAGTTGGCTGGTGTTCTATTTTTCTGGCACACCTCTAACAGGCGAAACTAGGCACATTGATTTGTTTTTGTGATTTTCTTTATTTAATACTAGCTGACGCCCGCGACTTCATCTGCGTTGAGTTAGTATGTTTGTTTGTCTTTCAATCACGAAGCAATAGATTACTAATCCGAATTACTTGAAATAATTACAGGATAAACATTAAAGTGTCTCCTTTCTAAAAAAAAAGAATGAGTGAAATCGGATATTGATTCGTTGATGGGAGAAGTTGTGGGAGGCGCCCAAGACGTGATGGCACAGGCGGTGGAATACGCGTGAGCTGCGCGCGGGACTGGACAGTACTTGGACATTGCAACATTACTCTATATTTCTAAAATAAAAGACTTTTTCTAAAATAAAAGTAGCCTATGTGACTGCTTATTACATTAGCTACCTGCCACTAAAAGTCCCGTAAAAATCGGTCCAGCCATTTCAGAGATTAGCCGGAACAAACAGACAGACAGACAGACAAAAATTGTAAAAAATGTTATTTTGGTGTATGTACCGTATACATATTCATATGCATATAGTAAAAAACGGTTATTTCAATATTACAAACAGAATTAATCTATTATTTTATGTATTCCGGATAACGGTTTTTTATGTATTTTTGTTCATTTTCAACTTTAGCTGTTTTGTTTTATTGTTCTTGTCGGAGTTTCAGAAAAACACATGTATATATTTGTATGTAAAATTAGGTAACCTTGACATTACGTGTTATAAAAGATAAAATTATAAAATTACATTACATCATTAGCTCGCATATTTTTTAGGAGAGCGAAATATTCATTTTTGGCAAGCTTTTGTATAAGGGCCTCGATGTGCGTCTGTTTTATGTAAATCCCTTAAAACTCGTTATCCCCGGATTTGCCGTGACAATGGATTATAAATTTATAAAAAGGCTCAGCTCACGTGAGCGGGGAAACAAATTGTATGAAAAGAAAACGACGTGATTCGAAATACTAAGCGGTCAGTACCCTTAGTGATAATTCAACTCGTAAAAGTCGGTAGTTTTCGAGTGGGTATTGAAACCCTGTTCTCAGATAAAATGGAGGTAGTTATGCGAAAACGTGACAAACCCCAAGGTATAACAAATTTACATACGAATGAAGGTCTACATACCTATGTATTTTTATAGTATGACACCAGGTATTAATATAAAGCAAAATTAATTATCATTAATATAAAGTAAAAAAATTCATCGCATAAATACGTCCCAATAATTCAGTAGTCTTATAAGTTTCAACTGATCTAGAGCTAACGTACTACCAACATTGTATTAAATAAAGGTCTAAAGGTATAATGACATTGAGCACATACTACTGCGAAGCGAAAAGAAGTAAATTAAAAACCACTGACACTTGTTCAGTACTAAATTGTGTAACGGCGTTAAGAAATTAATTTATACTGTTAATGACGTAAAGCTGTTATTTTTAGTTAAATTCCCAAAACCTGGTTACCTCCTCGTACAATACTAGGTAGTAAAATCTAATAGATGTGACATCTTCACATATTTGCTTTCTAAAATGTATCAAATCGTCAAATAAATCCATCAGTTCAAGCTTCCCTGGACTTTGTGATGTAAGCCCTTAGTTTGCGCCCTTACTTACCAAGTTAATTACTAAAAGTTAGTTTACTCAAATCATCTAACTTCCTATAAAGTAATTGATTCGATACTCGAAAACCATTGACGCTTGCGAGTTTTGTAATATTCATACTAGATGTACCGATGAACTTGAATTATGCAGGCTTGTATCAAGGTATTAAGGACATTAAAATCAAAGTTATTTTGAAACTGGCTAATGTAAAAATATTCTTTTACTCGGTATAATTAAAGTAGACTACAATATTTAGGCTTAGGGAATGAGGAAACCATATTGCGCATCTGAACACGTAGGATTATTAGGACGAGGGAATCAATCCAAAGTAAGTAAAGGTCCGAAATTAGAGACAAGCAGCGAAAAACCGGTACTCTATGTCCAGCAGCAAATGTCATGTATAATGTTCGGTTAGGTTATGATTCGATAATTTGATTCGCAGTAACTAAATTATCTAAGAAATGTTCTGTCGTTCATTATATGTTCAGCATATTTAAAAAAAAAATTCCAAAGACAGAGCAACACGCAGATCATAAAGGAATTTAAGTAACCATTAGGTAGATAGGAATTTTTTTAGGCATGCCAAGGCAGCCTTATTTCTGCATGCATTCTCTCACAAGCTCTCTTCTAAGCTACCATCGACGACGTCATCGTCGTTATTCTTGAAGAATATTTTAACATGGGTCAAGAATTATATCTGACATATATATGAATGGACAGCAAAGACATCACAGTATAATTTATAAACGTTACAATACGTAAACCTCAGATGCCAAACTTTAGTAGGGCCCTCGTGTAAATAATTTATCGACGTTAATAAACAAACTAGCACTGCCGCCTATACCGGTCTATTTTAGTAACTTTCATAGCCTTATGTCATATCATATTTTATTCTGGGGTAGTAGATAATAACATTAGTTTCGCAGCGCTATAGAGCTGATCATGCGGTTTATAAACTGGGTCCGAGAGAGTCATAAAGTAATATTAAAGCGGTTAATAAAAATAAATTAAATTGCCGCTTAAACTTCGCGACTTGTTGAACTATGGCGGTAATGGTTCTTTTACCGGTCTCTTCATCTGGTCACGTCACTTTGAGTACAGCTCTCTCCTTCAGAGGTCGGTGGAAAACGATAGAGTCCATTGATGTTTAGCGGATTATTTTTTCATGATACTATTTGTAAATATTGCTGCGGGATTTCCACGTCCTTGGGCTTTCAGATTACTGACTTAATTTATTCCGTTATCATTCGAATACGGGCAAATAAAGGACAAAAGATATTAAAGATCTTATCTCCGGCAGGGATATAAAGGCGGGCTCCCTCAGGGTTATAAAGTACAGTAGGATTTGACGTGGGTATAACAACGTGAATGTCAAGATTAACTTATTTTGTCGGCAACTAGTTGTAGTTGGAGATCATAATCAAAGAATTGAATTAACAGAAACTTCATTGCATATCTTGTAGGTATTCCCTTCACAGCAATTAGCCCTCTTTATATCTGTGAGCTTAAACATTTGACTTATATCACGTTGCGCCCCCAGTTGAATAATTTGTACACATCCATCGTTCTAAATGAAAACACGGTCATGCACAGATATTGCTAGTGAATCAAGGCTCACTTCAGACTCTTAAAAAACTCAAGAACAAACCTAGAGAGAACATTGTCATATTTGACGTATAATTCAAGGACCATCCCCTATCCATCTATTGTCCATTTAGGACATACCCTAGCCAGAAATACTATTCACGAAAAAACCCACCAACTGTCGAGATATCGCTTGTTTTATTTAGTTAAGACGGTAGTATAAATTACAAAAACGAGCGCTCATTTGGTGCTCTGAGAACATCTCAGTCGGTGCTTATTTGTTTGTTCAATTACTTAGTAATATAAGAAACGCTCACTTGGTGCTCTTTTAAAGTTAAGCACCAATAAGTTTGCTCAATCCTTACACAGGGCTATAATAAATCACATTAATATAATGGAACAAGACAAGGACACAAGGATGCATGGACACCAGGACCACGATCTTCAGTAATGAAGGAACGACTGGAGAGAGAGAGAGAGAGAGATGATGTAACAACACTAGTACTTACGAGTATATGAGGCGTTTATAGGAACAAGAAAATCCAAATTAAATAAGTACATAAAACCAGTCTAATGAAAGGTTGATATGGCGCAGCGCGCGCGCCGTCGCATTATAAAGTTGGAGGTCCTGGGTTCGATTCCCGGCTCGAGTCTGGTCTGGTGGAAGGCTGCGGCCGTGGCTAGTTACCACCCTACCGACAAAGTCGTGTCGCCAAGAGATTTTAGCCTTCCGGCACGATGTCGTGTAGAAACCAATTAGGAGTATGGGTTTTCCATACCCCTAACAGGTTAGCCCACTACCATCTTAGACTGCATCATCACTTACCATCAGGTGAGATTGCCGTCAAGGGCTAATTTGTAGTGGGAAAAAAAAAAATTGGTACCCTGAGTAGGCATGTTTCCAAATTATCAGGAGAACAATACTTAACTCAAATCAAAATAGCTTTATTCATATAAACCTATTACAGTTCGTATCGTATCGTTCATGTATATCACATTTAGCATTATTTCTATTCGTAAAGTGATGGTGATAACTACAATCGCTAACATAAATTATTATTCAATGTTATTCAAGAGCTTGTATCAGTCTGAATTTCTAAGAAATGTTATTCATTCGATAGCGTATCTAGAATGACGATAAACCGTTTATCGCTGGCAATATGACTTCACGTACCGTGACGTCATTTTCTTTATCAAAGGAACAGCCAACTTGAATTACAAGCTGCAACGTCGATAGTTGCAAGACGTCTAGAAAAATTAAAAAAAAATCCCATGTCGATAGCAAATTTGAATCGATTTTAATAATATTAGACGTGCATGAATTCTTTTGACATACAGTTTTATATTTCTTTTAATTAATATTAAAGTAGAAGTTTGTAAAGATGTTTGGATGTTAGGATTGTAAATATTTGTTAGAAACCACGCTAAAACGTCCAAATGGATTTAAATGAAGTTTTACACAAAGGTACTCGTATACCGTGTCCTGGATTAATACACAGAGTACCTTTTATCCCGGGAAAGCGTTACAGTCCTGAGGGAAAATAGAAATTCTACGACGCGAAACTAGTTTTATATAATGGTATTAAATGTGGTCGGAAATCCACCTGCCACCTTTCCGTTATGCGCTCCTGGTAGCAAACCACGACCGGTAGATTTCTCTAGCTGCAATGTTCAACCTTCTTTATGGGTACGATTGATTTAATTTTTATATTAATACCCGCCAGTTTCTTTACCCCCCTTAAGCACACCAGCGTCTGGTCCTCCACTGGAGACAAGTGTTTGTATGCAGCGTAATTTTCAGTTATATATACGTATGTATGTAGTCCGGTGGAAAGCTTTGGCCGTGGCTGGTTACCATCCTACAGAAAAATACGTGTCCAAGCGATTTAGCGTTCCGGCACGATGTCGCGTAGAAAGCAATTAGGAGTGTGTGTTTACTAGGTTAGCACGCTACCATCTTGGGCTGCATCATCTCCAGGTGTGATAGCCGTCAAGGGCTAAGTAGTATATTTAAACAACTTATTATTATATGTTTGGATTTCCATATACTTAAATATATACTTTATATTTGTCAATATCAGCCATATTTCATTAATTATTTAGACGAACTTTCTGACGTAGTGTTGAGAATTGCGGTTTTATTAGTGGGAGGTTACTGGTTCGTTCCCCGGCAGAAATAATTTCTAAATTTACTCTCCTCCGATCTGGTGGGAGACTCTTGCCGTAGCTAGTTAGCACTCTGCCGAAAGATACATGCCGTCAAGCGTGCCAGTATGATGTCGCGTAGATCGTATTAGGAGTATTATTTTATCCAAGATACCATATCCCTACACCAGACTAAATAATCCTAGACTGTTTACCACCTAAGATGGTTGCGGGAATAATAAAATAAAATACCTTAATTTAGGTCCAATTTAGAAAGCCAATAATTGAGACAATAGCATTACTTACAATTCTCTGTTCAAGAACGAAACAAAGCTATTAACTTGGTTACAATATAAAGCCGCCGGTCGATAATAATTAATTAAAACGGAACAGTGCTATCGAATTACCAACCTGCATACCTACTGTCCGGTAGAACAATTGTTCCTATCTTTTTGCCTAGATTCAGGCTAATGGAGGCCATTGTGTAACCGGAGTCACGATAGGCACAAACATTGAATCCTAGCATCATTGGAATATAGGCTTTATCTCCATATGACTAAGCATACGAATCTCGGTGAAGTTGTCTAGTAACGGCAAAAGATTAATTATTTATACGTGATACGCCATAGGATATGTAAACATAACAAAATCTGTAATAAACTGGAAATATGATGTTAAGTATTTTATATATATTTATTTTATAAAACGTAAGCTTGTAGAAAAGTCCTACTATAAAGGATAACGTAAATGATAAACAAGCATAGGTGTGAAATATTGCTCTAATAAGATAGCTCTTAATATAATTTTAAGTGGCATGTGAGATAGTGATAACAAAAAGAAAATTTACCTGGCTAAGTTTGTTGTGGACTTCTTCTTAGACCGGGGCGCGTTTGGAACCCTCATAGCTTTAGTTTTAAGTTTTCGAATGTAGTTATCACCATCAAATCACTACTGTGTAAATTATTGACGCGTCAAAAGCGCCTTTTAAAGGACTATTTGAATAAAGATTATTTGAATTTGAATTAGAATTTTGAATTTATATACAGATATACCTATACCGATGACGCGAAACGCTGGGCGCGATTGGAATCCTCCTAGCTTTAGTTTTAAGTTGGCGAGTGTATTTATCCATCACCATCACCTAACGAATTAAAATACTGAAAAAAATATTAAATTATATGAACGCTTCAGAGATGCCTGTTCAAAAATTTAAGGTAGCTGAAAACATGACTCAAGCTACCTTTAATTTTGAATTTTGATGAATTTAGCACAGACATAATATAGTCCGGAAATGAGCACGGTTCCCGTGGGACATATATCTGGATCATGCCGACAGGTGTCGCACAACACATAATTTCAAAGAAGTTGGTGGCAACCATTTAAACCTAACAAATAACTGGAACAAAATGATAAATCTTTTGTAATAGAAAATAATTATCAAAATTGCTTTGGATTTGAAGGTTTTTTTTTTGTTTTCGGCCAATAATACGTAGTAAATCGATCTCTCTATATGGCAGTCGGTTAAAAATAGGTGACGCAACTTAATATATACGATTCAAATTACATAATAATATCATGGTTAGATTGATTTATGGTCACATTTGAAAACAGTGCCACAGAGTTGCCATATTGAAATTGTTTAATAAAAATTACACCATACACGTAATAAAAGTCAAGCATTTCCATAGCTAAAGCTTATAGTTTTTTTTACTCTACAAGTTAGCCCTTGACGGCTATCTCACCTGGTGGTAAGTGATGACGCTGTCTAGAATGATAACGGGCTAACCTGTTAGGAGTATGGTACAAACGTTTCTAATTGGTTTCTACGCGACATCGTGCCGGAACGCTAAATCGATTTGCTACACGTCTTTGTTGTTAGGATGGTAACTAGCCACGGCCGAAGCCTTCTACCAGATCAAAACTACATATACATACGTATATATAACTGAAAATTACGCTGCATACAATCACTTGTCTCGAGTGGAGGATGACGCTCTGGTAGGGACCAGACGCTGGGGTTACGGGTGACAAAGAAACTGGCGGGTATTATAAGAAAAACTAAATCAATCGCACCCATAAGATGGTTGCACAGTAGGGTAGCTAGCCACGGCCGAAGCCTCCCACCAGACAATAAAGTGGAAAAGAGTACCACAAATACTAATATACGTAAGCCACCCCAGAATACGAGTAAATGTGTAAAACTTCATGAAGAATTAAAGCAAGTTTTGATCCGGCATAATATCTCTTTTCATGGACGTTTACATCATCTCAATGAAAGCAACTAATAACACACTCGTACAACTTAAAAGTGTCATAAAACGTTCACCTAGACTCGAGATCGTTCTGGTGACACAAAGAGCAGTAGAGAAGCGTTCTGCGGAGGCATGCAGTCTGGTATTTGCGAAGCGTAAATAGAAATTCATTTGAGACAAAGACCGATATTTTGTCCCCGCTACTTCTTTGTTCTGATAGAGAATGGCATATTACATAGAGCGGTTTTTACTAGCGACTATTACACGTTCAGCGCACTTGATTATGACTTTGTTTCTATGGAACTCCGGATTCTTTGACCTCGGTCTATTAATCGCGAGGTGTTGGGTACGATTCCCCGGTCAGGCATTGCATATTTCTGTATCAGCTAGGATATTGTCGTTGTTAACCTCGCACACCTCGGAGTGTTCATTAAGCCGCTATCCAGTAATAATAATAGTGAAAGTCGACCACTCTTATTCAGTTGTAACTCTGTTCTATAACCCTTTCTTAGGCTTGCCCAAGCAGCGTTCCAATTGGGAATAGAATCGAATCGAATATTATCATACGGGAAGCTATCACTAGCCTAGTGGTTAGGGCTTTAGCCTCTTAATCAGAGGTCGGCGGTTCGAATCCGGGCACGCACCTCTAACTTTTCGGAGTTATGTGCGTTTAAACAATTGAAATATTATTTGCTTCAACGGTGAAGGAACACATCGAGAGGAAACCTGCACGCCTGAGAGTTCTCCATAATGTTCTCAAAGGCGTGTGAAGTCTGCCAATCCGCACCGCAGCGTGGTGGACTATGGCCAAACCCTTCTCATATTGGGTCTGTAGTGAGCCAGTAATGGGTTGATCATGATGATGATTATCATACAAAAAGCTGTATGTGAAAGCCATTTGAAACTGGCTCCTGTTGGTTTTAACCTTAACAAAGGTTTATACATATTTGTTTTGGAAACAAGTTCCTTAACACGACTTGTAGTATTAGCTCGTCACCTAAGGGTGAAGGGTTTTATTATGCCTTCTCCATGTGGGTCGTTAGGATATTATAGTCAATCGTTGATCGCCATTATTGTTTTATACTATATGTTCGTTAATTCTGCCTTTCTTCCGATGTTCACCAGACTGTTCACCAGATGTAGACCAGCGCTTGACTGTAATCTAACCTGATTTTGTTGATGTGATCTAAGATGAAGCGTGCTAGCCCATAAGTTGCCTATTGACTCTTAATTTGAAGGAATCTACATTATGGGTTTCGGGGAAGACAAAAACCGTCACGTTCAGATCTTTGCGGTGCGTATGAGAACGAGGGAAGCGCTCAGATGTGTCCATTACATTTTAACTTCGTTAAAGAGCAGTTTCATTCAATAGTCGAAACTATTCCTTAGTTCATTGAATACCGAGAGAACGGCGACTTTTTCACTTAATACTTTTTTTATTAAAGTATCAGTAGCGTTTGAGAAAATATCCCGATGCCATAATATACCTAAGAAAACAAACCATAATGTGTAATAAAATACCAGTGGCGCCATCTATTATCATTATTGGAAAACTTTGTCCGTGGTGTTGTTTCGTTGTAAAATAGTGATACATAGATAGGAAGTTTATGTTTCCCCCTTCTCCCTCTTCTCGTCACCTTTTATCGGTTTCTACGTAGCATCGTACTAAAACTGCCGTTAACTAGCTCAGCGGTATGACTTTGTCGGTAGGTACAAAAATTGTATCTATAAAACACTTTAGCGAGCTTGCAAAACGCTGCAAAAAGTAATTGAATTTTAGTTTCAATCAAATGTTTTTCATTTGAGTTGGGTAAAAGTTTCACTGTTTGAGTGTAAAAGTTTGAAGAGAGTTGCCAACTTTAATCCGATTGTCGGTTTTGTTTTTTTGCACCGGATAAAGAGAAAGCTGATTATGTGCTGTTTTATATTTTTTAAAGTTCTATTAATTTTGTTCTCCAAAATTTATCATTAATACTTTACTGTAGGCTTAACAGTTATTTTGTACGGTTTACGAGCAAAATTACTCTATCGATTCAATTGATAATTTAAGCTGTTCATCTATACGTCCTATCTTCTGTTATTTTTATTTTATCATCCACTACAGGTTAGCCCTTGACGGCAACCTCACCTGATGGTAAGTGATGATGCAGTCTAAGATAGTAGCAGGCTAATCAGGCTAATCTTTTAGGGGTGTGGTAAACCCATACTCCTAATTGTTTTCTACGCGATATCGTGCCGAAACGCTAAATCGCTTTGCGACACGTCTTTGTCGGTAGGGTGGTAACTAGCCACGGCCGACCACCAACCGACACCAGACCAGACTCGAGCCGGGAGTTGAACCCAGGACCTCCAACTTTATAATGCGACAGCGCACGCAATGCGCCACGGAAGTCGTCAAACTATTATACTCTCTGTCTTTAAGACGCAAGATCTCTATGCAATATTTCGTCATAATCAGTTGTTTTTAATCCAAGCATAGGTAACATAGGTTATTATTTTAATCTTTCGACAGCAGTACCTTGGTCGCTATACCAGAATAAAACTTTTATTATGTCCACCAAAGAATATTAAAAGCAATTAATCATGGTAAAAGCACAAGTAACAAAAAATACAAGTTTATTATAGTATAATGAACTAAATCAAACCTTAAAAATAGGAGAACAAAGGAATTAAAATAAAGAAATAGGAGAACATTAAATAATTCCCTTAACACATTGAGAGACTAATCAAGTTCTATAATAATATTATCACTTTAACAAGCTAAGTAGTTCGAGTCGCTTCTCCCCCTAATTGATTTTATTCCCCTATTATGCAAAGTCATTACATTCTGGTTAGAAGTCCATTTATTCTTGCCTATTTGACTAACGAAGTGTCTTTTGTTACTCCTTTACACAATTTGTTCTCATTTTTCAAGTCTTTTATCTGTTTCCGGTCACATTTTCCGGTCTTTGTAATTTTAATTGAAGTCCCTTTTGGTGAGGGGGGATGTTTTAGGCGAGGGTATGAAAACGTGCTTGCGCTATTGTTTGTTTTCATTTCCAACTAACGTCTAATATCATTCCGACGCGTGTTTTCTAACATTCTTAACTCATATCATAATTTTCGCCTAATGAGTCATATTTTATCAACATCAGAGCTGCGGTTGCGGTCCTAACAGACACCCTTTCATTATTATAATATTAGTATTGATTGGTCAGTCTAAAACCTTTCTAACGCTTGACCTTGATATTGCTTGATTATTGACTATTGATATTGCTTTTGACCTTGATATATTTTTTTTATCCACTACAAGTTAGCCCTTGACGGCAATCTTACCTGATGTAAGTGATGATGCAGTCTAAGATGGTAGCGGGATAACCTATTAGGGGTATGGAAAACCCATACTCCTAATTGGTTTCTACGCGACATCGTGCCGGAACGCTTAATCGCTTGGCGACACGTCTTTGTCGGTAGGGTGGTAACTAGCCACGGCCGCAGCCTCCCACTAGACCAGACTCGAGCCGGGAATCGAACTTAGGACCTCAAGCTTAATAAAGCGACAGAGCGCGCTGCGCCACTGAGGTCGTCAAACCACGCCACTTTACGCTAATACGCTTGACCACCTTTCACTTTTATCTTTCAGTTTGCAACTGTCATCCTCTATTGCTCAATTAAGCAATAGAGGACGATAGTATTAATGATATTAATTGTCATTACCCAAAATTTAAAGTCCTTACATGAAAAAGTGTCAGAAATCAAAACGTGCACAACGAAATGCTGTGCACGAAATTATCTGGCTTTAGCATGTTTGCTTTATGGAAGAGTATGATAGTATGGTTTCGTGGTAATCAGGTTTCAGCATTAGATACGTTTTTTTATTCACGAAAAAATTTGCCTTTGACCGCATCTCACCTGATGATAAGTGATGATGCGGTCTAAGGTGGTAGTGGACAAACCTGTATGGTAAACCTATACTTCCAATTGGTTACTACACTGTGGTAATAAGCCACTAGTTTAATTGATTTTAGTGTATAAATGTGTACAGTACGTCCCGACATTTTGATGGGACAAATTTTTGATGTACGGTTTGCGTGCTCATCTTAAAAGCGTACATTTTTGAGAGTTTCACATTATTCATATTTCAGAGTTGTTTTACAATATTATTTATATAAGCGGAGATCATTACGGCTTACGTCAATTTTCTCCTACAGACGAATAATACTTTTAATTTGCAAATTTCAAATTCAAATTCAAATAATCATTATTCAAATAGTCCTTTAAAAGGCACTTTTGACGCGTCAAGAATTTACATAGTAGTGATTTAATGGTGACAACTACATTCGTAAACTTAAAACTAAAGCTATGAGGGTTCCAAACGCGCCCCGGTCTAAGAAGAAGCCCACAACAAACTCAGCCAGGTAAATTTTGTTTTTGTTATCACCATCTCACATGCCACTTAAAATTATATTAAGAGCTATCTTATTAGAGCAATATTTCATACCCATGCTTGTTTATCATTTACATATTCCTTTCCACTATAGAGGACTTTTCTACAAGCTTAATTTATATGCAATGCGTCCGATTATATTACTGCCTAAGGAAGGTCGTCAAATGGGGGAACTTATACCGTGCCGTGTGAACCTGCCCTCAGACGGGAAAAGTTTACGCAACTCAAATAAAAACAATTTGAGTTGAGATTCGTACAGAAATTCAATCAGTTTTTATAACATCCCCGAAGCTATTTGAATGTTGTTTTTGAACTGATACGATTCTTTGGAACTTCGTATAAACATGCCAGGTACATTTTGTACGATTCATTTTATTTACGTCGTCATCAAATTAATATATCTCATTGTTGGGCACAAGCCTCAGTTTACGATTATTTATTAACTCAAGAGTACAAAGTTAAGCGTACTGCTGTTTACTTTTTTGTGGCTTGTTTTGAAGGTTCGTTACAGGAATGGTTTTTTTTATACACCACAAGTTAGCCCTTGACGGTGAGCTTGTCACCTGATGGTAAGTGATGATGCGGTCTAAGATGGTAGCGGGCTAACCTGTTAAGAGTATGTGTTAACCATACTCTTGACATAATTGGTTTCTACACGACATCGTGCCGGAACGCGTGACGTCAGCACGGCCTTAATTCGACAGATATAATTTTATTATGCGCTGATTTATTTCTTGACTGAACTGTGTTATATTGTGTGATATGTTTGTCACGAACATAACATCTATTCATTTAAATTGATACAGAAATGTAAATGCCTCGTTACTTCGAAAGTCGATTTGGACCTAATAGAGGCAAATAGTCTTTAAAACGATATAAATCAAAGCATAAGTTTCTTTTTAGTTTTCGACATGAAACAAAATAAGCTACACTCTATAAATCAGCGTGTTAACGTAAAAGCGTATGTGTTAACCATACTCTTAACATAATTGGTTTCTACACGACATCGTGCCGGAACGCTAAGTCGGTAGGGTGGTAACTAGCCACGGCCGAGGCCTCCCACCAGACCAGATTCGAGCCAGGAATCGAACCCAGGACCTCCAACTTTATAATGCGCCGACGCACTTTACTACTCATACTAAGTAGATGGAATTAAATTAAAACTCTTCAAACATCTCCACCTGCTACCGAAACGGTAGCACGCACAATCTCTTACTGGATATCATCATCATCATCATGATCATCCCATTACCGGCTCACTACAGAGCACGGGTCTCCTCTCAATATGAGAAGGGTTTGGCCATAGTCCACCACGCTAGCCATTTGCGGATTGGCAGACTTCACACGCCTTCAAGAACATTATGGTATATAGTACCAATTTTCATTCTGATTTTATGAGGGCACCTTTACATTAGAAAAACCACTGCACTAGCCAGTTGAGCTGGGGTTGTGTGCACGTACACAGATCTCTTACGCTCAATGCCCTTATATCCTCAGCCATACAAATTGATAGTTCCAGCCTCCAGCTAGCTCTTTGTCTGGTGGGAGGCTCCGGCCGTGGCTAGTTACCACCCTCCCGAAAAAGACGTGTCACCAAGCGATTTTATTGGTCCCGCACGATGTCGTGTAGAAACCAATTAGGAGCGTGGGTTTACCATACACCATACATATAACAGGTTAGCCCGCTACCATCCTAGGCAGCATCATCACTTACCAGCACAATCACCAGGTGAGATAGCCCTCAAGGGCTAACTTGTAGTGGATAAAAACAAAAAAAAAAAACAGCAAATCGAAACCAAAAAAGTGGCTAGCAAACGTGTTCCAGAAGATCTACTAAGATAACTACGCGGCATCTAACCTAAATAAAGAAAGCGAGTCCATAAAATCAGTTCAATGACTAAAATCGCACCTTAGTCCAAACCGGCTTCATATGACACAGTTTCCTCAGTTTGGGACATATTTCAATATGGACTCAATTCTGAAATCCACGCAGATGAAGTCGCGGGCAGAAAGTGGTATTTACTTCTTGTCATATTTAAATATAAAATTGCATGCGGTGTTTGCCTGTAAGTGGCTAAGCATTTTTGTCTTGTAAATTATTCCACTCTTGTACAAAATGTTTTGGCTGTTGGCGAACCAAATATATAAAAATAAAAAAAATATATATTCAAAATATTCAAAACTTCCATTCTATTCGTAAAACCAACAAAGAGAATATACCTATTGTTTCTTGACTTCGGACGAGTAACTTTTTGTTTGTGTAGCTTAAATAAGTTTTCTACAATTTCTCAGTTATCTACACGCTGATTTATGGAGTGTAGCTTATTTTATTTCATGTCGAAAACTTAAAAGAAACTTATGCTTTGATTTATATCGTTTTAAAGACTATTTGTATTTATTAGGTACTAATCGACTTTCGAAGAAACGAGGCATTTACATTTTTGTTTCAATTTAAATTAATAGATGTTATGGTCGTGACAAACATAGCACACAATATAACACAGTTCAGTCAAGAAATAAATCAGCGCCATCTTAGGATACTAATGAACTATGACGAAGCATAATAAAATTATATCTGTCGAATTAAGGCCGTGCTGACGTCACGCTTTTATTTACTTTCGCTCATACGAATTAAAACCACAACTTGCGGTGTGATGTAGTAGTTTCATGTAACTGGCTCGTGTGGGCTGTATTCGAGCCAGCACCCGCAGTTTGGGCTATCACCACCTCTTCCTTAGAGCTTGAGCCACCCATTTTGATCACCAAATTGACGTGTAGTAAAATACTCCATGTTATGAGTTTGCAGTAGATCGCTTTCGAGATTGTTTATAGTTCGCGCCTATATACGGAATATCTGCGCGCGCTCTTCACATGAGCTCACTCATAAGCTCCTGTTACTGGCAGGATCGCCATGTAAAGATAGGTATTCAAAGCACAAGTGAAACACCCGAATGCTGTTAACATACTGAATATAATTGAATAATAATCACGTTTATATGGCTTGAAACTACTACATCACAGCGGGTTTACACTTGTATTGCGACAATATCTAAGAGGTCTGACCGGTCCGACGTCTCAAGCGAGAATGCCACTAGAGGCATCGACCGCCGGTATAGCAAAGCTTGTACAAAATTGATTACTACCGTCAAAATTGTGTTATTAGTTTTAAAGTGTTCAAATATGGGTAATTATTGAATTCTTGAAGTTCTTGGCGCCACTGAATGAAGTTAATAACTCCTTCGCGCTGACATATCCTTATTGTTTTTCCGAATTTCTCTTTGCAAAAATACCCGTCGGCTTGTATAACTTCTTTATGTATGTTTACGTCAGGTACATCGTTTTTTGTATGACAAGTTGGCAGGCAGGCGTGTTTTTTTAATGTTTAGCACCAATGAACTGTTTATTTGTGCTCCAGTCTGTGAAGTACGTACCTGACCTAATTTTCTTGAACCTTCAAAGTAATTTTATACATCAAATTAACTAAGATTTTCCGAGAAATCAACAACGTTATTATCTGTATAATGGAGGTATTCTAAAGGCTGTTAGCAGAACGTTCATGAAACTATTTATCTGGCCCCACAAGCTGGGAGAGCTAACGACACAGTCTAGACTATCAAATGGACATTTAAACGTTTGCGTTTATTGCTAGCAGGAATTTGACTGGCTAGGTTTAAGGTGAGATCGTTAGAATTAAATAAAAACTCCGATGTTTCTATAAATACATCGGGGTACTGTATACAAATAAATACTGCTTATAGCTTTTCGCATTAGTATATGGTCGACTAATGAACATCGGGTCCTGGTTTCATTTCCCAAATAGATTGTTTTAGGAACAGGAAGGAATTATGACTCTCCTTTACAAATACAGAAAAAGAGTTCTCAGTAAATCCACCTCCTCATTCATGATGGATATATACGGAGATATAGCCATCATGTTCAACCCATTACCGGCTCATTACAGAGCACGGGTCTCCTCTCAATATGAGAAGGTTTTGGCCATAGTCCACCACGCTGGCCATGTGCGGATTGGCAGACTTCACACGCCTTTGAGAACATTATGGAGAACTCTCACGCGTGCAGGTTTCCTCACGATGTTTTCCTTCACCGTTGAAGCAAGTGATATTTTAGGTTTAAAGATCTTTATTCTCAGAAGAAACAATTTCACTTGATGAGAAATTAATAAAATAAAACAGTTTACAATAAAGAAATAGTAGGCCAAAAAGTGGCATGTTTACAAATTTACACAATGCTTTTTAAGTTTATTTTTGAACGCTGTAAATGACTTTTCGCAAAAAATTTCTTTGGGTAAGCTATTATACATTTGTGCTCCCTCAACCTGTATTGTTTTACTGCCATAATTTGTTCTAGTTTTGTATAATCTTAACTTATGTCTATTTCGTGTGTTTAAATGTGATTTGGTTTTAAAAGTAATTTGTGTGTGTATGGTTTCGGTTAATATTTTCCTAATCAGTATACATGTTTTAAATTTATATAATTGGTTAAGGGAAAGTATGTTAGTTCTTTTGTACAGTTCTTTAGTTGGAAAACGATAATCTAGGTGGAACAGGGTTTTTAATAGTTTGTTTTGAGATATTTGAAGAATTTTTAGGTTTGTTTCATATGCACTTCCCCATATTTCTATAAGGTATTCTAATAAGGGGTTCACTAGTGATTTGTAAATAATGGTGCGGACTTTTTGAGGTATGCATCGAGTGGATCTACGCAAGGCGCCAGTGAGTGATGCTATCCTACCTTGGAGGTATTCTATATGGCTACGCCACGTTAATTTAGAGTCTAAAACTAAACCAAGGTATTTTTCTGTTTGAGAATGAATAAATAAATTTTAATTGTTTAAAATGGCACATAACTCCGAAAAGTTAGAGGTGCGTGTCGGCATTCGAACCGGCGACCTCTGATTAGGAGGCTGACGCCCTAACCACTGGGCTATCACCGCTTCGCATATATATCCATAAGCTATCGGTTATTATTAGTGATATAGCTCCTGTATAATGTCGCATAGAAACCAATTAGGTGCATGGATAACTGTCACACCCCAAATAGATAAGCACGCTTCTGTCTTAGACTGGATCATCACCAATTCCAATCAAGTCTAACTTGAAGTGAGAAAAAAAAAACGTGATGATAACCGTTAAAGCAACCTTCGTTGGAGTACGATATATTCTATGAAATCCCTCTTTTCTGTGACAAGCAAAGGGAGGTGAATCGGCTGGAAAACATAAATAGGCTTCATATTAAAAAAAAAAAACACAACCAAGAAACACAACTTGGAAAGAATTGGATATCATTTTCCTTTTTGGAAGATGTTTGAAAATTAAGTTACCGACATTCCCTATTGATACTATTTACTCACCTATCGTATGATATTATTATGGGATTCCGGGTAAAAATAGAATACATTGTTAGCGCGTAAGTCCTTTAGATAGACGTGGTATGGATATGCGTGATCCGAATATCCAATATACGGGAGCCTTATCACAGTAGTGGCTTACTAAGATTTTTCGCCGTCAACATTCGATAATTTCATAACATTCTGTAACAATATATATTTTTTTTAATTTACTACAAGTTAGCTGCAATTTCGTTTGCTTATGATGCAACCTGTTAGGGGTTTCGTAAATATAATAATATTTACCAAACCCCGTAATATCCCCGGCTAAGTTTATTGTGGGCTTCTTCTTAGACCGGGGCGCCTTTGGAACCCTCATAGCTTTAGTTTTAAGTTTACGAATATAGTTATCACCATGAAATAGCTACTATGTAAATTATTGACGCGTCAAAAGTGCCTTTTTCAAAGGACTATTTGAATAAAGATTATTTTGAATTTGAATGTTGAATTTGAAATTTGAATATATTAAATCTATAACCCAACATTTCGCGAGTTCTCGTCACAATAAGATCATAACCTTGGAATGGATTCGAAGCTAGTCGAGCATATACTCCGACGATAATTCACGTGAGTCCAACCGCGTATAATTTATATTGCGGACTTGTACTTATTATGTTCTGATAACGGGAAATAAGAAACCTTTCTACTGGTTAATATCCTTTCTAGTATATCATAATCTAAATATAGCAACATGTCTTAATTTATTGGTCCATACACGCACTTATCATTTCTAGGTTTCTTACTCATTTCAAGGTGTCCAATTGTACGAATATTAAAACAGGGCAACGATCGCATTGAATTTATAATGAATGTGGTTGTGTGAGAAACTGACGGCCTGATAAAACATATATCCAACGATCTATATAGCACCAAGCTTTGTTGACCTCCGTGGCGCAGCGCGTGCTCTGTCGCGATATAAAGTTGGAGGTCCTGGATTCGATTTCCAGCTCAAGTCTGGTCTGGTGGTAGGCTTCGGTTGTGGCTAGTTGTTAACTAGATAGATTTAGTGTGTCGGCACGACGTCGTGAAGAAACCCATTAGGAGTGTGAGCTTACCCCTAACATGTTAGACCGCTGCCATCATAGACTGCATCATCATTTACCACCAAATGAGATAGTCGTCAAGGGCCAACTTGTAGTGTATAAAAAAAATTTGTCTATGTCTACGCCAAATTTCATCTAAAACATTCTGCCATTCTCGCTTTACAAAAATTCATCTAACTAGACTTCGTATTATGTAGGAAGGCTTTAAGTTTGGCGGCATATAGCTTCATATGTTGATTGATGGATGTCAATGTCAAAGAAAACAAATATTTTTGTTAATACTATTTATTGATTAAAATTTAGGACTTAGCTTAAAAAAGCAGATAAAATGGTTGTTAAAAAATGTGCAATGTGCAAAAAAAACATAACAAAAAAGTGTCCTGGCCTGGAATGCAGCAGATGCAGCAAAGTGGTCCATGCCGATCCATCGTGCTCCAATCTCTCGAACAAGCAACTAAATACCGTAAGAAATGCTACGGGTATAGAGTGGAGTTGCGAGGAATGCCTTCAAAACGTGACTCGCAGATCTTCGTTCATCATCCCAGATGATGACGTGGATGAAGATTCAGAATCCGGGCATACCCTGCATCCAAAATCCCTGATCGATACACGGAAGCTGGTCCAGGATATAAATCGAGAAGTTAAAAAAACATTTCGTGAAGAAATTTCTCAACTGGAATCATCCCTAGAGTTCCTACATGATCAGTTAAACCATATGGAACAATCGATTAAAGCTCAGGATACCAAAATCAAATCTCTTGAGAACAAAAATCAAGACTTATTGAACAATAATAAACATCTGGAACTTCGCATTGCGGTTCTAGAACAAGGCGCGAAGCAGAGCGAGCAAGATGCCCTGTCTGCTTCACTCGAAATCGCCGGCCTACCGGACTTTCCCCCAGTGGAACTCGACAATATACTCACCACGGTAGCCTCTAAATTAGACGTGGATAAGGGTGAAATACAATCGATGCACCGTGTGAGTGGCAAGGATAAAGCATGCACCATTCTACTAGAACTTAAATCTAAAAACACTCGAAACAAATGGATCGCAGCTAGTAAGGAAAAAAGTATCTCAGTTGCACAGGTACTACCCAACGTCATGAAAGAAAAGGCTGGCGATCGCGTGTTTGTAAGAGAAGCTTTAACGAAACATGTTAAAACCCTACTTTTCAATGCTAAATTAAAACTGCGGAACTCATTTCAATTTATTTGGTGCAGAGATGGCAAGGTTTTTGCTAGGAAAACAAATAATAGTAAAATCTTTTATATCAGAAGTCTTCAAGACATTGACCTAGCTCTAAACCTAACTAAAATTTTATCTTAATTGAACAGGGACCTGATAAGTTTATGTCAGTTAAGTATGTCTCAAGTAAAAGAAATCCACGGTTGTAATTCCATTAATTATTTTTTTCAACATCTACCCAGCCATAGTAAACTTAACTTTACATGTCTTCATATAAATATTAGATCACTCATTAAAAATTTCTCAAACCTGTTGCAAGTAATCCATAGCAGTAGCTTTCCATTAGATATTATAATAGTCACGGAAGTTGGAATATCTGATGATATAGTGCACTTGTATAATATAACTGGCTATAACATGTACCCAAAACTGCGAATAAACAAAAAAGGGGGTGGTATTATTGTTTATACGAATAACTCACTTAAATTCACACCCATCCTAATTAAAAGTAACACATTTGAAAATATTACAGGGGTTTTAAAACTTCAAGGTCATGATCAAGACGCAGTCTTGTGTGCAGTTTATAGGCCACCATCTACGAATAAAATTATCTTTGTAAAGGAACTAAGTAAGTATATCTCACAGTTTGATCACAAAAACAATATTCTCCTTATTGGCGATACTAATGTCGACCTGAAAACCATATCTACAAGCAAAGACTTGTATTTGAACACACTGAGCGAAGTCGGATTAGTGTGTGGAATCACTGCTTATACTAGAACAGAACCGAGAATTAATCTTTTAACAAAATCATGCATAGACCATATTTTTGCGCGATTCCCCACCCTACAACCGTACTCCGCTGCGCTGGACGTTGTTCTGGCGGACCATCGCGCTATAGTATTCGCGTGCTTGAGCGACGCCGTGCCTACTCCTAACTGTGTACAGACTGCTTCGAAAACGTACGTCGATCACAATGTTCTAATTAATGAACTAAATAAAGTTGACTGGGCGCATACTAATACAATGAAATGTCCAAATGAAATACTAAAGTTTATTACAGACTCGCATGCGAACGCTTACGTCGCGGCTAGTAAAAATTGCACCCTGAAACCACGGAATAGACAATTTAGGGTTCCGTGGATTGACAATAACGTGATAAAACTTTGTGATAGAAGGGATAAATTGTTTGGCATGTGGAAAAAGAATCCTAATGATGCTAAACTAAGGTTAGACTATATCAAGTCGCGTAATAAATCTTATAAGGTTCTAGATCATCGGCGAAATTCATATTATCTTAAACGTATAAATACAGACTACAAAAACTCAAAAAACATTTATAAAATAATAAATGAAATGATGGGTCGTATAACCTTATCTATCGATGATTCAATTTTAAAAGCCTTTGAAGCTCAGGGATTGTCCAGTAAGACCATTGCTGATGCATTTGCAGATGAATTCGATATGGCTGGCAAATCTTTTACCCCAACCTGCACCAGCAAGCTATTAGATCCTTGTTCATTTACAAAATCTGTAAATTCCTCTATATTTTTCCAGAAAGCGTCTAGTGCTAAAGTTTCAAAAATTATAAAAAACTTAAATTCTAATAAAGCTCCAGGAGCTGACGGTATTATGGTTAGCCACATAAAAAGTATTAATCATAAAATCTCTTTGGCTATTGCAAATTTAATTAACAGTAGTGTCAAAAGCAGCGCATACCCTAATAGTTTAAAAAAAGGTTGTGTAAGACCTGTTTACAAAAAAGGGAAACGTACTGATTTCTCTAACTATCGCCCAATCACACTTCTATCATCGATAGATAAAATTGTGGAAAAATTTATCTGTGAACAAATACAAACATTTTATAAGCAAAACGAAGTCATTTACTGCAATCAATATGGATTTCAGCAAGGAAAAGGAACAACAGCTCTTCTCTCTAAATTTACGGACCAAGTAAATGTATACCTAAATCAAAAAAAACACGTCCTTGCACTGTTTATCGACTTCTCACGCGCTTTTGACACTCTAAACCATGATCTACTGCGAAGTAAATTGGAAACATGTGGGGTTCGAGGTCCCTTGCTCGCTTGGTGCGCAGACTACCTCCGCAATCGTACATTCAGTGTACGAATTGATAACGCCTACAGCGACACCCGGGTCGTAAGTGAAGGCACGGCTCAGGGCTCCGTCCTTGGCCCGTTGCACTTCTTGTCATATGTCAATGACATGAGCAACTGTATTAAATATTGTTCATGCTATCAATTTGCGGATGATAGTTGCCTTGTTTTCGCTGACCGGGACCCTAATAAGATCTGCGATGCATTGCAGACGGATTTTAACACCTTGAACATGTGGTGTCACGATGTAGGTTTAGTTTTAAATGTTAAAAAAACTAAATTAATTCACATCAGATCACCCTATCTAAAATATTTTCCCTTTAAAAAAATAATAGCTCATGATCATTCTTGTCTACACAGTGCAAATTTTAACTTTTGTAATTGCCCATCGATTGAGCTAGTCCACCAATATACATACCTCGGTCTTATTATTGACAGTAAATTCAATTGGAGTTTGCACATTGACTATGTGTGTAATAAACTGAGACAATTTCTCGCTAATATAACTATCCTGAATCGTCGGATTCCATTTAAAGTTAAACTACTGCTATATAACTCGTTCGCTCATACTTACGTACAATATGGTCTCAGTAGCTACGGTCGTACATATACAACATACCTTAATAATATATTCAAATTGCAATTCAGAATTTTAAAATCTATGGTCTCAAATTCCATTAAAGGTAAGTACGATGGTAACGAACTGGGGCTATTTAAACATTGCCAAACATTACCTGTTCAGAATCTGTTTAAATACACAATATTAAAAGAAGAGTTCTTCAATGAGAAGATATTCATTAAAAAAGAACATCCTGTACAGACGCGGGCGATGGCGGCCAACCGCTTTAACATTACGCGCGCTAACAATACGTACGGCGAGCGAACGACCGCGTATTTGGTTCCACGATTCATGAACGAACTACCTCCAGCGTTCCAAAATTTACACGTTAAAAATCTCAAACCGAAATTAAAAGAATATTTTTTGACTAAGTTGGACGGTTGACTTATTAGTGTCGACCGTCTAACTCAGTTAGGAAATGTTCTTTTCTTGCCTAATATGCTTACTCAGTTCCTTTAGCTTTAAGCTGTTATGTTACTGATTAGCACCGAGGACAAACCTCTTTGGTTTTTTCGGTGCCTTTATTATATAACTTATTTTATTCCTTGTACATTAATAATAAATAAATAAATAAATAAATAAAATATATATATTAACTGAATGTTTCCAACATGTCTGACTTAAGTAGTACAGAAGAAAAAAAGCAAGTTAAAGTATATGAATCAAAAATAAAAAAGATATACTGGTGTGTCTTATTATATTATTATATTGTTTTAATATTTTTAACATACTTCATATCATAGAGGTAAGAAAACATGGACTATATTAAATTTGGTTATACATTTAGAATAATAGAAACAATTCTCGAACTGATTTGTCATCTTGCTGACAACCTCATAGCAATACAATATGACAGAATCTAACTGACATCAAATTATTTAATTTATTATTTTTAACTTTTGTAAATTTAACAAATATATTATTTATTTTAAAGTAATAAATTAATATGTAATTATTGTACTATTATTAAAAGACAAATAGAAATCACATTTGTCCGATGTCTGTGAGTATTATCAAATATTATCAAGTATATCATCATCGTTATCAGGCTAGGAAACCTTAGAACGCCCTTTTCTTCCGAGAGGATTTAATCCCAGTAAAAAGTTCGTTCACCAATACCCTCCCTATTTCCTTGAAATTAAATTAAAGTTCTACATACCATCAGAAAATTATAGTTAAAACCTAACAATCAGAAAATGGAAGTTTTCGTCAATATTGAGGAAAATCCAGCATGCTTCTGTTAAATTTACCAAATAATAAAACCTACGTACACCTACGAGAAGTTGCCATTCTAGTGCAACCTTACGTCCTTCGGTTCGGATTATGTGCCTCACTTTAATTGTGCTACCCCTTAATTAAGCACATTTACCACAAATACGAAACTATCTTTGGCTGAATGTGGTTTTTAATATAGCTAAAGAACTCATGCCAGCCAAAAATAAATATATTGAAATCGAAATCGAGCGGTGATAGCCTAGTAGTTAGGGCGTCAGCCTCCTAATCAGAGGTCGGCGGTTCGAATCCGGACACGCATCTCTAACTTTTCGGAGTTATGTGTGTTTTTAAAAAAACAATTAAAATATCACTTGCTTCAACGGTGAAGGAAAACATCGTGAGGAAACCTGCACGCCTGAGAGTTTTCCATAATGTTCTCAAAGGTGTGTGAAATCTGCCAATCCGCACGTGGCCAGCGTGGTGGACTATGGCCAAACCCTTCTCATATTGAGAGGAGATCCGTGTTCTGTAGTGAGCCTATAATGGGTTGATCATGATGATGATGATGATAATGATCATGAAACCTCCAAGTAAAATTTCAGATTTAAACTTAACGCTGTTTATTCAAAAAATAAATTTTTAACCTTGATTTTGTGTCTGTATTAGTCGTGTATGTATTAGAGATTTTAACGATTATTTCAGATATCTTAATTATATAGAACATCGAAACTACATTGGACAAAAAACTTGACGAACGCCATAATACATAAGACATGAGAAGTGCAAAGGACAAAGGTGAAGAGGCAGATGACAAGAATGTTGCTATTGACACGAAATTTGGCTATTTCAGGGAAGATGAAATAGATGCTAAATTAAAGGAAGCAGAAAAAGAAGGTCCACCTAAAGTAGGCGAGGATGGAGAAGCTGTTGATACTACGGTTAACGTGGAAAAAATTGAAGCAACTAAAGGTGGGATGCACAACAAAACATGTAAAATGAAATTGATAAGTGGGTTACTAAACCTTCGACGTAGGGCTATCAATGAATCCACTGATGCAATGAAGGTTAAAATTTTGTCAAGATCGGCTTAGTGGTTGAAAATAATTTACAAGTTCAAGATGTATTTGTAAATCGCGTAGGAGCTCTTTAATGTCTCGCCCCGACACTGGAGTATTCTCAGATGTTGACTTCACATTATTTTTTTTCGGACTTTCTATTAGCTGTAAAAACCCTATTGGTTGCCACAGCGTAACCGGGCTGTTTGGCGAGCTTCGGAAAGAAGCTCTGCCAGAAGAAATTTTGAGCCCTAGAGCTCGAAGAAACTAACGAAACGACTGCCTAAGGACGCCTCCTTTGAGGCCGAACCTCGGCTTAGGCGACGTTTGGGATAACGGGGGGGTCGGACGGTGAGAAGTTTCATGCGTCTCCGAGGCCGTGGATGTAGCCCACGTCCGGGTGACATAAGATAGCGGGGACCTCGTCTTCGCCGGCGAAGACGGTGTGAGTTGACTTCACAACTTCATTCGCTAAACATGGCTGAGATTATGATAAAGGTGGGTTGGGCGAATAGACATGCATTTAAATACTGCCATAGATATTTTTCAGGAACACATGCGATAAGATGGCTAGAACAAGAAAGTCAGGTGCGTGTATTTGTTAAGGAATTAGTATATGAGCCAAACACGGGCAACAAATTTCTTAAGAAAGTGTTCCTCATAGTGTTGGCAATGCTAATTGCAACGGCAGTTTTTAACATTGTCATTTTACTTGTGTAAGTATATTTGTTTATAAATTATAATTAATGTTTGACTTTGAATTTTTAGAAGTAAGAATTCAATTAGCTGACACTTTTATTCATACTCCAGTCCAAGCCAAACCAAAAGATCTGTTTAAAGTTCATTAAGAGGATCTGATTTATTATCGTTGGACGAGAAAAAACTACCATTTAGGTTTCCGAATCCATGAACATTATAATATATTTAATATATTATGGTACTAAAGATCGGAACTCCTCATCCCTTAAAAATTGGTTACTATAACATAACGGAACGGATACTTCATTTATTTAAAATAATTCGATCTGTGATTGCGTTACTTTGTTTTAGTAGTCCCATATAAATACTTATCTGGCACGATCATTAAATAAAAAAAACACTTAGAAACACACTTCAATAATCAGTATTTCATTTTGCTTTCTTTTGCTTACGAGGGATTTCCTTGTTTTGTCAGATGTAATTTAATAAATTTGGGAGATAAGGACTCCCCTTATATTTTAACAATCTTGTTTTTATTTTGACACCATATAAAACTTTATTTCTTTTTTATTACAGTTTCCGGCAGACGTTTGAAAAGTACTGTGGTTTAATTATACTGTATTCTTTGTGAGTAGACCTCTGATTTGTATTAATCATTATCTAAAGCTTCAAAATGTTCATGTACTAAATATCTCGTAGGAGCGATAAAGGCGTTAAATATACTAACCAAGGTGATATTATAATAATTTATTCAACGAAAAGTAAAGTTAAATGTATCAACTATATTTATTACTTTCGAAAGTGTAAGTTTTATGTAGGTTTAACGACGTTAAGCTATGTCGGTAGCCGTGTGGGTGGATTATTAAAACTCATTTAATTATTATTCAAAAATGTATTCATAATATACTAGTGATTATATTATATGGGACCATCGGCTTCGAGATAAGGCCAGTGGATAACACCTAATTTCTCACTCCGGCCTTGAACTGAGAAAGACCAAAGTATTCCTGACCTGTGAAACGAGCTTTTGATCTGATGGGAATTCTATTATTAGAATAGTCTTCTAGTTCTAGTTCTAGTTAACTAGACCACCGAAGCACTCGTCTGTCCGGCAACAACCGTAATTATTCAATGATTTATCTTGCAGAATCGCTACTATGGCAGTAAACTATTTTTGGGCTTGTTCAGCGTGGGCCCGGGTGAAGCCTCATAATTATATTGGACTTGTTCTAGGGGTAAGACATTAAACTAAAATTACTATTAGTTGATCAGAAACTAAAATAAGTAAATTTCATTTGGAGCTGATTTTCAATTGTAACCTAACCAAATTGAGAAAATAATTGGATAGGTTTCCTAAGTTACAACTGGTAGGTCAAATGAAATGAATTGATCAGTTAATCATTGTTAGGCTATTGAAAACTCAATCCTAAGTAGTAATGATTATGGTAATAATTTATTAGATTAAGATAGAATAGATAAGATTGAAGATACACCCAACACATGCTTATAGACAAGGCAAAGGTAACACGAAGCCCGGGCCGAAGGTTTACAGGCCGAATTCCTTTCAGAAAATGTGACAGTGGTTCAATATGAGTACGATGTCACTGTTGAGAGTAGTCATTAATAAGGTATACGAGTAGTTAGTTTTAATGTATCTATTTCAACCTCCGATAGGAATTGGCACGAGAAGAAGACGATATAAAATCAGTGCGGAGTAATAGCGGTATTTAAAACTCTTTCACTCTGAAAAATCTAATTAACTAACCAACTTTTAACTTAAACAAACTGTTACACAACTGTCTTGATAAGTACTGGGTGGTTATCAATAATATGTGATAATATTAATTTGAATCCACCACCTCACATTCGCAAAGTGTAAAATTGTTGTACATGCTGGCCCAACCATGCAATATTATTTTAATGGTATTATTTTAATTCGAGATATTGTAGCTGATTTTTATTCGCGAATTTTTACATTTTTTATTCAACGTTTTAACTTTTTTGAGGAGAGCCTATTTACCTAAAAAGACTGGAGATGATGATGTGTATCTAGACATGCGTATCTGCATAAGTTAAAATATTAAGAAACTACATTTTCAGGTACCTGCAGTGAGCTGCCTTGTTGCAGGGCTGGCTGCCTTCTGGCAGGTGCAGTTCTGTATCATGTTGGCGATCCTTGGATTAACCGTCGCTATAGTGATTTGCTTATTACTGGCTTTAACGCCTGTAAGTTCGTTTTTAAACTTTTCATGCAATATTTCTCATCACTACATCGTGAGTGTTTTAAATCAACAACTTTGATGAAATATTGTTTCAACTGCTGTGGTGTGTTTATATTTCTAGGGATAATTACTTACATACTGTTGACGTACCAGTAAGCTATGATAGCCCAGTGGTTAGGGCGTCCGCCTCCTAATCGAGGGGTTCGAACCCTGGCACGCACCTCTAATTTTCGGAGTTATGTGCGCTTTTAAACAATTAAAATATCACTTGCTTCAACGGTGAAGGAAAACAACGTGAGGAAACCTGCACGCCTGAAAGTTCTCCATAATGCTCTAAAAATAAAGGCGTGTGAAGTCTGCCAATCCGCACATGGCCAGCGTGGTGGATAGTCCACCAACCCAAAAACCCAAAGGCCAATAGGCCATACCCTTGTCATATTGAAAGGAGACCCGTGTTCTGTAGTGAGCCAGCAATGGGTTGATCATGATGACTGTTATCGTAAAATATTTTACGTACTTATTACTTTCAGTGGGATTTCACGAACTGGTTCTTGTACATCGTGGTGATACTGTTTGGGTCAGCCGCTGTAGTCCTGGCACTAATTTGCTACCTGTTCACGGGACATACATACATATTTGCAAAATTGCATTATTTTTTGATAACAACTACAATTATCTTGATAGTAAGTTTATGCTTAAATATTCTGAAATGCGCTTAATATATAATGCAAAATTCTTAGCAATGGTGCTTTGTGAAGTCAAACTCTTCGGTCATATTCCAGTGTTGGATCGAAAATGAGAGCTTATTTCGAATGATTTTTGTAGTGTGGCGTTTTAAATTAAGCTGCTGTGAAAGTGTTTTGTAAGTAAATTCATTGACGATTTTTATATTTTTAACTGTGACAGCAGGAGTGCTTTTTGTGTGGAAAATAAATATTATCTTGCGATTAAATTGACTCCATTTTTGAAACTCCATGTTGATAGGGAGAGTTTCTTGATAGGCAATCACAGTACCTAAAAATTGTAGTCCTAACCGCAATTGCAACCAATAGCTTTTCTGCTATACTGGATATACAGCATGCTGCATGTTGAACCGTCCGACCTCTCCGTTATCCCAAACGTCGCCTAAGCCGAGGTTCGGCCTCAAAGGAGGCGCTCTAAGGCAGACGTTCCCTTAGTTTCTTCGAGCCTTATGGGTCAAAATTTCTTCTGGCAGAGCTTCTTTCCGAAGCTCGCCAAATAGCCCCGTTACACTGTGGCAACCAATAGGGTTAGCACAGCTAAAAGACAGTTCGAAGAAAAAGCTGCATATCCAGTATTATGTAGTGGTAGTGGTATTTCTTTGTTTTTTACCTGTAGGCTGGGTTACGGGAACACTTGTGCACTCGACCGCGGTCCAGCCAGCGGGTTGGTAGGGGTATGCTGGATGTGGAGCAGCGTGGTGAGATGCCTTGGCCCAAAGGATATTAAGGAGACCATGATACCATGATTGTTATATTTTTTCAGATATTAGTAACGGAACTGCGTTTGATGTTGAGTGGCAAATATGTGGATATACTCGAAGACGATTACGCTTTTGCGGCTTGGCTGCTTTACGCATGCACTTTCACCTTTGTACTCAAATTAGTGCAAACCTTTGATCTTGTAGATACCGACTGAAAATGTGACGATACACTTGCGTCGCAATTGTTAATAAAGCATGTTACAGTTACTTCACTTGGTATTGCTTTTATTTGCTTCAGTGCTCTAGGTCAACCCCTTGTCAAGTAATATAATTGCAGTCTGAACAGAAGGAAAGTAGGAACTTTCCTTCCCCGCGGTATGATGTAGCAACAATATTAGCAACGCTTTCTTTCTACCTAAATAAAAATACTTTCGGATAACCTACAAATTGAATAGATTTTAGTTAAAATAGATCTTGATTATTGCTTGTAAATCCTCCTAGTCCCTGTAAAAGTCATGTTAAAATAGTATAAACAAACATAATAAAACCTTTTGAAAACTTGTGATCTGTTGTGCATGTAATCCCAATAAAAAGTAAAGATTACTCCTTGTATAATCTTTTACCTGCCTGTAAAAGTCATGTCAATTAAATTGTTACCATCATTAAAACTTTGCATTTATACCTAAACACACATACATATTTATATATAAATGTATATACATAAATTATATGTTGGGATCTGACATGTCAGTATTAGACGAGTCAAGAATGGGATTACCTTAGGTCTGAACGAAACCAGGGATTTATCAGTTTTTCCAATCTGAAATTGGCAGATACTGTATAGTATGCGTGTGTCTGTAAGTATGACATAGATACGGGTGTGTCGCAATAAACATACCTGTTTCAGGCGTTTTATCAATTCAATCCTAGAACCCGAGTTTGTTACAAATATTGTAAAAAAATCATTCCAATGATTATACAAATATAAAAAAATCGCAGCTTTTTCACACGCATCATCATGATCATCATGATCATCAACCCATTACCGGCTCACTACAGAGCACGGGTCTCTTCTCAATATGAGAAGGGTTTGGCCATAGTCCACCACGCTGGCCATGTGCGGATTGGCAGACTTCACACGCCTTTGCGAACATAATGAAGAACTCTCAGGCGTGCAGGTTTCCTCACGATGTTTTCCTTCACCGTTGAAGCAAGTGATATTTTAAGTGTTAAAAACGCACATAACTCCGAAAAGTTAGAGGTGCGTGCCCGGATTCAAACCACCGACCTCTGATTAGGAGGCTGACACCCTTACCACTAGGCTATCACCGCTTACCACTAGGCTATCACCGCTCACACACGCATAAACTTCTATATTATTTATTTGCGTGAAAAGAATAGCTGACTGTGGAATATCGAACAATTACGATCGCTGTTCGTCTCGTGCCATTACAATTGGAACGAGGGTGGAGTATAATAACGGAATACCCGATAAGTGTGATAAGTCCCTTTGTTAGATAGATATGAAATGGGCGTACGTGATCCGAATACCAATGTAGCCAGGCCTTATCAAAACAAACAGCTTCCTAAAATTTGACTGTGGCGACCGGTTTGCTCTTTACGTTAAGCCGTTTGAACTAGTTACTTACTAGCCGTTTTAATTGTTAAGCGGATCAAATTTACCTACTAACCTTATTGTGTTTCTTTCATCCATACTTATACATATAAAGGAAAGTGTCAATTTATTTTTTTATTAGTTAGTTTTCTTTGTTACCTGCCATTGCCAGATACTATTGGCTAGACCACTTCAACGATCTTGACGAAACCTGGCACAGAGATAGCATACTATATACTGGAGATGTGGACATACGACTAGGTTACTTTTTAATATAATAAGACACCACGAAATTGTTGTTTTCTGATTTTTAATAGTGATGTCTTGCATACTAGAGACGGACATATTTGATAATATCTTCAACTGATTTCCTATAGTATGCTTTTACAATAACATTTAAAATAATTTTGGACATACCGTTGCACAAAGGAGAATGGTAAGCTCCCATATAGTCCAGACTTGAGACCGACATTCCTGTATGACAAATAAATCAGATATTATCGAGATACTACTTAAGCAGACTAATGAGAGCAATGAAATAGAGTTAGGAGGAATAAAATATTCTTAGAAATATATATAGAAAATTCCTAATGAGCGCCCGATAAACCCTGAATTTCGGGCGGAGAATTAAGAGATTGCTATTATGTTCTCGTAGGCGCTGCGTTGTAGGCAACTGTGACTTGAATAGTTTTATTTTGGCATCTATCGGATGAAATGATAACGCGTACGGAACCCTTTCAGCTGTAGTTTTTAGTTTTCAAATTTGGCTATCATCATCTCGAATCTATCTGTGATAGCCTAGTGTTAGGACATACGCCTCCTAATCAGAGGTCGGGGGTTCAAATCCGGGCACGCACTTCTAACTTTTCGGAGTTATGTGCGTTTTTAAGTGATTCAAATATCACTTGCTTCAACGGTGAAGGAAAACATCGTGAGGAAACCTGCACGCCTGAGAGTTCCGCATAATGTTCTCAAAGGCGTGTGAAGTTTACCAATCCACACATGGCCAGCGTGGTGGACTATGGCCAAACCCTTCTCATATTGAGAGGAGACCCGTGCTCTGTAGTGAGCCGGCAATAGGCTGATCATGAAGATGAATCTCACTAGAATGAAAAAAATAATATTTTAGAGAACAATTTGAAGTAAGATTAATTTTGACTTTGATAGTTGATGAAATATCTATAACACCTATAAGAAATTTGTGCTCCGCTTTAGTACCAGGCCAAGTTTTTTGTAGTACAGCGAAAGAATTATGTAAACATTATTATGAACCATCTGCATTATTAACGGCAAACAATTAATACAGGACTGTATAAATTGAGATTTCGGTAAAGGAACCTTTTAGGAAAATAAGCCAAAGAAACGGAGTGATAAAATATTCCGCTTCTAAACTCCTCAAAACAAGCGGGAATAATCTCGAAGCTTTTATTGTTCTTATTATCTTGAGAATTTTGTTTATTACGCTTTACAGTGCTCGGAAAAAGTTGGGATTTGCGGGCGAGTATGTACTTTCTTTAGGTTAAGAGGAAGGTCGACGTGTTGTATTGAGGACTGCGGGCCTGATGATGAAATTCTAGTTCACTCAGCAGGGCTTTGCTCGATGCATCTACTTGATCAAATCAGCAATGAGGATGATGCAGTCATCATCCTCGGTCAATACCCATGTTGGTTACTACAAAGAGTGTACAACTTCAGGAAAATGAATCTAATCTCTAACTTTGTTTTCTGCCCTAGGGCATGTAAAACGACGGTCCTAGACGGAAATACTGAAATCTGTCTATCCGGCTCACGCAGCCAATAGGTTCGTTCTACAATCTTCCATTGTAAGAGCTCTTTACCTTGCCATGGGCTATTACATACCTGGAGATAAAGTTCAGAATAATTTCTCTCTTCCTGCCCTTATCCTAGGGAATTATGTACCCTCTCTTGTAACAGTTACAAAAAATATCTTATGTATACATCAATAAATCAATTGCTGAATTGAATGTTTTTTATTTCTGCGAAGTACAAGAAAGATATAGATAAAAAATAACTTAACATTAACTTGAACTTCCCTCCTGAACAAACCTCAACCTTTTTTTTTTAGCAGAAACGCTTTTTAAAATGTCATTAAAATACATTGGATTACTTGTACTATTACCTAGTACTTAAACTTGTGAACTATGCGGACGTCACTGTCGCTCTCGTATTGGCCTCATAAGCCATGAAAACAAAATCTCGCCGCCCATGAGACGCTGTTCAAAACGTCTTTCGAAGATGAATAGGGCCAATGATGATGACGATGAAACGTGAATAAATTTTTAAGCGTATTTTTCTTTTATTCCAAAAAGTAAGAATGCAAAAATCTTATTTAAGTTGACATGATCATTAGCTTATGATCTTGCAAAACTAATCTCCTACTTTAGCGTAAGGCATTTAATTTTCATATTTATTGCAGATAACAAAAAAAAAAACAAACGACATGGCAGTCGTTTTAACTGCTGTATAGAAAAAAATATCTTCTATTAATAAACGAAGAGATTATTAAAAGAAATTATTAACGCACAAAATTTTACTTTATTTAAGAAGTGTGATCCGCTGAGATTTTTCATCAGACATCAAATTTTAAGACGTGGGCATTAGCCGAGTAGTGAAAAGAACAGAATGTTGTGCGAATATTCTCCTTTAAATAAATAGGTGTTTTCGCCATTGAAATGGTAATGAGACTGCAATGTCGGAAACACAATTGTTCCTACACGACTTACCGACCATTCAACGGATACTTTTGGCGTTGTCCTTCTAAATTATGAGGTTTCAGGCAATTACACTTTACTAACTTTTTTAAAACAACGTCAAATTTCAAAAGATTTTGATCGTTCTGTTCTCATTTGAAAGGATGGTATGGTACATTTAATAATAAATAATTGCGAAGTGCTAAAGTTTCTTTAGGCTTATAGGATGGGCTCCTTTCAACGTGTAATAGAAAAATGACCCGCAGGTGGCCAAAGGCGCTGTTAGGAAAAGAAAGTTATAATTGTGTCTCAATTATCGTTCAATTATTGTATAAAGGAAGAAAAAAGAAGGGGAAAAAGGTTTTATTAAGAATCCAGAGAAATCTTTGTCGGCTTGTTGACAAACATACTCAGACACATTAACGTGCACACATGTTCAAAATTAAAAAAAAAAAAATTAAAAAATATTTATTTCACCAAAAACACTGTTTTACAGTTTTACAGTTTTCCGATGGTACCCACACTAGGTAATCCTGTCTCGTAGATACCTTATTTCGCTTTAACAGTTAAATGATAAAATACTGACGCTTGGTTGCTTAGCTATATTTTTGTTGCAAGAAAAAAAATCTATATATATATATATATATATATATATATATATATATATATATATACATATATATATAGATATGCAATCAATATATCCATATATATATCCCAATAAAATGTATCAAAGCGAACGCCAAATCGGACGAATAATCAAGTGAACATAACAAAATGAATCGCAATATTGTTAAGTATCAAAAATTAGTTCAACTAAATATGATTATAATTAGGTTATTAATTAAGTATCTAAAATATGTATACCAAATAAAAAACAATAAATTATTATTAAATATATGTTGTCGTGGTTATCTCATTGGGTGACGTCGTAGTGGAGAGGGCCGGTACTTGGAAAAATGTATCTAATTTTTCCCACAGGAATCGAATCCAGGATCTCGTGATATATGCAAAATAATAAACAAAAGAGGCAGTACCGATCATAGTATACCCAAATTAAAAGTTAAACCATTTACATTACTAGTACAGAAGCTAGCCTAGATTCTATTTCACGCTTTCCCATTTCAAAAAAGGAAAATTAACGCGCTGCGTAAACGTTCTCCTGTGAAGGAATACTTGTTTTCTCGTTGGAATGGTAATGAGAGCGGCGTTTGTTTGTACGGTGGTAAACGGTGGGAAACAACCGCTGCTGTACGCGTTTAAATACAGTTAGAGGAATCAAATTTTTAAATTCAGTTTTTTTTTTCCAAAAACAAGTCGAGGCAGACCGAGGCGTCGTTGGCGTGACGAACTCGATGCCTATCTGTCGGCTTGGCCCCAAATATCCCTAGACAGAGACAAATGAAAAAATGAAAAAATTTTATACAAAAAATACGTTTTACATAACATTTATCCGTTGTTGGGACATCCTTTTAAGTAATAATTTTTCTTGTGCCAGGATGTCCCGAAAACAAATGGAAGAAAGGGAGGCCTTTGTCCAACATTGGGACAGTACGGGCTGACAATAATAATAATAATATTTTGTTTTAATACTCTATAATATCATGATGTCGTCAATGTCAAGATCGAGTCACAATAGCTTGTCATAGAAATTAATGTAAACGAAGGTATACTTTTATACCATGATATTATGTGGGTAATAATAAAGTTAATACACAATTTATTATAACAAAGAACAACATACGCGGTAAAATGATTTCAAAAATACATTCTACGGATTCGGCTGTCTATTCCGAAACATATTTAGACAAAGTTACGGAGATACAAAAAACAAAACCTAATGACCTTTTGATTCAAGTAAAAGATGATATCGCTGATAATCATCATATTAAAATGGAACAGGTAAAAGGAAAATCACAGACTTTGCAAGGTATTGTAAAACAAGACGTTATAACGTAAGAATTTTGTATAAAATATGATGGGATTTTAAACACTGGTATTGTCTATAATAATAATAATAATATATTTTTATTAAAGGCAGTTCACCCAGTTACAAACAAGCACTTACAAATAAAGACAAAACAAAAAAAAAGGATAAAAATAGACTAAAAAATAAAATGACTATGAAAAGAAAATATAAAATATATTTTGAAAGAAAATTTAAAAACAATTATAATGTTACAGATGTACCGTTTACACGCAGTACAGTCACGATTCACGGTTATGATATACAGTTAGACGAATGCGTAGAACAGCCTACTCAGCGAAATAGCAATGCTTATAAGAATAACCAAAAAATACCAATTCTGCGTAGACTGAAACTTCTTATAAGAAGTTTACCACCGCGTAAGTTATTTTCATTGTATATATTGCAGCAGCATCAGCTCTCATGGTCAATGTAATAACCTGAAGATGTGGTGGATCTCAGGTATTCTCCACCTCAAACGGGTAAATCGAGCTGCATGTTCTGTTAGAAGCCATTTGTTATTTGAAATGGTTTAGAATTTGCTAGACTCTCCGGATCTTTTGCCTTCGCCTGTCTGTTGCTAAAAGTGGCCCCCACACCCCAACATTCATCATTATCATCATCATTCATGATCAACCCATTACCGGCTCACTACAGAGCACGGGTCTCCTTTCAATATGAGAAGGGTTTGGCCATAGTCCACCACGCTGGCCATGTGCGGATTGACAGACTTCACACGCCTTTGAGAACATTATGGAGAACTCTCAGGTGTGCAGGTTTCCTCACGATGTGTTCCTTGACCGTTGAAGCAAGTGATATTTTAATTGTTTAAAAACGCACATAACTCCGAAAAGTTAGAGGTGCGTGCCTGGATTCGAACCGCCGACCTCTGATTACGAGGCTGACGCCCTAACCACTGGGCTATCACCGCTTCATCAGGTTTCATGGTCAATGTAATAACCTGAAGATGTGGTGGACCTCAGGTATGCTCCACCTCAAACGGGTAAATCGAGCTGCATGTTTTGTTAGAAGCCATTTGTTGTTTGAAATGGCATAGAATTTGCTAGACTCCCCGGATTTTTGCCTTCGCCTGTCTGTTGTTAAAAGTTGTGTCCCCCACCCCCCAACATTATGTGCCGGAAATATGAGAGAAGCATTGGTTACTTATTGAGGGAAGCCGAAACGTGACCTCAAGCTTTGACAGGGTTGACATGTTTGTGCGATTGGCTGATCAGTCTGCGACTCCAGCTCAAAAAGAGAAACCCAGCTATCTATTGACTTTCTGTTGCTTTAATGGCTCACTTTTCAACTTCATTCATAAGTATTGGTTAGAAAAAGGCTGTTTGAATAGGATCTTTTCACTCTACTAATTATGATGAATCATTATGATTTTAGTCTTAAACAAAGGATCTCTATACATTCGGTTATAACAAATGGCCGAAACTAAAGTAAATTTTATTGTGTACATATTGTGCTAGTACTTTGGTTGGAGTATTAATGAATGGTTTCATTATTATAAGTACACAATGGTACCAAATTCTGCTGGAAATGAATAATAATAATAATATTCATTTATTTAAACAGTTTAGAGATTTATGTATTAAAATCGGCACCAGTGCTGCACCGTGCAAAAGTGTAACTTGGTGTCAATTTGTTTGTTTGTAGCCTATAATAGGCTTAACTAGTGCACCGATTTAGATGGATTTTAAAACGTATATAGCTTCACATATTTATATCTATATGGACATAAAAAAATTCATTATATTTAGACTAAGTCAGAAGAGTAGATGTTTCTTTTTTTTTATTCACCACAAGTAAGCCCTTGACTGCATCTCACCTGATGGCAAGTGATAATGCGGTCTAAGATGGTAGCGGGCTAACCTGTTAGGGGTATGGTAAACTCATACTGCTAATTGGTTTCTACATGACATCGTGCCGGAACGCTAAAACGTCTTTGTCTCCCACCAGTCCAGACTCGAGCCGGGAATCGAACCCAGGACCTCCAACTTTAAAATGCAACAGCGCACGCGCTGCGCCACGGAGGTCGTCAAATGTATATGACGTTGCCATCAAGAAAGAGCGTTTGGGGATTTTGAAGGATTCTCTTAAATGTCACGATTATTCCAGCAAGTAGGGTAGAAAGGTAACCTTGATTAACATACCCTAAATTTTACATTCGAGGACGAGGTTGCGCTTTAAAGAAAATGAACAGAAATTTGAAGGTAAATTAAGTTAGAATTAGCACATTAATTTGATTTTCAAATTAGCATTCAACAATATACTTGTGCCGTGACGAGAATTTCCAAGCTTTGTCTTATAAATTATGTTCCCAATTTTAAGTCTAGACTCATAAATATACTTGGTTAATATTTTTATTGTCCCAAGTTTAGCCGTTAATGGCCTTTTTTGTATGACATTAAAAGTGATGCTTCTTTATGTCACTTTGGGTTTAATTTAGTGCCTAGTTGTTAAAAGATTCATGAGTTATAAAATAAATACTGCGTTATATATTAAGATATTATGTTACCGTTTGACAGTTTATCGAAGCGTACGTTATTTTCTATCGAAAGATGAAACGGTAGAATTATTTTTTCTTTTACACTGTCACGTTTCATCAACTTTATTAATTATTTTTACCTATAAACCACTTTGACCAACCAATTACTGTTTCGGTACCAACATGATAACGACATCCACTTATGGTACCTTTTTCCATTTATTTTGTCTGTTATAACGATATATAACGCTTTCGACTTGTGGTCTGGAATAGTTTCAAATAATTAATGGATAAACCATTTAATCCTCTTATTTTCGAAGTTAGCAATGCCATAAATGTGATTAAAATAAAATTTTCACTTGTTAACACTAGGAATACAGGAAAAGTATTTTTCTATTGCAAGCACTGTTTTTTGGAAACCAGCAACAAATCTCTACTAACAAAACTAAGTCTACGGTTTGGTGCTTACATATTCTGTGAAATTCAAATAATTTGCAAAAAATCACCAAACAAATATATTTATATATAAGCGCAGGAGAGCCTTCGTCAGAACTCATCATCATAAAGAAACTATTCTTCTTTCTATCAAAATCACTTAGCACAAAATGATAAGTTATTCAACGCAATTTATCATTAAATGTGAATCACTGAAATAGCTATTTTACAGTAATTTACTAACAACCCTTAATTTACACAATTACTATTATTAATCATTTAATCACTAGTTTTAAAAGTTATAAATAGCGATTCGTCTCAATCACGGTGCGCTGGTTTTCCCGCCAATCTCGTAGTATTCAAAAACTTCCAAGATGGCGAATCCTTCCCCGCTACCATAAACGCGACGCTCCGCTAGAGTAACTATGGCATTCCTCCGTCACTCTTATCATAGACGCGCCGTCATATACGTATATTCTAAAATATGGAATCTATAAAGTGGCATGATCATAATTTTGACAACTTTAGTGGCACAGCGCGTGCGCTGCCTTATTATAAATTAGAAAGTCCTGGGCTCGGTTTTCGGCTCGAGTCTGGACTGGAGAGGGGCTTTGGTCGCGGCTAGTGATCACCCTACTTAAAGACATACCGCCAAGCGGTTTAGCGCTCCGGTATGATGCCGAATAGAAACTGATTAAAAGGATGGATTAAGCCGACGACGCATCGGTAGTTCCTCTAGTGAAGCAATGTTCATGGTCGACGGTAATCACTCAGCGTTAGGTCTGGTCTCGACACGTCTGCTTGTTTACCCGCGATTTATTTAACGATAAAAAAAGAATTTACTGTTCTAAAGATTCTCAAATTTTTCAGCGGCGTTTCCTGACGGAAGTGTTCCATTGCTTCGCGACCGCGACCTCAAGTCACGGAACGAGTTTATAAAATGCGTCTTCACTATGATATTGATAATGATCATTATAACAGCTATGTTCACCGTGTATGTTTTGATTACGTAAGTGTAGTATTTCGTTCTAAAAATAAATATGTCAACTGTGACGCTAGTGTAAGGAAAAATATATGGCAAGTAGATCAGACACAGATCAGACAACGTTATGTGTTTTGACACATAAGTCTGTCTCGTTAGACAGTCCGAAAAATAAAATGTCTCGTTTTAACACAAACTTGGTTGTGCAAAGTCTAAGTATAGTAGGTATGCCTACACACACGTGTTTGTATTGTGTTCTGGAATGTGGAGATAATTTTTTGCGAACATTCATTCTAGCGCGCAATCGGTGTAATAGACTGTAACAAATGTTTTTGGGTGTTTGAAATGTTTGCTGTTTCTTTTAATGGTACCATAAAATGTATTAAATAGCATTCTTTGTCCTGCAATATTATGTGGCTGTGGGTAACGAATTAAGTTAAGTCTTAACAATTATAGACATTTGTTTTGCATACTTACTTACCTGGCGCTTAACCAGCTTATATCCTGTAGCCTATTAATCTATATTCTATAACACATTTAGAAGAACAGAAGAAAAAAATATCTGTTGTTGAATCGCTTTTAACTCTTTAGGTAAGAGTATGATGAAAGAAATGAACTTGTAAAATGTCATAAAGCAAATGAACACATAACATAATTGAATTTAATGCCAAACTTACACTCATATTCATTTATACCCACATAGACATAAATATATTCCATACGCTTTGAAAAACACCCATACATACTACAACGCACCGAATTTAAATTACATGCATTTATTATTTGTTGAGTACTTATTATTATTAACTTCTTTCTTTAAGTTTTATTTTTAGTGACATTTTGATTGTTTTCATTTGTTTTTCCTGTTATTCTCCTGACCACTCTATTTATTTCTTGGAGGGTGATGATTACTGTAACTTTATACTTATTCAGGTTTTCATGTGTTTAAGCTACCTTCTTGAAACAGTGTTCTTAAATCTTATACAAAAAAAACAAGAGTGAATCGGCATTTTCTCAATAAGCGTGCACCAGCTTGAGCTACATCAAGGTGGCTTGCATTAAAGGTTTTTATGGTTAATCATTAAGGAAGCTGTGATAGCTTAGTGGTTAGTGCATCAGCCACCTAATCAGAGGTCGGCAGTTCGAATCCGGGCACGCACCTCTAACTTTTCGGAGTTATGTGCGTTTTTAAACAATTAAAATATCACTTGCTTCAACGGTGAGTAAAAACATCGTGAGGAAACCTGCACGCCTGAGAGTTCTCCATAACGTTCTCAAAGGCGTGTGAAGTCCGCCAATCCGCACATGGCCAGCGTGGTGGACTATGACCGAACCCTTCTCATATTGAGAGTAGACCCGTGCTCTGTAGTGAGCCGGTAATGGGTTGATCATGATGATGATGTTTAAATATATAAAAAGACTACGCTCGATATAAGATAAAAAAAAATGCCCTAGCCTCCAGCTTTTTAAAACACTAGCTAGCTTGCCCAAGGCTTAACCCAAGTTAAATTTCAATTCCTCTTAGGAAAAAAATTGTGCTTTCTTAGTAGACGCCTACGTTATAATACCTATCCGTATAGCAAATATCAGCCTAATCCGTCTATTGAACTGTGTGTCACTTTTAAGTTAAACGTAATGCTTACAGTACGTACAGATATTTTTTTTGGTAAACTGAAATAGTTTCAATCATTTAATTGAAAAACAAAATTATGTTTTTTTTTTTTATTATTATCAGTAAGCATTCTTATTTTTTTAAGTGTCAGACGAAGCGCAGGTTTTACGCGAAAAAACTGCCTGGAACTCACATTTTTTACGTCAACGTTAATCGTCAACAAACATTGTCTGTTCTGAGATGAAAGTAGAGCTGGATGGAAGCAACATTGTTACTAAGAAGTCCATTAATTTTATACTATCCTTGATGTACATTACTGAGTGTCTCTTGCCTCGTCCTTCGAGATCTGGTAATAAAAGCGTAAACTACGTCCTACAAAAGACTTACCTTTGTACTTATAGCAAATGATATACTGACGTCACTAATTCCGTTGTTATTAGTAGGTAGATTGTTTTGGTATATGAAATGTATTTAAGTGCGTACTTTATCTATCTCTATTTTCAGTCCTGAAGTTAAACTGTACTTCAAAGAACAGGGATGGGAAATATTACTTCCTGCTATGTTAGTATTGTTATCTGTTGGAAAGTATAACATTTATTTATTATTTAGGTGATAATAGATATTATAATAATATAAAGGCACTATTAATGTCCGCTTCTGGCCTCAGGGCTTTTCTCTCATAGGAATGGGTTTTAGAGCAAAGATTCACTAGGCTTCAATGTGCGCTGGAGGGTTAAACTTGAATATTGAATGTTAACAATTCAAAAAGATTATTAGAATTTTAAGTGTTAAATGATATAATAAGAGACAAAATATAAGTGTACATCAAAACAACGTCATTAATTCCTGGTTCGATCTTGTTACAAACAATTTAAGTATACAGTAGGTAACATTTATCCTCGACTGCGTCAGAATGACCGTACATATCATCAGTTTTAGGGTCTATTTAGTACTATTTACTGTTGTGTTATCTCTACACTGCATTCAGCACCTATTTTGTACATATAATTGACCCAGAAATATATTTATATTTCTGGGTTTTTTGGAACACAAATCTATTTTAATAATAATTTTTTATTTTACATAGTAGGGAATCGAACCGGCAATTCTCAATACCTAGTCAATTTTATTAAAATAGAAGGAAGAGTTCGTTGAAAATAATAGCAGTTGTAAACCTAGATACACGATAGCGTTTGTAATTTTTCATATTTAGAGATGTTTTATTAGATAATAAATATTTTAACACTTTTAAATTATCCAGGAATCAAATCTAGAACCTCGAAATCCAAAGTCATAATAACGAGGCCTAGGCCTGCTAGTAAAAAGTTACATTTTTTTTAATTTTTCAGATTATTGCTAGTCTTAGCGGATTGCGGAACGATTTGCTCCTCATGTGCTAAATCAGCCCCTTGGAATTTTATCAACCTAGTATTGACGGTTAGTAAAATAAATAAAAAATATACTTTTTTATACTTCTACAAAACTCATGACTCCACTGACATATTTTTTGTATTTTTTTTATTATTTATTTATTCTTTATTTGTACACCACATATAAATAGAAATAATAAGAAAAACAAGAAGAAACAGGATACAAAAGGCGGCCTTATCGCTTAGTAGCGATCTCTGCCAGGCAACCTTACATATAAAGCGTGATGGTAAGTGATGATGCTTATGATGACTTAAATAAATTATCTGTATAATAAATAATAATATTTCCTTTAGTAAACTAGGCGAACCTGTATCGTGGTACCCATTCAATTCAAGTTAACTTTTTGTTTGGAAACCATAATTTCTTTCACATTGAACAATTTCATCACCTTAGATTATTATGATAATATGTAACCTATTTTACTCGTAATTATTAATTAATTACTTAATAACGTAGCTTTCCATTGGTGAAATAATTTTTGAAGTCGTGTATGTCGATTAGGCGTGAAAGCGTAAAAACCAAACAGATTCACACATTTAAAATAATAAAGTGAGAATGACCTATATTTTATTCATAAAGGTTATATTCTGTTCTGAAGTAGGTAATAAATATTTGCACTTTAATCGGCACATTCAGACCAGGCCAGGGGCCAGGCTTACTTTAATATTCCGATTCCATTTCGCGTCGCCGTATTTCCCGATCGTATCGCCGGAATGCACTTACAAACACAAAATGTATTTGCTTGCCCCTGTATGGCTTTTATTTATAACACTGTATTCTATTTCTTTTGCATCTTGTTAACAAACTGCTGAACAGGTCCCATTGCAACTTGATTTAAATTTTTTGGTTCTTAAATTGAGATTATGTGACGAACTTTTAGTCTAATATACCTACCGTATCATTACCGGCTCACTTCAGAGCACGGGTCTCCTCTCAATATAAGAAGGGTTTGGCCATAGTCCACCACGCTGGCCATGTGCGGATTGGCAGACTTCACACGCCTTTCAGAACATTATGTAGAACTCTCAGGCGCGCAGGTTTCCTCACGATGTTTTCCTTCACCGTTGAAGCAAGTGATATTTTAATTGTTTGAAAACGCACATAACTCCGCAAAAGTTAAAGATGCGTGCCCGAATTCGAACCGCCGACCTCTGATTAAGAGACTGACGCCCTAACCACTAGGCTATCACAGCTTACCTATCTACCGTATGTCATCTACCAATAAGTCAGAACCTTTACTACGATGTCACGACTTTTAGAAATGCATTGGAATAAGTTTCTTCTTGTCCGTTTTTGAAATCGTGCATAAACCACATATTATTTCTTACCAATGAAAAGTCACTTTTTTTTAGGTCATAACGATGTGTTTGTTGTCAGCAAAAATTTCTGCATTCTTCAATACTGAGTTAGTTTTCTATACTATTCTGTCGACTGGTGTTATGGTGTTCATCAGTATTCTACTTGCTTGTTCAACTGTTAGTATAACATCATTTGTTTCATTTTTACTAGATTTTTAATTACTGGCAAAACAGGATTTACATATTTTACTGATGACTACCTTGTATATATCATCTATTATTCTCTTCAGCATTATTTCTTATCAATTTTCATAAATGATTTATGTATGCTTGTTGGTGTTTTTATTTGATTAAAATAGCAGACTTTTATAAAACGAAAGCTTTTAGAAAAATCATAGTACAATATTAAAGATTATATAAACGATAAAAAAGCTTGGGTGTGAATTGCTCTATCTCTATAGGTACTATAATTTATTATTTATTATGTGAGATGGTGGTAACCAAAAAAAAATCGGCTAAGTTTGTTGTGGGCTTCTTCTTAGACCAGGGCGCGTTTGGAACCCTCATAGCTTTAGTTTCATGTTTACGAATGTAGTTATCACCATCAAATCACTACTATGTAAATTATTGATGCATCAATAGTGCCTTTTTAAAAACTATTTGAATAAAGTTTGAATTTGAACTTGACTATTTTTCATTTTTGTATCACGATTTAAAATAAATCTATTAGTATTACTTATTTCTGGAAATTTATAACTTTTTCAGTTCAACTTTATGAATCGGATTGCTTTCGTGTTAATTGTCATATTTTTCACTACACTGACGGCCATTTTTAACTTAGAAGCGTTCATCACCGGTAACATGATGAAACTTTTGATTATTATGATTGTATATGGCAGCACTTTATTTCAAATTATTGTAAGTATTAGCCAAATTATATTGACCTTTTTGTTTTTTTTTTTTATTATATTGACCTAGATTAATTTATATGATTAATCTATATGAAAATAAATCTTTAATGACCTTTCGAAAATCCTCGATCCAATGCAAAATAGTGAAAATTTCTGGAATTCCAGTACATTTGACAAATATTGTACCAGACAGAAAATTGCTTACACATTCTATTCATAGTGTTTTATTGATAGGGCGACAAAATTTTACTCATAATTAACAAAATAAAGGAAACAATAAAGCTGTTAATCTAAAAAAGAGCTGAATAGGCGTAGCACACAAAACTAGGGTGATCTAGACATAGAAATCGAAAATGCTATAAAGAGAAAAATAAAAACTATGATTTTACTATCTATATTATATATCGTTTGTCTAATCATTCAAAACGATAAACATTTTATAATAATATTTTTCTTAATGTGGCAAAAAACTAAATGTCTATTAAATTCACTCCTTATCACAGAATTCATAAGAAACGTTGAGATATTTCGTATTTAACTGTTAAAGTTTGCAGAGAAGTTTAAAATTCATGAAGTAATTTTTCCGCGACACCGGAAAAAATACAGGCGAATAAATTTATATAGCCCGTTATGAATTTTTTAAAGTGCACTTGGCATAAGGGTAGCTTATGAATTAAAACATGCAAACACGTTCTGTGTTTGCTGCAAATTATATTATCGAGTAAAAAGTAATTTATTTAATAATGACATAAACTTTATTTGCTGGATATTAGTGCGTTGGTAAAAAATAAGTAGAAAGAATGAAATAAATACTATTTAAAATTTAAATACTCTGGTAAATAAAATATGCTAGCATACTTGTTCTGATTTATCATAAAATATTGACAATTCAAATTCAAACGTTTCACTACTTTTTTAAAGCTTAAGGATAATAGATGGTTAAGAAATTATCATAGTGGCACACCCTTTGAGTGAAAATCTATCTTTAGCCAAAAAAAAATACAAGCTGTTGAACACATTTGTTAAAAATGTTTATAAACAAACAGCTATCGAGGGATAAATCTTGTCTCATTTATTTCGATATTTTTATCATAATGTTCAATTAAAATATTTGGTAAGATTTTTATTTTAAATAAATTTATGTGCGTAGAATTACTGCTAGATTGAGTAAAAATGTGTCAAAGTTCTATGTGATTCAATAAATTAAATGTCTTTAGTGACAAGGAGTGTTCAAGGAGTCAAGTATACTCATTTAATATGAGTTTAATTTCTTCAACAGACCATTTAAGACTAATTTTTCGTTGATTGATTGCAACCAAATACAAATTTAAATTACGTTAAAATTATCCACAATTTTATAAAATAATGTATACATATACGTACGATTGCTTTTTATGAAAATCTCTACCACAACTCTGCAAATGCGAGCATTTAAATGAATAAATTGCTTATTTAAATGAATTACAATTTTCTCAGCTACTTTGCATATAACTTTGTGAATTTTTATTATTCGCATGAGATATTAACCACATTGTGGGTTGTGTCGTTGAATCTGTTAATGTGACCATCACTGTATTGTTTTATTTAAGTTTTATATGTAAGTTTTTAGTTCCTCTGCCTCTAAGAAAACCATTTTGTCGTAGACTCTAGTATAGGCTTATTCAGGTTAAGTTTTTATATATTTCATAACTTAGCGGAACAGTCCTTTGACGTGATAATATTTACAAAATTAAAACCCCTTAGTTGCTCATTCTTAACTCATAATCATTTTAAATATATTTTTAGATGTTCACAATTCAGCTTCAAATGGTTGTAGGGAAGAATAATGCTCTTCAAATCGGAGTTGATGATTATTGCTTAACTGCTTTTTTACTTTATAATTCTATTTTGGATATATTTATAAGATCAACTTATATGTATATTAGATCGCTTTAATATGAATTTATATAAAGCACGCTCATTAAAAACTCTTATTTCTGCAAAATTAAAAAAGCGAATTAAGACTTTTGGTAGAAGAATCAGTCATGAATGACACTGACGGAACCGACGCCAAAATACTTTTCGTGTTTTTTACAATTTGGATATATGTATAACTTATTTATTTATTGTATAAAAAGCTATTGAAAGAGTAATGTTGTAATACATTTGTAATAATAAACGAATGAGCAATAACAGTAAAGAACCGCTAGAAGCTAGTAAGTTGGAGGAAAAACAAACTAACAATGAAAAGAAGGAAACTATTATCAATATCGACGACTTTCCAATTGTTGGTGCGCTTGCTATCCCTTCTCATGAGATCAATAAACAGCAAATGCAAGAAAATGATAAGAATAATGGCACACAAGTTATTAATAACATAAAATGTGAACCTCAAAATAATTTATCAGTGAATCTAGACGAAAACAATCAGGAACGAGCATTACTATCGGTTGATAAGAAACGAAAGACTCCCGATGTTTGGGTGCAATTTCAAGGTAAAATTGAATTGATGACTACTATCGTACACTGAAACGGTGATAGCCTAGTGGTTAGGGCGTCAGCCTCCTGATCAGAGGTCGGCGGTTCGAATCCGGGCACGCACCTCTAACTTTTCGGAGTTAAAATTAAAAATTAAAATATCACTTGCTTCAACGGTGAAGGAAAACATCGTGAGGAAACCTGCACGCTTGAGAGTTCTCTATAATGTTCTCAAAAGGCGTGTGAAGTCTGCCAATCCGCCAAACCTGGCCAGCGTGGTGGACTATGGCCAAACCCTTCTCATATTGAGAGGTGACCCGTGCTCGGTAGTAAGCCGATAATGGGTTGATCATGATGATGATGATAATCGTGCACTAGGGTCTGTTGGATGAGTATTCAGCAATTCTGTGCTACTTCCTTAATAGCGCGTGTTCATCTTTTTCTGTATTCTAATAGCGGTAGAGAATCATCATTCAAGAACTTCGATGAGATATCATCTGATGGTATTGCCACTGCTACTCGTAGCTTATTCTGCTAAACTGGGACTTTGATTCATATCTGATTTTTTTACCTAGAATAAAATTATAAACCAAGTCTTGCTTACTCCATCGACCGCTGAGTGAGTCATCCTCATGAGAGCCTTAGTTAGGCGTAATTCGGTTGTATAATAGGTTTGACAGGCTTTGGTGATAATTATCACATGTAATAATCAGGACTAAGGAAGTGGACGATATGATTTTCTAATCCGGACTGGTACTAGGATTTTTACAAATACATATTTTGTGCAATCTGGAAAAGAATCCATAGTCTAGCGATCCGCTGTTGAACTTAGTGGTTCAATTCAATTGAACCTAGTGGTTTTTATTTTTATGGATATAGTTATCCACTATAGGCCATCAATAAGTTATTTTTAGTATACTCTATCACATATACACACCCGGTGTTATAATCACTTAACATTGGGTTAAATTGCTGTCAAGGACAGGTAGCCAGTAACTGTACTCGAATAAAAAAAGCTTTATCTCTAGTAATTTCTAATAATTATTATTTACCTACGGGATTTTAGAGGTCAAAGGACATAGTATGAGGGGTGGTAAGCAAACTGAATTTGGAAGACTGAATGAGCGGGGAGGAAGGAATTACCAGACTCAAAGCCCTGGGGGTGGAGGTACCTTGGAATATGATCCACAGTCCCGAAATGGTTTCCTGAGGATTGTGTTTATTATTCTTTTGGTGATGTTCGCATTAACTTTCCTGTACAATGTCATAGTTCTTAACTCGTAAGTATTGACACTTCAAACATATAAAATTTTATAGTTAAAAATGTTTTGTAAGAATGATATTATGCGGTTTTTAAAAGTCTACCTCTAACAAGCGTATGAATATATACCGAAATTCTTGCATGACAAAAGAGTTTGGATAAAAAATTATATATTCATAGTTGTGTATTGTACATACTATTATTCCTTTGGTATTTAAAACGATCTCTATGTTGCAGGCCTTCTATGACTGAATTCTATAAAAACCATAGTCGACCACTAATGTTTATTTCTGGGTGAGTGATAACACAATAGTTTACTCTGAACATTTAGGTATTTAAAGGAATTTAAAGGAATGTAAAGGCTTATAGAACGTGTACAGAACGCCTGCGCGTGTATTTGCTATAGAACACCAAAAATTAAAATGATAAGAAGAAAAATAAATGAATGGATCAAAATAAAAAAAATATATCAATAAATTTTAAATCCTTGCTATCACTTTTCGTTCCGCCACTTAGTATTAGTATTAAAATTTTATAATTTATAATGTCGCTTGTTTTTGTCTCGTATGTAATTAAGGCAAGTTAGGTTATGTGTATATAGGTGATTGCGTCCGTGATCTTACTAACATACAATGCTTCCACTGAAAACCAGTGCTGCGTCTTGCTGCAGCTGATGCTGAGTGGGGTCGCCTTTATTTGGTCAACATCTGTGTTATGTTAAATTATGTACTTAAGCATGCAAGACTATATGACTGAATAAAAAACTTTTTCTTTCTTCTATTTCGTAACTCTGCTGATAATGGCATGCCTTGCGCATTGCTCTAGCTTTTTGTATGGTGAACTAAGACGAGGTCAATTTCCGGTCCAAGCGAAGTTTTTTTTGTTTTCTCACTTTTATTCTCAGTAAATTGTCTAAGTAGAATTGGTACTGGTAAGCTAGGAAATTGCAGGTGTACATTCTCGTACCTCAGTGAAAGGCTTTCTACTAAGAAAGGCTCAGTATCCGCTTGGAGTAAGAAAATAGGCGCTCCACCCCTTTATTGTACGTAAACCGTCCGTCCAACTAGGATATAGAAGCGCTTTCAGACTCTTTATGACTGAATCTCTTCACGACTACGAAACCATAATTTGTTTCAGAGGCGTGCTGATATCGATGTCCTACGCGATGATGTGCTGCTTGCAGTGTATCAGAGAGACACCGTGTAATTATATAGCACTTTTTGTAGTGGTAAGACCTTTTCCCTCTTTTTCACGTTATGACAGTTTCCGCATCATTCCATACTAGATGGCGCTACAAGTATATAAGCGAAATGTGCATCACGCTATCGAAGTTTTCATACGCAAGCGTTATATATACAACTTCTTAAGAAAGGTTGGACAATGTGGACCACAGGTTTAATATTGCTATGGCTGAGCATATGCCTATAGTTCCCATACAATTTCCCACTACTCTCTTCTTCGTCGATAAAATCTTGACAGAGTCGTGGTCATCACCATCATCATGATTAACCCATTACCGGCTAGTGAGCCGGTAATGGGTTAATCATGATGATGATGATGAGAGATATTAAGAGGAGCCCCTGCTCTGTAGTGACAGAGCAGGGGTCTCCTCTTAATATGAGAAGGGCCATAGTCCAGAGTCGTGGTCATCATGAAGCAATGTCTTTGAGAACACATGTTATAGGCCTCACGAGCATCCGCCACTTTTCTCATCTGGCCAAAAGCCTGGTACACTCGTGCAAAGAACCAGGGACCCACAGCAGACTTTATCTGATCGGTCCATCGCATGGGTGACCTTTCTCGACCTCTAGTGCCCTCCACTTTGCCCTGCACGACAAGACGCTCTAGGGAGTCACTCTCATGCCGTATCCGAAGAATTTAAAGATGCGACTTTGTACTAACGCCAAAAGAAGTCTTTCGTCTTTTCCACTATTACACAAACACTATACAGCAAATCCTTATCTATATATATATATATGCGCACTTTGTTTCTCCCCACATAGTACGTTTAGTTTACAGGTATCAGAGTATATTATTTCCTAATTTGCATATGCTTCACAGAAGACGAGGTATAACAGGGGTAGCAGAAGAATACCAGACTTTTAGATAAATACGAACGTGCAATTTCAGTTTGGATACAAACCTTTCGCAGTTTACAAAACTTTTCAATTAAATAAGTACGCTAATTGCTTCACACCTTTAAAACGTAAAGGTACTGGTTGTAAACAAACTCTAAAAGGTATTTGACAAGTCAGGCTAAAATTTGCACAAAGCTCAAGATATACACCTCAAAGGTTTTATCTGGTAGTTTTTGAGCTATTCCACTTTATAAAATCATCTTACGCACATGATGGGTAGCTGTAAGAGATCTCTTATAGATATAAGCTTTACTTTGTATAGCTCTTATTTAAGTGTTTGTTATCACAAATTTATTACAAAAATAATAAAAATAAATAAACGAATGTTACATTAGTGACTTTCCTGATAATGGCATTTTCTAAAGTTACGATTCTCTCGTAATGTTCGCAGCTTAAAGCTATGTAAGGTAAAGAAACTTCATAGCCGTTTTTCTGAAAATGGCACAAACATTGTACATGATATAATTTGCGTTCCAAGGATCGTGGACTAACTGTAGTCTCTATCTGTAGTGGAGTGTCTGTACCATGGATTGGTTTGCCACATCTTGGCATTTTCTATAGTAAAACGATTTGTACTTGATATAATTTGCTTTCCAAGGACCGTGGACTAACTGAAGTCTCTATCTGTAGTGGAGTGTCTGTACCATGGACTGGTTTGCCACATCCTGGCATTTTCTATAGTAAAACGATTTGTACTTGATATAATTTGCTTTCCAAGGACCGTGGACTATCTGTAGTCTCTATGTGTAGTGGAGTGTCTGTACCATGGACTGGTTTGCCACATCCTGGCATTTTCTATAGCAACGATTTGTACTTGATATAATTCGCTTTCCAAGGACCGTGGACTAACTGTAGTCTCTATCTGTAGTGGAGTGTCTGTACCATGGACTGGTTTGCCACATCCTGGCATTTTCTATAGTAACGATTTGTACTTGTTATAATTCGCTTTCCAAGGACCGTGGACTAACTGTAGTCTCTATCTGTAGTGGAGTGTCTGTACCATGGATTGGTTTGCCACATCCATTTTCTATAGTAACGATTTGTACTTGATGTTCACAGCTCGCAGCGACGAGTAATCTCGTGGCCGTACTTACGACAATGGTAAAAACACAGATTATATTATTTGCGCTCATCGGAACAAGTGTTACAGTGGCGATTTGTCTAATACTGGCACTTTCTAAGGTATGTACTGCATTGAGTAAAAAATTATGTATTTTTTAAGTTTTGCTATAAATTGCACAATGGACAGAAATACCTATAACGTGGCTTCATATCAAACAAGTATAACGTTCCAGTTGCTTACGTCGTATACCTAACCTCGATGCTCGAACGGTTTTCCTCATAAATTAATAGGTTTTCGGAAAAAAATGTCTAGTGCATGGTGAATTGTTTCGAAACCTCGAAAGATTATATTCCTTTTAATTATTTTGATTTGCAGATATATAATAAAAGCATTGATTTTGAGATAAACCACAGAAACCGCATGTTTCTGCGCGTTTAAAGTAGCTTAAATATATCACTTAACAGCCCGAAAATAATTCTTCCTATTCGTTAAAAGTCTCATTGATAATTTCTGCCAGACATTCGATTGTTATACATTAAGTCGCATTATTTTTTTTATTGAGTCCGGTATTGTTAAAATGCGCACAACGGAATTACTATCCATTTTCTCGAGTAATCCGATACAAATAGAACGAGAAAATAATGTAGCTAATTATCATAATAAATAAAATCAATGTTTGTATGTTTGTCCTCCGTGAGTTAAACTTTGGGTGTCCAGAGATGCCTGCGGCGCGTGCACTTTTGAATTAGGAAATGGGAGTACCTGGGTTCGATTTCCAAATTGAGTCTGTTCTGCTAGGAGGCTTTGGGCGTGGGTTTTTAGGCGATAATCTTTGTCGGTAAAGTGAACCTACAAAGACTATCACCATGCGATTTAGAGAAACTAATTAGGAGTATGGGTTCACCATACAGGCATACACCTGACAGGTCCCGCTACCATCTTAGACTGCATCATAACTTAAAACTAGGTGAGATTGCCTTCAAAAAAAAAATTATAGTAATTACTGGCGATTGTTAGGGATATAACATTTTGAAGTCAACCTCTGAGGAAGCTCCGGTGTAGGAGCGTAACAGAGCGTTGAGATGATATTCTTCAAGTTTGCCAATTTAACGTGGATTATAACAAATTTAGTCCAACGTTCATTCTTAACTATTTACTTCCGTAAAGTAACTCCTACTTCTGTTCAATAATCACAGGCTGTATTATATTTCAGTTTGACTTCACATCGTGGTACCTATACTTGGTGGTAGTGATAGTGGTGCTGATGGTTCTTTCAATGGCACTGTCGGTAGCATCGATGGCTATGGATATCAATTTTAAGCCGTTGCACATTGCGCTGCTGTACATAGGAACGCTTGTGCAAGTGATTGTAAGCATATTTTTTTCTAGAAAATGAATACATTACTGCATACCTTTGGCTAACGTCATAGATATGGTAATAGACTGGGAATACGGATCGGAAGATCAGAGCGTATCGGGGTTGGAAGGTGCTTTAGTATATACAACTTAAGTGAAAAATCGCACGGTTATTGGTAAAAAAACAAAACACCATCCGTTCGTCACTGCGGCACAGTTGCGACCCTCTGTATGCCGAGCCGATGCCGAGATCACGGCGCGTAGGCATAGCTCGCGTTTCGCCCGTTTGTATGAAGTTGGAATACTGTATACATAATATTACCGTGACATAATGTTCTCAAAAGCGTGTGAATTCTGCCAATCCGCACCGCAATGGCCAGCGTGGTGGACTATGGCCAAACCCTTCTCATATTGAGCCGATGATACCCGTGCTCTGTAGTGAGCCGGCAATAGGTTGATTATGGTGATATTTATATGATTTGCTGATTTGTTCTTGACATGATTGGTTAAATTTTTCAGCTCCTGATCATGGAACTCCAGATGGTTATCGGTGGCAAATCCATAGAGATTAGCGAAGAGGAATACATTTTAGCAGCATACCTTCTTTACACTTCCATTGTGAACTTGTTCATTCAAATTCTGCAGATTCTGGCCAACCTGGACGGCGATTGAGAATATGTTATATATATTCTAAATAGTTTGATAATACATTTTATTTTTTGATTTTCCTTTATTTATTTTTGTAACCTGATTTTTTTAAGTTTTCGAGTCATAGCAGTGCTTTAGAATATATATTGTATGTGGGCAAATATTTTTTTTTTCGTACCGGTATTTGCGATATTCATTACATAACAATTTACAAAATGATTTTGGTACTTAAACCATACTTCATTTTTACTCTATTACAAACAAATAATAGCAATTTGATGACCTCCGTAGCGCAGTTGAGGTCCTGGGTTCGATTTCCGGCTCGAGTCTGGTCGGGAGGCTTCGGCGTGGCTAGTTACCACCCCACCGACAAAGACGTGTCGCCAAGCGATCTAGCGTTCCGGCACGATGTCGCGTAGAAACCAATTAGGAGTGTGGGTTTACCATACCTCTAACAGGTTAGCCCGGTACCACCCTAGACTGTATCATCACTTACCACAAGGTGAGATAGCCGTCAAGGGGTAACTTGTAGTGTATAAAAAAATCTAATAAAACTGATTATTTTCAAACTTAGTTAAAAAAACATAAAGACAAAGCCGCCTTAAATGAAATGAAATGAAAATACACTTCATTGTACACCACACAAACAGAAGAAATACAAGACAGTAAATAAAAACACATAAAGAATAGAAGGTACAATAGGCGGCCTTATCGTTAAAGAGCGATCTCTGCCTTATTGCCGCATACCAATATACAACTTAAAATATAAAGCAACTTTTTTGATATTTGAAAGCAGTAAAAACTTGTGTGAAAGTTGAAAGTGCTAAAAGATTCAGGCGTACAGACTGGGTCTTGCATCAAAGCGCCTGAGAGTCCTCCACGGTTTTTTGTTGACGCTTGTAGCCTGTTCGAAAAGCTTGCTTTGCTTTTCCACGATTTGAGCCAACCTTTTTGTATAGTTTTGACTAGCCGTGAAGGTTTCAAACGTATATTTATATACAAGTCTGTACGTTATAGTAAAACAAAACTAGTCAGAGTTGTTTTTAGTAAGAGTTACGTCGAAACTTGCGGGATTACACTTTTATTGCGACAATAACTAAGAGGTCCATACGGTCCGACGTCTCGAGCGAGAATGCCTCGAAAGGCTTCGGCCGCCCGTATTTATAGCAAACCGTGCTTGTACAAAATTGACTGCTACCGTCTTAATTGTGTTAACAAAATCATCAAGAGTTCAAATCTGGGTAATTATTGAATTCTTGTTGTTCTTGGCGCCGCTGAATGAAGTTAATAACTCCTTCGCGCCGACATATTTTATAAAGTTTAAATAATAAAAGTGTTCTGTACCATCATGAAATGTAAAACATATCGTATTGCCATTATGTAGCCAAAAAAAAATATGTCTTGTTTTGGTATCGTATAGAAATTTGAAACTTTGAAAGATAAAATGTACTACTTTCTAAGGAAAGCTAAGAAAATATTTATATAGTACACCAAGTAAACAAGATTACATTAAACTAACCTTAACGCTCATTGAGCACTTCGCGAAGTTACACAACTTTCTACCGGACACATTAGCCCTTTAAAACTAACTAGAAAGCTTTTAGGTTTATTTACATGTTTTGTTTTCTGAAGTAATTTTCTACTTTACACTGCATATGTATGATTTATTCAAGAATAAAAATAACAATTATAAAAACTCGAAACCCCTTTACTAATAAAAGTTGATTTAAGATTATCAAAGATATTTTTTTTGACGTTAAAAAGTTGGAAATCAAGTTCTTATGTGACTAACCTAACCATACAACAGTTATTACCAAAATATACTATCTATATCTATATATATAAAAGCGAAAGGTCACTTACATACATACTTACTGATTAAACACGAGATCTCAAAAACCATTGTACGTATAAAGCTATAATTTAGCAAGTAGGTAGTTGTTAGTTAAGAGATGTCGTGTTAAAATGTTCTCTAGAAGAAGAAGAAGAAGAATAGTGGTGGTGGTGACGGAGACGGTGACGGTGACGATGACGATGGTGACGGTGGTGCTGATGGAGACGGTGGTGATGATGGTGACGGTGGTGATGACGATGACGATTTCGAAGGAAGGAAATTTCTTTGTTTTTGGAGTTTGAGGCACAAAAATTTTTGCATTAAGATTAATAATAATAAATAAATAAACATGTATATCAATTTTTTTTTTCAATATTACCTGTTAAGGGTGGTAAAATAGGGGATGATAGTTCACAACAGCTAATATTTTTATAAAAATCAATGTTCATCTTTAATGCTTTCCTACCAGATTGCGATGAAATTTTTGGAAAACTTAGATCCCTGGCCATTAATATCGATATAATTTTTTTTTATTGTATAACGTGAATTTGCGTTTTATAAGTACAGCAAAAAAACATGTAATAAAAATAGTAAATCATGGCACACACGTGCACACAACAGTGGAGTAAAAATAATCAAAAAAGTGAAAGGGGACAGAAATGTTTTATCTTATCTACGCTTTATCTGCTATCTCCTCTATTAAGTATAACGCTTTGATAGATGGACGGATAAAGTCAAGTAAGTTCCAAGTAACTCGCTGTGCTATGTCGATTAAAGTCGTATAATGTTTTCCTCTCTAGCTTAATACTGCAAAAACTAGTGCGCTTTGAAATTTCAAAGACTTTTATTCCATAAGTTTCCGGAATTTAATAAAGTGAGGGGCAAATTCTTTAGATATTTTTAAAGATAATATTCTACATTTCACAACTGCACTAGTAAAGTGTCCTAAACCGATTTTTTTTATTAATTAGAACAAGCGAAATCAACCACTAGAATCAATCGAGCGTGTGTAAATTTAATAGAAATTTAAATTAAGCGCGGATGTTTCGTTAACTTAGTTACAAAATTGGTTCTAGTTATTATTTTGTATATTTTTGCAATTGAACAGGTTCTACGTGTTACTGGGGCAACGATTTTATATCTCGCCATATAGTATACAACATTAGGGACACTGAGAACTGTAACTTATTGGCATACCGTAAGTTCCAATTCTCAGTGTCCCTTTTTATTTGAATAAAATATGGCCTACTAATGATGATTATTTACTCGAGTAATAGGTTATGAGTAAAATTCTTTTTTCTTAGTTGCGCCACTTTGCCTCTGACATCATTTGAGCGTGTTAGCACATTCCTAAATATTTCATACTTATGAAATTCGTTTCAGCAAATATCAATTTTACAGCAGCGTGGGCGACGCCCGCGTCCGTAACTCCGTACACCGGAAAAATAGCGGAACGTGACTCCCGGATACCACTCCGGATAAAAAGTGGAATTGTTTCCGATCGGAATTTATTTATTTAGGTTTAAACTGAAATTTAATTTTCCGTAAAATTTGGGGTAGGGTTTTATGTCCCTTCCATTTTCAAACACGCTCCTTTTTACTTCCTAATTAATTAGCTTATACAGACATTAGACAGTAAGCTTAAAATGCGGACAGGCGTTTAAAATAACTTTGGTGAGACAATGTCGAGTACTTAGTTGAATGAACTTTGATTATCACGCTTATTTGGGAGTTTCTAAATATCTGACAGTGAGAAAGCTTAGTTTACTGACAGGCAATTTCAATCAGTGGCTAACTATTCTACAACCTTTAAAGCTACAAATATTTGGTATTTTGTGTATATTTTAAATTAAAATTATGAAATAGTTCTTCAGTCTTTGCAGAAAATAAGTCAGAATTTTTAAACCTTCAATCATGGTAAAACAATGATGCGCTACGGAGTCCGCAGCATCCTCAGGTGATGCTGACTTCAATACGTACAATTGCTTTGAATATCTACAGTTTTATATGTATTTTTCTTTAAAAGCACCAATATGCAGATCATTCAAAATAAGCATAATTTACGCGCAACATTTTTGACGACCTCCGTGGCGCGTGCGCTGTCGCACCGTAATGGAGGTCCTGAATTCGGACCACTTAAGTCAGCTCTGGTGGAAGGCTTTGAAGTCGTGTCGCCAAGTGATTGAGCGTTTCGTCACGATGTTGCGAATATACCAATTAGGAGTATTTATCACACCTTTAACAGATTAGTCCGCTACCATCTTAGATTGCAGGTGGTTGTAAAGGGCTTACTTGTAATAAAATACAGAATAAACAGATTACTATGGACTATGAAGCCGTGATAGCCTAGTGGTTAGGACATCCGCCTCCTAATCAGAGGTCGAGGGTTCAAACCCGGGTACGCACCTGTAACTTTTCGGAGTTATGTTCGTTTTTAAGAAATTAAAATATCACTGGCTTCAACGGTGAAGGATAACATCGTGAGGAAACCTGCATGCTTGAGAGTTCTCTATAATGTTCTCAAAAGCGTGTGAAGTCTGCCAATCCGCACATGGTCAGCGTGGTGGACTATGGCCAAACCCTTCTCATATTGTACTGAGGCGCTCTGTACTGAGCCGACAAAAGGTTGATCATTGTGATCATTGACACTAGACAATTAAGGTTATTATTTTCAAATACTTCACTCTCAGAATTTTCCTTAACGGAGTTAAGGTTAAAAAAGTGACACGAGCGAATTTAGCAGCCACAGTATCGGGAAGCATGAATAAAAAATAAACTCTACTTACAAAAAGCGAAATAAGTAGTGCATTTTTAATACACGCCGTTGCACAAGCTTACGCAGAGAGGCCTGTGGCGCACGCAAAAGCCTCTTTCGACTTCGACGTAGCGAAAAAACTCATCAGACCTGCGATGAAAATTGCTGCACACCAAAAGGCTGCTAATTATTTCAAAAAAAAAAAAAAAAGAAACCTTCCCATGACGCAAAGGTTTCATTTGACAAAGTGCCAGCCAAACGCAAGCACGTTAAGGCTGTTGTTTCACTATTCGCATTTTATATCCGTAGAGTTCACTGACATCGACTTTAGACCACTGAACGTTCCTATGTAGTACAAAACCAAATCTATTTATTTTATTTTTTTTATTCTTTATTTGTTCATTATACTAATTGGCTACCTGATACCGCTAACTAACATAAAATCGCTTGGATAAATCTTTGTTGGAAGGGTTGTAAGTAGCCTTCGAACCTAGACTAGACTCGAGCCGGGGATCGAACCCAGGACCTCCAACTTTATAAAGCGACAGCGCTCACACTGTGCCACGGAGGTTGTCATATTTTATGTTTAAACTTGAACATGTTTTATTATGATAGATTAATCTGTCAAAATTATTCATTCAATTATAAACAACGGAAAAAAGGTGTTTATTTCATTATAATATAAGTATCTTAAACTGCACGTTTCATAGATAGGTGTGATTTGTAACATATTATAATAAACTACTTATTTGTTCCCTTTTTTAATGTCATTAAAATAAGCCAAACAAAAAGTACAACGAAAGAGATTTTATTAAAAGTTTACATAGACTATATGCGAAAAGACTTTATTATACATATTATAAAAGGCATATATTCTGGAAGAAATTGGTTGTCTTGTTCATAATTAATAACTATTGGTGTGTAACAGAGAAGAACAAAGGAGAAGAAGAAGACCATTCCAAGATCTTGAGAAGGGGCTCACTTAAGTCTTAGTCCGAGAGTGACAGTTTAGTCTAGTACAGTTACTGTCGTTTGCTCTCGCTACACTGCAAAAAAAAACCATTTGTTTAGCAAGTTTGAATTTAACTTAAGTATTTTAATTTTTAAGTCATCATGATCAACCCATTACCGGCTCACTACAGAGCACGGGTGTCCTCTCAATATGAGAAGGGTTTGGCCATAGTCCACCACGTACACATGTACGGATTGGCAGACTTCACACGCCTTTGAGAACATTATGGAGAACTCTCAGACGTGCAGGTTTTCCTCACGATGTTTTGCTTCACCGTTGAAGCAAGTGATATTTTAATTTTTTTAAAACGCACATAACTCCGAAAAGTTAGAGGAGGAGGAGCCCGGATTCGAACCGCCGACCTCTGTTTAGGAGGCTGACGCCCTAACCACTATCACCGCTCTCAATTTTTAAGTATTTTATGTTAATTGATGTCAATAAAAAAATTAAATACGGTTACTAGCGATAAGGTCTTAATGATTAAATATAATTTAGTGTATTTAATTATCACAGCTTTTTGCTAGTAACAAGGTGTTTTATGTTATATGCAAACATTTTAATTAAAAGTGGTTGAAAGTAATCATTTTTTTCATTGCAGTTATTATAAAGAACACATACCTAGCAGTATACTTAGAAAGAGCCCAAAACTCAAAATAAATGCTCCCTATTATAAACATTGCATGTTTTTACAAAATACGCACGCACTAATAACCTCGGTAAATGCTAGTTAGCAAGATAAATACTGGAAAGCATGTCTAGAAACTCGAAAAAACACTAATTATTTCCGCGACGCTAAACATGGAAGAAGCTAATTCATAAGCATAACCTTGGCAAAAGCGGTAGGTACTTAAAAAAAAACATTTCAATTTCAAATCTGGTTCGCTGACGAGCGTATAACTAAAGAGCTCGTGGAAATTTCGACGGTAGTTCATTGTTGGAGTTATAGGTAATTGGAGTATACCTGCTAGTGAAATCAGATGCTTGAGACTTTGGTATGAACTGTTTTTTTTTTGTATTGCACACGCCCTTGACGGCAATTTCAACTGGTGTTAAGTGGTGATGCAGTCTAAAATGGTAGCGGACTAACCAGTTAGCAGTTTTTTTTATACACTTCAAGTTAGCCCTTGACGGCAATCTCACCTAGTGGTAAGTGATGATGCTGTCTAGGATGGTAGCGGGCTAACCTGTTAGGAGTATGGTAAACCCATACTCCTAATTGGTTTCTACGCGACATCGTGCCGGAACGACACCTCTTTGTCGGTAGGGTGGTAACTAGCCACGGCCGAACCTCAACCAGACCAGCGGCCACCAGACCAGACTCGAGCTGGGAATCGAACCCAGGACCTCCAACTTTATAATGCACAGCGTACGCACTGCGCCACGGAAGTCGTCAAGGAGTATGGTAAGCTCATACCCCTTATTAGTATTTACGCCACATCGTGGCGGGACTCTAAATCGCTTAGCGACACGTCTTTGCAAGCAGGGTGATAACCAGAACCTCCCACCAGACCAAACTCGAGCTGGGAATCTAAACCAGGACATTTAATTTTGTAATGCGACAATACATGCGCTGCGCCACGAAAATCGTCAACAGGTCCAGTTGCGGTGGCATTTTATTAGTCGTAGTCAAAAATGAGTAACCTAGCGATCCAATCATGACTTTTTGATTGGACTGCATTCATATTGCATCTAATGTTTAAAATTTCATGTGTATGTGTGTTAAATTCACAAGAAACAAATCGAGTGAAATCTACAGGTTGCCTTATTGCAGGATACCCTATATATTTTGCATGTCTGAAGAACCTATTCAAAATCTGTTTCGTCCTCAATACTATATATTTCTATTTTAGAACATTTTAGTAAAGCTGCGCTATCAGAAAAATCTTATATTATTAAATCTTATATATTCCTGAAAAATCTTAGACAGGTTATATATATATATATATTTATTAAAGGCAGCAGGCAGGCACAAACATTAGATGTGAGCGTTGAAGCGCATTCCCTTATGCCTACACCCATGTGGTAAGTCTTGGGAGCTGCTCGACGTTTCTCCTTCATCCACACGGAGGACCCGGCACCCGCATTGTGAACGGAATGCTTAGAGGTTTGTCTCATACCACTTTTAAAGACATACTGTAAGACATCCCCGAAATGTCACATTTTATTTGTTATAAAATATTGTGCCACTAGCTCCCTAACTACTTCATTACGCAATTTTTACATTTGCATCTCGATATATTTCATGGAGTAGCAAATTTGTTGCTGTCAGTGGTTGTAATATTGATTTAATGTATTGTAACGCCAGCTCCGTAACTACTTCTCGTCAGGCACCGTAATGAAAGCGGCCGCGTGTCAAAAGACAGCTAATCATTTCGAAAAGCCGTACAAAAACGTGATCATGTCGCAAAAGGTCGCATTTGACAAAGTGGCTGCCAAGCCGCGATTCAATTTCCGCCACATATTTCATGTGGTGCTCTTGATTTTGTACATTTTTTTCATTTGCACCACGATTTATCAGGTTAAGGTTGCGCTGTTTTCTTATTGTTTAAATTTAAAACGGTTTAAATTTGTGTCACGTTTTATCAGGTTTAGGTTGCGCTGCTTTCTTATTTTTGAAGTTTAAAACTATTTAAATTTGTCACGTTTTACCAGATTATGGTTGCACCGTATTCTTATTGTTTAAGTTTAGAACAATTTAAATTTGTTTCCCGTTTTATCAGTTTAAGGTTGCGCTGCTTTCTTATTGTTTAAGTTTGAACTATTTAAATTTGTCACGGTTTTTCAGATTATGGTTGCGCTGTTTTCTTTTTGTTTAAATTTAGAACAGTTTAAATTTGTTTCACATTTTATCAGGTTGCGCTTTTTTCCTATTGTTTGAGTAGTTTTAAAACGTTTTTAATTTGCGTCACGTTTTATAGGTTAAAGCTGTGCTAATTTTTAAATTGGTTATAAGTGATAAAGTTTTCATTATTAAATGTGGTTATTATGGACTTAAATACTAAGATATTGACTATATAAACATATTTGACTTCGTTCTTTTGAATTTGTACATTTGCACCACGATTTACCAGGTTATGGTTGCGTCGTTTTCTTATTGTTTGAGTAGCCTTAAAAGTTTTTTAATTTGCGTCACGTTTTACTATACACCAGTTCTTTTGTCATAGGATAAGGTTACACCGTACTTATATAATAAGTTCCCTTCAGCAAAAATGCCTAACTATTAAACCAGCCTCTAACAGAAGATCCTTACGAAGACCTCGTGGAAATGTTTCAGTTCGATGTGTTTTTCATGTGAGAAGACAGCACGGAAAGATGGATTAGTTCCATTTCAAAGCAAGTAAAATTTTACGTTCTGCAATCGATCATTTCTATATTAGCCGGTCCGAGCGATATATCATCCTTTTGGACTTACACAAGATGTTTTTCGGACTTAAGACTGTTCTATTTTATTTTACGTTAAGCAGAGAGCTGCTAAATTACTTGAAAGAGCATATATTTTTTGAGTGACATCTTTTGCTCGTCATTCTGCACTCTATGTGCACTTAGTACAAAATTGCGTAGGGTTTATTTCATTGTAATCAAACCATTATCGGCCCACGGGTCTCAGCATCAGAAGGTTTAAGGCCGTAATTAACGCTGATTAAGTGCGGATTGGTAGAATTTACAGTATTACGGAGAACTTTCAGACATGCAGTTTTCCTCACGATGTTTTTGTATATCATCATCATCATCATGATCAACCCATTACCGGCTCACTACAGAGCACGGGTCTCCTCTCAATATGAGAAGGGTTTGGCCATAGTCCATCACGCTGGCCATGTGCGGATTGGCAGACTTCACACGCCTTTGAGAATATTTTGGAGAACTCTCAAGCGTGCAGGTTTTCTCGCGATGTTTTCCTTCACCGTTGAAACAAGTGATATTTTTTTTTTTTTTAAAAGGCACATAACTCCAAAAAGTTAGAGGTCCGTGCCAGGATTCGAACCGCCGACCTCTGACTATCACCGCTTCTACACGCTACGCTACGCTACGCTACGCTACGCTTGTTTTGTATATAACAATATAAAATATTTACTTAAATTGAACATTTCACACATTTCAGAACTTGGCGACTGACCACTTCCGTCGCGCAGCGCGTGTTAGATGTTCTGGGTTCGATTCCCATTTTGAGGTTTGTCTGGTGGGAGGCTTCGGTCGTGGTCAGCTACCACCTTACCGCCTTACCGGCAAAAGTGTGGCGCTAAGCGATTTAAGTTCCAGCATGATGTCACATAGAAACCTATCAGGAGTATAGTTTGACCATACCTGTAACAGGTTAGCCTAATATTCCTAATTGGTTTCTACGCGACATCGTGCCGGAACGCTAAATCGAGAGTGTTAACTAGCCACGGCCGAAGTCTTCCATCAGACCAGATTCAAGCCGGAAATCGGACCCAGGACCTCCAACTTTATAATGCGACAGAAAACTCACTGTGCCACTGAGGTCTTCGACATCGACGTTCTAGCGAGGTAACAAAATATATGACTCTATATTTGCATTAACGATTTTTTTAATAAACCAATTTACACACGTTCGCGTTTACAATTTTAGCAGAGATGCGACGCCCGACGAATAAATTCAAAAAAACAAAAAAAAGCCAACCAGTTAAATTTCGCACGATTTATTCGTGCTCACCTGGATGAAACGGTTAATTGACCGGGAAGTTCCATTCAAACTGTTGACCCAAACACAATCCCGTGACTCAGTAAAACTGTACAAAATCTATTGGTATTGTTTCCCAACACATTTTTTTCTGTTGGACCAGGGTTTGCCGCCAGATTGTGTAACAGGCATTGTTTAGTGTGCATAGAAGAAAATCTATAACGTTTAACGTTTTGTGTTAACCGCCTTTTAAAGGACATGGGTCATCAATTCGAGTTGATTTCTTTTTTCTAGTGTAAAATCAATTTAATTGAAAACAGAGAGTTTTTTGTACAATATAAGTCACTTGATGTATAGGTGTATTTTTTTAGTTGAGGGGATAGCCAAATTCGTTAACTTATCATCATCAACATCATCATGATCAACCCATTACCGGCTCACTACAGAGCACGGGTCTCCTCTCAATATGCGGATTGGCAGACTTCACACGCCTTTGAGAACATTATGGAGAACTCTCAGGCGTGCAGGTTTCCTCACGATGGTTTCCTTCACCGTTGAAGCAAGTGATATTTTAATTTTTAAAAACGCACATAACTCCGTAAAGTTAGAGGTGCGTGCCCGGATTCGAACCTCTGATTAGGAGGCTGGCGCCCTAACCACTATCACCGCTTCTTAACTACTTTTCTTGCGTTAACTTATACTCAAGCTATAATGGTTGTTAACTCGCCTGGTTAAGATGAAGCCTACAATAAAATTAGCCGTCTTTTGTTTTGTTATTACCGTCTAATAAATATGACAATAATGTCTATTCTGTTGTTTATTTGTCCAAACTAATAATAATTAGCAGATGTCAAAGCCGTGGTTTACTTTTAACAAAGAACAAAGAACAAAATAAGGGCGTTTCTTTTAGACCTGTGAATGAATCACTACAGTCACTTAAAACGAATGTACTATCATTCTGACTATTGTAATTAATTGTTCTTTGTATGATATAATAAATATTTGATACTACATAATACGATGTAGATTTTAACAATATTGTACGTACAATTTTGTATTTTCTTCTTCAATTTTGATCCCATATTAAACTTTTAATGATAAAGCATTTTTAATATTAAAACTTTGTTCGCCATCGTATTTTCATAGATATATTTTAAAACCTCTACATCAACTTCCAGCAACTAAACTTTAGTCGGACCGGCTATAAAGATTACAACAAAAAGGTTAATAAGATTTAATTAATTAAAATATTGTTTGTTATTTAGCCACGATACGTACAACACACGTGAATTTCGAATTTATTATGAAACTCGTTTCCGCAAATATAAAATTGACAGGTGCGAGGCGAGGCATCCGGAAAGAAAACGCCAGAACGTGACTCCTGGATACTATTCCTGTAGACGAGTAGAATATAATATTAGAAGTTCTGACGGATTCAATGAATATATCAATATTAATTTTATTATATTATTTATATGTTTGTCTTTAAAGGGATGGCTTACACCAGATATAGGCTTATATCAGATTGAAATAAAATATCTTTTTAAATTTTAATAAATATATTTCCTAGGAACCTGAGGCGTGCAATACATAATATGTATTTTAAAATTATATTATATTAAACTATATTTATATACATGTATGAAATGCCTGTAGCTTAAATGGTTATATAATGCAATCAATACATACCTGCTATACTGAATTCGATAGTAATTATTTGATTTACATCAAATTTGTTTGGGAGATTTACCAGATGCTGTGGAAGGATACTTTAAGTATATATTCCAGGAAAACAGGCAATTTATTCGCAATGAATAAAGAGTTAGTATGTAATAAATAACTTGGAAAATTCATACATTTTTTAGTTTTCCATTCGTACTAGTAAATTGATGTTTACTATGCGTTTCTAATAAAGCTTGTTTTTGATATTTTTTTTAAAATATATTATATGATAGGACCTTTATAACAATAGATATGTAATACAGCTTTAAATTATGCTTAATTATGTATCAGACCATTTTCGAGTATAATCATTATTATTGTTATAAATTGAGACATTAATATCACAGCCCGGACATTACGATTGCGTGTTAAATGAAAATCAACAAGAAATATTATTATGAAGCCGGAACTTGTTCAATTAATTTTAATTATGCGTCAGTAAATAAACATTTTAGTGTTAATTAATGTTATTGGAGGGATTAGCATATAGCCATTTCACATCATATTTTATGGTAGTCGTTACTGCAAGGTTCAAGATTTTTTCATTGAAAAATTGTGCGACAGTAGGTGTTCGATGTTATTGTTTGAACTCTCAGCCCTTTAATACTTGCTCGGAGATATGGGTTTAACACGTAGAGGCTTCGTGGGAGAATTAATCTATGGATAGGACAAAGGGAATTATACTTTAGTATATCCGGTTATTCTAGACGGGTGTATAGAAGGGTGGTTGGGTTCACCACGCTGGGGTGGGAGTAGTAGTACTATTGCATGAAAATGGATATTTAATTAAACTATCTGGGGTGCTGGGTTATCGGATGAGATGACGTTGGAATATCATTATAAGAATATTATTATGATAATTTGTTTCGTACCTTTAAGTGTTGCCATATTTTTGGTAACTAGCTCGTATTAATAGATTCACAGCTATTAGAAAAATAATTGACGAATTTTTTTTCATTTTATTCACTTATTTGTTACAGACAATATAATTATACATTTAAGACTTAATTCTAAAATAAGGCCAAATAGAATTACAAGTTTTATTTGGTATATAGGGATATTGTAACACAGTTTGCCTTTAACTCGTACATTTATTGAATTTATACTTAGTCGTTCAAAAAATGAACGCCGAATTATGTGTCCCGAAGTAATATAAGATGGAGGTCCTGAGTTCTATTCCTGGGTCGAATTTGGTCTGGTGGGAGGCTTCGCTTCTTTATTGGCTTTATTCCACGGACGGTTTTTCACGGTTTTACTATCACATTTTTTTTAGTTCCCAAAAAAAACCCTATCTCCTCGAAGCCTGCCGTGAGGAACTTTGTTCCAATAATATATTATTCGTTATTTTAATTCATGAGGTGATGATGGTGATAACTACACTCGCTAAATTAAAGTAAAACTTAAGGTTCCAGGCGCGCCAAGGTCTAAGAAGAAGCCTATAACAAACTCACAACCTAGTTATCACTATCTCACATAGTCAATAATAAATTATAATTAGCTACCAAGTTGCAGCAATTGACAGCCAAGCTTTTTATCGTTTTGGGTTGCGGTCGAGTGCACAAGTGTTCCCGTGACCCAGCCACCAGGCGACGCGAAGGAACATCGCTGGGTTTTAGTGGGTATTCTGGTCGCCAGTCTTGCCGCCGGGGAGTCCCACATACCCCGTCGGAAGCGGCGCAGTCTTGCCTGCATCGCTTCCGGAGGGGATGCGTAAACGCATTTCCCAGCGGAAAAAAAAAAAAAAAAGCTTTTTATCGTTTGCGTTGTACGTAATGGTAAGAATCCTGATGATGTCTCACAGTTTGGTGGAAAAGATTAAGCAGACTGCTGTAGTTCTTGAGTACACTCTACGAAATTAATCTTGAATACCAGCGTTAGAAAGGCAAGCTTGTAACTATGCTCCTTTAGTTAGATTTAATCTAACAAAGTGCAGTATGTACCTAAGTCTTACTGTATTAAACTTTCGAACAACCAAAGTTAGTCTAAAACGGGATTTTCGCGATGCGTACGAATATATAGTTTTCGAAATTCACTATAGTTATAAAGATGTTTCACAAAACAATGTGAGTGATACAACATATAACTAAAAGAAAACAGTAGGTATTTACATTTTAATACGCGTTGAAATCAAACTTATATTACAAAGGTGACAAGTTGTACTTGTGTATATTTTTGTATGTGAACTCCTAAACCAATTTGGCTGAAATTTGGAATAAAGATAGGTAGGTAACTCCTAGAGAGGGGAGAAACCTATGTTTCCTGCGAGATTTGTGAAAAATAACGTGCATGTCGATGAGCTATAGCTTTATTTTGCCATAGCAAACATATTCTAAATTAGATTTACGAGTATATACATAATAGTTTTTACTCGCGGCTTCGCTCGTATTGAAGCCATTAAATAAGTTCCAGAAATTATTGCAATAGAAATATGATAATTATGATTTATCAAACCATTGTTTTATAACAAGTATTTTCTTTTTCTAAAAAGTATCCCATGTTACTTATATACCTCCAAGAATTTGTGCACAAAGTTTCATGACGATCGGTTTGAGTAGTTTTTGCGTGAAAGCGTAACAAACATTCCTAAATACACATTTATAATATAAGTAAGAAATTAAGGATATGTTGGGCTATCAAGTGAAAACGCGAACGGTACAAAAATTACACAAGACAATTTTAAAGTTTGTAATTAATGACATAGTCTACAATTAGAAACTTGCTTATTCCAATTTTTTTTTTTTTTTAAAGATGTAAAGAACTTTTTAAAATAGAACCAAGGCCATCTATTTAAAAAGAAATGAGGTATTATTACCGATAAGGAGAAGACAAAAGACATAGGGAGCGTTTATGTTCTCCTACTTAATTTGATATCGGTGTAGTGAAAATTTCATGTGATAATAATCATTAAAGCAGGCTTGAAATAGCACGTTGGGTCCATTCCATAAAACCCGGTTAAACATTATAGGATATCGACTAAAATACAGGACAATATAAAACGTTCTCACCAATAAAAATATTAGCACAAGAACGTAGCTCTGAATTCCACTCAATATCGTGTTATCAAACAAGAGAAAAAGGGAAAAGAATATTGCCAATATTTGAGTTCACACTCGCGAAGGCTCTTGGCTTATCATCGATAGTAAAAGAGCTTCGAACTTCGCCTCTGAATTTAATTTAAAGTGGTGTAAAACACAATTACATACGAATGAATGCCTTTTTCTTGGTCAAACAATGGTCCAAATTATACATGAAAAGGACGCTTTATCTAACAAAATTTGATTTTTTACGGTTTCCTGTATTTGAAAATCACAATCACGATTCATTTCTTTTATGTAGATGTGTTTTTTAAGTTCGTTTGAAAGCTCGTTTCTTTGTTTTGGCTTAATGAACGCTTGAATTTTCACCTTTTCGCTTTAAAACTTCCTTTAAATATCTTTATATGTGAATCAGCTTTAGAAACGGTAAAAAGTATTCCGCAGAATGTTGGATCTACAATACCATCTTATTAATTCTAAAATGTTTATGGGAAATGGGGGAATCTTTCTGTGATCCAATTCTTAGTTCGTACTATTTGCTTGCCTATTTGTTTATTGTTTTCTACCCTATTTACTTGCAAATTTACTTACCTATTTTCTGTACATGACCACCGGTGCAGCGTAAGGTAGTGTTTCATATATTAATTTGCAAATGGAATGTAGAAGGTATGATATAATCTATGATCAAAAAATTATATAATGTTACAGATATACATTGTTACATAAGCAAGGCTTTTTGGCTCTATGGTGGTACAGTCAATGCTTGACAATGTTAATTTTCTAATAATTTTCAAGAAAATTCCTACGCAGTAATAGCTATCTGTAAGTATTTCAACACAATCGATTTCCGCTGGGTCGGTCTGTGTGTTCAGTATAAAGTTTTCTACCAGGCCATTCCAACTACCTCTAAGTTGAATACCAATACATCACTTATTGGTTTAGGTAAACTCTTCCTCAAATTGTTCAATCCGTGTATTGGTTACTAGTGAGTATTAATAGCTTGATATCTGTTAGAAAAATAATTGATGAAATCGTTAGGCCAGTGATATTTCGTACTTAGTTTTCTAACTAACAACTAAAAACTAAAATGTTACACATTTTGCCATTAACTCGTACATTTCTTAGTAGGTACCTTCTTCGTTCAGATGATGTCGAATCATAGGACCTGAGTATATTGCTTAAAAAGGGGTTTTTAACTCTTTCTAAATAACTGCTAACAAAAATACAAGAAACTTATTAATCACTAGCTCTTGGAATAAGCTTGATTATAAGCATTTGACGACCTCCGTGGCGCAGTGCGTACATTGTCGCATTATATATAAAGTTGGGTTCGATTCCCGGCTCGAGTCTGGTCTGGTGGGAGGCTTCGGCCGTGGCTAGTTACCGACAAAAACGTGTCGCAAAGCGATTTAGCGTTCCGGCACGATGTCGCGTAGAAACCAATTAGGAGTGTGGGTTTACAATACCCCTAACAGGTTAGCCCGCTACTATCCTAGACTGCATCATCACTTACCACCAGGTGAGATAGCCGTCAAGGGCTAACTTGTAGTTTATATAAAAAAAAGCTTAGTTATAAATCTTTTTTAACTCAACTTATTTAGGATCTCAGTGACTTGCATAAGGATATAAAGTTAAACGGCCTTTTATTAAGACTTAGAATAAGCGGACTATTATATGGATTTTAAAACCCGTATTCCTAAACGTTCCTGTGAAGTCGGACGCTAGTCAGATAACAATAGGTGCTCTATCCTATAGAAAGTTGACTCAGTATTTATTTTATTGAAGAATTCACTGTTTATTATTGATACAATCACCAATACCAGAAACATATTATTTAGGTGTTTTTTTGCACAGAGCTTGTGCATAGTAGATCTGAAATACACAGATCCTGTGTTTTATATTGGATGCTCTGTTCCAAGGGTATAGATTTAAACCGCAATCCTGTCAAAATCCTTTTCATGCAAAATTACTTGAATAATATTATAATTAATAAGCTTACTATAAAATTTATTAGTAAAAAAGACGAGATATCTTGTTTCAAACATTATTTAAACTTTGTTAAAATTGACGTTGATAGAATTAGTAATTGAAATATGATCTTCTGAATTATAAACGAACCCTAAAAAGGCAGTGCAAATAATGTTGAAGGGTAGATGCAGAAAGAAATATTAAAGCAATTTATTATAGGCTCCGTGAATGCCAGTGGACTGACGAAATTTTCATATTCATTATCTTGAAAACCGTTCCGTGACGTCAAGGATAATAAATGAGACGTGAAAGAATTCAATCGCGATTGTATTAATTAAAAATGCATTAGGTGAAACACACAGGACAGCATTGGGGATGAAATCGCTTCAATTACAATATTGAAATTTAATTTTTAAATTATATATTATTAATTCAATTACAATTTTTAATTAATCAGACACTGCTTGGTGGACCAAGATTAAGGATTTAATAAATCCTGTGGGACGTTTTAAAATTTACAGCGAGTCCTCTCCAAGATGCAACTCTCTTGTCAATTGTTATCGAAACGTAATCAGTGGTTTAAGTGGAAAACGTAACATGAGGATTATTTAAGAAATCATTTAAAGTGGGATCAGAATGACTCAAGACGGAAAGTATAAATGCTTTGATTATAGAGCAACTTGACACTTACTAATCCTGTTACAGAAAAGATGACACAATTAAAAATTGACAAATCGAAACTCGGCTCAGACGGCTTAAAATGTAGTATAGTATAATATAGTACCGATAACATGTTTAATAATCACTCCTACAATATGTAGTTAATAATATAGCCTATGGACTTTCAGAGTTATGTACGTTTTTAAAACAAAGAAGTAACTAAATATTGCAAGATTTATAATATATAAAGATAATATAAAAATATAGAAAAAATTTGACTGCACGCAAGGGTTCTCCATAATATATGTCAAACGCGTGTGATGTAATCCGCACTTGGTCAGCGTCACAACTCTTCTTATTCTTTGAGGAGACTCATGCCGTGTAGTAGGCCGGTAATGAGTTTACTATAATGATGATATAATAATGTCTTACTATAAGTAAAATGTTCTGGGTCAAACTGGGCGCAAGCATGCGGCCAATTAAATTATACTGATTAAATTATACCGAGGAAAAATGATTATATAATTAAATTCTATTTGAAGTTGATAAGAAATATATAATTTAGAAAAGATTTCGCCGCATTTGCTTTCAGCGTTAACAAAGCGGTCTTTAGAGAAAAACGTCAGCTTATGTTTCCAACCTTTTAGCTAAACGTTCGGTGTCAGCGCCACTGCTATAATATTAACGATCTGCTTAATTAATTTAAAGAATCAGGTGTTTTAAAGGAATTTTGATTTTGGACGTAAAATATTCGTCTAAAATATTAGTATTTTTTTCTATTGTACGCTAGACGCTAAATCGTAATCATAAAATCGTATGTTAGACGCTAACATCAACTGCTTCTAGCTTAAATGGCTATCATCCAAAAAACTGGTTGCCACACAACATGTAACCTGGAATTCTTTTAAAACGTAAATGTTGGAAATGTTGATACCATAAGATCTCTGTAACCCAAACGTTTTCACCAAGATAGGTGTTTGACTATGCGACGACTATGGTTCCAATTCCGTTCTATACAAATTTTAAATGATCTGTTAGTCTTCACGAATAAATCTAACTAATTAGACAGACAACATTATCAATTAAAATACAACGTATTAATACTGTAAATATGCGTGAGTTGCAGTCAACATTATTAGAAATTTATCATCATTTAAAAAAAACCTTTTTGAGAACACTTATGTCATACAGACAAATGGCAAGGACGGCTCTGCATTAGTAAAAACTGTATTGCATGAGCCACCATGTGTTCTTCTAAAGAAAAAAAAACTAAATAAAATGAACAAAATAAAAAGAAAATTGTGGTTGTGGTTTCTGTGTGTGTGTGTGTGTGTGAGTGTGTGTCATCGTACGTATTGTCATTATTATAACTTTATAGGTAACAAATCCTCAGATTAAATGTAATTTTATGTGCGATGAACTATGTTTTAACTTTGTATTTATGTATTAAGAAATACCTACAAGATACCTATACATAGTAGTAGACTATCTTAGTTGAGACGACGGCTTCGACCTTCTTATCTTAATGTAGGGTAACAAACTCTACGTAAAATACTCGGTTTCGAGGCGGAGGAATCCCAAAGATTTATTTCCCGAGATTTTCAGGGAATAAATAAACCAAGTAAGCACCGGTGTATAAATCCTTGTTTACGTTGATCATTGTTATTTGTGATGCCTTCATAAATAACAGTTCTGACGGAGTAAATTTCATTTATTCGCCCGCACAAAAAAGTACATTATATAAAATGATATGAATAGCTCCACGCATTATGCATGGGAATTTCATGGGAATCGGTGGAGTTTTGTGAATCACTAAAATTTTAAGAGCCTTAAAAGAGAGAAGGAAAAGAAAAATTGCTAGAGGAGCGGAGGACATTTCAGGATTCCAATGCATCAGTGAGAACTGCTGCCGGCGTGGCGACGCCAGTGGGCATTAAATCGTCCTTCACTTTTACCATATTTATGAAGTAAGAACATTTTTTTTTCTTAAAAGTATCTGGTTTTATATTTGACGGCAGTCGGAGAACAGCGCCATCTAGTTTTAGAATCATGTAAGACAGACAAGAGATTGGGATCGCCCCCTCTCTTTACGCAACACTAAGTGGGTTATGCAGGTTCTTATAAGACTCAACGGCGCGGGACGGTGCATGGCATTCATTGCATTCGGTCGGTTCGGATCGGTGGTCGAGACGCCGTAGCTCATAGTCGTACTTGGTGGAGCGTATAGTCTGCTCTTTATAAATTATAATACGATACTTATAATTGTCATTCTGTTCTACCAAGAGTATCTGATCTCTTTGCCCGAAACTACCCACGTCTACCCAAATTACAGAACACGCCCCTGATCATCCTTTATATTTATGTCATGTTTACTAACTTTGATGCAATTCTATAACAAATTTATTCGAAGATATGCCATGCGAGATTAGTACAAGAGTTGTTCAACCAAAGAAGACTGTTTTCGGCGTAGGCACAAATATTATTAGTACCTATATAAAACATATATTTCAATAGATGTTAAGTTAGATATTCGACTAGTAGTTAAGTTTTCGATCACCTTTCGGGGTGACCAAGTTTAATACACACTTAATTCTATCATCAACTGGTTTAGTTAGCTTTGATGGTGAAGAAATATATCATGTAACCTGAATACTTGATATGAAAGTTTTCCTTTTTGTGTTATGAAGTCTACCTATCCATATTTCGCCAGCGTGGTGGACTACGCCCAAAACCATTTGTTTGTTTAAAAGAGGCCTGTGTCTTGTATTGGATTTATCATGGGTCGGTTATATTGAAGTATTTAAAATAAATAATTAAACCTGCTTCATATTGCTTCTACCTTTAATGAGAACCTTCGGGGGTGTAACCGCAGATCCTGTTCTATAGCAAATTGTAAAGGGATAGCCTTTATAACTGCGCCCTTATCAAGTAATATGTGGTTTCATGTATAATTTATGGAAGCTGATTGAAACCTTATCGTAAATGAACGAGTAAGACTTCACTTTGGTAGCTTACAAGCGGAAACATAAAGATTTTAATAATTTTTTGTTGTTATATTACTAATTAGTTGAAACGTATATTTGATTTTTTGACTTTGAATTGGTTTTTATACACTACATGTTCCTTTTTTTCTTACACCACAACAACAGCCCTTGACGGCATCTCACCTGATGGTAAGGGATGATGCGGTCTAAGATGGTAGCGGTCTAACCTGTTCGGGGTATGAGTTTACCATACCTCACTGCACTACAAGTTAGCCCTTGACGGCAACCTCACAGGTGATGATGCAGTCTAAAATGGTAGCAGGCTAACCTGTTAGAGGTATGGTAATCTCATAACCCTAATTGGTTTCTATACGACATTGTGCCGGAACGCTAAATTGCTTGGCTACATGTCTTGGTAGGGTGGTAACTAGCCACGGCTGAAGACTCCCACCAGACCAGACTCGATCCGAGAATCGAACCCAGGACTTCCAACTTTATAATGCGACAGCGAGCGCGCTACGTCACGCAGTCGTCAAACGACGGCAATCTCACCTTATGGTGAGTGGCTGATACATGGTAAATTTTCTTTTTTTGATTGATTAACCGTTATGTTGTCAATGAAATCAGTCATATTCTTTATTCGAATAGTCCTATAAAAGGCAGTTTTGACGCGTCAATTATTTACATATTAGTGAGTTGATGACTAACTACATTAGTAAACTCAAAACTAAAGCTATGAGCGTCCCAAACGCGCACTGGTCTAAGAAGAAGCCCACAACAAACTTAGCCAGGTAAATTTCCTTTTTGTTATCACCATCTCACATGCAACTTAAAAATACTTAAGAGTAATCTTATTAGAGCAATATTTCATGATGCAGTCATAGATGGTGCAATAATATTAGTATTAACGTAACTTGTCGGAATTAATATAATGCCCAGCAATTGAATTAAGTAAAAAAGAAGTCCAATTCAGAAAAACGTGAAAAATTATACAAACCTCTTACTTAGATATTAAAAAAACTCCCACATCAATAAAAAAAAGGAAAAATATAAGATAATTATATTTAGATTAATAATATTCAAAAGATATTACCTACTCTCTTTGAATAAAAGAACGTCTTTAATTTCACTCTATATGCTGAGATTTCAGCAATAATAATCATTCATCAAGAAATTTCAATATCTCGAATGGAGAGAAATTTGTAATTCGAATCGGTCTGATGTTATATTATGATTAAAATTAGATTCTTTGTGGTTGCCATGAATTTATACACGAAAGGGTTCAGTCGCATTTTACTTAATACAACTCTAAAATAGACAGATATTTTTGAGACTCGACAGTTTATATATATATATATATATATATATATATATTATTGAGAATAGACAGATCCAACCGGTAGCCGGTAGGAGTCTAGTGATTTTGTTTTTATGGATTATTAGTTTTAGTTCCAATCCGCATATGGCCAGCGTGGTGGACTATAACCTTCTCATATTGAGAGGAGACCCGTGCTCTGTAGTGAGCCGTGAATGGGTTGATCATGACTTAAATTTTATAAAAGCCTACTTTATATGCACTTATAATCTTCAAACAGTTTTAAGTACTTATAGTCTAAATTACAATATGCAGATCTGTTGGGGGTTAATTTTATGTTTAATTTATTTTTAATTTTTGTTATTTTAATAGTGTATTGTATCGTATTGTAAATGTAAATTGGGCCTAATTGCCATATAAATAAATTATATGGCTAGTTACCATCATACCGACAAAGACGTGTCACAAAACGTTCCGGCATGATGTCGCGTGGAAACCAATTAGGAGTATGGGTTTACCATACCCCTAACAGGTTAGCCTGCTACCATCTTGGACTGCATCATTACTTACCATCAGGTGAGGTTGCCGTCAAGAGCTAACTTGTAAAAAAAGTATTCCACATTGATTTCGCTTTGGACTGATATGTTGGTGTACTCCAGCATCTTGCCCGTTGGTTTTTCTGGACTGACGGTGGCTCCTATAAAGTAACTATTGTCTGTTTAATGGACCAATTTAATTTCATCTTCCTTGGTTTGCTTGGTTTTATCTCTTTGCAGTCCAAGTAGGTTATTACTTAATTATTTTAGAATTAATAAAGATGGCATGATTTTAGTTCACTTGCCCGTGTATCTCAAGCTGGCAGCTATGGCAGCTGTTTTAGTGCAAAATTTCCTCATGTTCGGTTCAGTGATTTTGCCAAACATAGGATCCAATCGAGTAATGATTAAGTAATTCCAATTTTGCATTTATCTATACCCACCAGGCAATACAGACGGCAAAAGATCGAGAGGCCGCTCACCAACCAGATGGACCGACCAGCTGAGGGAATCTACTAAGTGCAAATTTCACACAATAGCGAGACTAGCCTCCGATAGAAGCCGGCGGAAACAAATAATCCGCACGAGGTTGCAAGGACACCACCAGGACCATGATCTTCAGTAATGAAGAAACGACTGAAGAGAGAGAGATACCCACTAAAATAGAAATAACGTAAAGTTTGCGAGTTAAGATGTGCGGGGTACTCCCCGGTAATAGTAATCCGATTCCATAAATTCTTTCACTAATGGAAAGCTACATTATGAGCGAGCAACATAAGCTATGTTTTATCTCCGTCTCCCCAAGAGAAGGGAACATATATACATGTATATCTTATATTATGTCATAATATCAGTGTATGTATATGGTAATCTAACTACTACTGTAAACGCGAAAGTTATGATATACGGATGTTTGTTATTTAATCACGCCAAAACGACTGAACTGACTGAACGGATTTAAATGAAACTCGGAACTTATGTAGATTAAAGTTTGGTATAGCACGACTTTTAATCCCAGGTAACGCACCCCATGAGATAGTTTTGTTTTGTCTTTCACACATCAAGGAGTCGAATAAATTTTGTATATAGGGTTAGTAGTATATTTGTGTTAGTTTTTTGACATTAATTACAAAAATGAATGTTATTTTATAAATGTATTTTAATTTTTTTTTTTATTTAAATACATATCATACGAAAGAAAGGAAACAAGCGCTATCTCTCTTTAGTCGTCCTCGAACTGTGCTGGAAGACTGACGTAATAACTTCGTTTAAAATCGATGTCGATTTCGCTCATATATTTTTCGCTCACTTCTTCGGAGTTATTGATCACGTTGTTTTTCTTATATTTGCATACCTATGTATAGGCAATCAGTATACACACTTACACTTCAAAATTTGCTTTAAAATTTTGCAGCATTTTTTATATCATCATCATCATCATGAACAACCCATTATCGGCTCACTACAGAGCACGGGTCTCCTCTCAATGAAAAGGGTTTGGCCATAGTCCACCACGCTGGCCATGTGCGGATTGGCAGACTGATTTTTTATATATATATATATAAATTATATATATATTTTTTTTATCTACTATAAGTTAGCCCTTGACGGCAATCACACCTGATGGTAAGTGATGATGCAGTCTAAGATGGTAGCGGGCTAACCTGTTAGGGGTATGGTAAACCCTTACTCCTAATCGGTTTCTACGCGACATCGTGGCGGAACGCTAAATCGCTTGGCGACAATTCTTTGTTGGAAGGGGTAACTAACCACGGCCGAAGCCTCCCACCAGACCAGACTCGAGCCAGGGATCGAACCCGGGACCTCCAACTTTATAATGCGACAGCGCGCGCGCTTTGCATGTGCCATAGGTTTATATTTATGATAATCTAATTGCCGTTCACATATCGAAATGTGTAATTTTATAAATTGCAGTGTATTAGCCAGTTTCGGATTAATGTGGAAAATCTAAAGCGAATACCATTAATTTTAACGAAAGCACTATTTTGCATCCCTTTGTGTTGTAATGAGTGGTGCGAACTAAATTATGGGCAGTATAATACGTACTCACGAATATGAAGGGAGAGATGATTAGGAGCAGTAATGAGTTTTATATACCACAGGAATATAGTTTATGTAGTTTTGGATGCACAGAAATTATACCTCATTACTAAATCAAACGGAGGGTCACGTACTACGATAGAAGCCATTGAATAACAGCTAAGCCTGTTTGAATAAGTAAGATATACGGATTAGATATTACTGTGCATTTTATTATGTTTAACCCATACAGAGTGTAAATTAGTTGGATCGTTCATTTGTAGAATGTACGTGAAAAGGCATAGAGATAGCTCGAATCTTGGGGAAGGAAATGTAAACAGATTAACCACGTGATTTAGCGCTATCGTTTTCGTAAATAAAAATACTATGATTGATGATGATCCTGGATGCCTGGACCTCTTCCACCACCCGCTATTCCAGGTCATTTCTGCCACGAACCTGCAAATTGTGGAACCAGCTTCCATCTTCTGTGTTCCCTAATGGTTATAATATGGGGATCTTCAAAGGGCGAATAAACAAATTCCTCAAGGGCCAGCAACGCATTGGCGGTTCCTCTGGTGCTGCAAATGTTCATGGGCGGCGGTAATCACTTACCATCAGGTGACCCGCCTGCTCGTTTGCTCGCTTTGTGTATAAAAAAAAAAAAAAGATGATTACGATTTGAATTAATTTTTTGAATTTGAACACTGCACTGCACTTTATGATTTTATGAATAATATATGAATACACACAAAAAAAAATAGTCTACAAATAGCCGGTATTATTATTACATAGCGATTCATTAATTCCCTTGCATTTAGAAATCTAGGTACCTCGTAATACAATATTGAATCCAAAATATTTATTTATAGCGAAGCGGTGATAGCCTAATGGTTAGGGCGTCAGCCTCCTTATCAGAGGTCGGCGGTTCGAATCCGGGCACGCACCTCTAACTTTTCAGAGTTATGTGCTTTTTTAAAACATTAAAAATATCACTTGCTGCTGCGGTGAAGGAAAACATCGTGAGGAAACCTGCACGCCTGAGAGTTCTCCATAATGTTCGCCAAGGCGTGTGAAGTCTGCCAATCCGCACATGGCCAGCGTGGTGGACTATGGCCAAACCCTTCTCTTATTGAGAGGAGACCCGTGCTCTGTAGTGAGCCGACAATAGGTTGATCATGATTGATGATTGATTGATTTATTTACATCCGGGCAAACGAGCAGACGGGTCACCTGATGTTAAGTGATTACCGTCGCCTATGAACATTTGCTACAGCAGAGTAGTCGCCATTCCATTGCCGGCTGAATCCATCTTCTTTATTCTTTACTTCTCGGTATGACGACCTCCGTGGCGCAGTGTGTGCGCTGTCGTATTATAAAGTCGGAGGTTCGATTCCCGGCTCGAGTCTGGTCTGGTGGGAGGCTTCGGCCGTGGCTAGTTACCATCCTACCGACAAAGACGTGTCGCTAAGCGTTTTAGCGTTCCGGCACGATTTCGCATAGAACCCTATTAGGAGTGTGGGTTTACCATACCCCTAACAGGTTAGCCCGCTACCATTCTAGACTGCATCATCACTTACAACCAGGTGAGATAGCTGACAAGGGTCAACTTGTGGTGTATAAAAAAATAACATACCGGTAGACCATATCACTTGGTATCTATTTGTAAGTAGGGTAGTAAGTAGCCTCGGCTAGTACCTCCCACCAGAACGGTTGATAATGCAACAGCAAAGTGGTGAAGTGCCACGGAGTTCGTCACAATATTGTTAAGATTTTAGCGACGGAAATTGTAGTAGCACATGTGTCTAAGCAAGCGGTGATAGCCTAGTGGTTAGGGCGTCAGCCTCCTAATCAGAGGTCGGCGGTTCGAATCCGGGCACGCACCTCTAACTTTTCGGAGTTCTGTGCGTTATAAAAAATTAAAATATCACTTGCTTCAACGGTGAAGGAAAACATCGTGAGGAAACCTGCACGCCTGAGAGTTCTCCATAATGTTCTCAAAAGCGTGTGAAGTCTGCCAATCCGCACATGGCCAGCGTGGTGGACTATGGCCAAACCCTTCTCATATTGAGAGGAGACCCGTGCTCTGTAGTGAACCGGTAATGGGTTGATCATGATGTTGATGATGATGATGATGTGTCTAAGCAAACCCTCGGCTTTAGTTTTAAGTTTACAAATATATTTATCACCATGAAATAACTACTATATAAATTATTGACGCGTCAAAAGTGCCTTTTTAAGGACCATTTGAATAAAGATTATTTTGAATTTGAAAATTTAAGCAATAACGTTGGAATGAATTTCACGTCATCACCAATAGATTAAGCTTTCATCCAGGAATTATTTCCCCAGCTCAGTGTATTGTGCGGTTCACGGATATCACATTAAATCACAAGCGTGCAGCAATACGAGTACGCGATACACCGACGTCTATCACTTGGACAATCGGAATTGCTAGCACTAGATAGCCCGTATCAGTGACCGTGCATTGATTAAGTGATTCTAGTTGGACAAGTTGATCCGATTTGTAATCTATTAATACTGTTAAGTTTGGTTTATATTTTATTTATAACGCTTCTTCTGTACGATGATTTAGTTACATATATTGAAGGAGTTTTACCTGTTTATACGAAAGAGATATTAACGTTAGTAGACGGAGATAGCAGTAACAAAACTACAAACTTGATCGTTATAATAAACAGTTGTTTGATTTTTATTTATTGAATTACAGCTGTGTTGGATAAGCTGTGATAACCTAGTGGTTGGGGCGTCAGCCTCCTAATCAGAGGTCGGCGGTTCGAATCCGGGCACGCACCTCTAACTTTTCTGAGTAATTTGCGTTTAAAAAAAAAAAAATCACTTGCTTCAACGGTGAAGAAAAACATCGTGAGGAAACCTGCACGCCTGAGAGTTCTCCATAATGTTCTCAAAGACGTGTGAAGTCTGCCAATCACATGGCCAGCGTGGTGGACTATAGCCAAATGCTTCTCATGTTGTGAGGAGACCCGTGCTCTGTAGTGAGCCGGTAAAGCGTTGATCATGATGTGTTGGATATTTCTCCAACGGTGGTCATGTTTTACTTATTCTTAATAAACTATGACTGTTATATTTGTTTCATATTATCCCATTGTAAAAGTTTTCACTCAATAATATTATAATAATACCCGCTCAGTGTATTATGGTGGACAGATAACATTAAATCACAAACATACGTGATACCCTAACGTCCATCACTTGGACAGTTGGAATTACTAGCTCTAGATAACACGTCTCAGTGCCCGTGCATTGACTAAGTAATTCTAATTGGACAGTTTCATCCAATTTTGTAATTTTTTGATTGATTTTTTAGTATACATTTGATATCTCTTGTTAAAATAAACTTGGAAACCAAAGCTTTTCCTATTTTGCCTAGACGAATATCTACATTCCATTTCATGTATCATGAAAGACAGATAGAAGCAAATTAAATTATTGACGAATGATTTGACATTACAAGTTAGCCGTTGACGGCAATCTCACCTTATGGTAAGTGATGATGCAGTCGAAGATGGTAGCAGGCTAACCTGTTAGGGGTATGGTAAACCCATACTCCTAATAGGTTTCTACGCGACATCGTGACGGAACGCTAATCGCTTAGCGACACGTCTTTGTTGGTATAGCGGTAACTAGCCGCGGCCGAAGCTTCCCACAGACCAGACTCGAGCCAGGAATCGAACCCAGGACCTCCAACTTTATAATGTGACATTTATATATTTAAAGTTTCAATTGCATCAGCGAAGTCTATCACTTGGACATTTAGATTGCAAGCACTAGATAACACGTTCCAGTGACCGTGCATTGATTATGCGATTCTAGTTGGACAAGTTTATATACGAGTATGTAGCGATTTGTAATCTATTGATTTAGTTTGCATGTCTTGGTTAAGATTTGGTACTAGAAAACAATTTTGTATTTATTTCTCGTTTGGTAGAACAAAGCTTGCCCAGTGCGTGGTGAACGATGTGTATAAGTGGGTATATGGTTAGTTTGTGAATTTATAATTTCTTATTTTCTGTTCTGATCCGGTAGTATTTATCATACCACAGATATGTGCCTCTAAGCGATTTACCGCTCCAGTATCTTTTAGCTTAGAAATTGATTAGGGGTACGTAATGTAACGCCCAAATTACAAACAGACAACAAATTAACTGGTATTGGAATAGAAAAACTTATGTTAGATTTAGGTATTGTCACATTTGGTGGTTAAGCTTGGTAAAAAACGAATAACACTTATATAAGTGACTTAGATTGTATTTATTGAAGTTTGTTTTGATACAATATGGAATGGTAATAATATAACATTATAATAAGCTTATGAAGCGGTGATAGCCTAGTGGTTAGGGCGTCAGCCTCCTAATCAAAGGTCGGCGGTTCGAATCCGGGCACACACCTATAACTTTTCGATGTTATGTGCGTTTTAAAAAAAAATATAATATCACTTCAACGGTGAAGGAAAACATCGTGAGGGAACCTGCACGCCTGAGAGTTCTCCATAATGTTCTCAAAGGCGTGTGAAGTCTGCCAATCCGCACATGGCCAGCGTGGTGGACTATGGCCAAACCCTTCTCATATTGAGAGGAGACCCGTGCTCTGTAGTGAGCCGGTAATGGGTTGATCATGATGATGATAATACCATTGTCAAATTGAAAGTCAGAGTTTATTAAACTGCATTGGCTGCATTGTCAAGTTCCATAGGTAGCCAGGGAAGAGTACAGTGGTGTTCCCCGGGCGTCAAGCAAACCAAGTGTGAGGGACATGGCCTGGTGGTTTTTAGAGTATTAGTGAGGGGTCCCACATAACCTCCGTCCTGCCCAAGTGGATGGAGGTAGTCATAAAGCGTTTTCCCCCACTACAAAAATAAAGTTCCTTAGCTAACATATTACTTACATCTATCGACTTGACTTTTAAATTGCCCGCACGAGGTGGCTAACACGTTTCTCTTGCGTGTGAATTGATTAAAGGTCTACGTCTAGACGTGCTCGTTTGTCTAATCGATAGCTTTGAGATATTCTGGTCATTCAATTTACACTTCTTCAATCTACAATGTTACTATTTTTTTTTTATCCACTACAAGTTAGGCCTTGACGGCAATCTCACCTGATGCAAGTGATGATGCAGTCTAAGATGGTAGCGGGCTAACCTGTTAGGGGTATGGTAAAGCCATACTCCTAATTGGTTTCTACACGACATCGTGCCGGAACGCTTAATCGCTTGGCGACACGCCTTTGTCGGTAGGGTGGTAACTAGCCACAGCCGCAGCCTCCCACCAGACCAGACTCGAGCCGGGAATCGAACCCAGGACCTCCAACTTTATAATGCAACAGCGCGCGCACTGCGCCACGGAGGTCGTCAAACTAGAATGAAATCAGCTGCCTTAATTTAAATGTGTAAAGGCTTAATTGAAACAGTATAAATTTTTCGACTGCTGTGGTTAAGTAATTCCGAATCGATGGGAGACCTGTAGAGGTCTGTATTAAAAACTTGTGCCCTGAACATCGGTAAGTATATTTATTTATTACGGAAAACCATGTTTGAATGTTTAGCTTTTTACAGGTTTTCACAACGTTCGCAAATAGTGTCAAAGTAAGAAACATCTTAAGTCATTTGCTTGTGTCAAGATACAATATATAAAAATAATGAAAACTACAATATAAAAGATAGATCAAAAATTAATCACAAACTTATCACATAATATAATGAATTTGTTAAATATAACATAATATAATTAACATTCAAGTCCAAGATGGGTTACCTAAACTGAATTTTTATTAAAATTATTTTAAAATCCTAATCCTTCGGAGGACTTGTGAGCGATGGAAGCGGGGTTGGCTGGTGTTGTACTGGCACACCTCTAACTGGCGAAACTGGGCACTTTGTGCCCAAGGAGGGTCTGCTGCGGCGGAAACCCGCTGGTGGAGTTGCGGTTGTATGCGAAAGCTCCCGTGGCTCCACCATACAGCGGTGAGTAGAAACATGTGGGGGTTTTAGTCAGTAGGAGTCTGACATAACCTCTGCACCTCCCCGTGGCGCAGAGAATTTACCCACGATAAAAAAAATCCTAATTTACAAATTTTGATTAGTACAATTATATAAGATGGCAATAATTTTACGTCAATTTTTAAATTTAATTGTAAGTCAATATATTTGTTATGATTTAAAAATGTCTGGTACATTAAGTAACGTAAATTTGTGTTACTTTGCTTAATTTAAATAACTTACGAATAAAAGAAAAACATTATTCCACTCTTTATCCAAAATTTTCTTTAAATTGATTCACTCGTTTGTATCCAACAAATATAACGTGAATAACAATGAAATGCCTAAACAGAAGTCGTATAAACTAAATTACTCTGTGGATTTATAAAGATTATCCAGCTTTGATTTGATTTCAGATAGTCATTTATATGACTTCAGGCTTATTGGCTTGTTTTATTACGTAGGTTAACGTACTTACGTGTTTAATAAAATATTTATTAAGTTCCGCTGCATGAGTACGTAAAACTTTGCAGTGGTGACTGCAATAGCAAAGTGACAGTAATCATAAACAGATCCGTCGCAATGTTAAATAGTATGTAAAAAAATGTTATGTAATATATAAGAGACGGTTAAAGGCGAGATTTACGCCTATCACAGGCTTGACGTGAGGTTCGTATACCAGCTACTAAACGAATAAATTTTTGTTATTACCTAGTTGAAGCTGTGATAGTCTAGTTGTTAGAACGTCCACCTCCTAATCAGAGGTCAGGGGTCCGATCGGGCATGCACCTCTAACTTTTCAGAGTTATGTGCGTTTTTAAGCAATTAAAACATCACTAGCTTCAACGGTGAAGGAAAACATCGCGAGGAAACCTGCATGCCGGAGATTTCTCCATAATGTTGTCCTATCAGGTTAGCCCGCTACCATCCTAGACAGTATGGTAGCGGGCTAACCTATCACATACCATCAGGTGAGATAGCAGTCAATCGCTAACTTGTAGTGTACAAAAAAAACTATTGATTTCGATTAATTGTGTTTTAGATATGCAGTATCTAGCAGAAGAACAGTTCGGTTTTTATTTTCTTCTCATTAACTTACTTGTATAGGGTTAAAATATCATAAACACAATCAATAATTTTTGTTTCCTTACTTGAAACGAAATATTTCTTTTAATTAAAGTAGGAGCCAATTAAATTTTATGAGTAAACCTATTCACAAAATTTGTGAGTGAGTTATATTTCACAACACTCGACGACTGGCAACACAGCCAATATAATTAATAAAACTAAAGTCGATATATTATTAACGATTGCATTAAGGTACTTTTTTTTTAAGACACTCAATATAATTTGCACTGAATAGGTGCGTAATTACCAGGCAATATTATAATGAATCTAAGCAGACTAAAGTCGTTAGCAGCTCTACATCTAGGTGCGCTTTTCCATTGTCAACAGAGTCTCGCAACGAGTCCCGCAAAAGCGAATATATAAATAGTATTATATTGAAAGAGTCGGCAGCTTCGTTCGTGTTTTCACGCTGTGATTACTAATCAACTGTGTGATTTAACTGATGAGTAACAAACATGTCTGTCATCCACCCAATCCACTGTAATTTGACGTATCTACGTCATATTACAGCATGTCACCCGGATAATTGCCCATTTATAATGTTAGATATATTAATTATGTGAAAGTAAATTTTTTTTTACTTACTTGTTTGTTTATAACTAGGTTCTGCTAAGACGGAGATAAAGGTACTTTTGATTATAGATATTAGATATTTTTTATCCCGTTGAAACGGAAGGTTCCCAGTTGATTTCTAATGAACAAAATAAGATAACTCCGTAGCGCAGTGCGTGCGCTGTCGCATTATAAATTTGGAGGGCTTGGGTTCGATTCCCGGCTCGAGTGTGGTCTGGTGGCGGATCCTACCGACAAAGACGTGGTAAGCGATTTAGCGTTCCGTCACGTCGCGTTGAAAACAATTAGGAGTGTGGGTTTACCATCTCCTAACAGGTTAGTACGCTACCTTTTTAGCCTATCATCACCAGCTGAGATAGCCGTCAAGGGCTAACTTGTGTATAAAAAAAGCATTATATTTTAAAATCGATCACAAAGCTAGCTACATAGTTACTCACTCACTGACATAAATGTAATAAAAAGTTCAATAATTGCCTTTGTATATCCCGTAGGAACTTTTTATTATACCGGAAAAGTTGCTAAGGCGCATGCTTTTTCTGCGCCAATATCACCTTTATTGCAGTTGGAAAAACTAGTAAACGGATACTAACTTATGATAATCAATATCCTTAACCGTTTAATGTTTAACCGTCTCATAAAAAGTGAATTAGATAAAAGGCACGCAGTGCTATTTTAATAGAGGGGCACGGGCTCCAACACATTTGATGTTGGTATTAATAACCGGACGATCGCGACGGCTTTGCGCCCATCAAGCCAAAGTGGAGAAACGAAATTAACAAAAATATTCGATACCCAATGAATTTTGCCTTAAAGTTAACTCCTGTCTTTGGCAACAATCATGGTTTCGCAAGGATATTTTTAACTATGACGTCATTCACTTTATTATATTTATTCCTCCATTGTAAGTGATGTTTTCTACTTATATAATGCGAACAAGCTCTCGCGAGGCGCAAGCATTGCTTTAATTAGACTTGCTAACACGGCTTAAGATCCAAGCCAATATGGTAATTTTCAGTAAAAACAATCATTATCTAACTATCTTCTCATCTCTCTATCTTATATTCTGGGTGTTATTTTTTTTAATTTTTTTTTTTAGTTTTATTATTCCTATTTTCTTAATAAATTAAGAAAACTAATTTAGAATAAAAATAATTTTAGTAATTAATATTAAAGACAAACTATGAAGTTAAAATTTTTCAATCTATTAAAGTGAGAAAATAGAGTGATGCTTTGGGGTAAAAGCTTTCATATGTTAAAGTATAATGGTTTATTAAACCTGCTTTTGTACACCTTTACTTTATTCTAGATTTCCATTTATGGTCCTCACGTTTCTGAAATCACACGAAAAATAGCGATGGTTAAGGACGCATGGAATGCATGAAATGAAATGAATTTATTTGTTCACATATTTGTTACAATTTTTATCTGTCTGTCTGTCTGTTTGTTCCGGCTAATCTCTGAAATGGCTGGACCTGAAGTAATGTTGCAATGTCCAAGTACTGTATAGTACCGCGCGCAGCTCACGCGCATTGCACCGCCTGTGCCATCATGTCTCGGGCGCCTCCCAGAACTTCTCAACGCAGACGAAGTCGCGGGAAGTTAATAAAGTAGGTATGTTGGTAGTGCAAGCATGCAAAGTGAATAACATTTTAAATTTTGGTTTTACTTGTTACTTTTAGAGGTAACAGTATCCGATAAGACTGGGAACTTCTGTTAAGTATAAAACTTGTGTCAGAAGGACTAGCTCTTCCCATTAGAAAATATTCAATATTATTTAACAAGTTTGTTTTTTTATCTACTACTAAATCTTACCAAATTGTTTCACAGCTTAGAATATTTTGCTATGTTGGATATATTACACGCCTCGGAATCAAAAGCATTGAGAATATTTATAGTGGTTTGAAATGGATGGTACCTGATCACGAGATCTACAACCCCGTGGTCAAGTCTGGGGTAAGCGGGTACCTGATAAAAGTTTAAAATGTAAACAAAAAATCAAAACTCGCATCTCTCGGGCAATCGTGAGTGCTTTGCCAATTATGCAATGGCCCTTGTACTGGGTACCGATGTGAAAGTTTTTATGCATTTTTCTCAGCCTGTTCTCAGTAGCGTCTGTTTTTTATGCATTTTAAAATTTATATGTTATATGGTACTTCCATTCTTTTCTCTTAGTCCTTATTAATAACGATGGCTTTACAAAGACTATTGGCTTGAAGATTTAGGATAACATTGATAAGGTAATTGGTAATTTCGGGCGTTTATTTATATTATTCTAAATGGCTTAACTAAAATAAAAATTAATTAGAAAACACGTCGCGTCAATATATTTAGTTTGCCGTTGAAAGACGAAATCAAAACCGCCGTATAAAAGTTGGCCGCAATCCACAAAGTTATTGGAAAAAATTGTATTTCCCCGACTAAAATACACCATTTCGAATTAAATAGAATAAAAAGGTAAGCCTTTTGTGAGGTTCTTCCTCGAGAGCACATTAAGCCAAATCATCGTTTCCGCTTGGAATGTCTGCGTAAAATTTTCCAAAATGGATTCGTCCCACTTCGGAACTAATTTCGCTGAAAAACTCAGTAAAAATAAATCCGTTTTCCTTCCGCTCTGGAATTTGAATAGATTCGTTAATGTTTATTACGCACCTTTCATTTTATTACAATGGCCTGGATGATTAAGACTTTCTACGGGGACATCGAGATATGGATATAATATCAATTTATTTTAACCGTCATCGAAATGTTATATTAAAATGATTATAATTATTTTTTCAATGTCATCATACAATTTTTCATCATTCGCATGGTAGATAGGAATAAGAGCACTTGTTTTTGAAATGAAAAAATGAAGAAATGAAAAAGAATATCTAAGCTAAACGACAAGGTAGAAAAAAGTTTAGCTATGTTTTTTTTGCACCGACTTATTCAACTAGGTTGGTCTACTTGTTCTACTACAGTTCTTTTTAACGCTCAGCATACTTGAACGACGTTGACGTTGGTCTTCATTTAGATTCCATTCTCAATAGCTTGCAGCAATCTTCACAATTAATTAATTAATTAATTAATTAATTAATTAAATTTAAATTAAATTCACACAAGTGTGAATAAACGATAGATATATAGCTGCGGTAGCGGCCCGGTGATTAGTTATGTGCGTTTTTAAGCAATTAAAATATCACTTGCTTCAACGGCTAAGGAAAAATCGTGAAGAAACCTGCATGCCTGAGAGTTCTCCATAATGTTTTTCAAAGGCGTGCGAAGTCTGCCAATACGCACATGACCAGCGTGGTGGATTATGGCCAAACCCTTCTCATATTGATAGAAGATCCGTGCTCCGATGTGAGACCGCAATAGGTTGATGATGATTTGAATAAACGCAGTCACTGAATTCACGGCACGAGAGACGTGTTAACCACCTTGTGCGAGCAATTTGAAATGTCGCTCCGATAGACGGCAGGACTACGTGAGGTGAGGACCTTATCTTGCCTTGGTGAATGCACTTCAATAAGTAGATACTAATCTGATAGTGTTCTCTCACTCTAGGTAACTTATCGTTAATATCATACCTGTTCTTCGTTGTAGGTATATTGGAGATAAACGGCACTATAACCGTGACCTGGTATACCCACAGATATAGTCACTCACTCCTATGTTAGTCGGTACGAGATGAAGCGCGAACTTCTACTGGAGAACTCGTCCCGGTACGTGTCCCAGAACACCGCCGACCAAACGTATCTGCCGCGATCTACCACTACAGCGCTATCAGAACCAAGGGTAAAGTCACTCACGTCTGCGTAAGTCTGATCATCGACTGATCCATTGACTGATCGATCGACTGATCGATGGACTGATCGATTGAGTGATCCATCGTCTGATCGATCGACTTGTCGATCGTCTGGTCGATCGACTGGTCGATCGACTGATCCATTGGACTGATCGATCGACTGATCGACTGACTGATCAACTGATCCATGGACTGATCGATCGACTGATCGACCGACTGATCGACTAACTGATCGGTCGACTGATCGATTGACTGATCGATGGTCTGATCGATCGACTGATTGATCGACTGATCCATCGACTTATCCATCGACTTATCCATCGACTGATCCATCGACTGATCCATCGACTGATCCATCGACTGATCGTATATTTTCTCCATTTTTTCTACATATTCAACAAAATCATCGCTTCGCTTTATATTCGCTGTCGCATTTTCTAGTATTACTCATACACACAGTACAATAAACAACTATTATTAATAACAAAAAAACAAAGCCATATTAAATATTTACTAAAACTTATTTTTAGTGAAAAAAATTGCGCGGTTGTTGTTGAAAAAAAAACAAAAACCATCCGTTCACCACTGCGGCACAGTCGCGACTGTCTGTGAGCCGAGTGCACGTCGAGATCGAGGCGCGTAGGCATAGCTCGCGTTTCGTCCGTTTGTATGAAGTTGGAATACTGTTTATATAATATTACCGTGTAAAAGGGGTTACAAGTAGGTACTTTTTACGCTAATCTGAAGTTGTACACAAAAACAGACTTAGATTTTCAATATAATCGTATTAAACGATATTTTGGTACATATGAAAACCCATTCAAGCTGTTTGTACTTCGTTCACATCGTGACAGGCCTTCTTTCCGATTTGTTATACAGGATAGACTTGCCACGTTGCTTCAATTTGGGTGTATGGGCTTAAAAACTATTATCATATTTTAATGATTAAATAACGTGCTCTATGATACACGGGGTGTCCTAAGGGGTTCTATTCCTTGGTAATCTCTGAAATCAATATAAAACTACACTGTCCTAAAAACTATATGCGAAGCAAACCAAATTAAATCAAAAATAGCTTTATTCATGTAAACTTACAACAGGGAGTTGATTTGTTACCTTAAAACTGAAGCTAGGAGCCTCCATCTATCTAGGTTCCAAACGCGGCCAGAACTAGGAAGCAGCCCACAAAAACTATAACCCTTTTTTCTGTTTTTACCATCTCACATCAATCATTAATGGGCGTTCTATATTTATAGAATGCTTCTAAATTGATCAAATTTTAGTATTGATTATAGCGGGAGAAACATTCAATATGGTAATATAAAACGCCCACGCATGCCCACGTATTACAAAAAAGTTCCAGTGACGTAAAGGTCGCTATTCAAAATACAAACGTAAATAATTTATAAAGTTCCTAAAAGGTTTTTTATGAGTACCGAAATGATTTCTCATTGGAAAAACCATCGCAGACAACCTTAATGGAACTTTGATACAACTTTTTCCTTTTGTTGTCGTAATAAAGGAGACCCTATTTTGTTATTCAGCGGGGACATTAATAAAATTCAATATGCGGTTAGTACGTACACGGGCTATCGTCAAAATTTATAACGAAGGTACCCGCGACTTCCCCGCCCCCGTGCTATGTTATAATTTCATAAAATTGTTGCGTTGAGAACAAACTTTACGAGGTTATTGACTCAAGCAAATGACTTAAGATATTTTTTTATCCACTACAAGGAAGGCCTTGACGGCAATCTGAACTGATGGTAAGCGATGATGCAGTCTTAGATGGTAGCGGGCTAACCTGTTAGGGGCATGGTATATCTACGCGACATCGTGCCGGAACGCTTAATCGCTTGGCGACATACCTTTGTCGGTAGGGTAGCCACGGCCGAAGCCTTAGGAGTTTAGGTTTAACATAGCCCAATCAGGTTAGCCCGCTACCATCTTAGACCGCATCATCACTTACCATCCGGTGAGATGCCGTCAAGGGCTAACTTGTGGTACATAAAAAAGAGGCATTTCCTAGCGTAAAAAAAAAACAGCGGATACACGTTTAGAAGCGGAAGCGGTGATAGCCTAGTGGTTAGGGCGTCAGCCTCCTAATCAGAGGTCGGCGGTTCGAATCCGGGCACGCACCTCTAACTTATCGGAGTAATGTGCGTTTTTAAAAATGTAAAATATCACTTGCTTCAGCGGTGAAGGAAAACATCGTGAGGAAACCTGCACGCCTGAGAGTTCTCCATAATGTTCTCAAAGGTGTGTGAAGTCTGCCAATCCGCACATGGCCAGCGTGGTGGACTATGGCCAAACCCTTATCATATTGAGAGGAGACCCGTGCTCTGTAGTGAGCCAGTAATGGGTTGATCATGATGATGATAACACGTTTAGATTTTTTTATTGGAAGATGTGTGAAACCGCGTGATATTGCTAGTAAAGGATAAACATTGTGGTAAGCATGCAGGCGACAGGTGGCAAAGGAGCCCTAATTATACCTATCGCGAAGTGTCCGACTGTCCGTAATGCGGACGAATAAATAAAACGCGAAATGACAGCCCACTGTACGTGCACCACGGTGTCAATGCGTATACTGAGACCTTCGGGACAGAGTCCGATGAAAGTCTCAAACTGCACAATAAACAAAAAAACACAGTCTAGTTAAATTTTGCATAGAGCGTTTATACTTGCATATCTCCCTTATTCGTTATTATATTAATAAAACCAAGGTTACTTATTCTGTTCATTTTTAATAAGTTTTTTTCTGTTTGTGACTTGATTATTTATGCATGCTGTATTTACCTCCAAATTGATTTATATGTACAATTTTTATTTTATTACATAATATAATTCTGTTAGTGTCGCTTTGAATAAATAAATAAATAATGTCAACCCGTCAATGATGCAACTTTTGAAATTTTGTCGACCTCCGTGGCGCAGTGCGTGCGCTTTCGCATAATAAAGTTGGAGGTCTTGGGTTCGATTCCCGGATCGAGTCTGGTCTGGTGGGAGGCTTCGGCCGTGGCGCAATTCGTCAAGCGATTTAAACAAAATTTGGCACGATGTCGCGTAGAAACGAATTAGGAGCGTGGCTTTACCATACTCCTAACAGGGTAGTCCGCTGCCATCATAAAATTTGAGCCCTAGTAAGAGAACGTCTGCCTAAGAGCACCTCCCGTGAGGCGAAACCTCGGCTTGGGCGACTTTGGGATAACGGGGGGTCGGACGGTGAGTGGTCCGTATGTCTCCGAAGCCGTGGATGGAGCCCACGTCCGGATGACGTAAGATAGCGGGGACTTCGTCTTCGCCAGCGAAGACGGTGTGTAGCGTATGATTGTGTAGTATGTGGTACGAGTATGTTGTCAGTAGTCATCTGATCGTCAGGGTCGTGAAGGATGTGTTTAGGTCTCCTCTTTTGGATAGGAGCTCTTAGGTCGGGGGAGGGCTTGTAACAGTTTGCACTTAGTAAGGGATTATTGACATTAAAGCCGGTCGGGTACTGAGATAACTTTGACGGAACCCGTTTGGAACCCTCATAGCTTTAGTTTTAAGTTTACGAATATAGTTATCTCCGTGAAATAACTACTATGTAAATTGTTGACGCGTCAAAAGTGCCTTTTTAAGGACTATTTGAATAAAGATTATTTTGAATTTGAAATTTGAATTTGGAAAACAATTATATTTAAAATTTTTTGTTAAAAAGTCGGCAATTTTTGTTTCAATTTCGCTCGTGTCTGTTACAGTGGGCACATGCTGGTCACCCGAACCCAGTCCCAGTAATTCCCCGGTCCAGCGAAGCGGTAAACTTAACAGGACGCGTAATAGATACAGCTACTTCCTTTTATACCCACTTTTGTGTACGACCATTTTTTAACTTTTTTTTTTCATGCGGTTCTTTGTCCACAAAGTATGCACCGCTTATCATAAATATAGGTACAAATTGTTTTATCTCGCTTATCAAGGAACTGTGAACCATACAAAATTGCGCTGTTTTTTTTAAACACTACTACTTAGCCCTTGACAGCAATTTCACCTGATGGTAAGTGCTGATGAAGTCTGAGATAGGTGCGGGCTAACCAATTAGAATAATGGTAAACTTCATATTACTTTCTACGCGACATCGTCCCGGATCGCAAAATCTTAAAATATCAATTAGTGACAAATCTTTGTCGGTATGGTAACAAACAACGAACGGAGTCTCCCACCAGAAAAGCCTCGAGCCGGGAATCGAACCTAGGATCTAAATTTCTAAAGCGACAGCGAACCTGCTGCGCCATGGAGTTCGTCAAAATATTTAATTTCCATCATTATACCAAATTTGTTACACTACAAATAAAATTTTGCATAATTTGTATATTGGATTGGATAAAATTGCCTCGTGGGAAACACATTTCAGCTGTGTTCTATATATTATGTATTTACAGAATCATTTCTATTTAGTACTCGTATGAACCAAAATTATTTAGAATTATTGATTTAATATAAAATACATACATTGTTGTAAGCGGTGATAGCCTAGGGGTTAGGGCGTCAGCCTCCTAATCAGAGGTCGGCGGTTCGAATCCGGGCACGCACCTCGAACTTTTCGGAGTTATGTGCGTTTAATAAAAAAAAAAATATATATCACTTGCTTCAACGGTGAAGGAAAACATCGTGAGGAAACCTGCACGCCTGAGAGTTCTCCATAATATTCTCAAAGGCGTGTGAAGTCTGCCAATCAGCACATGGCCAGCGTGGTGGACTATGGCCAAACCCTTCTCATATTGAGAGGAGACCCGTGCTCTGTAGTGAGCCGGTAATGGGTTGTTCACGACATACATTGTACGCTAGTCTATTTTTTATGTTTATGAGAGATTAGTGTCTCAATACAGTTGTTGTAGTTTATTTTATATTTAGAATAACTATTTTTTATGAGAATTTTATAGTTTGTTTATGCAGTACTTTGTATTCATTTGTTCGTAGGTTTATATTAATTTTACACCACTAATTCTATCTCGCTCGTGTTGTTTTGCCGTTTGGCCTCATTTCATCTTTTACTTGTAGCGTTGTATTTATAATCACGAATTTTATCAACGATCAATGCTATCTACTCTGGAAATACCAGAAAACTTACCTACGTCGAAAACATAACTTCTAAGACCAACATTTTCACAGTTCATGGTTTCGTCGGTGACGGATAGTGGGAAAGTTGTGGTTTATCTAGCACCACTACCATTTGTTTTCTTAGTATATAAAATATTTTGGATTGGCATTAAGCAAATAGTGAGTCATCGATGTCAAAAGCCTAGGCATATATAATATATTATCAATTATTTAATTTTATTCTGTGATAGTTAAAATCGTCATATATTTTTAAATGTTACTTTCTCCATCACAACGAACGATTGATTAGATTGAAGATTTTATTTTACATCGTACTACTGTGCCAAATTTTACACAGATCCATTAATTCTACTGGCTGGCTTCTGATTAAGTAGCAAACATTCGTTCATCTAAACTTTCGCATTGATTAGTAGTAATATTAAGCTTATTTTTTTTTTGTTTAGACTTTCGTAATATGATGCCAGCTCAGATTATTAATATAATAATTTAAAACGTCTATGTTCAAGATATTTGTAGTTTACTTAAGAGACTTATTCATCTTTGAAGTTAATATACCTAATTTGTGTATAGTTACTAACTTAAGCCGACACCTAGTTCGGTTTAATTGGACTTTCCTGTCCATCATCAATCCAAGGAAAGTGGCAGCTTCGTAAACATATTTGATGCATTTCAATATAGCAGTACAAAAAACATGGATGTATTGAGCTTCAAAGAAACCTTGGGTCTGCGGCAGCCCACGAAGTATAGTAAATCTGTCAACGGGATTAAACAAAACACAATAATTATAATGAGAGGCAATTATTTCAAAAACAGAAATAACTATTACCTCATTTATTAATATGGATAGACGTATTAAATTCCACTAACTGTGAAAACTATAATTAATGGAATATCCAAAAAGTATATTTTATTATTTATGTATTTACAAAATAAGCTTTTTGAGGTATTTGGAATTGTTACTATAATTTGACTGGATATATATTATGGTAACAAAAATATCAGGACAACGGTCGGGTGGAGTGTGTTTGTGTTATGATTGCTAAGAACTTTATTGTGTTGTATGTACTGCAAGCTTGGATTGAAGATGATTAAAGTCTCATAAGGAGTCACTGTGATAGCCTAGTGGTTAGGACGTCAGCCTCCTAATCAAAGGTCGGGGGTTCGAACCCGGGCACGCACCTATAACTTTCGCTTGCTTCAACAGTGAAGGAAAACATCGTGAGGAAACCTGCACGCCTGAGATTTCTCCATAATGTTCTCAAAGGCGTGTGAAGTCTGCCAATCCGCACATGGCCAGCGTGGTGGACTATGGCCAAACCCTACTCATATTGAGAGGAGATCCGTGCTCTGTAGTGAGTTGAGAATGGGTTGATCATGATGATGATGAAGAACGAGTCACCAGGTAATCCAAATCTGAATTCCAGCAGTACGTAACAATAAGTCCGCAAGTATGAATAAATGAATTCTTGTATGAATAAATACACTTTTAATGTGCACCGCCGAAAATAATACAAAAATTGCGAATACAAAACAGCGGTAAGTTACAATTCCGCGGCCTTACCGCTAAATAGCGATTTATTCCAGCATGTACTGAAGTATTCTATTTGTTTCACATTATCACATGTTTGTATGAATAGTACAGATATATTTTTGAAATAGGTGATCCATTTCTGTAAAAATTCGAGAAACAATAGTTCTATTGTATCGTTCGAAACGAGTGGCGAGCCCTCGTTACTTTTTGAAAGGAAATTTTTCTATTCCGTAAAGCGTAAACTGCAATCAGATAGCACCCTGCGACAGTGCATTCGCGTAAACGACATTGGGCAGCTATGAAAATATTTTAAAATACCACTAGCTAGTGCCCGCGTCGTTTGTGCAGGATTAGTATTTCGAGTAGCTTACATTAGCTCCAAAATGGTGTAGCGTGATAGATATTCTATCAAGTTTAAATATCAGAAGCGATAAAAGTAGCTTTTTTATTTAGTAATCAATTTATTACTACCAAATGCGCCACAGAAATAAATTATCAATTTTTACTATTTTGGCTATAATGTCTTACACATAAGATATAGATAAGATATAGATATATACTGTGGCGAGCTTTTTTGTAGGACTATTTAAGATTCACATTTCCATCATACGTCAAATTACATATGTGTAAATTTTGTGTGTGCGTGTGTGTACGATTTTGACAGCGCACGCCAGAATAGCAGATGATAGATTTTTGCCTACTTACTTGACATCTTTTGGCCAATTTACGCAATTTCTTTATAAATTGTAGCCTATGTGTTATTCCGATGTATAAGCTTTATTATTATAAAGTTTCATTGAAATTCATTCAGTAGTTTTTACGTGAAATAGTTATAAACATCCATCCATACTTTACATCCATACGTTTTATAAAATTTCTCAGGATAAGTCCAAATAACTAATATTATCGATATAATGGTGATACATTTAAATGTGTACAATTAAGATAAATGGTGATTTATTTTATACCATGGCCAAAAGATTCAATTTTTTCGGGCGATAACTAGTCATAGCCACCAGACCAGACTTGAGCTGGGAAACGAACACAGTACCTTCTACTTTATAATGCGACAGCGCACGCGCTGCGCCTCAGAGGTCGTCATCGGTCGGGGTGAATCGAGCCCGCCATAACCAGAGTAACGGTGACTCGTCAGTCAGTCAGGTTTTAAAAAATAGCTTAAAACTGTCCTCGCCACACTCGCGCTCAACGGTTCCGAGCGATCGCACCGCGTCACAATGTTTAGGGAGAATACAAAATATTCTGAACCATAAATCCACAACTGTGCGGTTTAAGTCGATGATTTATTTCGGATTTAGGTAAACAAATCCATCAACGTTATTTTAGGTGCCATTGTTGGAAATAGAAGCGTAACGGCCGAGTGTATATTTTTTATCAAACATAAGAGTATTAGTAAGCAATGGAAGTTTTGATCTGTATGTTCTTTTTTTCGGGAGTAAAACTGGCATATGTGTTATTCCATACTATAGATATCTATGTGTCAGATTCATCTAGATTTACGCCGCTCTGGCCTTATTAAGATTAGTGCGGATCTCTATGGATTTTCTTCTACTTTCGCTTGCTCCAAGCTTTATACGTCTGGCAGTGTGAGCTTAACACCCATTCTAAGTGGTTTTGCACAGTTGCAATGTTCCAGTATAAAGATAATGTTTACTGTTTGTAACACTATATAAGAATAGCTATCTATTCCTTCTTTCTTTTGCTTTCTTTGCATATTGAGCTAATTTCTCAATAGTTTGTAATACGTAATAGTCATGCGATGTTTCAAACTAGTATAGTAGATTTACGACAGAAAAGACAGTGTACTTATGTAAAATATAAAAATCCAATTTTTTTTCAAAAAAATCCAAAACTATTTCAACTTGAATATATAGAACCCACATTGAAGATGACATCAATTCTGATAAAACACGAAATGTTTTCATCCTTTCAGAAACAAAGTAAACAATAATACAAACGCTCCAATGTCCAAGATATCAAAGGTTTTCCATTTGAAATCCAGGCAAAGAGCGCGGTCGCAAAACGTCAGCCAAAAGTTCATTTTTAAATCGGAGTAAGCTAAAATTCGGTGATAAATTTCGGATTTAATGTCACGTTAGGAGCAAATTTCATGTAATGTAAGTTAGTGGTACAAACATATATGTTGTAGCAACTTGCTGTCGCTGAATTTTGAGCTCTGCGACACAACTCTTTAGGATTGATTTCAGAGTAACCATACGTACAAGGAAGATTCTTGAGACAGGGCAAGGGTGGATGCCTTAACCTTTGTAGCCAAAGGAAAACGTTCTTTGGAGACGGTCCGCATTTTTACGGTAAATGCCACAGCGAATTACTTTTGTTCTTTAGGTCGTGTGAATCACCAGGTCATCTTGTATTAGATAAAAAATAATATTTTTTTAGTTTAGCAATGATTGCGTGTTTGTTTAATGGCATGCAAGGTTAGGTGGAAAGAATTATCTTCGTGGAAGATCGCCAGTCAATGAGTTAAAAACTTTATGCAATTCGACTAGAAATCAATTCTTATAATATATATTTAAAAGATTATCATTTTAACAGTACAATTACTACTATACTACCAATAGAACGATATCTCTTTATGTTGAAAAAAAGATATGATTGGCCGATCGCATATAACAGAAGAAGAGTAGCATGATCTCACCTGATGGTAAGTGATGATACAGTTTAGAGTGGTAGCGGGCTAACCTGTTAGGGTTATGGTAAACCCACACTCCTAATTGGTTTCTACGCGACATCGTGCCGAAACGCTAAATCGCTTGGCGACACATCTTTGTCGGTATGGTGGTAACTAGCTACGGCCGAAGCCTCCCACCAGACCAGGCTCGAGCCGGGAATCGAACCCAGGACCTCCAACTTTATAATGCGACAGCGCACGCACTGCGCCACGGAGGTCGTCATGAGGAAGATCACAACTAAATATGAACATTTTAGTAATAAAGTTAACTTCATGGGTTCCTTAAATAACAGGCCTAAATAGGTATTTTTGCCTTACTATAAGGAGGTGCTTATGGTACGGCAGAAGCAACTATCAAGCTCTATACCTAGTGACATCGGTTTTTCGGTCATCCCACCAGGTGAAAATGCCGTAATAGTGGATAAAAAACCGAGATCATGTTATAAGAAAATTGCAACAAAGTTACTTCAGCAAGCCACGTAATCTCTTCCAGCAAATCGAATGCTCGGAAACACGATCGTGCTGACGAGGCAATCTTGCCGTGTTAGTTTTGGAACTTGCTGGTAATGGCTTGTGAAGAAATTGTCTTTGAACAGACTCAATGTTAGAGCCATTAAACATTTGATTAATTTCAAATGCTTAGTTACTTTCGTGATTAACTAGGCGTTTTACTTGGTCCAAGCGGATTTGTTTTTACAATCTCTACGTATAAAGTAGAATTGCGTAATCTATGGCTTTGTGTTTTTGTAGGAAAAAGTAACAAATTAAATTTAATATTGCATTTTAATATTGTGTGCGAGTTTTTATAACTACGTGGCACTATGTGACAAAATGATTAGTAAATATATTATAACTTAATTTGTTTTGTTTAATATATTATTTCAATAAAGCAGATGAGTTTAATCATTTTCTTCAACTCTTTTTTTTACGTTTAAAACAATCGTTTACTTCAATCGAATAATAATTTGTCTGTCGTCAAATTCTACCTGAAAAAGTTTCCAATCATGAATTTATAAGCGTTAGTTTGCTGGGGAAAAAGCCAATGTGATTTTGCTTTACGTCAAAAACTGTCTAAAACTGATGGAATATCTTATTTTATGCTAGAATATATAGAAATAAAATACTTATGTTTAATACTTTTTAACTATCAAACGATAACTCTCGATAAGAACTATAACCTAATACTTTGTGAACTAGAGACAGCGTATCTAGTAAGTTATTATTGATTAAAGACCAAAAGTTACTGTACTATTACAAACTATTACAAAATCGTGTGTAATAGTTACAAAGTCAGCGTTTGTGCGAAATAGACGGCAATGCAAGTTAATTCGCATACTTGGGCGCCATTCGAGCAAGTGCGAGACGCGAAGTGTGAACTGTGATAAGAGACACGACCGCGTTCGGGTAGGGCTGCATTCACATGTACGTTAAAGAATAACTTTTTGACAAAACCTTGTACCAGAGCAGTTTATTTTTACAAATCATAAATATATATTACTTATTCACTTAAGACTATATTTTAGAGCAAAATATAACTTAATTTTTTAGTGGCATAATAAATAAATAATAACAAAAAAGGTTTCATTGCAAGTTCAACGGTATCATCATGATCAACCCATTACCGGCTCACTACAGAGCACGGGTTTCCTCTCAATATGAGAAGGGTTTGGCCATAGTCCACCACGCTGGCAATGTGTGGATTGGCAGACTTCACACGCCTTTGATATCATTATGGAGAACTCTCAGGCGTGCAGGTTTCCTCACGATGTTTTCCTTCACCGTTGAAGCAAGTGATATTTTAATTTTTTTAAACGCACATAACACCGAAAAGTTAGAGGGGCGTGCCCGGATTCGATCCGCCGACCTCTGAGGCTGACGCTCTAACCACTAGGCTATCACCGCTTCAACGGTATACCAAGGATTAACCTATCAAGAACGCATGTTTAAATCGTGTCAATTAGGTACCTTTACTGTGTGCGCGGCCTAAGGGACAAAGCGACGCTAGTAAATTGTGTGGAATGTAGTGTTCAGTAAAAGCCGCACAGGCGGGCTAATTGTTGCGGTTACGCAACTCTGGAATCACTCATTAATATCCCAAGTCAGGCGATTAATTATACGCCAAGACAATTTCGCACGTAATTGGTTGAACTCTCGTATCACAATCGCTTGTGTTTGTTTCGCCCCCGATAATGAATGATACATTTTCGCGACATAGAGTTTGATTAAAGTTTGAGTGGAGTTTGAAAATAAATCATGTCATTCATTTTATCTATACATAATTGACTTGAAAGTTCTGTAATGAACTATCATTAGTAAGGTAATGTAGATAAACAAATAAATAAATATCAAAACATTTAAAAATGAGTAAAACTCTATCCACGTAGTACTCTAATATTTTTATCTGTAAATTAAAAATATATATATTTTAAAATATAATTTATTACAATAATAATTAATCATCATAATTATAATTTAAATATAATATTCGTAGTATAATATATATACTAAATTACTTAAATTCTTAAAATTAATAATTATGTCATATTAGCGTAAATATATTGCATAAGACGTTTACGTTAGACAAGCGACCGTTCGTACAAAATATGCCTTGTTCAAAACAAAACTTTCACGTTCAAATAGAATATATAAAATAGGTTTTGTAACCCCACTTAGAGTTAAGGGCAAGAAGATGAAGAGTTGGTCAATATATATATACAAAAGTGACCAATGAGATTGGACTTGAAAATAATAGACATAATAGCGTGGCGCGAAGTGAAAATTTATAAATTTTTCTTTTGTAAAAGCCCAGGATCACTGCCGAGCAGATATTTTGTAATAAACTATAAAATAGCGCAATAAATTCAAAGTTATATTCAACGGATGCTGTTTAACCATTCTTCAGTCAAAAAAGAAAATTAAATTGGCAGAGATTTCGCAATCGAGCTTCCGTTTGGCTTACTAGAGACACCTTTGAAGTATTTTGCTGCAGAAATATTTTCTTTGAACGTTCGTTTCTGTGTTACGTAACATACAGGCAGACAGTTTGATTTCAAAGATATTGTTTTCTAATGCGAACACCGGATATGCCTTTGCACGGGATATGTGTGTGTGTATATTTTGTGCTTGTTTACAATGAACTAGCGACATGTATGTATTCTATATTTGTCTGGTGGGAGGCTGCGGCCGTGGCTAGTTACCACCCTAACAACAAAGGCGTGTCGCCAAGCTATTTAGAGTTCTGGCACGATGTCGTGTTGAAACCAATTAGGAGTATGGGCTATCCATACCCCTAACAGGTTAGCCCGCTACCATCTTAGACTGCATCATCACTTACCATCAGGTGAGATTGCTGTCAAGGGCTAACTTGAAGTGGATAAAAAGCACTAAAACCTAGCGACGCTCCTTCGCGTTGCCTGCGCCCCAAACGATATTACATAGCAATCAAGACCGGGGGGGGGGGGGGGAGTACGCTACTTAAATAAAAAATAAGATAATTAATATGAGAGGTCGGATTCGGATCGGATTGTTATACAGAAAACGTACCGCACGGCAAATGCGACTAGTCATGATAGCCGGTTTCAACTTTGCTATGCTATTAAACATACCTAACTGAGTTCATTTACTAATTCGCAAACTAACTGAGACGAGTTTTAGCTTCAGACAAAACTAGAGACTATTTCGTGTCTACCTGAGGCCATTGCAGTAAACTTGCTACATACAGTTTGTCAGTGACATAACATTTCTTCTACACTGCGTCCTCTTGAGGCTAATTCAGTACGAACACGAAATGAGCTAGGTTTCATAAAATAGAGAGTTAAACTAAAATCGTCTAGCTCAGAAAGCTTCCCATTTCAAGTGAAACCAACGTCCCTTGGCTCTGGAACTGTTCAATATAGTTCAAAGACAATTTTCTTATTAATCCTAAGGGCTGGTTTACACTTTTCGAGCACTGGACCTCTTACTGTCTGGATTTAAATACGAGATAGTGAAGATATTTTTTTTTTATTGATTCTGTTATTAATATTTAACGTTCTTATTAATTTTGTTTATTGGCATAATATGAACCCAAAAGATGTTTGCATGCTTAAGAATTTATCTTTAATCTTATTATTCAAATAAAGTTTAAATTAGGTATGATAAAATTTGATTATGAATCTAATTTAATTAATAAGGACGATATGCAACAATCTGTGAAATGTTTAGTAGTTTTTCGTTGAATTTGCGCTGATGCTAGTTGCTACTTTACCAATTAGCAAATGTGTGAACATTTAGTGAACATCTCTGAGTTAAAAAAGGGTTCTTTTATATAATTTTTATTTAAAGCATAGTAGTTTTTAATAAAAAAGTCTGCTAGCTGTGCCTTGGATATAATGCTATCAATTTGGGTATTATGAATCAATTATTTAGATAAACCGAAAAATCTCTATCAGTGATTTGTATGATGTGAGCCGGCAATAACAGCAAGTTCTAAAACTAACAAGACAAAACTGCTTTGTCAGTTCGTTTGAGATTCACCCGGTTGCCGAGATTATATGATTTGTGCAAACTAGAAACCGATTACGCAGCGATTAATCCTTCAATTGAAACCTCGATGTGATTTGCTTGGAGAACGTTTCCACGATATGCGATCCGATATCGGCACTTTACGTTTCTTGGGTACCTATACTCGTGTTATAAATGCTAAGTGTGTTCGTTGGTTTTATTTCTCTCACGAAGCGACTAATCAACTGTTCGATGTGTTTTGCACTCAGCGTTAGTACTGCTAATGGCCCGAAGAAAAACCTTAGCTACATTATATCCTAGTAATGTTTAGTTTTTTATACAATAGAGCGCAATTGTAAAGCTGTGATAGCCTAGTGGTTAGGACGTCCGCCTCCTAATCAGAGGTCGGCGGTTCGAATCTGGGCACGCACCTCTAACTTTTCGGAGTTATGTGCGTTTTTAAGCAACTAAAATATCACTTGCTTCAATAGTGAAGGAAAACATCGTGAGGAAACCTGCACGTCTGGGAGTTCTCCATAATGTGCGCAAAGGTGTGAAGTCTGCCAATCTGGTGGTGGGTCTGGCACATGGCCAGCGTGGTGGACAATGGCCAATTTCTTTTCATATTGAGAGGAGACCCGTGCTCTGTAGTGAGCCGGCAATGGGTAAACTAAAAATTAAAGCTATGAGGGTTCCAAACGCGCTCTGGTCTAAGAAGAAGCCCACAACAAACTTAGCCGGGTTTTTTTTCGTTATCACCATCTCACATACTCAATAATAAATTTTAGTACCTATGGTACTAAATCTAAGTAACTCTATAGCTAGAGATAGAGCCATTCACACCCAAGCTTTTTTATCGTTTATATCGTAAGATGATTTTTATATAAAAACTTTGAACTTATTGATACACATCTCCAAGATTAATTTATTATAAAATAAAATACAATTTCCTTTGAATGAGTTTCTAATTTTGTGCAGCCTACTAAACGGTACTACAAGTTTACTTTTACTTCTAATGTCCAGTGCGTTACATTCCATTTTTTTTTAATTTATCAATATTTTTATGAACATACATTAAATTTTCATATATATATTATATTGGCTATACACTGTCATTATTTTATAATCTTAAAATTTATCTCTTAATGACTCTCTGGGACCTAATTTTACATCGCAACTTTAGTTTATTCATGTATTTTTATTTGATTTTGCAAAAGATTAACCAACAAAAACTTATGAAATCCAAACCGCAAGCTGTTTTCGCAGCGCACTGAATTTGAAGGTGACCCAGTTAAGGCAATGTTTTATTCCCTTTCCTCTGAGGTCATAATATTTTAACATCATCTCACCGTGACATCAAATCTTTATTACCGTGAGATTATGAGTATTCGGTTATAAAAAGTCACTTAGGCCTTTATAAAAAGGCATTTTCGTAGATAGGTTGGATGGGAAAAAGTTGCTATAAAATTTATTTTATAAAAACTTTACCTGAAAGAAGGTAAACTTATTAGACATCATGTGCATATCAACAATGTTTCATTCTTTTGGTTATCATTGAGTGTATGTCTCGCTTTTTTGTACCAACATAGTACAAACAGATGCATATATAGTATAACCACAACACTTTTCCGCCACGCCGTAATATTCTTGCATCTATGGAAAACAAAGATTCATCATGATTAACCCACTGCCGCTTCACTACAGAGCACGGGTCTTCTATCGATATGAGAAGGGTTTGGCCATAGTCCACCACGCTGGACATGTGCGGATTGGCAGACTTCACACACCTCTTTTTTTATACACCATAAGTCCTTGACGGCATCTCACCTGATGGTAAGTGATGATACGGTCTTAGATGGTAGCGGACTAACCTATTAGGGATATGGTAAACCCATACTCCTAATTGGTTTCTACACGACATCGTGCCGGAACACAAAATCGCTTGGCGACACGTCTTAGTCGGTAGGGTGGTAACTAGCCACGACTAAAGTCTCCCACCAGACCAGACTCGAGCCGGGAATCGAACCCAGGACCTCCAACTCTTAAAATGCAACAGCGCACGCGCTGCGACACGGAGGTCGTCGAAGTCGTCTATAAGAATATTACGGAGAACTCTCAGGCGTGCAGGTTTCCTCACGATGGTTTCCTTCACCGTCGATACAAGTGATATTTTAATTGCTTAAAAACGCACATAACTCCGAAAAGTTAGAGGTTCGTGCCCGGATTCGAACCCCCGACTTCTGATTAGGAGGCGGATGTCCTAACCACTAGGCTATCACAGACTTACCGCTCGTGAGCACATAAAGGACATTAACTTACGATTGGAAGTTTGTTTTTGAACCTGAACTGATGAGCTGATTCAGGAGTCATCGGGTATACTAATTCCAAATGTTCGAACCCTAGCACGTAACATAAAGCTCCTTACTTAACGGTAAAGAGAACTTTTAAACAGTTTTCCCGAATAATAACATTCACTGCGAACGATTTTGGTGATATAAATGTAGCTGTTTTAGAGAATTATGTGAGAACTAGACGAAAAGTTTATATTTTGCTCACGTATTTTAAAGCTAGTTGCATCGTGTCTAACTCCCGTCTTCAAAATACGTTATTATAGGAGTAGTGGCGTCACGTTTCAGATGATCATAACCGAAGTCTGCATTTTATTACTTCTTCTTCTTCAGGTGCCTCTTCAATGGCAGTCAGAATGGCATATTTTGCCTTGTCTCTCGCGAGGATGAAAAGCTAGGTGGCACTCGCGATCCCAGTCCACTCCCTGATGTTTCGCAACCAAGACCTCCACTTGCGATCGATGCGGTAATCGAACCCGGGACCTCCAACATTATGATTCGACAGCGCACGCACTGCGCCACGGGGATTGTCAAAACCTACATTGTTCAAACATTCTGGCACATCGTTTTGATATTCAGTCCAGGTAGGTTTACAGACCAAAACAAATCCCGCATATACTTTTAGTTTTCTGTTTCTATGGACAGAAGCTTGGCCAAAACAAACCCCGCATGATTGGCTTCCATTTGTCGCGGATTTAATTCCCAACCCCTCTGGAACACAATTACATAGGGTATTAGGCATCAGTTGTAATCTAAATGAAGGGGACATTCGGCTGGGTAATTGCAGAACTTTGTAAATGTATTCTTAAATTAATAGAAAGGGCTTGATTATAATCATACCTTTTCCGGGTTTTTTGCAGAACGTAAAAAATAGTAGGTAGTAGTCAAAGTATAAGTTAGTAATCAAAATAGAATAATTATGTACTCTGATCCTACATCAGAGTGTAGGTTCTTAGTTAAGAATTCTTAGAGCGTGGCTCAGATTTGCACTTAACCGGTTAAAAAACCTTAAAGAAATTATAAAATGTATACAATAATGAAAAATTATGGCATTAGATGATCCTTTCCGATAGTGTTCCGCCATATGCTCATGTGCATGTAACTATTTCGATAGCATTTCAGCATTAGCAGCCATTCTAATTATTTGTTAGAACATAACGTACAGAAAAACTAAGTTTAGATAAAGTCATTGAAGAACATAAAGATTTAATTATTTTTACATTCATTAGCCTATGTAATTTATAACGAACACAAATTGTTTGTTATCCTCCCATCATCAATATTATGTTGACCGTGTTACTGCTAAAATATATTTATATAATAAATATAATATTTGTATACCTACAAAAATCCAGAGTTGCCTAACGCTGTATATAGTTAATCTATCTCCTGAAGTATAATTTCATTAAAATCTGACGTTTATAATCAATCTAAACCAAAAATATCAGATAGCAGATTGATTAGTAAAGCCATTCTAGCACTACAATTATCTTACGCAAAAATAACGACTTTTGTTTTTATATTATTTCTTTTTATTTATATTATAAGATATATATATTGCTATATTTATTTAATATTTATTACTGTATTGTAGTATGTAATCTGGTCTATGTATTAGTATTTAGTTATTCGTATGCAGGTTTTTGTTTATATATTACGCCACCTACTTTCTTCTTCTTTTACTTTTCCTAAACCAAAGTTTGCCTGGCAGAGATCGCTATTAAGCGATAAGGCCGCCTTTGTATCCTGCTTCTTCTTGTTTCTATTTTTATTATTATATCTAGTTATGATTACACCTAGCCCGTCTTGTTTAGATTAAGTCTAGTTCTAGGAAGCAATGCTAGCTCAGCGGTATGTGACCACCGGTGAGCGGATGAGCTCGCGTCTGAGTACATCAGATGATTAGTAAAATAACCATCCTCCGAATCGGCTGTACAGTCTGCTGTTGTATTCCAGAGGGGCTGTGCAGCCAATTCGGAGGATAAAAAGTATTTTTTTTTATTATTTTTAACGCTCCCGAAAACAAAAGTATTTATTTTTACTTGTTGTGTTGTACTAACAAATAAAAGAATAATAAAAATTACCCTGGGCAGGTAACCTACAGGGCAGCGTAGAAAAAGGACAGCACTAATCAATTAAATCTGCCATCTAAAGACATCGACAGATGCGTCGCTTGCTACGTTCTACATTATCTCAGTGGATGAGTGCGGTGCATCTGTGGATTTTATTAAATGGGGTGGGGATGTAAGGGGGATTTAGTGGGGCTTACATTGTAGATGTAACATCAGCGATTCCGTTATTAATGTCGAGTGATGTAATCTCGGCAGACGTAAGGATTTTTTTTATTAGGCCAGTGTACCTATTATTGAAAGGAGATGGGGATAAGATTGTGGGGGGATAGGGATCAATATGTGAACATCCTGCTAATATTATAAAGTGAAAGTTTATAAGTATGGATGGGTGGATGGATATTTGTTACTTTTTCACGTAAAAACTACACTAGCTTATACATCAGAATAACACATAGGCACATTTATAAAGATATTGTGTGAATTGACTAAAATATGACGATAAGTGTCAAGTACGTAGGAAAAAATCTACCATCTGCGTGATAATTTTAATGTCTTAATGTTAGTTCACGAAATACAAATCCTGCGCGGACGAGGTCGCGGGCACCAGCTAGTCTTTTGTATAAAGTCTAGGGCGCGTTTGGAACCCCCATAGCTTTAGTTTTAAGTTAACGAATGTAGTTATCACCATCAACTCACTGCTATGTAGCTTATTGACGCGTCTAAAGTGCCTTTTGAAGGATTATTTGAATAAAGTTTATGATTGTTTGAAATAGTTTTGATTGTTTATATTTTTTTAAGGTTAAATTACTTGACAATTAAGATGGTCTCGTTATATGTGTGCTAACCTGTTATATGTGTGGAAATTGTATTAACCGTAAATGCCTAATTGATTTCTATGCGGCATTATACCGGAATGCAAAATCGCCTTGGCCGGTACATGTCTGGGCCGAAGCCGCGAGTAGGTCAGAGAAAATCCAGAACTCAGAAATTTTCATACTGCTAAACCTTTTTTCCTCATATGTATTTCTTAATATATGACAACAGAGCTTACCACTGCGCCATGTAGGTCTTAGTTGATAGTCAATCCGGTCAAGGTAGACTTCGGTGTCTTGTCTTTGCAATAAAAAATAATTATTTGCATTAATTTCCAAGAAGCAACTGTAAATGTATTTGACGGTATATATTGTTGTTAATCGTTATCGTTAAAAACATAATAAGATTTTTCTATAAGATTGTTTTATAGAAACTTTGACTTACAAAGTACATCTCCGAGGATTCACTTAAAATAATGAAATCCCAGAATTGGGGCACCATGGTGGAACCATTTCAATATAATGTAATGATGGCGCAGTCGGCATATGCCGGTAGTAGTGAGGTACTCCTGGCAGAGGAAATTGATGAATATGGTCAAGATTAATATCTATGAATAACAAGGATCCAAGTCACACTTGATTCTTTTTGGGCCGTGAGAAATATCTTCAATTTTTCGGCATTCAAACTTACCAAACGAACCGTGATAGATTTCCATCGGTGCCCTTTCGACGACATATTTTTGGGGGTGTAACTACAAAAATCCAATAAACGCTTTCGAATACGTATTTTTAAATCGGCGTCTTTTTCGAGCCAGTAAAGCAAGAATTCGGCGACAAAGTATGGATAACACTGTTGTTTTTTAGGGAAAGTTTTTTATGTAAGTGAATATGTATGTATGTTTTTTTCTACTTTACGATTCAATTACTAAACTAATTTGGCTGAAATTATGAATGGAGATAGCTTATTACCTATATCAATATATCCGCTGCATTTTATCCCGTATATATTTATGGTTCCCATTGGATTAGTGTATAACTGAGTTTTACGGTTATATGCTATACCTATAGTTTACCTTGGCAAACTTTCTCAAATTAGATTATGTTGGGGAAGGGAGCGGTAACAGGAACGAGAACAGGAATAAAGGGTGGGCTAATTTTCAATTAAAATTGCTAATTTCACAGAAATTTAAGCTTTGATATTTCAATTAATAATCCGCTTCTTTCCCAGTTTTATGGATTTTATTATGACAGAATTATCCTGTAAAGCTTTAGTTTCATTTTTAATTGGGCAAAAATTAATAACAGTGAAAACGCTCCTCAATAGTTATTATAGATTGATAAGAGAATTGGTGTACGTACGTAATTTTATTTTGTAACAAGTGATTTGACATGTTTTTTGAAATCTTCATTACGGATAATTACGAATAAGTGTTGTAATACCTGATTGAGTCAACTAGATAGTAGTTGAGTCACGTTTCACGCACTTTGGAAGAGTTTTATTTGAATAATGATATGACTTTGAAACTTGATAACTTATTAGGATGGGATTTTAACCTTTGGATATTCGTGGGATGAGGATATAATTATTTGCTACAGTACCAAGTAGTTTTGATCGTTAAAATCGGTTTGTAATGACGTTTAAGTTGGCAGAGATCGCTCTTTAACGATAAGGCCACTTTTTTTTTTTTTTTATACACCACAACTTAGCCCTTGACGTCATCTCACCTGATGGTAAGTGATGATGCGGTCTAAGATGGTAGCGGACAAACCTGGGTTACCGAAAGTAACCCAGGTTTTGGGAGTATGGATTTACCGTAACCCTAACAAGGGTTACGGTAAATCCATACTCCTAATTGGTTTCTACACGACATCGTGCTGGAACGCTAAATCGCTTTGCGACACGTCTTTATCGGTAGGGTGGTAACTAGCCACGGCCGAAGCCTCCCACGAGACCAGACTCGAGCTGGGAATCGAACCCAGGACCTCTAACTTTATAATGCGACAGCGCGCGCACTGCGTCACGGAGGTCGACATAGCCACCTATTGTACCTTCTATTCTTTGTGTTTTTTCTTTCATCATCATCATCATGATCGACACATTACCGGCTCACTACAGAGCACGGGTCTCCTCTCAATATGAGAAGGGTTCGGCCATAGTCCGCCACGCTGGCCGTGTGCGCATTGGCAGACTTCACTCGCCTTTGAGCATGCATGCAGGTTTCCTCACGATGTTTTTCTTCACCGTTGAAGCCACTTGTTTCATATTTAAATGGCTTAAAAACGCACATAACTCCGAAACCTAACCTAGTTAGAGGTGCGTGCTCGGATTCGAACCGCCGACGTCTGATTAGGAGTTCCGTTTTCATTTTTTCTTTACTGACTTGTCTTTTTTCTGTTTGTGTGGTGTACAATAAAGTGTTTTTCATTTAACTTATTTTGGTATACACCCCAAGCCAGTTGAACTATCAAAAAACCTTTCGTACAAGACGCCTACGCTTTAATAATCCTGTATGCACAGGTTTGATTTGGTTCGAGCTTTGCGTTGATAGATTTGTGAGTCAGACGTTAATCTTGTCTTTTTTATACAAAGACATATTTTTTGTTAGCAAATAGATCAAAAGGGCTAAGGTTTGTTCTGTAAAGGATCCTTTGAATTTGCTCAGCCAAAGTTAGTCTTAAAACGAGGCATGACGCACTCATAACGTTGCACCGTTTTAATTGTCTTATATATCAGAGGTAAGGCTAAGCTTTTAAGCCCTTTATATATATCATCATTGGAACTCAAAATAGCTTAAGGTCTTTTTTATATTTAGTACTAGCTGATGCCCGCGACTTCGTCTGCGTTGATTTAATATGTGAAAGTGTGTTTGTTTGTCTTCCAATCACGAAGCAATGTATTACTAAACTACGACAGACGACCTTGAAATTATTACAGTACTTGGACATTGCAATATTACTTTATTTTTCTAAAATAAAAGACTTTTTCTGAAATAAAAGTAGCCTAAGTTACTCCTTATTACATCAGCTACCTGCTAATAAAAGTCCCGTATAAATAAATAAAATCGGTCCAGCCATTTCAGAGATTAGCCGGAATAAATAGACAGACAAAAATTGTAAAAAATGTTATTTTGATGTATGTACATATTCATATGCATGTAGTAAAAACCGTTATTTGAATATTACAAACAGACACTCCAATTTTATTTATTTGTATAGATTATCGTATTAATTTAATTGTGTAATCAAAATCCCTTCATATTTATCCACCATCTTTATTCAAGAACACTACTACTACTTCTTCACGTTTGTATTTTATTCAAACCTATACATAAATCTCACTTCATAACACCTATGAATATAAATTTCCCAATACCAAAGGCTTGACGTGTTATTCTCTAAATTGATGCGGTCGCCGCTGAGATCGGTGGTGATTGACATCTTAATTAATATTCAGCTTGTTTGTTATTATGTCTAACCGATCGCCATTACATTTTGTTGGTATGCGCCTTGATTCCTGGAAATAGCCATATCGCAGAGTGATATAATACGGTTTTGTATTCAAAATATACCTATTATATTAAAAATAAATGAATATACATCTTTATTCAATTTATATGGAAGTTTTTAAGACGCTACGCTAAAAAATTGTTGCAAAATAAAGTTTTATTATACTCAATCATCCGTGGTTATTTATTTCTAAGTTCAAGTCATGATTTGACACCATGAAAATTTAATTATCCCTAATTTGTAAACTTCTACAACAAATTGACTGCAGTAAAAAATAAATTGAAGGAATACTGTTACTTAATTGTATACACAGAAAAGTGGACGAAAGGTAACAAACTTAAACCTTGCAAGGAGTAGATACAAAAAGTTGATCTTATCGCTAAAAATCTCTTTTAGATAACCTTTAAGAACATCTGTAAAAATGTATTTCTGAGACACACTTTAATATCACCACAATATTTATACACAATATATATATCGGTATAAACCGTATGCTTCTAGATCTTGGGCTGCAAGTAATAAATAGTAGGTTATTCAACATAGGGATGAGTGAACTAAGATTTATAGGCACTGAAGGGTTGCATCTAGAATCATAAGTATAGTCAGAGAGTCTACTTTTCTCGCGATACCACAATATGACTTTTAATATTATTTTACTTTATGTTTTGGAGGGAAATTTCAATAATTTTTATTCTATTTATTTATGATGAGTATATTAGTATGTTCATAATTTTCTTCGCATATGGGATGTTTTTAATTGAAATAGCATAATAGCCCATAGGTATCATAGATTTCAGTACAACATTACAACCTCGCTTTGTGCAATGACGTACCTTTAGATAACAGATGTTATAAAAAATCATCATGGTGCGCGTGGCGTGAAAATCAATAGAACAGATATTAAACAATGATGGATGCCATACAACACGCGGGGTCTGGGATACGGGGATAGGATAAAAATATGTTTGCTATTTCGTCGCTTAGTCAGCGTTGCAAGCACGGCCGAGTTGAGAATAGCCTCCCCGTCACATTGAATCACACGCTCGGCGGCCTCGGACAGGCCGCACCTGACGTATCGCTGTCACATTCGCTCAATGACGAACTGTTGCGTTGATGTATGAAGAGGATACCATTCAAAGTAAAGGAGGCATATGATATGTCATTTCTTATACGCGAAAGTGTCTATATATATTTTGTTGTTTTTTTATCTGTTCATTTGGTTCTTATAGTCAGCAGAGCGACTGCACCGATTTTGATGAAATTTAGGACAGCTTACATTTTGAAGCAAGCCAAAGAATATACCGGAGTTTTTACTCTGTTATATCACTTGCTTCAACGGTGAAGGAAAACATCGTGAGGAAACCTGCACGCCTGAGAGTTCGCCGTAATGTTCTTAAAGACGTGCGAAGTCTGCCAATCCGCACATGGCCAGCGTGGTGGACTATGGCCAAGCCCTTATCATATTGAGAGGGGACCCGTGCTCTGTAGCGAGCCGAGAATGGGTTGATCATGATGAAGATGATGATGACTCTTTTAACAGAATAAAAATAGACGCTGACGTTTTATTGTATAATAAATCAGGTCAGCCCCTTTCATCCGCATTTTTGCTTTGTGAAATTTTCGTGGGAACCGTTTACTCATCCGTGCCTAAAAGTATAAAAATGTCTTCGTCATGATGTAAGTTATCTTTGTGCTAATTTTCGTCAAGATCATTGCATTTGTTGAATCGATCTTATACTCACACAAACATTTTTACGAGCTGTATCCAGTGGTTTCACCTGCGCAGTTCCCGTTCTCGTGTGAATACAGAAATAAAGAATAGCCTTATTCTTTAGAAAGACACCTACCCACCTAAAGTGAATGAAGGGATATACGGAAGATCATGAGCGTTGATCAACCGGTCAAAGTATCTTTAAATCTGAGTACATGATCGTTCCCCACTAATTTTTTTTTGGTTATTTCGTTTCCGTACTTAATTTTTATTGGTTGGTTTAGTCTTTTACGTCAAAAAAAGGTCTTAGAAACGAACAATGCCATGAAATTTATGAATGCGATTTCACAAATAACGCATTAATCAAGTAAATAGAATATGACGCATCAATTTGCTCGTGGCTCCGCATTAGGACTTGTTGTATTTGAGATGAGTTAATGCGGACATTGGATGTATACTGAAGTAGTAATGGACTGAATCCCGTATCGATGTATGTTATATTAACTCGTATATTGTGAACGTTCGCCAGTTAATCAGCTTATATTATCATCTATATTATTCAAAGCTAACATGCACATAATAATAAATCAATAATCATGATTAACCCATTACCGGCTCACTACAGAGTACGGGTCTCCTCTCAATATGAGAAGGGTTTGGCCATAGTCCACCACGCTGGCCATGTGCGGATTGGCAGACTTCACACGCCTTTAAAGAACATTATGGAGAACTCTCAGGCGTGCAGGTTTCCTCACGATGTTTGCCTTCACCGTTGAAGCAATTGATATTTTAATTGTTTAAAAACGCACATAACTCTGAAAAGTTAGAAGTGCGTGCCCGGATTCGAACCACCGACCTCTGATTAGGATATATTAGAATCAATAATAATAATCACATATTACCTTATTCATTAATAAAATTTTAACAATCTGTGTTCCAGCTACATACTTCATTATCTGTAATCACCATGGCTTTTGATGGACGTTCACTGCTAGACAAATTAAATATGTTTTTGTAAGGATTTCCAAAAGCCACGTTCAATGGGATCGCGTAATATCTGGCAGAACTTTGTCTCATTCACACATATGGTAGTAATGTTCTTTACTTTTCTAATGTTGACATATTATCAATTAAGCTGATTTCAACATAAGGATTGTGGTTCAGGAATGTTCTCTTACAGATATCGCGGCAGTATTAGTGCGCTTTCGTACCATTTACTCTGGTTAATCTTTTATATCTTCATCTTAATTTTAAATACTAATATCTACTGAGGGGCTGAATTTATGATACCGGGTCCTCTTTGGGACTTTTTGTCTAAATATATTCTAAGCTTATTTAGCTTGGGAATTACCTCGTGTAAAATGCAAATTTTGTTTAATTTGACTAAAAAATTTTTTTCATTAAAAAAAGAAAAAAAAAAGTTGTGATTTTTCATCAATTAATATTAAGCCTTAGTGCATCAGTGCCAACTTCTAAAGATTCTAGGTAGATTCTTCAAAAAGATTCTAGGTCATACATAAATTTCCGAAGCTGTGATAGCCTAGTGGTCAGGACGTCAGCCTCCTAACCAGAGGTCGGGGGTTCGAACCCGGGCACGCACCTATAACTTTTCGGAGTTATGTGCGCTTTTAGTTTAGTTCTCCATTATGTTCTCAATGGCGTGTTAAGTCTGCCAATCCGCACATGGTCAGCGTGGTAGACTATGGCCTAACCCTTCTCATATTGAGAGGAGACCCGTGCTCTGCAGTGAGCCGGTGATGGGTTGATCATTTTTTTTTTTTTATCCACTACAAGTTAGCCCTTGACGGCAATCTCACCTGATGGTAAGTGATGATGCAGTCAAGATGGTAGCGGGCTAACCTGTTAGGGGTATGGAAAACCCATACTCCTAATTGGTTTCTACACGACATCGTGCCGGAACGCTAAATCGCTTGGCGACACATCTTTGTCGGTAGGGTGGAAACTAGCCACGGCCGCAGCCTCCCACCAGACCAGACTCGAGCCGGGAATCGAACCCAGGACCTCCAACTATATAAAGAGACAGCGCGCGCACTGCGCCACGGAGGTCGTCATCATGATGATGATCACACACACTGCCAAGCAACTTTGCGTTCCTGCATGATGCTGACAACGCATAGTGCAGTAGATGTTCATGGGCGACAGCAATCACTTAACATCAAGTGATTCGCCTGCTCGTTGGCCCGCCGACAATGGGTTGATCATGATGATGATGATGATGATGATGCTGATGATGATGATGATGATGATGATAAACTTTAAAGTGGGCCTAAGAACAAGTTAATGCCAGTCCACAGTAGTAAGACATAAATGAGATGATGTAGATAAATGAGGCACAAAAAACGTATTTAACTCATCTATTAGAGCAGGAAGATGCGCAGATATTTCCATTATTCGACCGACAAACTTGCAGCTAAAGTTAACGGTTAGTTCGCAAGTCATTCGTGGGAATCTCTAATTGATTACTTTGCTCGTTGACTTTGGCTTTTAACCGAACAAACTTTATAACAATGTTAGCTCTTTAAGAGAACACTGCAATGCAAACAATATGTGCCGTTATATAAAATGTATTATTTTATATAGAACGGTTGTAAACGCACATCTGGTAAGGATTTGCACTCTCACGAAGTTAATATCCCTTGGGCTCGTGAGAAATGCTTTACTGCTTTGTTTCTTTGGATCTGGAATGCCCTTCCATCTTCCGTTTTAAATACCACCCCAGTGCTAGATCCAGTGTGTCTTACATAATACTAATATTAAAAATGTGAAAGTTTGTTTGTTACGCTTTCAAGCGAAAACACTCAATCGGTCATCATGAAACTTTGTACACATATTCTTGGATGTATTAGGTTTATAATAATAATAAGCTATTTAATCCCAAATCTAATACTAATCTAGTTATAAATGTGGAAAGAGTTAATTTAGAAATAGTAATAATAATAAATAATAAATAATTGATAAAAAAAGGAATTAAGATAAAATACTAACCAAGGTTAATTTTTATTTACAAAAATATATTTTTTACGAAAGATAAAAAAAATGTTTGTTAAAATATAGATTCATTTATATTATAATGATCTCTGATATTCATTTAGACGCTCCAATGCAAGCGAATCTGCGGGTTAAAGCTAGTACTCAAATAAATAAATGTGAAAAAATGTATTTGAGAGATTAGAATCCTTTCCGCAACCCAGCCAGCGGCGTCCGCTCGACGACGCGGTGACGCTCCTCCGAGAGGCTTTTTACGCCTCTCACTAGGTCCGAGGCGCGCTAGGAACATTCAAACGCTCATCTGATCAAAAGTTTTATTCAGGCCTGAGATGGGACACGTTTTCCTAAAAGGGACTCGCATTTCTGTTTTGTCTCAATTTTCTTACATAATCTTTATATACACTTATCACTTTTGACTGTGTTATTACATATTCTATACATTCATCACTGTTTCATTCTACAAAATCTGAGGTCGTACATATAACTGCCTCTTTTTACCTGTATCTTAAGTCAGAGATAAAGCTACAAGCGCTTTAAAGTCATAAGACTAATAGGCAATAAGGTCACCTTTTTGTGTATGGTTACTTTTTTCTCTTATGGTTTTGTTATATTGTTATACTTCATTGCACTATTATAAACTTTATGTGTGTTATACAAAAAGTTTAAAAAAGCGTCATAGGTAAACGAAAAGAAGATTAGTTTATCAGTTATCCACGTCAAAGGGACAGGAGAAACAGCTCCTAAGCATGCCCTCAAAACTCTCTGTAATCTAACAGTATTAATTATATCAACATAATATACAACAATGGCACGAGTCCTTAGTCGAGTAGTTCACAAGCAGTTTCCTGCAGGAAATGAACAGCTCTTAGGCGGTCGTGTGTCGGCGACGCCGAATATCCTCGGAAATTTAGAACATTTCTGACAGTTAACTAGATCGTCTGGCAAAACGATGTATTTATAACTTTACATAGATTGCAATTCCTAACTTTAAGGTATAATAGTTTATTTTTTATTGCACAATTGGAAGAGACTGACCTTCAAGATACGGGCTATTCTAGTTTGGGGGTCAGGGTAGTTTAAGAAAAATTTTATTAAGTTGAAATAAATGATTATTATTATTCTATACGCAAATCTTGGAACTAAAATAATTTGTTATGTCGATAGTCTTACCTTTTTAATAGTATAAAAAGCTTTATTTTAAGACGATCTCAACGAATAGCTAAGCATATACGCTGTCGTATTATAGTGCTTGCGTCAACCTGCGTTTGATTTCTGGCTCCAGTCTGGTCTGGAATACCACCCCGTACTGGTGATGTGATAAAAAAGCTGTGATAGCCTAGTGGTTAGGACGTCCGCCTTATAAGCAGAGGTCGGGGGTTCGATCCCGGGCACGCACCTCGAAATTTTCAGTTACTTGCGTTTTTAAGCAATTAAAATATCACTTGCTTCAACGGTGAAGGAAAACATCGTGAAGAAACCTGCATGCCTGAGAGTTCTCCATAATGTTTTCAAAAGCGTGTTAAGTCTGCCGATCCGCACATGGCCAGCGTGGTAGACTATGGCCGAACCCTTCTCATATTGAGAGGAGACCCGTGCTCTGTAGTGAGCCGGTAATGGGTTGTTCATGATGATGATGATGATGATGACACATTTCAATATGTATGTTTATCAACGATTTTTAACCAAACGGTCCAGTGTTGTCATCCTCTTATTTCTTAAATATATGAAATAAAAAAAACGACTCCTTTAAACGGTTTATTAGTCATCAGCTGTACGTCGTGAGGTCGACAGCAGTGGATGCTCTGGTGTCAGAGATTGCAGCAGTAATACTTTCACCGTGCAGTTTTGACTGTTTATTTTTATTTTATATTATTTTATACACTACAAGTTAGCCCTTGACGGCTATCTCAGCTGGTGGTAAGTGATGATGCTGTCTTGGATGGAAGCGGGCTAACCTGTTAGGAGTATGGTAAACCCACGCTCCTGGTTTCTACGCGACATCGTGCCGGAACGCTAAAATCGCTTGGCGACACGTCTTTGTCAGTAGGGTGGTAACTAGTCACGGCCAAAGCCTCCCAAAAGACCAGACTCGATCCGGGAATCGAAACCAGGACCTCTAAAGTTTATAGTGTGACAGCGCACGCACTGCGCCACGGAGGTCGTTTTCCCTGAATATAGCAAATAATCTTAATATTTATCTCGTGATACTATTAAGGACTAAGTTATAGGAAACCTCACTTAACGTTTCCATTTCTAAAGTGAGTAAATGCAAATCACATAATATACAATTCAATCACGAATTTCGCATTACACTTTACCGCTCAGCGCAAAAACTCGTCACTTGCGGAAGAGCTAACTAAATCAGCACTAACAATATCGCAGCCTTGAAACTTCACAAGCTTTTCCTGGAGGAAATGAGGAGCGCTCCCGCGGCCATCTGCCGGTGACGTACAACATCCACTGGAAATTGGTACATTTGTGAGAGTTAACTGGATCGTTGAATAAGGGTTTGGGCGTAAACACAAAGTTTGTGAATACGTTCGGGTGCATGACATGAAGAATAGAATGCTATTATATAGATGGAAATTCGCTTTAACGAAATGTTTCAAGTAGACGCCTTGTGTTTGAATTGTACATTTTTGGATAATCTATTCAGTTTGGTAGTTTATTCTCCCTACATTATATTTAACGGGCCTCCTCGTCATGACATTTCCTAATTTCTGGCTTTAGTGGACGGTCAGAGGGTTTCGAGACGAAACGTCCGTAAAGACACCGGGAAATCCGCAAATCGGCAAAGCCGTTGACGGCATGGTCATTGGGTTGGGCTTAGTGGGGGTTGTCGTTGCTTCTTGGATATATTCTCTACCAGCATTTGGATATTGTACTGACTATGGAGTCAGATTTTTGGCCACGGGGCCTTGTTTGGCCTTTCGGTCAGGCTGTCAGGCGTGCCAAGATGCATCCTGGAAATAAGGCAAGGTGGATGCGTCTGATCGCACGAACATGGTCTATTTCCTCGATACGTAAGTCCTATTAGTAAGTTACTATTTTGGGCAGGGTTTTAGATGGATGGATGGTTCTTATGGTATTTTTGCTTAACAATGATGACTGATGACCAGTATGAGTTCACATTTGCGGCGGGCGTAATGAGCTGAACTAATCAGCTGGCTTATCATGGCTCATCAGGCTCTTACAGTGTCGGTAAAAGCTAATCTCGATCCAGATATCATGTGTAGTTGCATAACCAACGTAATCAATTTATTAACTCTGTCACAACTAGGTCGTATGACTGTTCGTATCATCCAAATTACATTAATTGCCAATTACCTCAATTCAAAGCGCTATTTCACATTTCCTCATCATACGTTTATTTTTAACTAGCTGCCACATGTGACTTCGTATGCGTAGGTGTAGAATTGTAAAAACGCTTTTTTATTTATTTGAAGGTTATCTCATGTTTTATTCCTGTTCCCTTTCCCGTTTTAAATCTTTCCCAATATGTAAATCTAATTTCGAGGAAGCTTGCTATTTGCCAGAGCAAAGCTATAGTTAGCCATTGGTGTGAAATCCAGTTCTCCGCCAGCCTCATGGGTATTCTATGTGAAAATCAAGGATATATATATTAAGATATATAAAGGTATAAAGATAATCTATGTACAAATCCCAGTCAAATTGGTTCCAAACTTCCGACGTGAAGGAGTAACAGATAAAAACAAAACTTGTCTTGGGTGATACTTAAATTTGTTTACTTCAAACCGAAGTTCCGAAGGGTCCTAACGCATCCTGAGCCCCTGAGGTATTAGGGTAAGAGTTGTCATATTATGCATATAAAATGACTAATGAATGCTAACTTCCACTTGTTGTGAGTCTATACGAAGCAATGTGGTCTGAATTTTTTTTTCAATTAACTTAGCCGGATGTTTTTATTGTTTCTATCTCGATATAAAGCGGTACGTGTAGTACATGACAAGTTAGTTTCGAGTACACAACTATTAAATTAACGTTGAATCGTGCTAATCCATCGATCTCAGAAGGCTATGTTCACATCGCGATTGGAAAAGCATTGTCTGGTTCTAGTTCTCTAGAACATAGTTTCCTATTCCGCATATAGCATCATCTGCATTGCAATGTTATTACGAAAAAGCTTTAAGTTGGGTGTTATATCCAAAGAATATATGTAAAAGAGATGTGGTGTCGTGGGACACCGGGTAGGAACGAAGTTCCTTCGGCTAATGGAGAATCGACACAATTTGCAAAAAAAAATCGTGCTCAATTTTATGTAGGTTTTCTTGATTTTTCTCATAAAATTACATAGAAATAGAAATAATTAGAGAGTGAGAAAGAGAAAGGTATTATACACTACTTGCTTGTGTATACGACTGTCGCGCCTGCGCACATCACATTTAACGGTTTTATTCCACGGACTTTTTCTTACGGTTTTACTATCACATTTTTTTTCAGTTCGGTCGCGCAGCAAAATCCCTATCTCCTCCAAGCCGGCCGTAAGGAACTTCGTTCCAAAAAATTAAAAAAACGAATGCTAGGGTATATACCAATACTGAAGCAGAAGCTACTTCGCTGAAGTCCATGGTATACAACGAACATTTATTTATTAATTTGTGTAAACATCTTTATTGCATATATCATAATATAAGCACAAACAGAAGAAAAGTAGAAAAATAAATCAAAACATAAAAGTAAAAGCTACGTATCGAAAGAAGCTAACACATATAATATGAGAGGCGGGAAATCGCAACAGTTATTATACATATATACATATTAATAATTACATAAAATAAAATTTTTTTTTTTTTTTTTATAGTATATACATAGCGGTGATAGCCTAGTGGTTAGGGCGTCAGCCTCCTAATCAGAGGTCGAGGGTTCGAATCCGGGCACGCACCTCTAACTTTTCGGAGTTATGTGCGTTTTAACAAAATTTAAATTTCACTTGCTTCAACGGTGTAGGAAAACATCGTGAGGAAACCTGCACACCTGTGAGTTCTCCATAACGTTCTCAAAGGCGTGTGAAGTCTTCCAATCCGCACATGGCCAGCGTGGTGGACTATGGCCAAACCATTCTCATATTGAGAGGAGACCCGTGCTCTGTAGAGAGCCGGCAATGGGTTGATCACGATGATAGTATATACATACTAGTTCAAATACTCGTGTAAGGAAGGAATAAAAATTAATTATATTGCGAGATAAAGCTTCTTGTCGCGGGTTTTAAAGACTGCTAATGATTGAGAGCACCGAATTTCATTTTAATAACCACTTTACTCGCACAAACATACCGTAGAGAAGTATCGTACAAAATGATTCAAAACAAGTGATGATGAAAAAAAAGCGATCTTATCGCTTGAAGATTTCTTCAGACAACGTAGCGTCGTCAAATAAAGGACAACAGAAATGTGTGTTTTCTCAAACCAGAATCGTTTACACATGATGAACAGAATCCCAGCAACACAATAATCAAATTAACGTTGCAGCGTCCCTATATTGAATTGGTCTCAGAACTTTGTGTTTACAACACTATCGGAAAATCATTTCCCAGTTTGTAGATCGTTCCGAATCTCGCCCTCATCCGCATGCTTTGTGACATGAGCACGTTTCAGATATTATAGTTTTGGATAACGTAGCTGCCGGCAATTGTGGATTTGATTACAAACTGTTACGCGAATAATCCTACGTAAGAAATGGTATCAACATTTTGACGACCTCCATGGCGCAGCGCGCGCTTTCACATTATAAAGTTGGTGGTCCTGGGTTCGATTCCTGGCTTGATTCTGGTCTGGTGGGAGGCTTCGGCTGTGGCTATTTTCCACCCTACCGACAAAGACGTGTGGCCAAGCGATTTAGCGTTTCGGCACGATGTAGCGGAGTATGGGTTTATCATACCCCTAACAGGTTAGCCTGCTACCATCTTAGACTGCGTCATCACTTACCATCAGGTGAGGTTGCCGTCAAGGGCTAACTTGTAGTGGATAAAAAAAACTCACCTCAAAATGGTAGAAATGGAAAATATAGCTTGTTATTTTTATTACATCGCGACCAAATGAGTGGACGGTCCACTTGGCGTTAAGTGATTACCGTCATTGTTAAAGGACATTATATATGAAAATTTAATGTATGTTCATAAAAATATTGATAAATTCAAGAAAAAAATGGACTGTAACGCACTGAACATCAGAAGTAAAAGTAAACTTGTAGTACCGTTTAGTAGGCTGCACAAAATTAGTAACTCATTCAAAGGAAATTGTATTTTATTCTATAATAAATTACCTATTGATATCTTGGAGATGTCTATCAATAAGTTCAAAGTTTTTATAAAACGAAAGCTTGTAGAAAAATCATATTACGATATTAAGGATTATATAAACGATAAAAAAGCTTGGGTGTGAATTGCTCTATCTCCATAGGTACTATAGTTTATTATTAATTTTATTCATTATGTGAGATGGTGATAACGAAAAAAAAGAAAAACCCCGGCTGAGTTTGTTGTGGGCTTCTTCTTAGACCGGGGCGCGTTTGGAACCCTCATAGCTTTAGTTTTAAGTTTACGAATATAGTTATCACCATGAAATAACTACTGTGTAAATTATTGACGCGTCAAAAGTGCCTTTTTAAGGACTATTTGAATAAAGATTATTTTAAATTTGAATTTTGAATTAGGTAAACATGACATCATACCGAAACGCTAAGTAACCTGGCGGTATGTCTTTGACCCCAACAAGACCAGAAGTAAACCGGGGCCCTAGGAACTTCTAATATATAATATGACATCGCGCTACGTTAGGGATGGTTTGATAAAATCCACTAAAATCGGATAATATACATTAACTATTGTCCCACCTGGCATCCCACTAATTGTGGGTTGCAGTGACGCGTCATAGAAGTTTCTGTCAATTATTCGTCGATAAATCGTAAACAATTAGCGAACAACGTCACAAGATGTACATAATTAAGACCTCTTTAAAAACTGACGTGTTTCGTGCGCATACAATTTTAAACATACTGGAATAAAACACAGTTTTTGTTCTAACATACTTGCACTCGTGAAACAATAATATTTTGCGCCAACACGAAACACTTGACAAATGGGCGCAACGCCGTCTCCACGACATTTTTTCCATTGTCCCTCAGAAATATTAGGACAATAAGAGCAAAGCTGAGATTCTCTCTTGTACTTATTATTATTTATTACTGGGGAGGGTACGTGTCTGGTAACACAAAGGCGATCTCTAACGATAACGTTGTAGCAAAAGTAGCTGCTTTATCTACGGCATGTAATAAGGTACTCAGAGGATTTTGGTTCGGCACGAAAAATGGGTAATATGTTAAAGAAACAAAAGAATAACGAAAAGACTTATTTTATGTTTTATACACCACAAGTCAGCCCTTGACGGCATCACACCTGATGGTAAGTGATGATACGGCCTTAGATGGTAGCGGGCTAAACTGTTATGGTAAATCCATACTCCTAATTGCTTTCTACACGACATCGTGCCGGGACACTAAATCGCTTGGCGACACGTCTTTTTCGGTAGGGTGGTAACTAGCCACGGCCGAAGCCTCCTACCAGACCAAACTCGAACCCAAATCCTCAAACTCTTAAAACGCAACAGCGCACGCGCTGCTGACGCAGACACAATTTCTAACAACAATTTTTAACACTTTTCAATTTTAACAATTTACATTTAACAATTTACAATTTTTAACACAATTTCGACGACGATACTTATACAACTGTTCGATGTATTATTTATATAAACATCGCGGGAAAACGAGATGACGGGTCACCAGATGTAAAGTGATTAAACGCCAAACGAATATAAATTATAAAAACTATTTGTGAACGTTGTGAAAACCTGTAATAAGCTAAACTGATATGCATACTTGTGAAAGTGACACTTGCTTGCTGAAGTGTATTTTTTTTATGTATATTGAAAGTGTATTAATGGTAAATAAATAAACAAGCACATTAGTTCACAACGTTAAAACATGCTCATGAAAAATGTATTAACTGTTCTTCGTAATAAATAAATATATTATTGAAAGCGGAATAGTTAATATTACTGAAAATATTAAATAGGTTCAAATCTTTCAAAGTTAATTTTTTACAACAGCGCAATCAAAATTTCCTCCCAATTAATATTTGCACCGTTCAAATATAATACAGCGGGAAAAATGAGCTGAGTGGCGTGTATCTGATCCACCGAAGGAAAATCCAAGGAAAGATCCTTTTACCGATAAGGCAAAAAATGGGCAAAACTGGGATAAATTGATAATTAGTTTTGAATTTTCATTAATAGTTATTTGTAACCGCATCAGTGTCTATATTTGTATTTTATCTGAAAATTAAAGTGTGTATTTATTTTTCATTGAGATGTTCGGACTTCTTGCTTTTATTACTTGAATACAAAATAATATTATTTCAGTACTTCAAGTGCATTTGCACTGAGTTTGCAAGCCCCAAGTTATAGTGCATTTACGTCATACGGGCTAAGGCTTTATATTTCATAGCCGCATTTCCTTTTAAAATTCCCTCTCTCACTTTTACATTATGGAAGCTATTATAAGAGAAAGAAATTGGTCTAAGTATACAACTACATTATTTTATTTTATTATTATTGTTTTATAAAACTCATAATGATTGAATGAGTCCAGAATCCAGACCTGGGGGATAAAAAACTTTTATTCCAATTCTCAACACTCACCTTGGGCAGGTGACTGACAAACCAAATTTTAATAAATTATAATACTTGCCCAAAGATAAGCAATATTTTACCAAGTATTTTTATAAAATGTTTTATAAAGTATTTGTATAAAATGTCGAATTTAGAAAACTTTGAATAAAGTGCTAAATATTATCAAAATTGGAGCAACATTTGTGTTGAATATAGATTAAAACAAACGAACAAGTGCACAATTAAAAACATAATAATTATATACGACTCCCAAACATACTGCTTATGTTTTCACATATCAAAATGCATGGTCTTTTCAATTCAATTCATTTATTCGTTGCATAAATTGTGTTAAATGGAAGGCCTTACAATTAATAATAGGCACAAACAGTTTGCCAATATCTGGCGCGCACTTTTTTAAGCATATTTAAGCATAATTAACTACAAGTTGTAAGTTTTTCAATCTGACATCAAGGTGGCCTTCTCTCCTCTTAACTGAGATGAAACATAAAATAAATGTTATTGTCAAAAAACGCTTACAATAATCAATCATCACAAAATATTTCCATATTTGACAGAATTCACAGTTGATATCAATATCATCAAAAATGACGCGTAAGCCACCCGCTTCATTACGATTCATTGTAGATTACTATCAATATTAATGTATAAATAAATGGCAAAGATCATGGGATTTGAGTTGTATAAAATGTTTTTTATTTGTATTTTTATTTAATTTATGCACTGTACTGGTACTCCCATGCTCCTTTTTTACTTGGATCTGGATACATAGTCTTCTGTTGGTTACTTATGTCACAGTCTAAGATGGTAACGTACTAATCTGTTAAGTGAAAGGTAACTATCAATATAGTCCGACTTTGTATATGATCTGTGGTCAAAAATGATGGGCGCCGACTTTTAACAGATGACGTAATCGAGGGGTAGTTTAAGGGACTTAGCGGTTATATAAAAGAAGCGCATTAGCCATAACATTAAAAAAGTAATTACTATTATTCGAGTTCGAGTCGTTCTACTTTAGTTCCTGACTACAGGCGAAAGCTTACATAAGGGTATGGCTTAGTTAGTAAGTTATATTAAAACCCTTAATTGTTCCAGAGCACTTAATCTCTAAACAGACCAGACCAGAGAAAATTAAGAAATCTCTAATTGCATGGGATTAAACCCAAGAACTTCCAATTTTTAATCGACACCGCAGTGTTACCAACGCGCCCGGGAGGTTGTTGAAAAAAAAATGAAATTACATTGAAAAAAGAATCCGTTCAAATATTGAAGTTAACTTCCTCAATATATGGCGAATAAAGTTTGAAAAATTGTTGCAAAACATTATTTGGAAGGAGTGAAGAAAACTTTTTGTCTTTTTTTGGGCAGTATTGTAGCAAATAGAAAACCTTTCTTTACAATTTTAGTACGCATGAATGAGCTTTAGCATTCACGAAGGAGTTTCAGATGTGACACAATACCCAAACAGCAATTTCTATTTACCTTTGTAAAATTAATCCGAGTGAACAAACGCGTTCACTCTATTAAATAACTAGATAGGCGAAGCATAAAATCAATTAGCTTCTGCGCTATTAGAGAGCATCTAAGAAGGTGAATTAACTGGGACTGCTGAATTAATAGCGTTCGCACGCATGACTAGAATGGTAGCCTTTGAAACCTTTTGTGAGATCACCATCAGTTTTGATTTGTCTATTTCTGTCTCTCAACTGCCTCTATCGAACAGTAGTTAGCATAATGAACTCAGTAAAGAAAAGAAGAAGAACTTTGTGTTCTACAAACGAGGTTGATGGTTTCTATATCCTTTTTAAGTCGAAAATTGTAAGGCATTAGGTTTTCTTTTTTTTCGATTACACGTTAGCCTTTGAGATGTATAGCCTTAGCCTGGTGGTAATTATGCTGCAATCTATGCAGCAGTAGCAGGGTAAGAAATAAATAAAGTAATAAATAAGTAATAAGTAAATAGTAAATATTAAAAGGATATCGTGAACTTCTGATTATTTGTGACGCGGCACGTCTTGCCTTGCCTTGGTTGTAACTACAACCCTGCCGACAAAGATGTGCCGTGGTTAGTTAACTACGGCAGAAACCCTCCAGACAAAAGTTTTCTTTACAGTTCAGAAGTTTCGATATTGCGATAGGTCTTTATCAGGGTGCAGGTCTCCTCAGCTTGAGAAGGGTCCTGGCCGTAGTCGATCACGTCTCGCTGGCTTATAGTCACACTTTACACGCCTTTTAGTGTAGGGCATTGAAAGTTAACAAAGTCCTTTATTGGCGTAGGGGTATTGGGTTGGTATTGGTAACAATGATGATCACTCACTGATGTCATTTCTAGACGGGGACCTCTCGCTGCCAAGCGTTATTAATTTAATGCTTGCTAGCGAGGAAGGCTGGTCAATTGTAGCTTCCTTCTGCGAAACCGTAATGCGTGGGTTTGAAGGAGGCCGCGGAGAGGGAGAGAGAGCAGGCTGAGGCTGATGCTCCCCTTCTCCGTAGAAGGAGAACGGGTGGCAGGAGGCGCCGATACGCGCACCTGTTACCACCCCCGTAGAGACCAACGAGTACACTGATGAGCGCGTCGGGGTGTCAAAGTGCATGATACCGCGACCCCTTGGCACCCCATCTGGGACGCAGAAGGCTCCGCTGGGTTAGTGTGTGTTCTGGCCGCCAATTTGACGGCCGGTGAGTCGCACCGGGCGGGATGCATAAATGTATTTCCCAGCGAGAAAAAAAAAATGGTAACAATGATGATAATGAGTATAACTTCCAAAATATGACTGTTTATTTGTAAAATATATATAGCCGGTATATTACATACTTTTAACAATGGATGGTGATAGAATAACGTTCAACCAACTGTTTTACCAGAACAGCTTTACGTATTATTTCGTAAAAAAATGATTATATCATATTTTAAAGTATAAAAAGTTAACAGAACAGCAAATTGTTTGCTTTCACCGCAGAGGTTGAGTTAAATTGAAAATAAATATTATTATAAAATCGCCTGGAAATATTTGCATTTTCGTCGTTATTTGAAAGCGTTTAGCGTGTACTTTTTTGTTATCCGTTTAAAGTCGGACAGGTACACATCACACGTAAATGGCAGCGTAGGCTTTCAAACCATTCAACCATCAACCACCTGCTTGTAACCTATTAATTACTAAATTTTAGATGGTATCACTTTTCTGTTCATCTGTACAATGAATTTGCTTGCATCTGTTCAGAACATCTCTTAGGGATATTGAGAGATTGTTTCTAAACTTTGTGATGTATATGTTTTATATATCAATAATTTTGACTGAAAGATAATCCCCGGTGGAAGTAGTAAAAGATATATACAAAGATGGAGGTTTTTCTCCCACACATATACACACACATGCAAATTCACATATATACACACACGCACGTAGGCATGCACACTACAATCGCACACACATTAACACATATATAAAACTTGGTACAGTTCATTGCGCCCATATGATGCACCCATCAGATAAAGTCTGCTGTGGTTCGGTCCTTTTCACGAGTGCACCAGGCTTTCGGCCAGCTGAGAAAAGTGGCATATGCTCGTGAGGCGAATAACAACTGTCCTCAAAGACATTGCTTCATGATGACCACGACCACTCTGTCAAGAGTGTAACGACGAAAAATACAGTTTATTGACAAGTTTTTTCTAACCCAAGGTATATTCCACTTCATTAAAGACTTTAATATTTATCTTGTGTCTGTTTAGTGTATAACCTTTCCTTTGCTCCGTATCTCTATTTAAAGCATGGCCACACTAATTTCTGTTGCGGTTTCAATGTCGATAAATATCGTCGCCTTTGCCGGGATACACTTTGATCACATATTTCCTTTAAACATAGTGTAGTTATTCTGTAGATAGCGTTCAGTGGTTTTGTACCAACATGAAATCGATAGACGGTTCAGATTTATTCAGTTCATTAAATTGGTAAGCTATTAGCATCTCAGTGATGGAATAGAATCTAAATGTTACATAAGTTATTCCAGTAGCCAATCTATTGCTGGATTGGGGTCTCCGGACTTGAATAATAATAGATGAAAATAGTCATTAATGTTAGCTCATTAGATCGTATATTTTTGTTATTTTGATATAACAAGCTTAAAATTAGCAGAGCAAACACTATAAAGAGGATCGACGGATTGAAATTTTAAAGTAAAAATGCACTTCTATATTAGCTGCTATTAAGGATTTTATATCTGTATACCTTATTTAGAGAAACAACAGTGCAAAGTTGTCATAAAAAATGTGTGGTACCAGCCATTAAACATAATTTTAGTTTACATTTAAGGTCAAATGGGGTTACGGATTTCTATGGCAGAAAAAAAAAGAGCATACCCTGTAGTGCTATAAAATAGCAAGCCCCGGGCTTGATGCCCGGCCCGAGTCTGGTCGAGTAGGAGGATTCTGCCGCGGCTAGTTATCATTAAACTAGGGCCTTAGCCAACAGCGCCCTTAGGCTTAAATATCAACACCATAATTCGTAAGTAATTTTTTATTTTGTGTCTCACTTTTGTTTCCGATCGGGCCAAACTTTAATAGGTTATATGTGTAGACGTACACAATTATTTATATTGATATATCATATTTTGTTTATACTACCACTGATGATGTTGATAGGTGAACTGAAAGCCTTCTATTTTGTACTAGTGCGAGCGGTTTCCTATGACTTCGTTGTTAAACCTTTCTCCTATTTTGCATACAAATATTTATACACTAAATGACCTATGCGAAGATATAATAGATAAAAATATAGATTTTTATTAATTTTTTTTTCTTCCCATGCATTAAATCTCTTATATCCTAAATATGCCAGATAATTGGTACTGTTGTTTAAAACATACACATAAACTTATAACATAGTTGTTAATTTGTGCGATCATAAACTAGGTACATTATCTCGAAGAAAATTTAGTTATTAACGCATAACGGCATTTTCTTAGTAATTCCTTCTACGTATTAACTATCAAGCTAGAGTAATTAGCCAGGTGTTTATATTAAAACAGGGACGGCAGCTAGAAACGACAAGGGGGTAGAATGATGTAAAAGTAAAAGGTAATAAAAAGTGAGAAACGCCGTCTTGCCGTCTAACCGTGTTATCATTTCACGATAAACTCTAAGGTTAAGCAACGGTTGCCAAGGTAGCATGCGAAAAGCAATCCTATGATGTCGTTGTATGACATTGACACTTTTATTGAGAAATTGTGTCCTCTAACAAAACGTTTCGTAACCAACAAATAATTTCAAGAAAGGAATGCATCAAATCATAAAAATCGAATCTTAATTTTTTTTTTAACTACTTTGTTGTACAACCAATGAAATTAAGGTATCTAAAACAAAATCAATATACCTATCGTTTATACAAACGTAAAACAATATGTGCCCGATAATGATTCCAATGACCTTATTAAAAATAATTAGTAACGTGAAATAAGTTAATAGGTAACATCACAATCAATACAATTGATATCACGTAATTTGTGGACAAGTTTGGATAAACGAAGTTAGATAAGTAAACAATTATTAAAATGAAGTCTTAACCATAATTGCCATCAATGTCTTGATAAAATCTAGAGAAAGCATCAAAATCTATTTAACAGCTATTCGCCCAGCTTTATTAAATTTTACATATATATTTGTGAATGGTTGGAAAGGACGTGTCTAGAAAATATAATCTGTTTTACACTTAAACCATGTTGAAAGTGAAAGAAAAAAATACATTGGTAAATTTAAAAAGTCTGAATGCATTAAGGCGGTGATAGCCTAGTGGTTAGGGCGTCAGCCTCCAAATCAGAGGTCGGCCGTTCGAATCCGGGTACGCACACAGACATCTAACTTTTCGGAGTTATGTGCATTTTTAAGCAATTAAAATATCACTTGCTTCAACGGTGAAGGAAAACATCGTGAGGAAACCTGCACGCCTGAGAGTTCTCCATAATGTTCTCAAAGGCGTGTGAAGTCAGCCAATCCGCACATGGCCAGCGTGGTGGACTATGGCCAAACCCTTCTCATATTGAGAGGAGACCCGTGTTCTGTAGTGAACCCGTAATGGGTTTATCAATGAATGAAAATGAATGCAGTAATTTAGATTTTATTTTACACTTACCGTTACAAAGCTCGCCGTAGTTTTACGTGGGAGGGGTTGGGACCCCTATATATTTGTCACAAATAACGGCCCATTAGCAAGGTAGCTCGGGCCAATATAATTAACAGCGTCTTAGAGGACCGACTGAGCATGTAGGTCAAACGCTGTTTATAATGTTCTTAGTAAATGTATTTACGGGACGATATTAATTAAAACCTAAACGAGTATTTCACGCATGATAGCTCAATAACACCTACAATTCTAGAGAACTAGCATATGGTCGACGTCCGCGTGTAACTTATTTTTCTCTATGGGTCAAGGTCAAAGTCCTTTGCTTTTTATACCTCGAACTTTCTCGTGGGCTGGCTACTCCAGAACTAAGAAGCCAAGGAGACCACCCAGGTTGTGTACAACCTATACTTATTTATTTATTTATCTCCTCTTATTCTAGCTTAACAGGATAAAAACCTAATTTGCTAGAGTAGCCTAATATAAAAGTATATATAATTATATATAAATTGCCTAAATTTAAATCCAGTAACATATCATCCATGATGTAACTTAACTAAACTATAACAGGATCCCACATAACCCGAGATTTTCCCCAGCAATAGTCGAGTATCCCAGTAGGAATTCGGTAAGTGATGTACAGTCTTGGATGGTAGTGCCATCTTAGTTAAGGTCAAGCAGTTTGGGGTATGACAGTTATGTTAACCCTTGCATCTATTCGCCTAGTATACGGCATCAGAACGCTGAATCGCTTGTAGAATCTATCTAGACTAAAGACTCTTATACTGGATAATTTGAAAATGATAAATTCCTTAATTGTCTAACAAAAATACTTTCTGGCAGACTTTGTGTTTCAACCGCCTCCATGCATGTTTGCACAGAGGATTTTCGATGACACCTACCAGCGTAAAATGTAGTCTACTAACATTTTATATGCTTTATTACAACTTCTTTCTACGCAATAAATCATTTCAATTCCTTGCTCCTTTGCGGCATTATAATATTTTACCCGTTGACCTCCGAGGCGAAGGCGTGCATTTTAAAGTTGGAGTAATCATCTTAGGAAGGGTTTCATTACTGGCTCGAGTCTTTCATCTGACGTGTCGCCCAGCGATTTTAACGTTTCGATATCGTGACACGTTTAAACTAATTCGGAGTATGGGTTTACCATACCCCTAACAGGTTGGCCAGAAATAACAACGATAATAATCTTTATTCTCAGATTACAGTAACTACTATTGTCAAGTCTATATTTAGTGAAATAAATACTTAAATCTAATAATCTAAAAATAATATCACTTTTATTTGCGTCCCGATGACACGTCGCCAGTATGTTCTGTGATGGACGCGGCATCACACATCACCGCCATTATATCAGTGCCAGAACAAAAACACACTTTCGCTTTTGTACTAACATATCATTAGCGATAAGACCACCTTTGCGCGTTTATGTTTCTCATCTACTTTTTTATTTTTATTTGTTATAGATTGTAAGTTTAAATGTGCAATAAAGACTATATATATCTATCTATCTATCATTGACTTGCAAGTTACACAATAGGGTTAATCATCTTCAGTGGATTGTTCGGAAATCAAATTTAAATTTCTATAAACAAACATATAATTAATGAAGTCATCGCCTATTTTGAGTTTTACTACTGGGAACTGCTCTTATTTTATGGATGTTTATAGCAATGTCCAACCATGCTATATTGCGGGTTGTTGGACTTTAAAGACTACCTTTAGAAGCTTGGACGACTTACGTGTGTTCTGTCGTATTATGTGTGGGAAGGCTAGTAGAATGCCTGATTATATATTTAAAATAAAAAAGTTAACTTAGTGTGAAGAAATTGATTTTTATTTAACAATACAAGTTAATCTCGTGCATGTTCCATATATTTGTTTACTTCGTCATTGATTAGATAAGACTAAAAAAAATATATCTGATAAATATGTTTGAGAAAGATAATTTTTCTCTGTAACACATCATTTCTGGCTAAAAATAATAAATGGTTGCCAAGCTCATTAAATATATATACAATGGATGGGTTATTAATAGCCGCAATATAACTGCAATACGACCGGTAATTTCACCAGTTTTACTAATTGTCAGGATGGCCGAGCGGTCTAAGGCGCCAGACTCAAGGTTTCCTTGCCTACAGTTAGTGGGCTGAGTTGTTCTGGTCCTCTCTGAGGGCGTGGGTTCGAATCCCACTTCTGACAACATCTTTTTTTATGTTGTAAAAATTAAATTAATTTATGATAGATATATAATTAAATTAATATATGATTTGAAAAAATAATGTTTTTGTTTGACTTTTATAATTTTTTGACAAAACAAAAAATTCAGAAAGAAGAAACTAATACCCTTTAATAACGTAATTAAGACCACAATCTAAAGAAAAAGCTAAAAATGAATTAGTAAAAAACGCGTAAAATTGCGATTAAAAATTTTATGGTTTTCAATGGCAACGGAATTCAATTAAGGCCGAGTTGGCTAAAAACTAGCTGATTAGGATAAATTAACATTAAAAATGTTTGTTTTTGGTAAGAAATTTCATTTGACTTGAAATAAACAGTGTAGGTGTGTCCATACACCAAATTTCTTTTTTTAAAAGGTTCTTTCCTAAAAAAAGACTTACAACAAATAAATAATATCACACTACTATTTATTATTAGTGATAGTTTTTTAAGGGACTCGTTTAATTGACAGCGAAATATATTATCTTCTCGACTCTGATCGGAGGAAGTTACCTGATGTACGCTATGAAAGATGACTTTCCGGTATTGGAGCGACTCGGTTGTGACGAATGCCCCAGGGTATATGTCCCGGTGTGCGCCAGCGACCAAAAGACTTACGTGAACCCTTGTAAACTAAATTGCGCGAACAGTCTGAGGCCGAAAGAATATTGGGCTTATATGATAAGGTACTTTCCATTTATTTGATTTATAAAGACAGTTGTAACGACCTCCGTGGCGCAGTGCGCACGCTGTCGCATTATAAAGTTTGAGGTTCTGGGTTCGATTCCCGGCTCGAGTCTGGTCTGGTGGGAGGCTTCCACCGTAGCTAGTTACCACCCTACCGACAAAGACGTGTCGCCAAGCGATTTAGCGTTCCGGCACGATGTCGGGTAGAAACCAATCAAGAGTGTGGTTTCATATACCCCTGACAGGTTAGCCCGCTACCATCCTAGACTGCATCATCACACCACCAGGTGAGATAGCCGTCAAAGGCTAACTTGTAGTATATAAAAAAGAAAATAACCCTAAGCGGTGATAGCCTAGTGTTATAAATATAGAAGAGACTTAACCCTCTCTTTCGGTTATTTGAGTTCGTTCCCCGATTGAGTTATGTGAATTATAATATGAGCAATTTTAAATTTGACAAAACTATGTAAATTGTGCACACATCCTAGCACTGTATACGCAGTGGCGTGCACTTGGCACATATATCAAACCCTTCCATAGGAACCTCAGGGGATATGGAAGCATATTCGTGAGAAATCTGTGTCAAAATGGACGAGGCGTACATGCCTAAAAGAACTGTCTATCGAGACCTATATTAGAGAAGAATTTTCAATATTGTTTTCAGTATTGTATCGATTTTTCAGTATCATCTGTGGTCAAAAACTCTGTGCACGCCACCGCGTAAACTTGATATAAAAAACTATTTTGATACACTTTTATTAAAATTATTTACACTATTACATACATACTCGTACATATCAGAATCCTCATCTGTGTAACGAAATCAAACGTAAATTTGACCTTGTAATTTCACTCTCAAGAAGAAGTATTATCACTTCAATAAACAAAATTCAATAATCATTACAATAGGAATATATTTTTTGCACAAATATTTGGAAATCAAAAAATAAACGCCGTATATGTCGATCGACCGATTTCTAAAATACATGTTCAGATATTTTTTTTCTTTACTACGCAGTAGAACTTCGCCAGTCAAAGCCAAAAGCAAATGCTAAGTTGTTTTTTTATTGTTTTCAGATACGGGCCTTGCATCGAACTATATGAATCTAGTACTTGAATACATTACATACGTAAAATTACCTTTGTTAAACTACACGAGATGTTAATGCCTGACATATTTTACTAATAAAAAAAATAATAAGAAATAATTTGGGTTTATTATTATGCAAAACTATTCAATTATTATTTATCCACATTTAAAGTGAAACTTTAACTGCCTTGGCTATAGTTATTCGACTACCAATGATGTTTTATGAAGGTTTGTCAAAATAATCGCCGTATCACCTTTTTTTTAATACACTACAAGTTAGCCCTTGATGGCTATCTCACCTGGTGGTAAGTGATGATGCTGTCTAGGATTGTAGCAGGCTAACCTGTTAGGAGTATGGTAAACTCATGCTCCTAATTGGTTTATATGCGAAAACGTGCCGGAACGCCAAATTGGCGACGCGTCTTCGTCGGTAGGGTGGTAACTAGCCACGGCCGAAGCCTCCCACCAGACCAGATTTGAACCGGTAATCGAACCCAGAACCTCCATCTTTATAATGCGACAGCGCACGCACTACGCCACGGAGGTCGCCAAAAACCTTGTGCTTGGGAGTTGGATTTTTACCTACATCCCCCCATGCCTTATATTATGTAAATCTATCGGTCTCGGCTATTAAAGCAACCATAATATTATCATTAAAGCCCATCAACCTACATTTGGTTTTGACCTCCCGTTATAGTGGGCCAAATAATAAATAAGTCTCTGCTAAAAGGAAAAAGGCTTATCCCGTGGGAAATTAGAGGATGACGAGTATAATGACCTCAATACATATCTGTTTCTTTATCATCCATCTCTCCTAAAACAGGGAGATCTATATCACTGCCTTGCAATGTCACTGTTAATGGATTAGGTAATAATTTCGCGATTATACCGCTCAATGGTAAGAATGATATAGTCATCTGGAGGGAGGCTTCGGCCGTGGCTAGTTACCAGCTAACAGTAAGTGTAAACTATCTAATAATTACTGCAATAAGCTATAAAGAGTTGAATAGCTCAGTCAACTTCAATTATATGACGAATACTTCGTTACGCTTTTACAAGTTTTCGTAGTAATTTCATCGAATTTAAGCAAATGTAATTTTGAATGATTGATTAAGTGTTTAAAAAAAAAAAAACAGATTGTAATGAAAGGAGATTGTGTTCTGGAGACACCGGGGTTCTGGCATAAAAAATCTAAATATAAATGTTTTTAGTTTTCTTGACAATATATTAAAACGGTGTCAACATCAAAGAAAATATATCTCTATTCAAGTATAGGAGACATTTTTGATGCGAATATACAACATTTTTTACATTGTATTAAGACGCAAAGTGTGATCTTGATATGGAAATCACGCATTGCATTTTGTGTAGGTCCTACGGCTCGAAGTCTGAGATCAACTAAGCAATCGTCATGCTCTTGAAGCTATTAGAAAAGTCTGCGAGCTCTTGAGTCTGCGTGATATTGCTCTTAGAGTCGGGCTCTCTCCCCGACTGGCATACAAATTGGGTGAAAACAAGCCTTCAAGCTCTTTATGTATATAAGAGCTGTCGGTATAGAGGCGTTCTGACTCCACTATAGCAGTTAGTTTCATAACCCTCAAAAATAAATATCTGTAGATGAATACAGGTGTTGCGTGTCCAAGCCTTGCAAGAATGTATGGTTATGGTAGTATTATGAGTTCATTGCCCAGCTGACACCAATGTGCATATTTATAATGGCTCAAGTTTTTTTTCCCCTACAAGTATGATGACCCCATAATCCTAATTGGTTTCTACGCGACATCGTGCCGGAACGCTAAATCGCTTGGCGACACGACTTTTTCGGTAAGGTGGTAACTAGCCACGGCCGAAGCTTCCCACCAGACTAAACTACTACACCGGACTAGGTTTCTTTAAATCCATATTTCATACTATAAATACTGTAAAAATGTGGTTATTTGTTGGGTTGTGCTGAACATTGTGAAAAATTGGCACAGAGATAGTTTGCTTTCTGGAGATGGTTCAAAAGGTCTTTTTTGGAATAGAATCCGGAAAATTCCCTCACATTCAAAATCAAGCCTTTGTTGCCGGATTAGCTAGACGGGACGCAAATATAAGAAATAAATAAAAATCACTTCAAAATGTACTTCTTGAGGGCACGTCACCCGATAGTCTAAAACAATCCGGAATATCCCGAAACTCCTTTTGTTGTGTTTGCTAAAAGTTTCCTTTGTCAAATACTCTGGCGAAGTGGTCTACACTAATACCATATAAGTGTATTCATAGTCTGGTATGGGCTTTGGCAAAGTCTACCTTTTAATATGCCACCAAATCAGCCTACCATGAGGTGAGATTCCAATCAAGAGGATAATGGTAGTAAAAAAGAGTCCATTAGCTTAGACATAAACAGAAGCTTTAATGAGTAAGGGCAAAAAATAATTTTCGCATTGAGACGTTAAGAAGCAACAAAACGGACACAAATGGTGGAGAACCACTTAACTTAATTTGACGTTAAGTTGCGCGGTAAATAAAGCGAACAGCAAATTCAACTTACCATGGCTTTATAGTAAAACCTTCTTGTTTGGGGTTCCATTTCGTCTACCATTACAACCTATTTAAAGTTTTTTTTATTAACTACAAGTTAGCCCTTGACGGCAATCTGACCTGATGGTAAGTGATGATGGAGTCTAAGATGGTAGCGGGCTAACCTGTTAGGGGTATGGTAAACCCATACTCCTAATTGGTTTCTACGCAACATCGTGCCGGAACACTGAATCGCTTGGCGACACGTCTTTGTCGGTAGGGTGGTAACTAGCCACGGACGAAGCCTCCCACCAGACCAGACTCGAGCCGGGAATCGAAACCAGGTCCTCCAACGTTATAATGCGACAGCGCACGCACGAAGGTCGTCAAAATTTAATTTAATTTAGCTGTAAATTTATTAGTTGCCTATGTTTATGCATGACAGCTACTTTTCCTATATATATGACGGCAGTCGCAGAACAGCGCCATTTAGTTTTGGAGTCATGTACGACAGACAAGAGAGTGGGATCGCCCCCTGTCTTTACGCAACACTAAGTGGGTTATGCAGGTTCTTAAAAGACGCACCGGCGCGGGACGTCGCATTGCATTCGGTTGGTTCGGATCGGTGGTCGCGTCGCGGTAGTGCATAGTCGTACTTGGTGGAGCGTATAGTTTGCTCCTTATAAATTACCATACTTATAATACCGACAAAGTCACCCCCCCCCCCCCCCCCCCCCCCGCCCCGCAGTAATCCTTTATATATTTGATAGTCTCATAGTCTTGTAAAATATAAGATTTAAACGAAAAAAAAGACTCGCGAACGAAGTTTTTGTACCAAAATGATGGCGATAACAAATAAAAGTAAGTTTATTGTGGGTTTCTTCTTAGAGTTGGGCGTGTTTGGAACCCTCCTAGCTTTAGTTTTAAAGTTGACGATTGTAGTTATCACCACTCACGAATTAAAATAACGATAAATATATTGTATATAGCGCTTCATAGATGTGTATAACATATTCATGTTTTTATACAGTACAGTATTGTGATAGATATTATAAAGAAAATATATAAATAAGAAAAATATTTTTTGGTCGAAAAAAAATAACCTTATTTATTGTTAGCCTAGTTTCGGAAGGTTGATGGATAACACAAAACAATACAGAAGCCTATAATAAATGAATTGGTAAGCTTATTTGATATTATATAAACTAATAGGTATATGGTTAATAAAAACTAACAGGTAGCAGACTCCTACGAAGTTAGGAATGCAGGAAATCCGTGGGTACATTGTTTATAGCGTTCACGAGAGATAGGTTACTTTTTTAATATTACCCGGTTATTACCAGTTCCGCGGACTCACACGCAGCACTTACCACTGCCGAAGCACGTAGGGCTGTCGCTACAGGGTTGTGCTATAACTCTTATTAATTTTCAACTTTAGTTTATTTTTATTATTTGTTAGAACATAACGGCGATAGAAATATAAATTCTGTGGATATTTTAACTCTCTACCAACTACTACTAATTAGTATAATTGACAGACGGATCAAAGTTGGAGTCCTAGGAAGTAGATTGGTACCTTTCAGATAGGGAACTCTTAAGCAGACTGCAGCAAAATCTCAAAAATTTCCTTAAAAAAAATCCTTAAAAAACTGTAATTGTTAAAATATTTAAGACATCAAATTTTTGCCCGCTTTAATAAAGGAAAGGAACCGTGCTTTTGTATATGATTATTAACTGTTTCTGCGTTCCGTCACTGATTCGATTACTAATAAAGTATGAGTATAATCTGTCAGAAAACTGTTGGCTCGAAGGACCAAAAGGATGTGTGTGTGTCCTTTGTGGAACGCTGATAATTTGTAATGTATAATAAGTGAGGGGCGTTCCGAAGTGCACTATCTTAGTAACGAGCAGCAGGTCTCGGATCTCGTACCCGATGTTGGCGTAAACTGCTGACCGTGCACTCTTAAAAACTGTATTTGTGCAAAATATAATATCCATTCGTTGCTTAGTCACTGCGTGCAAGAAAGTCAACCAACAAGTATACTTTTTTTTTTTTTTTTATTCACCACAAGTTAGCCCTTGACTGCATCTCACCTGATGGTAAGTGATGATGCAGTCTAAGATGGTAACGGGCTAACCTGTTAGGAGTATGGTAAACTCATACTCCTAATCGGTTTCTACGCGACATCGTGCCGGAACGCTAAATAGCTTGGCGACACGTCTTTGTCGGTAGGGTGGTAACTAGCCACGGCCGAAGCCTCCCACCAGACCAGACTCGAGCCGGGAATCGAACCCAGGACCTCCAACTTTAAAATGCAACAGCGCACGCACTGCGCCACGGAGGTCGTCAAAACTGCTGCATTTTTAATGCTTCTGGCATTAAGCTTACATGTTCATTGTAGTTTTCTTAGAAATAGACACATTCTGCATGTCGCAGACCCCTTCCCTGACAGGGGTAGTAATGCAGAAGCGGATGCATTGAGCTGATCCTAAATTGACAAACACAAAACAACAGTTTGCACTACCATTGAGGAGGCGTAGGCGAGAAATGCTTTGTCCTTCGAATGAAAACAAGTGGTTGTTTTGATGTCTGGTACGAACTATATTCAGAAAATGTGGCCTATTATCCAGAAAATGTGATTGAAACAACATGCCAAAAGAAAACTTATAAATAACACTATATTTATCTATGTGATATTCTTTTTAAATTCAAATGTATTTTTAAATTTACAGTTGGAGGTAGTCTATAAAGGGATTGTGTCAAATATACTGAATGACTTTCTGACTAACAAATGTTAACTTACTGATCTTATTTTTATACACCGGATATAGTCTATAAATCACTATTATATACTGAAAGTATCAGGTTGTTAAGTATGCTTATATCATAATTTACAACATAAGATAGTAAACATGGCTCCAAGAGACTCATTAAGAGAAAAATTTAAGTACGTCAAAATAATGTCATTCCGTCTAAGTTTGTTGTGGGCTTCTTCTTAGATATGGGCGCGTTTGGAACCCTCATAGCTTTAGTTTTAAATTTACGAATGTAATTATCAACATCAACTCGCTACTATGTAAATTATTGACGCGTTTAATTATCTTTTACAGGATAACACAGGATATTTCGTATTTGACTATTAGTAAAAGTATGAATTGCTGTATGAATTTTTTTCGTGATATAAATAAATTGTTTAATTTAAACAGTTCGTTTGAACTAAACAATATATTTTTAAACAGATCGTTTAAATTAAACAATTTATAACAACAAAATGTATACTGGTAACAATAACTCAGAGGGTGTCCGTCCCTCCGATTATCACATTAATTAATAGTTATCTGTTGACCCTAGGTGGAATATATTATAATCGTATGTGCTAATAGTTCATTATTAACGGGTCGTTGGGGTTAGATATGAGGCTATCGATCTATGTAAATTTGTGAAATCAGAGTTAATCATCATCATTTCAATCAATATCTTTCAAAAGATCTATGATGTTGTTCGACATAGATGTTTTGGGAGGATTTCCAAACTAGTGGGTCTAGTAAAAAATCTGTTCAGTGACTCTCTGCGACACGCATGATGCTGTTTGCACTTCCCAGCATGGCATCGCCTGGGATCAATCGGAACTAAAGGATCTGAACGTCTACCTACTTTACGTGCTTCGTGCTCGCCTATTGCCAAAGTCACTCATTTTAAAGAGCTCCCTGGAGCAGTAGGAAACGCGGGTTTAATTATACGGTTCTGAATTAATTAGATTCTCTTGTTTATGGACACATAACATTGACCCAGCCACCGAGCGACGAGTTAAAATACTGTGAGACTTAGTCCGTTAGAATCCAATTTAACGCAGTAGTATTCCCACGTCAACGCCGAACCGCGGGTATCCGTATTACGTCCTAAGCTACGTTCAAATTTGCGTTCAGCGTGCGGCCAATCAATACTCTTGAGCCATAACCAAACCGCTGCGTCCAAGCGGCGTCCATAGGTACATTCAAATAAGCGTCCTGCATACGTCTTGATAACCTCTGTTGCGTAGGGCGCACGCTTTCGCATTATAAAGTTGGAGATCCTGGGTTCGATTCCTGGCTCCAGTCTGGTCTGGTGGGAGGCTTCGGCTGTGCCTAATTACCACCTTACCGACAAAGACGTGTCGCCAAGCGATTTAGCGTTCCGAATTAAAACGATTAGGAGTATGGGTTTACCATACCCCTTACAGGTTAGCCCGCTACCATCTTACACTGCATCATCCCTTCCATCAGGTGAGATTGCCGTCAAGGGCTAACTTGTAGTAAAAAAAATACAATAACAAGACGCGCCCGCTCGAACAACAATCATGATCGAACCGTGAGTGGTCGAATGAAAGACTCGGACTTAAATGTCACTATAGATTCAGGTTGGACGCTGTGTTGTGGTCTTCGATTCCCTCAAACGGGTGCGACCAATCATAGGACGGACCCAATTAGGCAAAAGAGTCTTGTGATTGGTCAGACCTCAAGTGCTTAAGCGATGAGACTTTTTTTTTAAATGTTAATGCTATATCTGTACAGAAGAACTTTCACCAACGCGTCCCTTTCATACGCCAATATCGAGATCATATTTAGCCTACTGTTTAGTTGGATGGATAATTTGTTCACCCCCGGGCGTCGGAGACCAAGTTAAGCAATAGGTGCCTATTATGCTTCAGGCGAAAAGGCAGTTGTTTCGCGCTATTTATTTAATTTTGTTTTTGTATCGTTGATGTTTTATGTGTAGTAAAGAAATTTATCTTATAAAGCATTTAAGAATTTATAATCTTCATTAAAAAAATTGCTTACCGACATCGACAATAATGTGCAACTATTTTCCTTTAGAGTATTTTTTTTTCACCTTACTCGCCAAAACGGTGTTTACAACATTATAAAATAGAAATATTACCAAGTTATGACAGAAAAAAACATTTAGGTGAATGAGAAATACCTTTATTTACTGTTATCGCAACCTATAAATAAAGACAAAGAGAAAGTCCATTTCCCTAGCTTTAAAGTAAATCCGAAGGGCTTACTTGTTTGAGAGCAATTCGGCTTACTTCGACAAAGTTCCGTACTCTGGTTTTGTCCAGGAACTTAGAACCTTGTTCTGGTAATTATAGGACTTTAAAGGAATCCCCTCTTATTATTTCGAATGCCAAATGCAAAATAAAATAGAATCTGATAGAAGAAAGTTACAATTTTGTAAGAATTTACTACATTAATTATTTCTTTCTAATAAGAAAGTATAGTATATTTACCTACCCTAAAGTAGAAGTCATGGCGGCAATATATATAAGATCGCCTTTCGTCGACACACACACACACACACACACACACACACACACACACATATGACAACACACACACACAGACATATATATATATATGTGTGTGTGTGTGTGTGTGTGAGGCGATATTTTATGTCATCATCATTGTTTCCAGTGTAGTTAAATGCAAGCCCTAACAAAATATTAACAGTTTCGTACACTTTATTAAAACAACTTTTACAATGCTGGAAGTCACTATACGAATAATTACACCACAATTACTAATCTTATTTGACTACTTCCTCCGTAGCGCAGCGCGTTTGCTATCACATCAATAGATATGCGCTATGTGATAAACAGCAGAAGCGGTGATAGCCTGAAGCGGTGATAGCCTAGTGGTTAGGGCGTCAGACTCCTAATCAGAGGTCGGCGGTTTGAATCCGGGCACGCACCTCTAACTTTTCGGAGTTAGGTCGTTTTAAAAAAAAAAATATATCAATTGCTTCAACGGTGAAGGAAAACATCGTGAGGAAACCTGCACGCCTGAGAGTTCTCCATAATGTTCTCAAAGACGTGTGAAGTCTGTCAATCAGCACATGGCCAGCGTGGTGGACTATGGCCAAACCCTTCTCATATTGAGAGGAGACCCGTGCTCTGTAGTGAGCCGATAATGTTGATCATGATGATAAACAGCTACGTCCAACCGGCATTCTTAGCGACCTTCATGTTAGGGCCCTAAGTGCGGCCAATCACAAGGCACATGTAATTATTCGACCGTTTTACAATTTAACGCCCCTGAAGTTTGCATGCCTTGATGTGGTTTTCGTTTTAAATTACCTAGGTAAGTAATTATTATCAAAATTATGTTTTATAATTGGAACATATTATAGTAACGAAATTAATTTTCTTTCAATGAATTTTATAATTATAAATTAATATTAATATATATTTATTATATAATTATATTACAATATAATTTATTTCTCACAAACTTATACTTAAACTTTAAATTTACCAAAAATACCACTTGCAATTTTACTACATACATATTTTGTGCCCATTTTTTCATATCATGAATGCCAGTGGACCCTACACTGTATGACCTACCGTAGGGTCCGAGTAAGATAAATTTAACCTTTGTTTAGCTTTTTTCGGAGCTAAGACGGAAAAATTGTGGCTGAAGATTCTATTTTGGAAAACGGGGAAAAGATTACACATATATAAAAAATAGCACAAAATGCAATGATTGTTATAATCATTATTGATTATTATAATAATATATTTTGTGGGTGTAAAATATTATGATTTTTATTTAATAATAATAAGTCAGGCCAACATTTAATTTCGCCCTAGAGGAATGATTTCTTTATTCGTATGCCTCTCACGTTAAAAATTCGACTCAGTTTGAAACCGAAATTTTGTTCAGTTTTTTCCAGTTTTCTAGACTTTTCCATCCTTGCCAGCCGTTGAAAAACTTTTACAAATACGAGACCATAGCCTAAAGGGAAAAGTATTCCAGGATTATTTTCTGAAATAACGCTCAACGCTATCTCAAGAGAATACATATTAATAAGTTGAGTTTACATATATATTACTGAAGTGTCAAACCTACATGAATAAACCTTTGTATCTATGAAATAAGTGGGTTATAGGCAAGGCTTAGGTTGCAATGAATTCAATTATAGATAATTCTTAATGCAGTACTTTTTCCATAATATTATGTAAAAATTTTGATTGCTTTTTAGATCTTTAATTTTTAAAACTTTATTAAAATAAATTTTAATCTACCTACTGAAGAGTAGTGGTTGCCTGAAAGAGATTACTTGCAGCGAGAAGGCCACCCTTACACCCTGTATACGTCTGTATACGTCATATGTGTGTAATCTAGTTTTTAATTTTATTTTAATGAAAGTATTTTTTATATGTCTCAAATTTGAAAATTCCTTTTTAAATTAACTCCAAGGATTTGTGCGGCTGATTTAATCTTCTATTCGTCGGTAAATAGGTGTGAATTTACCAAAAATAATTTTAATCATTGCGTTTCGCAAATCGTGCCATTAAAATACATTTCAAACCTCTGAAATCGATAAAACAATGTGGCTTGAAACAATAACATTTGAAAGTTGGCTAGAAAGGAAAACTTATTTCAAGTGAAAAATTTTAAAGAAACATAGCTGGGTGTGAATTTTTCTACCCGCATTTGTATGCCACTCGCAGAGAACTCGGCCAATTTTGTGCAAATTTGCGGACTTTTCTAGTACCTTCAGGGCACTGTGGACTGGAGTTGTTTACGAACGAAAGACCAAAAAGAACTATATTCCTAACTAGCTCACCAACCCGCGTTAGTCAACCGAGTTTTTATCAGCTTTTTGTATCTCTCATTGTCAAAAAGCCGTGCAAGTGGCTGATATGAGACTGGTGATATTTTAGTCTCTTTTAATCATTATTGTTTATTGTTTACAGCGAGTAAAAGTAAGTGACGAACTGTTTGATAAGAAAACTCATAATATGTATTCCATGTTAAATATATGTCCGTCCATGTTATTTATAATCTACCGATGTTTCTGAGTTTGGGTATTTATAAAATAAACAATTTATATATCTATATTTTTTACGCACCAACAAACGAACTGCGACATAAGGCGCAGGCTTGTCAGCGACATTGTAAACTACACACCAGCTTTTCCACTTAGCTTATTAAATGATTAAATATGCATATGCCCCAGTTTAATAAACATATTAGGAATCAAGAACTGCACTTAGTGAGCCACGCGGATTTTGGCCGGTAAAACTAAACGAAAGGACGAAATAAGAGTTACATTTCATTAGCTCAGAAGGCACTCTATCTTTCTTTTTAGTGAGCTGTTTTGCACCTCTCTATAGTAACATCAACTTTGTACTGGAACGTTACCACACGCTGCGAGCATCGTACGTAGAAAGTTCGCTTTCTAAATTGTAAAATGTTCAAAAGTTCGAGACAAGAGTTAGAACTTTTTTTAGCTTCCCTCTATCTTCGTGCTACTTCTTTTATCCGCTTTGCCGCTCTACAGTTTGGATTAAATTTTAAACTATACATCTCATCCTCCTCAGGCTATTCCGCTACCGTTACTGTTCCACGTACTTTGTGACACGGTGGATAAGTTTATATTGCGTAGAATAGTGGATAAAAATTTGTTTGAGAAAAATGTCCTTTTCAGAAATAGTGAAGATATGAACTCACTGTGAACAATGTTAGTGTCTAAATAAAAACAGTTATGTTTTTTAAAACTTAAACTAGTGTTTTAAAAATCTAGGCAATTTAATTTGTGTTATTGGAAACAAATATACACTTCAGCAGAAACGGAAAATTAAGTTAATCAAGTTAGGCGATCGTTTTCACAATCAAGCAATTATTAGATTAAATTATTGTTTGAACAGGGTCCCCATTAAGAGGGTTAACGATGTTATTACGGCCATTTAGCCTTTGCTAACTTTACAATTATTACAAGAAAAATGACGAGTTTTTTGTTCATGTTCTCTCATTACAAGATACTACTGACGCTTATAAATGTGAGTACCCAGATCTATTCCTCGGCAAGGACTATTTGGAAATTCATCATTGCACACTTTTCTCTGGTCTAGTCTGGTTGGATGCTTTGACTATTTACCACTTTACGACAAAGAGTTTCACGAAGCGATTTTGTGTTCGCCACGACGTCGCGTATAAATCAATTGGTAGTTGATAAGGTCTTACCATACTCCTAACACGTTAGTCTACTACCATCATATGCTGCTGCTCACCATATGATTGCCGACAAAGGTATTTTTAATGAACTTCTAATGGATAAAAAATAAACCAAAAATGTAGCTTCAATCAACAACATTTTAAAATAGACTAAAAACAAATATACCACCGATTTCGTTTAATCTTATATCGCCATAAAATTTACTTTATTCCGTCGGACTAGACACTTACCCGTAGATTATAGCAGCCAGCTAATTAGAGACTGTAGAGCAACTAATTTAGTCTATACAGATCATGTAATAAAGAGTATATAAAGCGCTAACAGCCGTTTTGACCTTATTTTTAGAAATATTCAAAGTAATCACTAGTTTAGATGCTCTAAACGAGTGAACAACAATTTGGCTAGATTTACAATTTATTTTAAAGAACCAACTTTCATAAGTATTACTGCGTTCAGAAAATTAAAAAAACGCGGCCGTGGAATATATGGCGCTATAAGTTGAAATTGTTCACTCTGAACTATATCTGCTCTGACCTCCTTGATCTAAACTACACCGTCTGAATGGAAGAAGCATAACGCATTTTCTTAACGTGACGATTTATATTAGTAAACTCCTTCTGCAAGCTGCGTTCAGGAACTCCATTGTAATAACTATAACAACCTTAATTTTGAAATTGACTGAGCATTCGAATTGATTGAATAAAACATCTTTGTAGATTATTATTAGTACACACATACAAATTTTACGTCTATGTTGCAGCAATAACAAAACTTTTGTTACACTTTTGTTACGAATTATTGGGATACCTAGTAGACTTAAAAACTACAACTTATTTAAATAGTATGTTATGTAAAATTTACAAAATAAGAAAATAATTTACTATCAAACAGAGGGCCTAGTTCGAGATTTCAATTTATTCGATCACGTGAAGATCAACCACATTTTTTATAGAAACGAAAGAACGTAATTTATTACACTATAGCAAATATTGAAGTCGGTACCAAGCTATGGCGAAAACATCAGATAAGATAGATGTTTGACGACCTCGGTGGCGCAGTGCGTGCGCTGTCGCATTATAAAGTTGGAGGTCCTGGGTTCCATTCCCGGCTCGAGCCTGGTCTGGTGGGAGGCTTCGGCCGTGGCTCGTTACCACCCTACCGACAAAGTAGTGTCGCCAAGCGATATAGCGTTCTGGCACGATGTCGCGTAGAAACCAATTAGGAGTGTGGGTTTACTATACCCCTAACAGGTTAGCCCGCTACCACTCTAGACTGTATCATCACTTACCACCAGGTGAGATAGCCGTCAAGGGCTAACTTGTAGTGTATAAAAAAAAAGATAGTAGGTACATTTGCACAATAAATTAAATTGAAGTAGATTGATTAAAAACCCTGAATACAAGTTGAACGAAAATAAAAATAAAAGATGCATTTGCTATCTCTCTTATAATTCGTAAAATATTGAAATACAGCCAATAAGACTTTATCTATTCTAAGCGATTTGAAGCAGAAAAAATCAATACATCATTAAACATCATATTCACTTCTACGTTAAACCATATTCCGCAAAGCCAAGTAACCTCACAAGTAAATAAAGCACACAGCAGAAAATTTAAGTTTTAATTAGTTAGTATTTAACTTTGAAATATACATTTCCTGTAGATATTTCAACACCTGCGATAATGTTTAAAAGTCCGATCGTCCGATCCACCTTGAATATTATGGAAGCCGTAGCTAATTATGTTTTAATTATGAGTCAGCTAATTTCCTTTTTATTAGCGGTTCGGATGCTACAGACAGTTTTCGGAAGAATGAATTAAAACTAACCTTCTTTGGGTGAACTGAATGCTTTATTTTACGCGTTTTATGGGTTCACATTTATCGTAATCTTTATATATAAAAGTGAAAGGTCACTTGCGTACTTACTTACATACTGATTCAACACGAGATCTCAAAAACTATTGTACGTATAAAGCTATAATTTAGCAAGTAGGTTGATATTTAAGAGATGTCAGCTAAAAAAGGATATTTGGAAATTCCACCCTAAGGGGGTAAAACAGGGGTTCTTTGTTTTTAGAGTTAGAGACATAAAAATTTGCATTAAGATTAATAATAGTAAATAAAAAACATGTACATCAATATTTTTTAAATATCACCTTTTAAGGGTAGTAAAATAGGGGATGATAGTTTTTGCTTTTTTTATTATGAAGTCTACAAGCTTGAAATTTTGAAAATAGGTTTCTTTTAGGGCGTAAGTATAAGGTTAGTTTTTTTTCATGCAATTCTACCCCGAAGGGGGTAAAATATTGGTTTGAAGTTTGTATGGAAGTCCTATGTTTTTTAATTTAGAAACACGCAAATAGGCAATTTGACATTTGCCTGTTGCTTACTTTCTGAAGCAGGGCATTGGCCGCACGGGTAACCTCAATCTCAAGGGAAATCAGCAATTCTACGCAGACAAAGTCGCGGGCAACAGCTAGTTATTTATATTTTTAAATCCTTTTCATATTTATTGTATCTATGTAAACCATTGTCACATTTATCTTTCGTCTTTTAATGCGTAAAATTTTTTTTTGATAGTGGAGTGGCTTCTGGCAGTAGCTTCCACAAAAATCAATTAAAGTGGGACATCATTAAGTTGGGTGCATTACATGCCTGTTGCGTGCACAAATTAGGTCCATATCTTTTACCACATTAGCAGTTTTAGAGATGTTAAGTGATAATACAGCTATACGTGACAACTCGCTCGCCTAAAAGATGCCTATTCACCCCTGATTTGGAGATTTTTTTTCTCACCTCACTTTAACTCCGTGACGCAGGGCATGCGCTGTTGCATAATAAAGTTAGAGGTCCTGGATTCGATTTCCGGCTTGAGTCTGTTCTAGTAGGAGGCTTCGGAAGTGGCTAGTTACCACCCTACCGACAAAGACGTGTCACCAAGTGATTTAGCGTTCCGGCACGATGTCGTGTAGAAACAAGAGTGTATGGGTTTACCATACCCTTAACAGGTTAGCAAGGTTACCATCTTAGACAGCATCATCACTTATTACCAGGTGAGATGCCGTCAAGGGCTAACTTGTGAAGAATAAAAAAAAACCTGAGATAACTTTAAAGGTCATTTACAATATTCTATACTCGATGGTTCCCGAGATACTATATTAGAATGAACAAAAGTTTGTTCAGATGCGGGCTGTTCTTAATTCAAGTCACATTGCAGCCCAGAGGCACAACTCCTTTCAGTATAACATCACAACCCCGCTAAGAGTAATGATGTACTTTACTTTTAGATAACAGGTCTTGTAAGAAGACTTTGTTGATAATATGATAATTAGGTACTATAGGAGGAAGCTATAAATATTAAGTAGGTCAGGTAGCTAATTATGCGTGTTACTTTGTCGGTAGCAAATAATTGACGATTGAAGTAAGGTATCCTTAATAAGCTCGGCAAGAGTAATAAGCACCTTTTGAGATCAACATGTGTTGCGGTTGCTAAAGTGTCAGCGAAAATTGCGTTAAGAGCTCATTTCTCAGAAAAACACAGAACTTCCAAGTTCTGTGTTTTTCTGCGTAGCATAAGGATTGAAGAAGTTATGAATCGCTCTGTGCAGATTTTCTATTTTTCGTGAACGCAAATCTTCATGTTCGTTGTATATGTATAACACAGATTGTCGCAATGTAACGCCTTCTGTTCAAGATTATTCAGCTAAATTGTTTCGTGGCAGTAAATTTCATAAAATACCTAGTCGGGTATTACATTTGACTTTTTGCCGTTATTCAAGGTGATAACTATCTGAACTAACTCTGGAGTAACTCTAACTAACTGTAATGTGAGAAGTATCTTCGCTGATCATCAAGGGATAATCGACATCGTTCACCCAGTGACGTGATCGACCCAAAAATAAGCCGAAAGACGAGCCCGCCTTAATCGCCTTAATCTTAAAGACTATTAAAGATAAAGCCTGCTATTTTTTCCAAATGACTGCCCATTTTAGTAATGTAAATATTATCCTTTGTATTCAAGACTTGATGGGAATGTATACATTGTGTATTAATCTTTTCTCATTATTATTTTTGCATTATACATGTTAGCTTATGCATACATTCTTTTTCGTTTAACTTCGATTATTTTGTTTTAATGTATTATCTATTTTACATTATAAAATAAAGAACATTTCCTGGATTTTCATTAAAGGATATATTGATTCTCTTAAAACATGGTAAAAATATTGGAATAGTTCTATCGAAATTCGTTTAAGAGAAACCGGAAAGTTCAAGTTTTTATTTATAAACTCTGTTAAAATTTTAGAAGGAGCTCTTTTAATTAAATTGATTAAAGGAGGTAATTGGTGAAAGGACTTGATCCTTCTCCTATAGAAATATGAACGGAGAATAAATGTATGGATATCTTATAAGTGACAAAAATTACTTCTTAGTAAATATTTCATTACTGGTAGAAAACTATACCTCCATGTAATACTTTTACACAATTCTCATTTTAATTTAAATAATTAATATTACTTAGCGTTTCTCATAATGTTTATAACTATAACTTTTGTTTATAGATCCGTTGAATCTGGTCGAGTTTGCATTTCATATATTTTTATTTGTATAGTAATAAAAAAACAGTGGTTTTGAAGAACAAACAAGTTCACTGGACATACATTTTTTGTTTTTTTTTATTCACCACAAGTTAGCCCTTGACTGCATCTCACCTGATGGTAAGTGATCATGCGGTCTAAGATGGTAACGGGGTAACCTGTTAGGGGTATGGTAAACTCATACTCCTAATCGGTTTCTACACGACATCGTGCCGGAACGCTAAATCGCTTGGCGACACGTCTTTGTCGGTAGGGTGGTAACCAGCCACGGCGGAAGCCTCCCACCAGACCACACTCGAGCCGGGAATCGAATCCAGGACCTCCGACTTTAAAATGCAACAGCGCACGCGCTGCGCCACGGAGGTCGTAAAAAAACAATTATAATAGTCCGTGCGTCTGCGGTAACTTATGAAAATATAAAGTTCAAAAGAAGATGACGTTTTCAGTTCATGTTTAGACAAAGATCTGTCTTCAGAGGATGCACCGCCAGTCGTGATCAGGTCGCTGATTCGTAAAGGACCTTCTCCCGGCAGCGCTTATTTACGGGAACGCCAAGAAATCATAATCCAATAAAAATAGCTTTATTTATGTGAAACTATTGCAGGCATCTATGAAGCGTTTTTTATATATTATATATTTATTATTATTTGAATGTGTTAGGTTATGGTGATAAATACACTAGCCAACTTAAAACAAAAATTAAACGGTTCCAATCGCGGCCAGGTCTGAGAAGAAGCCCACAACAAAATTCAATAGGATTCTACCTTTTCCAAAACTTGTAATGTTCAGTGAGGATCAGCTACTGATAGCAGCGCCGTCATTTTGTAGTCGTTTTGCTTCGTCACATTTTAATAATAATATAACGTCTCTGAAAAGCTATGGAGGTTGGTTTGAGTTCCTATGGTCATCTCTCGATATGGAATGGCGTATGTAAACAATAAAATGGGGATGAAAAAAAACCTAAAAAAAGTAATACGTACATTTTACGTCGTATTTTAGAGTCCAGTTCCCAAATTCTGAACCAGTATATCTAATTCCTAATTCTATACATAAGCACTTCAATCTCTCGACCTCGTCAGTTTGCGCGCGGCCTTACTCCGCTGAGGAATGCATAATAAATGCAAAAGGTGACATCACAAAGCGCGGACTGGGAACAAAGTGTCTCAACGATCGTCTCGAGTGGCCATTACAGTACTTGCCAGGGTTAATGTTGTAATTAAAACGACGCTTTGCTTAGAGTGTGACGGAGATATTACTTATGCAATATGCATGTGTTGGCCGCCAATACTCGTAGGAGCAGAGTGGTGCTTCAAAACCCTCATCCCATGAGTGAGCAGACTTGCACCTATGTGAGTAGAAAGACATTAAAATGTCTTTGAATCATAACAAAAGTAAAAAATGAAAAAATTATCACCACAACTATTGAAGGACCTCTTAACTTTTGCGAAATCTAATCTATTAGATTAACGAAAATAGGTTCAAGAACTATCCTAGCGCTGAGTATTAAAGTGGAAAGCGCCGGGTCCAATACCTGAGTCTGATCGGCTGGGACGATCCTCGAGTTTCCACCCTACTGGCAAAGAAATACCGTCAAACGATTTACTGATCCTTTTTTTTTTTATCCACTAAAAGTTAGACCTTGACGGCAATCTCACCTGATGGTAAGGTATGATGCAGTCTAAGATGGTAGCGGGCTAACCTGTAAGGGGTATAGTAAACCCATACTCCTATCGGTTTCTACGCGACATCGTGCCGGAACGCTAAATTGCTTGGCGACACGTCTTTGTCGGTAGGGCGGTATCTAGTCACGGCCGAGGCCTTCCACCAGACCAGACTCGAGCCAGGAATCGAACCCAGGATCTTCAACTTTATAATCTGACAGCGCGCGCGCTGTGCCACGGAGGTCGTCAAAGGTCAAAGGTCGTCCTGTATGATGCTATGAGGAAAACGATAAGGCGGATGTTCAGCCAGCAATACATCAGTGGCTCCTCTGGTGATACGAAGCTCATGGGCGTAACCTGACCAGTTTTCTCATCTCTCCGCCATGACAAGAAGAAAACAACAGGAAAATATTATAAATGTATTAATTATCCCCTTTGGGTGAGCTCAGAAAATGAAGACAGTCACATAATGAATGCAAAAGGTAACTTAAAGGCGTAAACTGGGAACCGAGTGGCTCAACGATCATTTTGAACTGTTACGAAATTCAGTTTAAAAGTTTAATTCAAATTTCTTGTTTGTTTTCCATTCATTTAAATTAACTCTCCTAACTCCTTTATGTATATTAAATCGTTATTTTATTTGCATTTAGTGTGTAGGAACGCGTTTCAAACAAAATTGTTAGGTATCATTCTTCTGAGTACCTAGTGGCATAACTACATAATAGATGACGCTGCTTCGATTAAATACAAATTAAAGTTAACTTTCACGAGATCGAATAAGTAGAAAAGCTCGCATTCGGTACCCTACCAGGAATTCTTAGTATTGTCAGTTGACAGTTGAAGTAAATTAGTTAAATTAACGAAAGAAGAAATTTCACCTCGCGACAGTTTGTTTGTGGTTAGGGCGTCGGCCTCCTAATCAGAGGTCGGCGGTTCGAATCCGGGCACGCACCTCTAACTTTTCGAAGCTATGTGCGTTTTTACATTATTATATAAACATTAAAATATCACTTGCTTCAACGGTGAAGGAAAACATCGTGAAGAAACCTGCACGCCTGAGAGTTCTCCATAATGTTCTCTAAGGTGTGTGAAGTCTGCCAATCCGCACATGGCCAGCGTGGTGGACTATGGCCAAACCCTTCTCCTATTGAGAGGAGACCCGTGCCAGAGCACTATTACCGGCTCACTACAGATAGTGAGCCGGTAATGGGTTGATGATGATAATCCAGTTTTCATGAACTAACTTAAAAAAACCATGATTGTTACACTTTTCTGTAAAAATAAATATACTGTTTGAACCTAATGCATTCCAATACATTGGAAATAAGTCTAGGCATGAAAAAAAAACTGCATTAATTTTAAGATATAAAACTCATATCTATATATTATATTAAATGCCAGCACTAAAGCTTATAAAAATCTCGTTTATCTAACTATATAAAGCTGAATGGCGGCAAGACATAGCAATATCTACAAGGCAACAAAAACTTAGTTATTCTGCACGAGTAGTACACTTTTGCTTCGGAGGATAAGAAAATTGGGCTGTCAGATGCACCGGCGCCGCGCGTCGGCGGGTTTGGCGGTAGCCCAGCTGACCAGATGTTGACCCTTGGTACGTTCACCTATTGGAAAGTTGCTTACGTTTGTTTCTTTTTATCTACCTAAGACCTTTTTCTTACACTGTAGACAAAAAGGAATGAAAAATATTTACAAAATATAATGAATAGAAGCAGGCGTTACTTTGCGGAAGTCCATAATAAACAATAAACAGCAAGTATAATTTGCTATATTCCGCGGACAACCGGGAGATTTGTATAATATAACACCACACAAAATCTTCCACTAGAAGCTCTACGCACGTTTCGTTAGCAAATTATACTTGCTGTTTGTTTATTTACAAAATATTTTTTTTAGGCTTACAGTACATCCGATGCATTGGTCAGGATCCAAAGATCTATTTTTACTGAGTTTCACTTAAATACATATATAAAGTTACAGACATACATAAAGTTTTAGCTATTTTGTATTTTCTATTTTATCAATGCACTAATAATTTTCAATACATTAAAATCTGTAAAAGTGTAAAATCAATAAAAGTCCTCATTTTTCCTTATTACATTCGATTTTAAATTCCCACAGCACCATTTCACTTTACAACGGAACTGCGGCAAACAAAGAAAACTCGGTGGCTTGGAGCCGAGGCGAACTGCGCCCTAAGGTGCATTCGCTTTATACTGCATCAAATATAATCGATGAGAGCGTAATCCTCAAAGGAAAACATGATTGAAATTTAAAACGTTAAATCTAAAAATTCCCACTTACAATTTCTCACCGACATGTAATCACATTTTAAATACCGCGTTATTAAATAGATCTATTTATTTATTTCATAATTTCGGAAAACCAAAAACCAATACATTTCTTCATAACCATGTTTTTTGTTGTGAGCTAAAGTGTATGCTTTCAAATTTTTACAACATTTACAAGTTGTTTTCACCACGTTTTATAGAAGTAAATAATCATCATGATCAACCCATTACCGGCTCACTACAGAGCACTGGTCTCCTCTCAATATGAGAAGGGTTTGGCCATAGTCCACCACGCTGGCCATGTGCGGATTGGCAGATTTCACACGCCTTTGAGAACATTATGGAGAACTCTCAGGCGTGCAGATTTTCTCACGATGTTTTCCTTCACCGTTGATAAACCGATAAAGCAAGTGATATTTTTTTTTTAAACGCACATAACTCCGAAAAGTTAACTAATCGAACCGAACCGCCGACCTCTGATTAGGAGGCTGACGCCCTAACCACTAGGCTACATATCACATACTAACTATTTATTAAAATATAATTTCTTCTTCCGCTATAGTAAGCGGTGATAGCCTAGAAGTAAATATGTCAGTATAATATTACATCACAAGCCAATTTAGTATTTATTAAATTGCGTTGAAAACTATGAAAAGTTCAATATTCAAATAAATCGATCAAATAAATTATTAAATCCTTATTGTGAAGTATTTATCTAACCCTATTTTGAAACCGTTTACCAACACTGCTTTCATCTCCGCTGCCTGTGCTTCGACAGTAACTTAATATCATACCACCAACCCAGATACAAAATTCCTTGTTATATCTCACAGAAGGTCGAAAACGATAATCAATAGAATTCTAAACAAATTGCAGCCTGATGCAATAACTTTTTTAAAATTTGACTTTATAAAAAACGCTTATTTTAAAAATAACTTATGCTTTATTTTATAGTAACACGTGAAATCAGTAATATCAGAAAAGGTACCGATTAAAGTATTATTGGTGATTACTGTTCGTTAGTAAATGCAGTTATTTTACTTATATTCTATATTTATACGTTCTTGTTCAATACCAGGTAGGCAGTTGGGGTAGGTTTATCCATATGAAAACACAGTGTTTACCAAAGGTAACCGTAGAAGGCTGTAAGCATTTTTTTTTCTAATAGAATAAGATATCCAAGGTATTAAAATTATAGCGGAAGTATTGATGTTTGATGTTGGTAATTTAAAGATTGAAAAAAAGAAATTGGATATTAGTCTTTAATATTTTTATTGAAGATAGATAGGATAGAAGGGTAGGTTTTTAACAGATCACCACCATATTTGTTTTTGTTAGATACATTTTTAATATGATGTTTACTCAATCATGCCCTAGCATCCATTGAATTAATTTACATTGCTACGAATACAACTGCATCGTCAATCCAAATGTTTCACAAGGTTTTGGGTATAGTCATATGTTCTTAGGTATTGAGGTTTTTGTTATAAAAAATATATCTCTGGAGTTTAAAAATTGCCGGTGCCTCGGAGAAAAAGTTAGGTCCTGGGGTCAATGCTCTAAAACCCACTCTTCATCGTGATTTATAAACAGGAGACTTGTGTAAAGCTGTGGGACGTTAAAAATCACGTGTTTATTTTTGTTTTGTTTACGTTTTATAAAATAAATCATCATAATTAAAATCGTTTTCATACCATTTATACATATTTTCTTTGTCGATATATAAAAAAGTTCCACACATTTATGTCAACGCAATTTCATTGTTTAAAAATGACATTTATAAAGCATGTGAGAAAATACAATCTAAAATTGAAATCCATTGAACGGTTTTTAAATTATTATTTTATTCACGTAGATACCATTTTATTACATTTATTGAATCATTTTACAATATTCTATGCGTCATGGAACTACGAGTAACTTATTTCTGTTAACCAATTAGCGCGTCATATACCACTCTCCGCTCTCATAAGCAGTGATAGCCTAGTGGTTAGGGCGTCAGCCTCCTAGTCAAAGGTCGGCGGTTCGAATCCGGGCACGCACCTCTAACTTTTCGGAGTTATGTGAGAACATTATGGAGAACTCTCAGGCGTGCAGGTTTCCTCACGATGTTTTCCTTCACCGTTGAAGCAAGTGATATTTTTTATTTTTTTAAAAACGCACATAACTCCGAAAAGTTAGAGGTGCGTGCCCGGATTCGAACCACCGACCTCTGATTAGGAGGCTGACGCCCTAATCACTAGGCTATCACCGCTAATAACAATAATAACTAAATATAGAAATAAAAACTCCCTTAAATTGCAGTGACATATGGTTCGGTCGTTAAAACAATGAGATAAAATGTCTGAACACTAATGGATAAGATCATTAGTACAAATAGGCGCTATGAGAATCGCGCGTGATAAGCGTTTCTAATAGCCAAGATGAATAACTAAATCTTTAGTACAGGACATAGGGATCGTAAATTTTCGAGCTAAACAACACTATTATGTCTACGTAAAATATATCCGATGGTGACCGTTTTAAAGATCTTTTCGTTTGAGAAGTAATCCTGCAAAGTTCTGCCTTTTACCAACTTATGAAACTTTATGTTTTCTACTATGCTTCTATAATGGTAGAAGTTTTTGACGACCTCCGTGGCGCAGCGCGCGCTTTTCCTGATTATAAAGTTGGGAGTCCTGGGTTCGATTCCTGGCTCGAGTCTGGTCTGGTGGGAGGCTTTGGCCGTGGCTAGTTACCACCATACCGACAAAGACGTGCCGCCAAGCGATTTAGCGTTTCAGCACGATGCCGCGTAGAAACCGATTAGGATCATGGGTTAACCATACCTCTAGCAGGTTAGCCCGCTACCAACTTAGACTGCATCATTACGTATCAGGTGAGATTTCCGTCAAGGGCTTACTTGTAGTGTATAAAAAAAGTTGAAAAATAAGCAATGATTGAAAGCTCTTTTTTTCGTCAATTAAAAATTTATGAAAGCAAGCGCCCGGTAGATTAGTAAAATAAAAAGTGATAGTGGAAAAGGTAGTGGCAAATGATGGCATAAGATTGTGTTATGCCGTTTGACTTGACGGCATAAAGAAAAGACTTTGCAACCCAAAATCTATCAACCACTAGTTGAAAGTACATCTATGATAGTTCTTTAAGTAAAAAAAAAATAACTAAAGCGGATTTTTTGTCGGTATGACTCCTTGCCCACAAAATGTAGGAAGGTATTTTAAAAATGCTGTCATTTATGTTTAAAAGCATTTGCCACGTTCAAATTTTTCCACTTTGCTTTACACATTTTTCTCCTCTATGAAGCTAATATTTTGTCTTGACGAAAAATCTCATCTAATGTTAACTAAAATTGTAGTCTAAGGCCAATGTAAATAAACCGAAAGTGAGCTAAGAACAGGGTCTATTAACCGAACTTTAGAACTTACTTATAAACGTCGGTTTACTAATAAATGACTGAGGTGGATTCATGGATCCATGTAAAAGAGGTACGGTAGTTTATGAAGTCAATCCTACCAATCAGCTACCACGATGAATAGGAAAGCGAGCCATCTAGGCTGTATGATTTCACTTATATGCTGGTAGCTAGCGTTCGATATCTCATAGATAAAAGGGCGTAGTAATCTTGTTTTCCTAATATATCATATATATCTATAACTGATACGCATTCTCTGCTGGACCATTTGTAGAGCGAGTTACACATAGCACCTTCCTCCAGATTACCCACCCAGTTACTTCTCTCCAACTTATCAAGGTCATCGGTTTAGTGAGCACAAGTCTTATGCTGCGCTTACTAAAATTTGGTCTCCATTTCGGAATTCTAGAGTGCCAGCGGCTTTCCTTTATAGGGATGAATATACTTTCATAACATAATGCCGAATATATAATAAAACTCATTTAAATTCATAAGGCTGCATACCATACTTGTTATTTTGCATTGTTTTCTTTTTTTCTTATTACAATGAAAATGTAAAATGTGTAAATGTGTTAAATGTGGTAAATAAATAAATTTATTATTATTATAAAAAAAGAAGATAATTTTTGACCAAAAAATACATACATTTCAGCAGTGAGTTAAAACACATTTATTATGGCTAAATTATAAGAATCATTCATCATCATCATGATCTACCCATTACCGGCTCACTACAGAGCACGGGTCACAATATGAGAAGGGTTTGGCCATAGTCCACCACGCCAGCCATGTGCGGATTGGCAGACGTCACACGCCTTTACATTATGGAAAACTCTCAGGCGTGCAGGTATCCTCGTGATGTTTGTCCTTCACCGTTGAAGCAAATGATATTTTAAGTTTTAAAAACGCACGTAACTCCGAAAAGTTACAGGTGCGGGCCCGGATTCGAACCGCTGACCTCGGATTAGGAGGCTAACGCCCTAACCACTAGGCTATCACCGCTGCCTTACTATAACATAATTCCGAAGATATTTTGGACCAACCAATACATATGTTTGAGCAGTTGAAACAAATTTACTATAGCTAAGTTATAAGAAACAATATGGACTCATGTCCGGTATACTGCAGGATGCAGGTCATCTGTCAGAATGACAAGGAGTTTAGAAGTAGTCCATCACGCTGTCCAAGTGTTGTTAGACTTCACACGCCTTCGAAAACTTTAATGAGAGCTCTCAGGCATTGCCGGTTTCCTCGCAATATTTTCTTCACCGTTAAAGCATGTAATATTTTAGTATTTCAAATTTAAGCGCACTCTGAAAAAGCGGTGCCTGTTGGGTTTAAACTATAAAGCTATAAGCGTCGACTTTGTGTGAAGTTACTACAGTTGATATATTTCTATCAAGGTTACTCGGAAAATCATTGACTCCGCTTTCTTCTCTCGCATAATAAATGTAAAATTGATATTGGAAAAGACCAACTGCTCAAGTGCTAAGGATTTCCGGTTGCAATTTCTTTGCTCTACTTGGTTCTACAACAGACCCCCTCTCCTGTTGCGGTCGAGTGCACAAGTGTTCCCGTGAACCAGCAACCAGGCGACGCGAAGGAGCATCGCTGGGTTTTAGTGGGTATTCTGGTCGCCAGTCTGGCCGCCGGTGAGTCCCACATACCCCGTCGGAAGCGGCGCAGTCTTGCCTGCATCGCTTCCGGAGGGGATGCGTAAACGCATTTCCCAGCGGAAAAAAAAGACCTCTCCTATCCGTTAGTTAAGCTTGCTCATCATGTGGGCTATGCCAGTGACGTAGTGATGTGAGTATGGATTTTCTCGTTCCGGATTTTATCCCTCAAAGAGACAGCCGGCAGAGTCCGAAGGTTTACGTTATTCTAACCTAATTACAACTTTTAATCGAATTCACTTTGTAAACTTTGTCCGTTGTGACCCAAAGCTCGCAGTTATCGTAGTGTTATTTTAGTACTTAGACGAATAATTTCATCGAAAATTTATGTAGAAGAGACTCCTGCACAGTTTCCATCAAAGTTTGCTGCATACATTAAGTGTATGGACTTAGCGTCATAGTTTTTGGGTCAGGTTTTGCATTTAGTAAGTTAAGAAGGTTTCGGGAATATTGATGTCGGTTACGCAAATGAAAATCAATAAGCTGAACCAAATTAATATATACGTTATCTGAATAATTTGCCGATTATTTTTTTTTACTATTATTTATCGCTTGTCGCTAAAAAACCGGTAAAGGACCCTTAAAGGATATAATCACTATCTTTTGATAATAACCGATTTATGGCGATCAAAAGCCGACATAATTTTGAGAGCAAAAGCGCGGTATTTATACTTTTAAAGGCACGGATGTTATATACATTAGTTACCTGATACCTTATATACACGTATGATATTTAATGGAAGCGGTGATAGCCTAGTGGTTAGGGCGTCAGCCTCCTAATCAGAGATCGGCGGTTCGAATATGGGCACGCACCTCTAACTTTTCGGAGTTATGTGCGTTTTTAAAAATTAAAATATCATTTGCTTCAACGGTGAAGGAAAACATTGTGAGGAAACCTGCACGCCTGAGAGTTCTCCATAATGTTCTCAAAAGCGTGTGAAGTCTGCCAATCCGCACATGGCCAGCGTGGTGGACTATGGCCAAACCCTTCTTATATTGAGAGGAGACCCGTGCTCTGTAGTGAGCCGGCAATGGGTTGATCACGATATTTAATATTTGATGAAAATGAGTATATAAAGACGCGCATTTGATACTTAATATTTTTGTTTTAAACTAGTGTTGTTTCGATACTCTAAGGTCTAAATGCAAATCTTGTAGCAAGGCCGCTGAACACGAATGTATTTACGTTCACATAGTCCATTCCGCATGAAACATTTTAGAGATACAGCCAAACGAAAATCCTGTTAAACATCCACGTGTCTACGTTTGTTGCAGGGCGCTCAAAGCGATTGGCCTGATTGGGGAATTTGCGATGCATACCTAGAACAGGCTTGTCGGGATTCAGGAAAAAGTTGGTAACAAAATATCCATTTAAAATAGATCAAATTAATTGGTTTACACAACTGGTAAATACATTGCAGCTACTTAGTTTTATATGTAATTAGCTGACGCCCGCGACTTCGTCTGCGTTGAGTTAGTGTGTTTGTTTGTCTTTTAATCACGAAGCAATAGATCTATTATCTCCTTTCTAAAAAAAAAAGAATGAGTGAAATCGGATATTGATTCGTTGGTGGGAGAAGTTGTGGGAGGCGCCCGAGACGTGATGGCACAGGCGTGAGCTGCGCGCGGTACTGGACAGTACTTGGACATTGCAACATTACTTTATTTTTCTAAAATAAAGACTTTTTCTAAAATAAAATTAGCCTAAGTTACTCCTTATTACATCAGCTACTTGCCAATAAAAGTCTCGTAAAAATCGGTCAAGCTATTTCAGAGACTACCCGGAACAAACAGACAGACAGACAGAGAGAGAAAAATTGAAAAAAATGTTATTTTGGTGTATTTACCGTATACATATTCATATGCATTTAGTAAAAAACGGTTATTTCAATATTACAAACAGACACTCCAATTTTATTTATTTGTATAGATTAATAGTAATTATAATCAATCAAGCATGTGAAGTCTGCTAATCCGCACGTGGCCAGCGTGGTGGACTATGGCCAAACCCTTCTCAGATTGAGAGGAGACCCGTGCTCTGTAATGAGCCGGTAATGGGTTGATCATGATGATGATGATAATCAATCAATGAATCTATTAAGGATCTTTATCCAAATAAACTTACTTAAGGAACTTTTGATGCGTCAACTTTTTTTTTTAATTTGGTGGTGAAACGCTAATAGTATCTGTTACTGTAAAGTCGGAATTCATTATCTGAACCCGTTAACCTACATTTGACGAAGTTCTATATACTTCACTGTTGAGAACATTTTTTGGGTTTATGATTCTAATTAGAAGATATAAGAAGATATTTTATGAAATTATATGAAAATATACATTTAAATGAGGAAAGTAATAATGACATCTGGAATGATATTATGTTTGAACAACGTAAAGTAAGTATACGTGCTAAAAGAACCCAGTAATAAGAAAAACATTCGTAAATTGTAAGAAGCGCGCAACGTATTAAAATTTCATCGTATTCTGTACGGTTTGTCCCATTATAGTCTCATGTCCCCACAGATATAACCTTAGTACGAAATTTTATACGTCTTGATAGTCGATGGTTTTAGAACGTTGGAGTAACGTCTAACCTTTAGATAATTAGTATAAACGTTGTAATTTTGATACAATATTATAAATGATAATTCTAAATTAATAGTTTATAAGAACATGACTTTCCGGGAATTTTTATGACATTTTATTTCGTCGATGCCTAGTTTGATATAGGATTCATTAGTGATACAGTTTAGTCTTGTGGGAGTCTAAGATGATGTGACGATATCTAATGGTGTCTAAGTCTTAATAATAGGGCCGCTTATCCTAGTAACATGAAACCTACAAGTATGTCATAAACAATGGCACACTGTATATGACACATCACCCGGTATGACAATTAAAAACGGTTAAGGAGATATTACCCACGAACATACAGCCGAAGGGATAAAAAGATAGACGAACAGTGGAGGTTTTTTAAAAATATACTCCTGAAGTTACTTTTAGAAGTAAGAGAATGTAACCCTGATAAATTGGACCATAAGTGGCTAAAAGTGCACTCAGGTACTGAGGGTTGCGTAACTTGGTAGATATTATACAGAATTTGTACATCTATAAGAGTTCCCTTCATTTATTATAAGATGCGAAATTTATGTAATAAATCCATAAAACGTACCCAATTGCTTTTTGGAAGTTTAAAAACCAGCGATGCTTGTAAGTGTGTTATCTCGTAAGAACAGTGAACATTAAAATGTTCACTATCGTGAAGTGAACCTAATGGTCATATAGTAACATAAATTCTTCTATGATGGGACTGACATGTCCGTTTCGGACCAAAGTCCCAAAAAAAAAGATAAAAAAAAAAACATAAATTCTGTAATATTATTTTTATTTTATATACGTTCCATCAATACCGCTAGCTGTATGATTGAATTGAATTTGTACTTTAACTCGAGGCGAATAAATTATTTTTTACAATGGCATTACATGACTTTCGATACTCGAAAGCGACTACAACTTTTGAGCCATACTAAGGTGTCAGGTGACGTTTCGAGACGCGATCACTGAGCGAATGTTTATTTATTTATAACAACGCAATGCAGGGACTGGCTAATTCCTAGCAAAAAGTCTAGTTGACTCTTGAATAAAGTATGTCTAGTTGGCTTCAGTAAGGACCTTTAACCTAAGAGCCCATTGATGGCGCGAGATAATGACAATGTATTAAATTAGATATTTTGTCTATCGTTTTAAGATAAACTAAACTCATGGTAATTCTGAAATTCAACGATCACGAATTCGAAAATCTTCTAGTTCTTTGTGCTAGGAATGAAAATTGATTAAAAATGAAACAAGAAATAGAAAAAAAATCTTCTCGTAATATAATGCCGGGCAAGGGGTTCAATTAAGTCTCAGTAAATCTAGATACGACGAATAACTAAATTGGGCAAAAATATTGGGGTTTTCATCGAACGCAATATTGCCTGTTTCTTAGCCTTAATTTATATAAATTCATTTTAATAATATCAATCATGTTTTTCCGAGAGTATTAAAAGTACTTCATGAGAGAGTTTAAAGTCAACTCTGTCAGTTGGTAGTGTATCAATATACGGATGTCAGACTCCATCGGTTGGGGTCCAGGTCGGGTAACCTCCACGTGTCCCCGGGTGCTGTGGGTCCCTCTTTATTCATCCGGGGGGAAGAGCAGAATTCGGGCCGGTGCACCCTGGTAACATCGGTTAACAATTTTTCCTGCGGTATATTGTTATTGCCATCGGCTAACAAGCCGACGAGGATTTACCCACGATAAAAAAAAACATCGATAAGAAAAATAACTAATAAGAATAAAACATAAAAGCCCCCATATATTTTATATTTGTGGCACAACTTTATTCATATTTGTAAATAAATAAAGTTGCGTAATAAAAGTACCTACATATTCACCTATAAAGGATGTTATGGATATTCAAACCATCATATACGCATACAAACATCGTATATGCATAAAGTTTATGTTTAGTTTGCTTTATGCTTTATTTTTTTTTAATATAATTAAGTAATAAACCAATCGTTAATTTAAAAGCATCAATATATATATTTAGTCACTATTATCAAAATGGCATTGCCTAGCATTTAAAATAATATAGCCAACATAATCTTGATAGTAATTTTAAATAGTTACAATCAAGGCTAAAAACAAATCAGTAACAGCATGCATGCATGCTTCTTGAAGTTGAAGGCTTTCTATGGCATAGTAAATGCTGCTGCTCTAAATAAAACAAAATTAACAAGTTCATAATTAGTATCATCCATTTTATTTTATTCTTTAACGAGTGGAAGACGGAACTGTAAGACCATTCGTTTAGTTTAGAGATTTATCTATAACAGAATTTCCACCCACGTTCGTTCGAAAATAAACCCTGTATATAAGTAACAATCTTAAAAACAGCTCAATATTTTCAGTATCCTAATTGTATTGTTATGAACATGACAAATACCATAACATCGTGTAAAATACTCGTAGTTAAAAAACTACTTTTGTTAGATTTTTACAATTTATTCAGGGTTTTTTTTTACACCTCTGTCCTATCATTTTTTTTGTAAAAAACAGCAATATTCTAACGTAAATCTAGTGCATCATATTGTAGCCACGGTATAAAAGCCGTAAAACAGCAATTAACTAAGCACCAATTTACTGCATCTCAATCAAATGTAAGTACGGTAAAAGGCACTGAATATATCAGTGACTGCTGTGACTCCATTAAAATTTCATAACTATACTGGCAGGCCATAACGTATGACCCTGTCACAAGCAATATAAATACCACTAAACTTTCATATTATATAACCCACATAAATTCAGCAGGTTGTTCATCTCGTGAAATTATAAGCATGTGTTGTTGGTTTTATGACCAACCTTACCCGGACGGTTAGCGTCGTAACATCCGAATCGGTCGTAAAGGTGAGTCTTACTTTCTGTGCGCCTATGATATCCTGGTACTTCATAAAGATTTATGGGTAGTCATGATTTTATTTTGGACTTATGTATTGTAAAAGAAGCATTAATAGTCCCTCTGAACTTAATTATAAATAAAAATTCATAGGGATGGATGATATAAGTAGATTTAGAATTAAGTTTTGGTTTCAGAGTCAAAAAACAGACGTGTCGAAATCCGAACTTGAACCACTCAGATATGATTTGACCCAGAAAACAAAAAACTCATATATCAAAGCTTGTTGTTAAAAAAAGTAATCTTGTTATTAATTAATTATTAAAATGGAATCACGCAAATTAGAAATGGTGGGAATTTAATTTAATCCACTTACTAAGTAGTAAGTATGTAGAAAGTAATTGTTATTTTTTTCCAATATTTGCGTAGGTACTTTAGCGTAAGAATATAACATTATATGATAGTGTGTATTTTGTAAAGTGGAAGGATTATCAAATCAAGTAGAAGGCACATCAAATCTTAAAAAAAAAACATTTTTTTTTTTATGTTTAGAGAAATTATAACTGAATATTCTTGATTCTATGATATCTGGTCAAATAAAAGTGTGAAATAGATTCCGATCTTGTATTATATGAATTAAAGTGTTCCTTTACTGAATATAAAAAATATATATAATAACAATGATAACAAGCAGAAAAGTAGAAACAGGAAATGTACTTAAGTTCGTTGGGAGGTTTCTCTTTTAACTTATTTTTATTGTTAGGATGGTTGGAACAATAAACAAGTACAAGGGTGATAAAACAAAGGCCGAGTTGGTACAATGAAACGAGTAAAAGTTTTGGGATAACTTCACTGGAATGTGTAAAATTATTTTTTGTTTTGTATAAAATTATATAAGTTCGCACCAACCACGAGGTGAAGATAGATCTAAACTCGAATCTCAACGTGATCTAATCAGAACGAGATGATTCATAAATAACACAATGAACCTACATAACCTCGTCAGCTTCAAAACTGAAGTCCCGATTGGTAATTATTGACTATCTCTATAAATAAAAATCAATGTTTGAATGTTTCATAAACAGATTGTGATGAAACTATGGCAGGGTATTGTAGGGACCCTGGCTGGGTTGGCCCCAAAGATCTATATAAAGAAATTATATTTGAATAAATAGCTATTATGTGATGGTTAGGGCGTCTGCCTCCTAATCCGAGGTCGGGGTTCGAATCCGGGCACGCACCTCTGACGTTTCAAAGTTATGTACGTTTTTAAACAATGAGGAGAGGAGACCCGTGCTCTGTAGCTAGCCGGCAATGGGTTGAACATGATGATGATAGCTATTAAAATAACTAATTATTATAATTGCGATTTATATCTATTTTCATACCTAACAATTGAAATGTTTTCTGCAGCGATATTTCGACTGTCAATGTCACTCAATAAAATACTCTCTGAATACTACCAAAGTAAATGTGAGGTGAATATACTAAGGGTGCAAGATGAGACTGTATATTTGATGACCTTACACAGAGCTGTACTGCCAGCATGTTGATAAATCCCCATGATGGCTGTAACAGGTGCGTTTTCTTGACATTGACAGAGGATTACTTATTTTAGACACCTCTGTTCTGAGCTGCGACCCCAGTGAGAGCGGATAAAATATTATAAAATTTGAAAAGAAGTGGATTTCAGGAGACATGATCAGTTGTGTGACGAGCTGATGACGACCACGCAGGCGGGAGTTTTTTGAGATAACTTATATATTTTTCCATTTTTAACACACTTTTTTTGCTCACAAACGCTTTCGTTTAAAATCCAAAATAGATAGATTTTCATACAAATTTCAAACTTTTTATTTGTCCTTAGAAAATGTTTTTTTTTATACGTTCTTGGTGGTTGACTTCGTTATTACGTCTGTCTTTAGTATGCCACAGTAGGATTCTGCCCGTGATTTAAGCTGTGCAGGTGGTAGTCAGTCACCTCTGTTGCTTTATGCAACTTGACTGTTTTATTAAGTTTAATTATTTTTTTAGTTAACTTACACTGGTTGAACAACGCTGGAAAGTTTATAATTTGTTTGTCTCTCCGTTCCTCACATATAACGTTAGTAGATCAACCGTTGGTCGTATAGAATCATCTTTAGACGCGATACGTAATATTTATTTTTAATTCATCTTAAAATTAGTCCTTGTCTGCCTCTCACCTAGAAGTAAATGATGTACGAGTAGTTATATTATGTGCGTTTTTAAACAATTAAAATATCACTTGCTTCAACGGTGAAGGAAAACATCGTGAGAAAACCTGCACCTGAGAGTTCTCTGTAACGTTCTCAAAGGCGTGAGAAAGCCAGCGTGGCGGACTATGGCCGAACCCTTCTCATATTGAGGGGAGACCCGTGCTCTGTAGTGAGCCGGTAATGGGTTGATCATGATGATGATGATGAATAGTAGCGGTAAAGATAGGCTTATGATGGCATTGGAAGACAGAGTATTAGTCTAATACCTAGAGTTCTTAGTAACATAAGTTAGTTTTGTAAACAACTCGCAAATAATAAATTTCTCAAGGCACCGCTACAAGTGTGACCGTACCCAGATCCGGCGTAGGTAGCACCTTGGAAGTAAAATTTAATGTTAAGCCGTATTTATGTCATTTATAACTAAGAAGGTATACAGAATTATCTACTTAAGTAGCGACGAGAATTATATTCAACGGTGCCTTACTAAAATATGAATTGGTTCCTTAAATATCACGGAATATAATTCTAGAAATAAGGACATTGCAAACTAATTGAAGCACAACATAATTAGAACCAATATGTAGTTATCGTCAACATCAATCCAAGTTTAGACGTTTTTAGTAAACTTTATGCAGACTTTTTTGCGTTAGTTACTACCTACAAGGGATCACTGATCCCTTTCGTAGACTGCTTCGAAATAAAATTGAATAAAACATGTTATATTTTGTAATTGACTTTTTGACATATAGAAATATGGTGACCGAAATTTCGTCCACGTTTCGGTCTTTAAAATTTCCGCTACAACTAAAAACTAAAAATAATTGCAAGCTATGTCTGTACCAAGTGTCACCAAGATCTGTTTCGTTGTCAAACAAAACAGCAAACTCGCTTTTATATAACTTTACATTTACTTTATTACTTTCATTACATATTTCTATCCCACTCCAATAAATATTTGATAATGTCGAACTTCAAGACCAAATTTAAATTATTGTGTGGTTTGAAATAGGGTACTATTTCAAATCATTGAAGTCTTTTTTTTAGCAATAAAGTGTAGGTCATATCCTTTCACAAGTCCTTTTGTACCAAAATTGTAGTTTAAGAGTGAAATAGAATAGTTTTTTTTGATACAGTAGGTAGGTATTTATATATTTACTCAATTACCTTTTATAAATTTTATACAATTTAATACTATTATTAAATGTCCCCTTGAGTAGTAGTTGAATTATAATGGCACTTTATCGTGGGCTTTTTTTATCGACTGAATAAAAAAGAACACCAAATTAACGGTGTATTAACGGTTCTGGATGTTATTGCGCTTATTTCACAATTCTTTGCATTTCTTTGAATGAATGAATGAATGGACGAATGAATGAATGAACGAACATACTTTTATTGTACAGCGAACAGTAGAATAGAAAGAAAAAGAAAACTTAAACAACAGCGTTCACAATTTGGCAGCCTTATAGCTGCACAATAATCTCTTTCATGTAACCAATGACGTAAAAGGCACGGCAACAGAAAAAAGGTGGGTGTTCCAATATATACACAACCCATTATAAGTATATACGCACTACTATATAACTATGATTATGTAAACCAAAGTATATTAAATGAAAATGATAGATAATTAATAATTATATCATAATAATAGGGGTTAAAGTATGAAATTGTTTTATTGTAATAGGTACTTCGAATTGACATAGAACCTTCATGATTTGAGATTTTTGAGTGAAACTTTTTTTACATGTACCGATGTAGTCTTCTTTTAAAAAATGTGCAACATTCGATTATCAACTTTCAGTTGTTTTTTTTATTCAGCTTAGACAATAAAGATGGATACTTCGAAAATTCGTGTGATTTTTGAATGCGAGTTCCGACGCGGAACTAACGGGGCAGAAACAGCTCGCAATATTAATGTTGCGTTTGGAGAGGGGACTGCTCGCGACTTCGTCTGCGTGGACTTCAGAATTGGGTCTAGCATAGGTTGCATGCATACCAAATTTGCCTTAGCTCGTAAGCAATTTTCAAATTTCTATCGGGAACTTCTAACGCAATCAGGATAAAAGGTAGCCTATGTTCTTTTCCATATCAAAGGCTACACGCAAGATTCATACAAATCCGTTCAGCCGTTTTTGCGTGATTGAGTAACAAACATACACACTTTCATATTTATAATATTTATTATATAGGATTATTTGACGACCTCCGTGGCGCAGCGCGTATGCTGTTGCATTTTAAAGTTGGAGGTCCCGGGTTCGATTCCTGGCTCGAGTCTGGGAGGCTTCGGCCGTGGTTAGTTACCCCTACCGACGAAGAAGTGTCGCCAAGATTTAGCGTTCCGGCACGATGTCGAGTAGAAACCAATTAGGAGTGTGGGTTTAACATACACCTAACAGGTCATCCGATACCATCTTAGACCGCATCATCACTTACCAACAGGTGATATGCCGTCAAGGGCTAACTTGTGATGTATAAAAAAATATTAAAAGTTTGTTGTGTTATACAGACGTATAAGGAACTACATTTTTTGGGCCAACAATGTAACTTAACATTTACAGAAATGTTATTGCATTATTGAAGGACTAAACAAAAAGCACACTTAAGGTGTTTATTATATTAGTGGGGATTACTCAAGTCTCAACCAAAAGTTGCGATAACGTCGCTCTATACTGCCGATACTAGCTACCATAATGCACATAATAACACAACTTCTTAATAGAAGTAGTTTACTTCGACAACTTTCTGTTACCGTGTTACGTGACTTGAATACTAACGAAGTGTCAAAAACATCGCCTAAAATTATGTGCTTTGCCATTATCGATGTTATCAAGAGCAACCCTATTACACAAGGCATGAAGTTCAGATTCTATTGCTGGCGAAAAATTTAATTCAAGTTTACAAACTTAGCGTTGCGGGCGAATAACTTGGTTTCAGTTTTATGGTACGTGTATATACGGTTGAGGGTGGATTTTTTAAGATTTGCAGTTGAGATTGTATATTTCACACTGTAAGTTAAATGAAGGAAGTTATAATGGATTTGATTACTCATCGAATTGCTTTTATTGCTGTCATGGAGATGACGAGGTATTTAGCGTTATGTCTGAGCAGTGAAGGCTGGAAGTGTCAGTACTGGAGTTTGAACCACTTTATATTGCAATTGTGTGCCCATTCATACGAAAAGTTTTACGTCTGAAAGTTATATTTTTAAATAATATTAAAAATCTACGGCTTTCTTTTATATTATTGACATTTCAATATCCGATCCAATGACACCAATGATCCATTATATCATGATTATAAATAGGGCGGACGGTTTAAGTGGTTCTCCAAGATGGTGGCCAGTGCCTTTCCTAATTCCGGGGTGGTATTTAGAATTTCTTAATTGGACAACTATGATTAACAGTTTTAGAAACAGTTTTAGGTTTGATTCATTCAAAACAATTTAGTTACAAATACGAGAGATATTCAAGATTCAGAATATAAAGATACGAATATAAATTAATTTTCATTGTATTATATAATTTATTAAAGTCATCAACCCGTTGCCAGCTCACTACAGAGCACGGGTCTCCTCTCAATATGAGAAGGGTTTGGCTGGCCATGTGCGGATCGGCAGACTTCGATTGCTTGTGAGAACAATACGGAGAACTCTCAAGCTAAGTAGCGCAGCGCGAGGAAACCTGTTCCTCGCGATGTTTTCTTTCACCGTTGAAGCACGTGATATTTTAATTGCTTAAAAACGCACATAACTCCGAAAAGTTAGAGTTGCGTGGGTTCAAACCCCCGACCTCTAATTAGGCGGACGTCCTAACCACTAGGCTATCCACAGCTTGTTGCGGTTGTGTGCGCGAGTGAAACCCGTGACCCGGCCACCAGGCGGCGGGAAAGGATATGCACCGTTGGGGTTTAGTCAGTAAGAGTCTGACATAACCGCCGCGTCTCCTCGGACGCGGGGTATCCATGAGGATTACCCACGTTAAAAAAAAAAAAAAAAAAGGCTATCACAGCTTGAACAACAAAGTACAATACACGAAATGTAAATAATTTGATAGTTGTAGATTATTATAGATTTTTGGCGAAAAATGTCTTACTTTAAGATCACTATTTAGTAGTTTTATAAAACGCATGTCGAGTTAGCTTTAAGATCTTAAGTATATATAGGTACATAAGTTGTCTTAAAAAAATATTCTTTTTTATACCGTTGGCTTCCACTTAAATAAATAAGAAATAAATAAAACCGTCACTCGTTCCAATTTGCCATTATAATAATGATTAAAACTCGACATTTTATTAATTAAAAGCAGTTTTTCGAGGAGGTAACTCTGGTCGCTGGGTTCTATTATTAGAAGCATTTCGTTGTTATTGGTGACAGGAACTCCGCCCTTTTCAATAAGAAATGATGTTTAGGTACAACGTTCACTGAACAGCGATACGTTTGTTTTGGCTTGGGATTTTCGTAGAAAGACAAGGGCCTAAAAACAACATTTAAAAAGTTAATCCAGTATTTACGAAGAGTATTCAGTGGGTATACTTTCATCTATTCTTAGATTAAATAAAATATTTAATCTAAGAATAGATCTTTAGGCGCGTTATGAAAATAAATTATAATACAAACTTAATTTGACCTATCTATTTAATAAAATTTGTTTAGAATCATTATTGATTTTACTAATAAAGAAACGTTTATTAGTAAAATCAATAATGATTCTAAACAAATTTTATTAAATAGATAGGTCAAATAGCGGGAATATAGGTTTGAAAATGACAAAAAAGGTTTATATTGACTTCACTCTTTGTGACATCGGTTATTTAATATGACAAAGTTTTTTTTATTTACTACATGTTAACCCTTGACAGCAATCTCACCTAATGGTAAATGATGATGCAGTCTAAGGTGTTGTGCTAACCTGTTAGGGGTATGGTAAACCATACTAATAATTGGTGTCTATGCCCCAACGATAAATGACCACACGTCATTGGCCATAGGGTAGTAACGTCAAAAAGTACGGCCAAAACCTCTCACCAGACCAGACTCTATCCGGGGATCGAACCCAGGACCTCCCAAAGTTGGAAGTACTGGGTTCGATTTCCGGGAATTTGATTCGATTCGAGTTCGAATTCGATGCGCCAACGAGTTCGTCATAATAATGTTTTATATCAAGCGCGCCATTATAATGTGTTTGTCTTTTACTTCACCCCACTGTAAGGTCTGTCCTTAGTCTGGAATCCATTACAATAATGACACGCCAACCCTTCAAGAGGACACTTTGTTTAACGCTTTTACACTGATTGTGCAGCTTGTATTGATCCCGCGGAGATTTTGTGTGTATGCGGAAAAGAACAATACTGAAAAATATCATAAATGTATGTATACAGGCGTATAGATAAACCTTATCGGCACTAGATATACCCTTTTGTACAGCGTACATATCTGTGTGTGGTTATATTATCGATGACAATTCTTACTCAAAATTCATACCAAACCTCTGTGTCAAAACCTCAAATTCTGACGACCTCCGTAGCGCAGTGCGTGCGCGGTCACAATATTAAGTTGCAGGTCCTGAATTCGATTCCCAGCTTAAATCTGGTCGGGCGGTATGCTTCCGTGGCTATTTACCGCCATAGCGACAAAGACGTGTCGCCAAGCGACTTAGCGTTCCGGCACGATGTCGAGTAGAAACCAATTAGGTAACAGGTTAGCCCACTACCATCCTAGACAGCATCATTACTTACCACCAAGTGAGATAGCTCTCAAGAGCTAACTTGTAATGTAAAAAAAAAGTAGACACAAAACAACTGCGTTGTGAGATCTTAAAACTTTATCGTTTACGTTGTCCACAGCATTTTTTACCAGAATGAATATTCTGCTACTAGAATAGTCCATTCACATTTTGAAGAGATAATGACCAAAGAGTTTTTCAAGTATTTATTATTCCAAGTTGGAGTCAACAGCTGACGGCGTTTTGTTTGAGTGCTAGAGCGTTCCTGATACTCCACAGTACAGCGGTAAGTGGTTACACCGTGTGGTTGGTCATTAAAAGTAGTGGTATTCATTCAAAAGCTATGTTAGTCTCAGAATACTCATGAGGATTTCCCGATCGATAAATTGAATTCTAATTCAAATATTCTTTATTCAAATAGTCCTTTAAAAGGCGCTTTTGACGCGTTAATAATTTACATACTAGTGATTTGATGGTGATAACCTCATTCGTAAACTTAAAACTAAAGCTATTAGGGTTCCAAATGCGCCTTGGTCTAAGAAGAAGCCCACAACAAACTTAGCCGGGTAAATTTTCTTTTTGTTATCATCATCTCACATGCCACTCAAACTTATATTAAGAGCTATCTTGTTAGAGCAATATTTCACACCCATGCTTGTTTATCATTTACATAATCCTTTACACTATAGTAGAAATTTTCTACAAGCTTACGTTTTATATAAACTTTGAAATTATTGATGAGATATAAAACCAACGTCTAGTTTGTCCAATAATGCTTTGAACTTACCAATATTTGTTAAAGTAATTGTTGCGTAAACGCAGCTCGATTGAAAAATTGGTTGGATAGACACAGTTTGACCCGCATTTCACTCATATATAAGCGGTAACGTTATGAGAGTTTAGCCAGAGTTTATGGAGAGCTTCATTTCATTTTCATGGCATTTTATTTTCATAAATTTATAAAGACTACGCCACCGCGTAATAGGGCCTAAGTTATGCGCATAAGATGTGAATATCATATCTTTCAGCTCGGGTACAAATTGTGCAAATTTCATGCAACAAATTTTGACGTTCACCCGCAACGCTGATGATATGAAAATTTAGGCTGAAACAGGCGTTCTCTGATTTAAACCGAGACGTGGACTGTATGCTTTAACAAACGGCTCTATTCCTTAATTCCGTACAACCTTGAGATACAGACGGGAAACAAGCGATGAAATTATAATGTTCATAACTTATTCTCGCACAAGGCTATCGCTTTTTGAATCAAATATAAGGTAATCAAACTTACTGCGGTTACAACATAGAATATTTACGAAACCAAACAACAATAAAAATTCCGTCTGTAAAAATATAAACCCCCATTTAAGAACGAGGTCTAACGTTATACAAGAAAAAGCGATGTCTAAGTGAGTTCCTATATTTTTTTCATACACCTCAATTTTCTTAACGGCATCTAACCTAATGGTAAATGATGATGCGGTCTAAATAGTAAGGGCTAACCTGTTAGGGCTATGGTAAATCTAATTGATTTCTACGCGTAATCGTGCCAGAACGCTAAATCACTTAGCGACACGACTTTATCGGTAGGGTAGTAATACGGCCGAAGCCTCACACTTGACCAGACTCGAGCCGGGAATCGAACCCAGGACCCTCACTTTTATTTTTTCATTTTAAGGATCACACCATCGCGTAGTTGTGACAAGTTATGCGCATATGGTGAATGTATATCACATCTATCTGGAGCACAAATTGTGCAAATTCCATGCAACAAATTTGGAAGTTCAGCGATCTCACTGACGCTATGAAAATGTTGGCTGGAACAGACGTCCGTTGTTTGATTTAATCCGAGACGTGGATTGTCTGCGGTAACGAACGGCTTTATACATAAATTATGTGCTACATACAGACATATACATGTACTTTGGATGGTCTGCGCTAATTCTCGCACAGATAAATCAAATCAAACACAACCCATTGCAATATATCATATAATAAGAAGACACACACGGCTTGGAGTGTGCGATGTAAAATTAGTAATATAAAATCAAATTCTGACCACTGAGCAATCACTTTTTGATATAGATAATAACAGTTTCACACTTGAGGATATTTGTTATTTTATTAAATCGCCAATTAATGACTAAAATTATCTGATTAGAATTTGACAAACAGAGCTTTCAACGGCGATATATTTAATGTTTTATCAAGAGATGGCATTCTTAAGACACTTGTGAAAAAGGGATTAATTCTATATTATCGATATTGCGGTTGTTTTTCAAAATTTGTCACGATATGTGACTACTCTTCCTCAGCGAGTACATTCATGATCATTCAGAATTACGAGAATCGACATATTAAAAAGACAGATCTATCATTATTATGTATTTAAAAAGGTGTACTTATTATTCAAGGGACCTTATAATAAATGGCACTATAACTTAACTTTAACTCAGTTTATTATACAAATAAGTTTCATAAACAGTACATCAATTCCATTTAATGAGAACATGGATACAAATTACTAGTAGTTATAGGATAATTCGGTAATGATTATTTAAATTTTTGTCATTGCAAATGCATTAGACCAGCGTCGTGAGTCTTGCCCTAAGAACTTTTCTGCTGTAAGATATATTTAATTTTATGTGCCATTTGGTAAATGTTATTGTTTTTAACTAATATTTGCTAATAGTCGGTTAAATTGCAATATTTTTATTTTAATATAATATTTGTTTAAAGTAGTTTAAAACTATTAGTTTTTAAAAATTTTATATTTGTGTATCAAAAATGGACTTGAAACAAAGATTATTATTGTTGTTCAAATCAAATCAAATCAAATATAGCTTTATTCACAATAGGTTTATGTGAATACAACAGGCATCTATGAATCGTTCATTTCATTATTTATATTCGTGAAGTGATGGTGATAACTACAATCAACACGCTATCAGAGCGTTACTTAACTTAACTTAACTTAAAACTACTATTATTATTACTAAGGAGTTTATTACCACTGTTAAGGAGCTTGGCTCCCAATGTTCATTGGATGGTAAGCACTGTTAACGGGGCAGTTGATTGCTTCCTTTACCTGGTCCTTTCAGCACCTGTCGTAGGCGTCGTCCACGTAGCCTTCTGCCTTTGATCTTTCCGATCAGCATAACTTTCCAGCTGCTTGATATTTAACCGTAGAGGTAAAACTTATTTTATACTTCTCTGCCGAAAATCATGTCAATAAATTGTTTCATTACAGACTTAACAAAAACAAAACGGTTTAATATTCCATTATAAAATGAGTTGGTACACAGTTCACAGTTGATTGGTTCGAAAAAACAACCTTTCGCACGTCTATTTTTTCATACACATTTGCATCTTGGTCAGAATCGTTCGCAAATTTGGCGCGCAGCCTAGTTTTTTGTCGGCTATCTATCTACACCGCCCGTCGTTCTGGTAGGGAGCTATGTTAACGAAAAACGTTTCTACAAATGAACGTAATTTCATGTTTTCATAACGGCATTAAATTTATAACTCAACGATAAATTACAGGCAAAGTATGAGTAGAAAGAATTTCAAAGATATATGTGTTGGAAATACGTTTTTGAAACGATTATCACCACAATAAAAAACGGCAAAAAATCTACTCGTTTTATATACTCTAATGGGAACTTGAGCCCGTCTACAATTATTCTTAGTCTTTTAACGCCCTAACGGAGCACTTACTGTCTCTCTCTTTTAGGACAGAGATAAATAAGAACATTGGTCAGAAATATGCATTTTGTAATACAATATTTAAGTATTTATAGTTGATACAGTATTACTATTGACATCTTTCGTCTGTACGTCGCATTCGGGTGTCATTTATTTATACATATTGACATAACATTTTCGTCTGTACACTTGCATATTCATTAGACAACTTACAAAGGTGTCGAAAAACTAAATTGGAATGCTTAAAAGTAGCGACGGCTTTTGTAAAATGTCATCATCATCATCATGATCAACCCATTGTCGGCTCACTAAAGAGCACGGGTCTCCTCTCAATATGAGAAGGATTTGACCATAATCCACCACGCTGGCCATGTGCGGATTGGCAGACTTCACACGCCATTATGAAGAACTCTCAGGCATGCAGGTTTCTTCACGATGTTTTCCTTCGCTGTCATCACCAAGTGACATTTTGAATTGTTTGAAAACGCACATAATTCCGAAAAGTTAGAGGTGCGTGCCCGGGATCGAACCTCCGACCTCTTTTTAGGAGGCGGACGTCCTAACCTCTAGGCTATCACGGCTTCGTGATATGATTTAGTGTGTGTATGTTCATATTTGCTTATATGGGGGTTTTCCAATCATATTTTGAAACAGGTTTGCTATGCTTAGTTTGACATAGATAGAAAAACTAAATTGGAATGCTTAAAAGTAGCGACGGCTTTTGTAAAATGTCATCATCATCATCATGATCAACCCATTAACGGCTCACTAAAGAGCACGGGTCTCCTCTCAATATGAGAAGGGTTTGGCCATAGTCCACCACGCTGGCCATGTGCGGATCGGCAGACTTCACACGCCTTTGAGAACATTATGGAGAACTCTCAGGCGTGCAGGTTCCCTCATGATGTTTTCCTTCACCAAGCAAGCAAGCAAGTTAAAGCAAGTGATATTTTAATAGGTTAAAAACGCACATCACTCCGAAAAGTTAGAGGTGCGTACCCGATTTCGAACCGCCGACCTCTGATTAGGAGGTTGACGCCCTAACCACTAGGCTATCACCGCTTCAAGTGTTGCAATAAAGTTGTATAAATAAATAAAATACATATATAAAAGAATGGAACTTCACATGCCTACATTCTAATTTCGATGAGTTCAGGGATTTATATTCTACATAATTCGAATTATGTAAAGTAAAAAAAGTATGCATACTTTAATAAATGTTGTTGGTTATTTGCTAGCTAAAACGAATGCAAGGTGAATGATATAAAAAATTGACATGGCAAAAAGGTAGGCATGCCAACTACGCTATCACGAGTCACGAACCGTTTTTACTCTCTCAAAACCCCATGTCAGCCACCATGACATCGATAAGAGGACAGCATATGCGTTCAGATAACATCCGCTTCTGTTATGCGGTATTTTTCCTCGTTTTATTATTTTTTCCATTCGAACTATGTAATAGACTATTTAAATTGAAGTTTTCAATCAATTACGAGTCACTATGTTTTCTATGTCAAACGAAGAATAGCAATCCTGTTACGAAATGTGATTGGAACAACCCCATTATAAGCAAATATGAACATACGCACACTAAATCATATTACGAAGCCGTGATAGCCTAGAGGTTAGGACGCCCGCCTCTTAAACAGAGGTCGGAGGTTCGATCCCGGGCACGCACCTCTAACTTTTCGCAGTTATGTGCGTTTTTAAATAATTCAAAATGTCACTTGGTGATGACGGTGAAAGAAAACATCGCGAGGAAACCTGCATGCCTGATAGTTCTCCTAAACATTCACAAAGACGTGTGAAGTCTGCCAATGTTCGCACATGGTCAGCGTGGTGGATTATGGCCAAATCCTTCTCATATTGAGAGGAGACCCGTGGTCTGTAGTGAGCCGGCAATGGGTTGATCATGAACACACTAAATAACAAAAATGTTGCATACGATAAAGTACCTTCTGTTGTCTAATTAAATAGGAACCATTTTAATTTATTTTCACATATTGTGTAATATAAAACAAATAAATCATAATGTTAGTCAATCAGTAGTAGCCTTGACTGCAATTAGATCTGACGATAAGTAGAGAAGCAGTCTATCATCATAGCATATTAAACTAAAACCCTTGATGTTTCTACGCGACATCGTACCGGAACGTTTAAATCGCTTGGAGATTACAAAAACTTATGAATGAAACAAATGAATGATTATATTTTTAAATAATGATTTCTCATTATATTTCCCATTTTTCTCCTTTTAATTAAGCTTTGCTATAGATTTTTTTAATAATGACGATATGTGTATACTATATCTATAAATAACCATGTTTATTTATCTTTAGTTATTTAAACATCTTTATTGCATTATATATGGATAAACATAAGAAAAATTTAAAAGAATACAAAATATAAAAGCAATAGTCCACATTATCACTAAAATCGACCTCCTCCAGGCTACCAAATAGAAAGAAGTCAACACATATATGAAAGGCGGGATATCGCATGTTATGTAGGATTTGAAAATTTCTTGGTTAATAATAAAGCGTACCTATTAGGTGAACCGTTGAAGAGCATAAGCGCTTACGCCTAAAAGATCAATACAGAAAACTAGTTCAAAGTAGTTGACAAAGTTTTTATTGGACTGTTAGTTGAAGACTCTTCAGTCTTTGGAGTTTTTTCTATTCCGAATTTTGACGGAACAATGTCCGATTGTTAACAACTCGTGATTTCAAGTCTAAAATTGTTTGACATTTAAAAATCCGTGTGTATAATCTTTAAATGTCTTACAATTTTAACGAATTATTTATATTGATAGAGATAATGTATATATTTTGCTGTATTTATTTGTTCGAAGCGCCACCAATAGAATTTTATTAAGAAAATACACATTTTAATGACTTTAGGTATACACATACAACTCAACTTAGAGGTAGCTACAGCATGCATAATAATTCTAGTCAACGATAAATTATGTGGAAACTATTTTTTAAATAAATAATAATACCCAAAAATAAAAATAAAAATTGGTACCTATTCTATGAATTAAAAACCAAGGATATGCCTTTAATTCACGCATTACACGTCTTAGATGGGAATACAGAACTTTCTTTTAGATCATCTAATCGCCCCGATTTCACTGAATATTTGCTTTAAGTAGCATGACATGACATGGTAATGATTTGGCCAGACAGCAAACCTGACAGCTCTCCGAGTCAAAGCGGACAAACCTTTTTTTTTTAAATCAGCTGCTTCACTGCAGTAAAACCGATACAAAAGTTACAAGATACGAAAGGATAAGTATTCAAACGTGCCGCAGTAATGACGAGATAAACAGCGCAGTTAGAGAAATGATATTTAATCGAAAACTTCAATAAACTTTGCATAAAGTATGACCACGAGGCCAGTGTTTGCGCGGATTATCCTAACATACGATTTGGCCACAGACCAAAATATGGTTTGTCCAATGCGTTCACGACATCGCTTCCCGATTTGAATTCGTGATTAGTATTTGAATTTGCTTAGCCTGTACAGCAACTGTTTGTGTTTTACTGGTGATTTTACTTGGTATATATACACATTTTTTATTTTTTAATATAATTTTTTTAATTTTTTTTTTTATACAACTATGTATATAAGAGTCATTAGAGGTATTTAAGGACACCTCAGTCAAAATATTTTGCACGCCTGTAAAAGGCAAAAAATATTTGATTAGTATAAATGTCCTTTAACTACATCTGTTACCCAGTACCCATGTTTAAAGCTAATAAATGAATTTATTATCATTATTTTTTTTTTATTTTTTTTTGCGATACAATTACTTATATAATTACACTGGCTTAAACTTAAAAGTATCCCAAGTTATACCTATGCAAAGTTATCAAGTCTCACAAAGTTTTTTGCTTTATATCCCGCGGAGACAGTCCCGCTTTCGTTAAATTCGGTTAATTCGGTGAAGCCTCTCAGCCTACCGAACTTGGTCAATATGGGTGCAAGAGGAACTAACAAAATAATAAAGTAACAAACTAGATATAAGAAGCGATTCTCTGTTTGTACCAGATGGTAGAGATATGTATGCAAACATGATTAGCGTTAAATTGATAAAACAGAGTCAAGTTTAATGGAAGAATTCTTGAAAACAGATGCTAACAGGGACAGATAAGAAAATCAATACTATTACAACGTTTTCCAACCGGTAACTTAGAACTAGTGGTTCAATATATAGAAATAACAGCAATCTTTCTTTCTGCAGATTGTCTACCAGATTGCTACAATTCGAGTAATCTACTTTCATCCGTACGTATGGAATGGCAAGGAAAATCCCTAAGGAAACTACGATGTACGAGAGACGGTATCTAGATTAAAGTACATATTTGAGATTAGTAAATAATGATAGTATTCGTTTAAAGAAACTGACTTTCAAAGTTAAAACTATTCGACATATTTTAAAGTTGGGGTAAATACGAAAACCATTGTGATTGCGAAATACGTGAACAAAATAATTTAGTTTCTCCTTGAACTAATAAGTAGAGAACTAAGAGAAGTAAGAACTATAAGCTTAAGTGTTTATTTTTAAAGAGGACAGAACAAGTTAATCAAATATTTAACAAATAATTATGACTGTTCAACACTTCAAAGGCTTGTGATATTTCGTTAGAATAATTTAAAAACTATTAATGGTTTCAGGTTTTAGAGTTATTTTCGTGTTTTTTTTAACAGTTAGTGATGCTGTTTCTGTAGTAAGGAAACAACTAAATGTATATTAATTACTAAACAGCAAAAAATATTCTGGTCACTGCTTCGAACGGTTAACATGAGGTAAGAGAAAGGTTCGATTTCTCGATCGGCTAGAGCAATGTAAGGTTAAACTAAAACCTAGTTTAGTAAAAACTAAGGGTTTTTATCATTTCCAAATTTAAATGATATCTCTTATATATTGCGATAATAATATTTAAATCCATCAAGCATGAATCTGCATCTTTTTTCTATGAGAGAGTTTTTGTCTATGAGAGAAGGCTATGGAGATATTATTATATAACATAAAATTCGAGTAAAATAAATCGTTTTTATACTGCTGATTTTAAAGATTCATGGCAGTTTAGAAATAAACATAGGTAATGGTGCTATAGTGACAAGAGCTAACTATCTTTTTCCATAAAGAACAATATTACAAGGATTGCTATTCTTTCTAGATTTGTCAATTTAGTTTTATTGAAAATTGTGTAGAATAAAGTATTAACCTATTAGAACTATATGTCTACTATGTAAGATACAAATTATCTGGTACAGTACCAAGTGGCCATACTCGTAGCTACTGTAACGGTCCAGTAAAGCACTAAATCAAGAACACGATGATAGCCAACGCGTATTTCATATAATAATATCTCTATATACGATATGTAATACCCCGATACCGATTACATAGTGTAAAAATAAAATTCAGTCAAATCGAAAGTAAAATTACCCCAAAAGAGGCACTAAGCAGTATACAGCTCAAGTTGACTTCTATTTCGGAATTAGGCGCTATTTTGAAAATAGAAGTCAAAACCAGAAATCCGCCACCTAGGCACATAATTTTCCAACTCGTCGTATACGTCACTAGTAGGTACTGGACACACCTTTTCTGGTAGACTATTTTACTCATTTACATGCTTGATCAATGAATAAACAGAGGATCTATATCCTCTTTCATAAATTTTATATCGACCACCGTACTTTAGTTAAACCTGACGCAACTCTTTGGATCAATTGCAAACCCGCTCTAGTTCATAGAAAATGTATGAAAGAAAATTCAAGTCCATTTTCGCGCTGCGGTGGGGTTGGGCGAGGCTGGTGCAAATGTGCGCGGGCCTTTAGCCTATAAAAAATTGAAAACGGTTCCAAGTGCTTAATCGAAAAAGTTTCACAAATCCAAGTCACCTCTGACTCGGCGAGAAAGTTATAGAAATTTTTATGGGACTTTCAGTTGAAGTATTTTTTAAGTTTCCTATTTAACGTTGGGAAATAACGCTATTTTTAACGAAATCTGTCCGCAGCTTGAAGCGTCCACGTTCTAGGCGGGTGTTTGGAATTTTAAAACCCTAACGATTTTAAAATTCAATAACCAACGCCACAACGCTTTCACAAAACATCGAAAAGCTTTGTTGGGAAAATTGTTTCAAACTTGTAAAATTAAATTTAAAATATAACTATAGCACCTCGTTTCAACCGACTTGAGAGCATAGTGGGGATGTTAATTGAAATAGAAGGTTTTATGCTGAAGTTTTTTTTTTGCTTTTAATATGAAAAGGGTTTGGCCATAGACCTCCACGCTTGTGCGGATTGGTAGACTTCACACAGCTTTGAGAACATTATGAAGAACCCTCAGGCAGGCAAAAGTTAGAGGTGCGTGCCCGAGATCGAACCCCCGACCACTGATAAGGAGGCGGACGTCCTAACCACTAGGCTATCACAGCTTCAATGACTGTTACTTAACAGTTATTAAGTGCTATGATGAATGGCAGCCACGGGTTTCATGCTTTCCGTGCACGTAAATACTCTTTAGATCAAAGTCATAATTAAAGTTAGCCACCCACGCTGCTACCATACATTCACTGTAAAAAGTTAGGAACGCCAGAGTTTGCATTCATGTATATATGGTTGTTTGTTACTCTGTCCCGCAAAAACTACCGAACTGAAATTTGGAATCAAATTTTTTTTTACCTGGATTAACACATAGGATACTTTTTTGCATATTATACATACTTCTTCCTATATATGTCTTATAGAATAAGGAATCTTTTCACTTTTTAAAGCAACATATGTTTTGCAAATAGAAAAAACAAATTCTCTTAAATTTAATTGAAAGTAATAACTAAAAGTCTTATATTTAATAAAAATATTGTTAATATGTATGTTGCTATAATTTTAGAAAGTTTTAAAAACGTATTGTTCACAAAAATGTTTATTTTATAACATAGGTGAGGAAAAATTAATTAGCAGTAGGTATCCTAATTGTTGAAACTATTGTGTATTTTGAAAGCCATTGTGTATGATATTATACATAGCATTAATTAGAGAAATTGGAATGTAAAACGCGCCCAAAAACCGGCATTGACAATTTCCCCAAAGTGAGACACAGAATTATATTTCAAGTGTGGCCTTTGTCTGAAATTATCCACTTGCGCGTACATGAATATGCAAATGAAAAGACTCCCCATGTCTTTCAAATTATAGGACGCGGTACTAAAACGCTCAGTGGCGTCGTCGAGTAATGTTTTGCGGAATTTCACAATGTTATTACAGTCCCAAAAATAGATTAGCAACTGCTCTCTCAGTGTTTTATTGTAGCGGGAATTTTCGTGTCTTGGAAATGAACGATAAAAAAGCGTGGGTGTGAATTGCTTTAACTTCATAGATAATTATAATTTATTATTGACTATGGTGATAACACAAAAAATCCGACTAAATTTATTGTGGGATTCTTTTTGACCTGGGCGCGATTGGAACCCTCTTAGCTTTAGTTTTAAGTTAAATATGGAGCAAAAAAAATGTTTAATGTACAACAAAGTAACACCGCTCAAGAGCGTGGGATGGCTATCTTATTTATATCGAAAGTGTGTCTACTTAATAAAAAATAGGCACTCCTTTTTAAGTGATACGGGTACCAAATTTCCTGTACATGGCTTTAACTAAATTAGATGACTATCTTATTTGTATTGAATGTAGTGTGTCTAATTAATAAAAAAACAGCTGTACTCTGTTTAAGTGATATTGTTACCAAATGTAAATCCTGTAGGTACACTCTTTAACTAAACTAAATTGTGATATAAATTTAGCTACCTTTACCTCTGTGTCAAATGGCAGCACTAGAAATTAATGACCAACATAACCGGCACCAGTTTGGCAGTGTAATAAAACCGCTGATATTAGAATAATAATAATAATATATAAATTATTAGAATATTACAATACGGAAATTAATTCTTAATTAGTTATCAATTAGTTATTCTAATTAATGTTCCTATTAAATGTTCGTACCAAATGTACCGCACTGTTTTTGTTGAGACCACAATCAATATTATCAACCCATTACCGGCTCGAACAGCGATCTCCTCTCGGAATAATGAGGAGTTAGGCTACACCAATTCGGATTGGAATACTAGATCACCTTTACGAACGATATGGATAACTCTCACGCAAGTTTTCTCACGATCATAAGTACTCGTAGGTTGTGTTTGTTACATTCTGCACCGTCCGACCTCCCCGTTATTCCAAACGCCCCTAAGCCGAGGTCCGGCCTCACAGGAGGCGCCGTTTAGGCAGACGTTCCCTTAGTTTCTTCGAGGGCTTAATTTTTGTTCTGGCAGAGCTTCTTTCCGAAGCTCGCCAAAAAGCCCGGTTACGCTATTGCAACCAATAGGGTTAGCACAGCTAAAAAGGCAGTCCGAAAAAAAAATGTTACATTCTTAACTTAATTGTCATAGTTTTATTTTACTTTTTTATAAGGTTTTTTTAGTTATAAGTTTGTTAAATTTAATTAAGAGATGATAGGGCTGGCATATACGTTTCGGACAAAAGTCCCAAAAAAACCTAGATAAAAAAAGTTTCCTCACGATGTTTTTATTTACCGTTAAAACAATTGCTATATTTAATAACTGCAATTGAAATTGAAAAAAATATTAATTTATTATAGTCGGTATTAAGAATTTAAATTTAAAATTTCTCTTGTAATATAAAAAAAAAATAAGTGATTTATTACCATGCTCTATTTGATTGCGTAGATGTCTATAATGAGAAATGTTGAAATAAATATAAGGTGTCAGCAACTGAAACAGTTTGTTCGGTTCCTCCGTTCATAAACAATAGCCTAGACACATAGCGGTGGTAAATGCGCACACATTGTGTCCACGCGTCCGCCGCTTACACGGATTAGCCTTAAATATGATTTGGCCACAAACCAAATGCCCACCCGATGCGTTCGCAACAGCGCGTCCCAATTCAAATTCGTGATGCAAAGCGTTATGACGCTGGTTTCGATTTGCTTAATTAATATCCGCAGTTTGGAAATTTGTGGTCATTCTACCAAATAATTTTGAGATATGCTCCAATGTATCCACAGCAGCGCGTTTATTTGCTACTTTTTGAATATCGGTGGTATTTAGAACGCGCAACAGTAGCGATACAAACGCGCTGCTTTAAGTGCACGGTTTATTTGCTACTTTTGTGTACACTGGTCGCATTTCGAACGCGCGACAATAGCGATACAAACGCGCGACTGTACATTTTGAATAGCTGCTAACGCTTTATACTGTTTCAGGTAAAATCACGTGATAAATAATAAGAGCGTGGAGGATATCAGTGGATGGGGTTCTAGTGATTCTAGTATACGTTTAAGTTTACAATCAGTAGCACTAGAGTACTCGTATATCGTGTTAGTCTTTGCCATTTTTCCGCTTCTGAATCTCTACAATTGGCCAACGGGGGCCCCGAAACCAATATTCACCTAGAAAATCCCGACATGACAACTGTCAAACCTCAAAGACGCGCCTTTTTAAATAACCTCATTTATATATTATATATATATATATAAATTTCTTATTTGAAGTTTTGTTTCTTTTTCAAATTATTTTAATATAAAAATGACCAACACTTGCTTACTCTTTGTAGGTATACTCTATTTCTTCTAAGCTGGATGGTAAGCAAGTGAGTAAGTAAGCAACGCTATTTGGTCTTTCTAATAGCAAATTGACTTTCATAAGAAACGTAACAAAAAAACTGTATGCTTACATTGAGATCGTTGATATTTTAAGTCAACTACAAAAATAATATTGTTTTAGTATGATCTTTGTGATTTTACGATTTTACTTCATACCTTTGTCATATCTAGAGAAAAATAGACGTTATTTCAATAAATTTGTAGCTGTTTTCGAGTGACTTAATTTAGTTATCATCATCATCATGATCAACCCATTACCGGCTCACTAGAGCACGGGTCTCTTCTCAATATGAGAAGGGTTTGGCCATAGTCCACCACGCGGGCCATGTGCGGATTGGCAGACTTCACACGCCTTTGAGAACATTATGGAGAACTCTCAGGCGTGCAGGTTTCCTCACCATGTTTTCCTTCGCCGTTGAAGCAAGTGATATTTTAATTGTTTAAAAACTCACATAACTCCGAAAAGTTAGAGGTGCGTGCCCTTATTCGAACCACCGACCTCTAAGTAGGAGGCTGATGCCTTAACCACTAGGCTATCACCGCTTCAGGTTAGGCTATAATTCAGTTATAGTACATTATATTCTAAATATTTACTAAGAAATACACACATACACACACACACACACACACACACTTGCAACTCGTTATATTGAAAAATCAAAACTATATATACGAGTACTTCTATCGTAACAATACTTTATGTTAATGAGATCATTTGGAAAAGCTGGCTACAGTTGACATTTTATTTTCGACGCCCTTGAGGCAGCATGTACCCGGTTATTTACATTTTGTTTAAGCCGTGGACTGGTATAGCTGGAAAATTTATTCCTACAGAGAAATTGCTATTTTCTCAAGAGCCAAGGAAAATGAAAAGTGCTGTAGTCGCGTAGTTTCGCGGTTTCGGCGGTGTAATATATTTAAGTTTATTAAAGCAAAATGTACCTCTACCATGTTTAGCAGATTTTCAAGTTTGTTCTGGGATTCAGTTACGCTCAGCTTCTGATTTCATACTTCGCAAGAATGCTAATGTGCACAACTATAATTGTTTTATATACAACTGACTATAAGCTTAGCTTAGTTTTTTTTTTAAATAATTAAAATATCACTTGCTTCAATTGTGAAGGTAAATCTCGTGAGGAAACCTGCATGCCTGTGAGTTCTCCATTATGTTCTCAAAGGCGAGTGAAGTCTGCCAATCCGTACATGGCCAGCGTGGTGGACTATGGCTAAACCCTTCTCAAATTGAGAGGAGATCCGTGCTCTGTAGTGAGCCAGTAATGGGTTGATGATGATGATGATGATTATGATTCGCTTAGAAAATGTAAGTTCAACAATCCTAAATAATATATTTATAGGAGCAGACTACATGTCAAATTTCAGCCTATTGTTTGAGGTGTACGTTGTATCAATGTGTTATTCTGACACCTTTTTGTTTCATAAACTGGTTATGTTACTGTAGAGTAACTAAATAATCATGTGATACTTGAATAAGTTCCTAAATATTTACGCGCACACTATGTAAATGAAATACTCAATATTATATTTATATAACATTACGTATCTAGTAGTAATATTTATTCTATAACTTATCTTGAGAAAATTTATATTCTTGGTTTTGATAACCATTCACTTTTAATGTCCTTCACACCGCAACCTTCTAAACCGCATAACCGACCTTGATAAAATTGAGCATAGAGAGAGAATAGACTCTTCTATGGGGATCTATATTTTGCGAAGAAAAATGGCATAGCCCCACAAGAAAACAGTGATTCGTGAACGGACAAAACACGATATCTAAAGGAACAAATTTACAGAACGACCTTAACCATTCTTTGTTTTATATAAAGGAAGTGAAACAAGAAAACACACTAACACATAATTCTTTTAGCAAAAGAGTAAGTGCATTTATCATTTTAGCGAGCATGTATGGTGGTTAGTGTAGTGCGAACAAGAATCATATTTCTAGAAGCAAGCTTTACAATCCTACAAGTAATATTTTTAGAAAATAAATTCATAGCGCTTTGAGAATAATTCTTGTCTTGAGAATGAGAATTTACCCTGTATTCATAACTGCGATATTAATATTTTTTCCAATGTTGCTTTATATCGCCTACTTTACAGTAGTTTTTATTCATATAAATAATTTTTTTTTTTTTTTATCCACTACAAGTTAGCCCTTGATGGCAATCTCACCTGATGGTAAGTGATGATGCAGTCTAGGATGGTAGCGGGCTAACCTGTTAGGGGCATGGTAAACCCACACTCCTAATTGGTTTCTACGCGACATCGTGCCGGAACGCTAAATCGCTTGGCGACACGTCTTTGTCGGTAGGGTGGTAACTAGCCACGGCCGAAGCCTCCTACCAGACCAGACTCGAGCCGGGAATCGAACCTAGGACCTCCAACTTTTTTTTTTTTTTTTAAATGCAACAGCGCACGCGCTGCGCCACGGAGGTCGTCAAACGAAAAATATCGAAGTACTTCTAGCAATTCCTTCGTTTTTCGCTATCATTAATAATTTATAAATGCAAAATTGGTTTATCTTTTTTTTACGTAGCAAGAGAACAAGCTTGTCTTCTGTTCTCGTATATAAAACGTTTATGAACCGGAATACAGCAAATGTGAAATAACACTAGGGTAATAATAGTTACAATCTGTACTGTTATATTGTTAAAGGTATTTATAACGTAGTGGTATGAAATCGTAGGATAGTCTTTCAGTATCAATAAGTTAGAAACATGAGAAGAACAAACTTAACATAAGCGAAGTAGCGGACTAGAGCTTATTAAATATTGATACTATAGCAATACTAAACTACCGTTAAACGCTGCTTGCACTTTTGTTTATGTGGTTATCTAGGCAGAGTATATCATAAGATCTAGCTTTTGGGTCACCGGACCCACCGATCGATATTTGTGAGTGACGTACCCTAGCATCCCACTTCTGATATTTTGAACTATTAAGAAATACCAGTGATAAAAATACCTTATGACATTTTTGTTTTGTTTTTAACCATTTTATTACCCTTAGTATTTTGATATATATGGTAAGAGTTTTGCGCCATATTTCAGGATCCAGGCCAGCGAAGTTATGAAACCCATTAGAGACGTGGCATACATCAGTGATCTGTGTTCACATTAATCAGGGAAAATGGCATTAGTGTTTCCAATTTTCATTCAGTGTCAGTCAGTTTGTATCAGATACTAGCAGAGGCATGAGGCTTGACATGCTTCTACACAATGTGAGCCCAGATGAGTAAAAGTACAAATGTTACCGAGTTCATTAAAAGTTTTATAACAATAGCATAAAAACTTTATTCATGTAAACCTATTACAGGCATCTATGAAGCATTCGTATAATATATAATATTATATTTTTAATATCATAAATTATATTAATTCGTGAAGTGATGGTGATAACTACATGCTTAACTTAAAACTGAAGCCAAAAGTTTCCATGCGCTCCCAGGTCTAAGAAACCCACAAGATTAGCAGTTTTTTTTTTGTTATCATCATCTCTCATAGCTATGTAGTTAGCTATGAGCAATTTACACCCACGCTTTTTTATCGTATGGGTTTTTCTATAAGCTTTCGTTTTATAAACAGTTTAAACTTATTGAGAGATATCTCCGAGGTTTCAGTAAGTAATTTGTTATAAAATAAAATACAATTTCCTCTGTACAAATTTTATTTTTACTTCCACTGTTCAGTGTATTACAGTCCATGTTTTTAGATATAAATAAAATATACAAAATATATCATATTATAGATATCATATTTTTACTCAATAGCTGCAAGTGATTCAGCCATGAAATATAAATAAATAACTTGAAGTTTTGTAATACCAAAGTCAAAGATAATTCCTGTAACGAATTGCGGCCAAGATTTCTCTCAGAGAATATAAAATAACTATAACAAAAGAAATTAGTTACGTTGTCGTGCAGAAAATAACCAAATAATAGGGGTTATAGGATTAAAATAGTCGACATTTCTAAAATTGCAGGACAAAATCCTCGCACTGCATATTAATGTGGAATTTCCCAACGTCATTAGAGTTAACACAATGAACTCGACAATTGTACGTTTTATTTTTGAAATTTCGTGTGCTTAGAAAATTAGATTTCTCACTGCCTTCTTGCCCAGCGATGTGATATACATTGTTTTTTTGGTCCTGGCTTCAATTTCTAGTTAGATACGGTTATTTAGATAACCGTAAACATTTATCGAGGACTGGACTATCAAATTCAAAAAAATATTTTTATTCGACTGGTAATCACAAACGTCATAATAACACCCAAAAGTACTCTTTGTCCAGGACACACCGCTAAAAATGCATAGATGTAACTCGTAGTTATACGAACCTCTAAAAACGTATTTAACTCGAATATGCATTTTTAATTAAGGAAGTTTTAAATTGAATGCCACTGGCATTTGCAGTGTAAAATATCATCGTCAGCGTGGCGTGAGATATCTATCTTGAATCTGGGCTAAGCCAACGTGGCTAGATAATTACAATGATAATTTATTTATTTATTTAAGAAAAAACATTGACAATATTGTAATCACAAACTCGTAGCTTGAGTTTTTCCGTACACTAGACAATTATTTACACGTACTATACTATCCACTACAAGTAAGCCCTTGACGGCAATCTCACCTGATGTTAAGTGATGGTGCAGTCTTAGATGGTTGCGGGCTAGCCTGTTAGGGGCATGGTAAACCCACACTCCTAATTGGTTTCTACGCGACATCGTGCCGAAACGCTAAATCGCTTGGCGACACGTCTTTGTCGGTAGGGTGGTAACTAGCCACGGCCGAAGCCTCCCACCAGACCAGACTGAAGCCGGGAATCGAACCCAGGACCTCCAACTTTAAAATGCAACAGCGCACACGCTGCGCCACGGAGGTCGTCAAATACGTACACTCTAATCTATAAAATACTTACTTAAAAGCTAAATAATTGCTACTTATAAACTAACATAATTATATATTAAGATCAATGTATTTTAAAACTAAATGTACTAGGTAATAACTAATTCATATATGTATATATATATATATATATATATATATACTATATATATATATATAGTAAATGTAGGTAATGTAATAGTTTCGGTTAAGATGCAGACCTATAACTTTTACAAGGTATGCGCGTTAGTTTAAACAATAAAAAATTATAAATTCCTGGGTATAACGGTAACGGAGAGCTTCGTGAGGAAATCCGCATGTCTGAGAGTTCTTAATAATGTTTTCAAAGGCGTCTAAAGTGAAATACGGCAAAACCACTTCTTATGCTTGAGGGGAGACCCGCGTCTTATGACCATGTAATGGGTAGATAATGATGATAGCAAAGAGATAATCAAACAAAATCTATTTATGACCGTATAAATATTTTGATATCGTATTATATACATAGCTGTTGACTGTTCATGTTAGTGGAGTTGCCCAGGCAGCCATAACGAAATTCTGACGAAATTTAGATGAAGGCCCTCATATGAGACTCATTGTTACATTGTTTAGGTATCCCTCTTTATATATTAGGTGGTTTTAATAAATTACGCTGTGATAGTCTAGAAGCTGTGATAGTCTAGTAGTTAGGACGTCCGCTTCCTAATCAGAGGGGGTTCGATTCCGGGCACCTCTAACTAGTCGGAGTTATGTACGTTTTTAAGCAATTATTGTTTTATTCACGTAGATACCATTTTATTACATTTATTGAATTATTTTACAATATTGGATACGTCATGGAACTAACTTATTTCTGTTAACCAATTAACGCGTCATATACCACTCTTAAGCGGTGATAGCCTAGTGGTTAGGGCGTCAGCCTCCTAATCAGAGGTCGGCGGTTCGAATCCGGGCACGCACCTCTAACTTTTCGGAGTTATGTGCGTTTTTAAAAATTAAAATATCACTTGCTTCAACGGTGAAGGATAACATCGTGAGGAAACCTGCAAGCCTGATAATTCACCATAATGTTCTCAAAGGCGTGTGAAGTCTGCCAATCCGCACATGGCCAGCGTGGTGGACTATGGCCAAACTCTTCACACATTCAGAGGAGACCCGTGCTCTGCAGCGAGCCTGCAAAGGGTTGATCATGATGAATAAATTGCGACTGTATAATCGTGTATTTTTTGTTATCGTACCATTTCTTGGTAATTTTATAAACCCTAGGGGCATGGGATCAAAAGTCTGCTCTGTTGAACATTTATTTGCACTTCGCTAGAACATGTAGGATTATAAAGAACGTCGTCAAAATAAGATTAAATTGTTTATGTCTGCAAACTACCATTAATAACGTTTGTAGACAAAATAATGTTATATTATCTCGAAGACTGGTATTGTAGGCGATTTATTGATAACGTTTGAGGCAAAATATAAAACAGATATTCTTAAAACAGCAACAACGCGCCAAACGTCAAACGTGGGTGGTGGTTTTTTGTTTCCACATCTTAAATCTTTTATTTATTCTTATTATAAAATATAAAACGTAAGCTTGTAGAAAAGTCCTACTATAGTGTAAAGGATTATGTAAATGATAAACAAGCATGGGTATAAAATATTGTTCTAATAAGATAGCTCTTAACATAATTTTGAGTGGCATGTTAGATGGTGATAACAAAAAGAAAATTTACCTGGCTAAGTTTGTTGTGGGCTTCTTTTGAGACCAGGATGCGTTTGGAACTCTCATAGCTTTAGTTTTAAGTTTACGAATGTAATTATCACCATCAAATCACAACTATGTAAATTATTGACGCGTCAAAAGTGCCTTTTAAAGGACTATTCGAATAACGATTATTTGAATTTGAATTTAATGACAGTAATAAAAAATATTTTCACTAGCCAAATCAATGTGTCATTGCTTCGCACACCTGATCTTGAGGAGAGAGGGAAATAGGAACATACGGGCCTCCAAGCCTCCTAGTGCAATTGTGTTCCTTTTTCGTATTGCTGGGCACAGACTTCTGCTGTCGTTCAGACCTTAACGCTTCGTTGCGCGTTGGCGAGACGCTCGTCAAAAGCGATGACTTAGGCTGTTTCCTGAATTATATACTTTGACTTTGAAAATCGCTTGGCTGTTGGATTAAGGATGGATACAGAAAACTGTATCATTTGAGCCGGCGCGTATAGTGAGAAGGTTCCTTATTGTGAAGCCCTAACCCCTGGTTGCTTGGAACCTACCCCGCAACAAATGAAATCATTTTCATATAATTTTTATGAATGTTTTTTTATAATTTTGTAAACATTATCAAAAATTGAATGACAATAGTTAAAATAAACGAATAACAATGATTTAGGTCAGTGGTCTTATAGTGAAAAGCTTCGAAGAACATATCAAAAAGTTTCCGCTCGGTTGTTGGATTTAAGGACGAGTGCAGAAGGCTGTATACGAGTACTTGAGCCGGTGCGTATGGTGACAAGGTGCCTCAATCGGAAACCCTAACCACTGGTTGCTTGGGTCATACCCCGCAACAAGTGAAAATTATTATCAAATAATTCATTTTTATAATATAGTAAACATTATTTAAACTAAATCCCCCCCCCCCCCCCCCTTCACTTAGGGGGTCTGTATGAGCCGCTGCAAACAAGCGACCCAGAACCGTGGATTTTCGAACTCCCTACAAAAGACGTCTATCGGTTGATATGATGATGATGATTAAAACTTGAATGATGATAGATAATATAACTAATTAGTAGTAGTAATAATTATACTTAAAGGTTAAAAATTAAATAATGCAGGTACATTGAAGTAAAATACAGTACAGTACTCAGGTCTGCTACCTATTGGTCTCCTGGTGTACTGAACGCCAATGCTTGAGAATTGAACAGTTCAGACAACAGGCTCAGGGTCTCATTTTTGGAGGTAATGTCTCTCAAATTTTTAATTTAATTTCAAAAAATATTCTCTATATATAATATGGCGCAGGGTGAGCGCTGTCGCATCATAAACTTGGAGATCCTGGGCTCGATTCCCGGGTCGAGTCTGGTCTGGTGGGAGATTTTGCTAGTTACCTAAAAAGTGTCGCTAAGCGATTTAGCGTTCCAACACGATGTCGCGTGTAAACCACTTAGGAGTATGGGTTTACCATATCCTTAACATCAGATGAGATTGCTGTCAAGGGCTTACTTGTAGTGCATAAAAAAAAATGGATTCAGTTGTACGAACATAAAATCTGTGTGTCTCGAAGGTGGGGTCAAAACGTAATTAAACGCTGCGTAGCGTCGAGACCACTTAAATTGAACAGGGATACCCGAAAGGTGTTCAAATGTACCTACCCTTATATGTTACATGGTTTATCAATTAAGTGTATTGTGGTTATAGTCGGGGTGAAGATCTTCTAGAATTTACTATGTTTTATACCTATACATAAATAAGAAATAACGCGAGTAGTTTTGTCCATTTCTATTAACTTGATTGCACGGATTTGTGCTGTTGCGCTGTTGCATTTTAAAGTTGGAGGTCCTAGGTTCGATTCCCGGCTCGAGTCTGGTCTCGTGGGAGGCTTCGGCCGTGGCTAGTTACCACCCTACTACTGTGGCTACTGACAAAGACGTGTCGCCAAGCGATTTAGCGTTCCGGCACGATGTCGTGTAGAAACCAATTAGGGGTATGAGTTTACCATACCCCTAACAGGTTAGCCCGCTACCATCTTAGACTGCATCATCACTTGCCATCAGGTAAGATGCAGTCAAGGGCTAACTTGTGGTGAATAAAACAAAAAAACTAGTGAGCATAATTAAATCTATTGGGTAAATAAAAAAATTGTTTTCTCCTTATGTATTAAGTTTAAATATCCCACATCTAATAAAATATTTATGCTTTTACCAAATAATTATATTCTAAAGCCTCAGTACCTATGTGTTTATTCACGAATGGTATCTTGATATATTTGCTTAGCAATTATATATATACGTATTTTTCCATTACATATGGATAGGTGTATTGAAGATTTTATAAGAAATATATAAAAAGCTTGTACTTTTACTTTTTAGTGTTCTCTGAGGAAATTATATTGATTTTTGTTTGTAATTACGAAACAAAAATGTTGCCTTTTCACGCAAAACGTCTTTGACCCTAAAGCAAATGTCACGGCAGTAAAAGCGTTTGTCTGTCGCATTAACGTCCTCTTACCATCAAGCGAAAACCCTCGCAGAAAACAACTACCCCGCCCAATACCTAAATTGTGTTATATCTTCCGGGGGTAATTAAAATTTAATAGATGTCCCCATCACGTTTGAAAGCTAAATTAACAGTCAGACACAAGGTCATTTAGTTTGATAAAAACTCTCATTAACCTCTTAGCTGGCTTACTAGCATTTTTTTTTTTCAATATTACATCGCAGGTAAACAAGCATATGGGTCGCCTGATGTTAAGTGATTACCATCGCACACGTGCATTTACAGCTCCAGAGGAGCTACCGATGCGTTACTTGAACCACAGTCGGCTTCTACTAGGCTGATGCTTATGAAGAAAGAGATTTGGCTATATAACTTCTTCCTCTTTGTTAGTAGGTGTAACTAGCTGCTGCTGAATCCACCCACTAGACCAGAGTCGAGCCGGAAATCAAACCCAGGACTTCCCACTTTATAATACGACAGCGGCCTTACTCCGCCGCGAAGATCGTCAAGATAGTACTAATTTTGTAGAAATATTATTATGCAAGTTGTCTAGCAAACTGTTGCAAAAAAAACATTATGCGATACAAAATGTTTGGGCATTCCATTATAAGTATATGTCGGCAGAGGCAGCGGCCGATCACAAGGTGAGTCATCACCTGAATACATATAAACAACGAGGCGTTATTACAGTTCCTAGTCAAGTTAATCGCACGGAGGCCCACACTCAAGTGAAGTAACTTTATTTACGCGTGCCCCCACTCGCACAACCCCACTCCAAACCGCCCCGCACGAACGTCAGACTAGACTCTGTAGAACGCCATCTGTCGGAACGCTTGCGTCTCGTTGTCAAATCAGCTTACGTGTCCGACATATATAATATGTAAAAGCTACACATTCTTGCAAAATTTTAATTACTATGACCTTTGGAAAATAAATCATATAAAATTTTCTGTTTTAAATTTGGCTGCGGTTAGCATACCGGTGTGTACCCACGTTGAAAGAGCACTTAGCTGCGCACTTCATTTGTAGTTGCTATCATAAATATTGTGATAAGGCCCTTACATATTCAGTGAACAAATTTAATTTCACTTAATATCAGCGTATTATTTGACCACTTGGTTCAGTATTTTGGTAGACATTAGAGATGAATATGGCACCCCTCAAAGGTACGGCGTTACTTTTTGCTCCTCACCAACGTACAAGATTCTAAAGCTTAAGCAGCTTAACTCAGGTCCCACGAAAAGCCAGATTTGTTTTCGGTATCAAATTATCCTAAAATGGAATCATATGGTATTACACACAAATAAACAAGATAAATGCGTATTAGTTTTTTCAAAACTTTTGGCATAACGAAAAGTTTTTCAAAAACTTTATATTTTTTTTAACGAAAACAACTATTGCTAATACAGCTTTCGTGGAACATTTTCATAATCCATTATAACTAAAGGAAATAATCCCTGAATATGAAATTTAATTCGAATTTATTTCTTCTAAATAATAAAACGTAGAAATCAAAATTTCTCCTGAATAAAGATTTTATTCATATGTTGTGGATTTAACATTTTAATTATTGAATATCGATAGCATTAAATTTTTTAAATCCAGAAGGAAATAAATTGAGCAACATACAGTAACATTGTGTCAGACGTTGGTCGTATTTCATACAAAACAATTTGATTTAAATTTCATGTTTTAGTAAAATAAATTCATCTTGGGCCAACTTTTGCCAGGATATGCGGGCTAAACAGATATTCAGGCAAAAATTTGCATTTATATTTAAGTAAGGATTTTATATTTATCGTATTTTTTGTGCAAAATTTATAAACTTTTGGCAACTACTTACAATTTTATGGCATCAAAATGACCTTGATATTTGAATGCATTTGTACCAGTTAACTCCTTCCTAAAATTGGGATACAATACACGCAAGTATAGTCATGACCAGAATTAATTACTGAGTAACGTATTATTTAGCTCTGAAATCTGAAACTAAATATTTACAGATCAGTCTAACCACTGAGACTTTTTTTTACGTTTACCGTGATCTTAAAGGTTCAAAGTATTACAAAGGGCATTAACTCCCTAGGCCCTTAGTCATCCTCACCTTGAACGTACTTGAGACAATGCAATTAGATTTAAGGATACAATAGACTGCCACTCAAATGAGCTTCATGGCGTAAGTTAAACGCTTGTCAGAAATGTATTTAATTTTTAACAAGCGTTTAATTCAGGAAATTAATCAATCATCATCATCATGATCAACCGGCAGGCATCTATGAATCGTTCATTTTATTATTTATATTCGTGAAGTGATGGTGATAACTACAATCGACAACTTAACACTACTATTGTTATTCATCATCATCATGATCAACCCGCTCACTACAGAGCACGGGTCTCCTCTCAATATGAGAAGGGTTTGGCCATAGTCTACCACGCTGGCCATGTGCGGATTGGCAGACTTCACACACCTTTGAGAACATTATGGAGAACTCTCAGGCGTGCAGGTTTCCTCACGATGTTTTCCTTCACCGTTGAAGCAAGTGATATTTTATTTTTTTTAAAACGCAAATAAAAAGAAAAGTTAGAGGTGCCCGGAGTCGAACCGCCGACCTCTGATTAGGAGGCTGACGCCCTAACCACTTGGCTATCACCGCTTCATTAATCAATAGTCCTAGTTATTCGTCTCTATAGTGTTTCAACTTAAACCTAGAGATTTTTTAAATCCTTTTTAGCTAAGGGGATGTCTGTTGGAAATTGTTACGGAAGCAGACGTCTACATAATATAGCATAGCCTTAAGCTATCTGTTGTCAGTTTGAAGTTTTTCAGTGTAATTAAAAACTATAATATTAGTATTCTGGTAAATATTTTCGTAATTATTCATATTTGTTATTTAATTAAGTAATTAAAATAAAACTAGATTAAACCTAAAAAGTTGTTGATACAGATACATAATATTTACATACATTATACATAGATAGCTAGATAAGCGAGTCTTTAACTAAGTGTAACATAGTTAAAAAAACCGTCCGACCCCCCCGTTATCCCAAACGTCGCCTAAGCCGAGGTTCGGCCTCAAAGGAGGCGCCCTTAGGCAGTCGTTCCCTTAGTTTCTTCGAGCCCTAGGGCTAAAAATGTCTTCTGGCAGAGCTTCTTTCCGAAGCTCGCCAAACAGTCCGGTTACGCAGTGGCAACCAATAGGGTTTGTACAGCTAATAGACAGTCCGAAAAAAACAATCATAAAATAATACCAGCACAGAGGTAGCATATAGTTTGAATCTCTTTTTTTCAAATAACATTTGGATTAGGTTTCGTGATGCGGAATTAGTTTTATCTTGTAGGATATATTGTATGCAACATTTTCTCTTTTATGCTTTGATTAAGATAGAAAATATATTTTTACCCTAAACGTCCTATAACTTGGACCACTATTGAGCACTCTCGAATGCCAACTCCGTGACCAATTGGGTCAAGTGAGCAACCAGTCACAAAGGCTTGGGGCCAATTAACTTGAAATTATCTCCTTTCTTCATGGATATTATGTGCTTTTGATTTGTTTGCTCTATTTTTGAGAAAAATATGCTATTTAATTAAGAATGAGCTCTCGATTTTTTTTATCATGGATTTAAAAACTAGGTGCCTACATCAATAATTAAATTAGTTTGGAGTTAGGACGCTCATAAAGTTTCCTTTTGATAATGTATTCAAAAATTATGATTATAAAAAGTAACAACGGAGATAATTTCCTAATTTATGTGAATACTGATAGTTTGTATTTTCGATAATTTGTTGTACACGTGTTCACTTAAAAAAGGATATAACCACATCATATATGTTTTAAATTGTAGCTTATTTGTATTTTGAATGTTTATCATGAATCGTTTTACTTTACAAATCAAGCGCATACTAAAATATACGTATATCAGTATGGTTTCCGGCAGATAAATAAAACAAAAATATTAATAATATTTCACACTGTTCAGATTGCCTTCAAAATCAAAACTAGATAAATTCAGAATAAAATCTAATACAAGTGCACCATCATTTTATTTACAGTTGAGAAACAAAGTTTAACTTCATGTATGAAACCCGAAGAAAGTACATTTTGAAAAGAATAACTATAGAAATCTCTTCCACACTCTGTTTAGTTTTCTTTCAAAGTGTTTCTAACTAAATTACGATATGAATTTTTCCCACTTCCAAAAGTTTGGAACTAAAATGAAATATAATTATTTTGTACATGGTGCAAGTTTTAATGTAGAGTTTTATTTATATACGAGTAAGTTATAAGCTAAGCTGTGATAGCATAGTGGTTAGGACGCCCGCCTCCTAATCAGAGGTCGGGAGTTCGAATCCGGGCACGCACCTCTAACTTTTCAGAGTTAAGTGCGTTTTTAAGCAATTAAAATATCACCTGCTTAAACGGTGAAGGAAAACATCGCGACGAAACCTGCATGCCTAAGAGTTCTCCATAATGTTCTCAAAGGCGTGTGAAGTCTGCCAATCCGCACATGGCCAGCGTGGTGGACTATGGCCAAACCCTTCTCATATTGAGAGGAGACCCGTGCTCTGTAGTGAGCCGGCAATGGGTTGATCAAGTTATAAGACACTGACAGCGAGGCCACAAACTTCAAGTCGCTCAGCGTGCTATGGAAAGAGCTATGTTTAGAATCTCTTTGAGAGATAATGTCCGTAACGAGGTGATGCGCTAAAAAACAAAAGTAACCGACTTAGCTCAAAGGGTTTGCACGCTGTAGTGGTATTGAGCTGGTCACGTTTGTCAGAGAACCGACAACTGCACAACAAATTCTTTATAAAGAAAGAAAGAAAGAAGAACCATAATATAATAGGGAATATTATCGTAGCATCGAGTACTTCTTAACTTGATAATATTAGCAAGTACATTACTCACATCATTTTACGATAAGCTTACATTTAAACTTTTGAAAATGGTGAAATTATATTATCGAACCTTATATTGAATCTTCACTAAAGGTTTAAAGAAATGTATATTATTTTAGCTGAACGTAAGTTTTTTAAGAAAGCAAAGCGAAAATTATAGATGTGATAGCAAAGGTGCGAATTGCTACGGAACTTAGATTTAAGTTGGGAGATAATGTAGAGAAAAAATACCTCAGCTAGGTTTTTATGTGCACCTTTTATCCGGTTACGAAAAACACTTTTAATCGGATGCATCTATACCCTCGTAGCCTTTAAGGTTTAGGTTCATTAATTAGGTTAACCTGAGATATTTGAAAATACATATACACGCATAATGAATACCCGTAAATAATCAATAGCAAAAATTCAACTTGTAGATTAAAAAAAACCGTGACCTTAGTTATTGATAATAACAAATTCTGTAATCCAAGAAAGTCACAGAAACTATTTCAAAACATAAAATCCTTATCTAACTGTAAAACAATTAATTTTCTTAGCTTTTACGTATCAGATAAAAAAAATTGTTTATTAATCCTTACATTTTACATATAAATTTCATACCTTTTGATATATTAAGGTTAAACATCTTCTTGTTTGAAATACTTGCTTCTTGATTTATCACACCATCTCGATTCCGCTTAAGCTCATGAAATACGTCACACATGAAAAGAACAGTCTAAATCTAGTCGGAATACCCGCTATAAAGTAACTTGGAAACTTCTTGCTCAGTCTAGCGAGATGTATTTCAAACAAGCCTTTACTTACGGCTACACTCATACGGATTTTATACCAAAAGGATTTGCCGCACTAAGCTTGGCTCATACTTTGCTTTTGCAATGAATGTTATGTAGTTTTCGAACCACTGGCTCTTAGAATATGAGTGTTATTTTCGCATCCTATTGTGGTAACGAAAGCGCAGACTCTCTGTGTGTCTCGGTGTGTCTCTCAAATTTTTTTAACCTTTAACTAGTGACGTCACAAATTCATTACAGTATATAAGATATGATATCTCGCAGGCCACAAACTTACAAAGTTGTTTTTTAAATATTTAAATAAAATAAAACAAATGTAAAGGAATTCAATTAGTTTTTGTTATTACTTAGAGAAAAATATATAATTCGCAAGTATTGGTTTTGTTTAGCCTTAAGGTAAATCGAAAAACTTGAAGCTCACAGTTTGTATCAAGGCACTTGAAGTTAACCTTTAGCTGTTATTGCTAATTAGCACAATTGCCTTATATAAAGTCAAGTCAATTGAGAAGTCCTACTATAGTGTAAAGGATCATGTAAATGATAAAGAAACATAGGTATGAAAAAATGCTCTAATAACTTTCTTATTTTAAGTGGCATGTGAGATAGTGATAACAAAAGAAAATTTACATGGCTACGTCTGTCGTGGACTTCATCTTAGACGGAGGAGCGTTTGGAACCCTCATAGCTTTAGTTTTAAGTTAACGAATGTTGTTATCACAATCAAATCACTACTATGTAAATTATTGACGCGTCATAAGTGTCTTTTAAAGGACTATTTGAATAAAGATTGTTTGAATTTGAAAAAATGATATGCAATCTTAGATGGTTGGCTAGTCTGCTAAGGTTGTGGGAATTTTATCAACCCCGTCCCCCCTGCCGTGCCAAATGAAACCGACTACCTCTTACTTGTATCGATAGTACTTAGAATTGGGCCAGGTGGGTTTTTTTTTTTTTCATACAGAAAAATGGCAAGGAAGGCCCTAACGGAAAAACGGATATACCAATGCATAGTATAAACTGTGTTGCATGAGCCGCCGCCCACCTCCGAACCTTATATTAATAATTTAATGTTCTTCTACAATATAACAATAAACAAAAATTATATAGAAAATTTGCTTTTTTTTTTTTTTTGCTAAACAATAGTAAAAGCTTATGTGTGTGTGTTTGTGTGTGTGTGTGTGTGTGTGTGTGTGTGTGTGTGTGTGTGTGTGAGTGGGTGTTCGTGTGGTCGTGTGTGTGTTTAGTCGAAGTACATAATATGGGCATTAGTATAAGTTGTTAGGTAGCAAATCCTCGCTTTGAATATAGTTTTTTTGTAAAAGCCATTGAGATACTTTAGTTTTAGCCAAATGTTTTGTCATCGGGTAGATTTTCAACTGTTTGTTGATTTTGTTATATAAAAAGGGAGCCAGAAATGAATGCTGAAAAAGGATGTACGAGGTCTGTACGTGGAAGGAAAAACTATATCGCTTCTGCGTTTGCTAGTCTGAAATTTGGGATCAAATCCTGACGCTGAATGTGTCCTGAGGGTGATAAATAGTATAAACAATTGCCGAACTGTGAGTACGCTACTAGAGGCATATAGCAAGTGCGTAGGAAAACGATAGCATTTGTGATACATAACCTTGAGAACCTTGAGAACCTGAGAGAAGGGTTAGCAGGTTTCATTTATTTAAATACCTACGTCTATAAAGCTGCTTAGGAGGTATTTACCAGATTTTGTGAATCGATGCAGTTTTAGATTTAACGCTTTTATCCAAATATAAAATGTGTGTTTGACATATGTCAGTATTTAAATATTGGCCGTTTTTAATAAAATGTAATAAAAGAGTAAAAGAAATAAATCCACAAAATGTACTCACGATTTAAAGCCTTCCGAACACTGAATAATATGCGAGAGATAAACCGATGAATTTTTGCTGCCAGCAGTTTAAATAAAAGTTTTTAATGCGGCCGATTTGCGGCTTAACAATTGTCTAAATTTAAACCTATGTTTTGCAACACAAAAACAAATGTATAAAAATTTAAAAATATATTTTTGATGTCGCTTATTATTCGTGCTAGTATGTGATGTGCCAATTTGAAATGCCAGTTAATTTACTGTATTACATCAGATTTCCCTTTTTAACGTTGAAATTAAAATTAAAAAATACTTTACTGTACACCATACAACAATAAAGTATAGTTGAATGAGACCGCAAAAATCATGCACAAAAAAGAAAAGAAGTACAATACGCAATCCCTGCTAGGCAACCTAGCCAAGAAAATAATACTAAATAGGCAGGTTTAGGCTATACACTAAAGAATAATTTATCTGGTCAGCACGGCACAGCTTTGGTCAATCTGCAAACGCATCTTTATCTACTTCACTGCTAGCTTGCAATATTCTATGTGTTATTCACCAGTTCGAAAGTCTAGGATATTTTTACATATAGAGTTTGCTATAACGAAACAAAATCTGTGCCTGACAGTAATAAGTTTTACAAGTACTTTAGCGTGTATGTTATAAAATTTATTTTACTAAGATACATTCAAATTCAAATAATCTTTATTCAAATAGTCCTTTAAAAGGCACTTTTGACGCGTCAATAATTTACATAGAAGTGATTTGATTGTGATAACTACATTCGTAAACTTAAAACTAAAGCTATGGGGGTTCCAAACGCGCCCCGGCCCAAGAAGAAGCCCACAACAAACCAGCCAGGTGAATTTTCTTTTTGTTATCACCATCTCACATGCCACATAAAATTATGTTAAGAGCTATCTTATTAGAGCAATATTTCGTACTCATGCTTGTTTATCATTTACATAATCCTATACACTATAGTAGGACTTTTCTAAAAGCTTACGTTTTATATAAACTTTGAACTTAAATTAAATGATAGCTTTGTTTATCTTGCTCTTCTATTATATGTTATCTTCATAAATGCCCCGCATACGCACATCGGTACATTCATTGCGGGGTCCACACAAATCTCTTTCATTTACTCAACGTGATTAGGGATAATGATAACTTAGGTTTTGTATTTGGATTTAGGGCAGTGTTTCCCAAATATAAGGTAGTCACCCAACACTGGTCTATAAACATAAAATCTCAGGTTGCTTCAGTTGACGACAGTGAACCGTTTCGTTTGGGCAGCAGGACAAAGCCACTCCGATAGGCAATATACTCTTTCCTGCTCTAAGAAGTTGGTAATAAAGAATAAATATATAAATGTATACTGTATAAATTGTTCTTATTTTATTATTTTTCTTATTTTTTTACTATAACAAGTTTTCCTCTGTAAATGGTTCGTTTCACAATAGGTTGTTGCTAACTTTGTAGAGTATAAAAAAAATTAATAACAATTAAATAAATAAAATAATTGTTTGAGACTCGCTGACTTAACCTTTTCCTTTTATAAATTGACGAGATTATATCAGACCTTATAATGTTTGGTTTTCCTTTATAATTTGTGTGTAACGTATACCCACACCTATTGTTCTTGGAAATTTAGGTAATGTTTGGGTGGCTGGTTAATACAGACCCATGCTCAGCGATACAATGAGCTGATTTTTTCAAAATCACCTCTCCAAAATTTTGTTTTGTTAAAATTGTTTGACCTACAAACCTATTTAGAATTTATATATTTCTTTTCATAACTTGCTTCAATCCGTGATATAATAATAGGAACAGGTTTTTGACAGTTATCATTTAAACAAAAAAAAAGATTAATATTATCAGTCTGCTACGCTATAAACGTAGTAGATAGAAATGTCAGTAAATAAAAAATGTTAAAAGTAGGCATACAGGTAAAAGTATCTTCTTTATTTTTATACACTACAAGTTGGCCCTTGATAGCTATGACACCTGGTGTTAAGTGATGATGCAGTCTAAGATGGTAGCGGGCTTACCTGTTAGGGGTATGGTAAGCCCACACTCCTAATTGGTTCCTACGTGACATCGTGCCAGAACGCTAAATCGCACGCCACCAGCGCACGCACTGCGACACAGTACCTAGACACAGTTTGAATTTCTTAATCCAGGGTGGGATATTACAGCTGGTAGTTAACTAAATACATAATTATTTAAAAAAAAAAAAACCCATTTATTCAAATACCAAGTCAATAAAAATAATAATGTCAAAGTTTTTTTTTTCAACAAGTTTCAATCCAATTTTCTATCTTATATTATAACATCGTTACAAGTTCTTGGTAGAAGTCGCCTCTCTGGCATAGGCCTCCTAGGCCTAGACATAACTATAATACTACATCATAAATACGTTGGTAATATTAAGTTTTATTAAAAACAAGAAAAGCTGACCTGACCCTCCGCCGAAGAAGAGGATGAAAAGACGGCTTAGATTCAATATAATACTCATTTTCATGCCGTTATAAATGAAAACCAGTGGTGGTCATGTACAGTGCAACATGGACCATTAAAACTCTTTTAAATGCAGAAACTTTAAAATTAGGTAACTCATTTCTTGCGGGCACGCCTAATTAGCGACCCGGCTCCTACAATTGTTATTGTGCGGTTAACAAAAAAAAAAAAAAAATCAACTGAATTCAAAAACATGACTAAAGAACGTTCTGTGTTTGTCTTGGCGCAAGTTTTGTTTAATTTCTTTTATCTAAGCTTGGAAACGCTGTCAACGCATTTTTAATTAGCCTTATGACAGGGGCTTCGAGAATTACCTCAGAGTATAATATATAAAGCGAAAAAGGGTCATAAATCTGTTTAATTTTGAATCAAAAAATTTTAAGTACTAAATCCTTTATTGATACATAATAAGTTTTGATTGGATTTGACTCATAAAATTAAAAAGAAATATGTATATCATTGATGAAATTTTTAATGAACTAAAACCCCTGCAATGCCACGTCACAAAGTCCTTTAACTAATTCTGGATTTGTTGGCTATAGTAAGTTACTACATTTCAATCAAAGAGTTTAAGTGATTAAGCGTTCCGGTACGATAAAGCCAATTGGTTCAATATAACTGCATATTCCTAAAAGATTAACCTGCTGTACCCGAGTAAGAAATAATAAAATCCATCAGGACATGAAAGAACTATCTTCGGAAACTGCGCTGATACTGTTTTATCAAAACTCGGAAACATGACTCATTATATTATGACCCAGCACGACAGCTAATAGTCACTCCAAGGGAGTTGGAAAGAACTATGCTAGAGTATTGCGTAATAAATCAGATATGAGATCCGTAGAATAACCAGAGTTGCCGACGTAGCTCGACCAATCACGAAGCTGAATTGGCAATTTGCCAGACACAAAGCTGGGACAACCGACGGACGCTGGGTTCCCAAACGCATTTTCACGTAATATTTTGTTAGTTCACGCCTAACTTTGAACAGGTTTCTTAATTCAGCATTTTAGGCCGTTTTTTATACCAGTCAAAGAACAAGATTAAAAGTTAGGTACGAACCTAACTTATTTTTTTCTTAATAATAAATCTTTATTGTAGCCTAAAATAATTACTATGCAAAGCAATTTCCTCCAAGGCTGTGCGGTAAATCACATTTCGAAATAACAACCCAGTATCGTTCGACATCGTTGATTCGATTTGGCCAATGTTGGTGCAATGTAAAGCCACGTGAACATTAAGACTATAAAAAATCTCTTCTTAGTGGTAGATTCACTATAAATAACCCATTTATTTCTAAAAAGCTTCCTATAACTCTGTTAATCAAAATATTGAATTCCTTAAATTTTATCTTTAAAAAATTATTTTATGATTATAATTTCACAACTTGATCTATGTCGATTTGTTCTTAAGATTCTGCTTCATTTATAGCTTCAATTTGCTGTCACAATTCTCAGCCTAATCGGGTCTCACTACTGGACACAAGCTTCGCTTCTCATAAAAGAGAAAAGCTTCCACTAACAAAGCAAAGTTAGCTAACGAACGATCATAGTTTTTTATTTCTTTTGTATTCGACTTTGACGGCAAGGTTTTTTTCAAACCATCAAATTTTACCAACAAACAAAAATATGCATGAATCCATGTTGATATTATGAATAATGAACGGATATTGATGAAATTTATCTTACTATAGGAAGCGGTGATAGCCTAGTGGTTAGGGCGTCAGCCTCCTAATCAGAGGTCGGCGGTTCGAATCCGGGCACGCATCTCTAACTTTTCGGAGTTATGTGCGTTTTTAAAAATTAAAATATCACTTGCTACAACGGTGAAGGAAAACATCGTGAGGAAACCTGCACGCCTGAGAGTTCTCCATAATGTTCTCAAAGACGTGTGAAGTCTGCCAATCCGCACATGGCCAGCGTGGTAGACTATGGCCAAACCCTTCTCATACTGAGAGGAGACCCGTGCTCTGTAGTGAGCCGTTAATGGGTTGTTCATGATGATGATGATGATAACTTAAATCTTTTAGACTTTCATAGGTTACTAAAAAAATGCGGAATAACTCGGAAGACTATTAGTGTGGAAAAGCAGTTGCAAAGTAGAATATGTACATCCCTTAATGTTTGTAATATTAAATGAAAATGTTTGCGTATTGGCCCAAACATAGGTAATCCCTTAGGAAATAAGGGAATATGAAACAGAGGCAGGTAAAGGAAAATTGGGCTAAAACCGGTTAAAATATGATCTTACTGGTACACGATGCATGTTTGAATAAATTATATTTGTGTATGTTTTAATATTTTTTAAACCCTCATGATTTTCATCCTCAGCAATTTAAAAGTAGATTATGATACTAGTGAATATAAAAAAAAAATCGATCTATGGATTAAATTGGAAGTTTTGACAGAATTTGCATCTTGATCAAGATTTCTCAGGATTAGGTATATTTCTTTATCTCAGTCGTTCACTCTTAACAGAATGGTTAACGACTGAATTGCAGAACGATAATCCTGCGGAATTTAGTGCATTTTCACTTTCTAATATTGCCCTCACGATGCCTTTATCTGCGTCGTTCAACGCTTTAGATAATTGGACTATTATGGTGCATTACAATCTCGATGGCGAAAATCAGCTTTAAAACGAAAACCATACCGCGGCGTCCAACCTATAAAACGAGATTTATCCAAATTTATCCGATTTCAACGTAAAGAGAATTATAATTTTATTATATTAATAACAATTAACCATAATATGGTGACCTTTTTTTATTGAGTTCCCGAGTTTGTTTTGCAAACCATCAAAGAAATAATAATATATTCAATATTCAGCTCTTGAGTCTTTGTAGGCTTATGTTTTATTCATCACAAGGAGACTCTTAATTAATCAATGTCTCGTGGTTTTCAGATACCTTACTGCTGTGGGCACACCCACTACCAATCATAACCTCATGATCATCATTATCTTCAATTCATAAGCACTTCCGGGTTTGAGTCTTCTTTCAAAGTGAGAAAGGTTTAAGCAATGCCCACACACCAGCCAAGTATAAACTGATACACTTCGAACGTTTTCCAAAATATTATGAAGAACTTACAATGGAATGAAACACGGTTGTTTTTAAAAAGACGCCGAAGCCTAGTTACTAAGCTAACATTAAGGTTGGGTAAACGCTTTCTAAGAGATAAATTTTTAACTGCCGGCTGAGGTTAATAATCAATCCGATCCAAAAACTTACGATAGCAGATCAAATTTAGTAGCGTCATCCTTTTCAACAGGGAAGAGAAGGAAAAGAACAGCACTAATAAATTCTATCTACTTTGTGAATATTTTCGATTAAAGTGATTATTTATATATATTGTTAGTAGTGTTGAAGTCAATCAATCAAGTTGTCAAATCACAAACAAAATCATTAACTTGCGGAATTGTACACGCGGTTAGTATAGAGTAACTGTTGTGGTTTCAAGGCCATAGGTTTCACGGCCGACGGTTCCGATTATATTACTAACATGTGATAATGATCATAAAAGCCCGCTTACCCGCATTGGAGCAGCGTGGGTGGTCTTATTAAATATTCGGGTTATAAATAATGTGGTGTATACTGCTTAGATATTTATTTTTCTTTCCTCAGGTGTGTCGGCGGCATTCGAATAATCATTATCATGTAGTATTGCTTTCTCGAATTCCGAAGTACTCGTATCCAAATTGAACATATTTCGCGATTAGAATAAAGGATTTTATTAAAGTATTCGATCTTCGGGCGATAAATTAATTTTCTTACGCCGCTCTCTTTTCAAAGAAATATACGAAATTCCTTTGTGTTATTCAACAAACGAGCTGGATGTTCGGATGAAAATTAAGTTTTTAATTTTCCCTTCTTGTAATATAAATTTGAAACGGCGTTAAGTTCAAATACTTACCTGACATTTTTTAGTTACATTACGCCTCCAGATAACAAAATCCATTTTCAATATTCTACATAAATTGTACATTTATAGAACATCCAATGTAATAAAATATTATGTAGGGTTTTTGTTTTTATCAAAATAAGGCCCGAAACTCCTTTGAGTATTTTGCACTATTCCTTACAGTCTCGGATGGGGCCCCATGTACGCTCACTTGAAAAAAAATCATCTGTATACAAGCTGCTTCGGGTGATTTTGTTTGGGTTCGATTCATTATGCTCATCATCAGCACCGAACTTTGTTGGACGTAGACCTTAATTTGGGTTTGATTCCCGACTCGAGTCTAGTCTGGTCGGAAGCTTTGACCGGTCAACGGCCAGCTATAAAAAAAACAAATGGAAAACCCCTTTTTGTTTCCTGTATTTTTGTGTGGTGTAAAATAAAAATGTATTAATAAATTCATTCGTTAGTCCACTTCGATCCTGTTATCCGTTGCTGCGTGTAAAGATTTTTGGCTCAAAAATGTTATCGTTTTCCCCGAACGGCCCGAACCTATTAACAAATATTTAGGGCTTTTGTGTCTGACCAGAACCAATGAAATTAATTACGGAATAATCAAGTGTTATAATAATGGATGAATGCAACAAAAATATTTATTATTATTAATCCAACAAAAGGCTTGAGTAACCAACCGTTATTTTGTACTGTGTTCAATTATGGTTAAAACTGATATACTAAAAGTTATTATAACCTAGAAATCAGTGAATCGAACACATACACAATCGAAAAACATAGTCCGCATAGTTTCCAGAAATCGGTGTAATGTTTTTGTTTCGTTTTGTGCACTGGTTTCAGTCTGTGTGAAATTCCCTGAAGCGATATGGACATCTGCGCACATTAATAAAACCTTGACGGGTGAAGGAAGGAATGGAGTATCGTTTGAAACTTTTTTATGGTTTAACTACATTTTCGACTTTTACTCGGGAAGTTTAGTATCGTATGTTTTTTCCTTGACTGCTTGGATGTCCTAGTTGTACCGATGTCCGACGACGGATTACAATATCCTAGATCCGACTAGTTTAGTATTGTGAGTTAATGAAAAATTATTAATATCAGCCAGAAGAAAAATATTTACACTCGGGCTTTGGAGAGACGTTAAACATTTTATCCCGATTATCTAAGCCCAGACCCCGGACTAGAGGTGCGTGGTAGATGCTGTGAAACGTAGTATAAATAATATGGGAGTAGAAATTTGTGCACAGCCAATGTGTGTGATATGGTTCTTCTTCTTATTCGTTCACTCTTGGCTTAGTGGTCGTGGTTATGATTTGGCCTTCACAGCAGCTCTTACGATCTCCCTCCAGCGATTTCTGTTCGTAGCATCACGGAAGCACTCGGAGATCGATAAATCTGTAGCTGAACGGATTAAGTTCGTCCACCTAGTAGGGGAGCGACCACGTGGACGTGTGCCCTCGACTCTACCTTGTACCACTAGATGTTCGATGGTACCGGTCTTCCTTGTTATATTCCCAAAGAACTTAAGGATTCGTAGTTGTACACGTGTGATATGGTAGTTATAATTAAATAACCCTATTTTGAGTATAGGTTTAACATACTCCGAACATTTTGGCCTCTACCATCTTAGACTGCTTCATCACTTACCATGAGTTGAGATTACTTTATTATTTTTTATTACCGTCAAGGGCTAACCGGTAGTGTATGTAAAAAAAAAAATATCTGACGCTGATATGAAAAAAATTAGAAATATTTATTTTTTACCAAAAGCACCATTGTACAATTTTATATTTTTATCCATGGTACCCACACTAGGTAATTCTGTCGCGTAGGTAATGAGTTAGCATATAAGTTATAGAAACATTCATGTTCAACCCATTACCGGCTCACTACAAAGCACGGGTCTCCTCTCAATATGAGAAGGGTTTGGCCATAGTCCACCACGCTGGCCATTTGCGGATTGGCAGACTTCACACGCCTTTGAGAACATTATGGAGAAATCTCAGGCGTGCAGGTTTCCTCACGATGTTTTCCTTCACCGTTGCAGCTAGTGATACGTATTTTAATTTTTAAAAAACGCACATAGCACCGAAAGGTTAGAGGTGCGTGCCCGGATTCGAACCGCCGACCTCTGATTAGGAGGCTGACGCCCTAACCACTAGGCTATCACCGCTTTAAACAGAAACATTATAATAGTAAAATAATACAAATGCGACTTCACAGTTTCTCACATAGTTTTTTTCTGCATTTTATTACGTATTCTCGCTTGGACTCAAACATTTCTGATGTCTAAGCAAAAGCTAACTGTATGGTATTACAAAGGCATATTATAGCGATATTGTGGTCAGAGAGTCTACATGTTTTTAATTGACTTTTTTCGGGACCTCGGGTTTTTGTTTATAGCTACATTAACGTATGCATATCAAGTACACGAAGTAAGAGCATTGGACCGATTTTATAAGTTCCCTTTTTTCCATTTTCATTAGGTCAGAAACTAATGAAAGGATTCTGGAGATTGTTTACAGTAACGCGTGTTTTGCTCTAAAAAAAAAACAACATTTGGCAAAGTTGAGCTAGTAATGAAGATCACGTAAGTTCGTTGGAACTTAAATAAACTAAGCAATTTAACTGGAGCTAATGAAGAAATACAAGAGAATGTGACAGGGCATGCGGTCGCGTTATAAAGTCGAAGGACCTGGATTCGGTTCCCCGCTCGAATCAAGTCTGGAAGAGGCTTCGGCCGTGGCTAGTTACCATCCTACCGGCAAAGATGTATCGCCAAATGATTTAGCGTACCGGCATAATGTCGCTTAGAAACCAATTAGGAGTATGGGTTTACCATACCCCTAACATGTTAGCCCGCTACCATCTTAGAATACGAGTACATCATTAGTTATAATTATAGTGTGTCATAAAAAGGTAAGGTAAAGGTATTTACATACATATGTCTGTTGGTTACTCTTATTGGTTTTTCTTCGTAACAATATATAGGTTAATTTATCCCTCATTTCGCAAGATTCGTGAAAACTCAATTTCACGTTGATGAGATGCAATTGCTTTAGTTTGCACATAGCTAACTTCTTCAAAATTAAATCAATGGTTGGAAAACGAGAGGAACGGGGATAGGAGGAAGACATGGAAAAATCATCAATTCATACAACAATGTGTTTAAAAAGTTCAGTCAGATAAACTTAAGTTTATGACGACCTCCGTGGCGCAGTGTGCCATTATAAAATGCACTGTCGCATTATAAAATTGGATGTTCTGGGTTCGATTCCCGGCTCGAGTCTGGTCTGGTGGGACGCTTTGACGCTGTTTTACCACCCTACCGACAAAGCCGTATAGCCAGACGATTTTGTGTTCCGGCACGATGTCGCGTAAAAACCAATTGGGAGTACTGGTTTACCATACCCCTAACAGGTTAGCCCACTGCCATCCTAGGCCGCATCATCACTTACCACCAGGTGAGACTTTTCATGGTAATCAAAAAAAATAAATATTCATAACGCAAACTGATACGGTACCATCATTGTGTTGTGAAATCACTTAAGATTAAGTTATTTCAGATATTTCACTACTAGGCTACGACTATGGATTTTAAAGCGGTCGGTTTAATTTAGTTTATAATAGAGAAAAAACTTCTCCACAAAATGTGGTAAATTTGTGTCTCCTATTTTAGTTAACTATAAACAACGATGACGTTAAAAACTATTAATAAAACCATTTAGAGGCGAGCTAACTAGGGGGAATTTATAGGGGATTTTTAAAACGTGTGTGTGTATTTTTTGGTGTCGTTTGCTCCTTTGATCTCGATAATGGGAAATTTATACGATAATTTAAATAGAGAAGCATACCTTGAATGTTTCACGCTATTATGAATTTGTTTTGAAAGTGCTACGAAAATATAGAAGTGTGAGTGCATCGGATGAAATGAATAAGTTAGTTGTTGCATTGTGTACCTTATAACAAAAGCAATAAAAACTAATTTTGGCTGGTGAAGCATCATATATTTGTAGTATAAAAGAGATAAATGATAATTTAATGGACGCTGTTTTTATACGTTTTGTAATTTTCGCTAAAGCTGACGGTATTAATGTTAGAAATAATGAAAATACTTTAGTTATTTTCACCACCCCGTTTTTAAACTTTGTATATAATCATAAAGTAACTCGGAAGTATGAGTGTGGTATATATTTTTAATAGTGGTGCTAATTCAGTTTTAAATAGGTCACAAAAGTTTTAGTCTTACCTAAAGTTAATACGAACTTAATGATATTAAATGTTTAACTGTCTCGTTAGTAAGTTAAGTGTCATGTGGCAAGTATTTTTGATGTTGATATATATATATAAAATAAAATCATTAAAACTGAAAACGGGTACGGGTCTACCAACTATGTGTAAAGTTCAATGTACCTTAAGTACCTTCAATACCGAAAAAATTGAAGCATAACATAATTGTTTTATTTTAAAGTTCTTTTTTAAATACATAGTAGATATAACCGTATTGAATAATGCTAGTATTATTTAGTGAAAGGAAATGTATTTACTCGTATTATACTTTGTCTTTAAAAAGTCCCGTTAATTTTGCCGGACCTAATGGCTAAACGGTACATAATTAATCATTCAGTCGTTTCCGCTGCCTTGTTTTTGGTTAATTATGATTTATTGCAGGAGGCGGAACTGACGTTCACCTTTAAATGGTGTAACAGTTAGTAAAATCTGATTATAAAGCAATGTATACTTGCGACGACCTCCGTAGCGCAGCGCTCGCGCTGTTGCATTATAAAGTTGGAGGTCCTGGGTTCCCCTTAATAATTCTAATTCCCGGCTCGAGTCTGGTCTGGTGGGCTGCTGCCGTGGCTAGTTAGCACCCTACCGACAAAGGCGTGTCGCCAAGCGATTTAGCGTTCCGGCACGATGTCGTGTAGAAACCAATTAGGAGTATGGCTTTACCATACCCCTAACAGGTTAGCCCGCTACTATCTTAGACTCTTAGACTGCAATATCACTTACCATCAGGTGAGATTGCCGTCAAGGGCTAACTTGTAGTGGATAAAAAAAAAATACTCATAGTACAGAGACAAAATCAATGTCGTCTGATTTTTCCGTATTACTTTCAGCAAATTAAGCTTAAAGTTCATTGTATTTCTGTGTTTATCTCAGCCGTTTAGCCGATCCATAAAACATTATCAACATCTTTTTTTTTATCACAACCCGTTATTTCCCACATCACCACTAAAGGAGCAAATAATATTATGTATTTGAATTTCAACAAGCCTTTTTTATCTTCGAATACTTTTATTATTAATAATTTTATAAGATAGTTTGCTTTTTGTCAAAGCAGTGGTAGCCTATCTTTTGTAGCGTCTTGTTTTTAAAATATTCTCCACAGCTCGCTGCCATATAAACTGATTTATCTGCAGCGAGCCCGAGAAATATGTCGCGCGGTTGTAATATGTTTTTTATGGCTTCAACGGAAGTGTACCGACCTTGTTTTTGTTTTGCTAAAAGTAAATTTGTATGAGTTATTGAATATTTAATGTACTGGCAGAAATAGTTTGTTGGTCGGGCTGATTTATTTATTTCTTTATTAGGCACATCAACGGTTTGTTCACAAAGCTTAATTAATCAAATCGAGGTTTTTGTCTGTTACATAAACTCTTTTGCTAATTCTAATGCTAATGTAAGTTTGTTCGTGTGTTGACGTACCTTGTTATTCATAATGTACACTTTCATAAAAAAAGGTATTTCGATCAAATTTTCAGGATAAATAAACGAGAAAAGCTCATTTATTTAGCAAACCAAATTTTTATAGTAAAAAGCAAAATACTACACTTATTGACAATCAGTTTAAAGGAGCAGAGACTCGATCTCTAGAAGCAATTTTAATATTACATAAAACCCCTTGCACGCGTGAATTACATACATCATCATCATCATGATCAACCCATTGCCGGCTCACTACGCAGCACGGGTCTCCTCTCAATATGATAAGGGTTTGGCCATAGTCTACCACTCTGCCCATGGGCGGATTGGTAGACTTCACACGCCTTTGAGAACATTATAGAGAACTCTCAGGCATGCAGGTTTCCTCACGATGAAGCAAGTGATATTTTAATTTCTTAAAAACATACATAACTCTGAAAAGTTAGAGATGCGTGCCCGGGTTCGAAACCTCTAATTAAGAGGCAGACGTCCTAATTACTCGACTATCACAGCTTCAGGGTAGTTAAAATAGAAGCATGTAATAACAAACGTAACATAGAAAACCGAATACTTCATTATCAATACCGGAATATCTATATGTGTCGGGGGAAAATTTGAAAAGCGTACATGCATAGATATGAACACGGCATAATATTCCCATCGCTTGGAGATTGTATCGTGTCGCGAGATTCATAATTTATGAACCGGCAATACCTATGGGTATAGCGTGTGTTCCTGCGGATATTGGTCTAATGGATGTGGCATGAACTAAATCAGATTAATTAATGTGAGGTGCTTTAGACCCAGTGTTTCTTCTACGGGACATTGGTGGCTCGAATCTTTACGTTATATATTTATCTGTTGTTTGAGTGAGAGAAGTTCCGTGACGCCATTGCTAAAAGCAAATAATGACACCAAGATTTTTTTAAAATAGGCCTTAAAAGATACGAAATAGAGAAAGCTTTCATCGTAAATATATGTATTGTAATATAGGGCATATGCTGCCAAAAATTGTTTTAACTATTTAGTATACGAAACAAGATTAAATGTATTATTTTTCTTTTCTTCCTCAAGAAGTAGATGCTTTATTCTAGTGAATGTTAATTTCTAGCTAATAAAAAAATATTAATATATAATATAATAAAATTTCCTCACGATGTTTCATTCACCGTTGAAGCACACTTGCTTCAACGGTGAATGAAACATCGTGAGGAAACCTGCACGCCTGAGAGTTCTCCATAATGTTCTCAAAGGCGTGTGAAGTCTGCCAATCCGCACATGGCCAGCGTGGTGGACTATGGCCAAACCCTTCTCATATTGAGAGGAGACCCGCTCTGTAGTGAGCCGGTAATGGGTTGATTATGATGAATCAGGACGCACAAAGCCTAAATATTATCAAACTAGCTGGTGCTATAGTAAAAGCTGTTTTTGCTCGTTATGATTTACAAAATCTTTAGAGCTACCTCCGTCTCTTGGGCAGGACGGAGGTTATGCGGGACCCCCACTCTTAGGTATACCACGGCATGTTGTATATTCCGGACAAGCTTTGACTCAATTGATGTTCATAAAGATTTGCTCATATATAGTTTGCACTTGAGAGGTGGAAACAAAATGCTTTTAACTCCAGGAAAACGATAACTTCCCGTGGGATTATAAACAAAAACTAACAGCAAGCGGATGAATTCGCGGCCAACGACTAGACATTAATACTAGTTTAAGGTTATTCAAAATAAGGTATTATGAGTTTTCATCCCCTTGTGAATTGATTTATTTTTATAAGACACTGTCGTTTTCAGCAAAGTTTAAATCCATAGTAAGTTTTGATCCCGCTACATAGAAATAGTAGCTTCAGTATCAAAATCGATTTTATTGACGAATACCAACATAGTCATAAAGATTTGAAGATCTACGTATATCGTAACATGACTGATGCTCTTTATTAACACTGTGATATATATTGCATACGAAGCGATATCTTGATGAAGTCCGCTATACAATATTTATTGTTTAAAATTCATCCCCTAAACCGTACTCAGGGGTTGAGATCTGTATTAAAATTTAACTTTATATATGACCAAACCGCGGTGAAAAGGCAAGTAGACTAAATAGTGTTTTTTTTTAAGTCTTGTAGGTAAATTAAAGCGCTTTTATAATTAAAAACCACAATTATTATATGCAGTACAAATTTCACAGAATTTGATACAAATCCGTTTATTTTTGTAAAAAAAAAGTGAAATTTACTAATCGTTTTATTTTATTTGTCTTCTTTAACTTTGTTTGCGTAAGTTGCTATTTGTCAATCGCTCGTTATTGTGCCATAGATTTAAGGAAGACACTTCGGTCACACAGTTTAAACTATCGCAGGAGCCAGGGTTTCACACTAATTATATGTAAATCATGCTTTAGATAAATAAAGATTATATTATTATAATTACTGTGTGCAAGCTGATATTATGACGGCACACCTAAAAGTCAAAAAGCAAAACCTTTCAAAAGTTTGTCTGTTTGTCTTTGCCAGCAACTAGCCACTGCCAAAGCCGTACAGCAGATCGGGCTCGACCCGAAAATCGAACTCAGGACCGCTTATATAAAATTTTCAATAATTAAGCATATCAATAATCTAAAACCTTTGTCTCCTTCAAGTTTTTTGACGTACAACAGTTCAATAAAAAATATATTGTGTATAAAGTTCATTTGATATACACAGTTTTTACAGTCTTTTAATTCGTGAGATGATGTTGATAACTACATTCAACAACTTGAAATTGAAGCTAGAAGGATTCAAAACGCGCCAAGGTCACGAAGAAGCCCACAAATGACTCATCCGGGTTTCGTTATCGTTTATGTAATCCTTAATATCGTAATAGGATATCTCTATATGCTTCATTTTAATAAAAACGTTGAATTTATTGAGATTCATCTGCAAGATTTTAGTTGTTAATTTGTTATAACATAAAATACAATTTCCTTCGAATGAGTTACTAATGTAAAGTAGCCGTCATAGTCTAGTGGTTAGGACTTCCGCCTCTTATCACATTTCAGGGGTTCGATCCCGGGTACGCTCTAACTGTTTCAGTTATCTGCGTTAAGGAATTATAATATAACTAACATCAACGGTTAAGGAAAACATCGTGAAAAAGCCTGCATATATGAGAGTTCTCCATAATGTTCTCAAAGGCGTGTGAAGTCTGCCAACACGTGCATGGCCAGCGTGGTGGACTATGGCCAAACATTGCTCATACTGAGAGGAGACCCGTGCTCTATAGTGAGCTGGCAATGGGTTGATCAATAGTATATATAATTTAGTAAGTAAGTTGACTTTACTTTTCGCGCTTGTGAAGTCAACATCTCCTGAGGATGATCCGGTGTCGGGTCGAAACGTGCTTAGAGGTTGTAGTGGAAGATTTTGTGTGGTGTTATATTATACTAATCTCCCGGTTGTCGGCGGAATATAGCAAATTATACTTGTTGTTTATTGTTTATCATGGACTTCCGCAAAGTAACGCCTGCTTCTATTCATTATTTGAGTAAGTAATTTTTGCATTCTACTATCATATTGAACTTATATGGTAACACCGAGTGCTGAACCGGAATGATTACTCGCGTGGCTAGCAAGCTGTGGTCAAAACCACCCACCGTATAAAATTTCATCGTATCAGCCCACTTACTATTTTTGATAAATGATGCAGCCATCAATGAAATGGCTCGTTAAAATGCGATCTTAACTGCTCAAACGCGTGCTGTATAAATGATGCGTATCGTATTTCTCGACGCGGCGTATCTTTGGCGCATCTAATATCCCGGTTGATTGATAATGGCTTCATGGGGCTGAATGAGAATTGTTGTGCTCAAGTTGATCTTAGTTGATATACATCGAATTTGCTTATGAATGAAAAATTTACTAAGGATAATTATCATCAACCTCAGTCATATTTATATATATATATATATATATATATTTATGCACTACAACTACTTCCTTGACAACGATCTCACCTGGTGATGATAGCGGGCTAACCTGTTAGGGGTATGGTTAACTCATACCCCTAATTTGTTTCTACGTGACATCGTGCCGTAACGAAAACTAAATAACTACTACTACTAACTAGCAAATAATTAACCACGGCCGAAGCCAACTAGACTCGACCCGAGAATCGAACCCAGGACCTCCAAGTTTATAATGTAACAGCGCAAGCACTGCGCCACGGAGGTCGTCAAAACGTCCTTGGAAACGTTCCAGAAATTTGACCACCTAGTTTCTTATTATTTACTTAACTTGAAACAAAGTTGTCGAAAACAAAATCTGGACTTAACTCTGTAAACAAAATTTGTCGCCAGAAATTTCGGGTATAATCTGTAGATAGCCTGTTGTTTCATTAGATCATCGATCAAACGCGAAAAACTTCAAAATTTTAATAAAAACAACATAGAAAGTTTTATAAATTTCACATATTCATAACTTTTGTCCAAAAAATATTTTGTACAGCTATTCAATACTTGTAAAGCGTTATTCACACGATCGGCCGTAGTTAGATACGCCAAACTGCAAACTATGGCGTTATCTTTTTTTCGCAACGCCACGTGCCACGTGCAATTTAGATACGCACTCGACGACATTTTGATAAGCGTGCAAACAATTGCTTATGGACGTGACTGCAATAAATAGAAACACTGTGTTTTTATTTCCATGTGAAAATGTTTAGGTATTTTGTGTTACTTCAAAAAGTTACACGCATTGCTTAGTGTGCGTAAGTTATGACGCTCTCCCCCGACCTAAGCGCTCCTCTCCGAAAGAGGAGACCTAAACATATCCTTCATGACCCTGACGATCAGATGACTACTGACAACATACTCGTACCACCTACCACACAATCATACGCTACACATCGTCTTCGCCGGTGAAGACGAGGTCCCCGCTATTTTACGTCATCCGGACGTGGGCTCCAGCCACGGCCTCGGAGACGTACGGACCACTCACCGTCCGACCCCCCCGTTATCCCAAACGTCGACCTCAAAGGAGGCGCCCTTAGGCAGTCGTTCCCTTAGTTTCTTCGAGCCCTAGGGCTAAAAATTTCTTCTGGCAGAGCTTCTTTATAACTTCTCGCTCAAACAATGTTCCAACGATGTTAAAACGTTCCTACGTAGCTATGTGGCCTTCTAAGCTATGACATGGCATAGCTATATTTAAATAAATAATAAAAAGGTTTTTTTTTTCATAGAGACAAAAAGAGACAGCACATAAAAAGTGTGCAAAATGTTTCGCTTGTTCACTTTTATTGAAGCAAGATACGTGTTGTTTTGTTAACATATTATAGTGATAATACAAAATTTAAAAAATGACGTGCGGAAAAACCTAATTTTGAAGCAACACTGTCTAAATCTCTAAAGTTAGGTAATGTATTTAGTTAAGACTCGATTTCGTCAAGCTTAGATCACGTCTCTTGAACTAATGAGCTCCATCTAAGCCGAGGCCGTGCGGTGGAAACTTTGGCAAATTTATCAAATGAACTCCATTGCGCCGCTTCGCAAGCGCATAATAACCACTGTGATTAGATTCTTCCCCTCATTCGGCTGCCTCGCCACAACAGCTTAGCGATAACAGCTAAGCGAGATTAAAGGTGAGATACTAAACTATATATCGATTAAACAATAAACAGCAAGTTTAATTTGCTATATTCCACCGACAACCGGGAGATTTGTATAATATAACACCACACAAAATCTTCCACTAGAACCTCTACCCACGTTTCGACCCGACACCGGATCATCCTCAAGAGATGTTGACTTCACAAGCGAGAAAATTAAAGCAGTACTTTACTAGCCTTACTTTTATCGCTTGTGAAGCAGTACATTACTAGCTTTTCTTTTCTCGCTTGTGAAGCAGTACTTTACTAGCTTCTCACCACCAGACTCAAGCCGGGAATCAAACCTAGGACCTCCAACTTTATAATGCGACAGCCCTCGATCTGCGCCACCGAGGTCATCAAAACTTTCTTTTTTTATCCACTACGAGTTAGCCCTTGACGACCATCTCACCTGATCATAAGTGATGTTGCAGTCTAAGATGGTAGCGGGCTAACATGTTAGGGGTATGGTAAAGCCATACTCCTAATTGGTTTCTACGCGAAAACATGCCGGAACGCTTAATCGCTTGGCGACACATCTTTGTCGCTAACTAGCTACGGTCGAAGCCTCCCACCAGACCAAACTACTACTGCGCCTAAGAGGTCGTCAAAACTTGATTGGTTGCCACTGCTTATAAACATCTGCAGCACCAGAAGATGCGTGGCCAACTATTTTAAACCGGTTAAGCTTGCGCGTGCTAGCAAGTTGTAAAGTAAATAACATTGGGGTATGCCCCGTCTATTTATAAAACGTCAGAGCCGCAACCGCAATAAAGTAACGGACTCGCCACGGAATTATCGCCTCTATAGACTATGGTGTCAGTCACGTATCAGTAATTGGGAGGTGCAAGGGGACATGGCGGTGTTGTACGCGCACGACTACAAATATTTTGTTCATTCAATTGATCGATCAGTCGGTCGAAAGATGAGAATCAATAATTTTATTTACTTAACTTTGTATTTAAATAAATAAAAAAAACGGTTACTTTTGATTTGGTTGTTTTTTATGTACTTATCTATTTATAAAAATCTCTAGAGCAAACTAAATGTGCGCTTTCATCGGTACAGCGTAATAATAAAGAAAACGACTAAATCAAAATACTTTAATCATCGGATTATAAACAAGTTGAATTTAATCCTTAAATTAAACCATGCCTACTATATGTTTAAACGGCTCTTAAAGTATACAAAATAGATATAATATACATCATAAAGTTCAAGACAAAACCCCCTAGAAAACCAAACAGGAAATTAACTATGTTTATATATATTAAATATAGTAATATCAACGCAATAATAAGAACTATCCATATTTCTACGACCTTGAATATTGTGGAACAATCTCACATATAAAATTGAGTTAAACCCTAAAACATATATTAATAAAATATATAATTTTCTTCGTAATTGCTTTACCGAGATAAAAGTATAGGTAATTTGTTCGTCTCAGGCTACTGTACTTTCTGTTAACCATCCACAAAAGTTGTGAAGCCAAACATAAGTCAAAACATAAGTCACCTTTTACGGATTAAAGTATAAAATCAACGTGGCGTAGGTTCGATACCGTTCACCACTCCCTCTCCGCGAGAGCAATAACGAGCGAGCGCCACAATGTGATTTATTGACATTTTGTACGCGCGATGTTCGACGCGGTTTGGAAATTGAGGTTTTTGTTCAATTTCTATTGTTAATCAACTTCACAAAAGCAAAACTTGCCCGCACAAAACCTGCCTACGCAAAAATTATACAGACGTGATCATAAGCTTTAAAATTTCGAGGCGTATTATAATTAGGCTTCGTTATAATATACTACAAGTTAGCCCTTGACGGCAATCTCACCTGGTGATTACGCAGTCTAAGATGGTAGCGGGTTAACTTGATAGGGTTAGGGTTTTTTTTTTATCCACTACAAGTTAGCCCTTGACTGCAATCCCACCTGATGATCAGTTATGATGCAGTCTAAGATGGTAGCAGGCTAACCTGTTAGGGGTATGGAAAATCCACACTCCTAATTGGTTTCTACGCGACATCGTGCCGGAACGCTAAATCGCTTGGCGACACGTCTTTGTCGGTAGGGTGGTAACTAGCCACGGCCGAAGCGTCCCACCAGACCAGACTCGAGCCGGGAATCGAACCCAGGACCTCCAAGTTTATAATCCGACAACGCGCGCGCTGCGCCACGGAGGTCGTCAAAAAGTTTTACATCTATCTACCATGTTAATGTAAACTAATATGAGAAACTTGGATTTTGCAATTCACTTTGAACCAGTCGCAGAGGAGCTGCGGCAGACACCCTCTGGTAGAGTCGCGGTTGTATGAGAAAGCGTTCCCGTGGCTCCACCATACAGCGGTGAGTAGGAACACGTGGGGGTCTTAGCCAGTAGGAGTCTGACTTCTCCTCTGTGCCTCCCCGTGGCGCAGAGGTACCTATCAGGATTTACCCACGATAAACAAAAAATCCTTTTTATCTTACTCGTGTTAAAAGTTTTATTGGTTGATATTAAATTACTTATTTTTACAGCCGTTCTCAATTTAGCAGATTATACTCATTCTCTTAAATTCGATAAAACAATTCCAGACGCAGGTTCTGTAACGGGGTTGAGCAATTCAATTCTATGTATTTCGAAGCGAGCGTATTTCGCGAATCTTCCAACTAAATCCAGATTAAGGGTGATCATCCAGTGTGTCTTGTAAGCTAGAAAAACAATCGTTTCTAACTCAACAAAGCTGCTATTTCACCGAACATATACTTAGTTTAAGATAAAAATCAGTAGTGCAGAGTTAACGACCTTATACTAATGAAAATTAAGTCCACACTACTTTGACGCTACCGTATCTTTATACTTGAAAACGACTCTAAGATTGCGAGCGTGCAAATCTTATAATAAATATCGCCAACCCGCAATAGAGTACCGTGGTGGTTTATGCAATAAATAACGAAAACAAGCTCGTTAATAGGCTGTGGACGGTGACAATGGTGATGATGATAAAGTCTTTTTTATTAAACGAACTGATATTTTTAGTGATATCAGTATTTAAAAAATGAGACCAAAATTTATAAAGCTATTTAATCACCGAGCAGATTTGAATAAAATTTAGTGAAACAATGAATTTTATTTTGGAGACGGAGAATTTTTTTACACTGGTATAACCAGCTAGTTTGATTTCATTCCTTCTCAACCTGTATATTCCTTATTGGAGATAATCATTTATTCGGCTCAAATTCCATCAAATAACAAATTTAAATTTAAAAGGTTTTAAAGCGAGTTATTGGCTTGACAGGTTTAGTGGTGTTCAAGGTTTTAATAATGGGAAATTGAAAATCGTTACATGTGAAGTTATCTATTATTCTTATGCAAGATTGTTCTATTACGGACTTCGGTACATTAACATTACGTCCTATCATATATATATCGATGCGGAAGCGGTGATAGCCTAGTGGTTAGGGCGTCAGCCTCCTAATCAGAGGTCGGCGGTTCGAATCCGGGCACGCACCTCTAACCTTTCGGAGTTATGTGCGTTTTAAAAAAAAATAAAATATCACTTGCTTCAACGGTGAAGGAAAACATCGCGAGGAAACCTGCACGCCTGAGAGTTCTCCATAATGTTCTCAAAGGCGTGTGAAGTCTGCCAATCCGCACATGGCCAGCGTGGTGGACTATGGCCAAACCCTTCTCATATTGAGAGGAGACCCGTGCCGGTAATGGGTTTCTCGTGGATATATATATCAGCGCAACAATACTAGAATTAAAAGATTTGTTACTTTCGGGCTTCGTTCGAAGATATTTGCAATGTATTAATGAATGAACACACTTTTATTGCACACCACAAAAAAGGAAAGGAAAAGAAAAAAGACAGAAAACAACAGAAACAGTAGTATACAATTTGGTGGCCTTATCGCTACATAGCGATCTCTTCCAGGCAACCAAAGATGTAAAAGATATAAACATACAGAAAGAGGAAGGGTGGTGCAATAATATATACATAAATATATATAATGATATAAACGAATATATATCTTAAAATATATAAATATATATTATATGGGTAACCACTTGAGACAATGTATACGTTGTAGTTACACGTTAGATTTGCCGTTTCGCACTTTATTTCGGAGGAAGGTAGAATAAAAATAATTTCGGAATTTTGGGCTGCCTGATGTTCGCACAGTTGCAGCGGACGGCAGATATGCGCGAGCTCCTCTGTATGCCCGGGATCGGCAGCAAGAGGCCAGCTCAGTGCCACCGCTGCCAACTCTGGCGCCACAGCTCGGTGAACTTTCAACGGCTCATCGTGGGTCAAGTACGGCGAGAACCACCCCGCCAGGGACTGCCCGCGGTAAAACAATTTTTCGCCAGTCTCGCCGTCATTTATGATTCCATAATTTTTTTATGCACAAGTTAGCCCTTGACGGCAACCTCACTTGATGATGATACAGTATAAGATGGTAGAGGGCTAACCTGTTACACACGACACGCTAAATCGTTTGGCGACACGTCTTTGTCGATAGATTAGTAACTATCCACGGTCAAAGCCGTCCCACTGGACTAGACTAAAGCCGGGAATCGAACCCAGGACCGCCATCTTTATAATGCGACAGCGCACGCGTTGCGCCACGGAGTTTGTCAAAAAGTTTTACATCTATCAAACATGTTAAGGTAAATGATGATAATATGTCAAACTTGGATTTTGCAATTCACTTTACACCAGACATTTCGCATCAGAACAACGTGGCGGTTCTTAGTACGATATCTGTCTCTCTTTCAAATGACTCTCTCATTAGGGAAACAGATGGCTTGCCTTAATATATTTGCCTTTGTGCATGTAATTTCACACCTATTATTCCAACCAAATAACATGGGGTTTTACACCTCCTTATTCACTAATACCTTATGTTGTTTAACACTCTTAAGAGAATATCGAAAGTAGCTTCTATTCATTTCTTAACGTTTCTCAATCTTGCCTTTTTCATATTATTCATTTTACTTGAGCATAAGAAATTGCTTCATGATTGCTTTTATGGTTCTAGTTCGACAGAAAGTCAGGGTATTTCGTGTTTTTGATTGTCACGTGAGTGGATATACTTTACGTTTATTTGCAATAATACAGTCCAAAAATCTTGAAGTGAACAATGCCGATTATCGATAACCTTGGGTTTGATTTGGCTAGTTACCACCCTACCGACAAAAACGTGTCGCCAAGCGATTTAGCGTTCCGGCATGATGTCACGTAGAAACCAATTAGGAGCGTGGGTTCACCATACTCCTAACACGTTAGCCCGCTACTATCCTACACTGCATCATCATTTACCACCAGGTGAGATAGCCGTTAAGGGCTAACTTGTAGTGTATAAAAAAAAAAGTATACATGAAATACATTTTTCATATTTACCGCTTATTTTACAGCATATTTTTTCAAACTGATGGTATGACAAAAACTTAAATTCGCTTATTCGTGATTCTTCATAATATCCTTTATCCTTTAGCCTTTGCCCTTTAGTTAATTGTTTCGATGTTTTTAACATGAAAACGTCAGAAACTTTCTATTGATTTAAGTTGTGCGTTAATAAATCAGTAATATATATTTTCGTTTTATAAATACAGATTATACTAAGTGTATTTTCATAATCGTAAGCACATTTACAAACGTTTAAATACGTTCAGCTAAAGCTTTTGTAATTGGGTTGTATGAAAATTACCACGTGAGAATTGCCAGCCGTAAGTCGAGTTTCACGCTGAAATATGTACAGTTTTCGTAAAAATATTGCACCGTAATACACCGCCCTGACTTACACAGCAGCGTAAATATGCTCCCGGATAATCAACCCACACAAAAAAAGTATTTATTTATTACGCTGAGATATTGTAGCCAGGAAGCCGGTGGAATATTTTTAGGAGCTGTTTGGAATAAAAATGAAGAATTATTTTTATTAAATAAACAGGTATATTGTCAAAAAACATCTCTCAAAATTTCATATACCTGATTATTTAACAAAAAAATTGAATATTGTGAACATATGAATAATAGAACTAGAATTAAACATTACAATTTACGCGAAAAAGAAGATACATATATAAATAAAATATCATAATATGTGATTTACTTGGTGAAGCTCAGAGAACCGATAGACGTTGGATGCCTAAGGTGCTCAACGTCTATCAGTTGCAGAAACTGAAATGCATAAGCATTATATAGTTGTTTTATAGTTATAAAACTATATACAGATGAGTTTCTTTTGAACTTTCTGTAATACCAATATTTTGGCAGACCTTTGATTTGGTTAGACCTTTGCCAGATAAGTCATTCCGATTCACGATATGACGCTAATACTTCATTCTAAGACTGCACTGTCACCAGGTGATATAATAGAAAAGCTCTCATCAAACCAGTCAACCTATTAAAAACAATGTTAACACGATTTGAACCTTTGAAGATATAGTTTAGAAATATCGCAGACGTAATATAATTGAAATGATTTTCAGGTATCACTTTTGTTTTGAATGCAATAAAAATTAAGGAAATTTCTCCAGGCACGTTACCTATTAGCCCCGGATAGAATATGCTGAATATTTTATTCAATCATTTTTCTGACAATTTAATCTAATCTGTCCTACAAATATGAAAAAGATATTCAGTACCTTACTATTCAGACAACTTTAATTATTCAGATTTAACTATGAAAGTGGTACCTAATTTGAATTTCCCACAATCTCTTGGATCACGATTCTCACAAAACGCGGTGAGAGCGAAAATGTATGATTTAAATATTTATTCAACAACCCCGTTTTTTGGTTTGTGTATTTTGTGATTGGACGTAACTGTCGAAAACAAAAAAGCGGGTGCTGGTTTTTTGTGTAGTGATTGGACATTTAAATAAAAACGTGTAAAGACTCTTTTTTATTACCTAGGGTGAATTTTTTTTTTTATTTATATGTAGGATGACTACGGGCGGGTGCGTGTCTTTGTCGATAATTTAGGTAGACGTGGGTAGTTTCGGGTAAAGAGACCAGATACTCTTGGTAGAACAGAATTACAATTATAAGTATGGTAATTTATAAGGAGCAGACTATACGCTCCACCAAGTACGCATGCACTACCGCAGCTCAACCACCGATACGACCCGACCGAGTGCAATCAATGCAATGCGCCGTCCCGCGCCGGTGAGTCTTATAAGAACGGTGCGTAAAGAGAGGGGGCGATGCCACTCTTGTCTGTCGTACATGACTCCAAAACTAGATGGCGCTGCTCTCTGATTGCAGTCATATACAATTAGTGAGACCTATTAATTAGATCCTAATGGCATAGTACTTTCCTACTAGCTTTTAAAATAAGCTTTATACTGAGGTTAATAATTTTCTGTCGGCCTAAATAATTTTGTGATCGGAGCAATTTATTATTTCCATTTCTCATAGTTTAACAAAATAATAAATGAAAGCTGTACCTTACAGCCAATGCGGCTGCCGCGGGTATAAACACTGATTAGGGGTTTAGCCGGTATAACCTTTCAGGTTAGCGTGATACTTTGCAATTCGCTTACAGCATTTTTAAATTATAGAGGACGACATTCTTATAAATCAAATTGTGGCGTGAAGGAGTTACAAACATAAAAATTCACACTCACATAATGCAAAGTCCCTTATTTACATTATTAGTTTGATGTGCCAAAAACCAACAATATCGCTGCTTGCTTTGTAAATAAATAAATAAACCATTAAAACAAATATATTTACACGATTTCGCATTTTTGACTATCTATTTAGATAGTTCTATAATGAGGACTTTTTATATAACATAGCCGTTTTTTTTTAAATAAATTAGGGAAGCGGTGATAGCCTAGTGGTTAGGGCATCAGCCTCCTAATCGGAGGTCGGCGGTTCGAATACGGGCACGCACCTCTAACTTTTCGGAGTTATGCGCGTTTTTAAAAAATTTAAATATCACTTGCTTCAACGGTGAAGGAAAACATCGTGAGGAAACCTGCACGCCTGAGAGTTCTCCATAATGTTCTCAATGGCGTGTGAAGTCTGCCAATCCGCACATGGCCAGCGTGGTGGACTATAGCCAAACCCTTCTCATATTGAGAGGAGACCCGTGCACTGTAGTGAGCCGGTTGATCATGATGAATCATAAAAATTGAAATTATGGCATGAAGGAGTTACATATAAAAGTGACAAAGGTGTTATGTATATCAAATTTCGCCAATATAATATTAGTGAGAATCACCAAGATTCATAAAGATCGGTACAGTAGTCCAAAATAAGTCTCAATAGCCGTAAAAATATTATTACTCATAACAATTTAACAATAAGCAGATTACTCTAAAATTTAGTTAAACACTGAGCTTAGTAAGCAATTATAGAGATACTAATTACCATTTCCATTTGCCCCCGATAACTTCCACGTAGCGAAGACAAAGATCGACCCACAAAAACCGTTCTAACTCAGAACTTTATCCCGACTATTACTATTTCTAATACCTAATACGTATGCATGAAACCGAAATCCGATGATAATAGGGTGCTCAGTGTATTACATGCGCTTTAACTGGGGTGCACTGTGATAACATTAGGGATTGTTTTCTAGCATGTGTTACTTGTTTTGGCTTAAGTTTAAAACTGTTTGCAACATATGGCACTATTTGGTAAGTTTTATTTTTAAAACTGCCGCGTGAGTCTATTTATTAGTAAGTTCAAAGTATTGTTCAATTTCAGTTGTTACCGGTCTGGAGTCAGGAAATTGGAGTTGTTCACCTGCGTACCTCGGAGTGTACGTCGAACCTTTAGGTAAAATAAGAAAGCCACTTCTTAAGAAAAAAAAGAAGAACATTCTTACTTTCATATAAAGCGTTACATATCAATCTAGCAATAGACAATTTACTATCGCTACTTTAGAAAAAAAAATGTAGATTGTGTTTTTTTTTTTCATCTATAATCTTTCTCATGCGAGGGTGAAGGACTCCTCCAGAGATTAACGTCGATCTCTATGTTTGGTTACTTGCAACCTTTTACAATATCGTCTAACTTATATTTATTTATAACCAAATATTAGTTCAATCTCTTTCGGTCATATTATTTCTTATCCTTAAAACGCCTCTTTTAAAGAAGGTTGACGATTATTCTATTTAACTGATATTCGGAAACCACAGCTGTGAACTGAGCATGAGTACTCGTCTTATACCACTATTTCATATTATATATTATAATTAGGGTTTTTGAAGTCCAGTTACTGACTTCAGTCAACAATAGGTACATAATGAGAACAATTTAATAATTTGTGCTGTCACAACCCAGCGTCTACCTAAATCTCACCACCTTCACTCGCGCGTTGGATACAGTAAGACGTAAACTTTAAGTTTATTGAGTTCTTAACAAAGCATCAAGCTTTGTTTATTACAATTAATGTTTAGCAACAAACATTTTGTTCGAACTTGAATACAAATTTTGAAATGAGGAAACTTTTTGAATATTAATTCTCCCATTGGATATAAACAAAACTCGATACCGCAATTCGAAAAGTAATTATCGAATTGTGTTAAGTAAATGTTTATTTTGACAAATGCTTTTATTCGAGAACTTTGCTATTAGTATATATTCTATGTATTTGATAAGCCATTTGACACAGTGATATGTCATTAAAGAGGTCTCGGGTAGAATTCCCGCCTTGAGCAAATATGGGTTTTGCTTACTACAACTTAATCCATACTGGAGTTGTCGAATATATCGTATAATGTGTATTAATATTTTATAAAATTTATTATCTTTCGTTGTTTAAAATGCCACAACTAGGTCAAAAGCTAGGTTTTCCTAGTTCCACAACCGGTATATGCTTATATGTTCAACAATCGGTACTTTGGTTTGTAAACTAGCTAAACATCGTGTATATTTTTTGATCTCGACGGTGAAATCCAGCTTGTATTCAAATCAAACATGTTTTCTTATTACTTGCAAATTTCATGTTCCGGTTTCTATATTTAGCCTTGCAAATTTTTTTTAATTACCTGAAAATCTTCCATCCATTGGAGTCTTTATTTTCTCATCGCAAAAATTGACTCTGTTGTACATTTTGTGTGATGGCTTAACATATTTCAGACGCTCGAGAGTGCAGCCTTTTTTCTAATAAAATAAAAAAAAAGACATTAACTAACAAACTTGGCACGTGAAATCCGTAAACCATCGAGGTATTAAAAAAACAGTGACATTCCTTTTTCCACGCAGTAATAAACTTTAATAAGCGTTCAAACATTTGCATAGCTTAGTGGTGATTTAAAATTAAAATAAGCCGCACACCCCCGTTGCAACATGTCAGGGTGTAGACACCCCTAATTAAAGTATTCCAACTCCCCCCGAAATAGCTCGTCCCTCGTGTAAAACACGCGTCATTTTGTGTTACAAGTGGCGGGAATAATTAATAGTGCAATTTTATATTTTAAACGGTGCATATGTTACGATGGCATTTATTTTTTTAATTTGACAATGTTACATGTTTTGTCACAGGATATACTATACTGCGTGACTTTTTTGTAACTTTATTTCACGTGGAAGTACTGAGCATTCCGTGTAATAGATATCGGAAGAAGTCGTGTTCAAATAGTGTTCAACGCATATATTTATTTGCATTCCTGTTTAATTAATTTTCATTAAAAAAATTGCTCATTTTATTCGAGACCATTTAATGTAATTTTGAATAAGAGACTGTATTTTTTTGTTAATCTTTGTGGCCTTAGACTTGAGTTAATCTATTCGTAAGGATATTTTTGATTTTGATGATAATTACGATTTCAAATAAAAACAACTTTATTTAATATTTCATTCCCATCAGAATTATAGGACTACAAACAAATTTAAAGTAGAGCGTATTCTGAAGGGGTTTCTAAGTTATAAATTTGATACATAAACTTAAAAGCCTTTTAAGTTTGAACATGCGTGGGATCCGTTGATATGTTTTAACGAATACCTATATAGGTTGATGTAATTAAATCCCTATCAGTGAGGATGGATCGGTCCCAATAGAATCACAACAAACCTTGTTAAAAAACTGGAAGTAGGTATATTTTTGCTTTACTAATATTAGTATTACCAGTATTTTGACCTACGAGGCGCAGTGCGTGCGCTGTCGCATTATAAAGTCGGAGGTCCTGAGTTCGATTCCCGGCACGTCTGGTTTGGTGGGAGACTTCGGCTGTGGCTAGTTACCACCCTACCACAAAGGCGCGTCACTAAGTGATTTAGCGTTCCAGCATGATGTCGCGTAGAAACCAATCGGGAGTGTGGGTTTATCATACCCCTAACAGGTTAGCCCGCTGCCATCTTAGACTGCATCGTCACTTACCATCCGGTGAGATTGCCGTCAAGAGCTAACTTTTAGTATATTGCTCTAATAAGATAGCTCTTAATATAATTTTAAGTGGCATGTGAGATGGTGATAACAAAAAGAAAATTTACCTGGCTAAGTTTGTTGTGGGCTTCTTCTTAGACCGGGGCGCGTTTGGAACCCTCATAGCTTTAATTTTAAGTTTACGAATATAGTTATCACCATCAAATCACTACTTTGTAAATTATTGACGCGTCAAAAGCGCCTTTTAAAGGACTATTTGAATAAAGATTATTTGAATTATATATAAAAAAAAGTATTTACATACTGATATTATACATGAAAAATTGTGTCCACCGGTTTTTAATTTGTCTTTCAATGCCAAATGTCGCTTTATTAACTTGTGCAATTCATGTCCAGTGACTATCTGAGAATCACTCCATCCATGTCGCCCGTCCACCTTGTGTAGTGCGGAGTGTGCGGTTCTCTACTCCAGCACAATGGGAACCCAACGTACTACGTGGCCCTTCTATTGCCCTTATTGCCAATACAGCTTCGTAACTCGTTGAACAATGCTTGCAAGTCAGGTTATTCCCTCAAAATGATTTTAAAACATCACCTACTTATAACTTAAATTTATGAGAGAAGGAAGCATTTCCGCACGGAACAGCTAGACTGATATTTGCACAATAAATAAGCCAGCCATTTTGTCATCCAGTTGAGGCAATTAAGCGCGGCGCAACGTCTCGTAAAATGTTTCCGGCAAAATCACTACATGGCCCCAGGGTATCCACGGCAAACGAGACAAACGTGCTTATGGACTTTATATAGAAGAGTATTCTAATGGGTTTGATATATTCATATCACCATCCTATTTTACTTACCCATAGGTCCTTTTTTTTATTCACCCAAAGTTAGCTTTTGACGGCACGTTACCTGATGATGATGCGGTCTAAGATGGTAACGGGCTAATCTGTTAGGGGTTAACCTCATTATGGTAATCTCATACTCCTTATTGGTTCCGGCACGACATCGTGCCGGAACGTTAAATTGCTTAGCGAAACGTCTTTGTCGGTAAGGTGGTATCTAGCCACGGCCGAAGCCTCCCACGAGACAAAGCCAAGACCAGGTCCTATAAACAAATTTCATCCCCGCTATCTAGATCACTCATATTCTTCTATCATCCGTAAAGTATTTTTGATTTACTGTGTTTTGGTTTATAAATTTGGGGTTGTGCAAGAGATGGACAAACAAGTTCCTTAAAAGCCGTCAAAGAATTGGTAGTTATTGTCAGGTTACAGATATACATGTGCCGCAGTAATCACTTAACATCAGGTGACCTGATTGCTCAGTAGTTTGATTCACAGCTTGATAACACTTTTATTTCACTAATTCGCAAGGCTCTTGAGTTTAACAGCTGTAACAGTTTAAATGGCTCAGACTATCAGATGGACTGACAGATACCAAGAAACTAAGACGACTTAGTTCCTTCGTATCTGTCTTTTCCTATGAACCACTAAAACACATTAAAATTGCTTCGTATTTATGATAACTTCCTTTTCGGTTTAATTGCGGATGGTTGATTTAACAAAATTGAATCAACTTAATATTTTAACGTATTTATAAAACGGCTTTGTAATGTGAGGATTAACTAATAAAACATGATACTTGCGGATGCTGCGTTGAGAGAATGTAAAATAGACATTGGGGTGTTTTCCAGTGACCGCTATAAAATCTTTTAAAATTAAAAAAACATAGCACTTTTTAAAAATTTGACCTGACTTTGACTTTGATTTGACCGATAAAGACGTGTCGCCAAGCGATTTAGCGTTCCGGCACGATGTCGTTTAGAAACCAATTAGGAGTGTGGGCTTACCATACCCCTAACAGGTTAGCCCGCTACCATCTTAGACTGCATCATCACTTACCATAAGGTGATATTGCCGTCAAGGGCTATCTTGTAGTGGATAAAAAAAAAGACTTAGTTTAGATATTTGTGAACAAGAGACTCAGTACCATTTCTTCCAAGTTAACGAACCCTAATTTGGCGTATTTGATTCGTCCTTGGCGGGCTTTTATTCGTGGATGCTGTAGTTATTTTTACTAAAAGAAATACCTGCTTCGAATTGATGACATTTAGACAGTGATTGACTACCGAGCACGGAGAATGGCATCCATTTGCTTTACCTGAATTTATTGGATTTCGATAAGAGCTTTACTTTTAAGAAATTTTGACTTTGCGGTAAAGAATTACGGACTTAACAAATTTTTGATATATCTGTAAAATGTTTTAATGAAATATTATACAATCAAAAATTAAAAATCAAAATAAACTTTCGAGATTATTCCTGTCCGTCTTTTTCTTAAAAATATATCGATAAACCAGTCATCATCATCATCAACCCATTCTCAGCTCACTACAGAGCACGGGTCTCCTCTTAATATGAGAAGGGTTTGGCCGTAGTCCACCACGTTGGCCATGTGCGGATTGGCAGACCTCACACTAAGGCGTACAGGTGTTCTCACTATGTTTTCCTTCACCGTTGAAACAAATGATATTTTAATTGCTTAAAAACGCACATAACTCCGAAAAGTTAAAAGTGCCCGGGTTCGAACACCCGACCTCTGATTAGGAGGCTGACCTGCTAACCTATGTTAAGGGTTTCATAGATTGTTTATATATATTGATGCGATCATGAATATGCGTTAATTATATGTTATTGAAACTATCCATTCAATAAATACCTAAAAGGGCTGTGTGGGTTAAAAACAGAATACTGGTACTGTTATTTCAAATGAAGAATTTAGTCAAACAGAAATGATTATTCATTATAACGCAACGTAAGCAAGTAAGCAAATTTCTCTACACTCATCGCCTCGGTTATCAATTCAATCATAATAATCAATCGTGAACTATGTTACTACTAAGTTCTTTAACGCAGCTTGTGGTAAAAGGAGGAGTTACTGCAAGATAGGGATAAAGGGAATAATTGTCCATCGCTGAACGCCTGGCAGATATAAAAATATCAAAGACAATAGTGGAAATTCAATTCATTCAATACCGTCTGCATGACGGTACAATATTCTATTATGCCATTTGCTGTTTATGCCTATTGATTTTAAGATAGAAATGAAGAAAAAATACTTTATACAAGAAATATACATAGTTAAATATAAACATTGCGTTCCGTTTGGGTAGGATACTGATAGAGAAGTACGCCATTTATGTGTGCATAATGACTGTTTTCTGATGGTCAGAGTAGAGAACAAAACTTTGTTTTTTGTTAGTATAGCCCTTTTTTCTGCTTTAAACTACGATTTTTCACAAGCAGTTAGCGTTAGCTTTAGCACTTAGTTTTAAAAGGAGTTATCGAGGCTACCTTTTACCGCAAGAAATACGAAGCCAATATTTATGGAATTTTTACAAGAAAAAAGATTTAGAGAAGATGTTTTGGACGAAATTTCTTCAATTTATTCATAAACTGTAACCCTGATTGTGACAAATTTATTCATAAACTGAAACCTGACATACATAAAATTTTACGCGGCAGACGTGTTGGGTTTAAATATATCCTCGCTTAATATAATAATCGCTTAGCTTTAACTGTAGAAGTCCTTAGTGTTGGCAAAAATCCAGATCAAGTGTATGTTTGACTTTCAATTTTTGAGATACCATTCTGTTATGTCAAAGTAGCCCTTATAGTATTTGGTTAAGGTTGATAATGGGGTGTTAGATTAAAAATAATTTGTGAATGCCCTGTCCCTTTGGACGACAGAGTTATGATTAATGAGGATTGAGGTCGTTGCACTCGACTGGGCTGAATCATTCTAAATATTCATAATATTCTGATTGACATTTTCAGGGTTCGTGGTTCTTCCTCTTTGAATGAAATATGAGGTATAAAAATGTGGGTATATTAATAGTTACACATTTTGTTATACATGAAGATGTAAAGGTTAAAAGAATAAGAAACAAATTGAATGTATCACTGTAAGGATCTGAAGTAAAAACGAAGGGCAATTTGGAAGATTTCACAAAAATAGATAAAATTTAAAAATAAAGGATTACAAAAACTAAGGCTAGCTTGGATATGACTTGCCTTAATTTCAATTAATTATTAACTATGTGAAATGGGGAAAGCAAGAAAAACGAAACAGCTAACTTTGGTGTCATTTTCGTGTTTCGGAGATAGTTTTAAAATAATGCGACAAAATATCTTTTTTTTTTTTTTTATTCACCACAAGTTAGCCCTTGACTGCATCTCACCTGATTGTAAGTGATGATGCAGTCTAAGATGGTAGCGGGCTAACCTGTTAGGGGTATGGTAAACTCATACTCCTAATTGGTTTCTACACGACATCGTGCCGGAACGCTAAATCGCTTGGCGACACGTCTTTGTCGGTAGGGTGGTAACTAGCCACGGCCGAAGCCTCCCACCAGACCAGACTCGAGCGGGAATCGAACCCAGGACCTCCAACTTTAAAATGCAACAGCGCACGCGCTGCGCCACGGAGGTCGTCAAATCTTGAATGTTTCATTAAAGGTACGCGCAAGGATTAAACAGTTTGAAGTTTTGACACAGTTACATGACATCTGAAAGAAAAACGAAAGTACATTCTTTATAAAAAGAAATTAAATGATAATTACCTACAATACATTAAATATTAACGTGAGTTTTGTACTACATACCTAACCCGGAGCCATTATTAGCACGTGCAACATGGCTACACAGTTTCATACACAAGTTTGCGTAAAATCGTACAAAATGTCGTAAAAATATAAAATCCGTCTAATATCACAAGTCTTGTTAAAATAAATATATTTTCGTGAATTTTATTTTGTGACTTGATGAACGAAAAAGAATATTCGTTGTTTTTAATTAATACATTAAAAATATGCAGAGCCAGCAAGAATAAACCGGTTTTAATCTTTGAAGCAGCTGTGATAGCCTAGTGGTTAAGATGTCCGCGTCCAAATCAGAGGTCGAAGGTTCGATCCCGGGCACGCACTGCTAACTTTAGGAGTAATATGCATTTTGAAGTAATTAAAATATCACTTGATTCAACGGTGTAAGAAAACATCGTAAGGAAATCAGCATGCCTGAGAGTTCTCCATAATGTTCTCAAAGGCAAGTCTGCCAATCCGCAAATGCCCAGCGTGGTGAACTATAGCCAGACCCGTCTCAAATTGAGAGGAGACCTGTGATCTGTAGTGAGCGATTGGGGTGATCATGATGATGAATCTTGGAAGTCGGTTAGAGAAATCGCGTTTAGATTTAGATACCAGCGCGATTTGAAACGTTAGGTAGGTACGTCTTTATTATACTTGGCGCAATCAGGCACCGACCTAAACTAACAGAATTAAGGTTCAGTACATATTTACACGGGCCTAGTCGGTTTTAATTATTCACTTTATGAAATGAAACAATCAAAGATATTAAAGTTGATGGCAGACTGTCTCAGGAGCCGCTATATCCTCTTGAACACTGCGGATCCAACAGTCGATATCAGGGTGAGATAATATATTAGGTATGTAAATTACTCTCGCATAATATGATAAACAGATATATGAACTAAGGTCATAACAAATACAAATTAATCAACTTCCAAATAAAGCTTTTGTTATATTATGAAGCAATAGCTTATAGTTAAGTAACAATTAAGACTAGAAATTACTTGATTAAGCTTCAGTTACTGTTCCATATTTTTTTTTGTTATTATTTGTGCATTATTGCTGGTATGATAGAGGAACTTTAAATTATTTAGATTAAGTTGTAAGGTTAATTTTAATTATACATGTTTAGGTCATTTCCAGAAGGTTACAATCTCATGTTTTTCTGCCATCTTCTATTTTTGGCATTTATTTTTGCTTGTCAACAGTTGAATCTTATAAAATTCTCGCGTCAATTCGATTCTTATGATTTTTTTTATGCATATTCAGTTAGTCTGAGAATCGGCTACTATCTATTTTTCAAACCCCTAAGTGATAAGGGGTGTCATTGAAAAATACAAACAACACTAAATTTTCACCAACTTTAGTAATTTACTCATTTGTCATCCCGCTCGATAACTAAACAATTATCGTCTTTTTTGAATGTTCTTCAGTCTAATTCGACTAAAATTTCCCTGAGCTTATTGTAAAGTTAAAATTTTTAAACATAAACAACATTGATGTTATTTTTATATTCCCTCATCGTTCACAGCGCTCCATGCCTCTTTCACTCATATACCGAATCCTTACACACAATAAGTAAGTTATTTTGTTTCTACAATATAAATTCCCTAGAAATAATTTATATGGCAAAACAATGTGTGCCGGGTCAGTTAGTGATACATAAAATAAAAAATATCTAGCAAATGCTATCACTGTACTATATCATAAATAACTAAGGAGCAGTTTCCTCTTATTTACAGAACAATATTACTGTTTCACTTTACACGACGAAAGATTAAAACCGAATGACAACTGGCTATATACAAATATAAAGTGCCTACGGCATAAGCGCTGTTGGTTTAGGTCGGGGGGATAATTGCGCTGACGTATAATAAAGTCGTAGCGCTTTATGGCACCCTGGTACTAAATCAGTAACGTCACTTTACCGTCTTGTTTTTGTAAGCGCTTGTTCAAGGAAGGAGCTAGAACTACTTCTACTCGCTTCTATGTTTCATTATCTAGCTAGAAACAACACAGTAACAGTTAGCAAAGCAGTGAGATCCAGGCAACAGTAATTTTATATGTAGCTTTCAACTAGAGATTGTTGTTTCTATTATTTTTAGAATAATCTTTTTTTTATCCAGTACAAGTTAGCCCTTGATAACAATCTAATCTGGTGGTGAGTGATAATCCAGTAGCGGGCAAACTTATTAGGGTATGGTAAATCTATACTCCTAATTGGTTTCAACGTGACATCGCGCCTGTGATCTAAATCGCTTGACGACACGTCTACGGTAGGGTTGTTTCTAGTTACGGTAGAAGCCTCCTACCGGATCAGACTCGGGCCAGGACTCGAACCCTTCCTGGGTTTCCTTCAACTATATAATGCGCCAGCGCACGCCTAGCGCCACGATTAAAATTTACAAGAATCATGTAACTAAATCAATGTTTTAAAATTCAACGGTAGGTTCAAAGTCACTTTTAAAGAGATGGTAAATTGTTTTCATTATTTTATCTATACAAATATTACAAAGAGGATTTCATAAGGTTGTGATTTGTATGGTCGGGGTAATCTCTGGTACTATTGATTCGTTTTCGAATATTGTTTCATCCATGGAATTCTATATTGCCTGCAAGTAGCATAGGCTATATTTTTTACACGCAACATAGGTGAATCTGCGGGGTAGCTAATCTAAAATAATGATCTATATTTTATTAAAAATGAAATTATTATATTAGTTCGCAGCTATGTGTATTTGAATGTTTTATGACCTCTATATTTAACACTTAGATATCTACACTTTTATGTATAGTCTTTATGCGCAAGTTTTACAAAGGAGAATACTTATCACGAAGTGATATAGATTTGAAGTAGGTATAAAAGAAAATATTGTCTAGCCGTTCGTTGCCCGTTCGTTCGAGTTTGTATCGGTTTTTGAAAAATCCCGTGAGACACATTTGTATTCGCGGGCAAAAAAATATAATCAGAATGCAAGATATCTTAATGAAAAAATTCCCATGATCGTTGCGTATTGGTAACAAAACTATTTTAATATTTTATATTTAATTCCGATGAAATGTTTCCTAGGCGCTTTTCGGAGAAAAATAATAATATTAGTATGGTGATAACCTGAGTTAAAAGGTAAAGTTCATAGGTAGGTATGATGGTGATAATAAAAATATAATTTACCCGGCTAAGTTTGTTGTGGGCTAGACCGGGAGACGTTTGGAACCCTCATAGCTTTAGTTTTAAGTTTACGAATGTAGTTACCACCATCAAATTATTACTATGTAAATTATTGACGCGTCAAAAGTGCCTCTAAAAGGACTATTTGAATAAAGATTATTTTAATTGAATTTTGAATTTAGGACCTCGAATATATTCAAAGATATCAAAGCTATGCAACAGTACTTTATAAGTAAGTTTAAAAGAGAGCAGGCATATTGTTTCTAGTATTTTTGTAGAATAAAAGTCTACATTATATTCAAAATGTGCAAAGTTATTCGCGATGTCGTAGTACAGAAGTTAATATTTACAATATCACCTCACTGTGCAAAGTTTACAGTGCTCTTGTATTATTTGAAGATACGTATCCGTAGTAAACAAAATAGTGAAATTCATGCACCGGTACTTTACTGCCGTAGGAATTTTAGTTTATATTTTTAATAATTTCGGGAAACTAACAGCTAGTAAATTTTTTCATAATCATATATTATTATGTTGTGAGCTATAGTGAGTGAATGGTTTAATAAAGATGTGGTGTCGTGGGACACCAGGCAGGAACGAAGTTCCTTCGGCTAATGTAGAATCCACACAATTTGCAAAAAAAAGAAAGCGGGAGAAAGAGAAAGAAAGGAATTATACACTGCTCGCTTGTGTATACGACTGTCGCGCCTGCACGTCTCATTTAACGGTTTTATTCCACGGTCTTTTTCTTACGGTCTTACTATCACATTTTTTTTAGTTCGGTCGCGCAGCAAAATCCCTATCTCCTCCAAGCCTGCCGTAAGGAACTTCGTTCCAAAAATAAGATATTATGTCGCAATTCTTTTGTCTGAATCACGGAAACTGCAAATAATCAAGGAATATGTTAATAGCAGAATTATTGTTTATATTGGTCGACCGCGCTGGGTAAGCGTTGTTTACTTAAGCTAGTAAATAGTTGCAAAGCTAAAATTAGAAGTTTGAAGGAGAATATGACAAATCCTATCAAAACAAACAGAAATTCAGTTAAGATCGTTAGTGCAGAAGGTAAAGTGCACGAATCGCACAAAATCGTGCAATGTATTTGCAATCTGACAAAATAGAAAAATAAATTATGTTTCTCAATAACGAAAATTTCAGTATATATTATAATACAGTTTTTTTTAATTGACGGCTATCTGACCTGATGATGATGCAATCTATCAATTGCCTCGTAATGGCGACCAACCGTATCACCGAGGCGTAAATTACGTATGGCATGGTCGTAACGAAAAGATAGGATGTATACAGTTGTTATTAGAGATTGGCGACGCCCTTTAGGAGATAAATTTTATAGTTTTCTTTTTAAATTTTTTATACTTATAGCTAACCTTTATCAATTTTTATCTGATACGGAGGCATTAAACAAAGTTTTTTTTTTCAATATATATTGTGCTAGTTTTTGAAATATTTTAAAAGTATGCATTAAAATTAATGTGTGTGTGTTAATTAATGTGTTTAAGTCTTTGTCAGTGTTTGTCTAAATCAAACAAACAGTATTTAAAACAAATACGTCCGCATTATACTTCCATATTGGTTATACGAGTAAATATCATGTTAAGTCAACTAGAAGAAATTAAAAACGAGCGATTGCGGGAATCTCCAGTCATTAATAGAATCCACAGTTGACTAACAGGATATGGTTTGCCGGCAATCAATTATAAACTTTAGCACACTCCACAAAAGGTTCAATATCGGACTCGTAGCTGTAAATCAAAGTGCATAAATGTTTCCCCGTTACACGACTACTATTTATCGTGATATATCGCTTGAGAGATCCACAGCAATCTGTCGGGACACTCGGCCTAAGTCTGATATTATGATCACCGGGAGAACATGCAATTTTAAACTTTATTTTAGCTGATTAAGGTATGTTTCGGGGCGACAGTGACATGCCCATTGTAATATAATATAGCATGAGGCTGACAGAAGTCGAAACAAATCGTTTTAGCGACCATTAGGATAGTGGGGTTGAAATCGCTAGCCCTTGATTAAATGTCGTATGTGTGGAAACGTCCCGTAGTCTTTTAAATCTTAGTTTATGCTTTGCGTAGGTCATTTTAGTTTATTTATTAGTCTCGTGGTTACCATATTCGACTATGACTCATAAATTCGGTAGATAGAAGCCGGTGGAATCAATTAATCCGCACGAGGTTGCAAGGACACCAGTCTCACGATCTTCGTAATGAAGGAACGAATGGAAAGAGAGATATAATATAAAATATTCACTATTATTATCTATTAGTTCCTGGTCATAAAATTTGATGATCCAAACGTAAACATACTCCACGCCTCATGCGACAATAAAAGAAAACTCAAGCGGAAAGCACTTCGCATTTTGGAAAGCGTTACGAGAAACATAATGTCGCTCAAAAAGCGCTCAAACTTTTTGTCTCGGAAACCATTTCATATCCTCAGTAATATGTGATGAATGACAGACCAGCTCGCCCGCTGTTTCTACGATTATGTATTGCGAAAACTCGAAAGTAAATATGAATCTTACGTCATAAAAAATAAAGACTAATTTTCAACGGAAAACTATTCTGGTAGCGGTGCCCATCTTTTGATACATTTTTGTATTGTAGTGAATGCGAGTTTCATTCGTAGCATTTTGTGATAGATTAAACGTAAAATAACTGACATTCAAAATGTACGAAGACAACAATATGTGATGTTTGTGATTTAGAACCTATATGATGCCCCCAATATGCGTGTTGCCAGGCTCCAAAAGGTCACAACTACCGGCTTCTTTAAAAAGTTTTCAGAGCGAATTAACCGATATAACTATACAATTAGAAAAGCTGTAGTAGCAATAGACGGGTCACATAGCTCAGAAATTTCAAGGTGACTCATTTTTTTTTTTTTTATTTATTTATTCTTCATTTGTACACCACAACAAAAATATAAATAACAAGAAAAAATAAATAAAGAAGAAGCAGGATACAAAAGGCGGCCTTATCGCTTAGTAGCGATCTCTGCCAGGCAACCTTAGGATTAGGAAAAGTTAAAGAAGAAAGTAGGTGGCGTGATATAAACAAAAAACCTACATACAAATAACTAAATACTAATACATAAACCAGATTACATAAATAACACAATATAGTAATAAATATTTAATAAATATACTAATATATACCTTATAATATATATATAAATATATATTAAAAAAAAAATATGAAATGATATAAAAATAAAAGTCGTCATTTTTGAGAAATATAATGAAACTTGACGGCACTTTTAAAAACAGTGAGAGACTTTGATTGTCTTATGCTCAAAGGGAGCGCGTTCCACAATAAGATTGCCTGCACTGTAAATGAATGCTTATAAAATTTCGATCTATGAAACGGCATGCTCAAAGTCAGCGCACGACATGATCTCTGGTCTGACTGCTCCCCAAGAAATCGAAACTTCTCCTTAAGATAGGCAGGAGTTTTTGGATCGAATAGCACACAGTACAGAAGGGAAAGTACATGCAGATCACTCATGGTGACTCACAACAAAAAAGTTCCGTTGGTAGGCTCCCCACTAGTTGGTTTGAACATCCACGAATCGCAAAGAGCTACTGAACACAGGTAACACAAGTCTAAGAAATTCTTACAAACTTCCTTCAAAAGTCGATAAGTTTATATCCGTGGTGATATAAATATTCTCTGTCTTGAGAGTCGAGCATTAATTTATCATAAAAACTAGAATTTGACGACATCCGTGACGCTTTGCGTGCGCTGTCGCATTATAAAGTTGGAGGTCTTGGGTTCGATTCCCGGCTCGGATCTGGTCTGGGAGGCTTCGACCGTGGCTAGTTACCAACCTACTGACAAAGACAACACGTGACCAAGCGAATTAGTGTTCCGACACGATGTCACGTAGAAACCAATGAGGAGTATGGGCTTACCATACCGCCAACTACCTCACTTACCATCAGGTGAGATTGCCGTCAAGGGCTAACTTGTAGTGTATAAACAAAATTAAATGGTTTAGATATAAACGGAAGATTACACATTAAAAACTTTTAACATGCAGAGTTATAGTATTGGGTACACAAATATTGAAATCTTGGCACTGCGATTCCTTTGGTCAAAACACTGGACAAGGGACAAATTATATTATTGAATAAATTGTTTAGGGAGGTTGCCGATTATATTTAGCAATTCTTATCTTGTATTATTATTCTTATTCTCACTGTTTAGCGTTCCGGTATGATGCCGAGTAGAAACCGAATAGGAGAATAGGTTCGGCAACGCATCGGTGACTCTTCAGATGAACATGGGCCAGTCATCACTTAACCATGAGGATTTCCCCACGGAAAACAAGGGTTCGTCTTGCTTGGGTTATAAAAGCTCAATAGGTTTGCTTTATGTATACGTGGAAGCGGAATGCGTAAGTCATGTATGTATCATTGAACTAAGGGAATAAAAAAAGGGCGAATGCTATTTTCATAATATCAGATTAACATTAGATATTAAGTCAGTTATTTATATTACCACACATCAGATTATTTTCTTGATATAATTCAAATGTTAACAAATCAAGTTGAAGTCACAATATAGTATAATGTTTTATTTAGATCACATAGAAAATCAAACAAAGGCGGTCAACGAAATCAAAATTTTTGAATTCCTTGGTTACAGCTTCACCAGATCTTAAAATAAAGTTTCTAATGAAGCGATTTAAGTCAATCCCTAGTGATGAGTCACCAGGGATTGACCCTAATCACAGAACCTAATTAGATCAAATGGATTCTGTGCTATAAATACCAGGAGTAAGAATATTAAGATGAAAAAAGCGTGAACTTCGTCATTAAATCTGAACAAGTAGTAAGCTTATTTTTATGCCGAGATAATAATTTACGCGGACAAGGTTACGGAGTTTCTTTATTGGTTCTCTTTTTGTTTGTACTTAGCATAAAAATGTACTGAACAGATAATTATGGATCAAGTATGGAGAAATTATACAATTATAATATGAACTTACTCTTTTGCCCTTCCACGTTCATATATATAGAGAGAGATGCCAATACTACGTCGTCATTCTAGTTTTGGTCCATCCCAGCTCATATTTTTATCAGCTATTTTTTTGCGACTTTTTCTTTTATGCCCACATTTCTGTTTATATATGTTTTAAGTACTCTATGAAGTACTATAAATGAGCTCCCACAAAAAATTGCTTTCATCTTTATGGTGCACCTTCTACCAGCCCCTATAGAGCATCAACACCATGCAAAGTTCTTTTGGTCGTTATTTCGTTCCTTCTTTCGGTCGCTCGATGTTTCTATCGTTCATTCGTTTGTTACTTCATTTTCGTTCGTTCATACAGTCGCGTGTTCATTCATTTCTTTGTTACCTGTGTTCAACTAAACGGGTGCGCACATTTTAATTAAATTTCGCAAACGGATAGAATGGAGAGGAAGATACGACACCTTTTATTCCGAAAAGCTCCGTGGAACCGGAACCTACAGAGTTAAAAGATTACATTTTTGACGACATCCGTGGCGCAGCGCGCGCGCTGTCGCTTTATAAAGTTGGAGGTCCTGGGTTCGATTCCCGGCTCGAGTTTGGACTGGTGGGAGGCTGCGGCCGTGGCTAGTTACCACCCTACCGACAAAGGCGTGTCGCCAAACGATTTAGCGTTCCTGCACGATGTCGCCTAATAACCCCTAACAGGTTAGCCCGCTACCATCTTAGACTGCATCATCACTTACCATCAGGTGAGATTGGCGTCAAGGGCAAACTTGTAGTGGATAAAAAAAAAGAATTTGTTACCCAATTTGTATACAGTTTGACAGCAAACCAATGTTGTTGACGTTTTGCATTGAGACATGGATACCTTCATCCTGTTGAAGAAAATGGGAAAATGGCAAGGAACACAAAAGGTTCCTATTTGGTATAAAACAACCGAAGCAAATAAGGAAAAGTCAAACGCAATAATTGGTTTCAAATATGTATCGGGAAATTGCCGCGAAGTTCTTTGCTATATTATCACAATCAGGGTTTCAATATGCCTAATCACCGCGATCGTCAAGCCTCAACAGTGAATTAATTAAGCTTTACTCACGAACCCTGTAATTAATATACTTTTTACGGAAACAAAATTTATATTTCTTAGAACGGTTCGGCAGTGATGGAGACTTGATTAAAATTCGCGAAATGTTTTAGAAAAGGAAAATTTTAATAATTATACTTTGTATAATAAAAGGCTAATTTTCCGCCGTTTGATAACGTGACTTTCGAATATATTTTACACGTTTAGACTGACTTTATTGTTGAGGTGAAATTGCGATGCGTATTTTTAGCGGTCATATTTCTTGTACCTATCAATCATCATCATCATCATCATGATCAACCCATTTTCGGCTCACTACAGACCACGGGTCTCCTCTCAATACGAGAAGGGTTTGGTCATAGTCCACCACGCAGGCCATAATTATGTGTATTGGCAGACTTCACACGCCTTTGACAACATTATGGAGAGCTCTCAGACAAGCAGGTTTCCTCAAGATGTTTTTCTTCACCCTTGAAGCAAGTGAAATTTTAATTGCTTAAAAACGCACATAAATCCCTAAAAGTTATAGGAGCGTGCTCGGGTTCGAACCCCCGACCTCTGATTAGGAGGCGGACGTCCACTGTGCTATCACAGCTTACCTATCAATACAAACTTTGAAATTCATTTATATGATTGTTAGCTTCTTGAAAATCTTGAGTTAATTTGAAAAAAATATTGTATATTATTTAAATTCTAGTATATATTGAAAGTTAATTTCAGCTCAACAATTGTATTTTCAAGTTTTTTTTTTTTCGACTATAAGTTAGCCTTTAACGGCAATCTCACCTGTTAGGGGTATGGAAAACCTATACTCCTAATTGGTTTCTACACGGAATGCTTAATCGCTTGGTGACACGCCTTTCTCGGTAGGGTGGTAACTAGTCACAGCCGCAGCCTCCCACCAGACCAGACTCGAGCCGGGAATTGAACCCAGGACCTCCAAATTTATAAAGCGACAGCGCGCACGCTGCACCACGGAGGTCGTCAAAAACGTAAGGTAAAACATAAAACCTTTTCTATAAAGTTTTATGCTGAAGTGAAATGATTATAAACCTCTTAGGTGTAGGCGAGTTTTACTTGCCTTGAGCACTCGGCTAGATACAGTAAATATCTTAGTATACGTAATAATAACTTGTATGTAATACGACACAATATGAAAGCCTATTTCCACAGTGACAAATAATCTGCAATCACCATTTCCTTGCCTTTGTAGCACTTAAAATAATAAGCAGCTATAGAAATAATTACTTCGCGAGGCTTAATTAGTGGCGTTATTATTACAAACAGACCCAAGTGTTATGGCATAACAAATTTTACCTTCGTGTTTTAAATGGAGGGATTAAACTTGTATACACCAATAATGTTTTGTTTTAAGTTAGAACAGTTTATTTTTGTATATTTACATCGAAGGCTTACGAGCAGATGGGTCACCTTGAGTTAAATTTTTACCCCACGCCTATGCATATCTGAAGTACTACAGGAGCCATCGATGCAATGCCGGCTAAACCCATCCTCGTTATCAGTCATATTACTCTAGTACTATAGTCTACTTCTCATCATGTCGGAAAGCTTTTCGGCATGTCTGCCAGTAGCTTAGTAAATAGCTGAGGCCAAATACTTGCACCACTCCAGATTATCAGGTAATCACTTAACATCCGGTTTGTATGGTGGTAATCTTCGGCCGTGGCTAGTTACCGACAAGGGTGTGTCGCCAAACGATTTAGCGTTCCAATTAGGAGTATGGGCTTACCATACCCCTAACAGGTTAGCCCGTTACCATCTTAGACAGCATCATCAGCAGGTGAGATATCCGTCAAGGGCTAACATGTAGTGTACCTAGAACTATAAAAAACTCGTATATTTGTTTGCCCTTGTTTGATGAATGTAAATAAAAAATCCTCAATTTTTTTCGTTTAAGCGAGTTTTTCTGTCAGATAACACTGTTTTTTACGACGAGAGCTCTTTTATAAGCCAAATAATATTCATCAGCCAACATTCTGTTACAATAATTTTTTGAATCGTGATTCACACGTCGCAAATAAACATTCTGGTATGTCGAGTCGTCACCGTTGTGTTCTTGGAATACACTAGAAAACTCTCATTCCAATCAAATTATTACTTGAACACTTCGACTTGTCTGCAATGTCTTACTGGCCTAGGAAATCGCGTACTAACAAATGACGTCAAATAAAATTACACAACGACCGTAAAATACTGTCAAGGTGCTAAATATATACATCTTTTAGTTTTTATAATATAAACATTCTGATATGTTGAGTCGTTACCGTTGTGTTCTAAAAAAACTCTAGGAAATTCTCATCCCAATCGAAATATTCTGTAAGCACTTCGACTTGTCTGCAATGCCTTACTGGCCTAGGATATCGCGAACTGGCAAATGACGTCAAATAAAATTACATAATGATCGTAAAATATTGTGAAGGTGCTAAAACCACACATCTTTTAGTTTTTCTAATTAAGAATGGTCGGGAAATAACTTGTGCCGTTACGAACCCATAATATTATTATCCAAAAGTTTTCTAATTCCGTTTTCGCCATAAAACCAAGTCACGTTGTAATTTAATTTGCACATGTCGACTCCCGGACGACACTCGACAAAATTTAATATATCACGCCGTCTATTATTTACGGTGTTGAAATTTGATCGATGACATTTCGACTATTGATCGTGTGAATTGGATTTATATGAAATCGTCATATAATTTTCTATTGTGCGGACCACTGTTATTCAATTGACTTGAATTTTTGGATGAATTCGCGCATCTTTCATACAGAAATAGAGCTTGTTAAATGAATTACCGAGAGCATTACATGTGGTGTGTTTTTATGATGATCGTACGATACTTACAATATCTCTGTGATGTCTCTCAATAAAACCTGAGCATGTAGAAAAGTCCTCTTATAGTGTATAGTATTATGTCAATGATAAGCAAGCTTGGGTATAAAATATTGCTTCTAAGAAGATAGTTCTTAAATAATTTTAAGTTGCATTTGAGATAGAGATAACAAAAAGAAAAGTTACCTTGCTAAGTTTGTTGTGGGCGCGTTTGGAACCCTCATAGCTTTCGTTTTAAGTTTACTTTGTCTGGTGGGGGAAGGCTTCGGCCATGGCTATTTACCACCCTACCGACAAAGACGTGTCGCTAAGTGATTAAGCGTTCCGGCACGATGTCGCGTAGAAATTAATTAGGAGTGTGGGTTTACCATGCCCCTAACAGGTTAGCCCACTACCATCCTAGACTGCATCATCACTTACCATATCAGGTGAGTTAGCCGTCAAGGGCTAACTTTTAGTGAGTAAAAAAAAAAAAGTTTACTAATGTAGTCATCAACATCGATTCTATGTAAATTAAATGTAATGTGAGTCAAAAGTGCCTTTTAAAGGATTATTTGTATAAATATGATTGATTGATCAATTGAATACTTAAAACTATGTGCTAATTTAATGCGAAGTATATATTATATGAAAAATATTTAGTTCCACGGCCGTCGAGTTTAAGGATAGGTACCAACATACGGCATCCATTATTATATTATACTCAAACATTTGAGTAATGGTACATTTAATCTCCACTCGCATTGTTCTGAACGGGACACGTGTTGCGTCGCTAGGAAAATAGGTTTATTTCTCGCAGTGTACCTACACGAGCGCAAGAGGTATTTAGTAGATAGTATAAGGACTTAAAGTAGAATAAAATAATTTCAAGATTTTCATTTTATTTTCGGTTTCCATTTGAGCATTTTGCAAGTAGCTGTGTGTAAATTACGCCTTTTACATTATTTGTAAATCGAATATATAAATATAGTGGCATGGAGTTTTCTTAAGTTTTGTCAAACTACTTTCTTATGATTATGCAACGCACTGGATCTCAATTCAAATCACGTTTACAGGTACGCGATGCCTATTTTAGAAAACATCAGTCTGAGCCGCCAGTCATCAGTAAACATATAATTAAGCCACTGCATTTTAGATTGAAGTCTTTTAGCCGGGTTTTATAAGCACTCGATAGCAAACTGAGCTAATTTGAATTTGCGATATAGCTAACTGTCGATGTCTCATTGGAACTAACTTTATTTTAAGAACTACTTTCGTCATAAAAGTTAGAGACGAATTAAAGACAAAATAAATAAATCTCAATCAGATCGCAAAAGCGTATTTTACTGTACTGTACAAATAGTACTTCTGTACTATTTGCATATAATATATGCTGGTGATTTAATAGTGCAAAATGTTTTCCTTTAGTGAAAAGTGGTTTGCCAGTTGATGAGTTTGCCAGATGAGTTGGCGCTGCTTCAAAGAGGCCTATGTCCAGCGGTGGATTAATGTTGGCTGATGATGATGATAGTGATGATGATGATGATGATGATTTGCCAGTGAGTCAATGTTCCTTTTAAAACTACCTATAAATTAGGATGCAGTTCAGTTTGAAATATATATAAAAGCGCTTGATTGCAATAACACCGGATGTAAAGTGATGATGCAGTCTGAGATTTAGCCCACTACCTTGTAGGTAATTATCAATACTCGGCTTTGTAGGCTTACCTACTTACCTAGCCTACAATTTTACTACCCTGTCTATTTGTATCTCTTAGTATTCAACCGTGATGCTAATAAAAACACAGAAATTCTACGCTTAGTATTTTTGATTCTTTAATGGAGGGCATCAAGAGTTTTTTTTTTGCTTTTTTTTTCATTATGAGACTGCACTTTGGTGATAAAGGCTCATTAAAATATCATATTCTAAGGCGAGTATATCAGCAAGGTAGTAGAAAAAACTTGGATATCAGGTCAAGACTATGTTTGAGCGTATGGGTTTTTTGGTCTCAAGTGAATGAATGAATGAATATTATTGTTAGGTTCTGATAGATTTGTATATTTAAAAGACGTTAATTTGACTTAGTTGGCTGATATCGACCAATGACTTCGATGCTCAGAAATGTCGACCAATCACAGCTCAGTGACGGTGGTGGTGATTGAACGTTTTAAAAGCATGGTCGATAGACGTTGACGGGACATTCAGTGTTACGGAGGAGTATTGAGAATAAGTGTAATGGAACGATTATGGGTGCACTGAAATATAATAATTATCATAAAAGGAATTAGCAATTATTTCAATCGACCTCCCACATTATACACCACATACAAGAACAGACAGAAAATAAAAAACAGACACAACACATCGTATACAACTTGGCGTCCTTATCGCTACATACTATCTTTCTAGATAACAAAAAGAGTAAGAAACATTATTTTAAAAAAAAGTAGGTAGAATATAAAAACATACCATTCGAGATTAGTAATTGCGACCTCGCTACCGTAACATGATTACCGGGCGACGTTAAAAATCTGGGGCTGGGAATGGAATTTAATTTGTTATGAATTCAAAACTCAGATCTCTTGATTTAAGGTGTGAGATATTTTATTACATAATGTTTTGGATATACCTGCTAACGATGGATATTTAATGAATATATAATAAATATTTTATATTTATAAACATTAAATATTAAAAACTACGATAATAATACATTAAGGGTCAGTTTCGCCAACGGTGACTAGTAGCAGCGACAGCGACATGTCACAAGGACGGGACACAACTTCAATATCGTCCGCAAGTGTGGTCTGTTACGGCGGTTCTTATAATTTCGAATGTAGCGTCACTTTCGAATCAATTTGTTCGATGCTTTGCGAGAGACTGCATGTCGTGATAGCTCAAGGATAAGAAAGATGCTAATGATGAATCTGTTCATGAAGTTTTTAAACAAATACGGCGCGTAAATTTTTTTTTACTCCGACTACAGCGTCAATTCTTGTGTTTGTTGTGGCACAAAGATAATATCGCGACGACAATATCGCCTTTCCTATCGGAAATCATTCCAAGAAAATGTAAAGGAACTAGTCTCAGTCGCGACAGCTGCTCTCGCTGTCCCTGCTGCGTATCACCGGTGTCGGATTTGTCCCCGACCTAAGCGCTCCTCTACGAAAGAGGAGACCTAAACATATCCTTCACGACCCTGACGATCAGATGACTACTGACATACTCGTACCACCTACCACACAATTATACGCTACACACCGTCTTCGCCGGCGAAGACGAGGTCCCCGCTGTCACACGTCATCCGAACGTGGGCTCCATCCACGGCTTCGGAGATGTATGGACCACTCACCGTCCGACCCCCCATTATCCCAAACGTCGCCTAAGCAGAGGTTCGGCCTCAAAGGAGGCGCCCTTAGGCAGACGTTCCCTTAGTTTCTTCGAGCCCTAAATTTTTTCAGCCCAAACAGCCCGGTTATGCTGTGGCAACCAATAGGGTTAGTACAGCTAATAGACAGTCCGAAAAAAAAAATGTCGGATTTGTACCTTAGCTGTCATTCAAATTTACTATACACAATAGCGGCTGTGTTCAGTAGCCCTAAACGATTCGTTGAATGCGACCTTAGTTAGTTATTTAAAATAATACCTAACTCCCGACCGTTGTTTCGGAAAGTTACAATCTAAAACGGGCATTAATAATTTTGCACGAATATTTGAGTAATGGCGCGGATAATCTCTGTTCACATTATTCTGAACGAGACACATGTTGCGTTAAGAGAGAATAGGTTTATTTCTCGTGTTGTTGTTTTGCGAGCGTGAAGGATATTTAGAGGTTGTCACACGAGTGCCATTGAATAAAATGGCTCAATTTTATTAAGTCCTGGTAATGTTTTCATTTTGGAGCACCATTGTAAGGGTAAACGGTCTCCAGCGTATTTTTCTGGGACCATTTTCGCTCGAATTTGCAAATATTTTCGTGTTACTGCCGTTTATTTGAATGGAACAAATTAACACGTGAATTATGTACAATTATTTGTTTTCGCCTCTTAAAAGTTGGAAAAAAATAAAGAAATCTTAGTATGTTTATACTTAGATATATGCTTGTGATTTTCATATAGATATAGTCAAGTAATGCAAGTAAGATATCAAATTCAAACTCAAATAATCTTTATTGAAATAGTCCTTTAAAAGGCACTTTTGACGCGTCAATAATTTACATAGTAATGATTTAATGGTGATAACTACATTCGTAAACTTAAAACTAAAGCTATGAGGGTTCCAAACGCGCCCTGATATCGTTAGTTCGAGTGATAAAAATGGTGATGTCATGTTTTAGCGAAGTCTTGGTACCAGACCGTGGACCACAAAATACCTATGTCCAGCAGCGGACGTCAATTAAAATCATATCAACCTATTTCAGTCAGTGAGCGAAACAAGCAAGGATTTTGTCCTAAATTCCGAACAATTTGTACTTCCGCGAGTCATAAATAATAATTTACACCTTTCCGACTCGTAATGCTCAGGAAATGATTATTTACGAGTGCTGTGGCATTTTAGATTTTCCAGTGAATTTTGAATTAGCCAAACGTCGATTAACTCAAGAAGAAATTAATAAAAGCTCATAATATCACGGTTATTAAGTTCAGGAAAATCTATTATTCAAAAAACTATTTTAAAAAGTAGATATAGTTATCTGTGTACACTTTTTAGCATGCATGCATGGAGACGCACATATCATTTGTATATCAGAAAAACATCCGGAAACCTCTTTAAAAAAATCTCTATTTTTCCAGTTAAGGCTGAGCTTTTACAGGTAGTAGTGGAATTGTTTTGATGGATAAATTTAGGTTTTTTATTAATTTATAAAAGAAAAAAAGCGAAGCGGAAGCGGTGTAGCCTAGTGGTTAGGGCGTCAGCCTCCTAATCAGAGGTCGGCGGTTCGAATCCGGGCACGCACCTCTAACTTTTCGGAGTTATGTGCGTTAAAAAATATATATATCACTTTGCTTCAACGGTGAAGGAAAACATCGTGAGGAAACCTGCATACTGAGAGTTCTCCATAATATTCTTAAAGGCGTGTGAAGTCTGCCAATTGGCACATGGCCAGCGTGGAGGACTATGGCCAAACCCTTCTCATATTAAGAGGAGACCCGTGCTCTGTAGTGAGCCGGTAATGGGTTGATCATGATGATGATTATTTTATATACAGCTTTGTCTACAGAATACGATGCCGTCTATTACTGCTCATCTGTGGAGTAAATAAAGGTTGACATACTAACTACATGACATACTAAAATTGGTATACAATTAAACGGTAACGCCCACACTTTATTGAAAAGTCCATCAAAGGCCACGGTTAAATTAGTCTTTGTGATGTACGCCAGTTTAACTTAATTACAGGATGGCTCACTGACAGTATATTAATGAAGCCACAAAAACGGAATTCGTAATTAAAGACCTGCCACCATCTCTAAAAATAGTTGTGGACTCAAAACATACAGGAAAAATGTTTTGACATTAAAGCGATATATTGAATCGACAAGGTCGCTTTTATAGCAGATTGCTATCCTGTAACGGGAATTTAAATTTGAGTTCAAATCGTAATTCGGGTCTTCTACGTGCTAACTAACGTGGTTATAGAGACGCAGCGCGTGCGCTGTTGCATTTTAAAGTTGGAGTTCCTGGGTTCGATTACCGGCTCGAGTCTGGTCTGGTGGGAGGCTTCGGCCGTGGCTGGTTACCACCCTACCGACAGAGACGTGTCGCCAAGCGATTTTGCGTTCCGACACGATGTCGTGTAGAGCTAAGATACCAATTAGGAGTATGAGTTTACCGTACCCCTAACAGGTTAGCCCGCTACCATCTTAGACCGCATCATCACTTACCATCAGGTGAGGTGCAGTCAAGGGCTAACTTGTGGTGACTAAAAAAAAAATGGGCCTCATAAGAAGGCTCAAGAGTCACTCAGCTGGCGATGGAGAGAGCTATGCTAGGAGTATCTACGTGACCAAATCAGAAATGAGGAGATCCGTAGAAGAACCAGAGTTACCGACATAGCTCAGCGAGTTGCGAAGTTGAAGTGGCAATGGGCGGGGAACATAGCTCGGATAACCGCGACCCCGCACCGGTAAACGTAGAGTTGGTCGACCCCAACTAGGTAGACAGACGACATCACACGAGTTGCTAGGAGCCGCTGGAAGCAAGCGGCCCAAGACCGTGGATATTGGAACTCCCTACAAAAGAACCAGCAGTGTACGTCAATCGGTTGTTAATGATGATGATGATGATTCAATCGAACTTTTTTTTATACACTACAACTTAGCCCTTGATGGTGGATCTCATGTGGTGGTAATGCCTAAGATGGTAGCGGGTTAACCTGTTAGGGGGGGGGGGGGGGGGTTTATGGTAAACCAAAACTTATTGGTTTCAACGCGACATCGTGCCGGAACGTTAAATCTTTGTCGGTAGCTAACCATAGTCGGTAACATGGTAACTAGCCACGGCCGAAGCCTCCCACCACAACAGCCTAGAGCCGGGAATCGAACCCAGGACCTCCAACTTGATAATGCGACAGCGCACGCACTGCACCACAAGTTCATCAAAACTACTCGTGTTTCACAGAATATATTATTCCAAAAATTTTTTCGAGATTGATAACATTAAAAAAAATCGTTAATCTAATCATCAAATTATTGAATACCAATCCCTAATTCAAATTCAATATTTAAAAAGGAAGTCCTTTCATATGCACCCCTGATAAAATAATATATCTTAAACCATCGGTTTCAGGCCTTGGCTCACTTCCTGTGGAGGGTCTGCCTCGGCGGACGCCGCTGGCTGGGCCGCGGTCGAGTGCACGTATTTCCAGTGACCCAGCCACCAGGCGACGCGAAGGAGCATCGCTGGGTTTTAGTGGGTATTCTGGTCGCCAGCCTGGCCGCCGGGGAGTCCCACATACCCCGTCGGAAGCGGCGCAGTCTTGCCTGTGTCGCCTCCGGAGGGGATGCGTAAAAGCATTTCCCAGCGTAAAAAAAAAAGGCCTTGGCTCACTCATCAATTCAACAGTTTCTCAATTCTATTCCAACTTAAGACAGTCGTTCCTGGCTAATCTACTTTAGCTAGCTAGCTTTATACCTAGAGCTCGGCATCCTCAAGGCACCTTGTACGTACTTTTTTATTTAATTTTGGTTTAATTGTTTTAATAAACTGGCAAAATAAAGCCAGTCACTATTATAATATAAATCATTAGTAAACACATTAACAGTGAATGTTACAGCAGCACCCTCTATAATCTCTCACCCTAACCTATACATCTCGGTCGCCATTATAACTTGGTCTCTCAATACTGGCAATAACACTTGATCCCTCGTCCTGTTACTTATTGGACATGCACCCCAAACTGAATAAGAGATTAAAATACTCGTACGTTATATCCGGTAAGTTTTGCGCGGGAGGAGTTTTTAGTGTGAACTTGTAAATATGTGTCCATGACGAGCAAAATGTAAAACTTTTTCAAATAAGCCTACTTTAAAACATTTTAAAACGTACATAAATTATATAATATGAGTTTTTTTGGAGTGATTGTTATTCGTAATATCAAAATTAAAAAAAATGGTATGGTATCTCAAGTGGGTTTCCGACCAAGACAATTTCGGCAAAAACCTTTAATGGTAATTTTATGATGTGGATTAGCGACGTAATAATTTGTAAAAAATTTACTATACCAAATACCAAAAATATATATGGTAAAAGAAATTATAAATATATGCTACCAGAAATTCTTCTGAATCTTCCGACCCCCTTAAAATTTCCTGAAGTTGGAAAGCATATATTTATTTAAAAAAAATTAAAAATCATTTTTATTTCATGTTTAATTATTAATAGTTTTAAGTTCCTTATTTATAGTGCATAAGTTAGCATATTATTAAGGTAAACTCGCCGTCCTTCCCATAAACGTAAAGTTTCTGAAAGACGAGGACGTTTGAAAAATTACGAAAAAAAAAATTGCTCTCATTTTATGGTTAATCCAAATTAATTATTGACTATGTGAGATGATGATATCAAAAACAACTCAGCTAAGTTTGTCGTTGGATTCTTCTTAGAACTGGGCTTGTTAGAAAAGCTACATAGCTTAAATTGTATATCGGAGAATTTAGTTATCTCCTTACGAATAATATTTTATGCGAACGCTTCATAGGTAAAACAATTTCTGTTTTCAATTATACGCGTTACGTACTTTTGGGTGAGATTGTAACCTATCTCAAAACTGTCATCAAAAATCTAATTATCTTCACCACACAAAATATTTTTCGCATTAGCGCATCCTTTATTGAACATTACTTGAATCAAAAACAATACAATCTAAATCCTTTAATTAAGTTCATTTACATTGTCGACTCAAGTTTAATTACAATTGTTATCACGCAAGAATTATTGCATTCATTTTAATGTTATGCTTATATTTATTTATTACAAGCTATTTCTTATCGTGATTTGTATAATATACTCGTAGTTGTATTAAATATTCGTTTTGGATATGGTTTTTTGTTTGTAAGTATTTTACTCTGCTAATTTATTTATGATATTAAAGAATTTTTGTGTGTCTTTTAGGAACTCAAATAAATACACAGTCACAATATAATAGTGTAAAAGCATGTAGTTACTAAATACAAGTCTATTTTAAAAGCTTCGTGCGAAACATATTTTTAGAGTTCCAACGAAAAGTTCTGACTACTACTACTGTTACTGACTGACCTTATAATTACACTGTCAGACGATTTTGTCTTCTTGACCCTGACTCTTGTCGCAAGTTCTAATATATAGATTATTTGCGACCACAATATTATAAATATAAAGTTGAATAGTATATTTTTCAGTACAAGTTTTAACGACCTCGTGGCGCAGCGCGTTGCATATTAAAGTTGGAGGTCCTGGGTTCGATTCCCGGCTCGAGTCTGGTCTAGTGGGAGGCTTCGGCCGTGGCTAGTTACCACCCTACCGACAAAGACGTGTCGCCAAGCGATTTAGCGTTCCGGCACGATGTCGTGTAGAAACCAATTAGGAGTATGGGTAACATACCCCTAACAGGTTAGTCCGCTACCATCTTAGACCGCATCATCACTTACCGTCAGGTGAGATGCCGTCAAGGGCTAACTTGTGGTGTATAAAAAAAAAAAAAGTCCGTTTGAATTATTTTTGCCTTAAGTAAAATCATCCATTTGATCCATTCATCCTGTGCGTTTCTTAATACATAGTCCATGCACTGTAAAATTCGGTAGACCATGGAATAACGATACGAAGTTAGGGAATAAAGGGATATGTTTTTAAGGAAATTCATAATTTGTATCAGGTACCTATATATTATATTTGATCAATATTTTTTCGTTCCCTCTAGAGATGCTTGTCTTTTCTTATCATTTTGGTACGTGGGGTTTATAACACCAAATATATATTCGGGGACACGAGCCGATTTCCTCAAAGTCTTAGCCAAATATTTACTGTTTATTTGCACGCTCCACGTTCATATTATGCACGAAAATATAGACAAATGCTTGAAAGGTCCTTGAACCACTATTACATTATAAACTTAACTTAAGCTTCTTTCTGATCTTGTAGTTATATAAATACCTTGTATCACAAATATATAACGGAGCTTATGGTCATTACGTCTACCATCACAATCACCCAGTATAGTTAGCTATTTGAAAGTCGTACTAGACGCTGAAGAAATATCCCTGTTATATCAGGTACAAATGAGCAGATATCTCCAGTTAAAAAAAAAATTTTACTTACGTGATTATTAGATACTTACGTGAGTTCGGGTTCTTCCAAATATAAACTACAAAACATAATTTGCGTTTTGATATATATGTATTTATACAATAAACTATATGTTTATATTTTATATATATTGGTAAAATTTATTTTATTTCGTTTATATAATGCGTCTCATTTAATTATCCTCATCTTTCATTTAATTATTTTCCCAAGGGTTGTCTGGAAGAGATTGCTTAAGCAATAAGTCCGCCTTTGCATATTTATGTGTTAAGTGTTCCATATTGTTCTTTCTCAATCATTTTGTACAATAAAGAGTATCTATCTATCTATCATGTATAGTATATGAATCTTATATCAAATGTGGCAGTTTTTTCTAAATAACTGTCAGTCAGCTTAATCAAAATTGTATTTGAAGAATAAAAAATTAAATAAATATTAAATAATTTATTATAATACATTTAATAACGATATGAAAATCAAAGAAATACCAAAAGTATAACCAAAAGCCTATAATTATTTATTCACAAAGTGAAATAGTTACTTTTATGGAACTTTGATCAGAATTAAAAAGCTTTCTCCGCTAATATTTTCTTTTAAAACATACCGCCATAAATTAGGCGAATATTTTATACTGCCATTTCCACGAAGCCCCGAATGAAATTAAAGAGTATAGCATCAAAAAGAACCTTTAAAAAGTCGGGAATTGGCAGGCGCTGGTATCATAAGTCATTCTATGGAAAACTGAGACTGCTATCCTATCCTATAGTACATCGGGAGTCAATATATCAAGCGGTGGCAGGACAATAGGCCTAGTTAGGGTTGCCTTCATGTAATTTTCCCATCCACACTATTGAAATACACTAACCTATAGTTACTTCTTATATATAATACATCAAAACTTAAGTTAATAATTTAAGATTATTTGTGCCCAGCAATGGGACAATAGTAGACTAATAATGATAGTGAATATCTTTTTGATTTTAATTAATTTGTAGCAACTTAAAAAAATTGCACGCTTGCGTTTGTTTTTTATACCAGCGAGTATGAGGCCCACAAACGTTTTATTATCGGTTTTCTCAGGCGCTCAGGCGTTATCAATTATAAAATAATTTTAAGCATTAAAATGCCTCCTTAAGGGACACCTTCTCCAATATACTTCTACGAGTATATCTATACTCTAATCGGACGCTTACGTTATAAAAGCTATCAAGATGATGCATGCGTAGCAATTGGGAAATTTTGTTCCTTTGCAGAATTTATAGTCTATTGAAAGTGATGATTTCTTCTGGATTACGCTTGAATTTTTAGCATCAGTTGGCAAAAACAACATCGTTTGATTGGAATAGCACTTCTGACATGGTAGATTCCAGATTCCTAATCAATTTTTTTCGATTTACGTAAAACATATAGATTTTAATGTGTAAAAAATATATAAATAAATGCTTCAGTTAGTAAAGAGTTATAAGTAAGTATGAACGGTTCTGACGAACCCAGCTTTTTTTTTATCCACTACAAGTTAGCCCTTGACGGCAATCTCACCTGATGGTAAGTGATGATGCAATCACCAAATTCCAAATTTTCATGGTGTCATGGGTTCAATTCTCGGCTTGAGTCGGCTACTTCCCGACAGACACCAATTAGGAGTATGGGATTACCATACCCCTAACAAGCTAGCCCTCTATCATCTTAGCCTGGATCTTCACTTACCTACAGGTGACGTCAGGGACAAACTTGTAGGGTAATAAAAAAAATTGCTTTACAAGGTATTTTTTTAAGCAACTACGCTTGATCTTTTACAAAACATCAAAATACTCCATGTACACGGGAAACATGGACAGAAAGTAATTTATCGTGAAAGCCTACCGTAAACGTACTGTAGTACGTTTAGGTTTACGGTATACGTACCACAAGAATCATGTAAGCGATGCGCCTTTGAATACGCTCGCGAAACTAGGATATGTAGGCCGCATTAAATTTTTCTTGCACATTGCAGATAGACATACGAATTCGCAAGAATTTCAACATTCTCTCGTCTTGATCCACTGGTTTCCACTAGAAACCAAGTTAACCTTAACGGTAAGTAAGATGCTGTTTAAGATGGTAGCTAATCAACAGGGTTAGGCAGTTGCGATTAAACTAAATCTAAATGGTGTCTATGTGCCGAACTATTTATTGTGTTTTTATTGATCAACTTACTTACTTCACTGATTTTAAGAAATCAGTTTATGTAAGTTAATGTTTTTCATAGATGCATGTAGTAGGTTTATGTGAATAAAGCTATTTTAGATTTGATTTGGTGTAATAAGGATACCGATAAGATTAATGCATATACAATGAACATTAAGTTTAATATGCTAAGTAAGTATACCTTGTGAAGTCAACATCTCCTGAGGATGCTACAATGTGGCGAAACATTCGTTGAAAGTGCATTCCGGAAGATTTATGGTGTGGTCTAAGAGCGAAGAATTATAAACTGCAACGTGCAGATTTGCCTGTTTTACTCGAATTACAGCAAATTACGCTGTTGGTAGCTAGCCACTTCCAAAGTCTCCCAATAGGTTAGGCCTTTGACAACTTTGTCAGTGTCTAGCTACCACCCTACAAAATAACGATTTTGCGTTTCGGCACGATGTCGCTGTATAAACCAATTAGGAGTATGAGTTTACCATACCACTAACATGCTAGCCCACTACCATCTCAGACTGAATCGCCACTTACCACCAGGTGAGATTTCTGTCAAGGATTATTTTGTAATGGAATAAAAAAAGCGTTTTTAATGTTATTTTAATACGAAAACTGTTTTTTTTAATGACTACGGCGACTATATTTGATATTTATCTGATACAACCAACAGATATCTGAAGTAAATATACTTATGATTTAAAAAACATACCCGAAATTTCGCAATAGTTTTTATGCATTTACATACGGATTATAACAGCTCCGTGTGACATTGTATTCTAAAATTGGGAATGTTACTATTTATTTTTGGCGACTATCATACAATGTAGTGTAATCTAGTACCGAATATAGCTTATATGTTTTTATGTAAATCTTTTAGTACTTAGAAGAATTTACCGTTTACTTAATTGTTAACCAGCAACTCCGGTCCAATAGTGCCGATCGACTAATGTGACTTACTTGTGACGATAATCGTTTAATTGTGAAAAAGTGAAATTCAGTTTTTCACAAATCCTTTGGGAACTATGATTTTTGCGGGACAAAAAGTAAACTATGTGACCATGGTTTATACCATCTCTATTCTAAATTTTAGTCCAAATGGTTCTTTAGTTCCGGCGTGAAAAAACATATAAATCCATTTTTTGCGTCTATTAATATACACAAAATATATGTGCTTAGAACCTTCGTAACATCGGTTTTGAGATTTACAATAATTATTACAAAGTGAGAGATCCTGCGTTATAATTTCTAATAGTTGGACAACCCTGAAACATACCCGAAATTTCACATTGAGGAACAAGCTTTTGTTCACAGCGCCCATTGTAGCTTGCGAAATTAAGATGTTCCGAAAATAATAGAATCTCCGATTGTGGGCGGGCCATCAATAATATTTCGACGCCTCATCGGTTAATATCTTACGGTGCACAGGTATGCGCGAAATTATAATGTTTTTACGACTAGTTTATTCTGATACCCGGCTGGGCGAGTGCGCGAACGTTCTCATGACCCAGCCACAAGGCGACGCGAAGAAGCATCACTGGGTTTTAGTGGGTATTCTGGTCGCCAGTCTATCCACCACGTCTCCCACATACTTTTTTTTTTAACGCTTGGAAATCCCAGCGTTAAAACAATAATAAAAAACAACCCATTTGTGCCTTTATAGTGTATTAATGTGTCATTATAGTTAACATTAAATTTTCAGCAACGATGAAATAAAAGCTAGATCGCGTTGAAACGAAATTTCTGAAAAGTTATTTTCATAAAATGTAGTTACGTAGACCTGCTCTATCTAACATTCCCTGGAATCCTTTTCAAATCTGAAACATCGTGTCGTTTTAAGTGCGGTTGATGGTTTTAAAAGCTTACGGCAGTGCCAATGACAGCCTACGTCAGGGTTTCCAGCTGGGATTATGTTGCGATACCGTGTCACCCTCGCGACACAGTTTAATCCTCACGGATGTACGGGCTTTATTAGCCGTGTCAGAATTTCTTTCAAATGTTACATTTTTGACAAGATTATTGTAGCAATGTTGCGTTTCACGTAACTACAAGCGATTCATATAAAAAATCAACTCGTTTAAAAAACATTTTACCTAAGAAATATTAGCAGCCTACGTCTATTATTTGACGACCTCCGTGGCGCAGTGCTTGCGCTGTCGCATTATAAAGTTGGAAGTTCTGAGTTGGATTCCCGGCTCGTGTCTGGTCTGGTGGGAGGCTTCGGCCGTGGCTAGTTACCACCCTACCGACAAAGACGTGTCGCCAAGCGATTTAGCGTACCGGCACGATGTCGCGTAGAAACCAATTAGGAGTGTGAGCTTAACATACTCCTAACAGGTTAGCTCGATACCATCTTAGACTGCATCTTCACGGTGAGATTGCCGTCAAGAGCTAACTTGCAATGGATAAAAAAAAACAATCATTTGGCGAATTTATTTTTGTGGTATAAACAGCGGTATTCTTAGATTTATTAAAACTCTTTATTTCTAGATCACTTCTAGGAAAACATAGTTGAAGAAGAAAAAACAAATACACCTACACCTATATTATTATTTTTTTGTGTTTTTAATATTAAATAAAAAAGATTACCTTATAGCTTATTAGCAATATCTGCTATGCTAACATAGAATTTAGAAAATCTTATTTAAACACATCCTTATACAAGATAGTCTTCAACAGTCTCTCGGAAACTGCTGTCTACTTTAGTATTGCAATTCCTTTGCAAATCTATGGTTTACATCTTCTTTGAAATAGGACTTATCTAACTGAACCACCTGGCCGAGAAATCTATGTACACAAAATAAAGTCACCGGACGAACCGGGGTAAGATTGAATAACTGATTTATCAATGCACAGCTCAATCACTGGGTAATTCTGGGTGTACTTTTATCATAACTTAGGCATTTGCTTAAAAAAGGTTTTTGATTTGTAATCAAATTACGAGAACAATATCACAAGAACCATTTCATTAAAATTTATCTCCTCGTTTACGAATAATATTGCTGGTGCTGACAAACAGATAAGTAATGTTTATTTTAATGAACTTAAAAATTTAAGAGCTCTTTCGGAAAAATTTACACCGTAGAGTTCATTTAACTATGTAATATAATAACATTACTGGTATAAGGGCATTAAGTTATTTGCCATACCATTACAGCTGACAACCGGTTTTAGGGTTTATTTAGAGATAGAACCAAACAGGGCAACCTCCTCATTAAATTAAATCTATAAACGCCCTCCAGCGGCTTCCCTCTCGTTTAGTTAGTTAATCTCATGTTTATAACTTCTAAACAGAATGACTCTGACTTTTTTGAACTTCTATTTGAAAATGTGAATACATTTTGTGAATTGCTTTTTCGCGAACGCCTATGCTATAATAGCTATCTGTATGTCAAAATTAAATCCTACCTGTCCAGTGACTGAGTTACGAGTATGTATCAACGCGTAGTTCAAAAGCTGCGAGTTGATACATAAGTTAGTCACATTTTTCTTTATTTTACTTTAAATATCAGCAGGGTTTGGCCATCGTCCACCACTCCCCCGACCTAAGCGCTTCTCTCCGAAAGAGGAGACCTAAACATACCTTCATGACCCTGAAATCAGATGGCTACTGACAACATACTCGTACCACCTACCACACTATCATACGCTACACACCGTCTTCGCCGGCGAAGACGAGGTCTGCGCTATCCTACGTCATCCGGACGTGGGCTCCATCCACGGCCTCGGAGACGTACGGACCACTCACCGTCCGACTTCACCATTATCCCAAACGTCGCCTAAGCCGAGGTTCGGTCTCAAAGGAGGCCCCTTAATTTCTTCGAGCACTAGAGCTCAAAATTTCTTCTGGCAGAGCTTCTTACCAAAGCTCGCCAAATAGTCCGGTTACGCTGTGGCAACCAATAGGGTGTGACTGGCAATAAAGAAAAGGCAAAGGTCAAATAAAATACAATACCATAAAACCAACACACTTTTTCAATAGTTTGTCTGTTTGCGGGTCTGGCGTGTGTCATCAGTTTAATCCGATAAAAGCAAAGTGAGCTTACCTCATAAAATCTACATCGTCCATAATAAATTATGTTGGGTCTAGACGGACTTTTATTAAGTTATTTATTTATAGATATTTTATGTTGCCCACATCTGTGTTAGAGGAGATATATTGAAGTTTAAAATTCTCAATACTTTTTACGTATTTACATACGGATTATAACTCGGTGTGACGTCATATTTTAAAATGTGGAATGTTACTATTTATTCTTGACGACTATTTAAACAATGTATCTAAACAGTACCTATTCATAGTTTACGTGACTTTCTGTAAATCTTTTAGTACTTGGAAGAACCCACTTGCTTTTCTTTACCAAACTACTTACCGTTTACTTCATTGTTAAACATTAGAACCGGTCTATTAGTGTGACTTACCTGTGATTATAATCGTGAAGTGACATTCAGTTTTTCACAAATCCTGTGGGAACTATGATTTTTCCGGGACAAATAGTTAACTATGTATTTAATGAATAATGAATAGAAGCAGGTGTTACTTTGCGGAAGTCCATGATAAACAATAAACAGCAAGTATAATTTGCTATATTCCGCCGACAACCGGAAGATTTGTATAATATAACACCACACAAAATCTTCCAATAGGAATTCTTCGTACGTTTCGACTCGACACCTGATTATCCTCAGGAGATGTTGACTTCACAAGCGAGAAAAGTAAAGCAAAGATTTAACTATGTATTTGTTAATACAGAGTATAGTTTATTCAAAAACCAAAATGATTCTTTATATCTTTGTAGTTCTCGTACATTCTTTCGCGTCTATTATATTAATACAAGGTCGTCGTAACATCGGTTTTAGGTTTACAATGATTATTACAAAGTGTGAAGTACTGCGTTTGATTCGAGGCTGATTCTATTTTGGTGGGAGGCTTTGGCCGTTTTACTACCCTACAGGTAAAAGGATACCACCAAACGATTAGATGTTCCTGTATGATCCCGAGTAGAAACCGATTAGAAGGATGGGTTAAGCTGTCAACGCATCGTTTCTCGTCTGGTACTGCAGAGGTTCATGCACAATGTTAATCACTTAACATCAGGTGACCCGTTTGCTCGTTTGCTCGCGATGTAAATATTTAAAAAATGCAATATACATCATGATCAACCCATTACCGGCTCACTACAGAGCGCGAGTCTCCTCTAAATATGAGAGGGGTTTGGAAATAGTCCACGCTGGCCGTATGCAGATTGGCAGACTTCACACGCTTTTGAGAACATTACGGAGAACTGTCAGGGGTGCAGGTTTCCTCATGATGTTTTCCTTCACCGTTTAAGCGAGTGATATTTTAATTTTTTTTTTAAACGCAATTAACTCCGAAAAGTTAGAAGTGCGTGCCCGGATTCGAACCGCCGACCTCTTCTTCACTAGGCTATCACCGCTTCTACATTTTATTAATTAAGATTAGATTAGATTTGAAGATTAGCATGGCCCCTGCGCTATATACATTTCACTATAAAACATCATAAGAGCAACTTCGTCGGAGTATTTCCATCGATCTTGTATGATTCTTGAATAAGTAAAGTTTTGACTCTAACTTTAAACAGAAGTAGCATGTTTCAGATAAACGATGACGAATTGCCGTTCAAAAAGATAGATAAGGAGAAGATAACTGATGATTCCCATACAAAGAGTAGAACCAACGTACTCGTATGTAAGTTGTTAGTCAAAATGTTATTTGCAATAGTATCGTTTTAGTAAATTATTAACAGATGGATAGAGAACCGTATGATAAACTATAACCCCCCCCCCCCCCCCCCCGATCTATTAAAAAATAGATAAATACGCCAGTTAAATTGAAACCTTTCTTCCAAAAATATCACTAAACTTATCGCGATGTCCTCTATTTTTCTTGGGCCAATCACATGCCACCGTTTTGGCGGGAACCAATAGCGTGGCGGCACGACATGATGACAACAATAATAGAATTTTAGTCAAGTTTTATGATCTGTTGTATTACTACAAATTGACAACATTTTAACCCTTACAAACGAGTTGTAAAATATATGTGTTAATTAATAATTACATCATATATATTATGTATGTGGTAAGCGGTGATAGCCTAGTGGTTAGGGCGTTAGCCTCTAATCAGAGGTCGGCGGTTCGAATCCGGGCACGCACCTCTAACTTTTCTGAGTTATGTGCGTTTTTAAACAATTAAAATATCACTTGCTTCAACGGTGAAGGAAAACATCGTGAGGAAACCTGCACGCCTGAGAGTTCTCCATAATGTTCTCCAAGGCGTGTGAAGTCTGCCAATCCGCACATGGCCAGCGTGGTGGACTATGGCCAAACCCTTCTCATATTGAGAGGAGACCCGTGCTCTGTAGTGAGCCGGCAATGGGTTATCATGATGATATATTATGTCGCGGATGCAAGTGGATTTGATTCCACGTGGTTGACAATGCAGTCTGCCATGTTGTTTTTATAAACAGTCAGTGCGCATACCGGCGCTGGCGCTGTCTCGAGAATAAGTAACTCGATCAAACACACTACTGACACCAACGCAGACAACTTCACTCTAGACTTGTACCAAAGACAATCTGTGGTATACAACTTCACTCTGGATTGAATCACAGACTACCCACTGCTAGTGACTTTGCTTTAGATATACCACAGACATGTAAGACTGTTTATAACTTGTGCTCTCAGACACATTTGCAGGGTGTTGCTATTGAAGCAAATGACGATAGTTCGTAATTTAAATAATCTCTCACATATATAACTACTTAGAATCGTAGCGATTACATATCAGGTTAGCCCGCTACTATCTTAGACTGCATTAACACTTACCATCAGGTAAAATTGCCGTCATGGGCTAATTTGTAGTGAATAAAAAATAATAACAATATTAACTGACGATCGAAAGGGAAAATTAAAATGAATAATTTTTACGTTAATTTATTTATTTATTTAATTTTAATTTAATTAGCACGGACAGTATCCAATAACACTAATTAAATTCACTAATATCACATAATAACATTATAGCAGAAACGAAGTATAACCAAACAAAGACACACTAAAAACAAAATAAAAACAGACAAGAGAGACAAAAAACAAAAAAATAAAAAATACTTAAAATAGAGACATTGTGGTTATTATTATACCTTTCGCAAAACTGCAAGCATTGGCTTAATAATTTTTAAATAATTGGTTGGCTGGCATTTGGCTTCATAATTTGTTAAATAACATCAAGTGTAAAGTTAAATAATTTCATTGTCAGCAAAACTGATATCATATTAATATTGTCAATTTATTGCGCCGTTAATATTAAAGACTTCCAAATAATAAAATTACGCGGCTGTGGGTAAAATCTGAATGATTTTTATAACAGTTACATCTACTGCGTATCCGCAAAACGCTGCAAGTGACGATCCACAAAATATTATTGACAAACCTTTTGCATTTTCAAAACTATAAAGTTCATTAATTCAGCAGCATCCATCTATCTATCTTTTTTTAAGTAAGACATACTTCGACGGTTGAGTCCATAAACTGGTGACTTTTACGTCTGCAAATCGTTCAATTTTTTAAATGATTGTAACTCAAATTTCAAATTGCGGCAAAGGATTACTGGAATATATTTGAGATAAATTTGAGAGAATATTTAAAGCATATTTAAATTTTAAGCTCATACCATATAATTCCATTTCATTGACTTAGATCAGGCATGTTACATGTTACATTTAGTTGTAGTGCTGGCGTTAGTTAAACTATAGAGTGAGTAGATGCGTCAGATTGGTCGTCTTGTCTAATGTGTTGTTGAGGATAACCTTGATATTAAAATTATATTACTATTATTGCTGGTAGATCTGTCAGATTAACACGTATCATCATCATGATCAACCCATTGCTGGCTCACTCGGGCTCCTATTAATAAGAGTAGGGTTTGGCCATCGTCCACCACTCCGAAAGAATAGACCTAAATATATCCTTCATGACCCTGAAATCAGATGGCTACTGACAACATACTCGTACCATCTACTACACAATCATACGCTACACACCGTCTTCGCCGGCGAAGACGAGGTCTCCGACGGCGAAGACGGTGTGTAGCGTATGATTGGACGTGGGCTCCATCCACAGCCTCGGAGACGTACGGACCACTCACCGTCCAACCTCCCCGTTATCCCAAACGTCGCCTAAGTCGAGGTTCGGCTTTAAAGGAGCCACCCTTAGGTAGACGTTCCCTTAGTTTCTTCGAGCCCTAGGGCTCAAAATTTCTTCTGGCAGAGCTTTTTTCCGAAGCTTGCCATACATACGTTACGCTTTGGCAACCAATAGGGTTAGTACATCTAATAGACAGACTGAAAAAAAAAATAGTCCACCACGATGGCCATATGCAGATTTGCAGACTTCACACGCCTTTTTTTTTTTTTTTCACGCTGGGAAATGCTTTTACGCATCCCCTCCGGAGGCGACGCAGACAAGACTGCGCCGCTTCCGACGGGGTATGTGGGACTCCCTGGTGGCCAGGCTGGCGACCAGAATACCCACTAAAACCCAGCGATGCTCCTTCGCGTCGCCTGGAGGCTGGGTCACGGGAACACTTGTGCACTCGACCGCGGCCCAAGACTTCACACGCCTGTGAGAACATTACGGAGGACTCTCAGGCATGCAGGTTTCTTCACGATTTTTTCCTTCGCCTGAAGCAAGTGACATTTTAATTGCTTAAAAACGACCATAACTCCAAAAAGAGGTGCGTGCTGTCATTAAAGTAAACGTACACTAACCGCTAGTGCACCTAACACATGTACCACAAGGTATATTGTGGTATTAACGGAAAAGTTTCGCTCAAAAAAGTAACTTTGACATTCGTTTACCAAGTTATGTCACGGGTTCCTGTAACTGTACGTTGAAGTAATGGCCACACCTTATTGTTTTATTGCCTGTGCATAATAAACGTGCCGTTTTGTGACACCAGCTGGCGTGGCGGGCGACGCTCGTAATTCTTTATAATAGTCCACCACTGACATCGCCCGCACCTATTGGTTTGACTCAATTCAAAAGTTTAATAATGACTCCTCTAAGGATTTAGTGACGTAATAAATTTCCTTTTATTGGCTAACTTAGGGCAAAATTTGACTGCCTGTTTTTTGTGCTTTTACAAATATATTTTTGTAGCCGTCACCATATTCTTTGATACACTACAATTTTTTTATGTTATATCCCCTAGTTCACTAGCATACCCGATTTTCAAGAGCAAGAGACAACAATTTTATCCCCAATTATATCCACTGACTAGGAATAAAATGTACGAGTCCATCTGATATAACCAGGGGGTAAAACATTTATATCCTCTTCATGCTAGTCGTGTTTTGGAAGATTTCGCATTACATGGATTTCTACCCACAACTAACCCCTTCAGAGGCCACCATCAGCATGGGAATCCCAAACATTCGTGATTTGCTATGAGGTATGGAAGACGCTAACATCTGGACGACCTCGAAGCTGTGGTTAGAGCTTCCTAGTACACGTTCCCCGTTTCTCATTGAATACTTCCGAAAATTCTTTACACAGACGGGTCACGCACTGATCCTCTTTTATTAATTCGTTTATATTTATCTGGGTGATTTTTAATGCGCGAGCCATTCACAGCCTAATAATGGCCTGCTGCCGCATTGAATAATATATAATTGCAAATCGTTCAGTATAACCGATCTTAGTTGCACCTGGACTAATATGTACCTGAGAGATTTAATTCATGAACCCAAATAACTGCGCAACTTCGGTTATTATGATCCTCGAAACGTTATTATCACTCTGCACACGTTATACTATTTAAAACAAATTAATCACTCGTCGCCTGAGGCACGTAGTAAAACAAGCGTCGTAAGCTAACGTGACATTTATTATAACACTACCTTCCAGCACTAATCTAGTATCGTTTAAAAAAATATATACCTCCCTTTTATAACAACACATTAACCAGTTATCACTGTAGATCGAAGCTGTGATAGCCTAGTGGTTAGGGCGTCAGCCTTTTACTCAGAGGTCGGCGGTTCGAATCCGGGCACGCACCTCTAAATTTCGGAGTTATGTGCGTTTTCAAAAAATTTAAATATCACTTGCTTCAACGGTGAAGGAAAACATCGTGAGGAAACCGGCACGCCTGAGAGTTCTCCATGATGTTTACAAAGGCATGTGAAGTCTGCCAATCCGCACATAGCCAGCGTGGTGGACTATGGCCAAGCCCTTCTCATATTGGGAGTAGACCCGTACTCTGTAGTGAGCCAGTTATGGGTTGATCATGATGATGATGACTGTAGATCGAGCCAAAGTAATGTATATTTTTGATGGCCCTACCTGCCATTGTTTTTTGCCACTACCACAGCTTTTTTCCGCTCAATCTCATTTATTGTCATTCAATATATTGTTCTGGGTAAGCAACGTTAACCCTAATCAGTCCACCGACTTTAGGCGTATGAGCCTGGACTTCTACTGTCCGTGCTCTACCATTATTCCATAGAAAAGGGCAGTTAATACAAATTTTTATATTGAAATGCCTATAAGCCTTTAAATGTCCAATCCATCTCAATAAACTAGATAATAACTCAATCGGTTTCACAGTCGAACCGTTTGAGAATCTATTGAGACATGTCGTCTGCGTGCGTTGTGGTTCTCCGGCAAAATCAATTTATCTGTAAGTTAGCGTTATTCGAATTGGAAAACTTAAATCCAAATAAATATAATCCACGATACTTAATAAATCCCTTCGAAGGCACTGCTTGAAACGAAGTTGTAACTAATTTAAAAAAATCATTTATTCACCTTTTTTTAACGCTGGGAAATGCGTTTACGCATCACCTCTGGAAGCAGCACAGTTAGAGCTGGGCCCCTTCACAATACAAACACAAAGAACTTTTTTTTTTTTATACACCACAAGTTAGCCCTTGATGGCATCTCACCTGATGGTAAGTGATGATGCGGTCTAAGATGGTAGCGGGCTTTACCTGTTAGGGGTATGGTAAACCCATACTCCTAATTGGTTTCTACACGACATCGTGTCGGAACGCTAAATCGCTTGGCGACACGTCTTTGTCGGTAGGGTGTAAGCATAAGCTTATTAAGCTTATTTAGATCAGATCAGATTCAATTCAGAATGATAAATATCTATCAAGAAAAAGTTTACGTTTCTATTAAAATTGTACTTAAATTACCCGATATCGTAGGTACGTTTAGTTTCGTAGACACGTAGTACTCATATGTAGAAAAGCAGGTGCATTTCTTTATATTGATCAAATTGAGATCCTCCGTCAAGTTATTTATAAAGGAAGAACGTTTTGTAGATGTTCAAAGAATAGATAAAACAAATAAAAACAGTGGAATAGACAACACAGCTATGAAATTTTCCATTCATCTCTCTGTGAACCAGTGCACAACTCAATCGATTTCACAGTCGAACCGCTCGAGAATCTATTGTGACATGTCGTTTGCATGTTCTGTGGTTTTCAGTTTAAAAATAAGTATAACTACATATTTAATGGAGGGTATTGAGTACTAATTTCTAATAATAAATTTTGTTTATTATCTGGTTACCTTCGAACTTATTTGGTTTGCAATATCTTATTGGTCTACACAGAACTTTAAAAATGTAGAGAATAGCGCCAAATCTGATGCACTTAAATCTCCTAATTAAATTAATAGGTCTAACCCTGCTTGCGCCCTGGTCTAATACGAAGCCCACAACAAACTTAGCCGGGTAAATTTTCTTTTTATTATCACTATCTCGAATGCCACTTAATGTTATTTAATAGCTATCTTATGAAAACAATATTACATACCTTAGCTTGTTTATCATAAATACATAAGTTTGCCCTTTGCACAATAATAGGACTTTCCTACAAGCTTCGTTAGTAATTTTAGTAGTAGTTTTATTTACACTTAGAACTTACTGCGAGACATCCATCCTTTAACAGGTAAACTTAAATAGTTGCTTAATCTTTTTTTTTTCACAGTTAACGTTGTGATTAGGACAGAATTCTTTTAGAGTTAGGCCGAGATCTATAAAGTGAGCCTTAGCCTCTGGCTTAAGAAATAGTTAAAACGAGACAGGGATGTGTCAGACATGTCTGTTTCGTTTTATCACTAACTTAGGCTTAGCAAAGTCGATCTTATCCTTAGAACCATTGGGATGATAAATATCATCTTCTACACTTATTTCAAGCTATGTGGAGTCGGCATGCCATGCCTTTTTCAAACTTTACAGACATGTTGTTTTTGTTGTGACTTTTTTACGACCGGCGCCTGTCTTTTGTCGATAATATTTAAGCAATGAATATGAAATCAATTATAAAAAATTACCTGTTAGGGGTATAGTAAACCCATATTCCTAATTTGTTTCTACTTGACATCGTGCCGGAACGCTAAATCGCTTGGCGACACGTCTTTGTCGGTAGGGCGGTAACTAGCCACGGCCGAAGCCTCTCACCAGATGACCAGTTTGACGGCCTCCGTGGCGCAGTGCGTGCGCTGTCGCACTATAAAGTTGGTCTGGTGGGAGGCTTCGGCCGTGGCTAGTTACCACCCTACCGACAAAGACGTGTCGCCAAGCGATTTTAGCGTTCCGGCACGATGTCGCGTAGAAAGCAATTAAGAGCGTGGGATTGCCATACTCCTAACAGGTTAGCCCGCTACCAACCTAGACTGCATCATCACTTACCACCAGGTGAGATAGCCGTCAAGGGCTCTCTTGTAGTGTATAAAAAAAAAACCAGACTCGAGCCGAGACTCGAACCCAGGACCTCCAACCTTATAATGCGACAGCGCGCGCGCTGCGCCACGGAGGTCAATTCATACTACATAGAGATGTATAGTAAAATAGTGTCCTACTCGTTACAATCTGTCGAAATACATCAATCCTGCGGGATAGCAATAACAAGTAGACGCGGTTGTAGGTAAGAACTAGTCAGCTGTAGAAATGAAAAATAAATTTCTCCCAGCGTAACGACGAAGCTTTTCAAAATAAATTTGCAATTATGATTCACGTCTCCCATCTACCTACAGCGTAACATTTTTACCTTACACAATAAAGATAAAGTGTTAAAGTAGTTTTAATATAAAAACCATCTTTAATTTTATGTTTTTGTACTGCTTGTGTAGTGAAGACGTCAAGACTTCATCCAGTTATTTTATCTTTATTTTATTTAAGAAACTTCATTGCAAAACTTAGAAAGAAGCACATAAAAATAAGAAATAATTATAAGCAAGAGGTGATCTTATCACTATTAGTGATCTCTTTCAGGACAAAATAATAAGCAACAGGTAACTATATCTATATTTAACTTAATAAGCGGTGATAGTCTAATGGTTAGGGCGTCAGCCTCCTAATCAGAGGTCAGCGGTTCAAATCCGGGCATGCACCAATAACTTTTTAAAAATTAAAATATCAATTGCTTCAACGGTGAAGGAAAACATCGTGAGGAAACCTGCACGCCTGAGAGTTCTCCATAATGTTCTCAAAGGCGTGTGAAGTCTGGCAATCCGCACATGGCCAGCGTGGTGGACTATGGCCAAACCCTTCTCATATTGAGAAGAGACCCGTGCTCTGTAGTTAGCCGGTAATGGGTTGATCATGATGAACTTTATCGCTAGAAGTGATCTGATTCCAGGTACTCATAACCAATAGAGTGGAGCCAATGAGCTAGCAGTGAGACGGATGTTGCAAAAGTTAAATATGCATACACACTACATGCTACTAAATATATAAAATAACTAGCCGTTGCCCGCGACTTCGTCTGCGTAGAATTGCTGATTTCCCTTGAGATTGAGGTTACCCGTGCGGCCAATGGCCCTGCTTCAGAAAGAAAGCTACAGGTAAATGTCAAATTGCCGAATTTCGTGTTTCTAAATTAAAAAACATAGGACTTTCACACAAACTTCAAACCCCTATTCTACCCCCTTAGGGGTGGAATTTCCAAATATCCTTTCTTAGCTCACATCTCTTAACTATCCAGTTGCTAAATTATAGCTTTATACGTACAATAGTTTTTGAGATCTCGTGTTTAATCAGTATGTAACTATGTAAGTGACCTTTCGCTTTTATATATATAGATTTGTATTTCATACGAAAGTTACTGCGAAGCTTTGTAATATGATAATACCCGTATGAGTATGATCAAACACTCTAAGAGTAATTAGAAATAATATCCTCCCCTATTCCTTTGAAAGAAAGTTTGGGCAAAGTATCCAATTATATCAGTCTAGTGTACACTTTCATCAGTTTCATAATAATAACAAACTAACTGCGTCATTATTCTAGTGATTAGCGAGTTGGACTATGGATCATAAAGTTCTGGGTTTAGTACAGGGCTAGGCCAGTTTTCAGATTTTCGGTTTCCAGTTTGAAATACCCGAGCTAATAAAAAACTGGAATATATACTGAAAATATACTACTATACTGTACTATATATTTACTATGCTGTCGATCACTAGTCAAAATGAAGCGAGGGTGCAGTTGATCTATTTCAATTTATTTCGATTACATCGAGCTAGTGCCTATGATTACATAGCCTAGTGTTAGTACGTCCGCCTCCTAATTAGAGGTCGGGGGTTCGAACCCGGGCACGCACCTATAACTTTTCGGAGTTATGTGTGTTTTTAAGCAATTAAAATATCACTTGCTTCAACGGTGAAGGAAAACATCTGCATGTCTGAGAGTTCTCCATAATGTTCTCAAAGGCGTGTGAAGTCTGCCAATCCGCACATGGCCAGCGTGGTGGACAATGGGCCAAACCCTTCTCATATTGAGAAGTAACCTGTGCTCTGCAGTGAGCCGAGAGTGGGTTGATCATGTATGTCTTGTATGTATGTATATCGAGCTATGACTTTTTATAAACAGAAGGCATATATTTTGCTAATTTTAATAGCGTTGGTGACCTAACCTGTAAAAAATTTTGAAAAGCCTTTCTAAAATTTTGAAAGAGGTTCCCTTTAAATTGGTTTAGTGTTCGTCCTTCCTCGAGTTAAGTTTATTTATACAAAATACTAACAGTGTCATACTTTTTCGAAGCATATCCATGATACATGTCAGCTATCTGAGTGAATATCAGGCAATTACCTTACAATCACATTATCTTGTTTAGTAGCACTAATAACGAGTGCCACTCTCAACGCATCTATGTTCCTATGAAACATCTTAGATTACCAAAGCATAAAGTACCTACAGACTTCACGGCGGCCCAACTAAGTTCCTTATCTGCTCTCTTACGAACGTACGTTAGGGTGATAAAAATCTATTGCTTCTTGTTTTGTTTTTGTTAAGCTCACTATTTTTGGCTTTTGGTTGGAAATGAAACAGATAATATCACTAGCCACTCTCAGAGACTTTATCCGCGTGAATAAATTACTGATTTTAATAATATTGCATGGAAATAAAGTTGGAGGTCCTGGGTTCGATTCTCCGCTCGAGTCTGGTCTGGTGGGAGGCTTCGGCCGTGGCTAGTTACCACCCTACCGACAAGGACGTGTCGCCAAGCGATTTTAGCGTTCGGCACGATGTCGCGTAGAAACCAATTAGGAGCATGGGATTACCATACTCCTGACAGGTTAGCCCGCTACCATCCTAGACTGCATCATCACTTACCACCAGGTGAGATAGCCGCCAAGGGTAGTGTATAAATGGATGTGTTGTGACCAACTTTGAAGGTTTGAAAGATAATTGGGCATTCTTCTTTCAATTGATAAATTTGAAACTTTGCATCGAAATTGCATTGTAAGTTAACTTGTATTTAGACGATTATCAAGAAATTTCTTACTAATTTTATCATTTATAGCCACACTCACCTGACATCTGAACATATATTTAGATCGTTAAGTCTTTGCGCATTATGTTTGTTTTTTTTTTTTGTTTTTTTTTTTATTTTGAATTCATATTTGTAGTGTGCAATAAAGAGTTTATCTATCTATCTATCTTAAGTGAGTTATATGCTGCTGTCTGTTAAGGAGATCTTTTCTATATCTCCAATAATATTAATCTGGATCTGATCTTCACAAAATTTGGATAATAAATTGATGATTATAACACCAATAACGGTCCGTGAGCGATTGCAGAAATATATCACTTAAACATACCGCAAATGAAAATGAAAAAACTCTGGATAGCGCTAAGAAAATAAAGGACACGGCTGGCGGTCAAAAGACCCCGTAGGTTACAGCAACTGTCTTAGAACACGCTACGCAGACTGTTGTTCCCGAGGACTATTGTCTGTCGTCTGCACCGGCGTACTATTCTGTGCCGGAGCTAAAAATAGACTGTAAATGTGTAATGTCACAAGAAACTTTAATGCAGAAAGCATTTTTATTTCCAAGCTTTCAACGTGTGTCATGTTACCGGCGTGACGTCCTTCCTATGTTGTTATCTTCAGTTGGTTAAACGTAAAACGCACCATCTCGAAAAATACATTTTTTTTTTTGGTCAGGAAGCTGGCTGGTGAACGCGGACTCGGCAGCGTTTTTTGTTCTGGTTTTATAACCCCGCGGAAAGCTTATCCGGGATGTGACCGCCAAGACAGACATTCACCACGATAATTTTAACTATGAAAATTTGTATATAGGTAGCGGCGGTTATTTTTCAATCTCGTGGAAGCGGATACGTTTTCCCGGATTCTATCAGAGACAAAAGTGTGTCATGTCTAAGATTCAATCTGATCTTCAACTGTACTCGTTGGTACCGATATCAACATTCGTTTATCATTTTTTCGCATTTATGATATAAACGTAATAGATAAAACTTGCTTGTTCTATGTTACGTAACGTGAAATAAACATTGTTCATCAATCTAAATTATCTGATTTGATTAAGGTTAAATGGCTGTACCTATTTCAAATAGTTCTAAAAATAATGCTATGAGTGTTAAAAAGTGCAAAACATACTTTTAGACCATATCCATTTGGTTAAGTTTACGTTTGTGCACAACTTGCTCCATTCTTCATTTAGCGAATAGTAAAAAAGTGTCAGTGAAAAAATAACTAATACTAAACTAATAGAAATAATAAAATTTATTCTGAGCTCTTCGTAGCGTCGTGTTTTATATGACTACCTTATGAACCAGGATTATTACAATCGATCCCAGGCTTTTAATGTACCAATCGACACAATTCTCCTATCTCGCAAGAGACAGGGAATTGAAGCAATGTATCACCATGCTGCTCTAGAAGGTACTGGTTGGCGGACTTTAACCATCATTATCACATGTTAGTGAAGATTACAGAAGGTGAAGGCTTACCACACATTCACGGGAATAGACAGCGGCATTTTTCCTTAAGCGATAATAACAACAGTTTCTTAATAGAAAATCAATACCGAACCAACTAGCTACTAGGGGAAGAAATTACGTATTTTTCTGAAAAAAATTCGTTTCAATAAAATGTAACACTACTTTTTAAGGATACAGAAGGTTCTTACCGATAAAACATTTATAAGTCAATCGAGTGTAAATTTAATTTATCCGATTAACAACAAAAGAACGCGTTCGAGTGGGTTCTGTGAACTATTGAATCGTAAAGAATACCTTGCAGATACCTTTTGGGGACTAAATTGAGTTGCTTTATTGAATTAGCCAGCTTTAAAGCGACAGAAATATTTCATTTTGCTTTAAATGAAACTAAAAATAAGATGTTAGAATTGATTTAGTGATTGGCACGTTATACTGTCAATACTTTCTAGGGTTAAGGTAAGGTGACTTAAACGTTAAAAAGCTTGGGTGTGAATTGCTCTAACTTCATAGCTAATTATAATTTATTATTATGTGAGATGGTGATAACAAAAAAAACCCGGCTGATTTGTTGTGGGCTTCTCTTCTCTGAGACCTGGACGCGATTGGAACCCTCTTAGCTTTAGTTTTAAGTTATCGAGTGTCATTAATTCTTGAATAAAAAAATGTATTTAGATATGCATGTAGGTTTACATGAATAAACTTTACAATAAAATAATAATGGACTTTACTTTTCGCGCTTGTGAAGTCAACATCTCCTGAGGATGATCCAGTGTCGGATCGAAACTTGCGTAGAGGTTCTAGTGGAAGATTTTGTGTGGCGTTATATTATACTAATCTCCCGGTTGTCGGCGGAATATAGCAAATTATACTGCTATTTATTGTTTATCATGGACTTCCGCAAAGTAACGCCTGCTTCTATTCATTATGAATTAAGATATTTTTATTTGATTTGATTTAACGTTTTGTATATGGATAGGAAATGGAAGCAAATGAATTTATTTTGTTGCATATATGTTTCATATACTATTAATAGTGAAAAAGTAACAACATATGAGTATGATTGATTCTATCCCATGGGATCCGGGCAATATTCGTGATATGATTAAGTATCTATCCGGCCCATAAACTAACCACGAAAGAAAGATAATCCAACAAACACGCTTCGGTATTAGGTAATATGTACGATTGTTTATTTATTCATCTCATCTCATTAACAATTAACTATTACAACTAAGATAATATTCTGTAATAATCTTTATCATCATCGTCATGATCAACCCATAGCCGGCTCATTACAAAGCACGGGTCTGCTCGCAATATGAGAAGGGTTTAGTCATAGTCCACCACGCCGGCCATCTGCAAATTAGCAGACTTTACACGACTTTGAGAACATTATGGAGAACTCTCAGGCATGCAGGTTGAGATTGAGAGGACTCAATGTTTTCCTTCCCCGTTGAAGCAAATGATATTTTAATTTCTTAAAAACGCACATAACTCCGAAAAGTACGTGCCCGGGATATATCCCCTATAATCAGAAAGCGGACGTTCTAACCACTAGGCTATCACAGCTTTATGATATAACTCCATCAATTGACTAACTAAGCATAGTAGATCAACATATTATAGGTTCTACGGTTAACAGATCGAACTGTTCGCTGGTAGTGCTAAGATTAAAACTGCCCGTTTTGGTAAGAAACTCTCTTCTATAGGAAGTTATTATCACTATATATTCTGGAAAAGAGTTAGTTTGTTTTGATCACCTATGTATATAAAAAATACCCATAGAATAACACAGAATTTAATATCCAACTAATCACTTTCTGCCACGAACGTTTAGTGGCTGGGTTATAAAAAATGTAAAAGATAGGTATGTAGTTAATAGTTTCTTCTTTTTTTCTAACCCTTTGAAGTGAGGCTTGGTCCACGAGTGAATATGTTATAACTACTGTCAGGTTTTCATATTGACATTGAGAGTATGATAACGTTTAACACTCCATTAAAAGTAATTACGTACAGCGTTACTCTTACGTGCCGCAGTAAAAATACTCTTTCTCGTATTTTAACGATTGCTATGAGAATAAATAACAAACTAAACCAATTTAACGACGTCTTTTGCGGTCAAGCAGTAAGAAATAGCTAAATAAAAAATAAAAAATAGCTAGAGCTCCAAATGACGTAGTTACTTTTAATCTGTAAAGTTGGTTACACACGTATCGATTCCTTATATTAGGAAGACGTTAGAATAAATGAAAGAAATAAGACAAATAAGAAACGACAAGTTTCTATCTTCTTCTTCTTCTTCTTGATCAACCCATTACCGGCTCACTACAGAGCACGGGTCTCCTCTCAATATGAGAAGGGTTTGGCCATAGTCCACCACGCTGGCCATGTGCGGATTATCAGACTTCACACACCTTTGAGAACATTATGGAGAACTCTCAGGCGTGCAAGTTTCCTCACGATGTTTTCCTTCACCGGTGAAGCAAGTGATATTTTAATTGTTTAAAAACGCACATAACTCCGAAAAGTTAGAAGTGCGTGCCCGGATTCGAACCACCGACCTCTGATTAGGAGGTTAACGCCCTAATCATTAAGCTATCTATATATAGCATTACAATAACACATAACACACCCCTCTAACACCCTTGCATTTTGTTTTTTTTTTTGTTTTTTGTTTGTTTTTTTTTTTTTTTAATTTTAATTGGATTTGTAATTATAGTAATAGTCTGTATTAATTTTATTTTGATTGACATTGACTAATTGAATATTATTGTTGTTATTATTTTTTTTTTATTTTTTTTTATGTAATTGTTTATATTAGAATGTTATATGTAAAAATTGTATCTACTGTTTGCAATGCCCTGACCGGGTAAGATGCAAATAAATAAATAAATAAAATAAATAAATACCTAAAAGTTTTATATGCAGTTGAACAATTATTCAAGTGAAAAAAAAATCTGCATGGCAACCAATGTGATATGATGAAGACCAGCGGCCCGAGGATTAGTAGTTGCACTAATAAATAAATAAATAAAAAGTGTTAAGTAATATCGTAATACAATATTTATTCTGCCAAACTAACCGAAGTAAAAATAATGACTTTGCATGGCAAATACATATTATTTGAACATAATGTATATCCACAGGACTATTATAAAATTAAATAAAAAATGCCATTGTAACTCCAGTATAAAAAACTGAGTCGCCCGCTAACCAACTAAACTAAAAACCTGTGCGTTATTCTTTTCACTCTATTAATGATAAAATTAATTTAAATATATACTAAGCAACTGTTTCGAAGGGATCGTAGCAATAAGATAGCCAAGTTTAATACACTGTGTCTTACGGTATTTCTGTGGCTGTTACTTTATACGTAGGACATAATTTATCTGATTAAACATTACAAATTTAAAGAATAATGTACTTAGTTAATTTTAAAATATTTTTCAAATATAAGTTTACCTCTAGATGGGGCAAATTATCGCCATTGACAGATATATGAAAATATCAGAATCAGCTGTAGTAGAAAAGTTGTTTAGTTGAAAAAACAGTCCGAGATTATGAGAGTTGTTGGTTTCTGGCGGTTCTGAACTATACGAATCTTGTAACATAAATGTTTTACGCAATATTATAATACTTATCAGTTAAATTAAACAAAATAAATAATGATAAGAGCTAATTATAAAATTTCGTTATTTGACTAGAATCTCTGTTTGAGAGTTACATGCATAGCATATCCATAATATGAACTGTAAAAACGTCCCAGTATGAACAGCCTAAAAAATCAAAAACAATGTCACCCTCATCGTCATAAATTCCACGTAATCTTCGCCCAAATATCGCTAGGGAACGGTATTACAGTAGCCATCGGATAAAAGATAAAGATGGGGGGGATTAGATGAGCGGCAACCATAGGGAATGTTTAATCTGTGCTTTCTTAGGGACAATCACTTTGACTTGCGGTGTTTTTATAGCAAAATCTGTTTTAACCGCTATCATGTGTTTGCTAGATATTAGGGTTTTTAAAATCAGATCATCGTATGTTTTGTGTTTGATACGTTGATATTATTGAAAAGATATTTTATATAATATCGTAAGGTATTTGATTTGATCTCCATGGCATTTAAGGCAGGCCTGATTCAGCTCACCATCATCATCATGATCAACGCATTCTCGGCTCACTACAGAGCACAGGTCTCCTCTCAATATGAGAAGGGTTTGGCCATAGTCCATCACGCTGGCCATGTGCGGATTGGCAGACTTCACACGCCTTTAAGAACATTATGGAGAACCCTCAGGCATGCAGGTTTCCTAACGTTGTTTTCCTTCACCGTTGAAGCAAGTGATGTTTTAATTGCTGATTCAGCTGTAACACGCTAATAGCCTCAGTATGGAGTTGTCGATAAAGTTTGGGTTGCTCGAATATGACATCATATGAAAGAGCAGCAAATAAACCTTTCCATAAACTAAAAACTTAATGTAAATAAGAATACTTAGTAGGCAGAACGTAAGACAAACACAAAGAGGGTTTTGCTTTACTAGCTTACACAAGATTCCACTGTAAGTCACCGGTCACGTGAAAGGGTGCTCGACGTTGATATGGGTTGGATATCGTGTTTCTTTTCTTAAAACTTTTATACTGCTACTCTATTACAAAGACATGACTTCAGGCTGGGTACACGCTACTGGGAATTGTAAATTAGCCCTTGACGGCAATCTCACCTGATGGTGAGTGATGATGCAGTCTAAGATGGTAGCGGGCTAACTTGTTAGGTGTAAGGTAAACCCATGCTCCTAATTGGTTTCTACTTTTTTTTTCGGACTGTCTATTAGCTGTACAAACCCTATTGGTTGCCACAGCGTAACCGGGCTGTTTGGCGAGCTTTGGAAATAAGCTCTGCCAGAAGAAATTTTGAGCCCTAGGGCTCGAAGAAACTAAGGGAACGACTGCCAAGGGTGCCTCCTTTGAGGCCGAACCTCGGCTTAGGCGACGTTTGGGATAACGAGGGGGTCGGACGGTGAGTGGTCCGTACGTCTCCGAGGTGGTTTCTACGCGACATCGTTCTGGAACGCTAAATCACTTGGCGACACGTATTTCTCGGTAGGGTGGTAACTAGCCACGGCCAAATTCGAGCTAGCTCCCACCAGACCAGATTCGAACCGGAAATCGAACCCAGGACTTCCAACTTCGTGATGCGACAGCACACGCCCTGCGCCACAGAGGTCGTCAAGGTTAGTAGGGACATAATTGCACCTCGTTTTGTGTCCAACGTCTGCGTGCTACTCATTTAGTACTAACTGTTGGAGGTGTACCATGGCATTTACATTGGTAAATACGTTGGTCCCACATTGGTGGGAGTGGTCCAGTAACTTGCGACTCCAACGTCCATTGCTCCGTCCAACTGTTCGCCGAGCTATGTGCGTCCTCCAACACCACATCAACCTCGCCGTAGTTTCTTCTACGGATTACCATTTCTTAGAGTTCTATAGTAGACACGGATTCCTTATGTTCTTGTCTATCCGCCCATCTGTATGTATATCTGTCCTCGGTTTAGATTAGAGACTAATAGTAATAGAAAGCATTAATTTAGTATGGATTATTTAAATACGTCACCAAAGGGGTACATTATTGAAAAAATATATATATTAGATTGGTGGGTACCTAGCTGCTTAACGTGTAAAGTAGGTCTTTTTGCATAGTCTATACCATATGTTACCAAATATATCAAAAATATTGCGGTATTTCTTAATACAGAGATTGGTTTGTAAAATATAAAGTTTTCAAGTGTTCAATTTTATAAGTAAAGTGTGCCAGCTAAATGATTATTTTAGGATACTTGGAAATATTAATTACAGCTGTAGTTTATATAATTTAATTAAAAGGAAAACTATCAACAGCTAAGTAGGGCTCAGAAGTTACAGAGTTTAAGTTGACAAAGTTATAAAATGTTTTTGGCCAAGCAAAATGTCGTACAAATTCCGTTGAAAATTAGTTAAATAAATTTGTTAGTTTTGGTGCTTACGTAAAACCGTAATTTCAATGTATATATATTGGTATTTATAGAATCAAGGAAAGTCAGCATTTGCGAATTGCAACTACAACTGCACAATACTGCGCGCGGCTTTTATGCTTTTATAATTTGATAAAGTTAGAGATATCTTCAAGCATAGTTCTCTTCATGACATGCTGAGTGACTCTTGAGTTTTCAAAATGAGGTCTTTACGACTACGTGTCAGGTAGCAATCTAAGAATATGTGCTGAATATTGTTAGATTGCGAGTTTTCTGTTAAAACCCTTTAGGATATTATTGACCGCACTAAAATTGACTGTAACGCACGTTTGAAGGAAAAATGGAAAAAGGATTTGAAGGCGTTTTAAACCCTCGTTGCTTAAGTTTTAAAATATCAAAATAATGTAATAATCACCATCACTTCACTTATAAAACTTTGCATGCTGTGGTCATTTCTAGAAAGTCACTATCTCGTGTTTGTTCTTCTGAAATGTTTTTTTATTGTTTTATATAGATTGTGACTAGTTTAATGATCCAATAAAAAAAATCTAAATCTTGAATAAAATATATAGTGTGTACTAAGTTTACATGAATATAAAATGAATGAATACTTGTCTGGTGGGAGGCTTCGGCCGTGGCTAGTTACCACCCTACCGACATAGACGTGTCGCCAAACGATTTAGCGTTCCGGCACGATGTCGTGCAGAAACCAATTAGGAGTATGAGTATACCATACCCCTAAAAGGTTAGCCGGCAACCATCTTAGTCTGCATCACCACTTACCATCAGGTGAGATTGCCGTCAAGGGTTAACTAGAAGTGGATAAAAATATATATATATATAAAATTTCAATTGTTGTTACGTTTATTTTCACGCTAATAATAATAATTGTTAAGGCTGCTAATATGCATTGGAGCAGCATAATTGGTCTAAACTCTAATTCCCTCTCTCATTTATAAGGCTTTTGTTTAGCCGCGAGACATTAAAAGTCTGGGGATGATGTTGAAAATGTAAAATTAATAATTTGCCTTGATTGTACTCTGATTGACGTGGGTAATTTAGAGGGTACGCGCTTTAAGGCCAAGCCTCTTTACCCAGCGGTGTATTGTTCCCCCCAGGTACCATGGCTACCTGGTATTTTTGTAAGAGCACATTGTAAGGAAAGCTGGGCTGGAACAGCACTTTAATTAATTACCAACCCAAAACATGACTGGGACAGAAAACGTTTAAAATTATGTGGAATTCCACCATTACTGTTCTCGATAAGTGTTCCACGTTTAACGCTGGTTGGGCAAATCGGAAAAGTGTGAATGCCTGAAACAATTACCTGAAAATAAATTAAGCGAAAATCATGACTCTGAACACTCACTGTTAAATCAAAATAAACGATTCTTTGCTCCAACCATTTATTAAATACGCACTTGTTATTTTACAACTAAAATCTCTGGCCATGCAAACATATACGTAGGCTATACGAGTAAGTAACCGGGTTGATTTAGTACGTATCTTATTTATAAGGAATACACTCACTGGCTTTCAGCTTAAATCTCATAGTGTTATGAAAAAACACATGAATATCACTTGCCACTTATCTGAAACCAAAAAAATTCTAGCGTGTATTTGTACAGTGAAACTGTATCAAATAGTCATGTTTTGATATTCGTCTATTTAGCGTGACTATTCAAACCTCAGCAAATTTTTCAGAACTGGTTCAGAATTGATTACATAATCAAGCCAAGAAAAATAAAATTACGTTTAATTTTCAAGTTCTCATAGGTATTTCAGTGTTTTGCTACGCCGCAAAATTACTACGTTTTTTTAAAATTCAACTGCAAGTTAGCCGTTGAGGACAATCTCACTTGGTGGTAATTAATAATGCAGTCTAAGTTAGTAGCCTAACCTGTTAGGGGTATCATGATCGACCCATTACGGCTCACTACAGAGCACGGGTCTCCTCTCAATATGAGAAGGGTTTGGCCATAGTCCACCACGCTGGCCATGTGCGGATTGGCAGACTTCACACGCCTTTGAGAACATTATGGAGAACTCTCAGGTGTGCAGGTTTCCTCACGATGTTTTCCTTCACCGTTGAAGCAAGTGATTTTTTAATTGCTTAAAAACGCACATAACTCCGAAAAGTAAGAGGTGCGTGCCCGGATTCGAACCGCCGACCTCTGATTAAGAGGCTGACGCCCTAACCACTAGGCTATCACCGCTTCGTTAGGGGTATAGTAAACCCATACTACTAATTGATTTATTTTCGCTGAATCACGGCTTGGTGACACGTCTTAATCGGTGCGGTGGTAACGAGACACTGTCGAGGGCTCCCGCTAGCCCAGAATCAAGAAAGAAATCGAGCCGGTAATCGAACGCGGGACCGCCAACACTATAATTCGATAGCGAACGAGCTGCGTCAGGGAGATTGTAACGCACCGCGATCACAGCTGCCACTCCAGCTGATATCTCCCATTGAGTGGCTTTTGCGTTTTCATAAAATAAGGATTTTTTGAAGGTTTCTTTTTGAAGTATTTTCCGACCTTCCATAACTCAACTGATATCTATAGCATAAATATTCATACTGGTATCTATCATCATCATCATCATCATGATCAACCCATTACTGGCTCACTACAGAGCACGGGTCTCCTCCCAATTGAGAAGGGTTTTGGCCATAGTCCGCCACGCTGGCCAAGTGCGGATTGGCAGATTTTACACGCCTTTGAGAACATTATGGAGAACTCGGCGTGCAGGTTTCCTCACGATGTTTTCCTTCACCGTTGAAGCAAGTGATATTAAAAAACGCACATAATTCCGAAAAGTTAGAGGTGCGTGCCCGGATTCGAACCGCCGACCTCTGATTGGGAGGCTGACGCCCTAACCACTAGGCTACCATCGCCGCTTTTGCAATTCATACGTATTAAATTTCTCTTTCGATGAAGGTGCTCATATTTTAGAACCGAAACACTACAAGCCACTGTATCGTATTCTGGAATAGTTGAACCGTAAAATCAATTTTGCCGTGCACCGGTTCAACGCTGTAGCACTGTAGAAATTGCAACGTATCCCAGTGTGTACATATACACCAAATATAATAGAATTAATTGATGCAAAATATTAGCTAAATGCGGTGATAGCCTAGTGGTTAGGGCGTCAGCCTCCTAATCAGAGGTCGGCGGTTCGAATCCAGGCACGCACCTCTAACTTTTCGGAGTTATGTGCGTTTTACAAAAATTATAATATCACTGGCTTCAACGGTGAAGGAAAACATCGTGAGGAAACCTGCACGCCTGAGAGTTCTCCATAATGTCCTCAAAGGCGTGTCAAGTCTGCCAATCCGCACATGGCCAGCGTGGTGGACTATGGCCAAACCCTTCTCATATTGAGGGGAGACCCGTGCTCTGTAGTGAGCCGGTAATGGGTTGTTCATGATGATGATGATGATGATTAGCTAGAGACCAAATTTGCAATCACATATGCATTTATGTATGTTTTTCATCCGCCTCCTCACAGCGTAAGGCGGGCTATGGTTACAGTCCACAATACTGAATGAGGCCGTGATCTATAAAGGGAGATTAAACATAGTTCTGTCTTTAGAATCAGTTAAAGCGAAACTACGCGTAGGACACAAGTCCATCTCGTTTAGGCAATAACTTTGGCTACGCAAATCAAATTAAATCAAATCAAAAACAACTTAACTCTATAATTAGCTTCACAAGCATCTAATCTATAAAGGGAGATTAATCATAGTTCTTTAGAAACAGTTCAAGTGGAACTACGTGTGGAATATAAGTCCATCTCGTTTTGGCAATAACTTTGGGTGCGCAAATCAAAACAAATTAAAAATAGCTTTATTCATATAAACCTATAACAGGCATCTATGAATCGTTAATACTCGTATATATCACATTTTTCATTATTTCTAATCATGAAGTGACGATGATAACTACACTCGCCAACTTAAAACTAAAGCTAAGAGGGTTCAAATCGCACCCAATTCTAAGAAGAAACCCACAACAAACTTAGCCGGGTTTTTTGTTATCACCATCTCACATAATCAATGATAAATTATAAAGTCTAGTCTATAAATCAAAGTCTAAGTAGATTCTATAGAACTCAGTCTAAGTGCCGATTGGTAGACTTCACAGCCTTTGAGAACATTATGGAGAAATCTCATACGTACACGTTGCCTGCAACATGCATCTTTAGGTGTATTAGCGGCATTCTAATTTGTACGGATATAAAAAAAATAGTAGGGTAGGCGGAAGGTTGAAATTTTTACAGAGAGATAATATGTATGGGAACCGTGCCTATTGCTTTATCATAATGGTGTCAAGCGGTGATAGCCTAGTGGTTAGGTCGTCAGCCTCCTAATCAGAGGTCGGCGGTTCGAATCCGGGCACGCACCTCTAACTTTTCGGAGTTATGTGAGTTTTTAAGCTATTAACATATCACTTGCTTCAACGGCGAAGGAAAACATCGTGAGGAAACCTGCACGCCTGAGAATTCTCCATAATGTTCTCATAGGCGTGTGAAGTCTGCCAATCCGCTCATGGCCAGCGTGGTGGACTATGGCCAAACCCTTCTCATATTGAGAGGAGACCCGTGCTCTGTAGTAAGCCGGTAATGATCATGATGAATGGTGTCAATATTAGATTAGGCAGTGCTTCATATTGCATGAGCGAGTTCAAATTGTACTTAGCTAGATTACTCATAAAATTAAATGATTAATGTTATAAGTTTGACATACCGCCCATTCTTCGTCAGCAATTGGTCGTTTTAATAAAGAACAAAGAACACATAATAAGAAAGCGGGGCTTATATTTATACACTACAAGTAAGCCCATGATAACAATCTCCCCTGGTGATGATGCAGTCCAAGATTGCAGCGGGCTAACCCGATAGGGATACGGAAAACTCATACTTCTGATCGGTTTTTACGCGATCGTATCGGAACGCTGAATCGCTTGGCAACACGCTTTTGTTGATAGGTTGGGAACTGGCAATTGCCGAAGCCTCCCACCAGGCCAGACTCGAGCTGGGATTCGAACCCAGGACCACCAACTTTACAATTCGACAGTGCACACACTGCGCCACGGAGGTCGTCAAATTGTCGTAGGATTTACCTGTATGTATACTCTTTGAAAATTTCGTACGGAGATAATAGGTCACTTAGCCGATTAGCAACGGTCCAAGAAGTTACTGCATAGAGAGACCGGTTTGCTAGTGAGAATATAGAGTGGTTCTGTGAGAAAAGTTAATCACACAAATAAGTCTACAGAGTTTCTAACTCGGTCATTCAAAAGTAGGGCTTACGTTCTCGTCTTTTTGCAAATAACCCGTGCATTTGCACTTATAAAAGCGTATCCTCTATTAAATGCTTTTATCTTGGACCCGCGCAAAGAGGCGCCATAGTGGATTCTGAAGTAGTCCAACTGTGAAATCGATTGCGTTGTTCTGCGGTTCACGCAAAAATGGTTGGATGAATATTTCTCGTGCAACTGGTCTGTAATTCTTTTTCATATGCTTAATATTAGTCGGCACTGTTGATTGTTTTATTATTATAACATTACATATATATAAATTCATCGACAACCTGTTTCTAAATTCTTTCTCAAACTTTGACCTCTTGTAAATCGTCCGTCAAATGTGAATGTAAATAATCCGTTTGTATATGTGCGTTAGGTTTGTGATAGCCTAGTGTTTAGGACGTTCGTTTTCTAACCAGAGGTTGAAGGTTCGATCCTGGACACGCACCTCTAACTTTTTGGAGTTATGTGCGTTTTAAGCAAATAAAGTATCACATGCTTCAACGGTGAAGGAAAACATTGTGAGTGCCTTTGAGAACATTTTTGAGAGGTCTCAATAATGTTCTCAAAGGCGTGTAAAGTCTGCTAATCCGCACATGGCCATCGTGGTGGACTATAGCCAAACCCTTTTCATATTGAGAGGTGAACTGTGCTCTGTAGTGAGCCGGCAATGGGTTGACATAATGATGATAATAAATGACACAGTCAATCAGTCAATCAGTTTCTCTTATAGAATTAATATATACAATACATCCCTGAATCCAACAAAAAAAATATCGTCAAGCCTTCTTTTAATCCGTATACGAAGATCAGGGTTATAACAATCCTTCGCAATTTATTCCATAATATCCTCGCAAAAATAGGAGTGTTCAAAAATATTACGAATATCCGGGTAAAATGTAGCCAATATCCGTGTCAGGCGAATCAGAACAGTGGGAAATTCGATTACTCCGCCAAACATACGTTAGACAGAAATTTATTCCCTTCTTCTTATATTTCCTCATTTCGCGGCGTGCGGTGAATAGTTGGCGTTATTTTTTTTATCTGCCTATATTAAGAATAAAAGAACAAGGGGGTAATTAAAGAAGGGATCATACGAAACACAATGAATCTTTTCTCTTTCTTTCTTTTTTCTTTCTTTGGTCTGGTGGGAGGCTTCGGTCGTGGCTAGTTACCACCCTACCGACAAAGACGTGTCGCCAAGCGATTTAGCGCTCCGGCACGATGTCGCGTAGAAACCAATTAGGAGTATGGGTTTACCATGCCCCTAACAGGTTAGCCCGCTACCATCTAAGATTGCATCATCACTTACCATCAGGTGAGATTGCTGTCAAGGGCTTACTTGTAGTAAATAAATAAATAATAAATAAAGAACGAAATAAATGAAATATTTTTTTTTGATAATTCTGACAAGATTTTTTGGCTTTTATCATTTGCGTGCACTTGTCAATTAATATAAAATATGTAAATGCGTTGCTGCGTGAAAGACACACGCGACACGACAGACAGACACGGACAAACACAGCGATTTACAATGTACTGAATGTCCTCTAAGTAGGCAAACAGTGTCCGTGACAAAATAATAAAGAATGCAATCAAATATTGGAATCCAATATTCTTGTTATTTAACTAGTTATAAGTACGTTGATAACAGAAACAAAAAGATTGTCTGAGAAGTAAAACTTATAGTATAAAATAATATTTACAGTAATTAACACCGATAATCCAAAGTCAAAATGATTAAAATATGTTCAGTAGTTGTTACCAAAATAATCATTTTGGAGTATCACTTTGTAAGCTTAATAAAGTATTGTGGTAAAGCTATGATGGCATCACTTTGACATAAATAATAACTTGCTTAATTTTACAATGCTTCTCGTAAGTGGTGAAATTATCAGTAAATTTAGCTCAAGTTCCAGGATATTATTAGATTCCGTTGTTGTAAACTAATCACATCGTTTATGACTGTCAATCTCCAAAGCAACGTGTGGGTCTGAAACTCTCTCTCTTATGAGATAACTTCTCTCTTGTCTGTTGCCAGCTGTAGGTCATTTAAAATGCTGACGATGAAAATGGTAAAAACATGACATTTTTAACCAGAAATATAAACCATACTAGCAGGTGAGTTGAATCATTGTTTGCTTCTGATTTTTGCCGTTTCATATTTTTTCAGTCGAATAGCTTTTGTGAAATATGAAATGATTATACTAGGTTACATTTTACGAATTAAACAAATAAAGCGTTTAAAGTCAACACACTGGCGTATTTGTATACAATTAATACATTTTTGCAGTTAGTCATTCGAAATTAAAATAAAAACTTACTCGTATGAAACCTGCATTTTCATGTTTGAACATAAACCTAACCTAACCTTGAAATAAATTGATAAATAAATTCTAATGAAGTTAAATATTGTTATTTTAGTGAAATCTTATTTATGTTTTAAAGAATTTTAGTCCTAAAACTATATGAAATAATATTTTACTAAAGATTCTATTGGAATGCACAAAACATATGTTTGGTTATTAATATATTCTTTATTTTAGCCTAAACGAATAAACATAAGCATGGATTAAAGCTATTTCAAACATTTTCTAACTCACAACAACTTTTAAAAACTAAAAAAAAAAACTTTCACCAGCCTATTTTTGTATTTTACGATAGCAATTAATCAAATTCAAATAATCTTAAGCGTCAATAATTTACATAGTAGTGATTTGATGGTGATAACTACATTCGTAAACTTAAAACTAAAGCTATGAGGGTTCCAATTGCGCCCCGGTCTAAGAAGAAGCCCACAACAAACTTAGCCAGGTAATTTTTTTTTTTGTTATAACCATCTCACATGCCACTTAAAATTATATTAATAGCTATCTTATTAGAGTAATATTTCACACCCATGCTTGTTTATCACATAATCCTTTACACTATAGTAGGATTGTTCTATAAGCTTACTTATTAAGGTTTTTTGATTACTGCAAGCGTTTAATACCAGCCATGACAATAATAAAACATCCATCATTTGAAACTTAGTAGAGAGGAAATAAACCCAATTAACGTTGTGTAGCAATTGTTTAGTTTTACAATATTTTGTCTTCTTCTGTGAAATGTTAAATTATCGAAGATAGAAAGAGAGTACCTGCTGGCTGGCCTAGTACTTTAACCTGACCGGTAATAACGAAAGTATACTCTACGAATGGCACCAAATTTCATCTCATCGGTGAAGAGGATACGAAACGTTGTTACTTAAGTTCGGGAACAAAGTTAATGCGAACCGCTGAACTACCCCTTACGATATTTGCAGTCAGTAAATCCTTTTAGCCGTTGAGTAAGTGCAAAACCTCTATTGGTACATTAATTCATTGTCGGTCTACGCCCAATGCTAATAATTATTCTAATCCAAAAACTTCATCTAGTAATTTTAACTTAGTAACGCCATCCTTTTCGATCGAGAAGATTAGGAAAAGGACAGCACTACTAAATTCTATCTACTAAAATATCATACCATTAATTACATTAGTACAAAGCTTATTCGACTTAAAATCTTAAAAAAGCTAAAGTCATGTGTTTCGCTTAATATCACTAACACAATATTATAACTAAAATACTAAAAGCCTATCATAGCTTAGTTAGCATTAGTTTAGCTTAGAGGCCTTCGCTAAAATAACAATATCCCTCCTAAACATCCTCTGTACCTAAAAATGAAATATTAACAGGCTAAATATGATGACAAAATTTCCTTTATTTCTACGGTCTCTATATTGAAAGAGTTACCACAAGGTTTAGACAGAACAAGGGTTGTTAGAACAGCCCCCTTAAAGTTTCATCGGTACAAATATTTTTTCTTACCTTTAGTCTATGAAAAGTTTTCCACAAGCATGCTAGCGAGGCAGAGCGCAAAAATACCATGAAAAAATTATACTACAATTTTAGTTGAATATTTTTATGAGAGTCAAATAAAGTAAGCATATATGTACACATAACATTTACTGAGGTATAATAAACAGTCGTGAGTGTCCGCAAATAAAGTTCCACCGACTTTATCGACGGAAGCATACGCCATAGCTTCCGTATCACTTGGCCAGTTTATAAGCTATATAGATCTCACCCTTGCGATGAAAGTATAGCTTTCTCTCTCGCACATGTTCAAGCGAACCCCGATCAGTGCGTTTTGTACCCCTGTGCGCTAAGGACGTGTCGTCCCACGCGAAAATTTATGCGAAAATATTACGATGAGAATTGTCATTTGAGTTTTTTCTGCTTGTGAATATTTTGTGGTTGAGTGTGTGTTTACTTTTACAGTTTTGTGTGGCTGTGTGTATTTTTAAAATGTGAAATAAAATTAACTGGAGGGAAAAGGTATTTTTAATAATAATAAAACATTAATTACTTAAATAATATTTATTTTATTATTTTTTCGTTTGTAATTGTAGATCAGTAGCGAGTTGCTTCGGATTATTAAAATTAGAATTACTTTAAAATTCTATACAAAAAAAAACTAAATGCGCAGTTTCAAAGAATGACCGGAAAATCATTTTATTATTGGATTTCAGGATGAATTACGTAAAATTCGCAATCTATTAAAATTAAACTTTTAGTTTATATTGCTTAGATAGTGCGATCCACGAATTCTAAAATATGTATTAGTAAAAATGTATCAGTGTGAATCTGTGGGTTTGCTGTCAATCCAAATAGCATTTGGAACACACGTAGCTTAAAATCTTTAATTAATATTAGGATTAATTAATATCTCTAACATTGGAACAATCTCACTACATTGCAAATAAAAAATAATATAATATTTTAGTACATATAGGAATTTTATGTAATCAGTTGACAGTACTTTTAATTATCACAGCAATTATTAACCAAAAATACATGATATGTTTCTGTTGACGGAATATCCGTATGGACATTTTGGCTATTTTTTAATAAAAAGCGTTTAAATGTTCTCGTTTCTAGATTTTTCTTTACCGCATAGAAATGGTAATATCGTTTGTGACACTTTAATAAATACGTATATTATAACTTACCAACTGTTGCCACTGACGTCATTCGCGTTTAATTGGTTTAATAAAAATCCAGCACGATATTTTAGTTTTCACGGAGTAAATTTTATATTATGTACAGAAAAAAAAAATCATTTAGGTATCGAATATCGAATATAGAATAAATATACAATAGTCATATACACATATACAATTTACAATACTCAGTACTAATTTCATTGTATATGTAGTATATTTCCACTTATAAAGATTTATATACTGCAAAGTAGTGCAGAATAAGTGAGTGTTTAACAATGTTTTTGTAAATACTTTTACTTAATATTTTTGGTAACTCTGGTATTCCTGCTGAGTAGTAATGAGTTTCTATATTAATACGTGCAGAGAAAACATCGTTCCCCTTTTTAGGCTTAATGCTCGTACGTAACAGTTTGAGATTTGGCATGGTATAAAAATGTATATGCTTGGAGAAAGGTAAAATTTACAATAAAATATATTGGTCGAAATCTGACCACAAGTATTTTATCGTTTATGGTTATCGTTTATCTTCTTGCCCCTATCAACACTGAGTGAGTTCTGCACATTTCATCACATATCCCTTTTAAACTTGAATAGGTATTTGTTGTTTTGGTTTTGGTTTATTTTTTACGAATGGCCGCCTCTCGACGTGAATTCTCTGAGGGTATGTTTTTGTTTCGGTTCAAAGGGGTAAGGTTCGAATTCCCTTTTAACTGCAAAGTCAGTAAGGCTGTCTAAGAATACTGACGACCCTTTGTTTTAGTTAACAGAAGATATCTGAGATACCAGATGTAGTAATTTGTGAACATAAGTTTTCATTATAAATTTTTGATGCTGTCCTGGTTCCAAAAATAGTGCGTGTATCGAGTGTAGAAACGCGCGTCGAATGCTGCAGGGCTTTTTTCAAAGCTTTCATATTTCATTTGCGGTAGGCTATTTCTAGATTGCACTGTATATTAATCCAAAAAAAAGAAGTGGAAAAGAGCACGAGAAAAATATACAACCGCGACATTTACAATTCACGATTTATATCAGTTTTGCCTGGTTATTATTGTCATATTTATTAGTAACTCGATTTTATGTTACTGAAGCTTCAACATGAAAATTTATCTTTTTATTTATATTTCAATAAAGATAAATATCCAAAAAGGTTGTTCCATAAAAATATGGTGGATGCCTTTTAAGTCCCAAATGGCTCCGTTCGAAAATTCTATAGACATTCGTAAACCTTCTCTGATGTCTGCTATAAAAAATAGTAAAAGCTTTAATTAATTTCGCACAACGCCGGTACTTTCTGAGATTAGCTATTTCAAACGTACTAGGTTGACGACTTTTCTGTCTTCTACTATTGAGGGAAATAAATTAAGAATGCTGTATAATTACAGCCAAAGGTATAGTTGCTATATATATATATATTTAAAAAGGGTTACCTACCGTTCACCTGATTGCTGACAGCCCACTCGTGTGGCGTCTGCAATGCTCTGAAACGAATATAACAGCTTCGCAGTAGCTCTCCTCGATTTTCAAACGAAACAATCCGCCTTGCAGTGAAAGAGTGACTAGATATCTACTAGACTTCTATTAAGATTATACCTATCTCAAATTTTGTGGCTCAAAGTGCAAAAACGAATCTAGGTAGATTTGCCCCAGTAAGTATTGCCTCTTAAAATTATTTGCTCTTCGCTCAGATTATAATTATATATTTAAAAAATATACCTAAATATTTTTCATAACTAATTCAAGCATAAGATTAAAAATATATAATATATCTACGTAGTCCTCCCATTTATTGTTATCTTAATGGATTTATTTATTTTCTGTGTCCACGGAGATCTCAATCAGACGTAAATCGATTTTAAATGGATTCAATAATTCTGATAACTATCTACCTCCAACTAGTAATAAAAGTAGTAAATTAACTAAATCGATATCCACATTTATCTACAACAAGGGTCTTAATTTAATTAATTAGTCTCTTTCAAACGAAAAACGTTTGGGAAACAGATCCTATATCATTTATGCAATATATCAGTGATAAAAGAACACTTCTATGTTACTATATCACAGTTCTCGTTTTTTGATACAGTATATTCATTTTAACGCCTAAAACTGTAGAGCTTATTTAAAAGACTGCAAAAGCATTTGTAGGTAGGTAGCTACGTCGTTTGAAACAAACAATTTTATCGGTGTCCACAGGGAAATTTGATCATTCCATACCGTTCGATTGGTATTTCAAAGTTATTGCCCCACACTGACTAACCTCACGAGGGTTTTATTTAGATCTAGATATTTAAATCTATTTCCGGAGACCTAATTGGCCTTCAAGCCATATCTACGTATACTATCTTACCTACCTTCCTGACGCAGTCTTGAACGCTGTGTATTTATAAGAACGGGAATTTGAATTTGATCCCCATCATGATCGACCCATTACCGGCTCACTATAGAGCACGGGTCTCCTCTCAATATGAGAAGGGTTTGGCCATAGTCCACCATTCTGGCCATGTGCGGATTGGCAGACTTCACACGCCTTTGAGAACATTATGGAGTACTCTCAGGCGTGCAGGTTTCCTCACGATGTTTTCCTTCACTGTTGAAGCAAGTAATATTTTAATTTTTAAAAAATGCACACAACTCTGAAAGGTTAGAGGTGCGTGCCCGGATTCGAACCGCCGACCTCTGATTAGGAGGCTGACGCCCTAACCACTAGGCTATCACCGCTGTAATAGGATGAATTCTGAAAACTTTAATTGGAAGATGCTGAACTATCGATGTCCAAAACAATTTATTTTTATTATTTTGTCTGTCTGTCTGTTTGTATCTTGGCTGTGCATCACGCCGAAACTACTGGATGGATTTGAATGGAATTTGGTATTTGAGTAGCTGATACTCCGGTTCAACTTATAGGATAGTTTTTATCCCGAAATTCAGCACCGTTCCCTTGGGAGAGGAAATAAAAGTCAAAATGTGTATTTAGTTGTAATTCATTAATGCGTACTCCGATTTCATTCATTCATTTTTTTGTTAGAAAGGAGATACTTTACAGATTATCCCGTAATTATTTGAAGGTCCTCGGTTTAGTAAGTTTGCTTTGTGATTAGATGACAAACAAATACACTTTAACACACTAACTAAACGCAGACGAAGTCGCGGGCTCCAGCTAGTATATAATATAATTAGATATATATAATAGGCACGGCTAGTTACCAAACTACCAACAATAACAACAGGGGTGTCCACTAACTTCTTGACAGCATCACCACTTCCTCACCTTCAGACGTACGTAATAGATCTGTTTATGTTATCTCCGCGCTTTAGATAGGTTCGGTTATTGCCACGCCTGATAATAATCGTTTACTACGTTTATATGGCTATAGTACGATACCCAAGTCTGCCATTAGAGCATCGTTTTTGGTCTGAACACCATATCCCTTCAATCCGCATTAGAACATCGTTTTATCGTTTCTCCTATAATGGATCCTCTATTATAGAAGGAAGTCTTTGCCAATGTGTGATATTATGTAGGCCGATGATAGAGACACTATTAATGATTTTTAAATGATGACATGGTAACATTATCGTTACAATGCACAAGGTTGTACCTAAGCTTAGATATACACAAAGTAAATTACAAAATAAAAACGTTATTTACGATTGTTATAATAATAAATAATGATATTTACTAGCATATGAATCTAACATGTGCTATGTTAGATTTGTATGCTAGTAGAAATTCTAGTATGCATCACAGAAAACTTATTTGAAAAATATATTTTTTTGCGTTAAACAGCTTTTTTACAGACTATATAACACATAAAGTAGATATCTATTGAATATTATGTTAATATGTTCTATAATCTTCGATTTTCCTGTTACCTTCTTATAAAGGCTGCTGTGAGATTTTTTCAGTCAACTTATAAGTTGTATGTAATTTCTAAGTCTTGCAATAAAGTTTTTCAAATGATAAATACAAAAATAAATGTATAGACGTACTTTATCTGATAAGGTTCTCAATATTACTGATACGGTGCATATTGCAGCCGATCTAAAAACATTCAATACTGCTCAATTAGTATTATTTCAAACTTCCTACAATTTGAATAATATTAAATGAAAAAACAAAAAAAAAAAAAATTTTACGCTGGGAAATGCTTTTACGCATCCCCTCCGGACTTAAATTATATACAACACAAATGTACAGTTTAGAACATAAATACACAAAAATATATACATATATTGATGTATGTATAATTGTTTAATCCCACGATGTAGGTGAAGACTCAAATTCAAATGTAAGTTAAAGAAATCTAAACTAACTCGGTAAAAATTGTATTATGATAGTTTCTACATTTATATATTATTTCTATCCTAAAAATAATAAAATCTCCATCAATACCAGTGTTAGGCTTACTCAATTTTTTGTTTGGATACATAATGCAAACTAACGTTGCTCCAGAGGCCTATTCGCCGTCTCGTTTTCTTTTCATAAAACCATTTAGATATGGTTATAATAATATGTGGTAATAATAAACACAATAGATTTAGTAGGATCACTCTATAATAACATTCTCGTTTATTTTCCTAATTTCAATATTTCTTTGCTAACTACACTCGTTGAAAATGCTTCTTTTTTTATTATTTGACCTCTCAGATCCTACAATGTGGCTTTTGTCGTTTATTTTGCTTTATATACTTGGACTTGGTAAATGAGATTCAGATTTTAAGCAATGTTACCCTTTAAAGAATATTAATAGTAAAAAAAGAAAAATTTATTAGATAGATGAAAAATGATGAAATTATATAAGCAGGTGGGTTGAGCGATTACTACAATCCATTAACATCTACAGTAGCAAAACTTCAGAGGGCACTAACACTAAGCCTACACTCTTTGCTGGCTGGGTTGTGGTTGAGTGCACAAGTGTTCCCGTGACCCAGCCACCAGGCGACGCTAAGGAGCATCGCTGGGTTTTAGTGGGTATTCTGGTCGCCAGCCTGGCCGCCGGGTCCGGTCCCACATACCCCGTCGGAAGCGGCGCAGTCTTGCCTGCGTCACCTCCGGAGGGGATGCGTAAAAGCATTTCCCAGCGTGAAAAAAAAATAAAAAAAAAACTTCAGAGGGCATGCCAGTTTTCCGAGCTTTGCATATCTGAATTTATATTTGTATAGGAAACTAATCACCCATCTCAGTTATATATATTTTTTTCATAATTTGAATGTGTGATGTACAGGAGAAAAACCGAAACTTAAGACTCAAAGAAAAAAAAAGGATTTAGGACGACATATTACATTTTCCAAAATTTTAAGTATATAAATACTTTAACCGTGTTTGGTACTGTAGAAGTAAAAAAAAGCTTTAGATATAAACCATTATACCTTGCATCAAATAAAATAAAATATTACGTTAAAATTTATTTCTAATGGAGTTCAGTTAAAATACAGTCTCATTCCATGCACAAGTTATAAGTGTGTTATTTCAAAGTTATTGCAAAAGAGCCTTGGCATACAATCAAGCATACTTCGAAATGTTTTCCCTAATTAAAATGAAACCTTATCGTTGGTTGTAAGATGTGACATTAAATTAAATTAGTTTGTAATTTTACTTGCAAGGTGTCGACTACCCGTGAAAATACCTAGGAGATTTATGAGAAAGTGCCATTTCATATGCTAATTACTTTCCAACTGAAGTGCAGCTCAGACTACGTTACAGTGTAATATGTATACATTGGCACATAAAGGACCGCCCGGATGTCGCATTATTCATGTCCAAAGTATTGAAGTTGGATTTAAGTGGCGCCAGTCATGCCAGAGCTTAAAAGATAGTCGTAATTATTTCCTTTGCCATGATTGAAATGCCATGTGTAGTGAAACGTTTCACAAACCACAACATAGTTTAAAATATTTTGAATTATTGGCACTTATATTAGAATTGCTAACTTAATATGTCTGATTATATTATTGTTTGATGATTTCAATTTCAATGTCAACGTAAAAGCGGTGATAGCCTAGTAGTAAGGGCGTCAGCCTCCTAATCAGAGGTCGGCGGTTCGAATCTTTTTACCACCTCTGACTTCACCTCTAACTTTTCAGAGTTATGTGCGTTTAAAAAAAATAAGAATTAAATATCACTTGCTTCAACGGTGAAGGAAAACATCGTGAGGAAACCTGCACGCCTGAGAGTTCTCCATAATGTTCTCAAAGGCGTGTGAAGTCTGCCAATCCGCACATGGCTAGCGTGGTGGACTATGGCCAAACCCTTCTCATATTTAGAGGAGATCCGTGCTCTGTAGTGAGCCGGCAATGGGTTAATTACGATTTCAACGTCTACAGTAGCAAGTGTGGTTCTGCTTGACTTGCAGCGTATCCTGATAGCCTTATCTTGCTAGTACTTGATACACTTGTACTGCCGGAGAAGTTGCACAGGCTTGCCGCAATTCGACAAAAAGAATATAATAACCGCTACATATGCATCACTTATTACCATCAAAACCAGAGATTTCTATATTCAAGTCATCTTCTGTGAAATAAGTTTTAACAATGTTCGTATCATCCTTATCATCGGTAGTTATTTTCTTTACTTGATTGACTAGCTTATAAGGGATTTATGCTTTACACCCAGTTCATCTATCGTTCCTCTGAACTGAAATTGACACTTATTTACACTTGACATAATTATTTTACACTTACATAATTTGGTATTACAAAGGCGAGTCACTTGACACTACAAAATTCTTTCTCTTCTTAATTTTTTCTTGTTTAATTTATGAAAAGCATTTAAAAGTTCAATGATTAAAAAAGCAAAGAAAGCGAGCCTAACATTGAAGTAACACTTAAGAGATTTTCATTAAAGTAATGCGTCTTCCATCATCTTTGAACGTCTCATTCCATCATCTTACTAATATTTTTCTTTATAAAACATTTTTTAAATCATATCTCAATCACTTAGATCTTTTTCTAAAGCAAAGATATTTTTAGATAATTACTGTGAATGAGTGGAGTGACGGACGATATTCCTTTGAGAGTTAATATCCAGTTGGCATTTGTTATAAAGGATATTTTTTTGTGGATAATTTGACCCTTGCAACTTTAATGTTTGTTTCCTCCTCGTTTAACTTGTCTTTCGTACCCTCTTTTTACGAAATATTTCACATACTTAATCAGCCTCTAGGCGTTCACTGATGGACATAGGCATTTTCAAGAGTTCGCCTCCACCCAGCGATCGATCAAAGGAGGTCAATTCACATGTTGAATACATGATGATGATGTTTTATGCATTAGAAATTACCATCTAGCCTTGTACCCTTATTTTAAAACATTTTGTCAGAATTTATTCTGATCTTAGATTTATGTACAAAGCTACATATTCTTGTGACTTTGATTGCACTACATTGTGCACTTTTACTAACCTACTCTAGCACTATTTTATAAAATCCAGTTCTATAATCTGGTGGAGTGTTAATTTATATACTACGCTCCAGTGACGATATGTTACTGACATGAGCACATGATATTTTCTCCTTATTGTTGCTTGTTCTAATGAAAAATGACGAGTTACTTTAATCCAGATATAACTGCTGTTGCTTCCACAATCAAAATTTTAAACCGCTATCAAACCACGAATTTCGCATATTGATTGAACATTTTTCATTCGAATCATCGTTCAATGAGAAACTTTCATATATTCATAATATTTAAATGCAAAGCATTATAATTTCTGGTCTGGGTGATTTTACAAATATTAACTGTTGTGAATGTATATTTTTTGTGAGGTGTGGCAAAGAAAAGCAGAGAAAAAGTAACAATTGCTTTTTAGACTAGACTAGACTTAGAATTTTCGACTAAAATATATATTTCGGAAATTCCTAAAAATGTTGAGTTTGGCAAATAGCCAGGACCATCTCTAATGCAATCTGAAGCGAATAAGTGTGTTTTGTTCCGCTTATGGAAGAATAAGTGAAATCATTTTGGCAAAGCAACAGGCTAAGAAAATATTAATAAATATAAACTAAACTTTATCAACGACTTAGTTATTTCTCAAGCCTTTTAATATAGTATCTTAGTGAATTCGCTCAACTGAATTTAATAAAAACCATGCTTAATTAGCTTTAATCATAGTCCAATTCACACAGTGCTTTTCATAAATTCATTATGCACATGGCCAGCATGGTGGATTATGGCCAAATCCTTCTTATATTGAGGGGAGACCTGTGCTCAGTAGTGAGCCAGTAATGGGTTGATCATGATGATGATGATGATGTATAGCTACCGGGTGGCCACACATTTAACACAGCATTTACGCTTAACAAAATCTATATTATTGCTATTATGCGTTTTTTTTTCCCATAACGAGACTAAAAACAAACAAAAATACGGAAAATTGAAAATGCTGAAAATCAATAAATGATACAACTGTTATAACCGAAATACTCATGGAAGTTAAGGTCTTAGCATTAGTGCCAGTGCTTTATTTGGCGAACTTAATAAGTTCGCCGAGTGAAAATACGACACTGCTTTGTCTCATTTTACATATTCAGTATAATATATGTTTGACGACCTCCGTGGCGCAGTGCGTGCGCTGTCGCATATAAAGTTGGAGGTCCTGGGTTCGATTCCCGGCTCGAGTCTGGTTTGGCTAGTTACCACCCTACCGATAAAGAAGTGTCAGCATCATCACTTCATCACCACCAGGTGAGATTATCGTCAAGGGCTTACTTGGAATGGATAAAAAAAAAAAAATATATATACGTTTTTTAATCATATTGAGAGGAGACCTGTACACGACGACTCTGTAGTGAGCTGGTAATGGGTTGATCATGATATGTGAGATGGTGATAACAAAAAAAAAACCGGCTAAGTTTGTTGTGGGTTTCTTCTTAGACCTGGGCGCGATTGGAACCCTCTTAGCTTTAGTTTTAAGTTGTTGAGTGTAGTTATCACCATTACTTCACGAATAGAATTCATGAAATGAACGATTCATAGATGCCTGTAATAGGTTTATGTGAATAAAGCTATTTTTTGATTTGATTTGATTAGATGTGTTATAATAGCGAACGAAATATAATAACTATGGAATGTCAGATTACATAAACAAACAAAGTAGATACCTTCTTACAAATTCTTTGCATCCAACTTACCTTACGTACCTTACAGAGATTCCACTAAATTTGGTTTCGGTTGAGTAATTACTAACTTCAACCATACTTTCATTTGCTATGTTGTGTTGACAGGGGTTTGAAATATCAACGATCATTCCATTGCAAAAAAAAAACGAACAAAAAGAAATATCCTTCTAAAATTGGACTGAAAAAGGTTATAAAAATGTTTGTTAAAGTCTATTTCATAGAACAAAATGTTACAGATTTTACAACGCTTGCTTTTGTCGTTAAAATTGGTAACAGCCTAACAGCGTCACATAAAAGGCATAAAAAATGCACACACATTCACAATGCTTGTGCCTTTTTGAAGCCTCAATACGCACGTTTAATTCGAACTACGACAAACTGTAAATAATTGGTTCACAGAATCGAAAACGCAGACAAATTCTGTTTTGTTCCTTTCAATCGTTTTTTTTATATTTCGAAAAGGCGTCGGGTATTTTGATGTGGTTCTTAGTGAAAAACGAATGTAAAAACGGTTTGTAAATTCTTAGAGAGAAGGTTAGATAAGGCGAGAAAAAAATATTCTGACAGAATCAATGAAAACTTATGTGAACTGATTTTTGATTTCTTTAACAAACGTGCTCTATGCACTTTTTAATTGCTACGTATTTCCGAATCTACGGCGGGTTAGTCCAAAAAATTAATAATTTATATGATGATTATTAGTAATTTTATTTTTTATTTTAAAATTTACACTCTTATAATTTGTAGAGATATCATAACACGTATTACTTTTATGAAAGTTATGATAAGTTTAATTAGTATTTTTGTTTTTATTTACACGTAGCACATGATTCACCTAACATTAAGTGAATACCGTCACCTATGAATACCTGCAGCAACCGAGGAAACACCGATGCGGTGCCGGCTGAATGTATCCTTCTAATCGCTTTCTACACCGTATCATACCGGAACGCTAAATCCCTTGGCTAGCTGCCAGTAGGTTGTTAACTAGCTGCGACTATCGCCTCGCAACCGACTAATCTCGAGTCGGAGTCGAATCGGAGGTCTGGGGACCTCCCACTTCATTATAGTGAAGCGTACGCACTTCGCTACGTAGGTTGTCAGAATAATATTAATTATAGAAGCATATTTTAAATATGAAGGTAGTTTGATCAATTGGCTATCGTAAACAATTCATCTCTTATATATTATATTATATGAAGAATGTTATATATGAAGGTGGAAGGGCAAAAGAGTAGAGGAAAACCAAAGAAGAGATGGATGGATTCTGTAAAAGAGGATATGCGGGTAAAAGTGAGTGATAGAAGTGAGTGGAAGAAGAAGACGTGTTGTGCCGACCCCACATAATGTCGGAATAGGGCAAGAAGAAGAAGAAGATATTATATTAAATGAAAACGTTGGATTTCGGTTCAACTGTAAGAGTACATTGGAGAAGCTTACCAAAAATTTCTCATAAAAAAAAGACTAATATTGGCCTTAAAAACGGTTGATATCCATACAAATATTAAAAATTGACAAATAAATAAACACTTTGAACAAAGTGTATATTTATTTGTAAGCTTTACATGACTCAATGATCCGTCCCCTCGGTTTAAATCTCATTCTTCACATTGTAAAACATGATTGTAAAACTGATTGTTAAATCGTTATGGAAAAGAGCAATAGAGTCTGCCTACTGGTGTTTTTTTATACACTACAAGTTAACCTTGGACGGCAATCTCACCTGATTATAAGTGACGATGCAGTCTTCTTAGACTGCCATTTTTGGTAGCGGGCTAACCTGTTAAGGGTATGGTAAACCCACACTCCTTATTGGTTTCTACGCGACATTATGCCGGAACACTTAATCGCTCGGTGACACGTCTTTGTCGGTAGGATGGTAACTAGCCACGGCCGAAGCCTCTCACCAGACAAGGTAGACTCTGAAAAGGGTGATCTTTCGAAAATAAAAAATAATCGTACATACAAATTTTTTACAGCGTAGTAAGTAATGTTTGTAACTCAATTCTTTAGTTTACAACTAAAGCTATTAGGATACCTTACTCGCTCTGCATGTCGATTCTGTAATTTTTTTGTAAACACTTCATACAAACATAATTTCTCAACCACTAACACAAATATTACATAAAAATGATATATTGCGACCATTTAGCAAAGTTTTTTATTGCTTATAATGTTTAAATTATTGCAGTCATATCGTTTATTGAGAATTATATTTATGCGCGTTATTAAATTTACAAATATCGTTTTTTTCATACCATTATTTTCATCAACATCATTATCATCATCAGATCAACCCATTACCGGCCCACTACAGAGCACGGGTCTCCTCTCAATATGAGAAGGTTTTGGCCATAGTCCACCACGCTGGCCATGTGCGGATTGGTTGACTTTACACGCCTTTGAGAACATTATGGAGCACTCTCAGGCGTGCAGGTTTTCTCACGATGTTTTCCTTCACCATTGAAGCAAGTGATATTTTAATTACTTAAAAACGCACATAACTACGAAAAGTTATAGGTTCGAACCTCCGACCTCTGATTAGGAGGCGGACGTCCTAACCACTAGGCTATCACAGCTTATTTTGGACTCTTCATATTTATTTCTCAGTGACATTCTCGAAGTTATTTCATAAAAAGCTTTCTTCTGCAGCACAAAATAATATTAATACCCATATCACACAATGTTGTGAATGTAATTAAAATAGACCAGCTTAGCAGTTTCTGTGTCTGACACATAACGTATCTTTTTAACCGCATAGGCAACATAAATGTTATTTGAATTTGTATCTGTTATTTCCGGGAAAATTTCCCTTGTGTTTAAGGTAATTTAATATATATATTTTTTATATATATATATAGCGAGCTAACGAGCAGGCGGGTCACCTGATGGTAAGTGATTACCGCCGCCCATGAACATTTGCAGCACCCGAGGAACCGCCAATGCGTTGCTGGCTTTATTTGTTTACCGCTCTTTGAAGATCCCCATATTATGACCATTAGGGAACACAGAAGATGGAAGCTGGTTCCACAATTTGCAGGTACAATAGTAGGTAAAGGTAATATCCACCGAGATCACATCCACAGTTCAGAATCAAGCTCTAACGTGTCAAGAAAAACATTCCCTTGGTCAGATCATTTGGGAAAGATATTTGAAGCATTCTGGCTACGTGCCTTTAAGCCACTTTTGCTCCGAATAGCGTGGTTTTAATGATCACTCGAACCAAGGAGCGTTATTCGTATCTCACCCTCAACTCTCAAGATACCTGGGCCGTGATCGATTTCTTTCAAAGACCATTATAGCCGTTTTAAGGTTCTTTAGTACTAAATATACACTATAAGAAAGATATTATATACTCGTCCTATTCATACCTATCAATGAATATATTATGGATTACTTTAACGTCCACTCTCTATCCTCTCTATGCTTCGTATTCCTCATTACTGAGGGTCGTGACACCTTCCACTGATGACTTTCTTCAGGACCATGTCGCGCCATGTTGCTCTGTTGGTTGCGACGTGTAGAGCATCGTGGACTTTCATGTCAAGTGCGGTGCGGATTTGATCTGACCAACGCATCGGACTACGTCGTCCACTATGTTTGTCTATATTTACGACTAGGTGTTATGCTTTAATTGCGTACTTCAGTCTTGCACAAAGATTCAAGTATCGGCAGAAATATATATATCGGCTTACCTTTTATTTGTATAGAGAAACAAAATTGTATGGAATTGACCAAATATTTATTTTTCATGTAATTTGTGGATTGTGGTTTAAAAGTCATTTTATTTGAAATTGTTCGCAATATTATCAAAACTTTTGCCTAAAAAGCACATAAAATCTTTATGTGGCGACGAATGTTGGGGTCAGATGGCAATCTTGCAAAGGTCAGATGTTATTTGCGCTAGAAGCTTCGGATCTAGGTTAGAATACAAAGTAAGCTGTTAGTATGCTGTGAGCTGCAAAAAATCTTTGCTATTTGAACAAATAATTCGAACAAATTTTCTCTTAATAAAAATCTTTGAATATTTTATTTTCTCTTACTTTGAATATAAGCTAATGTTTTAAATTATTTATATAGATGATGTATTTATAATACCACCTGGTTTGGCTAGTGGGTAAGATGTTCAGATGGATTAAAGGCAGTGGCGAGTATAGGGTTTTTGACCATTGTATGCAGCAGATGATTCAAAATCGAAAAATATTCTATTATGGGTATTTCAGTTAGTGTTTTTAAGCATGTCATTTATGTCTTTGAGAACTCCAATAACACCAAGCCAATTTTTTTTTTTTCGATTTTTTAAGAAGGCTCCTAAGGTATGGTAGGCTTTTATGCCTGTATGAATTGCACTCCAATGGCCATGACGTCCAATTCCTAGGCCGGACCAGAAAAAGCAATGCAATTTTCCAAATTCAATAGCTATTATCTAGTTATATTATCTGAGATGTAATCATAAAGACTTACCGATGTTTAACTAAACTGTTATATCTATTTTAGTTTACACTGAAAAAAAATAGATATAACAGTTTAGTTAAACATCGGTAAGTCTTTATGATTACATCTCAGATAATATAACTAGATAATAGCTATTGAATTTGGAAAATTGCATTGCTTTTTCTGGTCCGGCCTAGGAATTGGACGTCATGGCCATTGGAGTGCAATTCATACAGGCATAAAAGCCTACCATACCTTAGGAGCCTTCTTAAAAAATCGAAAAAAAAAAAATTGGCTTGGTGTTATTGGAGTTCTCAAAGACATAAATGACATGCTTAAAAACACTAACTGAAATACCCATAATAGAATATTTTTCGATTTTGAATCATCTGCTGCATACAATGGTCAAAAACCCTATACTCGCCACTGCCTTTAATCCATCTGAACATCTTACCCACTAGCCAAACCAGGTGGTATTATAAATACATCATCTATATAAATAATTTAAAACATTAGCTTATATTCAAAGTAAGAGAAAATAAAATATTCAAAGATTTTTATTAAGAGAAAATTTGTTCGAATTATTTGTTCAAATAGCAAAGATTTTTTGCAGCTCACAGCATACTAACAGCTTACTTTGTATTCTAACCTAGATCCGAAGCTTCTAGCGCAAATAACATCTGACCTTTGCAAGATTGCCATCTGACCCCAACATTCGTCGCCACATAAAGATTTTATGTGCTTTTTAGGCAAAAGTTTTGATAATATTGCGAACAATTTCAAATAAAATGACTTTTAAACCACAATCCACAAATTACATGAAAAATAAATATTTGGTCAATTCCATACAATTTTGTTTCTCTATACAAATAAAAGGTAAGCCGATATATATATTTCTGCCGATACTTGAATCTTTGTGCAAGACTGAAGTACGCAATTAAAGCATAACACCTAGTCGTAAATATAGACAAACATAGTGGACGACGTAGTCCGATGCGTTGGTCAGATCAAATCCGCACCGCACTTGACATGAAAGTCCACGATGCTCTACACGTCGCAACCAACAGAGCAACATGGCGCGACATGGTCCTGAAGAAAGTCATCAGTGGAAGGTGTCACGACCCTCAGTAATGAGGAATACGAAGCATAGAGAGGATAGAGAGTGGACGTTAAAGTAATCCATAATATATTCATTGATAGGTATGAATAGGACGAGTATATAATATCTTTCTTATAGTGTATATTTAGTACTAAAGAACCTTAAAACGGCTATAATGGTCTTTGAAAGAAATCGATCACGGCCCAGGTATCTTGAGAGTTGAGGGTGAGATACGAATAACGCTCCTTGGTTCGAGTGATCATTAAAACCACGCTATTCGGAGCAAAAGTGGCTTAAAGGCACGTAGCCAGAATGCTTCAAATATCTTTCCCAAATGATCTGACCAAGGGAATGTTTTTCTTGACACGTTAGAGCTTGATTCTGAACTGTGGATGTGATCTCGGTGGATATTACCTTTACCTACTATTGTACCTGCAAATTGTGGAACCAGCTTCCATCTTCTGTGTTCCCTAATGGTCATAATATGGGGATCTTCAAAGAGCGGTAAACAAATAAAGCCAGCAACGCATTGGCGGTTCCTCGGGTGCTGCAAATGTTCATGGGCGGCGGTAATCACTTACCATCAGGTGACCCGCCTGCTCGTTAGCTCGCTATATATATATATAAAAAATATATATATTAAATTACCTTAAACACAAGGGAAATTTTCCCGGAAATAACAGATACAAATTCAAATAACATTTATGTTGCCTATGCGGTTAAAAAGATACGTTATGTGTCAGACACAGAAACTGCTAAGCTGGTCTATTTTAATTACATTCACAACATTGTGTGATATGGGTATTAATATTATTTTGTGCTGCAGAAGAAAGCTTTTTATGAAATAACTTCGAGAATGTCACTGAGAAATAAATATGAAGAGTCCAAAATAAGCTGTGATAGCCTAGTGGTTAGGACGTCCGCCTCCTAATCAGAGGTCGGAGGTTCGAACCTAATAATTATCTAGTTATATTATCTGAGATGTAATCATAAAGACTTACCGATGTTTAACTAAACTGTTATATCTATTTTAGTTTACACTGAAAAAAAAAACAAAGAAAATAGGTCGTTTTGGCGAAAATGGGATTCGCAGAATATATGTCGTATTTTAACGAGAATTTAGCGCCTGGTGTTTGCACGTTACATTGTTGGTGCGCATTGCAAGGCACTTTGATTTCAAATAAGTGTCAAGAGCTGACGTTTCCTCGCTACCCTCACCCCTGGTAGGAAAGACATACGTTTCGCGCTAGCTCCAGTCTGTATATTTTATAGTAAATATAACAATAAAAAGCTGTGACACACTGTCACACCAAATCAATCAATTTAAACAAAGTTTACACGTTTTATTTGCGATTAAGTTTATTTATCATCATAATTCAAAACATTTCGGGCAAAATGACCACCAGAACTAGCATTGTTGAAAGCGACTTCAATGTAAGATTTGTTCTCAATTATTTATAAACGTCTAAATTAGCCGGTTTATTTTTTATTTATTTTTATACACTACAAGTTAGTTAGTGGTAAGTGATGATGCTGAGGATGGTAGCAGGCTAACCTGTTAATGGTAACCCACACTCCTAATTGGTTTCTACGCGACATTGTGCCGGAATGCTAAATCGCTTGGCGACACGTATTTGTAGGTAGGTAGGGGAATTAAACCTTTTTTTTTATTATTATTGTAGGAAGAAATCCTCATGGATGTCATTTGGCTTGGACCAATTGACATGCCCGACTTCACAAAGAGTAACCTCTTTGTGCCCTACGGACTAAAACCTACTACATTCACTGGCCGTCCCTCCCGGAACCGCAATGCGCATGACTTCAGGAAGGGGGCTGTCTGTTCAGGTTTCGTTCACTTTTTGCCGATCCAATTCATCCTTTACTCGTAGGGGAATTAAACCTGACAGACTCTAAACTGACCTGATCGAAAGACCTCCAACTTTATAATGCGACCTTCGCTGCGCCGCTTAGGTCGTCCAATCCCGTAGGAATTGGTAATCCTTCAATACAGTTTCGTTATTATCTGATACATTTTCGCCTTATAACATTAGCGAATGTGTACAAAACGAGCTAAAACCGTCAACATGTATAGTTATTTATAGAAGCTTTTACATATTGTCAACACGCGGATCCTAAATCCTAAAAGCGAATTTTTGTTCATAAAACAGTGTCCCAATTCATTATAAATACGAGTACAGAATAATCCAACGGTTACCGGATTACGCAGCTTCTGCCGTTGTTTCAGACAGTATGTTTTGCATACAAAAGCCGAACATACATTAGGAATTCAGGACGTGAGCAAATGAAGTTATCCTTTTCTAGTGCCGTCGATAGGTTGACTTGCGTTTGAGCTATACAAGCTGTTCTTCTCTGTTCTTTTTATATTTACTGCAATTACCGACCGCATTTTATTATCCCTTTGTTTTAGCATACTACTTATAAAATGCTGGAAACAGAGCTCCTCTCATAGGAGATAGATCAATGAGACTTTATAAATGACTTTATAATAACTGCAAAAAGCGATAAAGCAATCTTGTCACTTAAAGTGATAACCTATAGAGAGTACTCAGTGGAAGAATTAAGTTTTTAAAGGCAAAAATACTATTAGATAAGAATATATACTGTTAAAAAGTTACAGGATGCAGATCTTCTGATAGCCATATTTGAAGTGAAAACTACTGAACTCGAAAAATCCTTTGTAGTAATAATAAGATGTATTCCGCAATAAAAAAAATCAGCACAGTTTTCAGAACATTAATGATGTCAGAAAAGACAGAAAAACTGTTTGTTCGCTATACAATTTTTAATATTAAATGTGGATAAGCTTAATATAAGCTGTGATAGCCTAGTGGTTAAGATGTCCGCCTCTTAATCAGAGGTCTGGGGTTCGATTCCGGGCACTTACCACTCACTTTTCGGAGTTATGTGCGTTTTTAAGCAATTAAAATATCACTTGCTTCAACGGTGAAGGAAAATATCGTGAGGAAACCTGCATGTCTGTGAGTTCACAATGTTCTCAAAGGCATGTGAAATCCGAAAATACGTACATGGCCAGCGTGGTGGACTATGGCCAAACCCTTCTCATATGAGAGGAAAACCGTGCTCTGTAGTGATATGGCAATGGGTTGATCAAGATGTGCGTTAATAAATGAGTTATTCAGTTAGTCAGTCAAACAGCTTATCTTATAGAAATAATAGTGTGCCGGCCGGGTTGATCATGACGATTTTGTAGAACAGGCAGAGATTTAGTTCTACACTAGAGCACGTCTGTGTTGTGTTGTTCTTACAATTCAATTTTTTCAAAGATAATTGCCACCAATACGTTCTTTATCGTTCTTCCACGGATCTTCTCATTTCCGATTTGATCTCACTTACTCTACTTATCAGGCCTATTATTAACACTCAACGACTATGTCTCTCTATGTTCGGGCTATGTATTCCACATTAGAAAGCTTAGCGGGAAATTGAAAGTGCCCTGCCCGAGTATCTCTAGGAAATAAAATCAATGGAATCAAAAGTTATGGATCGGTTAAAGAAACAGAGTAAATCGAGTAGCAACAAAAATGTCAAACAGCTGATGGTCATTGGTGGACATGATGTTGATGAGATCGTGTAGCTAAATAGCTTGGAGAGGTGATGGATGCCCCTAAACCCCGACTAGCTGAGCAAATAAGACGAATAACAGTCAGGGAGAAACTGGATACGAGCAACACAACACCATGGAATTCGGCACCTACAAAAAAGATTGAGAGTTATTGGTTGGACATGATATTGAACAGTGATGCTTCGGAAGGCAGTCGTAATCACACCGCTATCCGCTAGTCTGAGATAGCATTTCAAAATCGTGACATTGTGTATGCTTTCGTCATTTACTAGATGTTTTGAAATCACACAATATATGCTTAAAGAAACGTCTCCCTTGGCAAATTACCTGTAACATCAAGACCCTTTGTACTGTGTTTCTTTGATCTCGTACTTAATATACCTACATAACAAAAGCATAATGCGTCGTTTAAAGTTTATACGTATCGTTGTACTCATAAAGACGTTCTTTTTTCATTGTATACTAAAAAGTAAATACAACCTACCTCTTTTAATAGAGTTACGATAGTAAGGAAAATAGGATTTTCACAAACTGATAAAGCCTCGTTTCAGTATATAGTGTACGTAATTCACATATTGCAAGTAGCATTAAGTAGACGTTTCTTTATCTTTTTTTTTTTATAAAACGCATCTCACTAGGTAATCCAATGCATGTTTGCTTTTTAACGATTACTTACTTTAACGATAGTTACGTTATTAATAAAAACCGGGACTGCGGACAAATGTACTTGACACCTTGACAAGGAGATGGTAGTAGAATCCAACTCAGTGTATGTATTGAGGATTTTTAATGAAGTAATGCATAGCCCTCGAAAGCGTGCTCGTTATCAAAAGTTGAACATATTGCCCTTCAAGCCAACGAGGTGGGTACTAGAAAATACCCACGACTTCGTTCGCGAAGATTAAGGGTTTGTAAAATTCCTGAGAAATAAGCAACGTTAAGCAATTGAAGATTATACCATATTTTATTCCAGTTCTAGTTCCCGTTTCCACTGCCTTTCCCAACATATAAATTTCGAGGAAGTTTACCATGACTAACGATAGTTACAGCAAAACGACTAGAAATTTAGTTTTCGACAGATCCCGCGCTAACGTTGTACTTATCCGGGATAAAAAGTAGCGCATATGTTAAGCCAGGGTATATCTGACTCCATTCGAAATATCTCCATTCAAACATACACTCATACACACTTTCGCTTTTATAATAGAAGTGTGATTTAACTAAACATTTAAAAGATCAAGTTAAGTTAAAAAGCTTGTTTAATAAGCATGCCGCAGACCAGGAATTCTCTGGAATCCCACCTTGATTTTTTCTTCCTATTTTTACTGCGAGCACACGAGGATGTAAACGCCCCGTTGAAACTGGAGCTCATTTTCAACGGGGCGGATTACAAATATAAGGCCTTTCGTACACAAATCGTAGAATATGCGTCATTGCCAAAATATTGAAAGCAAGCCTAATTTTTTTACGGTTATTGTTTTAAACTTCTCACTCAAATCTATGTAACAATCAGGTCTGGGGAACTATGACTAGTAAACTTATGGGGCCTCGATTGAACGTCCCGGTGGCGGGTCTACCTCGGCGGACGCCGCTGGCTTGGTTGCGGACGAATGCGCGAGCGTTTTTGCGACCCAGCCATCAAGCGACGCGAAGGAGCATCGCTGGGTTTTAGTGGGTATAACGCATTGCCTCGCGTTAAAGCGTTTTTCCAAGGTTCCGGGGAGCTAATTTCAGGAGAGGCAAATATAAAAAAAAAAGGTTTAAGCACATCATTTTCCTACCATTTCTGAACACATCCTAAATTGTTTTTGACAGGGAATTTGCGTCGCATCTACACAAAAGTCCTCCCAGTTTATTACTTTTAAAAGAATATTAAATTGAAGTTTTCTTAGTATTTTTTATACGATAGGGCATAGAAATCGATGAGGCTGATGGGTTTAATGTTATAGCTATATATGTTAGTTAACCTGTGCCGGGCCATAAAGGGTAGCCGGCCGCTATCTGCATAATCACTTACCACCACATTCGATTGCAGTCAAGGGCCATCTAGCATTTGAATAAAAAAAACCATGGAGATGAGAGACGCCAAAATACATCATGAACAACAACTTTATTCTTGTCCATGCTGTATTTTGTTTCGACCCTTGATTCCTTAATGTAGCTAAAGTGTCGGTAATTTTCTCTACATTTCAAATTGACTTGTTCCTACAAAATATTAAAGGCCTAGTACAAGTCAGACTCATGATCCGGTGACCCAAAGCTCACTGGTAACGATTATTAAAAATTGAAATGTGATTCTGGTGATAAAGGCGCAATTGCATTGTAAACAGAAAACGAAGTGGTTTGTAAACCAATTTAGCTTTTTGATACGATGACACTAATTGTGTAACCATTAAAATAAACGAATACAAACTGAAATTAAAAATAAATTAATTGAAAACAACATTTAATCCGCACATAAACACCCCGTTTGTTGAACATTTATTTCGAAAATAAATAACAATTACCAATAAACAAAATCATTTGTGGCATTAAAATAATTAATATTAATTTCCACGAATTTAATTTACATTAATGAGAAATGAAATTTTATTTAAACGCACGAATACGTAATATTAAATGGGATATCGAATGGTGCCAGTAAATCAATTATACAACTCATTACGATTTGGTTTAAAACGAAATTCTAAGTGGCTTATAGCACTGTAATGCGATTAAAATACCTCAGGAAATTAACATATTTGTGAATGGCCATGAACCGCGGTCTTATCCGAAACTGTTTCACAATGGCGCCTTGGCATTCCGTCCCAATTGTTCTAAAATTATTAATCATGAAATTATAAGTCAATATTCGCGTTGACTAGCTCATGAGTACATCTTCAACAATAATAAAAAATATTATATAGAGCTGTGATAGCCTAGTGGTCAGGACGTCAGCCTCCTAATCAGAGGTCGGGGGTTAAAACCCGGGCCCGCTTTTCGGAGTTATGTGCGTTTTTAAGCAATTAAAATATAACTTGCTTCAACGGTGAAGGAAAACATCGTGAGGAAACCTGCACGCCTGAGAGTTCTCCATAATGTTCTCAAAGGCGTGTGAAGTCTGCCAATCCGCACATGGCCAGCGTGGTGGAATATGGCCAAACCCTTCTCATATTAAGAGGAGACCCGTGCTCTGTAGTGAGCCGTGAATGGGTTGATCGTGATGATGATGATGATGATTATATAAAGGAAGAGATTAATGATAAAAACGCTTGATTATGAATTGGTATAACTCATAGCTAATTATTAAGTATTAATAATGGTCGGTGAGATGGTGGTAAAAAATATTATTAATAATATAATTGGCGAAGTCTGTTGTGGGTATCTTCTTAGGCCGGGGGTGCTAAGAACCCTCATACCTAAAGGTCAAGGTCTAACTAGTAGTGGTAAAAAAAATATCAATCACTCTTATCCATTACATTTCTGTATTATGTATTTATATGTAAGAATGTATGTTGTTTTTTACTATTTTTACTTTCCTATTTACTGTACACATATAAACCATATATATTGTGTGGTTTGGTTGCCTGAAAGAGATCGCTTTATAGCGATAAGGCAGCCTATTGTACGACTGCATTGTATTGTTTATATGTTAGTATTGTGTTACATAAGCTGTGATAGCCTAGTGGTTACGACGTTATGTGCGTTTTTAAGTAATTAAATCTTTGGCTAGAACGATTTTTACCACGTCAGATAGACAAGCAGTTAGAAGCATTGAATGACAATCTTAATCTTAAAATAAGTATCCCACTTATACTATGTCCAAACTCTTTCCCCTAATTCCTAAACACTGGGCTAGAACGTGGAAATGGACGTAGTTACGCAATACATATCCAATCTAAAACCACATCAAAATTGAATTGTGGCTAGTAAAGTTATACTACAAGTAGACATTTATGTCAGCAAAAATATTCGAAGTAACCCTCAGATCTTTTCGCTGGCGTAAATGTGAAGAATTAATTAAAATACTATCAAAATCCCTGCCAGACAAACGTCACTTCTCCTTGTTGCGTAACAACGTCCAATTCTTAGTCAGTCAAGATTTTTTTTTATATTAAATAAGTAAGATTTATTTTTTTCCTAGCCGGAGATCGAAACCGTAAAACCCGTGATAATACTAACCACTGTACCAACTAGGTAATCTTATAGTGGTTGTGTATTCAGTGGCTAAGAAATGAACATTTATATTGAATATCCAATCCAATAAATACATTTGTCCTCAGCTTTTTCTTCGGGTATTTTCATTTTCGTACAAGATTCTTTTCGGTCGGACGGTTTTTGACCAATAAGACATTGAAGGGCTGATGGTTCGAACAAGACAACTGAAATGGGTCCAACTAAATAAACATCACTGAACATAAAATATAATATTTAATAACATAAGCATGGTTTGTTTAGGTTAATATTTACTAAGGTTTTCTTTTGTGATTGTTTTATTTCTTGTCTTCTATGAAATAAAGATATAATATATGTGACATTAAAACACAAAAACACTTTGTTGGCTAGCCAGTAACTTAAAAATGTGACATCAAATTTAACAGTTATCTATGAAAATGTGTTAATAAGATATTGCAAAATACACTGTAATGGAACAATTTAAGATGAGAGTTGCATAAACAGGCCACATGGTGAAGAGATATAGAGGGAATCACTACGCGTATCGAATAAAATATATAATATATAGTATATACGATACTGTATAAATATAATATAGTACTGTTATAAGCTGTGATAGCCTTGTGGTTAGGACGTCAGCCTTCTAATCAGAGGTCGAGGGTTCGACCCCGGGCACGCACCTCTAACTTCTCGGTGTTACGTGCGTTTTTAAGCAATTAAAATATCACTTGTTTCAACGGTCAAGGAAAACATCGTGAGGAAACCTGACGCCTGAGAGTTCTGCATAACGTTCTCAAAGATGCGTGAAGTCTGCCAATCCGCACATGGCCAGCGCGGCGGACTATGGCCAAACCCTTGTCATATTGAGGAGGAGACCCGTGCTCTGTAGTGAGCCGAGAATGGGTTGATCATAATGATGATGATGAGATATATATATAATATTTATAATAGTACTATTAGTTTTAGTACTATTTCGTTACTTACAAAGTATATATTTATACGGGCGGACGTAACCACGTTCTCTAAGTGTCTATCTAATAAATAATAAATAGAAATAATGTTTTTAATTTCATATACAAAATAAATAATGACACATACGTCGTAATAAAATTATGATCCACGCTGCTGTTTGCAGTTGAAATCACATATTCGGAGCCAATTAGATGATATTGACAAATTCATTTTCACGCGTCGGTCTTTGTCACTCTTGCAACAATGCTTATCGGCTATCCTGCTCACATAACGCAATTCATGAAATTCCCAGCTCAATATTCAATTGCAATTTGAGGGAAATGTCCGAGCATTTTCGTTCTACGTCCGGTTTAGGCTGGTTATCTATCTACCCTCAAATTACAAAGGATGTCAACACGTACACCTTGTTAGGATAAAATCTACTTTAACGCGTTCAGATAGGTGATAATTTCGCTTGGAAGGTTTTAGTGCTTCAATTTTCTTCACAGTCTATCTGAGTGCCAAATGCTGGTGCCTTGTCTTTGATTAAGCTCCCGAGATGTGTCCGTTTCAAGTGAAACACTTTCAATATAGTTTGTTGGCTAGCCAGTAATATCCGGTATTACTTCATTATGTACGCTACTTTTATTTTTTATTGCCTATTTATGCAGCAATAAAAAGTTCCACGTATTTTATTTAAATAGTTGATGGTAATGTGAAATTTTATGACACTATAGCAACCAATAAACCGAGTTCTAAATATACTATTTTTAGTATGATACTCGTATTCCCTTGAATCTTTCAAGGTCCTTATAAGATTTTTTACACTAACACTTATGAAAACCTACGTTAAAAAACAAATAGAGACCCGGGCCCAACCTTCGGATATGGAATTCTGAAAAGACGAGCGTAATGAATTTTATATAGTGGTAACGATCCAAATATTATGAGTTACATAAAAGAATTTTGGTAATAAAATAATTTTAGTTTATATCAAAAAAGGGCATAAATTCACTGTTTCGCTGTGTAAATTATACTATCTCCAAATTAATCATAAGTGGTTTTAAACATATTTTTGTATATATAAACCTACTGTTATATGAAACCAGATGAGGATCGCGAATTACTATAGCATTATATTACCGACTAATTCAGCTAGCATGCCAACCCAAATTAAGACAGCTTCTACGTATAAGCTTAAATGTGTCTATGAAATATTATAAAACCATAATAAAAACATCGATAATCGGATTCTGCAGATTTTGAATTAAAAATTTAAAGCGAATTAAAATATTAATAATCAAAGGTCAGAAAACATATTCATTAATTTGCATTATTTTAGATTCTTTAAAAGCTTATATGTTTGTTGAAAGAGTTGTCGAGAATGTTCTCATTTTGTTATATTCATGAAGACTCCCAGTGTGGGTGGGTGGGTATTTGAATGGTCTTTTTATGCCAGCACTAAGCATATCTCATTGTTATTGAGCGTGACATGACAGCCTAAAACACAATCATAATTCAGTAAAAATGGGGAGGTGAAATTTTTTGCATCGATGAATACGTAAATTGAATTGATGTTCGGAGTTTTCAACTTAATTCTTATATTTTTTGTCAGCACTTTCAACTTCGATGTTATTGGGTGACCTCGATTCGTATTTCGTTGATGTCTTCGTTCTTTATTAGAAGTTATTAACTGGTATTGAAATCTTTTCACAAAAATCAATCACTTTTCATTCCCTTTCATTTTGCTAGGCGAAAAAGGAATAAAACTGTTTCATGCTATTATGAATATAAGCAACGGAATTTAAAAGATTCTCTTGAAATACTATTAACATATTGTAAATATAAGCTATGATAGCCTAGTGGTTAGGACGTCCGCCTCCTAATCAGAGGTTTGGGGTTCGATATCCGGCACGCACCTCAAACTCTTCGAAGTTATATGCGTTTGTAAGCAATTAAGATATCACTTGCTTCAACAGTGAAGGAAAACATGAAAAACCTGCATGGCTGAGAGTTCTCCATAATGTTCGCAAAGGCGTGTGAAGTTTGCCAATCCGCACAATGGCCAGCGTGGTGGACTATATTGAAACCCTTCTCATATTGAGTGGAGACCCGTGCCCTGTAGTGAGCCGGCAATGGGTTAATCATGATGATGATGAGGATTATACATATTTTGACTAAGGGGTTTATTATAATCATAATTAGCCTGACATCGCTCCACTGCTGGGAACAGACCTCCCTTTTAATACGGGGGGATTTTTTTTGAGCATAGATCAACCACGCTACTGTAACGTGAGTTGGTGGAGTTTACCGATCATCATTTTTAGTTCCGACACCTAAAAGTGCTCCCTGAGTTACAGGGGATGCCATGATGACTTCAGCTAATATTTAATATTTGAGTTTTTTTTTTTTTCACAATAATTAATTCTTCACATACGAGTAAGTATTCACAGATAACCTGAGCTTGCTGAAATATTGCTCAATGATAACATAGATCGGATATACGATACTTTTAATATCGGTAAACTAATTGATTATCAAGAATCCTTATCAAACGCTGATGAAGTACTTCGCTGATATTACTTAATATTATTATTACCGACGACAACCTACGTAGCGCTGTGCGCGCGTTGCCGCATTATAAAGTTGGAGGTCCTGGGTTCGATTTCCGGCTCGGATCTGGTCTGGTGGGAGGCTGCGGCCGTATGTATGGGTAGACGTGTCGCCAAGCGATTAAGCGTTCCGGCACGATATCGCACAGAAACCAATTAGAAGTATTGGTTTACCATACGCCTTAAAGGTTAGCCCACTGCCATCTTAGACTGCATCATCACCTACCATCAGGTGAGATTGCCGTCAAGGGCTAACTTTGAGTATATAAAAAAATTATGATGCGGCTAATATGTTAGCTGACATAAAGTTAGGTATTTATTTTAGAGCAGTTTTGTTAAACCCATACTAGGAGTATGGATTTAACATAACTGCTCTATCGATACCTGGACGCTGAATCGCTTCTTTATCGCTAGGAAAGCTTGTAGTGGAAAAAAAACCGATACTATGAGACTTATTGGCATATAAAACCAATGCTTAACGCAAAACACGCAATTAAAATGTATTAATTTGTAATCATTTATTATAATCCGATGCAGCGCGTTGCAGATAAAGAAAATAATGCACATTTAATTGGTGTTAATTAAAATAAAATATTTATTAATCTGTTTCGAATCGGTACAAACGGGAATTTAAATTTATTTTATTTTAAGGGAAGCACACTAGACGCGCTTTATAACTGTTTCAATGAATAGCATTTTAGACTGAATCATCACCACCAGGTGAAAAAGCCATGAAAGACCTATCATCCAATATTATTACTACTTCTCACATCAGGGCGTTAATTTCAAATCCGGGCGTTAATATCATCATCATCATGATCAACCCATTACCGGCAATATGAGAAGGGTTCGGCCATAGTCCACCACACTGACCGTGTGCGGATTGGCAGACTTCACACGCCTTTGAGAACATTATGGAGAACTCTCAGGCGTGCAGGTTTCCTCACGATGTTTTCCTTCACCATTGAAGCAAGTGATATTTTAATTGTTTAAAAACGCACAACGCAGAGGTCGGGGGTTCAATCCCCGGGCACGCACCTCTAACTTATCGGAGTTATGTGCGTTTTTAAGCAATTAAAATATCACTTGCTTCAACGGTGAAGGAAAACATCGCGAGGAAACCTGCATGTCTGAGAGTTCTCCATAATTTTCTCAAAGGTGTGTGAAGTTTACCAATCCGCACATGGCCAGAGTGGTGGATTATGGCCAAACCTTTCTCATAATGGGGGGTGGCTTGTAGCATTATACGTAAAACTGCGAAGCGCGCCAGAACTAAGCACGCCTAATGTTTATAGTTGTCAGCCTTAAAATATTGAGAGTAGCAGAAGTTTTAATCACCTTAATGATAACAAACAATTTACATACAACATTATGTTACGAATTAAAACGTACTCTAAGTGGCTTACACCGGCGTAATTCGATTAAAATGTACATATTAGTATTCTAAGTAGTGTTACAGATAGTTTATGTATGTACTTGGGTGAAAGGTGGTTGGATCCAATTACTGTGTATTATGAAGCATATAAGAGTAAATCTGAGGATTAACAGACAATAATTTAATGTGTTATACTTCATTCAATTTTTTTTCTTTACACAGGTTAAGGAAATTTGTGGAAATATTTACATGGTGCCTTGATTTACATTCATCTTCATTTATTTTTCACTTTATTTCATGCAAATCGGTTTAGCCGTTTTGAGGTAATTGAGTAACAAACATTCCTAGTCAAAACTTCCAATGTTAACAAATAGTAGTAAGACTATTTATAGCCAAGTATGCTTTGATAAAACGGCTAGTAGTCTCCGCCCAAGTCACCGCAGTTCACTATATTACTAACTACCTACTACATATATAAATGCGCAAGTTACTCCATATATTAAGAAAATATGGATAAAGTCAACATTTTTAAACATCACTACTTTTATTGAAGAAAAAAAGTTTTATGAAAAAGTTATTTCATTAAAGGATTTTTACCTATGACCATGATCGACCCATCGCCGGCCGGATAGGGTTCGGCCCAAGTCCACTGTAGCCCTAAAACGCTGGCCATGTGCGAATTGGCAGATATTTACGAGAACATTACGGATACCTCTCAGGCATGCAGGTTTTCTCACAATATTTTCCTTCACCGTTGAAGCAAGTGATATTTTAATTGCTTAAAAACGCACATAACTCGGAAAAGTTATAGGTTAGCCCGGGTTCGAAACCCCGATCTCTGATTAGGAGGCGGCCGTCCTAACCAATAAGCTATCACAGCTCAGCTTTAACCTATATTTGGAGGAAATATCGAATTATTATATAGCACTCCCTATAAGATTTGTGAAAGGCAAACATTAAATTAAATTGACACCGGTATATGGATTGCTCAATTGGTAAAGCACTCAGACCGCGATTGCTGGAGACATCTGGGTTCAAGTCCGCCCATCCACCGGGGTTTAAAAAAATGTTTGCGTGTATTAGGAATTTAATCAAAACGTTATACATGTTCTAATAATGCCTACTCTTGTAAAGAGGTCAGCTGAATGATGCGAAGTTACCACTTGCGTTTTAACGAACGTATGTTTTAGTAACTAGGTTAACAGAAATAATGTAACAGCTCTTACAAAACTAATGTTGATTCAGACGAACATCTCAAATGGTTTCTAAATTAATAGCTACCGATATTGACTCACGTTCACTAGATATTTTAATTAATTTATTTTATGAAAACAAACAGTAATTATTAAAATGATGGTAATGACCACGTATGAAACACTTAAATCAAAATTGTCTTCAATGAAAGATCGCTAACATTTATTTAACCATTCTTATATTTAATTTAAGCTTTGGCTAACCAGATAGATACGAGTGTAATATATAATAGCTTTATCATCATCATTACCGGCTCACTATAGAGCACGGGCTCCTCTCAATATGAGAAGGGTTTGGCCATAGTACACCACGCTGGCCATGTGCGGATTGGCAGGCTTCACACGCCTTTGAGAACATTATGGAGAACTCTCAGGCGTGCAGGTTTCCTCACGATGTTTTCCTTCACCATTGAAGCAATTGATATTTTAATTTTTTTTAAACCCACATAATTCCGAAAAGTTAGAGGTGCGTGCCCCGGATTCGGACCGTCGACCTCTGATTAGGAGGCTGACGCCCTAACCACTAGGCTATCACCGCTTTCCTAGGCTATCACCTCGCTATCGCTTTTAAGAAATGTGTTAAGACACATTTATAAAAGCGAGCACACAATTATTAATAAATTTCATAATGGCAAGGTTGTTTCGTAGCAAGGCAGCTTAGCTCACACAAGATAGATTAATGGTAAAGTTGGAAATGAACAACTGCTGAACTTCATGCTGGTTCTTCGTCTTCAGGGTTGTACCACCCACCAAGAACCAATAGCATTTTCCTTTACCGCTTTTAGTAGCGTGGAAAAAATCACTATTAGCGATTGGGCATGCAAATTGTTTATTCTATCTAACCGCCGTATTGTATTTATATTTTGTATTATTATCTGTGGTGGAACAGTAAAAATGTATTCATTCAGACATAACAACTGTCCGAACCGGTAGCAGTGTTCAAACAGACAAACGACGTTTAAAAAGTGTTCTTGAAATAAATACATTTTAAATAATAGATTAGGAAAAAGTTTCTTCGCATTATATATGGAAACAACCAGGCTGTTTTTATAAAATTTTGATTAAAAAAGTATTTAGTGTATAATGTGCCACTTTGTTGGTAGTGGCATTATTCCGTTGCTCTAGAAATTTTGGGACTTCTAATCAAAAAGCCAAAGAGGATTTTTTATAAGTTTATACATTCTTTCTGATATAATATTTCATTATTATTAACTTTGAAGGCAATCCCACCTGATGGTGCAGTCTAAGATGGTAGCGGGCTAACCTATTAGAGGAAAGGTACGCCCACACTCTTAGTTGGTTTCTAAACGACATCGTGCGGGGACGCTAAATCACTTGGTGACACATTTTTATCGATAGGGTGGTAACTAGCCACGGCCGAAGCTTCCGAACCTAGCATCTTCAACTTTATGACGTGAAAACGCACGCACTGCGCCACGGAGATCGTCAAATATACGTCGCGAGATACTTCACGCGAAAAACGAGTTTCCCCGACCTAATAAACAAAAGATACTATAACACGATATAACACTTTTATAATCAGGACTTCTATCCAAAAATATAAATAACACGGTAAACTTGAATCCAATTTCCAATATACTTATCTCTAATGGTTTACGTACACGGGACCGTTTCTCGGTTATTTATTAACTTTTACTCGACGTCTCCTTTATGAAAGTTACAAATATACATGAGCCTTATGTACATTTTGTTATATTTTTTGGGTTGCCTCTTTTTTATCCCAAAAGAGCGGTGAAGGGTTTGGGTTTCGGGTGTATCATGTACTACTTGAGTGGTGAATAAAATGTAGTGGAGCATGCAAAGGGTTAATTTGACATTCAATATTATTACAAAGTTGTATAAGGTTTCTTTGTGGTAAAATTTTTGTTACCTTTATACGTTTTACCTCTTTGTAACGTTTATACGGTGTAATGAAAACCTAAAATATATTAAACACAAAAGGTAACGATCGTTACGACGCAATTCCCGCCCTTTCTTTCCCGAATTGAGTTAATTTTTAGTACAATTGACAAGTAATTAACAATTATATCTATACATTTTGTTTTAAAGTCACTTGCTTCAATAAATGTATACTTAAGAACAAAAATATTATTTTATACACCACAAAGAAAAAATAAACCTATAAGCAGACTGCTTTTACGCGTAAAAATAAATTATATTGTAGTGAGATGATGATAGTATTTGCTACTTACTAATTACTATAAAACTAGAGCGACCAGGGTTACATAAGTCACCTGCAGTGCAAAAATGTGCTCCACTCGTTAACTCTGTCCACCCATATTTTTGGCATCTTTATGCTATACAACCGCAACTTCGTCTGCGTGGACTTCAGAATTGAGGCTAAAGTTTCGCTCGTTCACAATTTTTATCTTCCCACGGGAACTATTTGGGGGATTTGTAAAGAAAGAACATGTACTTTTCCATAGCATAGGTGACATGTATACCAAATTTCAAAGCTATCTGCCAGAGGCTTAGCTCGTAAACAATTTTCAATTTTTCCCTCGGGAACTATGTAAGGATTCGGGATAAAAGGTAGCCTATGTTCTTTTCCATGTCAAAAGCTTAATGCATGCCAAATTTCATCCAAATCCGTTCAGAATTTTTTGCGTGATTGAGTAACAAACATCCACACTTTCACATTTATAATTTATATAAGAAATAGGGATATAGGATAGCAAGAAAAAGGGGGACCTAATTATTAGGTGGCGTGTTCTGTTCTAGACCCAATCTTATCAATCTCTCTAGCGTTATATTAAAAAAAAAAATGTGCAGAATCAAAGTAAAACATAAAATTTATTTTTATATAGTCCGCTTTCTTCAGCCGTTTCACTACGCCACCCTACACAAAATACGAGTACTTATATTATATAAACCAAGACGTATTCGAGATAAGCAAACTTATTTCTAAGTTATGAATTTCACTCCACAATTCAAATACTCAGAATAGATCTAAGAGTCTAAAGTGTACTTTACTTCTAGTGCTATGCCAAGTTTCCTTATTTTTCTTCCATAATAGTTCCAAACGCTAATAAATTCTCACTTTTGTGTGTTATTTCTTACGTTTTATATCTATTACAACGTGTGTTTAGTTTATAAATAATGCTGTCAGTTTATATGAATCTCAATGGGATTTTTATTATAATTCAATGTATTTTAAGTTTGCCCGTAGATGGAATTTAAATCACTTCATTTGAAATATGTGAGAGGGCGTAAACCGTTTTGAGAGAAAGATGTAGGTACGTATGCTTCTCGTAAGCAGTTACGCTAACTTATGTCTTCATCAGGGTATTCAAAGGTTTTCAAATAGTTGAAAATATCACAAAATTCAGTATCAAACACGCATTAGAAACTTACGTGCGACCGTGTTTTTAAAAACTGAAAATTTATGACGGCGGTCAGATACATTTTAAATTTAAACTACGTTTTTCGTCTACTGCTGGATATAGGTCTTTCCGAGAGCCCGCTACAACACACGGCCTTCCTCATCCACATGCTACCAGCGTATCTTTTCAGGTCGTTGGTCCATCCTACATTGGGCTTATCGTACGTAGTGTACACTTCAGAACAACGTCTGCCCCAACGGCCCTTGGTTCTGCGACAGATGTGGCCCACCCACTACCATTTCAGCTTGCTAATACGTTGCGCTATGTCTGTTACTTTGGTTCTCCTACGGATGTTCTCGTTATGGATTCTATGGCTCAGAGAAACACCCTGCATAGCCCTCTCCAAAACACGCTAAGCGACTATCAACTTGTGGTCAAGGTTTACTGTGAGTGTCTACGCTTCTGATCCATATGTCATAATCGGTAAGACGCAGGCGTTGAAGAATTTTGTCTTTAGGCATTGGGGTATCGGTGAGTTTTTTGTTAGTGCATTTATAAAACGGCAAAAGCATCCAAATACCACCGAATAAAACTCTGCAACGCGCACGTGGTATTCGCTTATTTGCATTCCTTGTTATATTTGAACAACTATTCGAGGGTACATAAGAAGTTAAATACGCTACTTGACCTGCCTATACTTACGTTCTTAAATAAAAGTATCTCATTTCTATGGAACGTCATGTACTCGTATGATACAAAGTATAAAGCTCTTATAATAATGACTGATTTCTATGTACACACATCTCAGAGCGTAAAGATAAATAGTTCTTAAAATAGAGCTGTTCCTTGGATTGCCCAATATAATTAGAAAAAATGGTAACACAATTAAAAAACAAATTAGACAAAACTCATTAAATTATCATCACGAACAACTCATTACCGGCTCATTACAGAGCACGGGTCTCCTCTCAATATGAGAAGAGTTTGGCTATAGTCCACCACGCTGGCCATGAGCGGATTGACAGACTTCACACGCCTTTGAGATCATTATGGAGAACTCTGAGGCGTGCAGGTTTCCTCACGATGTTTTCCTTCACCGTTGAAGCAAGTGATATTTTTTTAACGCACATAACTCCGAAAAGTTAGAGGTGCGTGCCTGGATTCGAACCGCCGACCTCTGACTAGGAGGCTGAGGCCCTAACCACTAGGCTATCACTGCTTCATTAAATTATCATTTACTCTTATTTGCAGGCATTTTTATGGTATACTTAATATTATTTAGAATAATTATATTTACGTATGCTGTGTTATTATTATATTATTTCTAGAATTTTTAAGTGCGTTTATATTTTTTGTTATTTAATTTAAATGGATACCAGTTTGATGATTCAATATATAAAGACATTTCAATTACGTTAAGATGTTAAATTACAGAATTGTACTACACATCCAAATATACCTAAAACTGTAGGCGACGGAGTAAACCACAATAAAGGCTCTTAATAGTCACACATAACCGTATATTGCGCATATAACCACGTATTCTGGTCGTCTAAATGATATTGGCAGATTCATTTACCCTTCGCTGTCCTTATCGTACTCTCACCCTACCCATCAACTGTCTCCCTCACAAAACGAAGTTCATTAAATTTGAGGACCGATAACTTGATTTGATGGCGGAAACGTTCAAAATATTTCCAATCTGTGTCCAGTTTGGGATGGTTCAAAAACTATCCCCATGTTACAAAGGATATTTGTTAATATCGTTGTTATTTGTAATGGAGATTTATGCCATAGTTATAGAGTTTTTCGGAGTACAGTGTTCAAGTAACCTCGTTTTATAACGGCTGGTCTAAATACCAAATAGTCGAAAGGAAGGTGGTTATCACTGGCAAAGTGGCAAAATAAAAAAATAAGAAAAGAGGCCTCGGGGACGGAGTCCCATGCGTCCGATATCGTGGCATCTTCCTCAAGAAAGTCGTCAGTGGAAGGAGTCACGTCCCTCAGTGATGAGGAATACGACGCAGTGAGAGAGGGGGAGAGAGAGAGAGAGAGAGAGAGAGAGAGAGAGAGACAGAGAGAGAGAGAGAAATACCAAATAGTTTTTAAAATTTACCTTTGTTCCGTTTTTGACGACTCTTCTTTTCGTTATTTAGCTTGAAGTTAATTATCAAGTGGTCTGATCGAGTAGTAATCAATCGTAGTAGGTATACCTTTCATTTTAGGATTTAATTAATGATGCTCATTAGTTTGACGGATCACGCAGTAAGGAGGCGGCCACACGTTTGCGTACCGCGTTTTTTGGACTACGCTGGTAGTTTAGTTTCATATACACGATCTGAACAACCAGTGGCATGCACGGGATGTTTACCCAGGGTATAAAGACATTCGATACACTATAAGAAAACTCTTTAGGGTAAACAGTGGTATGGAGTATGTATGAAGTACCCTAATGTGTAATTATATAATAATGTACGTTCAGTAAAAGCTAACACAGATTTCTCACAAATTTGTTTCCATTTATCCGGAGGCTCTTGGGGTATGCATTGCTTTTACGCATGTAGAAGTGTGAACAATAATTGACGTTTGAAAAATAGGATTCCAATCAACTAGTACCATTATTTGGGTTACATTTTATTATTTTTCTCTGAAAGTAGTTTCGATATATAAAATCTTTTTTTTATTTTTTAATAAATATTTTCTTCAATATTCATAATATAAGGTGCTTCCCAAGGCCGACTTACCGATCCGATCGAGACCGATCTACCGTAATATATCTATATCTATTATGATATCTATTTGCTACGAAAAATAACTTATAACTGCAGTAATAAATGGTTCTGATAACACTTCGTATTAATCACAATACCTTCTCTAGTTACCATAATTAACAGTTCAATATCATGCTTACTATGAGATCGTTGATCTAGTAGATAACGTGCTATATAATTCATTGGTAAATGTTTTATGCACGCAAATAAGAACATGAAACATAATTTTAAACTAAGAATGTTTTCAGTCAGTCAATATATAAATATATCTTATATCAAATGTTACTACTTTTACCCATTGAGCATAGGAGAATCAAAGTCACTCACTGTTTTTAAAAGTGCTGTAAAATTTCATCATCTCACGCAAAAATGACGACTTTTATTTTTATGTTATTTCTTTTTATTTATATTATAAGGTATTTATTATTATATTTATTTAATATTTATTACTGTATTGTATTATTTATGTAATCTGGTTTATGTATTAGAATGTAGATATTCGAATGAAGGTTTTTGTTTATATATTACGCTAACTACTTTCTTCTTTTTCTTTTCCTAATCCTAAGGTTGCATGGCAGAGATCGCTACTAAGCGATCATCATTATCATCATCATGATCAACCCATTACCGGCTCACTACAGAGCACGGGTCTCCTCTCAATATGAGAAGGGTTTTTGGCCATAGTCCACCACGCTGGCCATGTGCGGATTGCCAGACTTCACACGCCTTTGAGAACATTGTGGAGAACTCTCGGGCGTGCAGGTTTCCTCACGATGTTTCCTTTCACCTTTGAAGCAAATGATATTTTAAGTGTTTAAAAACGCACATAACTCCGAAAAGTTAGAGGTGCGTGCTCGGATTCTACTAAGCGATAAGGCCGCCATTTGTATCTTGCTTCTTCTTGTTTCTGTTTTTCTTATTATTTCTATTTTTACTTGTTGTGGTGTACAAATAAACAATAAATAAAATAAAATAAATACTTTTATAGTACCTTAATCATTTTGTTACTAGCACACGCGGGCTAAGCCGCGGGAATTGCTAGTACATATTTAAGAAAACAATTTACATTTAAAAGCTTTAATAACTGAACCGTAAGCGCCAAGTCGATAGCAATAAAGTATTAAAGGAAGCTAAGCACACTCAAAATTTCCTTAGAAATGTTGATAGCACTTAAGAAATTCAAATCAATAGGAGTCAGCAATCAACAAGATATTCATCATAAAGGAATCACTTAAAACGTTCAAGTATCGTCAATATAATAATATAAACCATATTATTGTATATTTATCTATATTATATTTATCTAATAAATCACACTTAAGTGTTATTCAGTGGCTTCGAAATAACTTCGTTTCGAAAGAGTTATAAGGTAAAGGTAATTTGAATGATGGCATCGAAGGTTTCTAAAATATCGGTCTATCTGCCTTTTTAGGTTCATTAAATAAATAAATCAATCAATCAATCAATCATAATGTTAATTGAAATAATCCTTTAAAAACAATTTTGATGCGTCAATAATTTACATAGTAACGAGTTGATGGTGATAACATCAATCTAAAGCTATGAGGGTTCCAAACGCGCTCTGTTCTAAAAAGAAGCCCACAATAAACTTTTTTTTAACTACTATAAGTTAGCCCTTGACGGCAGTCTCACCTGATGGTAAGTGATGATGCAGTCTAAGATGATAGCGGGCTAACCTGTTAGGGGTATAGTAAACTCATACGCCCAATTGGTTTCTACGCGACATTGTGCCGGAACTCTAAATCGCTTGGCGATTCGTCTTTTTCGGTAGGGTGGTAACTAGCCACGACCGAAGATTTCCCCAGACCATACTCAAGCCGGGAATCAAACCCAGGATCTCCAACTTTATAGTGTGACAGCGCGCGCACTGCACTACGGAGGTCGTCAAAAATATGGTATAATAGATTTATTCTCATACAAACAAACATACAGGCGGTTTCAGTGATAACATTTTTCAGTCGGTTAGCAATTAAGGCGTTCGGGTTACCACCAAAGATAAAGAAAATATCCCCTATTATATTCAAGCGGAAAGTACAAGATGAGACTGGCTGAAATACAACCCATAATTTGATGAAATGGAACGATGAAAGAATTTTTTGCATCGATGAATACGTAAATTGAATTGGGATTTCCCCACTAAATCCTTATACTTGTCAGCATTTTCTACATTCAGAATATTATCTCCGTGACCTGGATTCATAGTTCTCTGCCAGTAAATTGTTAAGGCGGCCTTAAATATTGCGTGACTAGTTTTTAGGGTTATTAAAGCCTTTTAATGTTCTTAATACAATATTTTCTAACTTTTTTATTCCTCGACTGCGCTGGCGCATTATAAAGTTGGAGGTTCTAAGTTCGTAACCCGGTTTTGTCTGGTTTAAAAGACTTTGGCTAGTTACTACCCCACCGACAAAGACAAGCGATTTTGCCATCCGGCACGATGTCGATTAAGAGATATGGGCTTACCATACCCAAAACAGATTCTCCCGCTACTATCTTAGACTGCATTATCATTAATCATCGGGTGAGATTGCCATCAAGGGCTTACTTTGAGTGTATAAAAAATATGATGATGCGGCTAACATAATAATGTTAGCTGAGCTAAAGTTAGGGGTTTATTTTAGAGCAGTTATTTTAACATAACTGCTCTAAAATAAACCATACTCCTAATCGATACGGGGACGCTGGATCGCTTCTTTATCAGTAGGGCGAAAACGTTCCACGGCCTCAGTAAACTAGCCAAAGAGAGAATTATGGAATCTCTCAGTTATAAAACTACAAAATATATCATCATGATCAACCCATTACCCGCTCACTACAGAGCACGGGTCTCCTTTCAGTATGAGAAGGGTTTGGCCATAGTCCACCACGCTGGCCATGTGCGGATTGGCAGACTTCACACGCCTTTGAAAACATTATGGAGAACTCTCAGGCGTGCAGGTTTCCTCACGATGTTATCCTTCACCGTTGAAGCAAATAATATTTTAATTTTTTAAAAACGCACATAACTCTGAAAAGTAATGATTAGGAGACCTCTGATTAGGAGGCTGACGCCCTAACCACTAGGCTGTCACCGCTTCACATACTACATACATTATATATATAATACACTGGAAAAGACATATCAATATTGATGCCAACAAAATATTGTTAGTGACTATCAGTAACATCAAGCACTTTTTTATAGCAATAAAGCTAACTTTATCACAGGTTTTACCACTCAGTACAGTAAAACAAGCAAGTTATCATTTGTATCAATGCAACGTCATTACAGCTCACCATGATACTCTATTATATACAATACAAAGTGATATTTCACATTCGTTATTTTTACCAAGCATATTTCAAACACTATGTCATTACCGGTACAAACAGGTTTATTGGTACGATAATTATTAAAGAGTGGGTCATTTGACGTTAAGTAATTACGATCGCCCATTAACATCTGCAGTACAAGAGACGATACCGGAATTGTAACCGGCTGAATCCATTCTACTAATTGGCATAATACTAAAGCGCTTCATGGCTTGGCGGCATGTCTTTGCCAGTAGGGCAGAAACTTCATCAATCATGATCAACCCATTACCGGCTTACTACAGAGCACGGGTCTCCTCTCAATACGAGAAGGGTTTGGCCATAGTCCACCACGCTGGCCATGTGCGGATTGGCAGACTTCACACGCCTTTGAGAACATTATGGAGAACTCTCAGGTGTGCAAGTTTCGTCACGATGTTTTCCTTCACCGTTGAAGCTTAACACATCCAAAAATATCCACAAGAACAAGTTATTGCCGCATTCGTTTCGACACTCAGTTTGAAAGCCCAATTCTTCTGCTTGACTTGAATAACCTGTACATATGGTTAATACTTACCATATATTAAGCGAGTGATTTTTCAGGGCACAGCTATTAAGATATATGGATCCTAATGAAACACACCGACCAAAGAGACCGCTTTTTTGATTAATAAGCAATGATATAACAGCGACTGCCTAATGTTGACTTTTACTTTCGTATAAATGCTTTTCGTTTGTATTGTTTTTCAGTAGAAAAATATCGAGGTCACCTACTCAAATATAAGTAAGTTTATTTCTATAATAAGAACAAACCAATTATATCAAAGGAAAGGAAATCGATATTACGCTGTGACCGTCCGCTTACTTGAAACTCCGATAACTATAAGTTCAGCCATTAAGAGCCAGCAAGTATACCTAATGCATCAGATTCTTCAAACTGAGATTATAAATACAAAATTCAAAAATAGATTATTCAAGTCTTAATAGAATAATAATAAAATGAATTTATATAACATATTTTTTATTATGAACTAAATGAATTAAGTGACCGTAATTACTTTAATTAACTTCAAACTACCCACCAAACAAGTGATAGGTTGAAAGAAGAACTTGACCGATCTTCAAGTTTCAAAATCTCAGAAGGTATACACTAAACATCTGTGTATAAATTAAATCTAATCTTTATTTTTGTAGTTACTTTAATAATTTTATTACGAGCTAGATTTCAGGGATTTTCACGACAGCGTCGCGTGCAAAACAGAAAAATTAAATTTAGTTCCACAATACACAACGTCTCGCTGGTATTTCGAAACATCTTATGAAATGTTCACGTTTTTATAGTTGTAGCCACATCTTCCACAGGCGGATTACCTGCCAATTGAGAAATCAGCACAGAATTTAAATCATATTTGAATAATACCGTCTGTTCAACTTAACTTGATGTGCATTGTGTCTTCCCATTGCTCTAGTTTATTTCTTGTTTTTCCTGAGACCCCTTATTGTTGCATGAAAGAAGGACTTTATCTCATTAATAAAGCATTTACACCCTATATTATTTTGTTTTGGAATTAGAACTGTTTCATTTAGTTTATTATGAGGACTAGCCAGCGAGCACATTTACATATACAATTTTATATTAAGGATATAATATTATTATAAGTAAAGATATGTATAACCCCTATTCTAGTTTTATAGTACAATACAAAGACAAAGGCCAACAGTTTAATGAAGAAACTACACAGCTCTGCATATACAACTTGAAATGTTCTCCTTCCTGGGAACACTTTCAAACTTACTTGGCCTTTGCGCCCGGAAATCTCATATTCTGTACAGGGCCTCAAGCGAAATGCTTTACAACCTTCATTCTACGTATCTGTAGCTCTGTTCCAACATTAAATACTTCTCCAGTTGAACTTACACAGGGGCGTTAAATGAAAAGTGAGAATAAGTTGGAGGAAACTTTTAGTAAATGTTAATTTTAGTTTCGACATTTATCTTTCATTGAAAGTACATTAAGTTTAATTTACACATTTAATTATCCCTTACAACTAAAGATCTGTAAGGTGTAACTTAATATATATGTGGAATGGTCATTTTTAGGTTTAAGTTTTTTCTGTTTTATTGTTTTATTGCACCTTTGTACTTAGCCGTAAGTATTTTGTTCCGAAAAGGTTGTAAATAAAGGGATTAAGAAAAATTCCCAAATAACAGATGTTAGATACCGAACAGATGTTATACCGATGCGGGGGTTGAGGAACCCAGGTAGTAAGTAAGAAATAATTGTAAGGGACTGAAGCAGGCAGTCCCTAACTAACTTTGATGTAAGACAGACCTCTCTGTCCTTTTATCTCTGCAATAGCATTCTGAATAAATACTCACTTAAATATTAACCGCCCCGTGATTCCTTAATAATAACATCTTAATTAATTTTAGTATCCTTCCTTAAAAAACGATACTACATTTTGGGGGCTCGTCCGGGATCACGGAAATCGGAAAATTAAGAAGTGTGTAAAAGACGTGTCGGTGTTGTGTGAAAGTTCATATAAGTGCGCGAGTTAGTAAGCCATGGAAGGTGTAATTGACCAGGTTGCAAGAGGTATTGCCGCGGCGGATTTGGAAGACGACCAACTTCCGCGACTGAGAGTCCCAGAGCTCAGAGAGGAGCTAAGGCGTCGGAATCTCCGGGTGACAGGTCGAAAACCAGAGTTACTGGCAAGGCTAAGAGCTGCACTGTTGGTGGAACGGGATCAGGTAGCCGACAATGATGAAGAAAATATTGCAGACCTTGTAGACGACGAAGAAGAAGACGATTTGGAAGACGCTCGAGCTGTCAATGCTGAGGGACTCCCAGGAAGAGGAAACCATGGTGTACGTCTCCGAAATCCTGTGAATGATGGCCGAGAATACAACGACGACGATGGCGCAAATAGTGAGCGTGCCAATCGTACTCCAGTGATTCGAAGACGTGAAGAATCACGAGTATTACTTACCTTTAAAGACGTTGAAGGTTCGTTAGAGAAATTCAGTGGGGATGACCACACAAATGTCCAGCAGTGGTTGGATGATTTTGAGGAAATGGCGGAGCTTTGCAAGTGGAACGAGATCCAGAAAATTGCATACGCCAAAAGGTTACTAGGCGGATCAGCAAAAATGTTCGTGAGCTATGAAAAGTGTGCGAAAACGTGGAAGAAGCTGAAACAATCCTTGAAAGATGAGTTCGAGGAAACTGTTGATTGTTTAAAGATTCATCGAGAGCTGAGTAAGAGAAAGAAGAAGACTGAGGAAACTCTGCAAGAATACGCATATAAAATGTTGCAGATTGCATCACCAGCGAAGCTAAAGGTACAAGATGTGATACAATACATAATAGAGGGTATTCTTGATGACGTGGTAAATAAAGCTGTGCTATATGGAGCTAAGGATTTTAAACAGCTTAAAGAGAAATTTGGACATTACGAGAAAATGAAGCAGGAGATGTCCAAATCAAATGCACGACCGCCGGAGAAGAAGCTGGAGAAGACAGGACGACCACAGAGCTACAACCAAGGAAGAAGGGGAAGTGTAGTTGCAGCTTCAGGAAAGAAGACGAGTACGAAGTGTTTCAACTGCGGCGGAGATGACCACGTGAGTGCGATGTGTCCCGAAAAAGGAAAAGGGAAAAAGTGTTTTAAGTGCGGAGAATTTGGGCATATAGCCTCCGAGTGTCCGCCGAAGTCGAAAGAAGTGTATTTAGTGTCGCGTCCCGCTAAAGAAAAATATCAAAAAGAAATTACGATTAAGGACAGTAAGATTTTAGCATTAGTGGACACTGGTAGCGATTTAACGTTAATGAGTATGAAGGAGTATAAAAATCTAGGATCACCACCTTTGTGTAATAAACAGGTATGTTTTGAAGGTTTGGGAGCTGAGGTGACTGAGACGTTAGGTATGTTTACTACCAGCATGATGGCAGAAAGTTATGAGTTTCATGTAGATTTTCATGTTGTACCTGACTCAATACTTAGACGTTCGGTTATATTGGGCACTGACTTTTTAGGCCAGATAGAACTTAGAGTCAGACGAGGCGCAGTTACTTTTTTCAAATTAGACGCTGATGACTGTACAGACGAAGAGACAAAGCCGCACATTTAAAAAATAAACACCTTAGACGAGACAAAAGAACTTGAATTATCACACATTAAAGAGGAGCATTATCGGGAAGAAATTAAAAAGATCGTTTCAAATTACAAGCCGGAAGCTACGCGTGACGTGGGTATACGGGCAAAAATAATTTTGAAATCAGATAAACCAGTAGTATCACGACCGCGATGATTGGCTCCTTCAGAGCGGAAAGAAGTAAATGACTTAATGAGTTCATGGTTAGAAGAGGGTATTATTCGCCCCTCTACCTCGGAATATGCAAGTCCGATTGTTTTGATTAAAAAGAAGGACGGTACTCTTAGAATTTGTGTAGATTATCGGGAGATACATGCTATTATGTTAAGACCTCTTTCTCCATTACCACTTATTGAAGACTCAATAGATGCTTTAGCCGAGGACGTTTGGTTTACATTAATAGATTTGAAAAATGGAGTTTTCCATGTCTGGATGGACGAAGGTAGTATCAAGTATACAGCCTTCGTAACACCTGACGGTCAGTACGAGTTTGTTAGATTACCGTTTGGTTTATGCATTGGTCCAACTGTATTCCAAAGTAATATTAATTACATTTTTAAAGATTAAATACGTGACGGAATTGTAGTAGTGTATATGGATGACATTATTATTAAAGCCAAAACCTCGGAAGAGCATTTGAGAAGAGTAAAGTTAGTCATTAAAGACGCGGCTAAGTATGGGTTGATCATGAAGTGGGAGAAATGTCAATTTTTTAAGACGACGGTCGATTATTTAGGGTATGTAATATGCCGGGGGACTGTTCGCCCGTCAGAGACAAAAACATTAGCTGTACGAGATTTTCCCCGACCTACGACGGTAAAATCGGTTCAAAGTTTTTTGGGTCTTACAGGGTATTTTCGTAAATTTATACCTGGATATTCACTCATTGCCCGACCGTTGACTGATTTACTGAAAAAAGACGTTCAATTTGTATTTGGTATGAGAGAAATAGAAGCTTTCGAGAAATTAAAAGCTGCATTAGTGTGTGAGCCTGTTTTGAAATTGTATTGTCATGGTGCAGAGACCGAGTTGCACACAGATGCATCTCGTTTAGGGTATGGTATGATATTGCTGCAAAAAGATTATAATGATGGCAAATTTCATCCTGTATATTATGCGAGTGGCAAAACGACGGATGCTGAATCTAGATATAGTAGTTATGAATTAGAAGTATTGGCTATTGTAAAAGCGCTAGAGAAATTTAGAGTGTATCTGATTAACATAGCGTTTAAGATTGTTACGGATTGTCAAGCTTTTACTGCTACTGTAAGTAAAGAGAAAGTATGTTTGCGAGTTGCGAGATGGGTAATTTTGCTTGCAGATTTTAATTATTCAATAGAGCATAGGCCAGGTAAGAATATGCCACATGTTGATGCGCTTAGTAGACATTCGTTACCGGAAGTATTGTACGTTTGTGAAAATGACGATGGTTTGATTGCGCGATTGAGAAGTGCACAAGACAAAGATGAATGTCTTAAGCAAATTATAGATGCCGCATCGCGCAATGAAGCCAACGGATATTTGTTAAGAAACCAATTACTGTATAGAAGTGTAGGTGGTGAATCATTAGTAGTTGTACCGAAGAGTATGGAGGCACAGGTAATTAAAAGAGCACACGAGCGAGGACATTTTGGCGTTACCAAAACCGAAACCATTGATTGTGAAAAGGGATTTCTGGTTTAAAGAGATGCGTCCGAAGGTTGAGCAGGTAGTCGCAAACTACCATATGAAGCCATGGGGAATGGGTTCGGAGGAAAGCTACAAAATAACTGATGTAGTAGACGATGACAATTGAGGGCAATTGTCGATGCAGGATGGCCGAATGTGGAATGGTCATTTTTAGGTTTAAGTTTTTTCTGTTTTATTGTTTTATTGCACCTTTGTACTTAGCCGTAAGTATTTTGTTCCGAAAAGGTTGTAAATAAAGGGATTAAGAAAAATTCCCAAATAACAGATGTTATATACCGAACAGATGTTATACCGATGCGGGGGTTGAGGAACCCAGGTAGTAAGTAAGAAATAATTGTAAGGGACTGAAGCAGGCAGTCCCTAACTAACTTTGATGTAAGACAGACCTCTCTGTCCTTTTATCTCTGCAATAGCATTCTGAATAAATACTCACTTAAATATTAACCGCCCCGTGATTCCTTAATAATAACATCTTAATTAATTTTAGTATCCTTCCTTAAAAAACGATACTACATATATTTTAACAGCCATTGGGTAGCAAAAGATTTTGAAAGCAAGATGCAACGCAATTTGACTATCCTCTCAATATGATCTCTAATGTATAATATGATCTCTTTTGGGATATCTACGAGTATGTGCCCGGTACTTGTATATAAAAAATACGAGTAAGGATGTGTCTTCATACGTCGTTGTAGAATAATCCAAATCGCGGAAGATACCGCTTTGTACCCGGGCGGTCCAAAGCCTGGGAAAGTGGTGCCATCTCTGAATATCGATGAGAAGGAAGCAGTCGTGCCTTTCTCATATTTAGAGGTGATATCCAGAAGTTCACCCACTTCGGACGTTCTCCAGGCAAGATAAAACCTTGGAGTAACGTTCAATGGTCGTAAAGGCAACTTATACGATTCTGACAAAATATTGCATAGATACAAATTACAAAGAAAGAACCTTTTAAACGAGAGTATCTTAGATGGGCCCACAACATTATTGTCTGTACCATATTCGTGGTTCTCTAATAGCACGCATCTATAGGAAAAAAAACACGTGACAGCTGGTGTGGAAACTCCACAAAAAACATTCTTCGGTTCAAGCAATTGAGGTAGTAATAATTCAGACTACTTACATGTTGACAAGAACCTGTTTGTTTTTATCCACTACAAGTCAGCCCTTGAGTGCAATCTCACCTGATGGTAAGTGATGATGCAGTCTAAGATGGTAGCGGGCTAACCTGTTAGGGGTACGATAAAGCCATACTCCTAATTGGTTTCTACACAACATCGTGCCGGAACGCTAAATCGCTTGGCGACACGCCTTTGTCGGTAGGGTGGTAACTAGCCACGGCCGCAGCCTCCCACCAGACCAGACTCAAGCTGGGAATCGAACCCAGGACCTCCAACTTTATAATGCAACAGCGCGCGCGCTGTGCCACGGAGGTCGTCTAAAACCTAAATTATCTATGCCAATGGCACTTGATCGTAGCTCCATGCAATGTAATACCAACCTTAGATATGATACTGTACAGAACGACAACGGTAACCCAATAATTAAAATCCTGTTTCTAAAGTTGGGTGGATTTATATAGGCGCGTGTGAAATTGTGTACAAAGCCTGGAAAAGCACTATTCTTAAAGGTATTTAGAATAATACTTACCTTATTTAATAGAAACGTAAGTAGAGAAGAAAATGCGTTTAATTGTCCGTATAAAGCTCTCGGACCTGAATAAAGGAAAGGCAATCTTAGTTTCGGATTCAGGGTCACGAAAACATCGCGCAAGGTATTGTCGGAGGTTCACAGCTGATGTTTTATTCATACACGATAGGGTTGTCACTTTTTAAACATTGCTAAAGATTACAAAAAGCAAAAGTAAAAATAAAAAATACGACTTCGAACTCATTCTTAAGGTGGTTTCGTTTTAAGTAGAAGGTTATACTTGTTTATGATATAGGTTAGTTGAAAAAGTAATTTAAAGTTAAGCTGTCGTAAAAATATTGAATCCGCCTGAAATTATTGTCTTCCTTAATAATTTAGTTTGTTATTGTATCGTTTTTTACTCGTGATATTTTTACAAATAACTACAACATCATATATAACATAATGATGAAAGCTTTTAAGAATATTTTGCAATTTTCTTTAAAGGTAACTAATAACTATTGATAATCTTTAGTAGAAAATAAATTAGCGATATTAGAAGACATTTTAAATAAAAATAAAATTACAGATATAGTATTATAATTCAAAAATACCATATAAGAAACAATATACTCATATATAAAAAATGTACTTATGTATGTCAATCAGTTGAATCAGCTATATAAAATGATCATAATCATATCATTAAAACTGTAACCAAAAGAAGAACTCGTTCGTATATTAAGTGGGGAAAAATAATATTAGAACTATTGAGCGATAAGTCAATTCATATCATAGCTTTATCATTGATAATTTAACCCCAGGATTTATGCAAAAAGTGAGCCAAGAAGTACCAAAAGAAGGCTCTAAAAGAAGCAACCCAACGAGGTCGAGTAGATTTATATTCCGTAACGAAAGCCGAGTAGGTGAAGTGGCCTGAAGGACGAGTAAGAGGGCCATCTTGCACACCACACGTTCTAAACTTGACATTCTTCTTGACGTTGATACGATACATTTTAAGCTGAAAGGTTAACATTCATCTTTTGGATTCATCTATTATTTAGCGTTGGAACATATCAAGCCACTTCGCGTTGGCCAAGTCTGGCATTCATACAAGACACCATGGCAACTTCGTGTTATAAAATTAAAAACCTTCCATAAAATTATAAATAATACATACTAAGACATAAAATGCGTTCTTGTGGCTTATTTATAAGGATAAGATTAATTAGAGGAATAAACGTTTAATTTTAAAGTATAATTGAATTGAGTTTGCTTGCTTTTTTCTCGTTTGCTTTACAAATTTACCTACATTCATTTCAGACAGAATTATTATTATAACTGCAAAAATTTTAACATTTAATATCAGTTAGGCATTTTCAGTGTTATGTATTTTATAAATCTCATATAATATCAGATAATAATAAATAAATGTTGATAAGTTACGTGCGTTCGAACAAACACATAGGCTTTATACTCCATTTATTTATATTAGCTTTAAAGACCGCAGCCAAAAAGAAGGTAATTTAAAGAAAAGGGGACGTTAATATATTCCAGCAATTCGGACAACACCCGACAGTAGGCGAAAGGCCGTAGAGATTCTTTCCTCCTTAAACAAAAAGCATTTTAGATTCTGAAAATGCCTTGCGGCTGAAAACGAGATTACGCTGTACCTCTTTTAATAAATAGATGTTTTACGTCACTCAGAACCTCATATTGCCTCGAGGCATTTTTGTGACAGCCCTGTCATAAAAGAAAAGATGACAGCGGTGGAAAAAATAAATTTGCTTACTTTTGCGTGCGTGTTACGATTTTTTTTTCGTGTATCTAGATCAGTATTCATATTTAGTGAGGCTAAAATATGGGCATGGGTAGGTATAAAATAATATGGGTAAAGAGAAATTGACATCATAATAAAAAAAATAGTATTTACATCATACCTACCAAGCAATATTTTATATGAAAGAGGGTTTTTGTTTGCATTTGCGTCTGGATCAAATTCTTAATTAGAATAAAGGGAATGCAAACTTAAATTAAAACCTGTTAGTTTTCATTTAACATTATCAAAGATCTACAAAAAAAATATTTTTAACAATTTTTTTCAAAACTAGTCCTTAGTGGTTTAGTAAAGGTACTAAACCACAAACGTAAAAGAAAATTTTTATTATAAAATGAACCAGGACAGTAAAACCTTTATTTATATAATTCATGTTGCACATACATTCCTTTGAATAAACGTTGACAAATATAAGAACTTTCTGTATCACTATATGATCTGCTATAACGGTTGGTTGGTTACCGTGGCTGGTCGCGGATTCGAGCCCCGACAGGTGCTGGTGATGTTTTTTTATGATAATGGCAGACAATATTTATTCAGCTAGCATAGGAGGACAAAAGAAACGAAATACTAACAGTTGAATAATTTAGAGTTGAATATTTAATAATTAATAGTTTATAGTGCATAAGTTAGCATGCATATTATTAAGGTGAACACGCCGTCCTCTCCATAAACGTAAAGTTTCTGGAGGACGGTTAGATTTACAATTAAAATGAGGTTTTATTAAAATACTAGCTGTTGCCCGCGACTTCGTCTGCGTAGAATTGCTGATTTTACTTGAGATTGAGGTTACCCGTGCGGCCAATGCCCTACTTGAGAAAGTAAGCTACAGGCAAATGTCAAATTGCCGATTTTCGTATCTCTAAATTAAAAAACATAGGACTTTCATACAAACTTCCAACCCTTATTTTACCCCCTTCTGGGTAGATTTCGATGAAAAAAAAATCTAACCTTATACTTACGCCCTAAAAGAAACCTATTTTCAAAATTTCAAGCTTGTAGACTTCATAATAAAAAAATAATCAAAAACTATCATCCCCTATTTTACCACCCTTGACAGGTAATATTTAAAAAAAAATTGATGTACATGTTTCATATTTATTATTATTAATCTTAATGCAAATTTTTGTGTCTAACTCTAAAAACAAAGAAATTTCATACAAACTTCCAACACCCCTTTTACCCTCTTAGGGGTGGAATTTCCAAATATCCTTTCTTAGTGACATCTGACATTTCTTAACTATCAGCTACCTACTTGCTGAATTATAGCTTTATACGTACAATAGTTTTTGAGATCTCGTGTTTAATTAGTATGTAAGTCAGTATGTAAGTATGTAAGTGACCTTTCGCTTTTATATATATATAGATTTTGAACAATAAATAAAGATACTCTTTCGTTGACAGCACCCCTTGTTCAAGGCAGATTTTTTTTCCAAAAGTTCTTTTCTTTTTGCACTACACGAGTATATTTTAAGGTCTAAAATCTTACGAAGGCTTATACGTACACAAATAGGAGTAATCAGATTAGAGTCATATAGGTCAATAACATAGTATGTTGAACGCCATTCCAAGGGTCGTAATGGCCATTATGTCTACAATGCACCAGTAATTAATAGACGTTGTTATTGTCAATTAGTTAATCCCGTAATACGTGTTAGTATTATAAACTTCTGAGGTAATTGAATAATCATGAAGACATTTTTTTGCAATATTTTATTGGAATAATTTATTATATAGGACGAGTTAAGGCCGTTGGTGTTTCTAGTAAGCGTGACGTCGGCATTGCTGACGTCACGATCTTCTTTACTTTTGCTCATAGTAATTAAAACCACAATTTGCGGGTTACACTTTTATTGCGACAATAACTAAGAGGTCCGAACGGTCCGACGTCTCGAGCGAGAATGCCACGAAAGGCATCGACCGCCCGTATTTATAGCAAAGCATGCTTGTACAAAAATGATTGCTACCGTCTAAATTGTGTTCAAATGCGGGTAATTATTGAATTCTTGTTGTTCTTGGCATCGCTGAATGAAGTTAATAACTCCTTCGCGCCGACATATACAACATTTCCTCTTGTTTATCTTGATCTATAAACAGAACGGAACGGACTGAACTAAAGATGTCTAATACTAAGATGTAAGCTATTTTTTTTATTCCACTATATGGTAACTACACTATGACAGAGTATAAATAGTTGTATAATAAATAAACTCTCAAGGGCAAAGAATTTACGAACAAAACGGGAGAGAAAATATTTCATATCAGATATAGGTTTTTGTTAGTTTGTGCCACCGTTTACTATCCGTGAAGGTTTTTTTATACACCGTAAGTTAGAACTTGACGTTATTACACCTGATGGCAAGTGATGATGCGGTCTAAGATGGTAACGGGCTAACCTGTTAAGGGTAAGGTAAGCCCATACTCCTAATAGGTTTGTACGCAACGTCGTGCCGGAACGCTAAATCCCTTTGCGACACGTCTTGGTAGGGTAGTAATGAGCCACGGCCAAAGCCTACCACCAGACAAAAGTATTTATCCGTAGCTTGGCTGACAGATATTGCTGATAAGCAATAAAGCCATCACTATATACTACAAAACTACACACTACACTACACACTACACTACACAACTACTACACTAGATATACACAATACAGCCATTTTGAGTGCTGTTTCTAGCTTTATATTTTTGTTCTTCTTTTATTTTCTTAACCTTGTATTACTGTGTAAATAAAGAGAAGCTATATTAACAAATTCATATTTCAGGTTTGACTACTTCCATTTACATAATTAAAAAAATGTCTTCCAGTGTGCCTAAAGAACTCTAACAAAGCGCTTTGAAATCAAACGGTTCATTACCTTCGATGAATTTTAATGCGTCCGTAACATCAAGAACCTAAATATTGCTTTTACCTTTACGTCTTATTTCAATGACCCAATTTACTGGAGGCCGAAAATCGGAAATGCTTCTAAATTCCGATCATTTTACTTTTTCCTTTTTACCGTTCCGCAGTAAAAGTGGGAAATCTAATTTTCTTTCCATTCCGTCCCTGTGACTGTCCTTTTTACATTATCTAAAGAACTGAGAAGTATACTACGGTTAATTTGGTTAAAATGATTTCATACTGTTTAAAAGCAAAACTCCGCTAAAATCAGAGCCATACTAGGAGAGCAGCATTAATTGGAGATACGAAATCATATTCACCAAATAGCAATAGTGACTGAAACTGCGGAACTGCACTATAACTCTGAATCTTGTAGACTACTAGAGTCGTAAAAGTTCACCAACAGTCGCAATGCAATTTTTTATAATAATCAAAATCCAAGTAACGGTTTATTAAAATTTTAATTATTAATTCAAATTCAAATAATCTTTATTCAAATAGAAGGATATATATTCTATTTGAATAAAGATTATTTGATTTGTGTTGTAAAAGGCACTTTTAACGCGTCAGTAATTGACATAGTAGGGATTTTATGGTGATAACTACATTCGTAAACTTAAAAATAAAGCTACGAGGGTTCCAAACGCGCACCGGTAGAAGCCAACAACAAACTTAGTCAGGTTTGTTGTCACCATCTCACATGCCACTTAAAATTATGTTAAGAGCTATCGTAGCTATATTAGAGTACAACCGGTATCATATTAATAAGACGTCCATTTGTACATTAAACTGTAATATGATATGAGTTGATATTTTTACAGATCTGTATTGCCGCTATAAAAATCAATTTTTCTATAAGTTAAAAATAAACATAATTTATGCTCGAATTTAGATCAAAATATCCATCGACACAATACGTCATAAGTAATTACAAACGCGATTATAGAGTCAAATAAAATTATAACAATTCAATTAATGTTAATTATTCAATATATTAAAAAGGAATTTTAAAAATAAATTTAAAAGGGGTTTATTATTTAAAACATAAAATATGAGTTCAGTTAATTGGATTTCAACTGCGTTAAGGGTTTGTTCGCATCATTAGTAAGAAGTAGAACGAACGTACGAAAAGAAATTTAAGACACCAATTTTTAAAAATTAATTACGTATAAACAGTGTGAATGCGTCGACGTCAATCCTCGCAAAGTGGCAGTGGATGTAGACTGAATGGATGCCCTGAATACCTAAATACAATCTCGTTAAACAGAGTATCGATTTAACTCAAATAGAAACTCTACAAACGTTATTTCAACACGGTGATCGTCGTGATTTGCGTAATCATAGAGCCACTATATTTAAAATAAACTATAGTCTATACCATATTAAAGAAGAAATACAAGATATAACTAACTTTAGAATACAATAGACATATATTATGTTAACGAGTTATACCAATAATGACTTGTATGTTTTCAATAAAAATTAAACTACAATTACAATTTACTAAAATTTAACTACATATTAAATGAACGGAATAATTATCCAAATGAAATCTGAAATCTCTGCACATTATTTCATTCGTTACGTACAATAATTTTACACATGGATTATGTAATGAAAAAAAAGTCGTAACGATTCAAACACGCTTAAAACATGCATACACAAAGGATATCTACAATTATAATAAAACTGTGACAGGTCCAATTCTGTACATTGAAAATAATTTTTATCAAAGTTGCAAATCATGTAAGTAAAAATCTTTTTTTTTTTCAATATTATTTTGCCAGACATTAAAATGTTGATGAGGAAATTATGAAACCAGTTGCCAAAAACTTAATAGCAACTCTTATTCACTACTATGAAAAAAATGATACTAATTTTCTTTCTGTGACTTCAGAATCCCGAAAAAAGAAAATATAAAAGAATTATGCTTTATACAATATGTACAAGGTTATTTCTACATTCATTCATTTTGCCAAGCGGAAACCACTTACTTATAAATCACTAATTAACAAAATATCTAAATTAAAATTGAAAGATTGAATCCAGTAAAATTGCAGTATTAAATCCAGCATCTATTTTGGTATTCACATATTCAACAAGGTGAACTTATTAATAATGTCGATCAAGATAAATTTAAGATGCCACTACTTGCTCGGGCTCGATATGATTAGAATAAATGAAATTCATGAAATGGTCAAATATTCAATATAATATTCAATTTCCTATAGTTGATGTAATGTAATATTTGCCGAATATGCCTGTGTTACCCAAAATGAGTAAAGTAATTTGTATTGTTCCAGAATGATCAAGAAAAGGACTTTCTTGCAATACCAGGGAAGCTAGCAAAATTAAAGCAATAATGACTATAAATTTAAGTGTGACGAAATGTAACCAAGTTTCCCAAATGTGACGTTCACTAAAATCAGTGCCAAAACAATGTTTTGCAGTAAAGAACTTAAATTACTCTATGCTACTGTTGTTCTATTGCTTGAAGCTGAATTGTTAGTGAACACAGGTGCTATGGAGTCGAAGAGGTCTTCCATTTTGGTGACGCAAAACGCAGATGATCTTAAGTCTTTGGAATTGTGCACAACAAGAAATCAGCAAAGATTGGGTAGTGTTTTTGGGAATTTCACACGCCATCACAAAAAAGGTATGAGATTTTTTATTATCTGGAAATAGTAGCTATATAATAACAGATATTATTATATATTAATAATACCATTTGCCTAAGCATGTTTAATATGAGAAAATTTAATCAACGTCGTATCGCTAACATTAGAAGCGGTTACTCTTATTTCATTTTCTTAGCTCAGTATCTGATGAACTCAGTTAGACAAAAAGCTAAGGGATTTTTTTTTATTATTGCATTATAATGTGCAATCAAATATTGTTCAATACAAGACTCTTTCCTTAATGTATGATATAAATTAATAAAATCTAATCTTATCAAAGTATATATGCACAAAATACGCTTTCATTGTGATGTTTGTATTTTCAATAGCTTCAATAAATAAAACATCATAGCCGCAGAAAATAATAACTAACAAATGAAATAACAAATATAATACGAGATACCACATCAAACGAGTCTGAAAATTAATGTTATTATTTTTATAAAGTAAGGACAATCAAGTTTTTAATAAATATATACGTATTTTTCCTTTTGATGTGCATCAAAGTTATCAGGTATTGAATTTAGACCCGTATTTTTTCCAGTGAATAAATTTGACGTTGTTATTATGAATTAGGTACATGAATAGGTATCAAATTTATGCTGCAGGCTGGTTAGCTAAAAATAAGAAATAGATTTATCTTATTATGAAAGTAATAATGTGATAGACGTAAATTGATATTATAGTTTAATTTCTATATTAAATTTTGTCCGTTAATAAAAGTATTAAACGTTAATTATTATTAAGTATTGAGCAATTAATTAATATTGGCAGGCATCGACTGGATGAGAAAAGCCGGAGACAGGATGAGTTGGTGCTACTTCAAAGAGGCCTATATCCAGCAGTGGATTAATGTTGGCTGATGATGATGATGATGATGATTGAGCAATGGCTCAAGTTAGCTTTTATTTTAACAATTTTTACAAATACTCAAACGACTGTTGAATTCGTTTGGTGTTTATCTTATGATTGTAACCCAAACTTCCATACTGACAATGTTGTTATGGGGCAAGAATTAAAATGATGTCAATTTTAGATATTTGAAATACGAAAAAACGTAAATAGAATAGCAGCTTTTGACGTAATATTGTTCATGTATATAAAAGCATCTTAATTTCTTAAAGTTTAAGTTACATTTGAAATTGAATACTTTCTACTATCTAAACTCTAAATTTACACAATGATGTATGTTACAGTAGTTAGCAAATTATTTGTTAACTTTCAGATTATGAAAATCACTTGACGTGTTTAATGATATTTTATGCTTTAGAACTATTTGTATTAAAAATAAACTAATTTAAACTTTTTATAGGTCACCGAAGAAGAACCACTACTACGACTTCGTCGACACAAACAACATTAACTTATACAACAACCGACAGCAATGAAGATTCCACAGAATCTTATACGACGAGTGCCTATAATCTTAGCACGAGTACCACATATCCTAAACTACCAAAACCACTTCGTCTATCATCCCTTTCCTTAGATAAAGAATTCGATGACAATGTACATAGTAATATAAATAATGTTATAGAAGCAGTTAGAGAAATAAGTCACGAAAGACATCACAATAAACACCATGAACGCTTACAAGATAAAGAAATCATCATAGATGTAGATGAAACCTCACTATCTAAATCTTTAAATAAAGTTAAGAAATTGTACAGAGATTCTTCTGCATCGGCAGTTAATAAGTTAAGTGGAAAAGCTAAAAATGGTATATTTTTAACCGACAACTGTACTACTGTGATAGCTCAAATAGGAACTACTGCAATATTACATTGTGAAGTTAGTGACATAACGGAAAATACGGTAAGTACACACTGTTGTAATATTTAAAGTATCGTTAAAATGTTTCATCGTATGAACTGGTTATTCTGATGGTAATGGAAATGTTGACAATACATTGTATCCATTTTATAAAGTAAGAACCTTTCATCTTTGATTATATATTAAATGTGATTTTGAACATTCTAATCGGCTAAAACTTTGATGCCATTAAATTGTTATATCCAAAATTTCTTAACTAACTTTTGTTTAACAACTTAGCCGTGTTAAGTTCAATCAGATAAATGACATTAGAATCAAGAGTAATTTCGAAGCCCTTAATGACTTTATTTAGGAACTTTCGGCGGGTCTTGGTGAACTTTGCCATGAATTGGATTCGTTAAATTTAATTATTTTCAGCTTTATTCATATTTTATTAACCTTAGAAGTCATTTGAAATAGATAACTTTTAATTATGCCTCAATTAAAAACAATGTATTTGACAATTTAACTAAATTGAGTGTTCAAAAGTATTGTATTGAAAACCCCAAAATTACAACTGGTAAACTATTTTTATAACCTAAGCCATCAAATTTTTATTTGTCAATAAATTAAAAGATTCGTAGCAAGGACCAAACAGTATTAATACTTAGTAAAGTAAATTGGGGAAGCGTGGGTAATCCCAGGTGAGTTCAATAAGCTATACCGACTTGTGAGATTTTACTTTACGAGATCAAAGTTTGGAATATTTTTCTGATATTAATTTCGGAATAGTGTGCTGATTATAATAATATCCATTGCTATTAATTTCTTCTTATGCAATTCTATAGTCGATCTGAAATGCATCTTAAATATTGTACCATCACACTATTTATATTTCTTAGACACGTGTAAAAAGTTAACATCCTCGTTTTTTTTTTTATACACTACAAGTCAGCCCTTGACGGCTATCCCACCTGGTGGTAAGTGATGATGCAGTCTAGGATGGTAGCGGGCCAACCTGTTAGGCGCATGTAAAACTCATACTCCTAAATGGTTTCTACGCGACATCGTGCCGGAACACTAAAACGCTTGTCATCTTTGTCGGTAGGTTGGTAACTAGCCACGGCCGAAGCCTCCCACTAGACCAGACTCAAGCCGGGAATCGAACCCAGGACCTCCAACCTTATAATGCGACGGCGCACGCACTGCGCCACGGTGATCGTCGTCGTTTTTGATGAATAGAATGGCATTCAATATAATAATTATCAAAACAAACAGCAAGCGCTTGGAAAAAAAAATTGATATAAAAAATAATTTAAAAAATATACTTAAAGAATGCCAACTTGTAAGAACTAGATAAACACTTTGACATTCTGAGTGATTCTGAGACAACTGAAAAAAAGCTAGGAGACTACCAACTGATAAAATTGCATAAGAAAACTTAAGTAGATGTTTTAAATAATATGTAAGGCTTTAAACATACTGAACAAAGTTACAAATAAAGTAATTCAGCCATTAACAATAGAAGTAAAACCATTTAAATTAAACTTAAAATGTATACAATGAATTGTTGAACAGAACAATGTAGTTTAAATGCTTGATGCCAGATTTATACCGCCACTGCTGTTTCAAACTTATATACTGTAGCGCTGATGTTCTAGTGGAAGCAGTGGGATTATTTTAGGGAGCTATAAGGGTATCCTATTATTTGTAGGGATGTAAAATTAAAGTCATGGGAATGTAGACTAGAGTAGGAATAGACAGATGGTCTACGGATCTCGACATTTGCAATTAACTTACCTTTGTATAATCAGATTCTAAATCCCAACAGTCCCTTACGCATTTTACTATGTCTGGGCATACTTTATAATAAAATGATAAATAATGGGTTAAGAGATTTCTTAACAGTTATTGTACCTTATTTTTAATATAACACAATATGTATAAATTTACTTGCGAGATTTTGGTACATTTAGAAAAATACAGTAACGCTTATTAATGATTTACTGGAACAGTAAAATTGTTAACCAAGCAGTTCGAGAAGATGATAGTAATAATCCATTATGTCGACCTGGCTGACCTAAGGCTCTTTCCAAACTAAAGGAAATATTTCTTAGACCTGTATTAGAAGTCATTTGCGTTAACCTTGTAAACGCCGCCGGTATACGGTGGAATGTAGTAAAAGTAATACATAATACTGGCAATGTCATCTTCGACCAAAATTACCGAAAAAATATTTAGTATACCCCCCCCCCCCCCCCCCTCGAAGTCGTACAGATGCACGGATGAACAGACGGACAGCGGAGGCTGCCAAGTCTTTAGAAACTTTTCGTGTAAGAAATCCAAGAAAAACCCTTAATTACTATATGTCTTCAATCATGGGATTCTTCATTTGCTACTGCTAAGAATGGTAAAAAATCGTTCTCAAAATCCAAAATAATATACGAATTCATGCCTATTTGAGAGGCTTAGCGAACAAACTTCTAAATTAGATGGAACGTCCCACGCTGGATCGCACATTTGGAACAGAGTTTTATTTTCCGACCAGCTGTCTACTGCTTGAGCGGTAGCACGCTTTGTTTGCACCAGCCTTAAGTAATTAATCTTTCAGGTGACGTGGATCAGAAGGAAAGATTACTCACTGTTATCAGTCGGCCTTGTCACTTATAGTGCAGACAGCAGATTCTTTTCGGCCCACGGGAGACATGTCAAGGTAAGTTATTTATTACGTAGTACTTCGGGCGGCTGTGATAGCCTATGAGTTCAATTTTACTTTTACATTTTAAACTATGAGTTCAACTATTTTAACTATGAGTTCAATTTTACTTTTACATTTTGGTGTTTCGATCCTCGCTAGTGCGTTGATTTTATACTTACCATGCCATTCCAATGCATATCAGCGAATAATTTGAGTAAAAGTTCTTTTGAACACTACAATATTTGTTATTAGTAGTTCACTGCGTCACGTATTGGATAAAATACTTTCAGGATTTCTTGAATCTATGTGCCGTGTTCGTTCGAATGAGGATAAGAAATATTTTTCAAATTCGCTATTTTACCGCATTGGCTACGTGGGACGCCTCGGTACAATATTCTATTTAACTACATATTCCAATAAATCCAAAACTTTCGGCTCATTTTGAAAATTAGACAAGATAAAATTATTAGAAATCTTAATTAATTTACGCGCGCAGATTAACAGACACTACAGTTGGTTTCAATTGAGAATTTACTTTAAATTCTTATTCGTAGATTTCGTTTATTATTCAACTCAGTAGAAATAAATTAATTATATTTTCGTGCATTAATTGTAACTAACCTAACTGAACCGGGGAATGAATGAATCAATTTATGTTACAACAAAAACAAAAAGATAAGATTCAATTCAAGTGGTCTGGTTTCCCAAAAAAACATTAATCTAACGATTCATTCGTCTAGAACGCTTTCAATTATTTTTATCAATTGACAATAAATTCTTTGACCTTTTCTGATGATGTTCTGATAATGTCCGTATTTGTAAATTAGAATATTGATTCAATTGATTCCATTGCTTGATTTAATTAACTGTTCGTATACAATGTAAAAAGAATTCTTTCCCTGTAATAAGTCAGTGTTAAAAGAAATTGATTACATTTGATGTGGTTTGACCACGTTTTTATGATATGCATCCACCTGGTATATAGATTGTCGTATAGTTTATGCAGCGACTTGAGAAGCACTAACTTGTTATAGAATTAAATAACATAGGACGTGAAGCAAAATTAAATGTAAATAGTTACGGTGGCATGTGAGCTGGTGATAACAAAAATAAAATTTACCTGGCTAAATTTGTCGTGGGCCTCCTCTTAGACCGGGGTGCGTTTGGAACCCTCATAACTTTAGTTTTAAGGATACGAATACCTATCATATTATAGTTATCACCATCAAATCACTACTATATAAATTATTGATTCTTGAAATGTACCTTTTAAAGGACTCTTTGAATTAAGATGATTTGAATTTGAATTTATTGCGTCACGAAATAATGAAAATTTTCGTATTTTAGCGCGTCAAAAAGTTTTTAGCGGGAATAAAAAATAAACTCTGAGAAATCGCGAACCTTCTCTTGAAGATGGTTTTAAAAAAGTACATTTTTAAATCAATTGTATAAAATAGCAGAGCAAAAAAGCATCGCGTGATCGCGTATCATTTCAAGCAAGTTATGCACAACATGTGTAGACATGTAAATAAGTCTACCCAGTATCCGAATGGTTGATCAAACAAACGTTAAACTGACATGGCTAAGAAGCATTCGTTATTCCAAATTAAAGAAATATTTATCATATTTTGATATGATGAACATAGCATAGAGGTGCATCATAGTGCATTGCAAAAAATATCTTATAGTCACTAAAGTATTAGCACTCTTATCTGTTGTTGAAATTACCCCAGGCAGGGTGCAACGGGCCACAGAAAAAACTGCTTATTGATGGTTATTGCATTGAAATCCGGCGCAATACACTCCATCAACTCGTATATAGATTGTTTGTGCTTGGCAAATTATAATTACTTCTAAAACTAACTGCTCTATTGTCAACCAATTACGCATTTGGCAACACAATTTAAATTATATCATCATCATCATCATGTATTATCAGTTAATTTAATTAGTGTTATTAGATACTGTCCGTTCTAATTAAATTAAAATAAATAAATAAATAAATGACCAACCCATTACCGGCTCACTACAGAGCACGAGTCTCCTCTAAATATGAGAAGGGTTTGGCCATAGTCCACCAGGCTGGCCATGTGCGGATTGGCAGACTTCACACGCCTTTTTTTAGAACATTATTGAGAACTCTCAGGCGTGCAAGTTTCCTCACGATGTTTTCCTTCACCGTTGATGCAAGTGATATTTTATTTTTTTTTAAAACGCACATAACTCTGAAAAGTTATAGATGCGTGCCCGGATTCGAACCGCCAACATCTGTTTAGGACCCTGACACCCTAACCATTAGGCTATCACCGCTTCACTAGGCTATCACCGCTTCATTTAAATTATATAAAAATTAATAACTTAACTCTAGTTTTCTCAATGATGATCAGCGTTTCAGAAACCCACGCAAGTCAGTTAAAAATAATAGGTAATCATTTGCAGTGATTTTTCCACATTAACGTGATAATGTTACGTTTAGTCGACGTTCGTGATGTGTAAATTATACCAGACGATAGTAGTTGATAACATGTAGGAAAATCACCGAACATTTTTTTGTTAGTAAAGCCTACGTTCTTCTTTTTACTGTAGGTAAGCACAGTACTTTTTGCTAACATTTGCTAACATCTCTTTCTTTTCTAGGACTGGGCGTTACACATACGCTTCGCAACGTCAGCTGACGCGGGCTACTACGAGTGTCAAGTGCCAACACATCCGCCTACCAGTATTTTTTTTAAGCTCATCCTTGTTGGTAAGTGGCTTTGACTTAAGTATTATTTTTTTACAAATAGGTGTGTCTTTCTCCTTATATTTATTATTCAATTATTGGACAGCGATAAAATATTTTATGTATAAGGTATTTTTAAACAAAAAAAAAAACCTACATTTTCTTCTTCTTGAAATATGCAATAAGAAATAAGAACAAAAATTTTGGTTTACACTAGTAAAAAATTAGACGAAGGACTTAAGATACATAAAGACTAAAATGCTAATTCACGTTGCATATAAAAAAGCATATATACTATATACTTTCAAATTCACAGATTTACCTGGTTCGTTGTAGCATCGTATTTAATAAACATTTTACTATAGTGAATACAATAATTAAAAACAAGCTTTATAATAAAATTTAAGTAAATAATAGTTATTTAGTAATTACTCTGTGGTAAGAAAGATATAAAATTTATTTATTTATTTATCTCCTTTTATTCTAGCTTAACAGGCTAAAAACCTGATTTGCTAGAGTAGCCTAATATAAAAGTATATAACGTATATAAAAATTGCCTGAAAACTAATAAGCAGTATCTAAGTTTACAAAATAAAACAGCCTAAAGAAATTATTCCTTGCCTAGTTGGAGTTATAGTGACCAAAGCCTACTATTATTAACAAAAGCGGAACCATAATTAAGACCAATTTATGGGCGAGTATTTTTTAAATATACCCGGAAACAAAATGTTGATTGATATCCCGGCCCGAGTGAAATTGCCTTCAACAATGCCACACATTTAAAAAGCTCGTCAGTTCCGGACCGTACTTAATGTTCGATTCGAAAATCTGTAAAAATCTGTAATAAATAAATGTTTGCTTAGAAACATTTGAGATAGATAGATGATTGTATTAAACTTGTTGAAAATAACGTACCCTATACTTGACACACTATACTTTTTCGTTTTCTTTGCAAGTGTGGGACCGTCACGTCAATCATTTTTATCTCAGTAACTAGGTTAGGTACTAGCTACCTAGATTCAGATTCAATAATAAAGAATGCGACCTAAGATGATGAAGTTATATAATTTGTTTGCTTTTTTAGTTGAAACCAAAACAAACGAGAACTTTTATGTATATTTTTTTCTGCGATTCGTAAATTTTATGACTTGGCCCGTTTTTTAAAGTAATGTTTTGCCGACAGCGGCGTATGCAGAGATAATGGGCGAATCTGAGAAGATCATCCACGAAGGTTCGATGTTGAAGCTTGTGTGTGTGGTCAAGAGGTCCACCGAGCCACCCTCTTACGTGTTCTGGTACTTCGAGAATCGGATGATTAACTACGACCTGAGTAAGTACTAACGAAATTGTTTTTTACATATATACATCGCGAATAAATAAGCAGATGGATCACCTGATATTTTTTTTTTCGACGGCAATCTCACCTGATGGTAAGTGATGATGCAGTCTAAGATGGTAGCGGGCTAACCTGTTATGGAAAACCCATACTCCTAATTGGTTTCTACGCGACATCGTGCCGGAACGCTTAATCGCTTGGCGACACGTCTTTGACGGTAGGGTGGTAACTAGCCACGGCCGCAGCCTCCCACCAGACCAGACTCGAGCCGGGAATCGAACCCAGGACCTCCAGCTTAATAAAACGACAGCGCGCACGCTGCGCCACGGAGGTCGTCAAATAATAATAATATTGAGATAACCACCGCCTATAAAATCATCTGCAGCCCCAGAGAAGCCATCGATTCAAAGCCAGCTAAACCAACTTCTTAAACGATTTCTACGTAACATCATATCGGACCACTAAATCTCTTGTCTTCGCTAGTAGTATGGTACCAGCTACGGTTGAAGCCTCCATACTACCAGACCATACTCGAGCCGGGAATCCCACTTTACATATTTTTACAGAAAACACCTACCTATCAATCCTAGTCTACTTGTGATATGTAGCTGAACATACTAGTTACTAGAACAACGCATAATAATGTTTCAGTCTCAATAAACTTTGTGTCTTTCTAATAAAAATTTAATGATGCTCCAGTTATATCATCTATATTCGACTAATTAGCCATGATAGAACTGAATTTTTTTATTCCATAAAAAAGCATCGTACAATGCTTCAACGGCTAATGCAATTTATATGTTGATGTATGCAGTATGAATAAATCATTGCTTTATCTCATAAAACATCCATATTTACGTGAAGAACAGGAAGACATTATAATTTTTTTATTAATTTACAAAAGATTTGCGTTCTACAAAGCTCCTTTATTCATTTATTCCTATTTTCTGAACTAACTTCTTCTAAGCACAGTTCTCTTCTCATAGATACAAATAGATCTCTGAGATCTGTTTAGAGGTTGACTTTGCTTTGACAAATTCGACGTCTTTTCGACTATGGTCAAAATCTAGGAGTTTTATGTGTAACTAGCTGTTGCCAACGGCTTCGTCCGCATTTCTTTGGAATTTCGCAAATCTCACAAAAAACATACATTTTTCTAAAATAAAAGAAGCCTATGTATTAACCCTGGATACAATCCATCTCCATTCCAAATTTCAGTCAAATTAGTTCAGTGGCTTTTGCGTGAAAGTGTATCAAACATCCATACAAACTTTCACGTTTATGATATTCGTAAGATTATACTCGTTGGAAGTATAAATACTTGCTGAATCTTTTATGTTTTTTATCGTCCTTTTAGTGAACAGTGTTGCTGCTTGAAAAGTAGTCACAATCAATATCACCTGTAGTAGTTTTTTCAAACTAACTATAGCCGATAACCCTATAAGCTATTACCGGTTAGTACTATGTTAGTTAGTAGTAAAGTAGGTTGCTTTGGCAAGCGTGAATCTCAACGTCACGTCACTCTAAGGGCGTCTCATGTGAGACTCGGAGCTTGACTTAGGTTGACGTTGCGAATATGGCTCGTTGAACTTTGAGTTAAGTCTGCCTCCGTGACCGTGTATTAGACCCACGTCTGGGTAACGTCAGAAATCTGAGATCTCGTATTACGTGTGATTGTTTGTGACCTACTTGGATAAAATCATCGTCCGGGTCTTTTGGGACTCTCTTTTAGTAGTCGGGAGGACAACTCAATCACTATCGGGTTGGGGTCTCGGGCAGGTCTCTTCAAACTTAAGATAACTTTTTGAAACATATTTGTATCGTCGGATCGTTACGTTCAATGCAGGTATACGTAACGCACGAACCACGGCCAACCCGTTATGAATCTTGTTGGAATACGCTAGGTAGAATATATTCGGTCTGAGACCCTCTTTTCTATTTCAACATGCTATGGGCTGCATAAACAAATGTTATACCCCTACGAATATGTATGACTGATATATTTCGTACTTATTTATTTATATTATACATACGAGTAACTTTAACTTGTTTATTATAATTTATGTGATAAAAAAAAAATTAAAATCTTTTTCTAAAGACATACAGGATTCAGTGCTAATATAGCACTAAATCCGAAACATAGCATCAAATCACTAAATCCTTTTCTACTCTAAGAATTCATCCCTTTAAAGTACACAGAAAATATTGCCTCAGATACAAAAATAAACTAGGTTCGAAGCTTTTCAGTATAAATTTGAGTTTTAGGGTTTAATTGATACTCAAAGCTACATAATTTGCCATCAATATGATACAATCGTAATCAGGTCGCGCCGACATAACAAACGGGCCACATAACAGATTTATTGATTGTTAATACAGAATTTCGGTACACAGCCTTCGGTAAACCAATTTTAATTTTGCTATTCATGTGGAATTTGGTTCATATACAGTTATTAGTAGGTGATTTTGAAATCTATATAGCAAGTGCCATCCAAAAAGGGCGCTGAAGGTTGACCTGCGCATTGGATAATTTATACAGTTAAATGTAAATGAATACGATTTTATTCCTTCATCATTATTTATTGTTACAAAAATTAAGTTTACCAATTTGGCAGTTATGTACTCAGTCTAGTCTTCAGGCGAATAGGAGTTCTGGTGTTTTTCTATTTTTAATTTAACTTTCTTCCTATTTATGATTTTAAACGAGGCCACCACGTTAGTTTTGGGTACGCTGCGCTCTGTCACCTACTTAGTTGGAATATATTTAGGCCCTTGGATGCACTGTTGCGTTGTAAAGCACTTTCCTGGAATGACTTTACAGTTAACTTTATCAATGTTCCATCGCCTTGGGAGCAGGAAGTCAATTTGTCAGCAGTAGAGTGCACGTACACGTTCATACTTGACAAGGTAGATTAGATTATAGTAATTCGTTCAACCATATTCATTTTTCTTTTTTTATTATTACTTACTTGTTTTGCAACTAAGCCTTTTAGAAAACATATTCTGTTTCGCTTCCGTATAGCAATATTATACTTTTTACTCTTGCCACAACTCCGTATGTTTTTATTTTAAATTTAATTATGATGAATATAAAAAAATCCTGTGATTAAACTTTTGGTTAGTTACCTATCAAGCGCAGCTAGCCATATTGTAAGGTTGTTCAAATGTGTGTCATTATAAAAAAGATTGTAAGGGTTTTCATAATTAGTATGTAATTATAAAAATAAACAAATAACCATCTGTGAGCTTTTTATCTGACACAGCTTCTACCTACAGCTGAATTAGCTAGAATTATTGTGACAGAGCGTTGAACAAAATTACTGCAATTTGTATTTTGTAGTTTGCATACCTTTTATATCTACAAGTAAATTGATGTACGTATCATATAAAATAAAATCTATCAACGCACTAATCGAGTTCGAATTTCACAAACGTAATTAATCATAGCTAGTACCTATATCGAAAACGCGTTAAAAATTTGTTTGAAAAAGCTGTCTGTTTTATAATAAAAAAAAGTGTGTGTTTTTCCGCTCCGACCCACGAATGGAGTTTATTCTTGCAGATCAACTGTCTCACACACAAAAAAGGTTTACTAGTCTAAGAAAAAGATTAAATCCAATCCCAATTGATATACCATATTGAATGAACAAATTAATATAATATATAAATGAACAGTATTTATAATTCATTAATTTTCACTTGTTCATTTATATAATAATTATATAAATGAACAAGTTAATGAAAATACCTAAAAAAGTTTTTGTCTCTTGCGTTGTCAATCCGTCATTCTATGTACGTCTTAATACTCACGCCTGAAAAGTAATAGGTGCGGAATAGGTTGCGAGAAAAACGTAACGAGGTCATTCTTTTAGTAGATTTTACTGTTCATATTTTTTTCATACCGCGGGACTTATATGAAAATCGATTCTTAAGAAATAAACTACAATTAAAAAAAACTAATTTAGAAACACAAGACCGAAAAACTTAACGTGAGCAAAGCCACGTTGAAAAATTAGATGTGGATAAAGTTGTGTTAATTATCCTTTTACGTACGCTTTAATTTGAGAGGGCATACGTAAGACTTAATTATCTCGGTCTCCCCAGATTAAAATTAAGAGACAGCCAGTTCTTATAATAGACCTTGAGAAAAAGAAAACTATTTTTGTATTTCTCAGCGAGTAATGAATTCTTGAGTAACTATTTTCATGCTAATAATACAAGCGACTAAAATAGAAGTAGTAACTCCATAATTAAATCACTTACTAGGGTATGATAAAACCATACTCCTAATTGTTTTCTACGCGACATCGTGCCAGAATGCTAAATCGCTTGGTGCCTTTTCTATTAGTAGAGTGGTAACTAGCCACGACTGAAGCCTTCCAACAGACAAGACTCGAGCCGGGAATCTTATCCGTATTTAAATCGAATTTATTCAAAATTCAAATTCAAATCCAAGACCTCAAACATTACAATGCGATAGCGTACGCGCTGCGCCACGGAGGTCGTCAAAAACTGCCCAATCACTCCTGCTAGGGGAAAAAGTAGAGTTCGTCTAAGCCGAAATGACGCGCCCCACCTCTGCATTTACTCACACAAGCCCAACTCAAATATGAACGCAATACATATAAACATGGTATTATAATTGGTCGCTCAGTTGTATACTTGCTAAGAAACGTTATTCTCGGATTTGTTGTCCAACTAGTTTAGTTAATATTAAACGCGCGAGAGGAGAGGACGTATTGTTTCATACAATGGGACGGCGTTGCTCAATAGAGCGAGCGTTATCGGATTTATTACCCAACTAGTCAACCGTCTTGTGCACTCAGAGATCGTAGTTTACTGATAAATCGACGCTCCCACACAGATGAAGTGTTGTTGTTTTATTTGCACTCACACATTTAAATACACTAATTAAGTAGTGGGGCGCGTCATTTCAGTTTAGACAATCTCTACTTAGTTATAAGATTACAATGCTCATAATACCTACGCTAGAAGGTCGTCAAGGCCTGTGCTATATAAAAAAAAGTTACTGTAATCTTCTCTGCGGTTTAAAGGTATACTTTTGTTGTCTAGATGGAGTAAGCGTCCACAACGGCAGGCAGACCAGTGAGTTAATTATTGGAAAAGCGGATCCACGGCACGCTGGGAACTACACCTGTGTACCGGCCAACGCTAAAGCCGCTTCGGTTACCGTACACGTTGTTCAAAGTAAGTATATCCAGCAAAATAATAGCTATCTGACCCAGAAACTGAGTATAAGCGTATTTTGCACAGGTTTCCTGAAAGCCAACGTAAATTTACAAAAACAAAATACATGACAATTATAAAATTCAATAAAGCTTAGTTAATTATATAGCTATTAACGCTCAACTCAAACAAGTGGACGGTTCGAGATAAATTTTCAAGTATAATTTTATCTCTAATATAAAAATTTCTCGTGCCACTGTGTTTGTAACAAATCTCCTCCGTGTAGCAAAGATTCTTTATGTCTAAGAATAGGACTTTTTTTCGTACCCACCAATACAATGGCATGATCAACCCTATTTTGACGTTTTTTTTTTTAATAAGTTGTCATCATCAAAGTCCAATTTCTTGTGCCGTAGCTGAACAGTTTCCAGCGGCGCAGGGAGCTGCTTGGAAACTTGTGGTCGTTTACGTCATCTATGGGCTAGTTGAGAGTTGACCAATTTTCTATAAGCCTACGTTTTATAAACTCTCTAAACTTTTTGTTTAACATTACTTACATATATACAGTTTCTAGAACAACAATAACTAAATATTCAATGTTTAACTTGTTAGTCATAGGCCATGATTAGTTGCATATGACATCGATTAATTTAGCGTTCGTAGAAATGAGATTAATATAACATCTATCTCTTTAACATGTTAGCCATCTACCATATTAGAACATTTCTCGATCATAAATAGAGATACGAATTATCTCCGTCTTAATTTTATAAGAAAATGTGATATCAATTTTAAACATGGCATAATTAGACCAATTAGTAGGTATCGTTTTAAATAATATTTAGAAACTAGAGCAATTAAATTTCATTAAGTTTTTTAACTTGAATTTTATTTTTCGTAAACATGTAGGTACAATATTTTTTGAGTGTACCTGTAGAGTGTACATCTTAAAATAATTATAACAAAGTGAAACCTAATTTATAAGCTTTTTTTGTTAGGAAAGCAATTTGATTTTATTAAGTCGGCTTACTTGTGTTTTATATTTCAGGGATAAAATATTTGATAAGTGGTGTATCTTCAAATATTTAATATGAATTTTGGCCGTAACATAAAAGGCGTCTTTTTCTTTTGTTTATCTTTTCCTCAAGTCTGAATATTCGTTTAATTACTGTTAATACAATCGTGCCATTTTTTTAATACAGGCATTCTTTTTATTAATATAATGGAACTCTTTATCTCACACCGTAAACTGTATATTTGCGTTTTATAGAAACGTATGAAACCGTTTTAAAGGTAACTATTTACGCCATCTGAAGTATAAAGTGTCTGATTGAGTCTTCTAAAAACGCACAGCTCAAATTACTGGACAGATTGGACTGAAAATTGGCATGTATATAGCTTCCACCACATCAGCCTCTGTTAAGTAAGGATTATTTGAGTTTGTTGGATCTCTTTATCATATCTGAAGTTTTTCTAGGAAGTCTCACTAAAAAAATGTCCGATACTCCGTAGCCTAGCCCAATTACGAAGTTCTGCACTGTAGTCTAACAACTGATAAATATAGATTTAACTAATGAATGACTTAATGAATACACTTAATTGTATATAACGCAAAATTACAGAAAGAAAAGGAAATAGACGCACGCTACAATTTGCCGGCTATATCGGCGCAGCGATCAAATATGCAAATTATAAACATACATATAGTGTTCCAAAAATCCAGAGAAACGTAATATGTATAAACAAACTCTCACTATTTTATAAGACACATTCTGTATCACTTTCTACGTTAAAACATACTCTTTAGATTACATTTAAATAAAACGATACTTAACATAAATAAATCGTAAAGTATATTCGCAATGTCTCTCCGTATTACCTATACCTGTACCATTAGTATAAAATATATTTAATCACAAAGGTAGATTTAGAATATAGAAACACACAAACGTCAAAGAAACGTTTTAAAACACAAATTCGTACACACTTCCGTTAAATTCGTTCAGAGCACAAGTTTGTTAAATAAAGATAAATAGTACGGAAATTGGAACTCTAAGCTGATAAGATATGGTCCATTTTACTTTGATGTTACAGTGTTTCTTTAATCGAAAGCGACCCTGTGTTTGCGAATATGCAGAAATTGTACTAAAAGTATAGTTGTACCACACACTATGCGACAGCACACGCGCTCCGTGGCGCAGCGCGTGGGCTGTCTAAAGTTGGAGGTCCTGGATTCGATTCCTAGCTCTAGTCTAGCTGGTGGGAGTCTTCGGTGGCTAGTTACCTCCCTACCGACAAAGATGTGTCGTTTCGCACATGTGTGTGCAAAGGCTTCCAACTCTTATGACTGAACTCTTGTTGCTCTTTCTCTAAACTTTAAAACTAAAACAAAAAAAAAATGGAAAATGTTGACTGATTATATCTGAACATAAATTAAGGCCATTATTTCTTATTCTCTTTCGATAACTAGAGTTCATAGTTATAAAACTATTTTACTCTTTTTTCCTTCGTTAGCACCCTTTTCATATCGGATTTTATAACAGGTTTATATAATTTAGATCCAAGTTCCTTAATTAAGAATCCTTCACAGTTGTTAAAGACGTTTTGTCCCCGGTTATCCACTAAAGCAAGGTCTAATTGCATGGCTGAAAGAAAAGGACAGATTTTATTTCTTTTTCTTAATTGCAATAACTTCTACGTTAACTTTAGTATTCTTTATGTAGTTTCGTTACCCATGTTCATACTTTCGGGATTCAGTTATACTATATTACGTTTCAAACTATAAATTTTAGAGACCTTTTGATTTTAGTTTAAAAACCATTTTTAAATATTAAAATGGTTTAATGGTTTCAATATTGTTTTGGTATATCATTGAATAATTAGTTGTAAGCCACGTAGTTTTTCACACCGTTTTATTTATTTTCTCGAGCGTATGATCACCTTAGTTCCGTATTCAAGATTATCAGTTCTCTCTATGTAACTGTATTTAATCAATCAAGATTGTTTAAGGTTTCGAGCTTATAAATTAAGCCATAGCAAGTATCTCAGCCATATTAATATTATAGATTCTAAATATATTTTGATCTCTGTCAGATTTCGATGCAATTTGGTAAGGAAATATATTATATCCTTTTTGTAAACATATAGTTTTCACGGGGTTGAAACTTTATAAAGTAACCCGGAAACAAAGCGCGGGAAACAGTTAGTAAGTAAATAAATAAACAAACATATGCATGGTTATGAATTTTAAATAATATACCTACTATATAGAGAGGATTCAAAGGAGTTTTTCATTTATAAATGTGTTGAAATATCAAAGTAATAAACATAAGTAATTTGGCCACTAAGCTTAAATCAAGGCCAAATTCTAGGAACGTCTGGATAAATAAAATAAAGCCTTAAAGAACTAACAATGAAATTGCTGTATCTCTTATTTCAAATTTCAATTTAAATATGATATCGTGATATACTTTTTTGTAGAATGGATTTAAAATAATACGCAGGATTAAATGACATGGTAACAAACCACGTAGTAATTAGTTTATGTCATTAGCGAAAAGATGACATTATTTATTACGAAAACTTTCACTTTCATGTTTCGGTTACAAAATTTCAATTAGGGACCGCAAATTCCTCAGCAATGTTACAAATGACAACTTTGTTTTTGTATTCGTAAGTTCGGAAAACATTTCGCTGAGGCAGAATTTAGTTAAATAACGAATTTTATCTCTTAAGCTATATTTTTAATAGAACCGAGAGTTCATTATCATCTGTGTTTTGCGTTATATTCGCAAGTAAAATAAAAGTAATATGTCCTTTTACCTGTTTAATTTAGCAAAGTATTATAGCGCAGAATGTGAAAGAATATAGAGATCTATTTTATTTGTGATACGACATTTTGAGATCATCATCCCCAGCCTATAAATGTTGCCATGTGACCTTAGAAGAGAGGGTGAAGGGCTAAGTAATCGATGAACTCTGTTAACCCGCATTGAAGTGGCGTGGTTGTCAAAGCTCAAAACCTTCGGGCCAACTGATAATAATCGGGTCTCCGACACTTGAACGTAGTTTCCATGGCACGGGGATTTTGACTGCTCCTATTTGCAAACTTAACTTTTCCGAACTTTACGTTTCCGAAGCTAGGCAAAATGCCTAAGACTCGGTCACATTCATTTGGTTAAATACACATTGTCTATCATATTTTATGGACGTAACGTACATACCAATCTTTTTTCAAATTCAAATAAATTCAATAATGTACAAACTAGTGATTTGATGGTGATAACTACATTCGTAAACTTAAAACTTAAGCTATTAGGCTTCCAAACGTGCCCCGGTCTAAGAAGAAGCCCACAACAAACTTAGCCAGGTAAACTTTCTTTTCGTTATCACCATCTCACATTCCACTTAACACACTTATGTTAAGAGCTATATTATTAGAACAATATTATATACCCATGCTTGTTTATCATTTACATGATCCTTTACAACTATAGTAGGACTTTTCTACAAGCTTACTTTTTATATAAACTTTGAACTTATTGAGAGATATTTATATATGTTACAATCGAATCTTTCTTTGATTCTGCTGGTTTCTAAACTTTACTTTTCTGTATGTAAATGTATTGGGTTTTTAGAATAACTCAAAAACACAACAAACGTGATGCTGTTGAACGTTGAAAACCATTGAAAAGAATACTATGTTGTTGCGATAGTTCAATGACCTTTACTGAATAATGCATCTGAATTAAATGTGTAACACGTATACTCCATTCCAGGTGAAACGCCAGCCGCAATGCAGCACGGGAATAATTCGTCAGTGAAAACACAAGTGCATTTTGTCCACTCGTTAATACTATTGTCGTTGTACGGGCTGCTCCGGTGGAAAGTGCGAGGGCCCGGATAACGATGTCTCCTCGTATAATAAAATTGACTCCGTGTAATATAATTAATATTATTGTTTTTTTCTCTCCGAATGTCGTTGTTAAAGGATGTTTTCCACTTGAATACTGTATCATGTAAATTGGTTTTCGTTGTAGATATTTTTAGTTTCAAATTATTACAACAAGACTGCAGATTTTCTTTTGCAATATAATGCGGTTAACTTATGCACACCTCTCACACACTGGGGAAGAGAATAAATAGTATGGCTTTTTGAGTGAGATAATGAATATGTCACTATGAGCTAATATTTTTGTTTCTTCTGTTATTAAACATTAAGTTTGTCTTTGGACGGAATTGGACAATAAAATATAGTGAAGCATTTGAAACGACGTCATTCAAGACTTCGATACGTCCCAAAAATAGATTACCTGTAACGTATTTGAGCTTCTCATTCAATTTGTCCTATTTTTCGTTCTGACAGTAGGCTACCATAATGAAAGTTAATTTGAACTCAGTTGAGAATTGTGGAAGGCTTATTTTAAATCATAAGACCTAAAAATCAGAAGTATTGAGTAGCAAAGTACTACCACGCGTAATCTAGAATAGTAATCTATTATATACAGCCTTTTTGGTTTATGTTAAGATTTGTCTATATTTAGCTGGCGTCAAATATGCAAATAGTTTGCAGAATATTTTTACATTATGGTTGGTCAAATATTTTCAGGCTTAAGAGTTAATTGTTGACCAATAAACCCTGATCATGATTGAACATTTTAAATTAAAATTATTTAAATTGTTTCAAAAAAAATCAGTATTATCACACTATCAGTTTTTTTTTCATCAATATTACCGACTCCAATAACCCGTCCTTGGCATTTTGCGGACTTTGGTCTTGAAGCTTACAGCACGATTTGGCGGAGAACTTGGCTAATACGTGTGAACGCCTGTCATACTTGGCTGACTTTATATGAATTTATACACATGCAATTCGGATCTTGGTGTCTTTGATTCGGTCTCAATAAACCAACTCGGAAACGGAATCCAACATTCGGGGCGTTTGGGTTGCACGCAGTATTTGCCTCATTTCACACTCGACTTCGGCTGTCTTGTGGCATTTCGTGAGTGATTTTTAAGTTTGAAATGTTAACATTTTCAAAGATGTCTAATTTAGGAATTGATTTATATATAATGCGTGTGTAGAGAAAATCGGTGTAATTTTATCGTAAACTTTTATAATTATTTATGCATGCTTGAATTGGACAATGTATAATCTTTTAGAGTACTTATTTTATAAATGTGATAGTAACAATTTATATTTACTTATGTTTGTATAACATCAAGGATTACAATTGTAGTTAAAAACTGTGTATTCGTATTTCAATAATTTATAATGAATTTGACTTTAACATTTAAAATAAAACCTTTTTTGAGTAACTTAGATTATATTATATTGACACAAATTTGTACAACTATTAATTTGAGTTAATGAGTTTCAAATGAAATACCTACATCTATATGTTTATTTTCAGAATATTATTATTTACGTGCTTATTTTAAATAAGTTAGTCGTAACACCAAATAGTTATTATCGAAGTATAACTGATATTTTTATAAACTACGTATTACAGACTCTACCAAGAAATCTCCGGACTCTGATTTATACTCTCATTTGCTACGACCGCAATATTTTTTTTTTAATTAATTTGGATTTTCAATACGTACCTACTATTTTATTTAAATACATTTTTGACCACTTCCTTTTGGATATTCATGTTGGATAATACTTGCATCCCTATTTGCAAGTGTTAAATTACTGAGGAATCACCAATAACTTTTAAAAATATTTTTACTGAGTATATTTTCTATTGAATAATGTATTCAACATAATAAATGCAAACTGGTAATGAAGTCAGTGCAAAGTCTAAGCTACGTATGAACGATACAAAAAGCGTTCATCCAAATTTAAATGATTGCATTCATTTGGCATGCTTCGCTATGAATTATATTTTGCTTCCAAGTTAATGAGTTGGGTTTGGTACGCGTGTTGGAGCGTTTGCGGTTTTATTCATAATGTGCAATTAACTTCTTCATAATATGTTGAGAAATGTTTTTCATAATACACTGAATTTTTAACTGTACCGTTAGAACGAGTTTTGCAAACGTCGATCCAAAAACTATAAAGGCCAACGTACATGGGGCACCTGTTTCATGGCCGTTGCATACAGTGATTGGCAAGCATTAATATTTATCGTCTAAAGGATTGGTACCAAATAATCTGCAATTGATAATTATATTTGTTAGACATTTTTGTAATTTTGTAAAACTATTGCTTTTTACTACGCACACGCCAATACTTTAAAAATTATAATAAAACAATTGTTTGCGTCGATAATGACTACTTCTCAGCATAAATATTAAAAATAATTTTTCAAGCTGGAAAACATCGTGAAATCGTACATTTTATTACAGTTGATAAAATAAAGAAAGTATACCAAACGAGTACAATAATGTTTAATGTAAATAATTGTGAAATATATGCGCATATAAGTGATATAAGATATATTAATAGTAATTAATATATGTAAAATTATGTATAATGGTTTTAAGAATAAATAAGATTTTGAATTTAACGTGCCAATTTTAGTTGTGTATTATTTTTTTCACCCTACTGTACCCGCGAAGGAACGAAGGTATAGTAAACCGTTAGTTTAAGGTAAGAGATGGTTTACAACAAAAGACAAAAATGCAATTTTGTAGTTGACTTGCACTTCAAATGCGAACCGTGTAAGTAGACTGTTATAGAGGTGTTGATTCAAATAGTAAACCGATTCTGATACGATGTTTTGCTGTACGTAGGTATAAGCAGAGTTCATCATCATCATCATTTCAACCGATTGACGTTCACAGCTGGGCATAGGTCTTTTGTATGCAGATCCAATATCCACGGTCTTGGGCCGCTTATATCCAGCGGCTCCTTGCGACTCGTCTGATGTCATCTGTCCACCTAGTTGGGGGTCGAACAGAGTTCATCGGTATACAAACAATGCTCATGGCTTAGCCAAGCCATTTTCGAGAGGATATATATGTCTAATGACTTATATCACGGGGCGGGAGGACTAACTCTCGCGCCGTTTATAACAAACGACACGTACACGAGTGACCGGTTACTTTTTGAAGCTCGCCCACGTCCACGTCACCCTGTAAGTCATCAAGTGGATCAAGTCGTAAGCAATATTACTTTAAGTTATAATTTCATAACAATTTACTATTTCTTACAACCAGTAGCTATGTTCCCGTTACAGGGAATAAGACAATTTTTTATCTCTGTAAAAGTTACGACCGGGAACCACTTGCTGTCAATGCAGCGATTGATCCTGAGAGCCGTCCATTACGACCAGGCCTAGTAACTCCTGACTTCATCTACGATCTACTAAAGTCCTCGGCAACGTCGACAGCGTTCGAAAGCTGCGACATTTTTACAATATTAGAAGGCCGGTTATTTAAAATGCAATAATATATCGCCTGTCTATTATATATCGGATTCTGGCCTAGTAACTCCTGGCTTCATCTACGATCTATAAACGTCCTCGGTTGCGTCGCCAGGAGAGTACAGTGCTCCAAAGCTGCGACATTTTTACAATATTAGAAGGCTGGTAATTTAAAATGTATTAATTTATCGCTTGTCTATTATATATCGGGTTCTGGCCTAGTAATTTCTGGCTTCATCTACGATCTATAAACGTCCTCGGTTGCGTAACCAGGAGAGTACAGTGCTCCAAAGCTGCGACATTTTTACAATATTAGAAGGCCGGTAATTTAAAATGCATTGATATATCGCCTGTCTATTATATATCGGATTCTGGCCTTGTAACTCCTGGCTCCATCGACGATCTACTAACGTTCTCGGTTGCGTCGCCAGAAGAGTACATCGCTCTAAAGCTGCAACATTTTTACAATATTAGAAGGCCGGTAATTTAAAATGCATCAATTTATCGCCTGTCTATTATATATCAGATACTCGCCTAGTAACTCCTGGCTTCATGTACGATCTACTAACGTCCTCGGTTGCGTCGCCAGGAGAGTACAGCGCTCTAAAGCTGCGACATTTTTACAATATTAGAAGGCCGGTAATTTAAAATGCATTGATATATCGCCTGTCTATTATATATCAGATACTAGCCTAGTAACTCCTGGCTTCATGTACGATCTACTAACGTCCTCGGTTGCGTCGCCAGGAGAGTACAGCGCTCTAAAGCTGCGACATTTTTACAATATTAGAAGGCCTGTAATTTAAAATGCATTAATTTATCGCCTGTCTATTATATATCAGATACTAGCCTAGTAACTCCTGGCTTCATCTACGATCTACTAACGTCCTCGGTTGCGTCGCCAGCAGAGTACAGCGCTCCAAAGCTGCGACATTTTTACAATATTAGAAGGCCGGTAATTTACAATGCATTAAGTTATCGCCTGTCTATTATATATTGGATTCTGGCCTAGTAATACCTGGCTTTCTACGATCTACTAACGTCCTCGGTTGCGTCGCCAGCAGAGTACAGCGCTCCAAAGCTGAGACATTTTTACAATATTAGAAGGCCGGTAATTTACAATGCATTAAGTTATCGCCTGTCTATTATATATCGGATTCTGGCCTAGTAATACCTGGCTTTCTACGATCTACTAACGTTCTCGGTTGCGTCGCCAGGAGAGTTCATCGCTCTAAAGCTGTGACATTTTTACAATATTAGAAGGCCAGTAATTTAAAATGCATTGGTACATCGCCTGTCTATTATATCTCAGATTTTATTTATTCAACATTTAACCCCAACCAGAATATCGGGACAAAAGGGCTCTCCAATTAAAAATAAGACAAACAAGACATGAAGATACTAAATTATTTTTACGAGAGTTTATAAGTGTTCTTGGAACAACATATTACGTAACTTGTTAACTAGATTAATAAAGTATCAACATTCATTTAGCATTTTCCTTTACTATTTCCACGTACAAAAACATAAAAGTATTCAAAAGTATAAGATTCTTGATGAGTTTAACTGCTTCGCCGTAAGGTAAGGTTTATTAGTTTCAAGAAAGCTACATGATTTATTCAATAGCTCTGTAATTTTCAGAAAGAGTGATCGATGTTGAACAAAAGCATTAGTATGTGATTAGATTTATAGAGTAACTTATGAAAGCCTATTCCATGAATAGGACTAATGATTATAAGACGAAGGAATATGTCCTATATTCCTTTCAAATGATTTTATTTTAGTTCACGTGCATAAAAAAGCTGAAGTAATATTTCGTAAGTAGCCTATTGATACAGGATAGCCTGTATATAAGGGTATAGGTATTATTTTCTATTTACTTTTAACCACACGGGTATAACCACAAACACAGCTAGTATCTATTTATTATAAAGCTTTTTGATAGTGGCTATCCCGGGTTCTTTTAGTCCGATTTGAATATTTCTTTATTATTATTTACTTAAACAACAGGTATAAGCAACATTATGTATGTGATAAGAAGACTTAGAGTCATTTGGCAGGGGCCGTCCCCTGCCAAATGACTCTAAGTCAGCTAAGACAGCTATTTTTAGAGTGTATCTACGTAATCAAGACAGAAATGAGGGAATCCGTAGAAATACCAACTCACCGATCATTTATGACACTTACCCTCTTAATGAATCGCGAAGCTGAAGTTGCATAGGCGGGACATATAGCTCGTTGAAACGTTGGTCTCAAGATCCTGTCCTGGAATAGTGACAGGTAAACGCAGCCTTGGTAGATCGTAACAAGATGGCAGACGACATCAAACTAAGCAAGCGGAGACCGTGGAGTTCGCGATAACTAAATAAGACCTATTTTCAGCAATGGACGTCTAACCGCTGGTAATATGGGGCATCAGCGGCCTTAATTGTCTATTTTTTTATATACTACAAGTTAGACCTTGACGGCAAACTCACCTGGTTGTAAGTGATGATGCTGTCTAACCTGTTAGGAATATGTTAAGCCCACGCTCACACATACCACAACTTTGTCCAGACTCGAGCCGGGAATCAAACCCAGGACCTCCAACTTTATAATGCTACAGCACACGCACTGCGCCATGGAGGTCGTCGAAATAGTCGTCTTAGCACACTGTATTATAGCTAAAGATGATTTTCGTAGATTCTCGGGTTTAGCCAGAAATTTTTACGTTAGATTAGGTTCGTACAGGAAGTATACAACGGGTCCCCAGGGCGTCCATCAAATATTAAAATAAAATAGATATTTTAATTGTTAAAAATGCACATGACTGCGATAAGTAAAGTGCCCGGGATTGAACCATCGACCACTGATTAGGAGACGGACGTCCTAATCACTAGGCTATCACAGCTTCAAGTAACTTAGTGTTTAAAAAATACAGTCTAATTTAATAAGTGAAGTATGCAGAGACTTACGTGAGATAAGTGGTGTTTGAGTAACATGCCTGTAAGTGCTCGTTACTTCACTTAGTCTAGTATTTTGCTATTACTACAGAATCAAGAAGAATTGTTTTAAAAGCGTAATTTGTCACGATGTAACTTAATTAACCTGCCAAAGTACATTGGAGAAGCGTGGTTGATTTATGCTGTTAAATCCTCTCTCCTATGATTTTTATTTATTTATTTCTAAAAGATTAAAAAAAAAAATATGTGTGAGCAGGTCTTCAAGGTAGGTAAGGTAAGGGTCAGAGAAATTATGTTAATTCCGGGGGAAATCAAATTCTTGGCGGAATAAGTATCGGGCAACAACAGCTGGTTTTACCAATAATTACATCTATAATTTCAAAAGTAAAAGATAAATAACCGCAATTAATGGAATGCATAGCCAAATGAAAATGTGCCGTTCATTTATTTCCTCGCCGTATTGGCAAATAAAACTGATTTATTTAGTACGGAATTCTAAGCGGTTTTGTCCGCTTGAATTCGATGATTATTTGATTGCATTATTTAACGGTAGATTTCCTTCGCCGTCCAATCAAATTTCATTTCCGCTTAGTGTTGTTTTCAATTAAAAGAATAATTATTTTAGCCGAATGAACTATCATTATTTTATATTAAGGCATTCGTATTTTAGCTATCAGACTTCTTCCAGCGTTGTCTGGAGGAGATAGCTTATGGCGATAAGACCGCCTTTGCATACTTTTGTTGTATCGTAATTTTATGGTTTATAATGTTTTTTCTTTTGTTTTTGTGCATTAAAGAATCTGTCTAGTTAATATATCTAGTTTTTGTCGACGTTACGATAAGGGTATTTAGAAAACCGGTCATGAAGTTTGTTAATACTTATTTGAAAGTCGATCCATTGTTTTATTTGCTGTGTATGAGTATAACACAAAACTTTTCGAATTTATTGATAGCAAGACATTTAGTAGTTTTTCAAAAATTCTTAGGAAAATGTATATTTTTCTACGCTCATAATAATATATTCATATATAAGTCTGCTTTAAGTATGCAAGCTAAAAATTAAAATTTTGGTCTTATTCTTTTAATTCCCGGGAACTTCACCCTTTGCTCTGCTAAAAAGATTCCTTTACTCCATCTCTAGGATGTAAGCTGTTGGCGAAATTTGTCAAGATCGATATAACCGTTGAGCCTAACATAACGGAACATAAGCATGGTAAATAAATTTTTAGATTATTTCCAAAAATTGCGGATGATTAAAAGATAATCACGACCTGTTTCGGCAGCGCTAGATATTATGGACTTTGAATGAAATACCAAACTTAAATAACTTAGGAATTAGGATATTAGAATTAAGCATATAATAAATATCGTTGAAGAGGTACCCGGTAAAAAATAAATATAGCATCGATGAAAGAACTATAAACAATACAACTACTAATACTAACGAAAAAAGTTTAAGTGGCAAACAAAAGCTGTGGTTTGGTATAACGATAAACTATCAAACGGTTAAGTAATTTAATAACTTCAGACATTCCAAATTGATAGTGTTTAAGTTTTGAATGGGGAATTCACACAATAGTGAAACACGGTTTAGAAACTGGGCCGTTATTATCGCACAAGTTATTCTTCGAAATGATTGGAAGGTAACGATCGATGAGGTCAGGGACAATTGAATGAAATACAAACGTTATGACCGGTACGACATTGGGCTAAAAACAACAAAATTGGAGAACTTGTTATTATTTCGAATAATAGAGCAACATTTTTTTTTGCGTTAAAAACTAGCTGTTGCTCTCAACTCCATTTGCATATGTATCCAGCGTCCATGTTCACGATGCAATTTCATAATTTTCGATTGATTAGTTAAGCGTAAAAGCAATTACCTCAGGGGTATTTAACCTGAGCAACGACCTGATTAACCTGTTATAAAACAGGTAAAGAAACGATCTCTTAAGTAAACCGTTGTCATCATCATCATGATCAACCCATTACCGGCTCACTACGGAGCACGGGTGTCCTCTCAATATGAGAAGGGTTTGGCCATAGTCCACCACGCTGGCAATGTGCGGATTGGCAGACTTCACAACAACGTGAGGAATTCACCGTTGAAGCAAGTGATATTTTTTTTTTTTTAAAACGCACATAACGGTTTAGATATTCGGGTAGAGCCTTTGTCGAGGTCGAGGTCGGCTTTGGCATTTTCTCTAAAAAAGTCCACAGCTAGCTGGATTAAGACCTTGGATTGATGTAAATGGTGTTGCTGCTTCCTAATTATTATATATTAGATATTCCACTCATGTAGTAATGAATAATCTATAGAGCACGTATTGATGGTCTCGGTATTAGAAAACATAAGGGTCATTATTAGGTTGAGGAGGAGTCAAAAGAGTACAAGTCATCTTTCCTACGAGAGAGAATACCCAGTAGTTACTACTGAATGATTAAAGTAATAATTTTCTGGGTCAATACAATACAATTAATGAGATAAAGGACAAAAATAACAAAATAAACAATAGTAAATTATTTTTACTGTAAAATTAAAAAAAAAGAAGCTACTAAACTAAAAAAGGTCTCCAAATCAGAGGAAATTTACCGTTTTCCAAAAATGTTAATATTTTATAAAAAACAATAAAACACAATGGTTTATTTTTGTTTACCGCTGTGTAGGCAGCTCACAGATATATATTATTCGGATTTATTGAGAATATTTTAGTGTGGTTACAATAGATAAATCCTCTTTACATGCCACACCAGATATATTTGTATTCTATTTTGGTTTGTTTTGTGATGGATTTATTACCGCAAATGCCTATATATACTATGTTATGTTTCTTGCTCAGAGTCAACCTATGAAACTCTATCCGCAGAGATCGACAAAGATCTGTACGAGGTTTCTGTCAGCGAAAAATAACTGAGAACTCATGAGATGTAAATGTGATCTAGTGACTGCAGCATTGCAGCAAAACTTTCTGATGTTGATGGGATTGCAAAAATGCATATTAGTTAAGAATTCTGAGCCCATGGTCAGTGATTTACGAGACAAATAAGTTTTGGGCACTTGTATGGTCTAGAGCGACAATTTTCAGAAAGAAAGGAAATGTTTCTTATTTAGTCATACAGTCGTAGGTAACATAATTTGACATAAGACAGATAATGACTAAATAAAAGTAACCCACACAGCATCAGCTGCAGCAATCCGCAGCGCTCAGTGGGAGCCTGGTATTTTGATAAGACCACGAACGTGATAACTTATAAAAATACATCAATATCTCATAACACAAAACTTAACTTACCTTAATACAACAAGAGATCACAAATGACACAAAAAAATAAAAATAAAAACGAGATTATAAATTATGAAATATTAATACTAACACTAATAATTATCAGCGAGTAATATATTATTATATTGCATTTCATTTATTATAACAATTGAACATAACACTAACAAGCTATGAAAAGTTCACAAAATTCATCCATTCAGTTTTTTAATATGAAAAATATAAAATGTAATTTAGCTTAATTCATAGGATTGTAAATAATTTCATTCCATATATATTTTTTGTCAGTCTCCAGTCCATAAAAAATCTATAAGCAACAAATTACGACAAAAACCATTGCTCCATTGCTGTGAGAAATATGGAGGAATTTAAAAAAAACACTAAGCAATGAAGGGATTTTACTGTACTAGTGTACGTGATATACACGTGTTCTAATAAAGCGACAAACGGCAAAAACCATTGCTCCATTTCTGTGAGAAAGAAGGAGGAATATTAAAAAAACACTAAGCAATGAAGGGATTTTACCATACTAGTGTACGGGATATACGCGTGTTCTAATAAAGCGACAAACGGCAAAAACTATTGCTCCATTTCTGTGAGAAAGAAGGAGGAATATTAAAAAAACACTAAGCAATGAAGGGATTTTACCATACTAGTGTACGGGATATACGCGTGTTCTAATAAAGCGACAAACGTCAAAAACCATTGCTCCATTGCTGTGAGAAATAAGAAGGAATATTAAAAAAACACTAAGCAGTAAAGGGATTTTACTATACTAGTGTACGGGATATACGCGTGTTCTAATAAAGCGACAAACGTCAAAAACCATTGCTCCATTGCTGTGAGAAATAAGAAGGAATATTAAAAAAAACACTAAGCAATAAAGGGATTACTATACTAGTGTACGTGATATACGCGTGTTGTAATAAAGCCATACCTAAAACGAGAACAACGCTAACGGTTGCCTACCTGATGAGCAACTTAGATAAGTCAATCTAAATTAATGTAGGTCAAACCAAAGGGTATTTTTCAGTAATAAAATCTGGCTACGGACTTAGCTATACCCCGGTTTCAATTTCTGATGCCAGCCAAAAAATAGATTGGTCCTGTTTGCCAAACGTTTGCTACACCGGCTCAAATATTTACTGTTATTCTTTTTGCAGGCTTCCGGACTGAATCCAGATGAAATAATAAAAACATATTTCATCTGTTATGAAAATCAGTTAAAAATGTCAACATATCCCTATCAATGAAATATATTGTAAACGGTAGACAGAAATATAAATCGATAACAGAACAATATAAGTAGTTATGTGTACCGATTCCGATGTTCCAAGCCAGCCTTGCGTAACATTCGTAAAGTAAGTGTTGCAATCGTTTCCACCTAAAAAGACCACCGGCGAGACCACCGGCGATGGTAAGCAGCATGGGAAACGGTCACAAAGACAATGGGTAGTCCCTAACTCGACTCGATAGGTTTAAGACGTTTAGTATGTATAATTAAAGTAATTAAATTTTAATTTTAATTCTAATTTCAATTTCTTTTCCTTTTTAAAAAAGGATAATTACGCTCTCAAAATTTCACTGGCGCAGCCGGTAGGATTTCGCGTTATAGGCTGTCCTAGGGGTACCAAAATAGATCCCAGGTGCGGCTCGCGAAATTCACGAACCAAATAAATAAGTGATCGAGTAGCGGCATTCCTGGAAGAAGAAGACTACCTTGAGCGGGAGAATGCAGGCGCACAGAGGGTGAGTAGAACTTTTCACTATCCTGTGTGTCCCATCCTATACCTGTTGGTAGCTATTATTTTTCCGGATAGAAAAAGGGAGATTGAAATTAATAACTTCAGATAGTTCGGTCCAAAATCACTGATAATCTGATTTTTTATTTAGTATTCCTGTAATGCACTAAATCGGCATTATTTAGGTATTAGCGTTAAGAGACAAAGTTCAAATTTTTATTGCGAATATTTTCTTTTAATTATTCCTGTAATGCACTAAATCGGCATTATTTAGGTATTAGCATTAAGAGACAAAGTTGAAATTTTTATTGCAAATATATTAAAAGAAAAAGAAAATAACTTTCCTACGTAAAGTTTTAGTTATATTATAATTATATTATATAAGTTTTAATACGCACACTTAGCGTATTGTGTTAGTCCTTTTGTGTTATTGAATCCAATGGAAATGGAAAAAATAACGATAGTTCCCCGCGAGATTGCAGAATTAATTCCGAAATTCGATGGAGAAGCTAACTTACTAAACATTTATATAAGGAAATGCGAATATGTAATTCACAACTTTAGGCAGTCTGATAGTTCAGCCCAGGAGTTGTATCTATTTCACGTTATAACGAGTAGGTTAACAGGGAAAGCCGCTTTCCTGATAAGTGAACGAGAGGACATTTGTTCATGGCAGTTATTAAAGGACACGCTAATTCAGCATTTCGGCGACCCTCGCTCGGAAGAATGCGTCGCAATCGAAATGGAATCGCTTAAAATAAAAACTGGTGAATCATATACCGATTTTTGTAAACGCATCCAACACATACGTAGTATTTTAATTTCAAAGGTTAATAGACTAGACGATATGTTGCTGAAAGAGTCTAAAATTATAATCTACAACAACTTATCACTCAATGTATTCCTATATAACTTACCTGAACATTTAATCCGTATAGTAAGGTTAAAAAATCCTAGAACATTAGAAGCAGCTTTAGAGTACGTAACCGAGGAAGTTAATTTCCAATTCCAGTACGACTCTAAAAATAATATAAAAAGATCTCATCAAAATCAGTTGAATCCAAGTTTCCTTAATAATAAGTTTACCACCCCACAAACAGCTTTTAGAACCGCAGTAAACCCGTTCCAAAACAGATTTACTATGCCAAGTCAAATTAACCAAGGTTTTAGACCCTCAAATAATTTTCAAAATCAACTGAGGTCCAATAATAATTTTAAATTCGGAGCCTCTGCGCAACCTAACAATTTTAGATTCGGTATTCCGAACCAACAGCAGAATTTTAAATTCGGCATACCTCAACAAAGTCAAGTCAGAAACTTGCAACATAATAATAATTATCAGAACTTTAATAGACAAGCGAATCAGAGTGGTCACCCTACAAATCAAAATCAATTTAAGTTTGGCATACCAAGACAGTTAAACAACAATATGCCGACCGACGTATCTATGCGCACCGCCCCACAGATAAGACAGAATATGACGGAAATTCCGGAAAATGCTTTTTACACTAACGATCTTGAAGTAGACGAAAATTATCACTACGATAATTATTGCGAGACCTACCCAAATTTTAATTATGATGAGCCAAGTCAAATGCCACCGGAACCCTATTTCGTGGAAAACTCAGGCATCGAACCCGAGACCTTTTGTGAAAATCCAGATTTAAATCACGACGAAAATTTTTGCGTAACAGCCTCGAAGGTACCAAATCCGAAATAATACATCTTAACTGCGATAGTATATTAAAATTACCGCACATAGAACTCCCTGAAATTCAGGCTAAGTTCATGATCGATACCGGTAGTACGCGATCTTTTATAAGTCCTAAAAAGGCAGATCAATATTTTTCTAGATTTAAATATGCAGAACCTTTCGAAGTCATAAGTACCCATGCCCGCAGTAGGCATAGCGAGGTGCTACTCATACCTCTTTTGAAAACCTTTAAAAGCAATTCAATCCATAAATTTTATATATACGACGTAGACAGTCGCTACGACGGACTCATAGGGTCAGACTTACTGAAACAACTTGACGCTACAGTGGACATGAAAAATCAAATTTTACACACGCGCGACACTGACATACCAATTGTATATAAATCTCCATATGAGTTAACTTTGCAACCACGAACTGAAACTCGTGTAAAGGTACCAACTACCTTAGAAAACGGTGAAGCTATACTAAATTTCGTAGACTTCGGACAGGGAGCACGCATGCCTAGCGCTTTAGTGAACTGCGTAAACTCATTCGCGACAACGGTAATTCAAAATGCTTCTGAAAATATTATTACAATAAAATTTAACAAACCCTTTAGTGTCACTAAATCTGAAAATAATACATGTAGAGTGAATTCAATCCGTGAAAACTATGAAATCGATTCCTTACTGAAACAAAATATATCGAAACTTCGCTTAGATCATATGAACGCAGAAGAACGTAATTTAATTTCCAATCTTTGTTACGAATACCGTGATGTATTTTACTGTGAAGACATACCCCTATCTTTCACGAACCAGGTAAAACATTCCATCCGTACGAAACATGAAGACCCTATCTATATAAAACCCTATCGACACCCCCCTGGTCAAAATATCGAAATTCAGCACCAGGTCGATAAATTATTACGAGATAATGTAATTAGGGAATCATATTCTCCTTGGAGTGCCCCGGTTCATTTAGTTCCGAAGAAAATGGATGCATCGGGCCAAGCTAAATACAGAATGGTAATAGATTACAGACGTTTGAACGAAATCACTATTGACGACAAATATCCACTTCCTAATATTACCGACCTTTTTGACAAATTAGGTAAATCCATGTATTTTAGTACCATCGATCTTGCTAGTGGCTTCCATCAAATTGAGGTTAAAGAAGAAGATAGGCAAAAAACAGCATTTACCACCCAATCAGGTCACTATGAATTTACGCGAATGCCTTTTGGACTGAAAACGGCACCAGCCACCTTCCAGAGGGCTATGGACAACGTTTTACGCGGATTACAGGGTATTCATTGCCTAGTTTACCTGGACGACATAATAATCTATTCGTCCAGCTTACAAGAGCATCTTGTTAAATTACGAAAAGTTTTCGATCGGTTAAGGGAAACTAACTTAAAAGCTACTTTGGATAAATGCGAGTTCTTAAAGAAAGAAGTTCTATATTTAGGTCATACAATCACAAAGGATGGCCTTAAGCCAAATGACGACAAAATAAAGGCAGTGTTAGATATACCAATTCCTAAAACACCAACGGAAATTAAAAGCTTCCTAGGTCTCATAGGATATTACCGTAAATTCATCAAAGATTTTTCAAGAGTTACATACCCTCTCACATCTTGCCTTAAGAAAGGAAGAAAGGTAGTACTTACTGAAGAATACATTGCAGCTTTTAACAAGTGTAAAGAACTCCTAGTTAATGCCCCGTTATTACAATTCCCTGATTTCAACAAGCCATTTATTTTAACGACAGACTCATCAAACTTCGCCCTTGGAGCTGTCCTTTCTCAAGGAAATATAGGTAGCGATTTGCCTATTGCTTATGCAAGTCGCACCCTTAACGATGCTGAAAGTAGATATAGTACAATCGAGCGTGAGTTACTCGCTATTGTATGGGCCGTAAAAGTTTTTCGTCCATACCTGTATGGTCGAAAATTCCGTATATATACAGATCATAGACCACTGGCTTGGTTAAATTCTATTAAAGAACCTAATAGTAAACTTACACGAAGGAAATTACGACTTTCAGAGTTTGACTACGATATAGTATATAAGGCAGGATCACAAAATACTAACGCAGATGCACTCTCAAGAATAAAACTTAATGCTTTAGAAGATGATAGTTCTCTCCAAGTAAATATCGACCCCATATCTCTTAGTAGTAACGACGAAAGAGACGAAAATGACAGTATTATATGTATTCCTGACTCTGACAGTTCAAATATGACTTTTCCTATTCGTACTCCATCTGAAAGCACGATAAGTTGTAGCTCTAGAACCGACACTGCTCTATCTGCTCTAGACATGGACGGAGAAGTCATCCCCATACTTAACGAAGCTATTGACGCTAAACCATACCAATTCCTTATATTTACCTGGAATAGAAATCATACCACAGTTCAGGATTTCTCTCGAGATAAGCAAAAAATTTTTGAGGCACATATGCCTGAAGGTAATCTGGAATTAATTAAAAATTTCTTGAAACAATATATAAACCCCAAAATTAGACACTTTATCTATTTCGAAAGCGATACTCATCGTAAAGATTTCCAAAGATGCGTTTTAGAATTATTTAAAAAAGACTCAGTAAAAATTTACGAATTCACTAAAAGAGTAATTTACGTCTCAGATGAAAATCGAACATATAACCCAGGCATATCTTACCTGTAAAAGAATGCCAAGCATTCATGATAATTGGTCCTATGTTAAGGTTTTAGATTTAAGTCCATTAAAGGAAGATTTTGATTATAATGTTAGAATATACGAGCACCTAAATATAAATTTATTAAGATTCTTTAGTAATAATACGCACTATAGCGATATAATTAATATTAAGACCCAAACGGATCATTTCCTTAATATAACTTTAGATAAATGTAGGCAGCTTATTCCGATTAGTAGAGTTAAACGCGGTATATTAAATCCTTTAGGTTCACTCATAAAAATTATTACGGGAAATTTAGACAATAGTGACGCTTTAAGGTATGACGAATTAATCACGAATTTAAAGACGCGACAGGAAAGAATAACAAGAAAAATTACCATAGTTTCGGAAATGGTGCAATCTTTCGTTAATATCACTGGTTTCTCAAGAAACTATTTAATTCAACTAGATAAAGACATTTCTGATATTAAGACATGGATTAATAGCACAGAACGAGTAATAAGCAATACCATGTTAATAAGCACTTTTCAATTATTCCTGCATAACTTTCAAATGATTTATGTTAAAATAGACGAAATTGAAACGGCTATAGCTTTTAGTAAGTTAAAAACTTTACACCAATCCGTAATTGATACTGACGAATTGTATAGTTTGCTAACCGATATCGAGAAAACTGATAAACTCGTATATCCTGTCAATTTAGATAATCTTTTGTTAATAGAGCAATCTATTGAACTTAAAGCTTATTCTAAGAAAAATCAGATAATCTTTATTCTGGACATCCCCCTAGTTAAGAACGATCTATATAGCTACTTTCGTATGATACCTCTTCCCGTTACCAATACGTTTAACCAAACATCCCTTATAATTCCTAGAACTCCTTACCTATTAGTGAAAGGTTCGAAAACCATACCGCTCGCACAACCCTGCAAAGGAATGGATAAATTCATGTTTTTATGCTACGAAATTGAAGTTGAACCCATAATGAAAGATAGCTGCTTAGAGGCGCTTATGTTACTATCACAAAACACTAGCGCTTGTAACCCAGTCCTGGTAGAGACATCTGGAATGAAAATAGAACCAATCCAACCTAACCAATGGATTATATACAGCAAATTTGAAACACTCCTCCTAATAGTATGTAATACAGAAGAAACTCGTGAATACATAAAAGGAACCTACATACTTACTATAGATGATACCTGCAGCTTTAAAGTAAAGGGATTGACACTAAGAAGACATCAAGCAGTTGGTAGACCTATAAACTACTCCAGGATACCAACTATCCACTTGCCCGAGATACCTACCTCGAGCCCGTTACCTGAAAGGAAGCTTCTAAACCTAGATGGCGTTAACCTTCAGCATCTTCAGCAGTTAGCATACAGTTTAAAGGAAAGTGATAGTGAAAATGTGTTCGATCAAAGTGAAAGCTCTATAAATGTGAAAAGTGTTAGCGTCGGAACCTTAATTTTATATGTTATATTAGCCTTAACCATTTGTATCTTTTTCATGTATAAATTCATCCCTTTAAAGTTTTCCCGTCAAATTCAGCAGACGGAAAATCATCCCTCTGCTGACTTTGAACTTAAGGAGGGAGGAGTTATGTGTACCGATTCCGATGTTCCAAGCCAGCCTTGCGTAACATTCGTAAAGTAAGTGTTGCAATCGTTTCCACCTAAAAAGACCACCGGCGAGACCACCGGCGATGGTAAGCAGCATGGGAAACGGTCACAAAGACAATGGGTAGTCCCTAACTCGACTCGATAGGTTTAAGACGTTTAGTATGTATAATTAAAGTAATTAAATTTTAATTTTAATTCTAATTTCAATTTCTTTTCCTTTTTAAAAAAGGATAATTACGCTCTCAAAATTTCACTAAGTACAGAAAAGCTAATATTTTGTAGTAAATCATGTTGTTTTCATACTTAAACTATTATATATCGATCGTTAAATATTAATTTTGGAATAAAGTATATCAGATTTTTATAACTAAAATAAAAAGGGGAACGCTGCCAGTAGCTTCGGAACCTTTAAAGGGACTCTTTTTAATAAAATATTTTAGTTATGCTTTTATATTTTTTAAGGTTTTTAGTTCTAGTGCCATCTTAATCTAAGGTTAATTTTAAGTGTTTTTTTCTGTCACTCGTTGAAGCCTACATGAATATGAAAAGTGAATATTTTTTAGCAGGAATGAGACTTCGAGAGGCACAAACCGTGGTATTCATAAATTTAAAGTTTACTACTGGATCAAACAACGTCGTTGCTTGAGTAACTGTACGTCGTCAATTCGCTAAAAAAATATATAATATCGAGAATAATCTAGAGTGTTCTATAATTTTTAACAACCTCCGTGGCGCAGTGCGTATACTGCTGTTATATATCAGGAAGAGGTTCCGGATGCGATTCCCGGCTCGAGTCTGGTCTGGTTGGAGACTTCGGCCGCGGCTGGGTATCACTGACAAATACTTAACGCCAAGCGAACCGGTATGACGCCGCGTAGATCCTGATTATGGGGATAGGTCAGCAACGCATCGGTGGCTCCTCTCGTTCTGCATAAGTTCACTAGCGACGGTGATCCTTTGACATCAGGTCCCTACCGACAAAGACGTGTCGCTTACCACCAGGTGAGATAGCTGTCAAGTGCCAACTGGTAGAGTAAAAAAAAGGCGATGTCAATAAAAAAAAAAAAAAATTTGCAAGATGTTTCCGTCACTGTGACTACAGAAACAGTTATTTGAAGTAAGTTACTCCTGAAATATAGTCACTACCAATGACTTTCATAACCAAGTCCAGAAGCTACTTAGCGTTCAATATTCACCACGAAGTAATTTTTCGATCAGAATGCAGAAGTTCCGTAGGAAAGTAATCAACACAGCCCAAAGTTTCAATGGTAACCCCCAAACTAGGTGTAGATATGGCAGACGTGCGTTACATTATTTGCAAATAGGCAGTTTCTGGATACAGGGACCCTCCACCATAGAGTAAGAATTAGACTGCGGGAAACCTAGGTATGTTGTATTTACGTGTAGCAGCCCTAGAAGAATCTATGACGTTGCAAATTCTCCTATCACTAATTATTGTTTACCTGTGGCAAGCCTACGGATCATTAATAATGAAGATCTAGATTTAACCATTCTAATCCTATCATTAGTTAAAGTCAACATAGCTTAGTAATTAAAAAAATAAAATTATAATAAAATAAAATAATTATACACTATTATTTTAATTTTTATTTTAACAATAAATTTTTATCCAAGCGCCACAAACGTATTTAAAATGTTCCACAATTTGATGAAAAAGTAAATGAGTATATTTCAAACTCGCACGGGGATTACGGATTACCAAAAGCTTTCAAATGCATTTATAATTATGCGTTACTCAAAACTGTGAATTTTTACTTTTTGAGACCGCAACTAAAAGTATAATGTGATGAGAAGGATTACCTAGCTTTAGAGTACGCTCTCATCGTAACTTTATAAAGTATTATATTTTAAAAAACGTAATAATTTTTTTTAATAAAACATCATAATCGTTTTTTCCATACATTTCGCGGAATAATTGTACATATTTCACACTCTTATAAGGTTTCTGGTATGTTTCTAACTTTATTCTGTGACGCTTTATATGTTTGCCCAACACTGGATTAACTTGCATGAAGATTACACGAAGTAATCTCCACGCTAAGAAAAAATATAAACACTTTTTTAACAACGTTTTCACAAGAATTGTCAATGTTAACATTGATGATCGTAATAAAATAGCGATCATAATAAATTGGTAAGTGTAGTTATCACCATCACTTATAGAAATAATGAAAAATGTGATATATATGAACGATTCATACATGCCTGTAATAGGCTTATATGAATAAAGCTATTTTTGATTAGATTTGAATTGATATAGATTTTGAATTAATTGATATATTATATGCGGAGGTATCTCTAAAGTTTGGTTGACGCATTTTCCGTAGTTGACTTAACACTTATAACTTGCAATATTTTACGTGCCGGTGCCGGTGCCTTTATATATATCAATGATAAAAACAAAAACTCTAAACAAAACCATAAGTAACACCTACTCGCTCAGAGTAGGTATATTGTTGCAGTGAATAATCAATGAGGATTTCATTACCTTGAAATAAAGTGCAGTTTTTGTACAAACATAGTTTTAACTTTTGCTTGCTGGCAAACATAAAAACGCACACACACACACACACACACGCGCGCAGTCATACATGCGCACATGCGCGCTCACAACTAATTCATGTGTAATCTTTAAGCATATATATTTTTAATTTTAAGCTCCCACGGAGGTGGCGTTAATGTCTGTGACACAGTTTTTTCAACTAATACAGATGTTATCGTTCATTAAATTGAAGATTCCTCTGTAAATTTGAGACAAAATAAAATTTTTTTTCATTTTCATTTTTTCATTTCGGGCCCACAAAATTAAATTACATTAAGCTAATCAAATAATTTTGAACTAAAAAATATTACCATAACAAAATATGTATATTGATTTCCAGCTTGGATTAGTTTTTCTTATAACTACAAGCACACTTGATAACTGACATTGGTTACAAAGCAATATTTACATATCGTTTGTCGTATCGCTATCGTTTGATCACTTCTGGGGTCTCACGTATATTTAAAGACTTACTTTGTAAGCTAAAGATATATATAATAAATGCTCCGATGATTATTGATTGCAAAACTAATCAAAGCAATACTTTGTATGATGGCAATTCAAACAATCACGACTGCGTGAAGAGGAATTTATTATTGACTCTGTGAGATTATGTTAACAAAAAAAAACCCGGCTAAGTTTGTTGCCTTCTTAGACCTGGCACGATGGGATCCCTCTTAGCTTTAGTTTTAACTTAACGAGTGTAGTTATCACCGTCCCGTCATAAATTAAATAATAAAAATATATTATACATGAACAATTCATAGATGCCAGGATTAAAAAAAAAAGCAACATTTTTAGGTGCAGTCCGGCCGGTCCTTTTTCTATGTCTATGTAAGCACATAAAGTCAAAAAGAGAACCATAAGTATTACTAGCTCATAAGTGGAATATATTACAATGATAACATATCAAAGTGGGTAATATTTCGGGGCCGCAATATTAGATTGGCTTAATGCCAAATTCTCGCACAACATATTTATATTAAATTCGCCCGCGGGCAGAATGAAGGATTCTGTTTGAATTAATCGGGCACCACGTGCTGTGTTTGATTAAAATGGGATGTAACGGAATATGGCTGGCTCTGCTTCTGTGTGCCATAGAGATTAACTAAGGGACAAGGGGCTATTGGTAATAATATCTTTAGGAACATAAATAAAACTCGGGAGTTCTAATCACAATTAGCTAGGTAGCTTTTGACTTCCACACACATTTTTATACATATTTTTATCGTACCTACTTATTTCACTTTTTTTTTTATTATTTTTGTACCAAATTTGTGATATCCAACACTTATATAGAAGAAGTATACAAAGTAAAGCTTATCTCTATAAGAGATCTCTTCCAGCTACCCTCAGATGCGAGTAAGATGATTTTATAAAGCGGAATAGGTCACTTTATTTGTCAACAAAGTAAAAAATTACCCAAAATATCAATCTGATCACCATACTGTATACAACAGCTAACATTTAGAAGTTTTTTTTAGCGTCACAATGGTATGGACAAATGTTATGGAACCTTTAAGTTTAATTTTCATACACTTCCACACATCTTAAAATAATTTTTTCTCACAAAATATTAACTGAAAGAGAAGACTGTGCTCCACATATATGTTTTTTATTAAGCGTTATTTTTTAAAAGCTTTAATTAATCGTCTATTTATATCGTAAAAAAATGTGAAAAATATGATATTCGCATAAAAATTAAACTTTATTTTGTGAAGAGCCCTCGTAATAAAACGCTCATAAAAAGTTTATTTATATTAAAAGGAGTTCTTTGGGAAAGATTAAAAAAATATAACTATTCTTCTTGCCACAAAAATATGTATATTAGTACCATTGAAAGCACTCTAAAAATCCAAAAAATTGTATTAATCGCAATTATATTCCAACATATCAACAATAATAAATGAATTGTCAACCATACAAGCCAAATAAATTTATTTTCTGCCTTTGTGTCGCTTGACTGAAGACTATGCTATCGTGAGTGACCTTTTAACACTATCAATATAATATCAAACTTATTAAATAACTCCCGTGTGAAACATAAAACTCCAATAACGAGAACGGAGGAACGATAAATTGTCTTTTTTGCCTGATGCGTTGTCCTATCTGACAGTAATATTATTGTAATATTACATATCTTTGGTGCTATCAAATAATTCGTCCAACCTTCTGAATCACTGTTGTTTAGATATAATTTACTTGTTGTTTGGATTGGGTATACAAGTAATCATCTGACATTACTATGTCTTAGAGTACCTATTTTTTTTTATACACTACAAATGATGCAGTCAAACATGGTAGCAGACTTTGTGTCGGAACGCTAAATCGCTTGGCGAGACGTCTCTGTCGGTAGGTAAGTAACTAGGCATGGCCGAACCCTCCCAGACCGAAACGAAAAGGCCGATAACCATACTCCGCAAGTAACTGGAATTCGCTAACACGGTCTGAATCACGTTAGCCGAAAATTTTAATACACAAAGGAAAAAAGTCCACGCATATTAATTATAATGAATAATGAAATCTCATTACGTGAAAATTTCCCCCATCAACATACATACCCGTGGGGTGAAAATTTAATAGACTTTACATCTTGAAACCTCAACGTTTTATAGAGGATTTAACAGCGAGTAAAATAGACTCCTGATTAAATAGCTGACTTAATCTAGACTAGGGGGAAAAGTAATGAAAATGTCGCAAGAAGTCGTAGCAGGAAATGTATTAAGAGAAATTTATTCGCCAATGAGCACCGGAAACGGCATTGGGTGTACCCTTATTAAGCTGAAAGCTGTTTAACTGTGACATCCTAAAAAGTATACTTTGCCCTTAACTGTATCCGCCCCGTTCGTTAATACACTAACCATTATCAACCTTAGCTTATTTTCGACCCACAGTTAGGCAAGTCTCATTTCTCACGCACATATATATATATATATATGTATGTGATAATATATGTATGTATATATATATGTATATATATATATGTATATATATATATATATATATATATATATATATACATACAATCGGTACTAAACTCCTCCCTTTAACCTATTTAAATGATTTATATTTACAAACAATACATTATATAAATTATAAGACTTCACAAAATTTTTTTTTAATTCATACTTAAACAAAAAACAAGATAATAGACAAGTACCAGATTATTTTTTATTAATCCTTAATTTAAATGACAATCTCAAATTTTAGCTAAAAGAAATAAATTTATATAACTGAGTATTTTCTATCAAAAGATAGAATGAACCAATTCTAAGGGATTTAGGAGAGGGGAGGGGGATACAGCGAGAAAAACCTATACTCCAACGAAAACCACCTTCTGATAATTTCCATAGCTATATACACTAGCAAACATATAACTTTTCGTTGTTATAAAACATCTTACGTGTGAAAACTAGCCAAGTTTACGATTAATAGCAAACATTAACGCGAGTAATATTTTTTCTTGCAACTGCATTTAACTTCATACTTTTATACGAGGAAACAAGAATATCTATCACCCAGAAAAAATGCTAAACTGCTTTTGTATTGTGCTCGGGTTCTACGTTTGCAATGAAACAACATTCATCATAAATTTCAACAGCAACATAAGGATATTAAGGCATCAAGCACGACTTAAAAAAATTTTGTAATTAAAAAAAAAAGAATAAATATTAAAACCTAAGAAGAATTTCTGAACGGTTTTCGTGGCCTGAAACAACATTTATCATAAATTTCAACAGCAACATAAGGATATTAAGGCATCAAGCACGACTTAAAAATATTTTGTAATTAAAAAAAAAGAATAAATTTTAAAACCTAAGAAGAATTTCTGTTCGGTTTTCGTGGCCTGAAACAACATTTATCATAAATTTCAACAGAAACACAAGGATGTTAAGGAATCAAGCACGACTAGAAAATATTTTGTGATAAAAAAAAAGGAATATTAGTTAAAACCTAAGAAGAGTTTCTTAACGGTTTTCGTGGCCTGAAAACTTATAACTGTACCTTTTTTATTATATTATATTGTGGTTTGGTTAGTCTTTCTGTATATATATATTAAACGCAAATGTAGTGACAAAGTGGTTTCTATTAAAGAAAGAAAGAAAAAGTTTTTTATTTGGTGTGATATACAGTCGTACGTAACATAATTTGACAAACGATAGATGATGATAACAACCAAATCCCTTTTCTTTTACACACTACAAGTTAGCACTTGACGACTATCTCACCTGGTGGTAAGTGATGATGCAGTCTAGGATGGAAACGGGCTAACCTGTTAGGGGTATAGTAAACTCACACTCCTATTTGGTTTCTACGCGACATCGTGCCGGAACGCTTACTCGCTTGGCGACACATATTTGTCGGTAGGGTAGTAACTAGCCATGGCCGAAGCTTCCCACCAAGCAAAAATAATAAAGGCAATTCACTCGGCATTATCTGCAGCAAGCCGCAGCGTTGGTTTTCAGTGGGACCCTAAATATTAGTAAATTCACGAATGCGATAACTTATCAAAATAGTTCAATATCTAACTTAACATATTAAATAACACATAGCCTAACCTTCCTTAATTACACATAAGATCAACCATTCAGAAAAAAATGATGCCAATAGGATTATATCAAGAAATGTTATTAAATATATTAATGTTATTAATATAAATTGTTAAAAATTAATACTAATACTACATACTAGAAAGATAAGTGACACATACAGACAACTAGATCGACGAGGCAGATAACGTGTACAATAAACAAATAGTTTCGGGAATCAAACTTGAGACTTCTCATAAATTACTTCACTATTACTATTTACGCCACCTACTTTCTTCTACTTTATTTTTTCCTAATCCTAAGGTTGCGATAAGATTAATATGTGGTGTGCAAATAAAGAATAAATAAATAAATAAATATTATTTACGTTCCACGTGGTTCTACAGCGGCGCATTATTTGTCATTAACGGGAAGGGCTTTTGACGACCTGAAGTGCCTAAAGGGCGCACTTGATCAAAGCTTGGAGGTACACATAAATATACATACCCTTTGTCTGCGATACGGGAAATGGAATGGTAAGGAAATTCACCCATATCATATCAGATCGAGGTTTGTCTGTAAAATGGAGTGATCAGCCATTTTGTACTCAGTCGATAATCGATATACGTCACGTCGTTATTTCGCACTGACACTTAATTAACGCAACTGCTGCTAATTAGTGCATCGTCACTTTTGAAGCGGTGCTTATAAAATATTTTTACATTTGATTGGTTTAATTTATGTTATGCTTTTCCAAAAATTCGCATGTAAAATATACCAATATTTTTATTTCAACCATAATCACAAAAGTTATTTGATCGATGATATGAATACGCCGCATTTAATATACTTATCGAAAACCGCGTAGGTGCACTCTTCATAATTTTACAGGAGAGCCATAAATCCTTTTGTATATAAAAAATTGTAGGAATTAAAAAAAGGAATACTTTTTCGAGTATTAAGTTATAATGTTAATAACATTATATATATATATTACTATATACTTCTGCCATCAAATTTATGTCGATATTTTCACTTTCCTTTTTAATAATAATCAATGGATAAAAAAACATTATATAATAACAAAAAATCATAATCATAAAAACAAACACAAACACAACAAAAACAACAACACAATTAACTGATGTACTTAATTAAACATCTACTCTGAATGGCATATGAGAAACTCTATTACATTTAAAACCCGTTTAGTAATAGCTCGACTTAAGATTATCCTTTTTGTTAACTTAATTTCTATGTGTGATTAGCGCCGTATAGATGCTCCGAAATTTAATGATGTGAAAAAAAATACTATCAACGTTCAATACCACAATACAAAAAATTTACTCAAAAACCTACGAACTCATTGGCAATTTTTTTAAATAATTACAAAAAAAAGCATCTGACAACGACTCAGCCTAAAACAAATTCATTTAAAATTCGAATACAACTACAGTTATGTTGATTTTACGGCTGTATTCTTTATTCAACCATAAAACCGCTTAAGAGCATGGGGATATTCCCAGCAGTTGAAAGGTTAGAGCCTGATAATCCCCTTAGTAGGCGAAGTTTTAGACCGAGCATGATGGTGTAAATTTAAAATGAATTTAGACAGGTCACCATTCAGAAAGTTTATGTGAAATTGATGTAGAATTTCTCAAGTTTGAAACTTCGTGTGTTCGTCGAATTCCCTTACGATTACAATAAGTATTGTGTTTTGAATAATAAATTTAGTTTAGTTTCAAACACGTGAATTTCAAATGTGCGCTGTGTACAAGTTGTTAGATGTTGTTATACATTACATGTTAATGTAGAATGGAAGTTCGATGGATGTCACAGTTCAGGGTTGGCTGAAAGTGTCAATTGTCCACCAACCAAGAAAATAATCTGCACAATATGTCGAAGAAATAATATACCTTCAAAAAGCCCAAATTATATTAACATAGGTGAGGTATATTATATATTTGACTGAGTGTACTGAGTAGGTATTATATGCAGAATGTAATTTGTTTCAGAACCTTCCAAAAATTTCTCCTTAGAGAACTTTCACATACAAATGGAGACTAAATACGACTTTAGTTGAAACGGGGCTGTTATAGATACAATATGTTCAGTGTTGCAGTTAATATAGCTTCATCATCATCATCACGAACAACCCATTACCGGCTCACTACAGAGCACGGGTCTCCTCTCAATATAAGAAGAGTTTGGCCGTAGTCCACCACGCTGGCCATGTGCGGATTGGCAGACTTCACACGCCTTTGAGAACATTATGGAGAACTCTCAGGCGTGCAGGTTTCCTCACGATGTTTTCCTTCACCGTTGAAGCAAGTGATATTTTAATTGCTTAAAAACGCACATAACTCCGAAAAGTTAGAGGTGCGTGCCCGGATTCGAACCGCCGACCTCTGATTAGGAGGCTGACGCCCTAACCACTAGGCTATCACCGCTTCTATTATAGCTTGCTAGTCATTTATTTGACGTTAACTGATAAATACTCGTATATCAGATCCGTGCAAAATAAACCATTTTTTATTATTTTTATGTTTTAAGTTAACTCTCGCCGGCTGAACTCATCCTGCTAATCGGTTTCGCTTTTCTAAATCGTTTGGTATATCTATGCCAGTAGTGTTGTAACTAGCCACGGCCCAAGCTTCCCACCAGAACAGCCCGAGCTGGAAATCGAACTCGGGACCTCCCGGGCGTTTGTAATGCTCGACAAACACATGATTCTACAAGAAATACACTAGTACGAGTAGATAAAATGCGTCGGGCACCGGAAGTGGTTTTAGGTAAGGCCTAAGTTAGGCAACTAACAACTACAGGATGAAAAGTTAATGATTATTTTGATGATGCAGTAGGCATTCTGCTCAAGTCATAGAACATGTTATCTATATATATAAAAGCGAAATACCACTGACTGACTGACTGACTGACTGATGATCACGATATCTCAGGAACTATAGAACGAACGAACTTGAAATTTGGAAGGTAGATTTCTTTTATGAAGTAGAGGTCAGCTAAGAACCGGTTTTGAGGAAATCCACCCCTAAAGGGTTGAAATGGGGGTTGGAAGTTTGTATGAAAGTCCTTTATTTTTGAAGTTAGAGACATGAAAATTGGCAACTAAGTTTTTTATTATAAATGATAAAGATCTGTATAATCAATGTTACGAAAATCTACCCCAGGGGGGGTGAAATGGGGGTGGGGCGTTTTCATGAGGATTCTATGTTTTCGAAGTTAGGGACATGAAAATTGACATTTCGGTTATATGTTTTAAATTATAAAAACCTGTATACGCAATATTACAAAAATCCACCCCTAAAGGGTAGAAATGGGGGTTGGAAGTTTGTATGAAAGTCCTATATGTTTGAAGTTAGAGACATGAAAGTTGGCAACTAAGTTGTTTATTATAAATAATTAAGATCTGTATGATCAATAATGCTACAAAGTCTACTCCAAGGGGGGTGAAATGGGGGTAGAAAGTTTTCATGAGGATTCTAAGTTTTCGAAATTAGGGACATGAAAATTGGCATTTAGGTAATTTGTTTTAAAAAAAAAAACGTGTATACGCAATATTACAAAAATCCATCCCAAAAGGGGTGAGAGGGGTGAGGGGTTGGAAGGTTACATGCGAGTTACACTTATTCCACGCGGGCGAAGTCGCGGGCGCCAGCTAGTATTATATAGAATATGTTTATTTGCAAATGCGGATAAAATCATCGATAATGATATGTAAGAAAATGATTTGTAGGAAAACGCTAAGTTGAATTCTATTGTATCCTGTCTTCCTCGTTTCGGGAGTTGGCACACACATTTATCACGGAGATTTTGGCAGGAACAAATGGTCGGAAGAAATCGCGGAGCAAGAAAGTGGGTTAAGCTTTTCCTTTAGATTTCCACCACTACCTATATCTGTTAGATTTCACACATGATTAATTATCTACCTTCATTTTTCTGTTTAATAAATGACTGTAAACCAATTGCACTAGAAGGTTGTTGATACACGTACACGTCTGGGTGTGTCCATTCCAAATACATTGCGTCATTTTTATCATTTTTAGCCATTTGTAAGTCAACCTGGAGATATGTGATGATGCAGTCAACCACATTAGACTTTCATCCCTAACTCACTTACATGCTTACCTTTTAGGGATATAAGGTACCAGCTGTTGCCCGCGACTTTGTCTGCGTAGAACTGCTGATTTCCCGTGAGGTTGAGGTTTCCCGTGCGGCCAATGCCCTGCTTCAGAAAGTAAGCTACAGGCAAATGTCAAATTGCGTGTGTCAATTTTCGTGTTTCTAAATTAAAAAACATAGGACTTTCATACAAACTTCCAACCCCTCTTTTACCCTCTTCGGGGTAGATTTGGATGAAAAAAAATCTAACCTTATACTTACGCCCTAAAAGAAATCTATTTTCAAAATTTCAAGCTTCTAGACTTCATAATAAAAACTACTGCAAAAACTGCAAAAACTATCATCCCCTTTTTTACCACCCTTAACAGGTAATATTTAAAAAAAAATTATGTACATGTTTTTTATTTATTATTATTAATCTTAATACAAATTTTTGTGTCCAACTCTAAAAACAAAGGATTTTCATACAAACTTCCAACCCCTATTTTACCCCCTTAGTGGTGGAATTTCCAAATATCCTTTCTTAGCTGACATCTCCTAACTATCAACTACCCACTTGCTAAATTATAGCTTTATACATATAATAGTTTTTAAGATCTCGTGTTTAATCAGTATGTAAGTATGTATGTAAGTGATTTTCCGCTTTTATATATATAGATAGGGGTTATAAGGGGCATGAGTTCATAAATGTAATATATAACTCCTTTAGTTCTATGAAACCCATGGCCCTAAAACTTTTTCTGAATTTTCCCTTGTCTATTCTTGTATTTGGTCTAGGAGGCTATACCGTGGCTAGTTACCACCCTACCGACAAAGATAGTTTCGCCAAATGATTTAGCGTTCCGGTACGATGTCGCGTACCAATTAAGATTTTTCAAAACACTAACAGTTTGACCCGCTACTATCTTACACTGTTTATCACTTATCACCAGGCAAGTTGATGTTAATTATTTTATTTGATTTTTTTATTTCCTCATTTAAATCGGACATGGAAGCGTCCATAGATTGTTAGTATGTTAGTGACATTTTATCCTTATTACTATGTTTGTATTGTTATTGATCACATCAGAAATACATTTTTTTTTTTTATTTTATCCGCCCAATAGCTACCGCTATACAATGGTGCAGTATGGGGCAGTCAGGCCTTCGTTAAGAGCTAACTTGTATTGGGTAAAATCGTAAGTCGTACATGCTTACCATCATACCAATTACGAGACACTTTAGGGTAAGTAATAAGTTAGCCAATTTTGTTGTGGGCTTTCGGAACGCTCGAAGCTTTGGTTGTATTATAGGATGTAGATTGAAATAATATTATATCTGGATACTAATAATTAAAGAATGTAAAAATTACGTGTAAGCGCTTCATTTATGCCTCCTGTGAATCACAAGATCAACATACGAAACCGGACAATTGAACATCATGTTACGTGAACCCCGTGAGATTTTCGGGACAGTTAACGTGTTGAGACCGTCAACGAAACGTCAACGTTGCATCCGCATCGCTACATGCAATCAGCACGTCACATGGAGACAGGAGAGTGTCCCAACAATATTAGAGTAGTACACAGGTAGTACAAGTATAAGTGTGAATGCAAATATGAGGAAGTCTTTGTATACTCGAATAGCAGACATTTGGCTACACTTTACTATTTCACTTGTTCGTCAACCTTATGTTTTAGCTGGAAGTTTTCCAAATTATTAAAAATAAATAAATTAAATATAAATCAATCTCAATATAGGTAGTTTTAACTTTTTTATTTATAAGCATTACACAAAAGGAAGCTTATCTCTATAAGAGATCTTTTACTACCCTCAAATGTGAGAATGATGATTCGTCATATCAAACGTGAATATGAACTTCTGGATATACCTAAGTTTTATAGAGATTTCTAAGTTTCATGATCTAATGAAGTTGGGTCCTATGACATCGTGGTATACTGATTACGTTGGTCTATGTAGCTCTGGTTTACCATTCCAGCACTCGTTTAGCATGTCGAGATATCTGGATAATCGAATATCTTCATGTCTGCTTTAATCTCGTAGTCTTGCGAGCATAGCTCGCTTCTTTGGGCGATGATTTATTCCGAACTTTCTTATCAGCCCCCATAGTTAGCGAGCATTTTTGCCTTCAGGCATTCAAATTTGTATCATATGGTTTAACCCTTCTCGAGTACCAGTTATAAAACATCTGGAATGTAAGTAGTATCTGCGCTTCCATATATGTAGTGCACTTTACTGCAGGTAGATAGGTAGGGAAATAAGTTGCTACGATATTTAGTACGATATCAGGCTGTCAAAATTTTATTTATAACAATCAACCTAGAGAAGGCCCTGTTATTGTACATTTGTTTAATACACAATTTAATAGTGTGGTTTTTAGTGAAATAGTTGATACCTAGACATGGGGGTTTGAAAGAGTACCATTTACGTTACTTACATTATTTTGATTAAGTAAGCAATACAATCATTTGTGTTCGATACTTATCACTAAAATACTCTCAATTAATTCGGGCTAATAAAGATCGTCTACTCTATTCCAGAAAATGTAATAGTTTATTACTTTATGATTCTAATTTTGAGCCTCTCGAATCTCTATTCAACCCTACAACTTTAAACTATCAACGCTACTGAATAATCCCCGAAAGTTTGATTTAAATCCAAGATAAGAAAGGAAAACCCAAAAAATCTCGTAAGTCATTAAGTCCCGTAGTGTCTAAAAGAACGCTATCTTTGCTTGAACATCAGATTGGCTTTTCATAGTGTTAAAATGCTTGCAGCATTTTGGTCACTTTATGAAGAGATATAAAGGCCGTATTAAATTTGGCAAAAGTAGTTTTGGCTTATATTTGGCGTATTATTTTGGATTTTGTATCAATGCCCATGAATGTCAATGACAATAACCGAGACCCAGGGGTTGATTAATATATTTTTTTTAATTTTTAGTAAATCGAGCATCGTATCGAATCGTATATCGAAGCGTTGATAGCCTAGTGGTTAGGACATCAGCCTCCTAAACAGAGGTCAGTGGTTCGAATCTGGGCACGCACTTCAAACTTTTCGGAGTCATGTGCATTTAAAAAAAAAAAAAATATCACTTGCTTCAACGGTGAAGGAAAACATCGTGAGGAAACCTGCACGTCTGAGAGTTCTCCATAATGTTCTCAAAGGCGTGTGAAGTCTGCCAATCCGCACATGGCCAGCGAGGTGGACTAAGGCCAAACCCTTCTCATATTGAGAGGAGACCCGTGCTCTGTAGTGAGCCGGTAATGGGTTGATCATGAATGAATGAAATCGAGCATATCTTGATAGTTAAACCAACACCAAACAATTGTTAGCTTCACCCAGGAATCGAATCACGGACCCAATTACTCCCTCACTTAAAAGCTACCACTATACATCTTAGCATTATTATGTTAGTAATAAGGGTACCGGCATAGAACTTGTTTAGTCAGTTCTATTGAAGAACCCATTAAATATGTGAAACTTTAAACTGATAAAGGACAATTTCGTTGAAAAGGAAGCCTTATTCAGGACCTTTGAGAACTTGCTACTTAAAACATTCTAAGCACACTTACGTAGTTTCTAACTTTATAATAGTGTAACTTTGATCAAAGTATTTCACTCATACTTTGAGTGTTCAAAAATATATTCTAAGGAATTTTAAAAATGCCTGTGGAATAAAAGAAAAAATATGCACAAAAAAGCAATTTTAATACTTCAATATTTGTCAATAAAATTGTGATAAGTAATTTGTTTATAAACTTAATCGATTGCATAATATTTTAATGTAAATATCATTAGAAGGAAACTAAGTAGGAGCATGTGTTTTCAACTTCTAACAGGCTGAAAACTTAAACTAAAAGTGACATAGCCGTCAAGGGCTTACTGGTAGTGGTTAAAAAATAGTAAAGCAATATGAACATCATTTTGACGACCTCCGTGGCACAGCGCGCGCGCTGTAGCATTATGAAGTTGGAGGTCCTGGATTCGATTCCTAGCTCAAGTCTGGTCTGGGAAGCTTCGGCCGTGGCTAGTTACCACCCTACCGACAAAGATGTATCGCCAAGCGATTAAATGTCCGGCACGATGTCGTGTAGAAACTAATTAGGAGTATTGGTTTCCCATACCCCTAACAGGTTAGTCCGCTACCATCTTAGACTGCATCATCACTTACCATCAGGTGAGATGCCGTCAAGGGCTCATTTGTGGTGTATAAAAAAAATAAAAATATTGTGTATCTGCTCATAGTGAAGCCTGCTTCCATCACATCTCTGGACAAGTTTAAAGATACTGCTACACGTGTAGGTATTCATCGGAGGGTCTGCTGCGGCGGACACTTGCTGGTGGAGTTGCGGTTGTATGCGAAAGCTTTCCCGTGGCTCCACCATACAGCGGTGAGTAGGAACACGTGGGTAATTTAGTCAGTAGGAGTCCGACATAACCTCTGTGCCTCCCCGTGGCGCGGAGGTATCCATGAGGATACCACCATACCACCCAAAAAAAAAATGTATTCATCGTATGGGAAATGGGTTGAAACAGCTAGTAATAATTTGGCATGCGACCTTTTATGGAGTTGTTACGTTACTTCACAGCTTTCCCAGGCGGAACAGTTGTTACCATTAAACTGTATACTTAGAGTACTTAACTAGTTTCCAACTTTGTAATGACGTAACTTGGGATAACGTATTGCAGCAACATTTAAATTGCGTCATTAAAATAGATTGCTCTTTTAAAATCTTTGTTCTATCTCCATCTGTGAATACAATCTATAACATTTTTTGCTTCTAAACTTAAAAAAGTAAAACGATAATTAGTGTGTATTATAAATTAATAAATAAAACATTTGTATTAATAAAATTATCTCGTTACATTTCTAAATTTATCGACCAATATCTGTATGCATATTGCGTTATATATATATATATATATATTTATCACCACTTACTATATATAAGCGGTGATAGCCTAGTGGTTAGGGCGTCAGCCTCCTAATCAGAGGGCGGCGGTTCGAATCCGGGCACGCACCTCTAACTTTTCGGAATTATGTGCGTTCAAAAAAAAAATTAAAATATCACTTGTTTCCACGGTGAAGGAAAACATCGTGAGGAAACCTGCACGTCACGTTCTCCATAATGTTCCCAAAGGCGTGTGAAGTCTGCCAATCCGCAAATGGCCAGCGTGGTGGACTATGGCCAAACCCTTCTCATATTGAGAGGAGACCCGTACTCTGTAGTGAGCCGGCAATGGGTTGATCATGATGATGCTGATGATATATATTATACAATATGCATACAGATATATATATTAAAAGTATATCTGTAAATCTTTTAGCTTAAACTGCTTGACAAGATCCAAGTTTAGGAAGTAGTTTTATGACTTTTTATATTCCGACACTGAAATATTTATATCAGGAAATTAAAAAATATAGATAGATCCACGTGGACTTAGACGGGGGCATCAATTAGTGTATATATAAATTAGGTATTGTATATTGGAATACCGAACGTGTTTATTAAAATTAGCGCCTATATTCAATATAAATGGTCCGTGGTTTCCCACACAAATTGAACGTAAACACGAGCTTCTGCAAACAAGATTTATTTACTGAAAAACATACTCTAGAAATGTTGTAAAACAATTTCTGTAACGAATATTGAAACGATTTTATTCGCATATTACTAATGGGGCTGGTTACCCTTATTATGAGAGGGGTATAAACCCAACGTGCTAGTAAAGGTATAACGCAACAACAATAGATTCTGTAACTTGTAAAGACATTGTAACAGACGAGTCGGACGGATGGACCTAATAAATGAAAGTGTAAATGAAATTAAAGAAAATGGTGGAGAAAGATATCGTGAGAATAACTGCGTGCGTCAGAGGTTTCCATAATGTTACCAAAGGTATGTAAAGACCAGCAATCTGCACTTGGCCAGCGTGGTGGATTATGGCCACAACTCTTTCTTGACCGAAAACCTAATAATACCAAGAAATATTTTTTCCGTCCCAGGAACCGAATCCAGGACCTCGCAGTAACGATTCAAATAGTCCTTCAAGTGAAGGAACTTCAGTGTAAAACGGTGTTTATCTAAACCAGCTGGACCGGGTTTTGTTTGTCAGATAATTGATAGTGTTCGTCTAAATCTATTAACTATTAAAAATCCTATACTCTTCTGTTAATGTAATTGTATCAAGATTTATGTCCAAGCTTAAATTGAAAAGGGACAGCGCGATGGGTGGGAAACCCTCATTTATAACCGAAACCCTTTAAGCATTTGTTACGAAGCTTCACAGCATTTCCGAGATGTACATTTGTTACACTTTAACTGCATACTTAGCCTGTGATAGATCCAATTATATTCTAGCAATTCTTAACTAAGCTCGTGAATTAAATAAATATAAAGTGAATGTCTAAATCTGCTAAGCGATATCAAAATGTGTTAAATGAAGTAGTCTGGTACGAAATGGAAAAGAAATACAAATACATGGTAAGAAATGGAAATAGGATACTAACAGAAGATAGATAGATAGTGTTAGTGTTGGGTACGAAGCTTTCGACACAGTTTCTGCTTCAAGCAATTAAATTAAATATCGCTTGCTCTTACATTGAAGGAAAACATCGTGAGAAAACTTGCATACCTTAGAGTTTTCCATTATGTTTCCAAAGGCGTGAAAATACTACCAATACGCACTAGGACAGCGTGACGATGATAATGACCTTGAAGAAAATCTAACGAATAACCGTTAGATTTTCTTCAAGGTCATTCTCATCGTCATTTTAGAGTGATTTTAATTCTAGTTACTAAATAAATTCAACAGTTTCTGATCATAATCATATCATGTCACCTTTAACAGTTAGGCAATATGCCTATGTATAAGAATAACGATAATAAATCAATCAATCATACCTTTATATATTAAAATAGTCCTTTAAAAGGCACTTTTGAGGCGTCAATAATTTATATACATACATTTAATCATTTCGATTTGATGGTGATAACTACATTTTTAAGCTTAAAACTAAAGCTATGAGGGTTCCAATCGCGGCCCTTGTCTAAGAAAAAGCCTATAACAAACGATAATTTCGAGAACTTTAGTAAAAAAACTAGCTATTCTGTTGCATGGATGCCTTTTTAAGCGCAAGACTAATTTATAAAAGCAATTCCTGTGCAACTTATCCTGCGAGAGTGAAGTTAGAAGCTAAGTTGAAATCTATTGTATCTTTTCTTCCGTTTCGGAAGTTGGCACGAGCCTGGCACTCGCATTTATCACAGGGATTTCGGCAGGAACAGAACAAATAGCCGGAAGATATTGCGAAACGAATGTTTCTACAAATTTCTTTACGTACATTGGATTAGTGCGCGGCGTATTTTTACAAGACTACGATTACAAAAGAACCGTGTTAACATATATTGTATATATTCCAATCGATTAGTGCTTATAATCGATACTCATTGAGATGTTAGCTGCAAAGACGTTAATGGTAAGTACCTAATCATGCCTCAGCATCTATCATCTTATAAATCCCTCCGAACAAATAAGTGGTGCCTATTACATTTTGAATAGTTATACTTTTATTTTTATTATAACGTTCAGTCCAGTGATAAGACGAAGAGGCTGGCATATGCGTTGCAGACCTAAGTCCGAAAAAAAAAATGTATTAAAAAAAAAGCCCTCCATTGCACCATTTCAGAAAATTTATTTGACGTTTCATCCTGGAAAAACCATTAAACACTACATTTTCAATTTAATTTCAGGTTTATGTTGGCTTGATAACTTCTGAGATATATATTTTAATATATGATGTATACAGAATTTTACGTTTAATTATAAAACTAAACGCCAATATATACTAATATAAAGAATATTTTATAAAATTTTATCTATTCAAACTCCTTCTTCACATCTTCTTATTAATATAATATAATATAATAATCATTTATTTCAATTTATCTTAATACAATTTTTATTAAACTACCCTGACCCCCAAACTATAATAGCCTGTATCTTATACTTATTAATCAAATACAAATCTCGCACTTCTACGCTGTAAGTGGAAAAATGTTTACAAAGTTTTTTCTTCATGGATTTATAAAATACAATATGAAATATACATGAAAAACTTTTTGTATGATTTTTAATGAGTGTTTAATATTTAACTTTTTTGATTTATATTAATATGTTTCACGGTTTACTAATTCTTTCATACGACACGCACATTTTTAATTCTAGTTTTATATTGATAAACACAAAACTACGTAAGGAAAACATAAAATAATTTCCAGTACCTACGTTATATAATATCCCCTGGAAATTGTGTCGTGGCGCATCTAAGTGTCTTGTTAACTGAAATATAAAGGACATCCTGTTTATCTTGAGTTGTTGCTTTGCGGGTAATAAATCAAGTCGAGTGAGAAAGTTTTTTGCGCCTTCAAGTGCTAGGAACTAAACCGATGTTAAGTACTAAGTACTGAAGAAGAATAGAGTTACATTAACAACGGTTATTTTAATATTCTCCAAGCTCTCGCCCGCACTGTTCTTTTTAAACACGTAATAAAAAAGCTTTCGAATGAAAAACTTCTAGCCGTGGATTTATTCACACGTCAACCGTATTATAATATAGTGTTGGTTTTATACTCTAGACATGTGTTTAGTAAAATAAACCTTGTACAGTTCTTATCTTTAATGTTTAATATAAAGCTAAGTTTCACAAAACGGCGAGGTATAAGGCCTCAAGTTTGATTGGTACCGAACTACCCAAAGCTCATGATTAAGAAACCCGGATGGTTTCGTACATACTTCGACGCAAATTCGTGAGCCTAGCATTTATATTTCTATATCAAACTTACATTATGTTTACTATGGGTTAGGTTTTTATCTTATTTATACTTTCAAAAAAGTGTTCAATAAAATAAACCTTGTGGTGTTCTTGTGTTTAATGTTTTAATCAACATAATTTATTTATAAAGCTCATTGGTGTATTGAACAACATATCATGTGTGTACTTTCACTCTAGGTGTTTTGTTCAAGGAATATATATATAGTAAATACAGCTGAAATCGGTGAAACAACTGAACTATTTATTTTAATAGTATTTACATATTTTATAATATTTATATATTATTAATAAAAGTAATGATGATTTCAAAAATCATTAAAGCTTTGATATAGCGTTTGTCAGGAAATGAAAAATGAAATCAAACGGCATCGGTGTTTTCTCCATATTATATTTGGGAGAAAAATAGCCCATAGCTTAAACGAGTTTAAACTATACTTATTCAATTGCTTTTTGATTGCCGTTCAGTAGCGTTACGTAAATATACATTACGTTTGACGCGTTTTTCTTTTCGAGTTCTATATTGATATTATACACATAGCTTACCCCAGTCAAATTTTGAAAACAAGATATTTTATTTATAGTAATCATCCATTACAGTCTAATTATAAGTAAAGACATTCCGTAGAAAGAAGTAACCTGATATTTAAAAGCTATTGTAAAAAGTGCGATGTAATACAGACCTTGCTTTACGTTTTTGTTTCGACAACTACAATAGCCGAATGCATAACAATATTCGTTAGTGAAGAAAGAAGTAATCTAACACCTACTAAAACACATAGTGAATTCAACAATGAAACATAGCCTTCGTTGTTTTAACATTTCAAATCAACAACAATATACAAGAAACATGAACATATAACAAGATATGATCGGTTTAAATATTTACGGAGATACCAAAAAATAAATTAACGCTGAATTTTATAACTTACCTTTATCAGTATTAGTACTGTAGCTATTTCTTCATTATTGTACTACGCTGCAAAATATACATCGACTATTCCATCTTCTCTATGGGGAATCAAAGTTTGCTCCGACGGGATTCACAGATTAAGTTCTTCATTGCTTCATTAGACCGTCGGATCTGATGAGATTGAGTTTTCAAGTCAGCTACTTCAGCTACCTCGTTGGCCTAGTAATTGACTTAATTGTTTTTTCGACGAATCACACGGATATGTTTTCCATTACTGGATCTGGTGCAGGTATAGGGTTTTTCTGTTTTCAGTCTCCTATTGAAGATGCATTGAAAAACTTGGGAGTTAGATGACTGGTATTATTTTACCATTTACCATTGTCAGATGTCCCCCATTTCTTACTCTGTAAGAACGTGCTCTGGCACGTGCTGGTATTATCATAATATATTAATATACATCTTTACATTATATAAAATAAATAGCTTTTCGCCGTCTGTTGCTCAGAATATATATAAGCTACGCGATGGATTTTGATACGTTTTGTATCAATAGATAAATATTACATTTGAGAAAATGCGGGTACTTCAAAGATTTATAATATGATGTCGTTAAAAATATATTATTCTTGTAAACGCTTGTCTAACCTCAAGAAATAGATAAAATAATAGATTTATAAAAAAGTTTGCGACGGTATAGGTCTATATCAATATAACAAAATAAAAAAATTAAAACTGATTTTTGCTAAATAGGTACTAACACTCGGTCGGCTGAATGAATTGAGCTGAATTATATTATTAAGTGTTTATAATATACACATCATTTATTTTTTGTAATTGTACACCCTAAGTCTGCTTGTATATATTATATCCTGGTCTCTAGGTTACCTGGCAGAGCTCAATCTTTAGCGATAAGGTTTTTTACTGTCTTGTATTTCTTCTGTTGTGTGGTGTATTATAAAGTGTATTTTCATTTCATTCCATTTACAAGTTAGCCCTTGACGACATTCTCACCTGATGGTGTGATGATGCAGTCTAAGATTGTATTTGGCTGACCTGTTAGACCCATGCTCCCACTTGGTTTCTACATCGTGAGCAAACGCTCATTCACTTGACATTGCTTAATTGATATGAAATAAAGTTTCTTTTCCAGTTTTTAGTTCGGTTATCTACAAAAGCTTGTGTTTTTAGCTATTAAATTTAATCGTCACTCTGTCTTTTAATTTTAATTTAATGTTCACCCCACTAACAGCAATACGTGTGAAGACTGTGGAAAGTCAAAAGGGTAAGATTTCCGCTTATTATTGAACACAAACCACCCTCGTCTAGTGTTGGATACTAACCTAGACATGAAGCTGCTAATACAAAGTAACAAGGGTTCGACAGGTAACGATTTCCTATAAATTGATTGTCATCTGACCTTGGAAATAAAGGTATACCAGTAACAATTTCGGTTACCAACGGTAAATCCCTTGGGTGGAAATAGAAATTTAATATTCCAAAATCTGATAGATTAGTAATTGAAGTTGGGGTTAGTAGCACTAGAAATTCATGATTGGTAAACCTAGATTGAAATAGTTCGAGCGGCGATATCCTAGTGGTTAATACGTCGAGCTCCCTTTCGGAGCAAACGAGTTTTATTCCCCAGACGTATCATTAAAATTTAGTATTTGAAAATAAATTGTTTTATTGGTGAAGGAAAACATCGCGAAAAAACTCGAATGCCTGGATATTCTTTATAATGTTGGCGAAAGCGTGTGAAGTCTTCCTCATTCACTTGGCCATCGCAGTGGACTACTTCCACAGTCTTTCTCATACCGGGGGAGAACCGCACCCAGTAGTGGGTCGGTTATGGGTTTACAATGATTTTTATTCTTACTAATAATCATAGAAAAATGAGCTGTAGTGAAATATGGTCGTTACTTAGCCCAGTTTAAGAAAACTGGCCGTGTCTTTACATAAATGAAGTGTACATTAACTAGGCGGAAATGTAAGCATAACATGCCAAGTTACGAAAGTTATGAAAAGAAAATATGTTAAAATAACATAGAACGCAACGCTTTGTATTGTAAATTTAAGGATATTTCAAATAGTGTCATTACTCAAATAAATGTTGAGGTATTTAGGAGCCTTACTCTTAAGGTTGACTTAAAAAAAACTAATAGTATAACTCTGATTTTGGCGACGTGAGTTGTCGCGTTATAAAGTTGGAGGTCCTGGATTCAATTCCCGGCTCGAGTCTGGTCTGGTGAGAGGTTTCGGTCCTGCCTAGTTACCACCTTACCGACAAAGACGTGTCGCCAAACGATTTAGCGTTCCGGCACCATGTCCCATAGACATTAATTAGGAGTATGGGCTCCCCTAACAGTGTAGCCCGCAGTCTTAGAATGCATCATCACTTACCATCAGGTGAGATTGACGTCAAGGGCTAACTTGTACTGGAATAAAAAAATGAAATACCAAAAACTTTTAAATTAAGGGATTAAAAGTGCTCCCTTAGAGTTAAGTTCTTAACTCTTTTACAGTTGACATGTTTTATCAGTTTGGCAGTTCTTAACTTTAGACAGAAAATGTTACACACAGATTTCGCGACATTATTATCCTCTGAATCATTTTAAAACACAAATAGCGTAGAGTCATCTTGTTAATAAATCTGCTCACATGTTTACGTATTTTATCACTAGACGCTACGATGATATTTAAAAAAAACACATTCAATTAAAACTTCTTTTTTGACTTATTTATTTATTCATTCATAAGGCATGCCAGCGACAAGTTGTAAGTTACATTTTAAATAAATCTAAATAAGCTAGTGCTGGTGCTGTTACAACTTATCCATTACAGGCACACTCAACATTGCCAGCATTCTCCGAATAAAATTTATTAAATAGTTTATAAAAATTTACAAATTTACTGAAAAACATTTTATTAATAATTTCAGCCATCCCCTAGAAACTTTATATGTATATCAATAAAAAAACTGTATCTATAAATGAAGGAAAATTAATAGTTATAAATTAAAAAATAAATTAAACATGACATTCTTTGTCCACAAGTTTTTGCATAGATAAATACAATCTCGACAATTCGACGCTAGCACGATATAATATTTCAATGTGTTCCACAAACTAACTACCATATGTGAAGGCGCTCCAGTTGTCAGCGTTAATTGCGTGTTCGTTTGAGGCGTCAAATTGATGACGATCACTTTTACCGTCATAACGTGTCTCATTATTATATGATTGTCTACACTCCACAACATGCGATGTTACGATTATTTTGGTTTTTTTATCACTATTTTTAATTCCGCAAGAACATCGGTATACATACATATGTGTTCCAATAGCGCTAAAATGCGTGAAACGAAATAATTGTGTCTTGTATTTTCTCGTTCTATTTATGTGATTAAACAACAAAAAACCTAGACTTAATAATCACGTGCGCGCATGTTATGATATACGATTATTTTGGGTTTCTTATTGCAGTTTACTCCTTAAGAATCGATTTTCATATAAGGCCACCAGTATGAATAAAATATGAGCAGTAAAATTTACTGAAACATGACCTCGTTGCGTTTTTGTGGGCAGCCTATCACTTTTCAGGCGTGAGTATTGTGTACATGTATGATATTTGACACTTTTTTTGTAAAATGTTTGATGTATAATATTTTACCGAATAGTCATAATAAATGTAAATAGAATAAAAATATATACATTATTTAGATAATTTCATCGATTCGTTTATTTACTAGTACCTAAGCCTTTTTTAGCGCTGCTGACACAAACACTTTTTTATTTTTATAAATCCGCAAGAACATCGGTAATGAGTATACAAAAGTGTTTTGAGTTTAGACAAGAACATTTGTAAGATGTGAGTTATCTCTATATACATTGCTATAAAAGTCAGTTTTTGCTGCTAAGTCGATTAACTAAATAGGATAAATAGTATGCTATGTTTGTTTATAGGATACAAGCTATTACATAGCTATCGATGCAATTATTATTTCTGAAACAGTGTTTTTTGTTACTTAATATCGCATAACATGGACATTGCTTGTTTTGTTGCACTCAAATAGTTTATGTATCTTAGCCACCTGGGGTACATTTATCACAAAAGAACGGTTAAATTACGGTTTGCGGTAAAATCTAAAGTGCTGTTAAATATATAATTCTGCTATTACCTCTTCGCGCTAAAATAACTAACTGATTTTCATGAAAATAAAAATTTGGTTCTTAAAATAAAAATACAAAATATCTTTAAGTTATAACTGTTTTCTATCAATTATTAATTGAAATTCCTACAAATGATGACAGCACGAAAGTACCAAAGCACGTTGGTACGGAAATTGTTGTAGGTAGTAGTAGAAGACCAAAGTAGGAAAGAAATAGTTTCTCCTATATTTATGCTACAGCACAGCACACGCGAAAAGTACAAACAAGCGGACGAACCCACAGGATGAGCTAGTTTTGATAAAAATACAAATGTAACAGGGCTTTTCGGCCAACCAGGTATTTAGTATACCTAATTGCGTGTTAGGAAATTGGTGTGAATTTATGGCTGCCTAGCAGCTATAAATATAATTTTATGATAAATGGTATTAAGTAAATACCCATAATATGATATATTAAACCGATTTATCTAGTAATTAGGAGTTAGATAATAATCCACTCATGGTTTGCCAAATTATTTGTTGATTAGGTATGCAATGGGTATGTTTTTTTATAGTAATAGTAAACTGTTATTTTGATTAGACTTTCTGGGTGATAGAAATAATTGACCCTAGTAAAATGCGCAAATAAGAAAGCAAACGAAGTACACTAATAAATTCACAAGTAGTTCCTTTTGAGTTAGTTAGTTAAACTGGTATTGAACTTTTCTGGGACCAAAATAAATACAACCTTTCTTTAAATTAAATTCAAATTCAAATAATCTTTATTCAAATAGTCCTTTAAAAGGCACTTTTGACGCGTCAATAATTTACATACTAGTGATTTGATGGTGATAACTAAATTCGTAAACTTAAAACTAGGCGGGGCGCGTTTGGAACCCTCATAGCTATGAGGGTTCCAAACGCGCCCCGGTCTAAGAAGAAGCCCACAACAAACTTAGCCAGGTAAATTTTCCTTTTGTTATCACCATCTCGCATGCCACTTAAAGTTATGTTAAGAGCTATCTTATTAGATCAGTGATATATACTTTCTAATGACAGTTGCCATTAGAGTTCGTTAACATTCTTCGTATAATCTACAAATATGTTCTCAAACTACCCTCAATGTCAAATAATATTGTACTTATCGAATGAAAATCAACATCTGCTTCAAAAATTATTTTTATGGGCAATAAAATTCACGCGATATAATCAGAAAACTTTTCACCGTTGCAATCAAGTGGAAATGTAATGGACGCGTTTAACGATAAATTAGACTTGGAAACTGATAAAATAAATCAATTTACTCATTATCTATGGTGAATTTTGCTGAAGATGGTAAAGGTTTTTCTTAACTTATCATGGTTATAACGATTTTGTTCGATCGATTTTAAGGAATTTTTGCGAATAAACTACAATCCATCCTATGGCATTTATGTTAAATACATTCTGTTTCATTGTGAGCCATAGTTTTAAAAGTTAAAAATAGTATTTTTAATTGTATTTTTGTGTGGATGTATACGATTCGGAACACGAACGGGATGTGCGTGAAAAACATCAGTTATTAGATTGAATTTAGTAGCAATAGTAGTGCCATCCTTGTCGACGGGTAAGAGTAGAAAAAGGACAGTACTTTTAAATTCAATCGGCTATCTGAAGATTTTGGATTAGATTGAATATTTTGACGATCTCCATAGCGCAGCGCGTGCGCTGTCGTATTACAAAATTCCCGATTCCCGGCTCGAGTCTGATCTGTTTCGGGAGGTTACTTGTCATCATCATCATCATCATGAACAACCCATTACTGGCTCACTACAGAGCACGGGTCTCCTCTCAATATGAGAAGGGTTTGGCCATAGTCCACCACGCTGGCCATGAGCGGATTGGCAGACTTCACACGCCTTTGAGAACATTATGGAGAACTCTCAGGCGTGCAGGTTTCCTCACGATGTTTTCCTTCACCGTTGAAACAAGTGATATTTAAACTTTTTTTTTTTTTTAAACCGCATATAACTCCAAAAAGTTAGAGGTGCGTGCCCGGATTCGAACCGCCGACTTCTGATTAGGAGGCTGACGCCCTATCCACTAGGCTATCACCGCTTCGGTTACTTGTAGTGTATTAAAAAAAAAAACATTAATTTCAGCCGTTAGTGGGTAAAACACCGCGTTTTACAAAGCCGAGTCACAATTCCACCATCTCACTATCACTATATTCTTCACGTTGCGATATATTGTTCACGTTGCGTGCCATAGGAAATCCATACAAGAGCATATATGTGCCTACATATATTATTTCTAGCTCTGGTCATCGCTTTTTGCCTTAGTTTCTAGAACAAAAGTTAGTTATTCCATAAGTTACTGGAATCACGCAACTCAAACTATTATGCCAAGGTAATTATTAAATGTTGATAAATTATATTATGATTTCATCGGCTTGACATTGAGTTCAGCGTGTCATACGCTATGTGACGTCATTACAGTGTCGGATATTTTATAAATTTGAGGCATTAATAATAAACAAAATTGACGTTTTATAATATAAATTGAGTTACTCACATATTCATGAAAGTTTTAATTTTACTGCTGTTTGTTATTTTGAAAAAAAAAAGCACTAAAAAAACCCAACCTAACCCAATATATAAATACATGTATATATTGGGTGAAGTTGGGTTTTTTAAATCCCCTATATATATATATATATTTACTACTACAATTTTAGTACATAAATACCTATTTCTTCTTATCATAAGACAAATCAGTCAGACCCATCACTAGGTGATGACCTGTATCGTAGGGTCCGATTAAAATAAACTTAACCTTGGTTTAGCTTTCGTTTGAGCGGGTTTCACGGAAAATTAGCGGCTGACGATTCAATCAGTGAAAGGGGAAAATATGAAACAATGTAATATATATATATTATATACAACGAGGCTGTGATAGCCTAGTGGTTAGGACGTCAGCCCCCATGGGCCAATCCGCACATGGCCAGCGTAGTGGTCTATGGCCAATCTCCTCTCATATTGAGAGGAGACCCGTGCTCTGTAGTAAGCCAAGAATGGCTTGATCATGATGAGGACACAACGAGGGCAGACAAGGAGACGGTTCACCTGATGTTAAGCGATTACCAATGAACATCTGCAACTTAGAAGGAGACACCGATGCGTTGCTGACTTAAGTTATTCTCCTAATGAAGTATTTAGTTTAGGCGGTATGTCTTTACCAACAGCGTGCTAACTAGCCGCGGCCAACGCCTTTCAACGGTTCAGACTGTTATTCTATTTTTTTTATTTCATTTGTAATTGTCTTTATTTTATCTATTGTAAGACTTCAAATCAGAACTTCATGTTGATTACGTTACCGATAGGTTCTTCAAACTTCAGTTGATGACTTCCTTTTTTTTAAAGCGCTTAAAACCTACACTGTAGTGATGAACAAAATTTCATCATCTTGAATTACACAAACGACTTTTCAAGCTTCGTTCAACTCTACTTCATTATCGACCGTATCATAAGACCGATAGAGTCTAATGTTATAAATCAGTTACTCTAAGGTTCGATTGGTTTAGAAGCAACTAATGTAGGTATTGCGTGAGGTCAATCATTGCGTCAATTTGATTTAACACTGGTTGGTATCTTAATACAGTTACTAGTTCTTGATTTACGGGGTTTTATATCGTCATTAGTTTGCTTTATTTCTGAAGCTTTAGAATAATTAATGCAAAAAAATTATATTGCGAACAATGCGCTTACACGGCCGCTAATGTCTTAGTAGTGAAATAGTTAGTTTGTACACCGTCGACATTGTATTTAGTGTGTGGCAAGGTGATAATTTTTTTTTATCCACCACAAGATAGCCCTTGATGGCAATCTCACCTGATGTTAAGTGATGATGCAGTCTAAGATGGTAGCGGGCTAACCTGTTAGGGGAATGGTTAACCCACACTCCTAATTGGTTTCTACGCGACATCGTGCCGGAACGCTTAATCGCTTGTGCGACACGTCTTTATCAGTAGGGTGGTAACTAGCCACAGCCAAAGCCTCCCACCAGACCAGACTCGAGCCGGGAATCTAACCCAGGTTCTCCAACTTTGTAAGGGGGCGCTGTCCCACGGAGGTCGTCATATGATGCAGTCTAAGATGGTAGCAGGCCAACCTGTAAAGTGTATGGCATCCATACTCCTAATCGTTTACCAAAACCCGATACCTCCTGCTTATAAATAGCGCTCACCTCTGTGCCAGGGAGGTCGATATAAATTTGTCATCATTGATTCATCGGAACGGTAATCTAACGAATGTAAAAAAAAACTTCAATACTAAACTGCACGTCAAAGTTCTCTAAAAATAGTTCTTGTAGGTACTTAAATGGTGAACTTAAATGAGTCGTCGACTTCAAGTTACGTCATAACGAAGTTGGAATATGTAGAGTGCGCTAAGTACACATTTTAATGATAACAACTATTCCGCACGGGGTGACTGTAAAACAACGTCCCTTAAAGGGTACCGTCCCAAATTACCGCTAATGGTAACTCTATGTGAACTTTCAATATGACTACCGAAATAAACCCACTTGGATAGAGATATCTAGGTAATTTACATATTATTCCGTTTATTAAATTACTGTCAAGTATAGAAGCAGAAAAAAATACTGTCAAGTATAAAAAGAAATTAAAAATAATCAGCTGAAGTATGTATTTTTAACCCTGCTTGATACAGATTTCCTTTCTCATAAAGTACAGAGTTTTTGAGCATGAATTCACCTAGTCCCTTAATTGCGGCACCGGTTGCAATGGCGTACTTTAATTATTATTATTTTTTATCCACTACAAGTTAGCCCTTGACGGCAATCTCACCTTTTGATGAGTGATATTATTATCACATGCTAATGATCAACAACTATGACAAATGATTCTCCACTGGTACTATGTCAATTTTGTGTTCAAATCCCAACTTCAGATAAGTTGGTACTGCAAATGTCATAACAGTAAAATCCTTTCCGTTTTTGCCCTCACCCGGAACCCAGGACCTCGTGATTTACTGTTGTACATGCTAACCGATAAAACATGGCTGTCTGTATAGCTACTGTTATAAAAAACTGGTATTTAAGTTTCCTTTGCAAAAAAAAATGCGCTAGAGTTACATTAGAAAGGAAATATTTTTAAATTTATATTATTTTTAAATTTTATAAGTTTTTATATGGATCCCTGACCTCAAATAAAAATATTTTGTTTTTTTTTTTTTAATTAGGTTTCGGCAAGTATTCGATTACTAATTACTTATTTATATTCGTTTAATTACGCTACCTCTCAAAATAGATGTTCCTAAACCAGCCTACCTATTAATTTACGAATACCTATGTAACAGCTGGATAAATTATCTTACACTGCTTCATATGTAATTTAAGCAAAACAAAACTACATATTAACATTGAAAACATCTACAAGCCTGTTACTTACCCCTTGTGTTACATAATTATGTAACAAAACATTGGTTATGTGAGCATGTACGTAAACGCGTTGCTTTAACAATTTACGTCTTCCAAGATTTTATCCAGAGTATGAAAATAGGAATCTTGTTGCATTTTTATAATCACTCTGTAATGGAAAGATGATACAAGGCAGTCGTTCTAAACAAATTGCCTTTCTTTTATTTCGCAAAGATGAAACTGGTAAATTCTTATAAGCGAAACACTAATTTTGTTAAAATTGCGATATTGATCCAAAATCTAATTACGCTAAATAGTCTTGTCTGACAAAATAAATTATGGATGGATTGTGTAAGTGACGGCTGATTGAAGTCAGGAAGTGAGTGGTAAAAAACATTTAGGCTTACCCCATATAGCGTGGGATAACGGCAAGAAGAAAGTCTGGTCTGCCCCACTCCTTAAATGCTTTGGCAAGAACGTAACCGCGAAGACTGCCAGCAAAAACATAGTAAAGAGTAACAAATTGCCCGTATAAGCTACAGCGGATGAAGCAACCATGTGTATGTTGTGGTTCTCTTCCCGAAATAGATACTATATACGCCAAAGCTGTTTAAAAGAAGTAGTTATAATTTAAACTAAAAAAACTTATTTAACTTACTAACTTTTCGCAAGTGTGTGATAAAAAATCCCAACAATGTGAGTACCGGATATCGCACACCCTAAGAGATTTTAATATGTGCCAGCTGGTAGGTTCAGCTCATTGGGCCCCATTACGAATTCCATACACAAATATATAAATAACAGAGATTTTGGATCGCTTCCATATTTATGAAGACTTCCGTACAATATGCTCTCAGTTTAAATGACTGAACTGAGGAAAATAGCCGGAACTGTGAGCACGTACCTAGGAGTGAAAGTAGATCGCCTTACGCGACTTTAGTTTATCCAAGATCAGCAGCGCTATAGGGGTAGCTTGGGTAGCTACTCTTACTTAACCTTTCATTTGACCACCTCCGTGGCGCAGTGCGTGCGCTGTCGCATTTTAAAAGTTGGAGGTCCTGGGTTCAATTCCCGGCTCGAGTCTGGTCTGGTGGGAGGCTTCGGCCGTGGCTCGTTACCACCCTACCGACAAAGACGTGTCGCCAAGCGATTTAGCGTTCCGGCACGATGTCGCGTAGAAACCAACTAGGAGCGTGGGTTTACCACACTTCTAACAGGTAAGCCCGCTACCATCCTAGACAGCATCATCACTTACCATCAGGTGAGATAGCCGTCAAGGGCTGACTTGTAGTGTATAAAAAAAAAATTTAAGATTCCAGACTGAATTAAGACAAACCTCTGTAAGATTTTGTACTGAGAATACCGTATACTTTGTTTTTGTTGTAAACCTCAGGAAGCGCGAAGCTAAAAGCTAAAGGCGATCGAGAAGGGCAAACAAATTTACTGACCGTTATTTTGCAGAAGAGCGAACGTCAGATGAAGCAAAGTAATGAGATATCTCATTTCGATTAAAATTTTACAGACAGGTTACGCAATCTTTGTAAATGGTATTTTACAGACAGGGTACGCAATCGTTGTAAATGTTATTTTATAGACAGGTTACGCAAATTAGTAATACAGGGTGGAAAAGACTCGCTAAAAAGACTCTGTAAAGAAAACTTAATGCCTAAAACTAAATCGTGGATCACTCTTATATTAGCCTTGACGGTTTACCGATCTTGATGATCTTTAAGCACGCAATGTATTGCTTACATACTCCGCGATCTACGATGTTACAGCACTTATAAGCTATCTACGTTACAAATCATTGATTCCTGAGAAACGTACTGCACAAGATAGTTGACTTACTTAAGGTTGTCTCTCGTTAATTCTGTTAAGATAAATCTTGAAGTGGTCCACCGTTGACAGGTCCGATCATTAGGTAGTATTACAGTATGGAGCCAGGGCGTTCAATCGTACACCTCTCACTTTAACTTCCCAAATATATAAATACGCTTTTACACATCATTTGGTAGGCACGCTTTGTGACACGACCGTTTTATGGATGGCATCAGGACATATCTTCATCTAAAGCGGACTCTCTGTATATGCACATGCCCACAAGTTTTACCGTAGCAAATAATCATTTGTCATTCATCGATTCATTTGATTATTCAGACATTTTTAAACTTTAAAGTCACACTAACTGTATATTGGTTTTAATATTAAACTCACAGCAAAAATAAAATGTCTACAGTAATATATGTATAATCTACAGTACAAAAACAGTAAATAAACAAAAACTCATTAATCGAGCGACGAGCACAAATTACGTGTGCAGTATTATGACTCATAAAAAAAGTCAAATTAGTGGTGAAAACTAACCAAAATTATAACGTTTGGGTACTCATAATCATGCACTGTATCCTAGGTTAAGATTTCCGCAAACTTTTCTCTCACACCCCTTATACAATAAAAACTAAAGGTATTTGTATTTCAGTTCTACTTCTATTGAATTGATCAAAATGAAGAAAATGTTGGTTGGTTTGTAAAGTAGTGAAAATTGATAACAAACAGGCACCTAAATAAATTGCCATGCCAATATAGTCTTAAATTACATAATGCTAGTACATTTAAATAAAACATTTATTATTACAATCAATTATTGATAATGATGCAAATGCAAAAGTACCACTCATGTGTTTCTGGTTGGTTAAGCGCATTATCGAAATAGCTCTGTTTGTCCAATTAGCTTTAACTATTCATTAGTGATAATGAAGATAATATCTACTGTAGTATATCTAGAATTACGTAGACTAGATAATCTGCGTAATGTATGACTGTATTTTATTTTCGGTTTGTAAATAGGTATTACAATGTTACATCGTTCTAAAAATATATGATCATGGCCTCAAATTTATTTACAGATGGGCGTGGTTGATTTTTAAACTTTTCTGTGCTTCGCGTACCTGATGGTGAAGATGATTGAAATCCGGTAGGTCCTTTTGAGTCCTGATAGAATCCTCGAAAACAGAAGTGGCTCATGACAGGAAAGATCTGAATTATGAATTCCTATATTGATCCAAAGATTGGTCGCAAAACTTCGCGTTCTAAAAATAGTAGGAAAACAATGCACTTTGGAGAACATCATTTGTCTTATGCTAAATTGATTAGGAGTTTGTAGATTCGAATAGATTTTTGAAGTGAAAACTTCTTTAGCGGCGTTGAGCACTTTTTCTGTAATGGGTATAAAATCTTAAACTCGCGTCAGGACACGTGACCTGATCGAAAAAGCGTAAGACGGATGGAGAGTAGACAGCTATCCCCTCTCTACGGCGCGGCGAAAATGTATGCCTGGGCCTACTGTTTCGTTTAGGCAGCGCAGGAGGATTAACGATGGAAATCTACAACTGCCAACTGGAAATCACTCGCGTGCGGTGCAATAGTTTAAAAGACTGCAACCATTGTTATTTAGTAATCCAGACCAGTAAATAATAAAGTGGAAAAGCTAAACTGAAGAACAATGTGGGAACTATGGTGCCATAATGCCATATTTCATTATTTAAAAATAAAAATATAGCCGGTATCACTCGGCATAATGTTAATTACTGATATCACAAGACCCCTCAACGGAAAATTATCAGGTCCTAAATAAATTTATGATGGTTTTTTGTTTGTTGTATTAGTAAATTCTCACTTCAATTTATTTTGTTACTTAAGTTATTTATAGTCTTGTATCAAAATTAGACATTTTAAATTTAAAATTTCATGTTGATTTTTAGTTTATTAGTATATTTATTATATAATATGAACGTGGAAGGGCAAGATAGTAGAGGAAGAACAAAGAAGAGATGGATGGATTGTGTAAAAGGGGATATGCGGGTAAAAGATGTGGGTAGTGAGGTGACGGCTGATAGAAGTGAGTGGAAGAAGAAGACGTGTTGTGCCGACCTCAAGAGTATATTTATCGTCCGACTTTTTTGTCTTAATATGCAAGATGTCACTGCCTATACTCGTAGTTAGGGTTACACATGTATTTCGAACCTGAAGCATATTTTCTTAACATAGTCGTATGAGTTATTCTGTTGGCGGTTTATAGTAAATAAATAAATGTAAAAAAAAATATAATGATATTTCAATAATCTGTTGAAGAATTTAGAAGGTCAATCACACGTTACTTTGGGGCAGTCGCACATAAATAGCATACTACGGTAATCGGACTTATATTTTTAAAAGAAAAATCATTTAGGGGTACCGTTGTTGAACAAGAAATAAACTTTTAAAGCCTTCTTCATCCGGCTTTTCTTCACTTTTAAAAATCGGGTTTAAACCTTACATAAAATATAAATGTGACTTCAACACCACGGTTGTTGGTCGCTTGTCCACATAATAGCCTATTCTTGTTCAACTTTACTTCCACGTTATAGAATAAAATCTTTTTAAAGCGTAAGCTTCGCTTCATAAAATTTTATCTTTTTTAGTAGGTTTTATACACGTTATCTCATAAATAATATTTTTAGGGACCACGGTCTGATTATCTTAGTGTTCAGAATTACGGCTTCTTCGCTGTTGTCACATAAACTATAAATTAAAAACGTTTTCTTTTTCATATGAATTTTATTTTAATTAATAAACCTAACTTAGTATTACATCTTATGACGTCACAATACGTTGTATATCGAAAAAACAAGGCAGTGATTTTCTACATAACAGGATTTTCATCACAACGTTAAACAGAGGTAAGCAAAACTACAAAATAGTAAACAGTAAACAGCAAGTATAATTTGCTATATTCCGCCGACAACCGGGAGATTAGTATAATATAACACCACACAAAATCTTCCACTAGAACCTCTACGCACGTTTCGACCCGACACCGGATCATCCTCAGGAGATATTGACTTCACAAGCGCGAAAAGTAAAGTGACAATCGTGTTGTGTAAAATTGTATATAAGGACCTGCATTCAACTGAATGAACTGAAGATTTTGTGTGGTGTTATATTATACAAATCTCCCGGTTGTGCGCGGAACATAGCAAATAATACTTGCTGTTTATTGTTTATCATGGACTTCCGCAAAGTAACGCCTGCTTCTATTCATTATACAAAATAGTAAAAAGCATAACTACCTACTAGTCAGGGTATATTGTTTAAAAAAAACGTGTCAAGTAAACAATGTTTCAATAAGTACCAAACTGCACTCACCTTTGCTTGTAACTGTATGTACAATCTTTTGCAACCACAACGCTCGCTTATCAGTAATCGTTTCCTCGGAACCAGGAGAGGTCCCCGCTGCAGCAACTTTGTTTACTGCGATACTTACCGCTTAACTATATTTAACCAGCTTTTACCGTACCAAAGGGTGTTTCAGCGCTTTATTAGATTTTCTCTTAAGTACGTGTGTTCTAAAGATAACACTTGCAGCTGCACAAAATTCGAGCCATTTCTGCATATTCTATATTAATTATCTGTAAATGGAAAAATTATATGGCGTAAAACAAAGAACATTTATTCTAGATATTATCATATTATATATTAATCAAATCAAAAAATAGCTTCATTCACATAAACCTATTATCTATGAATCGTTCAATCAATTCATTTCATTATTTATTTCTTTCTATTCGTGTAGTGATGGCGATAACTACACTCGACAACTTAAAACTAAAGCTAAGAGGGTTCAAATCGCGCCAAGGTCTAAGAAGAAACCCACAACGAACTTAGACGGGTTTTTTTTTTGTTATCACCATCTCACATATACAATAATAAATTACAGTACCTACGAAGATAGATCAATTACAAACAAGCTTTTTTATCGTTTAATATGTATGTACTTGTATTTAAGGATGTCTAACAGAGAGCGGGACTTATCAATATGGCCGTCTTTTGATGTCAAGTCCTGCAGTCGACCAATCACATGACGTTTGATCAAACGGGCGCGTGTTGTGAATAGTAGAATGCAGGACGCTAACTTGAACGCCGCTAACTGGTTGGACGTTGTTTGGCTATGCTTTAAGAAAGTGGCTAGAAGCGGCTCGATGAGAAAGACTGAGAAACATATGTGATGGCGTACTCTTTCAAAGGCATAATTACGTATAACCAGCAGTGAGTGGGTGAGTGAGTGAATTCACTCACTACTTATGATTACTAATTATTGTAATGAACAGAAAATAGCACAAAAGTGTGGCGATCGCACTAAACAGTGTTCGATGTTTGTGGAGGAATGGCAAGGTAATAAATAAAGGCATCGACCCAGTTACCGTTGTTTAACCGACACAAATGATTGATTTTTACCATCACAATTAGGGTACACCGAAATAATCACAGTGTACTTAGTACACTGATTAATCATCAAAAATCAAAATCATCTGATGACCTCCGTGGCGCAGCGCGCGCGCTGTCGTTTTATAAAAGTTGGAGGTCCTGGGTTCGATTCCCAGCTCGAGTCTGGTCTGGTGGGAGGCTGCGGCCGTGGCTAGTTACCACTCTACCGACAATGACAATGTCGCCAAGCGATTTAGCGTTCCGGCACGATGTCGTGTAGAAACCAATTAGCAGTATGGGTTTTCCATACCCCTAACAGGTTAGCCCACTACCATCTTAGACTGCATCATCACTTACCATCAGGTGAGATTGCCGTCAAGGGCTAACTTGTAGTGAATAAAAAAAAGACGGGTTGCACTCCGGGAGTGCCGGCAGAAGTGAAAACTTGATTATTAACGTTGAGCATGTTTGATATTTTGGAATGGTTAGGGAATAATTTTGCACCAATTGCTTTATCAGTATAAAAGTACTATCATTTATGTGGTAGAATACAATATTCATTTATTGCGCTATCGTACACAAACATGACAATTTATATTACATTAAAAATTTAACACTTTAAAACTATTACAATTATTTCTGTCACCATCCATGGATGCGCGTGGCACGCTGTAACATACACGAACATTCGCGCAAGCGCCCTGCGCTGCCTAAACGAAACAGTAGGCCCAGGCATACATTTTCGCCGCGCCGTAGAGAGGGGATAGCTGTCTACTCTCCATCCGTCTTACGCTTTTTCGATCAGGTCACGTGTCCTGACGCGAGTTTAAGATTTTATACCCATTACAGAAAAAGTGCTCAACGCCGCTAAAGAAGTTTTCACTTCAAAAAAATAGTAGCCTCATGATATTTAATACATAATAAGAAATATGATGTAAAACAACTTAAAGCCGATATTAATAAGCAGATAGCAGATTGAATTTCGTCGGGCTATTTTTTTCCTATACTTCCCTGTCCATAAGGATGGACGATAGTGCTATTAAATTCAATTTGCTATCTGAAGGTTATTAATTAGATTAATTTTGAACCTCTTGCGTTAATAGAAATACCCATTGTTTATGCTTCCGTTCATTGATTGAACAGTAATATAACAAATGTTTAGTGTTAATAATTCGTTGTACACCGAATAACTATAAAACTGTTTAAAAATGTTTTAGATGTGAGACTTTATAAGATTAGCTGTTACATTATATTTTGTAGATTTGTTTTAAATCCCGCGAAAACCATCAAATTCCCTTTAGTTATTATATATAGAAAAAATTTCGAGTTTTAAGAGGCTTTTTAAATCTTTCTATGCAATACAAATGTAAGAAGGTAACAAAGGTTTTTTTTAATACTCGGTATTGGCAAATTTGTGCTTTTTCCGGAGTTTGTGTGTTGTTTGTTTTGTATCTTGAGATAGATCTTACGATGTAGTCTCTACGAATTCTAAGATACAAGCTATATATATTTTATTAACATATGTACCATGTTTGCAGTAACAATAAAACGCACAAACAATAATCAAATGGATACGTTTTCGTATATATAATAGTCGTACGGAAGTTATGCATTCTGGGGCATAACCCCAGAATATACTTCACTCGCCTTTTTTATTTATTTTTAATAATAAGCGAAAGTTTTAATCCGATCTGCTTTAAAAATAAAACCTTTTTGCAATAACGAACATCGTCCAACTTAAATTCGTTAAAATATTTTTATTTTACCGTAAAAAAATCATAGCGCTGTCCCGATGTACGTTATATTCGCCCAATGTTTTTTGTATAAAAACGCATTAATTTTAAATGCAAAATGAACGTTTAATTTAAAACGGTTGAGCCTTTCCCCTTAGTTACTGTACCGAAACGAAACGTTTTGTTTCATTCAGGTTTTTAGGTAAAAAAATCAACGCTCAGAATAATTGCTGTAAAAAAGTTGTACGCATTTCCTGTAAGGTAAAACTTTAAAAAGTTTTGACGACCTCCTTGGTCGCCTGTCGCGTTATAAAGTTGGTAGTTCTGGGTTCGATTCCCGGCTCGAGTCTGGTGTGGTGGGAGGCTTCGGCCGTGGCTAATTACCACCTTACCGTCAAAGACGTATCACCAAGCGATTTAGCGTTCCGGCACGATGTCGCTTACAAACCAATTAGGTGTATGGGTTTACCCCTAACAGGTTGGCTAGGCAGGTTGCATGGATTGATGACACAAACTGTTATTTTTAAAGAATTCCTTAGTTGCGCACATTCAAATTAAGATAAGCCCATTCTGGAGTAAGTATAGCTTTGATTACTGTTTTAGATGTGAAAAGCTTTGTAATCATGACACCAGAATAGATTAAACTTCCATACGGATTTCACATACGGACAAACACTACGTCTACCGTGTGATTTCTTCACAACAACATCGGACGGGCAGAGTTACAACTACGACTACGTCGATAAACTGCGAGAAAACATCAACTCCGCAATACCTACTCAAACTACAGTACCACACGGGAACAAAAGAGCTATCTTCGTTCATCAAGATCTGCAAAACTGCGAGCATGTATTCATACGAAATGACGGCGTGAAGAAACCACTACAACCTACGTATGAGGGTCCCTTCAAAGTGTTGGAGCGAGATAGCAAAACATTTAAATTACAGCTACCAGAAAGACGCTCGGCAGTGATTTCTATCGACCGATTGAAACCTGCCTATACGCTCAACGATCACATCTCTAGTAACAGCGTGCCACAGCCAACGCCAAGAAAAACCGCAGTTACACTCGTTCCTGATACAGTAAAAAAGCAAGACGCTAAACTGGCCCCACCAACCGATCAACCTAAGCCAATTTTGAAGTTAACTCGGTCTGGCCGCATTAGCAAACTGCCGGTACGTTTCCACTAAGGAGGGTGTCATATGTAGCTGCCCAAACAAAACTGCACTACATATGGCGCATACATCGGCGCGCACCGCACGTCTGCTCCGGTCGCCGGCCGCCTGCGACTGGAACCTCGGGTCGGCGCAATGAGCCGCCTAGTAAACGCCGCGCCGCCGGCGCAATACCAGCTTGAGCGCGGTATTTATACCTTCCTGGACCCGCGCGCGTCCGGCGTTCGCAGCGCGCGGGGGGCCGCGCCCCGCACCACTCGACGGGCGCTTTCGCACGCTATTGGCTGGCAGGAAAATTCCACTCCAGTACATACAATTCAATAAAACCATTCAACAAGACTAGCAAGCAGTTCTACTTTCCCTCGTCAAGCTAAAGTGGTGACCCCGACGAACACAACGCCAAGCAGCATCTACCAGCGCAATATCGAAGATGGAATCAAACCCCACACCACAAATATCTGTCGCCGAGGCGACAACAGGAAACACCGACATGAAAATGCTCATTCACGAAATAAGCCGAATGTCCCTTGAAATCGCCGCACTTAAAGAACACTGCAACGCGAGCCATGGCAGAAGATCATCTTTCCGGAAAAATCGATCCAGGTACCGCGATCCTTCAAGAAATAGGTCACGCAGCTCAACTCCTTCGCCTCACTGCTATTACCACAGAAGATTTGGGTCTGCAGCAAGGAAATGTACGACGCCGTGTACTTTCAAGTCGGAAAACTAACGACTACGCTGGATGAAGCGGGTTCCGGCGTAACCAAAAAATCCTACCGCTTATTCGTCATCGACAGGAAGACACAAACCACCTACCTCGTGGACACGGGCGCTAATATCTCGGTCGTACCGCCACGAAAGGGCCAAACCGCCACGCCGCTCAATTTTCAACTTTACGCCGCAAACAATACGGTCATTCCTACATACGGGGAGAAGACTATGGAGCTCGACTTGAACTTACGTCGGCCATTCAAGTGGACTTTCATCATCGCAAAGGTCAGCAAGCCGATAATTGGGGCCGATTTTCTGGATCATCATCAACTAATAGTCGACATCAAGAACCGAAGACTCATCGACGGAAAAACGAACCTGACGTCACAATCTTTTGTCCGCGCAACCAACATACCTACAATCCGAAGTATCGATGTGCAACAGTCCTATCACGACATCCTGGCAGACTATCCCGGCGTAACGAGACTTACGTCAATGAATCTTACGCCGAAGAACAACGTCGAACACTACATCGAAACAACCGGCCCACCACTTCACTGCCGTGCACGCCCAATACCACCTCATCGCTACGAGCACGTTCGGAAAGAATTCCAAAATATGATGGAGCAAGGATTATGTCGTCCAAGCAAAAGCCCTTGGTCATCGCCGCTTCACATCGTTCCGAAGAAGAACGGCGATCTTCGTGTATGCGGAGATTATAGAAGACTGAACAACATCACAATACCTGATCGCTACCCTATTCCACGAATCAAGGACTTCACATATCAGCTTGCAGACAAGACAATTTTTTCTACGATCGACCTGAACAGAGCTTATCAGCAGATCAAAGTCCGAGAAGAAGACATACAGAAAACTGCGATAATAACTCCAATGGGACTCTTCGAATTCCCAAGAATGACACCAGGGTTACGGAATGCAGGACAAACATTCCAACGGTTCATTCACGAAGTACTACAAGGTCTTGATTTTGTCTACGCGTTCATAGACGACCTTCTTGTCGCAACTCCGGATAAGGAAACCCACGAAAAACATCTGCGAACAGTGTTACAAAGACTCGAAGACAATGGCATAACCATCAATCCCTCAAAATGTGTTTTTGGCCAACCAGAAGTTAAATTCCTGGGATACACAGTAAGCCAAGACGGCATCATACCGCCTGCAGAAAAAGTCATAGCAATTTGTACCTATCCGCAACCGAAAACGATCGAAGAACTAAGGCGTTTTCTCGGAATGATAAATTTCTACAGAGATCACATAGCAAAAGCTGCCGAAATACAAGCACCTTTACATGCCTTTCTTTACAACTCGAAGAAAAGAGATCGCACGACTATAGAATGGACAGACGAAGCATCGAAGTCATTTGAAGCATGTAAGAATGCGATAAAAAATGCAGCCTTACTCGCTCACCCATCTCATGACGCTCCATTGGGTCTTCTCACTGATGCCTCAGATTCATCGGCAGGAAGCGTAATGCAGCAGTTCGTCAATGGAAGATGGCAACCCCTTGGCTACTTTTCAAAGAAGTTCTCAGACGCACAAAAAAGAAAAAGTACCTTTGACAAAGAACTTACCTCAATATACCTATCAGTCAAGCACTTTAGAAAAACATTCGAAGGAAGAAACTTCATCATCTTCACCGATCATAAGCCTCTTACCTTCGTACTTCAAAAGCCGCCTTCGCCGTCTGAAACACCGCAACGGGCAAGACAACTTATTTTCATCAGCGAATTCACGAGCGACATCCGTCACATCAGCGGAAAAGACAACGTCGTAGCCGATGCACTGAGTCGCATACCTATAGAAAGCATATCAGTACCATCAAAGCTTGACTATAGTAGGATTGCTCAAGCTCAAGAGAGACACAGAGGTAGCATTGAACAGCTAATAAAAAACAATCAAAACATCACTTTGAAGAAAATCGCAATACCGAACACCCAATCTACTATCTATTGCGAAACCTCAACATCTCACGCTCGACCATACATCCCGGCAGAATATCGACGAGCCGCTTTCGACGCAGTTCATAACATCAGCCACCCCGGAATAAGAACTACGAACAAACTCGTCACACAAAAATTCTTCTGGCCCTCGATGAACATTGACGTCAGAACATGGGCGAGAAACTGTATTCAATGTCAACGCTGCAAAGTACAACGCCACACAACCAGCAGTCTGTCGGCATTTCCACCCGCCGATAGATTTCAACACGTACATATGGACATCGTCGGCCCTCTCCCTCCGTCACCTGAAGGACACCGATATCTTGTCACGATGATCGACAGAGCAACAAGATGGCCTGAAGCTATCCCAACCGATGACGTCACAGCCGAATCAGTAGCGAAGATATTTTACAATTTTTGGATAACACGCTTTGGTTCTCCAACGTTTGTCACAACTGACCAGGGCAGGAACCTGGATTCACGTCTTTTTGCCAAGCTACTCAACACCATGGGATCACAGAGGACTCGTACAACGCCCTACCATCCTCAGTCCAACGGATTAGTGGAACGTTGGCATCGTTCTCTCAAGACTTCGCTGAAAACTCGCCTATCGCACAACACGAAGTGGATAGACGAATTACCTACAGTCTTGATGGGCTTACGCGCTGCACTGCGTTCAGACACAGGCGTCAGCGCAGCAGAACTCACATACGGACAAACACTACGACTACCGTGTGATTTCTTCACAACAACATCGGACGGGCAGAGTTACAACTACGACTACGTCGATAAACTGCGAGAAAACATCAACTCCGCAATACCTACTCAAACTACAGTACCACACGGGAACAAAAGAGCTATCTTCGTTCATCAAGATCTGCAAAACTGCGAGCATGTATTCATACGAAATGACGGCGTGAAGAAACCACTACAACCTACGTATGAGGGTCCCTTCAAAGTGTTGGAGCGAGATAGCAAAACATTTAAATTACAGCTACCAGAAAGACGCTCGGCAGTGATTTCTATCGACCGATTGAAACCTGCCTATACGCTCAACGATCACATCTCTAGTAACAGCGTGCCACAGCCAACGCCAAGAAAAACCGCAGTTACACTCGTTCCTGATACAGTAAAAAAGCAAGACGCTAAACTGGCCCCACCAACCGATCAACCTAAGCCAATTTTGAAGTTAACTCGGTCTGGCCGCATTAGCAAACTGCCGGTACGTTTCCACTAAGGAGGGTGTCATATGTAGCTGCCCAAACAAAACTGCACTACATATGGCGCATACATCGGCGCGCACCGCACGTCTGCTCCGGTCGCCGGCCGCCTGCGACTGGAACCTCGGGTCGGCGCAATGAGCCGCCTAGTAAACGCCGCGCCGCCGGCGCAATACCAGCTTGAGCGCGGTATTTATACCTTCCTGGACCCGCGCGCGTCCGGCGTTCGCAGCGCGCGGGGGGCCGCGCCCCGCACCACTCGACGGGCGCTTTCGCACGCTATTGGCTGGCAGGAAAATTCCACTCCAGTACATACAATTCAATAAAACCATTCAACAAGACTAGCACGCAGTTCTACTTTCCCTCGTCAAGCTAAACTTATCTTAATAGTGATTTTATAGTTATTAGGATTACTACTGTTTACCTTTATCATATTAATTTCTTTTCTAGAAGTAAGTTAAAGATAAATGGTGGCCCTATACCCAATATAACGTGTGAAAATAGGAACATTTGGAACAAAAAAATATTCAATAAATACGAGGATTATGTCTACTTCAAGTCAATACAAAACCTATTATTTCCAGACAAATATGTACTGGAATTGGGACAAAATGTAAAGAAACGGCAGGTAAGCCTGAAAAAGCTGTCCTATTCCGTATCAGTGAAAACGAATTGTCAATAAAGCTTTACGGTTCCCTGAAGGCCTACTCGATGATAAAATCTCGCATTCTTATCACTTGTGAGCCCACATAAATTACCTAGTTATTTTTGTATAGTTATAATACTTAACTAATACATCATCATCATCGTCACTACAAAGAACGGGTCTCCTCTCAATGTGAAGGGTTTGGCCATAGTCCACTATGCTGGCCATGTGCGGATTGGCAGACTTCACACGCTGTTAAGAACATTATGGAGAACTCTCAGGCATGCAGGTTTCCTCATGATGTTTTCCTTCACCGTTGAAACAAGTGATATTTTAATTGCTTAAAAACGCACGTAACTCCGTAAAGTTATAGGTGCGCGCGATTCTAATCAGGAGGCTGACGTCCTAACCACTAGGCTATCACAGCTTAACTAATACATTCAACTTTAATGTTTTTATTATTACGTCATTTTTCTATGGTTACATCTATAGTCAAGACAGTTGTAAGGTTTTTTGGTTTTAAAATCACACTTTCATAGGACGTAGTTACGCAATAAAGAATCCGATTTTACAGCTAATCAAGTGATCGTACAAGTATAATTTATTGTTATCGAAGAGATCTTACAGAAAGGATGTTTTATTTAAATACCAGCAAAAACCCCAATTATAGCAGGAATACTCAACAATTTTCAGACAAAACACAATTCAGGCTGAATATTACTAATTGCTCAATTGGATCCTTTTTGTATAACTACGTCCAATTATTGTTTTTTTTTTCGACGTAAAGTGCTTTATTGTTGCATATTCATTAGTGAAAGTATCTCTGATAAGGTCAGATAAGGTCTTTCGCTGACTTTTCTGCGGATCTCATATTTGGGTAGTTTTGTTAGTCACGTTCGTTTCGTTGGGAAAGTCTCGCTGAAGACCGAGTGGAGTGGAGGCACTTGGCTCAGCAGGCTATCACGGATTTTGAAGATAAAAGGAGGGTGGATCTGGATTTGTACAGAGATCAACTGAAAAATAGACCACCCTCCAATATAATCTATAATTACGTTGATGGTGCCCTGTCATGTCCTCACTGCGCGCGTTTATTCCGTACAAAAATAGGGTACATCAGCCACATCAGGGCACACGAACGACGCCCTTATTAAAGAAAATTAACAGAGACCAAGTCGCTGTTGCCGAAACGGCAGTGATGATGATGATGGATAGCGATTTTTCAACTAGCAAATTTTTCGAACATAATTATATACATTATTTCAGGCAAACATTTGACTTTAATTACTGACATCAAGTATAAACTATATTAATCTAGGATGGTATAACTTTTTTATGATCTTTTTATAAGGTGAGGAGGTTACATACTAACCTTAACTAAACCTTATGAAAAGTTTGATCATAAAAGAAAGTTTTCGAGTTCATCGACTAAATACAAGCAAACTAACAAATCCTTCTTCTTCACTTTATAGTAAAGAGGAAGGATTTGTTAGTTTGTAAGTATAGATGAAAAAAGATACTCGCAGTAGCGTTCACTTAATTACTTTTACATAAACTACTTTTAAGTACTAGCGAAATAAATTTTACTTACGACAGTTTATTCTCTTATTTTCTTGGTTATGGTTATCAAAATAACAAACCCTGCGAAGCTGTTGTGTAAAATAAAAATAATCCTATTCGCGAGAAACAAGTTGAAGCATGCTTCCTTGAGTTCTGAGGATCAGGGTACACCCGGTTTGCCATTCCTTATTTTTGTTCCCTATTTGTTTATCTAGACAAATATTTTGCTGGAGTGAAATGAAACTTTCTTTGAAGTCGTGCACTCAAGGTTATTTCTAGCATCGGCAGTGACAAACAAATGGGTTTCTTTTGTTTTTATAACCATTTCTATATAGTCTAGAGGCTAGGCTGCCTTTTGTTCGACGCTGTTGTCTGTTCGGGATTAATTTGACACTATAGACTTTGTGGGCAAACTGTAATAATTAAAATTAAAAGTTTCTAAAGGCCTTGACCTTTAAAGTATCTCGATATAAATCGAAGGTTTACTTTAGAGCCCTCGATTGAAGCACTCCATATATTTGCAGGAGACCTTGAACTGTTTAAATAATGAAATTGAAACATATTTTATACATTGAAATGTTTCTTACTTTTGATTAGTAGTCGAATTGCTTTGTTCAACCACGCTGTTTAAGAGTCTGATATTCTATTATGATGGGCTATTCACTAGAAGTCTTTTGACATATCTTTTAAATTAATTATATACAGAACCTTGCAAGATGTTTTCTGGGCTATACATGTTTGTTTATAAATAAATAATCGGTATTAACGATTTATATAATGAGCGAAATGGCTAAGTATGTAATGTTAGGCCGAGAGCTACAAATCCAGCCCTTAACCTCTGACTTAAGGGATAATTAAAACGAGACCAAGTCATTGCACCGACAGATATCTGTCTCGTTTTAACGCAGTAAAATGATTGCTCAGCTGAGCAAAGTAAAAGAATAGACTTCAATGTATCAATGCGTATAAAAATCGATGAAACCTGAAATGGAGGCTTCAGTGTTATCTTATCATGCAACAGGAAAAAAAATATGGAAATATAGATAATAACAAAATTTATTTAATAGGTATATAACGGAGTAAATAATTCTACGGTAAATTTTGTTGTATGTACAACTATGAAAATCAGTGGGTTATTTCAATTTTATAGGGGATAAAGTTCACGTTGCTAGAGCAAGCTTAACAAGTTGAGGTAGCAAGTTCAGCCAGGAAGAAGTTATGTATAAAATCCAAACTGGCCTATATGGGAAAATTGCCTCAGAGTTAAATTAGTAGGAGATAAAGTAATATCGCCGAATATAAGAATAGTGATAGCCTAGTGGTTAGGGCGTCAGCCTCTTAATCAGAGGTCGGCGGTTCGAATCCGGGCACGCACCTCTAACTTTTCGGAGTTATGTGTGTTTTTAGACGACAAAGGCCTGTAAAGTCTACCAATCCGTACATAGCCAGCGTGGTGGACTATGGCCAAAACCCTTCTCATATTGGGAGGAGACCCGTGCTTTGTTGTGAACCAGTAATGAGTTGATCATGATGATGATGATAAGAATAGTACGTGTCAAATTGATGTCGATCGATATCCAATGCTTGATGTCGAGTATAAATTAATAACTAAAGAAAATTTGGTCTAACAACGCAATACTCACTTCACCCATTACCTTTTAAACAATCTCATTGTAACCTCGACAATGTTTGGCCTTCGAGGCTTCTACGCAAATAATATGGGCCGCTCGAACAACACTTCTAACCAAAAATGACTTCTTTTGTACTCAACAACAAAGCATGATTTATCATCGGACAGTGAATCGTGACCTCAAATTCATATTAAAATAGGCCGATACCATCAAAGAGTATTGCTTTCTATACTATATAGATGTGTCAACTATTGCATAAATATTGTATTTCTTTTATTATGAATCAAAAATATTACATAGCGCAAAACATCTTTAAGAGATCTAAAATAATCATCATCATCATGATCAACCCATTACCGGCTCACTACAGAGCACGGGTCTCCTCTCAATATGAGAAGGGTTTGGCCATAGTCCACCACGCTGGCCATGTGCGGATTGGCAGACTTCACACGCCTTTAAGAACATTATAGAGAACTCTCAGGCGTGCAGGTTTCCTCACGATGTTTTCCTTCACCGTTGAAGCAAATGATATTTTAATTTTTTAAAAACGCACATAACTTCGAAAAGTTAGAGGTACGTGCCCGGATTCGAACCGCCGACCTCTGATTAGGAGGCTGACGCCCTAACCACTAGGCTATCACCGCTTCTAAAATAATAGCCTAGTGCAAAACCCGCGCTCCTTCTGTTCCTTACAAAGTTGTATCTGTCTAAATTGTTTTGGTGCTATAAGACAGATTCTTGGCACGTTTTATGACTCAGGGTTTTCGGAAGGTATAGATTTCCTTGAGAGTTAACATAATCACATATTACAACAAATATATATGATAAAACGTTGCTTGCGCTCATGCGAATTTGCTTTTTTTTTTTTTTTTTTATTCACCACAAGTTAGCCCTTGACTGCATCTCACCTGATGGCAAGTGATGATGCGGTCTAAGATGGTAGCGGGCTAACCTGTTAGGGTATGGTAAACTCATACTCCTAATTGGTTTCTACACAACATCGTGCCGGAACGCTAAATCGCTTGGCGACACGTCTTTGTCGGTAGGGTGGTAACAAGCCACGGCCGAAGCCTCCCACCAGACCAGACCGAGCCGGGAATCGAACCCAGGACCTCCAAAATTTAAAATGCAACAGCGCACGCGCTGCGCCACTGAGGTCGTCAAAAAATTGCTTGAATTAAAGTTTCCTTGCCCTAGTGGGAAAGTATGCACGAAAAGAAAAGTTTAAGATGCAAACTGATAAAGCAATAATATAAAATATTCAAACCATTAGAATAATTATAAGCTCTCATAATGGATTCGTATCAGAAAGTTCTTGGGTCAAGTCTCTTGTGTATTCTAACCGAGCATTGTTCTAGATAAACAGCTTCTCGATATGAACAACGCTGCTTTGATCCTGTTGAATAATTTAATTGTTATTGAAATTGTATGAATCCGTAACGAGATCTCGTATGGTAATTCTTCGATAATCTCTATTAATAAATGTGGAATACTAATCACTACGAATGACTTATCACGAAAGTAAGACAGGACGCCAAAAAATTGACCTAGATTTTTTTTTCTGGTTCTTTATTATAAATATGTTTTTTAATTTAAGTTGTAATATAAACTATACAAAGAAAATACCTGAACATACCAGCCTACCTAAAGAAAGACTATCTATTCACTTCCACGAATGAAAATACAACATCTATAAACAACATTTACCCATGCATTATTAAGAGGTGTATCATCTACTTAAAATATATATTCTATATTCGATAGCGTATACTCGCTTCACGTTAGAAGTCACGCTGTTGTACCAAGGTGTTAAATTTATGGATGCCTTCGCGATATAAAATACTCGTTCACGATAACCTTTTTGTAACTGACGTGCTGTTTTTATGCGTTTTTAATAGTACATTGTATTCGTAGCAAGGGCCAAAAATTATAAATCGGACATTTTTTTTTTATCCACTACAAGTTAGCCCTTGACGGCAATCTCACCTGATGGTAAGTGATGATACAGTCTAGGATGGTAGCGGGCTAACCTGTAAGGAGTATGGTAAACCCATACTCCTTTCAGTTTCTACGCAACATCGTGCCACACGTCTTTGTCGGTAGGGTGGTAACTAGCCACGGCCGAAGCCTCCCACCAGACCAGACTCGAGCCGGGAACCCAGGACCTCCAAGTTTTTTATAATCTGACAGCGTGCGCGCTGCGCCACGAAGGTCGTCGAAACAAAATTACAACAAACCTTACTAGTATCAACGCAGACCACCGACGTACCTATATATATATATATATATATATATATATATATATATAGTAAAGGAAATCTATAGAAATAAGTAACCAAACTTGCATTATTAAGATCGAACAAATAGATTTACACATACGAAAGTTAACGAGATAAATGTAATCCTATCTAATATTAAAAATGCAAATTTCGGTATCTTAGTTTCATTTTTAAGCCTAAACTTCTAAAGTGGTTTTAATATTCTTTCATTAATGGGAAGCTATATTATCAGTCAATTAAAAACTATATATTATATCCCCATATACTTATAACCGTGGGTCGCAGCTAATATAATATCAATAATACATTTTTATTTAAAACTTTACTACTATGGTGAGGACGGTGTTAATTTAGAAAAAAAAAGACGGATTGCACTCCGGGAGTGCCGGCAGAAGTGAAAACTTGATTAATAACGTTGAGCATGTTTGATATTTTGGAATGGTTAGGGAATAATTTTGCACCAATTGCTTTATCAGTATAAAAGTACTATTATTTATGTGGTAGAATACAATATTCATTTATTGCGCTATCGTACACAAACATGACAATTTATATTACATTAAAAATTTAACACTTTAAAACTATTACAATTATTTTACATTAAAAAGTTTATCTATATCAATTTCCATATTTTAAGCACTTTACATTCACGAATTTTACGAATACACAACAATGTGATCACTACACAGACGGTCGAGCCATCAGCTGTCACCATCCATGGATGCGCGTGGCACGCTGTAACATACACGAACATTCGCGCAAGCGCCCTGCGCTGCCTAAACGAAACAGTAGGCCCAGGCATACATTTTCGCCGCGCCGTAGAGAGGGGATAGCTGTCTACTCTCCATCCGTCTTACGCTTTTTCGATCAGGTCACGTGTCCTGACGCGAGTTTAAGATTTTATACCCATTACAGAAAAAGTGCTCAACGCCGCTAAAGAAGTTTTCACTTCAAAAAATATTATTATACTATAAATATACTCAAAAAATACGACCGTCTTATAAACGGGATACATTTGTAATAATAAAATATCAAAAAGGTATACAATACCGCGGTTTATATGTTTATATCAAGTTATACAAGCAAGTGTAACAGAATATTCTTGAATGGATTTACGTATTTGCTTAATAATAGGTTTCGAACATTTCATTACATTTTTATAGTAAAAACGTGAAGACTGTAAAGGAAATTGTACTTACCTAAAATGTTAATTTCAAATATTCATAGTGCTACAACACATATGTTAAAACAACAATACATATGCTTAAAGCATTAAATCTTAATATATATATATATATATAAGAATGAGCAGGGTTTTATTTGGCAAGAAAACCTTATTTAACTTTTTTATGTCTATCTTTATATTATATGCCACAAGTTGCAAAGAAAATGGCTTCAATTCTCACAAAACAAGTCTCTACGTGTTGGACCGACGTTCCCGAACAAGGTTTGGTTTAAAATAAAAAGAACTAGCAAGAAAATGTCACCCAAGTGAACGAATTTGCGTATTTTGCTTTTCTGTGTCATGAGTGGTATTTGGGATCACTAGAATCGTCCCTATGAATCTACCATCTTCCTGGCTTCACCGTCAGATGTCTTGGATCACAGTACTGTATAACTAACAGCCGTAAAGGGCTAACTTGTAGTGTATGAAAAAAAAATATAAATATATCCAATATTTTTTATCATATGCCTTCCTTTGTCAACCACCCAAACGAAAATTATATATACAAACGGACACAACAGTGTTAATTATACACGAACACTCGCCTCCTAATATTAAATAATTCGCCCATTTTCTGACCTTGTACCCCTATTGTCCTTGTCAAAAGTATTGTGCAAAAGGGAGATAACATTATGCTGTATCGTTAAAATATATACAGGGCTTCAGTGTAGTACTTTGCGATCCTTTAACAAAATGAAGATAAAAGTAGGTTTAGGAAAACAAGTGAAGCGAAATTTCAAAGGTCAAAAATGGCGACCTTTACATAAAACGGGCTTAGTAAAATCAAAGCTCGGAATCCGTTAACAAAAATTGATCCAATCCAAAGCGACCGCTGCTTAGTTTATTCGATACCTTACGATTGTGTATGGATTAAGTTGTAAAAGGAAAGGAATTTTAACATAATGCAGCAGTGAAAGCTGGGTACATGGATCCTCTTTCTCATCTATCTCATGGAAAACAGGTATAGGTACAGAGCTAAGACTGCCAGACTCAAGTCCTGTGTACGTTATAGGTAATGGAAAGCAACGCCAATTATTCCAATTATTATTAGGTACTAGCGGTTTCCCAAGACTTCGTTTTCGTAAAACATTTGATGAGTAAGTACATTGGTCCTGTACAAAAAAAAAGCAATTGCTATTCTAAACCATAAACTCCAATGCACTGCATCGCGACCTCCGACCACGTCATTGCTTCTATAAGTTTTTTTTTGTTTTATTGACAGTCCAAATTCCCATTTTACGTGGATTTTACTTACTTACTTACCATACTTAAGCAATTAAAATATCGCTTGCTTCAACGGTGAAGGAAAACATCGTGAGGAAACCTGCAAGCCTGAGAGTTCTCCATAATGTTCTCAAAAGGCGTGTGAAGTCTGCCAATCCGCACACGGCCAGCGTGGTGGACTATGGCCAAACCCTTCTCATATTGAGAGGAGACCCGTGCTCTGTAGTGAGCCGATAATGGGTTGAACATGATGATGATGATGACTCACCATACAAAGTTTCATCTCTAAAGGTGTACTCTTAGAATTCCGAATATACCGGGCCTACACTTCCAGAGAATCTCTGTGTAATTTTAGTTATCAAAGTTCAACGATCGTGGACGGTCACGCATTCAAAGTTAAAACCAGTAGCTGTGAAAATGGAGGTAGACGGTTTGAGCAACGTTGTTCAAATAGAAGTACTTAAACCATTACTTCATAAGAAACTCTATAAGTTCAGATACGAGTGTTTATGTAAATCTACTTAACATTTGGTATCTCCGCAGGCAGTAGTCCCTCTTTTCTCAATGAACAATCATGATTGTTTTGAAGGTTCCAGGCCAAAAAATCGTAAAAATAAAGTCAGCAAACTGTTTCATATTTCGTTTCGAATTATTGCTAAGTGCTTCACTTTTTTGTAATTTTACATTATTACACTTTTTAGTAATACGTTTGGAAGACAAGATAATATACAAGAACATTTCTATGTTATACATTTTGCCTGGCATGTGCAATCCAATGCAAGGGCATTTGATTGGCCCGTATCTCCTTTGTCATTCACTGTTTACGTTGTTTATTTAGGTTTTACCTCTAGTTTTAACTAAAAATGTGGGTTATAAATAAAAATAATCTATATATATAAAAGCGAAAGGTCACTTACATACTTACATACTGACTTACTGACATACTGATTAAACACGAGATCTCAAAAACTATTGTACGTATAAAGCTATAATTTAGCAAGTAGGTAGTTGATAGTTAACAGATGTCAGCTAAGAAAGGATATTTGGAAATTCCACCCCTAAGAGGGTAAAAGGGGCGTTGGAAGTTTGTATGAAATTTCTTTATTTTTAGAGTTAGAGACACAAAAATTTGCATTAAGATTAATAATAATAAATAAAAAATATGTAGATCAATTTTTTTTTAAATATTACCTGTCAAGGTTGGTAAAATAGGGGATGATAGTTTTTGCTTATTTTTTTATAATGAAGTCTACAAGCTTGAAATTTTGAAAATAGGTTTCTTTTAGGGCGTAAGTATAAGGTTAGAATTTTTTTTCATGCAAATCTACCCCGAAGGTTTTCTTTGTTTTTATAGTTAGAGATATAAAAAATTATATTAATAATAATAAATAAAAAACATGTACATATATTTTTTTTTAATTTTACCTGTTAAGGGTGGTAAAAAAGGGGATGACAGTTTTTGCTTATTTTTTTATTATGAAGTCTACAAGCTTGAAATTTTGAAAATAGGTTTCTTGTAGGGCGTAAGTATAAGGTAAAAATTTGTTTTCATTCAAATCTACCCCGAAGGGGGTAAAATAGGGGTTTGAAGTTTGTATGAAAGTCCTATGTTTTTTAATTTAGAGATACGAAAATCGGCAATTTGACATTTGCTTGTAGCTTACTTTCTCAAACAGGGCATTGGCCGCACGGGTAACCTTAATCTCAAGTAAAATCAGCAATTCTACGCAGGCGAATTATTATTTAATATTGTGGATATTCTGATTACTTGTCTGTTTGTTTACGTCTATCGTTACAGAATTATAATAATTATTTAACGGACGTCAAGGCATGTTTATTATACAAATAATACTCCTAAAAGCGTATAAGGTAACACCTCTATGTTCTGCGAGTCATAATAAGAAACTAACCATCAAATCTGCATCTTGCTAGTATTCTATGAAGTCGTCTCATACCTTGGACTTCTCGGTAATGTTCTATACCAGTAAATGCCTGATTTAAGTCAACGTGAGGAAGACCTTTTTGACGACCACCGTGGCGCAGCGATTTAAAATTTTCTCTAGTCTGGTCGGAATGATCATGGCTGATACCACCAACCGACAAATAGGTTTTGCTAAGCGAAGAAATAAATAAGGATTATATGAACGATACAAAAGCTTGGGTGTGAATTGCTCTATCTCCATAGGTCGTATAATTTATTATTGATTATGTGTGTGAAAAAAAACCCGGCTAAATTTGTTGTTTGTCTTCTTCTTAGACAAGGGAGCGTTTGGAACTCTCATAGCTGTAGTTTTAAGTTTACGAATGTAGTTATCACCATCAAATCACTACAATGTAAATTATTGACGCATCAAAAGTGCCTTTTAAAGGACAATTTGAATAAAGATTATTTGAATTATAACGTTCGTATAAACTGACGCGTAGAAGCCGATCCTAGATATCGGTTTAATATAGCATACCCGTAACAACTAAGCGAAGCGGTGATAGCCTAGTGGTTAGGGCGCCAGCCTTCTAATCAGAGGTCGGCGGTTCGAATCCGGGCACGCACCTCTAACTTTTCGGAGTTATGTGCGTTTTTAAATAATTAAAATACCATTTGCTTCAACGGTGAAGGAAAACATCGTGAGGAAACCTGCACGTCTGAGAGTTCTCCATAATGTTCTCAAAGGTGTGTGAAGTCTGCCAATCTGCACATGGCCAGCGTGGTGGACTATGGCCAAACCCTTCTCATATTAAGAGGAGACCCGTGCTCTGTAGTGAGCCGGTAATGGGTTGATCATGATGATGAACAACTAAGCCAGACAGGTGAAATCGCAGTCAAGGCCTATCTTGTGGTGGAATAAAAACTCCAGATAATGTCACGTAACTGCGATCTTGACCCACTTATGCTACGTAGTTCTCTAAAGCATTGTCTTCTTGCATTTTGTGGACACAATTAGAAGCTAGGGGAATATAATAAATCCTCTACACAATGAAGTCAACATTCTAAATTATAGTACGAGTGGTTCCGATAATTAACCTTTTTTTAGAAAGATGAACGTGAACAAGCGGTTATTTGGTGGCCATGAATGTCTAAAATTAGGATAATAAGGTATTTCATTCTTAAATAAAACCACAACGAAGAATGTCATTGGGAACTCCATTATATTATGCAGAAAGAGAATTTTTGACGACCTCCGTCCTTTAAAAACATTATAAGAAGATTATAATACCGATAACCCATATGATTTTAGCAATAATGTCAGAATGCTTAAAATATACTTTGTAAAAATAATCATTTTGGAATAACACTTAGTAAATTTAATAAAGTATCATGGGAGGCTGACATGGTATTACATTGACACAAATGATAACTTGCTTAATTTGACGATGTTAATTGTTAAAATCAATGATGCATTTAGGCTTTATTGCTAATCACAAAGTGATTTATGTTCCCCTATGCTAACATTTTACTTGATAGCCATTAACACATTGTTTTAATAACTTGCTTAATTTGACGATGTTAATTGTACAAAATAATGCAAATTATTGAGCCAACCTATTCAGTAGACTTAAAAATATACTTTTATTTTGTTATTAATATTTACAAAATGGAAATATTGAGCCAAATAATGTTTGAAGCTTTCAAATTAATCAGCTAATCTACAAATGAAAACCATAACATGTATGAATTAATCAATATTTTTATGAACATACATTAAATTTACATATATATATTGGCTTCAAAGAGGCTTTTGTCCAGCAGTGGATTAATGTTGGCTGATGATGAGGATGATGACGATGATTCATTTGAACAGCTTCACTGCGTAGAAATAAGAAACGATAATAAACTTTTGCAGAAATGCGACGTTTTGGAAGTTTATTTTTAACTAAAAGGTAGACTTGTGTTAATAGGCCAAGACATCCTCTCAAGCTATGTGGGAGCAGCATATCTTGAATACATGTTATGGTTTTCATTTGTAGATTAGCTGATTAATTTGAAAGCTTCAAACATTATTTGGCTCAATATTTCCATTTTATAAATATTAATAACAAAAAAAAAGTTTATTTTTAAGTCTACAGAATTGGTTGGATCAATAATTTGCATTATTTTGTACAATTAACATCGTGAAATTAAGCAATTATTAAAACAATGTGTTACTGGCTATCAAGTAAAATTACAGAAAAAACTTAATGCCATTTTGCCTATAAATTGCACCACTCAGGTACAAAACACAAAACTCAGCACATTAATCTCCGTTCAACTCGGATTTTGCAAAGTTGGGAGGCGAATACAACGCGAAATCGGAAACAATTTGAAAATAACAACAAACCTCATAATTTTGCCCTACCACCTTCGGCTTTTGTTGGTCGTCTCCCAGTGAATTTGGGGCATTTATAATTCAGTTTTAATGCCCCAACCCAAAATTACTCATACTAAAATCAAACTATATTTAAATAATAAGTATTTCATAATTAGGTGGTAGGTTCGAGTCACAGTTTGGGTTAATTTGGGTAGTTATTAAGTTCAGCCAATATAGGGCTTATCACGTAGGAGGATATTATAATATTGAATATCACCACCAGAGTCATTTATAGCAATAATTTATTGCCTTTATTTTTAATTTCATGTTAGATATATGTTTAATGACCTCCGTGACGCAGTGTGTCAGAATTGTACTCGAAATTGTGCCAGAACGCTAAATCGCTTGACGACAAGTCTCTGTAGGAAGCACAGCCGAAGCCTCCCACCAGACCAACCTCAAGCCGTGAATCAAACCCAGGACCTCGAACTTTATAATAAAACACTGCACCCGCTGCGCCACTGAGTCTTCTCACGATGTCACATCATAAAATTTCTGTGCTTATTACGTGCTCTCGACGGTTCGGGTTGAAAATAACACGCCAGTTTCGTCGCGATCCACCCGTCTTTGAAACCAATTCAACTTTTCAATCCATCAATATAAATTCCGTTCTCAACATCTATATAATATCTATGATAATCTGGAATTATTGAACATTAATTCCAAAGAACAAATAACTTATTAACTAACATTTAATTTATTCGATAGAAGTAGGTGTTATTTTACGGATGTATATGATTAACAGTGAACATTAAGTAAACGAGCTTTGATTCATGAAGAGGTACACGAAGAGTTGCGGTTCACATCGAAATAAGCTTACTTCATTATTTAAAAAACAAATTAACAATCACAATATAACAAACATAACTACTACTGGCTTGTACAATTGATTTGTTTATTTGATATTACCTTTTAAGTTTAATTATATACTCGTAATATGGAAACAAAACAACAAGGCTCTCCCCGTCATCCCAAACCTCGGCTGTGCTCTTAAGCAGACTAAGTTTCTTCGAACTCTAGGGCTTAAAATCTCTTCATGCGTAGCTTTTTTCCGAAGCGCACCAAACTGCCCTGCCCGGTTGTACAGTGAAACACTGTCTGAACCAAAAAAAAAATGTGTGCGTGTATATATAATTATTGTTACCGAGTAAAGAGGCACCTTCACTTGTGTACGGCAACAATGAATGGTGAAGAAAATCAATAATATCGTCCAACTTCCGATTAGGAGATATATACAGTGCAACAATCAAAATTTTCATCCCATTTTCCATTTGGCATTGAGCCATACATAAATCACCAACTGCTGATGCTAGTGACCCATGAAAGTCAGGAGAAAAAACAGAAAAATCTATCGATGGAGTCACAACATTAACAACATCATTAGAATTATGATATATTCCTAATGATGTTATCCATTGTAAACAATATTCATCATGGGAAGACCTTAAGTCTTACCTAATCGAAAAATTCTCCAATGTCAAGACGATTTCACATCTCAATTTAGAACTACAATCAATGTTTCAAAGACCAACCGAAAGCATAACCGAATTTTTCCACCGAGTAGATTTATGCCGTGGTAAAATAATTGAAAAATTAAACACCGAAATTAAAGACGGTACATTATTGGGTCGGATGGCAACCACAGAAGAGACCGCTTTAAGCGTCTTCGTTAACGGCCTCAACTCCGAGATAGGTACGATGTTGAGAACGCGAGGTTCCCCAAACCTAACTATAGCAGGTCGTTTTGCGATAGAAGAGGAGAAAATAAGACCCATGAACACAGCCAGGCAATCTCTCTTTAAAAATATTACAAATCACACTAAACTCATTACACAACGCACTCAGATTGTTTCTAATGTTGTTTGTTGATGTTTAAGACGGTGATAGCCCAGTGGTTAGGGCGTCAGCCTCCTAATCAGAGGTCGGCGGTTCGAATCCCGGCACGCACCTCTAACTTTTCGGAGTTATGTGCGTTTTTAAACAATTAAAATATCATTTGCTTCAACGGTGAAGGAAAACATCGTGAGGAAACCTGCACGCCTGAGAGTTCTCCATAATGTTCTCAAAGGCGTGTGAAGTCTGCCAATCCGCACATGGCCAGCGTGGTGGACTATGGCCAAAACCTTCTCATATTGAGAGGAGACCCGTGCTCTGTAGTGAGCCGGTAATGGGTTGTTCATGATGATGATGATGATGATGTTTAAGGGCTAAGCACACTTAGCATATTATATTTAATGTGATTTGTTTGTTAATATGTAGTTTAATAACATAACGCGTAGTTTTTATTTCCTTTATATTCTTATTCCTAGTAATTAAACAAACGCCTTATTCTTTTACGGTGGGCGGCCGAAATTTGTCTGTAATGAAAATTAAAAAGATTACTTAAGATTAAGATTACTGTTTCAAATTAACAGTCCACTTCGCGTATAGCTTGTGCCTTTATATGTATTGTTGAATTAGTTATGGACTGCCGTCCATGGTGGGCGGTATGTTAAATGCGCAACATATTCATTTTTTCAGTTTAGTTGTAATTTAGTTTGTTTATTTTGCGATAGATGGCGCTGTTTTGGTATAAATGAATACTGTATCACGCTATGGAGATTTTATACCGAAACTAGATATAAGAGCTCGGATTGTAATTAGAATAAGAATAAAAAAAATTAAAATTTCATCGTAGTATTTGTTTCGGATTCATTGTGGGATTATTCACATGCTATTCCTACTCCGTTGGAGAAAGTGAAAGTACTGTTCGTCTGAACCAACCGTTGTAGGGGCAAGAAAAAGATGGCGCGTAACGGAAAAATGTGACGCGTAACCGAAAATGTGACGCGTAACCGAAAAATGTGACGGTAAATTTTTTTCCAACGCCGATAAAGAAGTTTCACTTCAAAAAGTTCGTAATATTTTATTTCATAAAATGATGATTTATAAAAATCTTAAATAAAACATTAACACAAACGCAATTGACCGTAAGCCATTTTATAATTTCTGTACAAAAAAAAATAAAACAAAGAAGTTGTCGAACAATAACTCCCTTGTGTGATTTTACGCTAATCGACTTGAATTTGAGACGTTTACAGAACATTTTATTTATGTTTCGAGACTGACTTGTAAATTTAGCAATTTGATATTCTCGGCTTCTCAGAATATATAGCTAGGTACAAAAAGGTGTACCCCAAAGCAATTGCGGTCAATTACTCCAGGTTATCAGCACCTTCATTTGTTTAACTAAGAAATTATTATGATTTTTTCTTTCAGCAATGTAAGGGGAAGTTTGGGTTGTGATTTATAAAAGACTTTAACCCTTAATAACCTAAAGTTTCAATTTTGATACCAATCTTTTAAACCGAATGTTCACATTACTATTAGGTTTTTTTATAGGTAGGCTGTACGTATTTTACTGTTGTATATTATTCTTTCCAACGAATTTAAAAAAAAAAGACATCTAACATCATTCATCTAGACCCTCAAGCAAACACAGTAATATTAAAAATAAATCACTTTTGTATATCAGGCTACTAAGGGTTAAGCATGTGGTTTTGGCGTCTTTATAACTTGATATGGAACAACGTTTGTGAACGATTGTGATTCAACCTTTTTCTTCGAATGTTAAAAAGTGTGTGTTTCAAATACAGCAGGGTTAGAAGACGAGATATATGTAAACCGTTTACTTCAAAACTACGTAATATGTCATAAAATAGTACATATCGTATAAAAAGCTATGATAGCCTAGTGGTTAGGATGTCTACCTCCTAATCAAAGATCCGGGGGTTCAATCCCGAGCACAAGCCTCAAACTTTTCAGAGCTATGCGCGTTTTTAAGCGATTGTAATATCACTCACTTCAACGGGAAACATCGCGAGGAAACCTCCGTGTTTGAGAGTTCTCCATAATGTTCTCAAAGGCGTGCAATGTCGGCCAATCCGCACATGGCAAGCGTGGTGTACCAAACCGTTCTCATATTGAGAGGAGATCCGTGCTCTGTAGTGAGCAGGTAATGGTTTGATCATGATGATGGTATATATAACATAATACAAAGTTGTTAAATCTCTTTTTAATCATATCGAGTATTGGTCCTTTTATAACGGTGAAGTAGGTAGCTAAATCACAATATCCTATTCTGGTCACAACTCACACCCTCAAATATAACGATGATATTCACTGGGAGAGACATATTGAGGGATTTTCGGACTGGGACCGTCATTTTTCTAACTTCGAAGAAATAACTTTGCCCGCCCTTTGAAACTTAGTAGCTTGATATTTTTTCCAATTCCATTTATCTCTAATACAGTAAAAGATTTACTTTTGGTAACATATTTTAAGAATATCTTCCAAAAATCCATTCGAAAACAAATACAAATATAAAGAACATAGTTATAAAGTTGGGAGTTTGTTCAGTTTGTTTTTACGAAATTATTGATTACGTAAAAAACTACTTTGTGTTAATATTTAAGTTTTTTAACTTGGCTAAATTAGCCATCTTTATTAGGATTTTTATTTTAAGGAAGGAAAATATAAAATACTAGTAAGTTTTAATGATACATCATACGTCTGATTCTCTGATCAGATATCAGAGGTAGTGTATAATACATATAGATTACAGCTTTCTAGATTTTTTATATTACATCCTGGGCAACGATGCGTTGGCGGCAGAAACCATCCTCCTAGTCGGTATCATAGCGGGACTATAAATCACTTGCAGTTCTTGCTAGTACAGTGTGGAACAAGCCTCGGCAAAAGCCTGCCACCAGACCAGAGTTGAGCCGGAAATCAAACCCTGCACCTGCCCACTTGATAATACAGCAGCGCTCACTGCGCCAAGGAGGTCGTCAAAATGTTGATGTTGATTGTAGTTCATTGATTGGCTTTGTTGTTCCTAGGATGGTCTAAACCATACACCGTACCATATTAGAGCACTAGGAAGTAAATATTCCTTAAATACCGTTAGTCCACAAACGTTGCACCATTTTTATAAACAAAATTTTAGTAATTGACCTAATTGTAGGAATGGCCACCAAATTGTAGAAATCGCCTACAATTTTGTAGTAAATTGACGTTGCATGTTTCAATGGAGGATATTTTCTCAACAAATACGGGTCAAACCCTCCGATAACGACGATATTTGTCCCGGTCGACGTTTTGAATGACTCCAGGCTGCCATTTTAACTCACTTTCGGAAATTTATTTTCCTGGCGCTAGTTCAGTATTGGAAAATGATATAAATACATCCTATAAAAGTCTTCAAAACAAAAAGTAAAAAATGGATATTATACATCATCATCATCATGATCAACCCATTCTCAGCTCACTACAGAGCTCAGGTCTCTTCTCATTATGCGAAGGGCTTGGCTATAGTCCACCACTCTGACCTCTGTGTGGATTGGCAGACTTCAAAAGCCTTTGAGAATATCATGGAGAACTCTCAGGCATGCAGGTTTCCTCACGATGTTTTCCTACACATTTGAAGCAAGTGAAATTTTATTTGCTTAAAAAGACACGTAACTCCGAAAAGTTATAGGTGCGTGCCCGGGTTCAAACCCCCGACATTTGATTAGGAGGCGGACGTCCTGACCACTAAGCTATCACAGCTTGGATATTATTTATTACTCACACCTTTTAACACTACATTACATTGCTGCATAAGTTGTGTCCAATGCGGATTTTTGCATTACGCAGCATCTTAAATTGAATCTATATCAAATAGCTTTCTAATATACAAAAACAAAAGCTTTATATACTTATAACAAAACTGTCCATTCGATACAGTTTATCACAGATCAATAACGCGATTTATTCCACTACTAACGCCATCTGTTGTCATAGAAAAATCACGTACAAGATTTTCTCGAGGCTCATCTCATGCTAATTGAATCGATTATAAGGTCCATAGTAACAGTAATAAATCATACAATACCATAGGAGTTTCTTTGTTGACTTGAGTTTATCGCTGCAATGAAGAAAAAATATCTCGTAGCCAAATTTAACGACAATTCTCTTTGTTGCTGTGTGATCAAAAATTACAGCAATAGAGGCCTTAACGCATTGACATAATTATGAACAAAAAAAATAACATAATTTGACAGCGGTTACAGAATAACCAGAATGGATATGGCAACTTTTTCCAACACTTTCTTTCTATTATACCTTAAAAGTTTACTTCTATTCTCCACTTTGTTGTCTTCCTATACACCAGTTCAGAAATCACTACAGCGAAGCTTTAATGTTGTTTAACAGTAAATTAAATAATAATACGAAACTATAATTTGTTTATAGCTCCTAAAATCTCAGCTCTGCCTCCTCAGAGCATCATAAAAGGAATCACATAAATCTGACTCTGTATATGTCGTCATTAAAAGTAACGTCAGCGTCATTAAACTTTTTATGTGATAATTCAATAAAGATTACGAAAATTGCCTCATAAAAATTGGCTATGATATAAAAAAAAAACCAATTTGGGTAAAGTGAACTTGCTTGAAATGGGTTTTTTTTAATTTATTTTTACGAAAAAGTTGCCGAGGAAAAACTCTAAAGTCCTTTATTTAAATAGACGTATGGAATACACTGTTACATTTTTTTACATTTTAGTCAGATGGTGATCATTTTAATTTTTTTTCTATCCACTACAAGTTAGCCCTTGACGGCAATCTCATATGATGGTAATTGAAAATGCAGTCTAAGATGGTAGCTGGCTAATCTGTTAGGGTTATGGCAAACCCATACTTCAAATTGGTTTCTACGCGACATCGTGCCGCAACACTAAACCGCTTGGCGACACGTCTTTGTCAGTAGGGTGGTAACTAGCCTCCCACCAGACAAATATTTTATTATAAATATTTTTAATTATTAAGCTATAAAGCTACGAAAGTTTATTACCAACTTATCTCATATTGTCACTAAGATTGAAATCGGTCTATTTGACCCTGATTGACAGCTCGACCTTGATTTCAGACTGGAAAAGTCGAAACGATAAAAATCAAATGCAAATCAAATATTACAGTCCCATAGTTAACTTATGCTAACGAATTTCACTCTAAGTCTTAATATATACAACAGTTGAAAGAAACTTTTGTAGGTATATACAAGTTTTATTGTAACAATTCTTTCTTCAATATTGTTTTATTTAATAAAAAAATAAGTTAAAAGAAATATTGACGAGTGGTTCAGTCTGTGGGCTCAGTTCATGGAATGGATTTAAACTTACGACCTTTCTCTTTTCTGACTGTCATTCCTTACACCTTAACCCTGCGGTTTAAGAAGTACTTTATTACAAATCCTCTAAGCATCAGAGGGAAAATCCATACTTATATATCCCAAGTAATATTATTTACGTAAAAGTGTGTTTTTTGCTTTGCCGAATTTTATAGTCGATGAGATCTTGATATTTTCGTGAATGCGTCAGTATTGTTATCTCTGGAAAAATAACAATGTACGCAATATCGAAGTTCTTTTTTAATTTTATAACTTCAGTTAAGTAAGCCAATTTGAATTGGTCCATTATAAAAGTTGCTCCCATTTTTAATAGGTGCCTAATCTTTGGCCATTATAACTTAAAAAAGAAGCACCCTCAATTACAGATGCTCTAAGTTTGACAAACTTCGTCCATTACAGGGACGCAGACCCTGTGATCGTTATTCAACGTAACCAGATTATTAAGACACCTTCTGTCATTCACTTAGTTCAACTTTAGTTAGTACCCTTAAGCGTGATACAGCTCCAAGAGAATTGGTCCTATCACGGCACCGCTTTGGAATCTATTAAGAAAAGAGCATTTGTTTTGAATGACTTTCAACTCTTGTATTGTTTGGAGAAATTATCAGAAAGTTAAGATTCTATATAAGAAATAAACTGCGTACGCCCCGGGTAAAATTTATTTCCATAATTACGAGTATATCATCGGTACCATGAAACGGTGATAGCAAAGTGGATAAGACTCCAGATTCTTTTCCGAGTTCCCATACAAAAAATATACAAACCTACATACGTCACAAAAACAATTTTGAATTAGAATTCGAATTTTAAAACTGTTATCAAATTAATTTAACGATATTTTTATGCATCATTCAATTGTCATTTTACGTCTCCACGAGAATGCGAGAGTAATAGCACTACCATCTTTACGACGACTCGCATTCAACGATGGTATAAAGGTGAGTGGGAATTATGTAGATCAAATAGTTCTAGATCTGAAAGTGCCGCGAAGTCCATATAAAGCGCATTTATTACCTACTGAAATACGAACTATACCTACCGGCGGCTCGAGTCCGTCACTTACGTCACTCTACGTAGCACTGCGAATACGTAGCGCTACGTAGGTGCGCTACGAATTCGTAGTGCTACATGCTACGTAGGTCCGCGACCAACGCATATTGTGTTTACACTAAATGTCAAAACCATGTTTGAACCATCGGATGGCATACTGGAAGTATGCTCAAATACGTGATGTGTATAGTACATCATCATCATAATCATGATCAACCCATTACCGGCTCACTACAGAGCACGGGTCTCCTCTCAATATGAGAAGGGTCTGGCCATAGTCCACCACGCCTTTGAGAACATTACGGAGAACTCTCAGGCGTGCAAGTTTCCTCACGATGTTTTCCTTCACCGTTGAAGCAAGTGATATTTTAATTTTTTTAAACGCACATAACTCCGAAACGTTAGAGGATGAGGATTCGAACTGCCGACATCTGGCTTTAGGATTAGGAGGCTGACGCCCTAACCACTAGGCTATCACCGCTTCATGTATAGTATACGTGAGTTTTATTTTACATATACACCTAGGATGTCCATAAGAGGCGTGTGGCGGTTATATATAGTTATAAACATTATTTTAAGTAGCATGTGAGATGGTGATATCAAAAAGAAAATTTACCTGGCTAAGTTTGTTGTGAGCTTCTTCTTAGGCCGGGGCGCGTTTGGAATCCTCATAGCTTTAGTTTTAAGTTTGAATGTAGTTATTACCATCAAATCACTACTATGTAAATTATTGACGCGTCAAAAGTGCCTTTTAAAAGACTATTTGAATTTGTATTTTGAATTTGGATCAGGTGTGCGATCTGCTTTAAAACGTAATTAATCAAAGTTTAGCTTATATTACTCTGGTCGCACGAATGCTCTGTAACACTGTGTCGAGGTGTGTGTAGTACACAATCTAAGTTTGTTCTGAGATTTTCAGCTCACAGATGTTTTAGCTTTAAACTTTATCTCATTATAGTCTTTGGATTCGGCTTTTAAGTGAGCTGTAAGTATAAGCACCAATTAAACTGTATTTGTATAAATAAGACTTCTGCAGTCGTCATCTGTATATCTGTAAATCTATCTGTAATCAACAAAGAAACGTACATTATATTGCAATGCGATTGAATAAAAGCTGTTGTATGGATTTTGGTAATTAAAGAACCGGCCACTCTCCATACATACTCGTAGTCTTTAATTGCAGAATTATTACCAACTTTCTGATCAAAAGGGTTTGGTTATAATCCTGTTTTAATCGCAATCAGTTAGTTTCTTTCAGTCAAACCGTATTGCAGGAGTTCATATATAATTATATGCGGATGTTTAAAAAAATATATCAAAAGTCACTTTTTATTCGCAACAATCAATAGAAATATATATGTTGTAGGTTTATTGTTTTTCTATTTGTAATACTATTTAAAGGCAAGTATTTATTTATTTATTTATTTGCTTTCATATCTTACAGACATGAGACCCGGTCTGGGCATTGCAAAGTATCTACACTGACCTCAATGTAATTGATCCTTAACCATCCTTTGCATATACTTATCCAGGCAAGACAAGGATACCAGAGCATAGATCCGTAAAGCTGTTCTTAGCGAAATTTGACGATTATTATACATGGGACCATGTCCTCTGATGAAAGGAGCTTTTTTAACTAGCTTACTAACGCCTACTATTTATTATTTTTGGGTCGACCCGGATTCAAATCCAGAACCTCATGAACATGTCTGACATGCTCTCCACTACACCAGAGTGGAAGATTCAAATATGATACTAGATACACCAACCCTTCAACAGCAATCCATTGGCTTAGATAAGCCTATAAATATTAGGAGTAAAGTAAGCGGTCAAAACGTTATTAAATTTTATATTTCGAGACTGTTTCAAAGTTGAAACCGAGGCTGTGTGTCTCCAATCAATAATATTCTAGATAATATACCCAAATCAGTCGCCAAAAAGTGTCCGTGAAAAATAAAATTACTACTAATGTCACCAACGATTTGGCAACCTATTTCAGTTTGTTGGCTAATGAGAAAACACATATTAGTACCACACTAACATGTGTTTTCTTAGAACCTTCCGTAGTTATAAAAGTGTCAAGAAATCTTTTTCTAAGTATGCCATTCGTATTATTATTTACGCAATATCTTTATCATATACTAATAAATTAGTGATCGCTCACTATGGGCCCTATATGAAGGCTCAGAGTCACTCAACGGGCGATGGAGAGAGCTATGCTAGGAGTATCTCTACGTGATCAAATCAGAAATGAGGAGATCCGTCGAAGAACCAGAGTTACCGACATAGCTCAGCGAATTGCGAAGTTGAAGTGGCAATGGGCGGGGCACATAACTCCGAAAACCACTAGGCTAACACCGCTTTGATTAAAAAAAAACATTTAGTATTAATTTAGTAATTCTGAAATCGAAGTTAACAGTTTTAAAACCCATGTCCGAAATAAGTTTCTGTAGCATATTACCACAACGGTTCAGAGCCAGTAGGCATACAGTTGATAGCATGGTAACTGGCAGACATGCTGACGAATCGATGACGACGTTCTGGAAAATACACAGATCCTAACTTGTATCGCCAGAATAGCATGATGTTTGTTTTTTTTGTTTGAGCAGATTTCTCTCTCGTTTTCCACATTATCATTAGCGTGGCAAGTAAAGTGCTGATTCTTATTTTATCCAGGGCAAGGTGATTAGGGCCGGCCATCTCGAGGGCATCGCTCTAATGAAAGCGTTTTGGGAAACAAAGAAATCGTTCAGAAATGAACTTTTACCTTTTTTATAACTTACTTGAAATTCTGTAAGCGTCTGTATTTATTTCACAAGATAAAATCTAAAACTTACATCAAAGAATATCTCTCCTGAAGAATGGTTCATTTTTCTAACTAAATGTTAATATTTGCAGAACTTCTAAAAATTCACTTCTTTTTGGAAGTTCTGGGTATATTAATTTACTGATAAATGATTTTATAATGAAAGTACAATATCAAACTCAAGTTTTGGTAACGTATTTTTTTAACATTTTTGTCTCAAATCCAATAAAGCAAACAATTTTGAACGATACTGGATAAAAGCATGCGTTACTTTTCAATAGTCCTTAATATATTTCATGTTGTTTCCATTAAGTTTCAATAACGTTATGGGAGCATTTTCGGAGATCTGTGAAATATAAAAATGGAATTATTTTAAATCAACAAATTAAGCTTATTATTCACTGTCTATCATAGGATCCCACTTCTGATGTCAGGTCCCACTGGTGATATGCGATTGAAATGACGTAATTTAAAATATCACTATCAACAAACATACATCAATCTATAAAGTATCACAAAACTCCAATAATTAACATTACCATGAAAATCCATTATTGAACTGACAAACCATGACATCCTCGGAACTACGGATAACGAAGGTCTTTGGTTAATTGTTAATATTAACAACCCTAAGAGGAATCAAACTATGCTACATTATAAAACACTTTATTTAGTTTACGTTCTAGGTATTAAGTATTTTGGACACTAATTTAATCTAGGGGGGTTTAATCTAGTCAGTATGCATCGCGACGCAATCTGTATGGAGCAATCTGAGTGAATGTGTCGACTCAATGAAACGACTCGTTCATTCTATACCGTTTGAGGTAATAATCTAAGTGCTCTTATCGTCCAAGTTGCTTATTACAATTTGTTTTCACTTTACAGTTTAAGTTATGACAAGTTCGTATTTTAGTGCAAAGTTATCAGCGGTATCAGACGTCTAAGTTAGAAACGCTCTATGCTGGTAGTCGTATAGTTTGTAAGCAAACTTTTAACTTAAAAATAGAACATTATCTATTTGAAGAATTTTAAAGAGGAGGGAAATGGAAATAGCAATGTTGTCTGTTTATCAATCAGGACATATTATCAACTACTTACAAGACGCCCTACAGGGCGCTGATGGGGCTCCTTTCAGCATGAGAAGGGTAGGAGGGTTTAGGCGGTTGTTCAAAATGCTGGCCAAATGCTCTTTTGAGAATATTATGGAAATATTTTATGGGATGCAGACTTTCTCACGATGTTTTACTTTTCCTTTAAAACAAATGATATTATTATTAAAGTTGCTTATATTCCCCTTCCCCCCGGACCTCGGTATCGAGTAGACGTGCGATCATAGTGTAAATTTTTATATATATTAATATTAAATTAAATTGTGTTCAAAAAAAATAAATTTAAAATAATAGGAGTGCATAAGTGTTCAGGAGGTCTACTAGGAAGCCACAGGCCCCGTCTCAGCGGCGACGTCAGAGTTAAGAGTGTATGCGCCGCCCCTTCAGGACAGCCATCTTGCTGGAGGGCGTGATTCACTGCTGCGCAAGCGCCTCCTCCATTGAAGCCATCTTGTTCCGAGGCGTGGCCGTTAACGTTGACCTGCGCTGAGCTCATGCAACCCTGGTACCTGACAATTACTAACTGTAACGATTGTGACATTTGAACATCCAGACTTTTGTTATTGTTTGTACAGCGAATGGAGCACATGCGCATTTGATCTCTTAGTTGGGGTATTATAATGCCATACTTTCGACTGATATGATTGGTAATGCTTGTCCCACACTGTCGAGGAGTTCAGATTTGATAAACTAAATTACCTTCTAAGATTATCAAAAGTTAATATAACATAAATTAAAGGTTTCAATATGAACAAATCATTCTCTGAATCTAACATTGCGGAAGATTCGCCTAACAAATCGGACTCAACATCAAGTTTTGTCTCATTGCGTAACAAAAGAAAGAGGGAAAAAGAGGACTTTAGTATTGAATTCTCTGTATTCAAGGAGGAAATGAAAAGCTTGATATACTCTATGGTGTCCACAAATAGTGAAGAAATAAGGAAAATTACACCGACACTAGCAGACATTCAGCAATCAAATCGAAACATAGAAAATTCTATTGCATTTCTCACATCTCAAAATGAAGAATATAAAAAGAAAATTGAATTATTGGAAATGCAAGCGCAGGAGGATAGAAAATACATAACTATTTTGGAAGATAAAATTGAAGACATACAGAAAGGGATGAGGAAAACTAGCTTTGAAGTTAAAAATGTGCCGAGGAATGATAAAGAGACTAAGGAGGATTTGCTTGACATGGTAACTTGCCTGTCCAAAAACATTGATTGTGAAATAAGTAGGTCTGACATAAGAGACATATATAGAGTACGTCCAAGAAAGGAAGGACAAAGGAATACGCCTATAATAATAGAAACAATGTCAACAATAACCAAAAATAACTTCCTTAAAATGAGTAAGTCTTTTAATATAAAAAACAAGACAAAAATCTGTGCGAAACATTTAGGACTACGCCGTGAAACAGACACTCCGGTTTACATATCTGAAAACTTAACAGCGAAGGCCTCCCGACTATATTTTCTGGGAAGAGGGCTTACAAATTCGGGTCTATATAAATACTGTTGGACGTCTTATGGCAAAGTGTATGTGAGGAAAGACGACAATTCGCGAGTGATTCTGATTACTAACGAGGCCCAAATTCAAAAACTGCAACAAGAAGACTGACTATGCTTAGTGAATACAGTGTCAATCACTCTTATAAATTTACATTGTTACTACATCTATCTGATTGTATATAATCTTAAAACATGCGAGCTAAATATTTTCATACACACATCACTTACTTTACTCACACATATCTCTCAAAGGTCACATTCCATAACTTACAATTACAAATTACTACCAAAAATCACCCTATATAGTTTGCTATACACACCAAACATACTCAAACAATCTTTACCTAAAAAATCTATGTTACTACTCTGGAATATCATAGTTGTAACACATGAATTGCAGCTAAGAAGGACATATATTACACTACACGAAAAATACTGTAAACTAATCTTTAATCATACCGTGGTGACGAACACTTGCTTCACACGCATACAGGGAAAAACATTTCAAAATGGATAGTACACTATCAACACTGAATGAAATAGACAAAACTGAAATAGCTACTTCAATAAATTGCGATATCGAAAACTTAAATGAATATATACATATAAATAAAAAAGATTTAACTATTATCACCCAAAATATACGAAGTATATATAAAAACATTGATGACTTACAAGTAACAATATCAAATCTAAGGCATGAAATCGACATATTAATACTAACAGAATGCAGACTTGACGACAGTAAAAACTTACCTCAGTTAAATAACTATATATCATTTGCTACAGCTAATCGTCTCAACCAAAACGATGGGGTAGTAATATTTGTTAAAAGCAATCTTAATCCTAAAATAAAAGAAATTATCTTAGATCAAGCATCATGTGTTCAGATTGATATTTTTAATCATATCATACTAGGTATATATAGGTCACCTTCTAATACTAATACTGATAGATTTACTGAATCACTTAGAATGCACCTTGACATAATCAAAACTTGTAAAAGTATTGTAGTAACTGGAGATATTAATATTAATCTTATCCAGAAACCTAATGAAAGTTCCACAGATCATAAAAATAGACATAATTATCTAAATATGCTATCTACGTTTGGACTTTTACCAGGGCATATATTACCAACTAGAGATAATAGCTGCTTAGACCACTTTATGCTAAAACTGGACAGAAAAAAGATCAATGCTAGTGTAGCTGTCTTTAACACAACCATCACAGACCATCTTATGGTATTTTGTAGTTTAACTAAAATTAAATATGCTAGAGAGACTACTAAGAAGAAAGCTTATATTGATTTTGACAAAGCTCTTATAACACTCGCAAATAAAAACCTATCTTCTTTACTGCAATGTGACGACCCGAACAGTTTACTTGAAACTCTAACTACTAAAATCACTGAATCTTTACAAGAAAATACACATACTATGAATTTACCTAAAAAACAAAGAACATTAAAACCATGGATAACTCATGGTATCTTACGATGTATTCGTCATAGAAATAATTTGCAAAAACAACTAAAACGTAATCCAGATGATAACATACTTAAAATAACATTTAAAAGATATCGCAATTACTGTAACAATTTAATTAAGAAAGTAAAACGTTTACATGATAGGAAATTATTACTAGATAAAAATCCAAAAGTGCTATGGAACAATGTAAGAAATTTAACTAATTCAAAACCCAGTAAAACAACAAATTCCCAATTACTAGACATCGACCCATGTCCTGCGAAGGCAGTTAACTCGGTAAATAACTTCTTTGCTAATGTTGGACCAAACCTTGCTAAAGAAATTGAATCAAACAATCAATTATCACTCCTTCACAAATCAATAGAGATACCTAACGGTAATAATCAATTGTCATCCTTTGTTATCTTAAATACCGATCACGAAGAGGTAACTTCAATTCTCTTGAAGTTAAAATCAGACAGTGCTTCTGGTATTGATAACATCCCTACAAAGTTTTTAAAACGCTCAAAAGACTTAATAGTTCCCATACTCACTTATTTAGCAAATCTTTGTTTTACAAAAGGTGTTTTCCCTTCACTTATGAAGCAATCAATTATTACTCCTGTGTATAAAAATGGGGAAAAAACTCAAATTAATAACTACAGGCCAATTTCAGTATTAACGGGTATGTCTAAAGTAATGGGAAAATTAATTAATAACAGACTAATTCACTACCTAAATAAATTTAACATATTATCTACCTCGCAATATGGCTTTAGACAAGGGAAAAGTACGCAAGATATCATCTTAGATTTAACTTCGCGAATTACTGACCATCTTGACCAGAAAAATAAATGTCTAACTGTCTTTTTGGATCTAAAAAAGGCGTTCGATACAGTTTCTATCCCCATCCTTGTAAAAAAACTACATAACATAGGAATTAGAGGAAACCAGCTTAACCTGATGAAGGACTATCTAAGTAACCGAACTCAGCGCGTAAAAATAGACGACTATATCAGTTCTGATCTTGAAATGACCTTTGGTGTTCCACAAGGTAGTGTCTTGGGACCTACCTTGTTTTTAATATACATAAATGACTTATGTGATTTTAAAATAAATTCTGGACATATTTACTCTTATGCAGATGACACTGCTATAGTATTTTATGGGAAAACTTGGATAGAAGTTCATAGCGCTGCCGAAACAGGCTTAAGAAAAATATCAAGTTGGCTTAATGCTCACTTTCTCACACTTAACACTAATAAAACAAACTATATATGTTTCGCAATAAATAATAAAAGTCAACCAATTACATCAAATCTAAAAATACATTACTGTGACGACCAGAGCGTAATTTGTACGTGTCCTACCATTGATAAAATAAACTCAACCAAATACTTAGGCATAATTATTGACCAAAGATTATCCTGGCATTCCCATCTTGAATTAATATCTAGCAGAATTAGAAAATTAATTTGGATCTTTAAAATCTTAAGACATGTTGCAACAAATAAAGTTGTTAAACAAGTCTATACAGCTCTTGCTAAATCCATACTGTCTTACTGCGTTCCAATATGGGGAGGAGCATCAAAAATTAAATTCCTTGAATTAGAACGTAGTCAACGCGCCTTGTTAAAAGTAATGTACTGCAAACCATATCGATTCCCCACAATTGAGCTATACTCCATAGATAACTTGTTGAGTGTGAGAAAGCTATATATATTACAACTATTATTAAGGAGGCATAAAACAGTAACCATAGACATAAACACAAAGTCGAAAAGAAGAATAAACATTAGAACAGGTTCAAATATTGTAAAAACTACATTTGCTAAAAAACAATATACTAGACAATCGACTTATATCTACAAGAAGGTAAACAGTTTATTAAATATACACTCACTTAATACTTACCAGCTTAAAAAGACTCTAATTGAGTGGCTTGGAAAACTAACATATGAAGACACTGAGGCATTACTCGAAGCAAACAAGTAAAATCCCAATCGCAACACAAACACTCACACACACACACACACGCACACACACACACACACACACACACACGCACACACAGAAACACACACACTCTCTCCTGGTTATTGATTTGATTTTATATATATAAGAATATATACACATATAATACATATTATATACATTTTACGGAAGGCGGGACACCCTGGCACAAGTAAAATAATTACTTAAAAGGATGTCCCAACAACGGATAAATGTTAAATGTAAAACGTATTTTTTGAATAAAATTTTTTCATTTTTTTTTTTTTTTTTTATATTAAATAAAAAGAAGTGCATAATTCTGAAAAGTTGAAAAAGCGTGCCGGAGATCGAATTCAGGAAAACTCCTCCAATAAGCCGCAGTGTTAAGAACAGATGGTTCGACATTTTTTACAAAGATGGAGGGAAACAATCGAGAGACCGCTGGCTACCTAGTTGTCTACTGAGATTCTTTAAAATTAAACCCCAAACCCAGGTTTTGGCTCAATCTGATACTTGGTACTGTAAACGAACGAATGACTAGTCGTATGGAAGTCTAGACCAACGAGGCACTAAGCCAGTACAATTGTGGTTTCACTTATAAGTAGTACATAAGATCCTTTAAATTCTATTGTTGTTCTTGATTTTTCACTTGAAATTAATTTTATTAACGTATACTTATTAACATATTTAATATAATTAATAATAATCATGTATTACTTATGATAATTATTATATTTATTTGGATGGCTTAGTAAAATTCATTATAATTACTCAGTCTTGGTAAATACATAAATGGACTTAACGAAAATAGTTGTATTCCAATTAAATCACTAATCGATTATGCAGCCGAGTGAATATTAGTAGTGATAGATATTATGGTCTTTAGAGCAAATTTACTTAATATTTGTCAACGCCCTAAAGCCCTCGCACGCACTAAAAGGCACTATGTCTAATAAAACAGAAAACTAAGTGCAAAAGAATTTTTACCGGCGGTTCTACTTCATCTGCGTATACTTATTTCCTAATCCCATCCATATCCCCCTGAATGATGTACCACAAAATCTTACGTGAAAGATAAGTGATAATAAGAGTTACTATACAATTCATTTATTACTGTATGTATATACATATTGTTTTTTTTTGGTATAAAGATCCATCTAAGTATCTATTCACGCGTGCACCTTCTGATAATTGAAAGAAAATATTTCAATGCATTAAATTTTGCCTTAAAGCTACCTACTTTTATAGTTAAACGAACTTAAAGTGTTTCGATACTAGTCTAAGTTTGTGCGCGTGTAAATCTCACACTACGGGTAAGACGGGTACAAAATAAATGGTTTCCATTTATTAAATAGGCTCCGAATAGCTGATAATCACAGCAAACAGCTAAGATATTAATGAGACGTCCCGACGTCAACTAAATCAACTTAACTACAGGCGGGTTTGGTAAACTTAGGCCGACTATTAATTTGACGCCGAATTCAATTACAAAAGATCACTGCGCCAATTCGGCTCGCTTAAACATCGTGATAAATCAGATCGCAGTGTCTATCAGCCTCTCAGTGCGCTGATAACATCTTTAAAGGTTAGTAAGTAAAGTCTAGACCAGTGATGCTCAACCACTGTGCCGCGGCACTTTTTGTGCCGCCTAATTTCAAAAGTGTGCCGCCAAATTTTGCAAATATATAATAATTAATAATTAATCCCTTAATAATCGTTTAGTTATTTTTGTAGTATATATGAGTTTATTTCGTATATTTAAAATTTTTGTCATAAACTATTTATAAAGTGTGTAAATAAATAATTTTTATCTTTTTCTTTGTGTGCCGGCAAATTTTAAAATCGTTAAATATGTGCCGCAACAAAAAAAGGTTGAGAATCACTGGTCTAGACCATTATTCATGTTTATTCGTATACTCAGTTTGATCGTACGTACAACAAAATGTAAAATTTACTGACCACCTAGATACGAAAATTCTAAGTTTTATATCTTGGAGTCATCTTAAAACTTTAAAATATCTCAACATTATGGATCCGGGGAAGGGAATGAATGAATACACATTTATTTTACACCACAAACAATAATACAAAATGCAAATACAATAGAATGGTTAGACAGACGGTACAATTTGGTGGCCTTATCGCTAGATAGCGAGCGATTCCTTCCAGGCAGTGATGTGAGTGGGTTAGCGACAATTACTACGCATTTGATCGAGGTGTTTAGAAAACAACCGTGTAACCTTATCGCGCTAAGTATAATTATTTTAGTCACAGCAAAAAACCATTATTCTTTCTTTTATTTTTTTAAATTAAATTTGTTATACAAGAATGCCACTGAATCTCTCTGTAGAAATGAATTTTCTCATTTTTGTTGTGTCAGTATTAAAGATACTGCTATACTTGTGTTATGTATAGTTTGAAAAGTTGCATTTGGTAAGTCTCTAAGTGAACTAAGCGCGTGAAAAGAGACATCAGGAGTCACTGAAGGTATTGGAAATTTTACTGCTTCTATTATCAACGACCCTCTAGAACTTTTATAGTGCTAGAGGGTCGTAGCTATATAATTTTGTGTTTAATTTGTATTTCTTTATTTTATAAAATTAGTAACTCATTCAAAGGAAATTGTATTTTATTCTATAATAAATTACCTATTGATATCTTGGAGATGTCTATCAATAAGTTCAAAGTTTTTATAAAACGAAAGCTTGTAGAAAAATCATATTACGATATTAAGGATTATATAAACGATAAAAAAGCTTGGGTGTGAATTGCTCTATCTCCATAGGTACTATAGTTTATTATTAATTTTATTCATTATGTGAGATGGTGATAACGAAAAAAAAGAAAAACCCCGGCTAAGTTTGTTGTGGGCTTCTTCTTAGACCGGGGCGCGTTTGGAACCCTCATAGCTTTAGTTTTAAGTGTACGGATATAGTTATCACCATGAAATAACTACTGTGTAAATTATTGACGCGTCAAAAGTGCCTTTTTAAGGACTATTTGAATAAAGATTATTTTGAATTTGAATTTATATTTACAATTTTAGTACCTTGATTTATTTTTCTTAGTTAAAACAACCTTTGCAGATTGGTATAACTGGAGCGTTGAAGTTAGCTCTGTACAGAAGAAATTCTCAGTTTTAACCAGTTTCATTATAAATTTACCACCATCCTTGTTTGGAGCGTAAATTTAGTACAATATTGGCATAAATGTTGATGAGGACGGTTTGCCCTAGTTGCAAAAGCGTACATATTACAACGGTTTAAGCAAGATTGGAGACCGGGCTCTGTTGGAATACAATTTGGTGATTTAATCTCCCGACGTTGTAGTAAGTTGGTTATGCAGTCCTGTATATTATTGAAACGTCTGATTTATTAACATAATTTAATAGATTGATGCAAATCACCTCAAAAATGACCACCAGGTCTGGCTGCATATTGAGAAATGTAGCATTTCTAAGTAGGTAGTAAGCTCCACTCTTTGGAGGGCTATGACCAGGCAAAATTCTGGCAAGATATATTTTGACTGCATTGATTGCATTTGTGTGATGCAGCTCGCGAGCTGTCGCATTATTAAGTGGGAGGTCCTGGGTTCGATTCCCGGCTCGAGTCTGGTCTGGTGGGAGGCTTCAGCCGTGACCACCCTACAGACAAAGACGTGTCGCCAAGCGATTTAGCGTTCCGGCACGATGTGGCGTTGGAATCAATAAGGAGTACGGGTCTACCATACTCTTAACAAGTTAGCTCGCTACAATCTTAGACTGTAACATCACTGTCAACTGAGATTGCCGTCAAAGGCTAACTTGTAGTGAAAAAAAAAATCCTGTTCCTTCATTGTTCCCGTCCTTCCTATTTATAACACCACAGCGCTCAGCACTCCGCCACGGAGGTCGTCAAAATCGATTCCAGTTATAAAACTAAGTTCTGAATAGTCCATTATTCGAAATAGATACATTGCGCTGGAAATTCGATTATATTGAAGCAATAAGCAATGAAAATGTATACCTATCATTGGCGCCGCGCGGAGTGCATCAAACGGCCAACTCAAAGTTAGCGCTGCAATTCAATTTCATGGCGAATTTACTGAGCAGTCTTAGCATGGTGTACTGTGGTGTCTAATGTAAGAGAAGAGCGGATTTAGTCCTTAAGAGATCAAAGAAGAGAGAGAGAAGAGATTAACGAGAGAGAGAGAGAGAGTCATTCATTCACTGCCGCGTGCGGCAACAGCGACTGACTCTGTTTTTTTTTACATTATTATTTATTATTTGAAGCTGTGATTGCCTAGTGGTAAGGGCTTCCGCCTAACTCTAAATTTTCAGATTTATGTGCGTTATATTGTTTATTTTTAAATATAACTTGCTTTAACGGTGTAGGCAAACATCGTGAGAGGTGATAGCCTAGTGGTTAGGGCGTCAGCCTCCTAATCAGAGGTCGGCGGTTAGAATCCGGGCACGCACCTCTAACTTTTCGGAGTTATGTGCGTTTTTAAAAAACAATTAAAAATATCACTTGCTTCAACGGTGAAGGAAAACATCGTGAGAAACCTGCACGCCTGAGAGAAAAAAAAATGAAAAATAATTTTGATTCATCGTTTGACTGTTAAAAAATGATAGATAGATAGACACTCTTTAATTAACACAAATGATTATGAAAGAATAGCATGGAACACTTCTTACACATAGGTATGCAAAGGTGGCCTTATTGCTTAAGCAATCATCACACAACAAAATGACAAAGACAGACGTGAAAATGAGTACGCTTCCGCCTTTAAAATGATACGAAGATTTATGTGATAGTACCTCTTACAACTAATTTTGTACAGATTTTCTAGTATGGAATATTTTAATGGAACAAAATATGTATGCACAATTAGATTGTTGATTCTGAAACACTTGTGAATTATCTAACAAAAATCTGTAAAAATTATCTGCAGTCAATCAACTACAGCCACTATAATCTTAAACTCAAATTCAATGCGTATATCCCTGTGGTTGGGAATAAACGGAAAATAGATCCCTATAGAGAGGAAATAAAGTTAGCGAATTTGTGTTATACATTTAGGCCTGCAAAGTTCCTTTCAATTAATTGACTAGGGGACCATCAATTGTAGGAGTCAAATTCGGCGTAGGAAAGAAAAAAACATCCCAACTAAAAAGGAGGTTTAATTAAAACACCAGGTCAATAGTCAGAGACGTATGAGAGTTTAGTTTATTAAAATGACCCAGCAACTTTAGTAGAGGCACTTAAAGAAGAAGAAGATATGTCATATACCCCATTTGTAACCCGGTAAACGTATATAATACAAACTATCAAAATTCAAAAATGTTCTACTATTGTAAAGAAATTGGAAGTTTTCTTTTCTTTTATACACTTCAAGTAAGCCCTTGACTGCTATATCCTGATGGTAAGTGATGATACAGTCTAAGATGGTAGCGGGCTAATATGTTAGGGTATGGTAAACCCATACTCCTTATTAGCTTCTACGCGACAAAGTGCCTATAGTCAAGTCTTTATCGGTAGGATAACTAGCCACGGCCGAATCCTCCCACCCGTCCATAATCAAGCCGGGAATCAAATCCAGTACCTTCCAATTTATAATGTGACAGCGCACACTGCACCATGGAAATCGTCAAAAGAAGTATCTGGTATAGTTTAGAGCTAGGGTTTAAGTAAAATATTAAAAATACAACGTGGCTCAAAATTGGTTTCTTTACTTGCTGCTTGTACAAAACACGAAAATATGTACAAAACACGAAAATATAGCATGAAAATCGATTTTGTTTAAAATTAAACACACACCTAGAAGGTAATCAAAAAAAGGATACCGTAGACATGTCTTATATTAAAAGTGGAGGGTAAAGAGATTATCCGGCCCGTTTAATGCATAAAAATTTTTAGGAAGTATTTTCTTTATCCTGAGCTTTATACAAAAGTGTTGGGTCACTTTTGTTTATTCAATTAAGTAGCATACTTTTTATATTAAAATCCCTTTAGTTATTTTGTCAAAAGCTTATTATAATACCAGTCTCCAACCATGATCTCGTCACGTGGACTGAAAATAATTGATTTCGAGAAGTAACTAACTGTGCGGGCAATATAAAATGATAATATAGCTTTAGCTACTATTTATTATTCGTTATGTTTGCAACCTGCAAATTTACTTGTTTTTTTCAGTGGGCTATCACTATTCAAAATTTATGTTAAATTGACTCCTTAAAGATTTATTATAATCAAATTTTAAATCTACGAGTATATTTTTCATTATTTCGTATCCGTAAACGCTTTACGTAATGATCAGACAAGTCTGATCATCACAACAGCAGTAAACAAATATATCTGTTGATAAAACTTATATATAAAAAGCAGCAAAATGACAAATTATATTCTATAGTGCAGTCAGTTTGTCGATTTAGCATTAGTTCAACCACGTAGAATTTGTTTATTAACGCGAAAACTATTAAACTAATCCGGTCAAAATATAGCCTACGGTATAATTTAGGATATGAAAGTTATCCATTCCAATTTTGTTTTCAAAATAGTTCAATCGTTGTGGCGGGACGGGGTAGCAAAACAGTTACTTTGATGCCAACCAATAGCGGGATTAATTGCGGGATCCAATGTATAATAATCAATTTCGTTGACCTCCGCGACGCGTGCGCTGTCGTATTATAAAGTTGGAGGTCCTGGGTTCGATTTCCGGTCCAAGTCTGGTCTGTTAGGAGGCTTTTGTCGGAGCTAGGTTATCATCCTACCGACAAAGACGTGTCGTCAAGCGATTAAGCGTTGATGCACGTGCGATGTCATATAGTAGACCTATACTCCTAATTGGTTTCAATGCGAAACCATACCCCTACTGTTAGGGGTAACCTGTGTTACCCCTAACAGTAGGGGTATGGTCATCTTAGGCATCATCACCAGGTGAGATCACGGTCAAGGGCTTACTTGTAATGTATAAAAAAATCGCAGACCGATATAGTAAGAGCAATTCGATTCCTAACATGGAGATCAAGGGCTAACATATTCTCTCCCAAATAATTACCTTTCCTTCTGAGACAGTAGGAAAAGTACCTACAGTAATTTCACTCGTTATTATAACGTCATTAACAAAATACATTTTAAGTTCTCTCAAAGAATTTTCTAATTAAACATCAAACTGAACTCGTGAATGCTTTCAAAACAATCTGATTTTCAAGCGGTTATTGTATCGATAATAGCTTTTAAAAATAGGTGCTATATTCTCTTTGACTTATCGGTTATGAGATTTTGCACTCTAAATGCGTTGTTATAATGTCGTTAGTCGCTTAGGTATAAATACGTTGCAGATGGAGTTGCAAGCAAACCGATAGCCTTTTAGAAACGATCAACACAGCACTTCGCGGCCAACACCCTTTCTATCACAATTATTGCGCTTGAGGATCAGCTGAACTGAAAACTTGTTCAAATATCGTTTCGACTTCTGCAAGGTCAGCATAGAAAAGGTTGACATAGCTGAAGTGGAACTATTGACACATAAAATTTTACAAGACCCACCACAAGTTTTGGGTAGATAAGTGGCTAATGTTTGCCACTTATCTACCCAAAACGTGATCTCGTCTCGCGTCTCGTTGTACATATATGGAACGACTTGGCAACAAAATTAGTCAACACTGTTATAACGAAATTATATATTTAAATGGCAATGTGTTTATTTGGTGGGAGGCCGTGGTTAGTTACCACCCTACCGACAAAGACGTGTCGCAAAGCGATTTAGCGTTCCGATACGATGTCGCGTAGAAACCAATTAGGAGTTTGGGCTTACCATACCCCTAACCGGTTAGCCTGCTACCATCTTAGAGTGCATCATCACTTACCATCAGGTGAGGTTGCCGTCAAGGGCTAACTTGTAGTGGATAAAAAAAAAGTGTTAACACAGCGTTAAATCCGTGCAACAATAGAAAACACAAGTACAATTAATTATTTATTAATTCGTGGTTTCTATACAACACAAAAATTTAACAAATTGGCAAATGAAAATCATAGAAATATATAGCCTATCAAAAGAACTTCAAACATATTAAAATTATAACAACATAAAATTATATCTTACGCAGACAGAAAGGTATAGACACATTTCCTTCGCACGTATATTTTATTTTATTTATATTTATATAAAAGATGAGGTAGCATGGCTGCGAGTTAAAAACGTAAAGTTAATGAACCCAACGAATAATGAAAATGCCTTTGTTTTTTTAACATTTGTTGACGAGTTATATTTGAATATATGTGACTGATAAGGGCTTTTTTTCTGTGTGAGCACTTATACACTATAATGACGTGTATTTTCGAGTTGCACTTAAATAATAAATAAATCCATTAATATTTCTTGGAAATCGCACAATATAAGTAAAGTGAATCGTTTATTCAGCGGGACACCTAAAATTATTTGTTACATAAATGGTGATATCAGAAGTAATAACAATTATTGGCATAATATTTTTATGAAAACTAACTAAAACAGATTTTGTTTCACGCGGAAGAAACAATGTCGTTTGTTTAACTTTACACAGCTTTGACCTCGTCGTCAAGAAGCTACGCTTGTTTCGACTCTATCTCACTATAGAATGTATAATAGATTTTAAAGCGGTAAGCGGTAATATTTGACATAAAAAACTCATAGTAATGTCACAAAATCATAAGGTATTCTGAAATTATCTAAAGCTGATTAGACGTGTCAATGTTAAAATAAACAGGATTATTAACTGACTGAATCATATAAAGATTCTGTCAGGTTTTTCGAAAAACCGCTGAACATGTACCAAATTCGAAGTCAATTTACCTCAATTTTATTCTAGAATTTTCGTTATAGAAAATATTAAGGACCAAATTAAATTATACAACGGCTATACCGTCATACATTGAGTTCTAAAATTATAACCCTTCTGTACTCAGGTTGTATCGCACAAACACAGACCCCCAATTATGTCGTATTTTGTAAATGTAGGGAAACCGGATAATCTAGAGTTAGCACAGTATTAAGACGTTAAAAGCTATAAATTACTAACAGAGCTGTAAAGATCCCTTACCCCACTCGGTACAATGGGGGTTCTATTAATTAATTACATAGTTTCGGGGCTTACCTTGCCGTGACATTTCGTTGCGAGATAGTGAAGTACTAGAAACATGTATTGTAAACTCCTTGGCTGCTAAATAAATTACGATAATTAATTTGAACACTACTTCTCGTATTTTATAAATACGCTTAATGAGACATTAACTCAAAGTTAATGTATTATTGTGTTTAAAATGCATCATATCGATATGAAATAAAGTTAAAATTCTAAAGTTATTAATATCTGTTTGTTTCCTATCACGTTTAAAGATATAAAAAAAAAACAGCGAGTAGGTAAATTTGAAAATAAACAGATTACTAGGTTCTTTCTGGATAGTTTAAGTCTTTTTAAGACGAGATTTCATTACAACCTAAATTCAGCTAGAAATATAAATACGAAAATGCATACCATAAATACTAATATAATATTTTCGAAAATAACTTTATTTGTTTGTTACCTTTTCACGCCGTAATCGCTGAACATCTCTTGATATCTGACGAGTAGATAGATTAATAGATATATGTGGTCAATGTAATACTTATTAAGTCCGGAAATTAAACGGTGGCCGCGATATTATAAATCATGGGAAAAAATGCGAAATTATGTATGAAAAATGAAAATTAGATAAAGTTTTTTAAATTATATTTAAAATTTGTAATTTACTAACATAATATTAAGGCATATTCAAATTTAATACAGATTATGAGTGAGAATGAGTCGCGCAATGTACCCTTCGTCTGTGATACGTACGAATATCTGGGTGTTAGGCTAAATCCGGCCAAATATTTGCACACCACCTACCGAGTATAGGCCAATTTATCTTGCAAACTCGCAGCTCCACCGAAATATCGGCTGCTTTTGAAATATCGGCTAAATCCTTATATATTATTTAAGTTCCTTCAAGTTTTTTATATAATTATGCAAACCGATTTTCCGTGATTTTGGCTGATTTGCGTGATTATTGTTATCAGTATTAGGTATAAATATTGATGTTATTAATAAGATTAAATATTCTACTAATGCATGAAATAAAAATAAAGAACAGATGCAAGGTAGTGAATAAAAGGATAATTACAATTACTTGATTCTAATAGGTTCTACGCAACTTTATACCAGAGTGACACTTGGCAGTTCGTCTTTGTTGGTAGACCTTTTAATTTTATGCGATCCTTATGAGTGAAGCAACATTTTTTTTTATCTCCAGCCCTTAAAATTAAGCATATAATATTCATAATTCACAGCCTGGCAAAGGCCTTTTCTCTTACAGAAGAAATATATTAAGAGAATGAATTAATGAATGAATGAACACATTTGTATTGCACACCACATAAAAGTGAGAACAGTAGTACAGGTTGAAGACTCCTGTAAAGGTCCTGGTTTCGATTCCTGGGTCAGGAAGCAAGAATCGGATTTTCCTCGAGACGCTTTTTTTCGCCGATAAAGCAAGAGATTTTTAATTTATTGCATTTTTCTTGTATCTCTTACATTTGATTTTGTTTTCAATTTCCTCTAAATTTTGTCCACTCTTTGCTTGATATACTACGTAGAATTTTCCTAGTTATTTTCTTATTTTAACACACAAATTATATATATATATGACATATATATATTATTTAGAAAAAAGTGTTCCTATGCTATATGTTAACCATTATCTATCAAACTCAAGCTAGTGTATATTTTGTTGGTCTTACAAGTTACGTCCGTTATTGTCGAATATGCTATTTTTTATTATAAGATTATATTAGTTTAAAATAAATAAATTAAGCGTAGGTTTCTACCGATAAGTTTATAGAAAGCGGTATATTACTTGAACTGTAACAGACGAAGTAAAAGGGAATATTAAGAAAGCTTGCTAAACTTAGTACAAAATCAATAAATATCTAATTTGCGTAAATAAAAACGCAGGTAACTTATAAAAATCAGAGGTGCCTGCTGGAAATTTTACTTTTTACGTATCTACTCCTCAGAAGGTAGTCCGAAGTCTTAACCAGTAGGCTATCCTCGTATTTAGTGAGTGTACTCGGCAGTAAATTATGATTATACATAATGTATATTAATAATGTAGTAAACACAACTCTGGCGCGAACGAAGAAATTACGTTTATTCTCGTTACCTGCGGGAAAGAACTGCGACTATAATATTCATAGGTCGTCTTACAAATTTTTTATTTGCTTTAGCTGTACTTGCAGGCTCGTAAGTTTTATCGAGCCAACATACGAGTATTTCTTACCTCTTCGAACAATTTTACGATCTACTCGTAGATACCGAGCCTAAAAGGGATATGTTAGCATTTTTAGCAATAATGAAATTTTATTAACATTTTGACGTCATCGTAAGCTCCGATTGGACCATACTAAAACAAAACAGGTATTTGTGCCTTTTTATTATAGAAATTCTATTATGATTTTAGCATTTTCGCAAATTGTATTGTAGTATACAATATACATAGAACTGAAAAGTTTTTGTGCCACAAATCGAACGAAACTCTTGACGTCGTCCGTAGCACAGTGTGCCATGGTATTAAAAAGTAGGAGGTCCCAGGGTCGATTTCAAGCTCGACTCTGGTCTGCTGGAATATTTCGGTCACGGCTTGGCACTACGTTGACGACAAAGACATACTGCCAAGCGATTTAGCGTTCCGAGTAGAAACTGATTAGGAGGATTAGGAAAATTCATGAGTGACGGTAATCGATCACTTATCATCGACTAACCCGTCAGCCAGGAGACTTATCGGCGAGAATTAAACACTATTGGCACTGTAAACATGTTTGGTTTGCTTCATATAAAATTACAGATTAACTTTACTTTTTGTGACGTTAGTTGGCATGATAACATTCACTAAGGAAACTTTTATTTGTGGTCGTCCAATTTTGCAACGCTGACGAAGGTGACTTCTAAAACAAAATTACAATAATCTTATTTTTTTTTCATTTGCAACAAATTGTCTCTGCAAATTATAGGTTTCATATACGTTATAAATAAATAAATCTCCTTTTTTCATGTGAACCATTTCCAGCTAGACAAAAAGGCAATGCTTCGACGCAAACGGTCGTGGTGATAAACCGTAAGGTGTTGGAAAATTTGAAGGGAGTGCTTCATAAAAAGTTTTAAAGATATTTCTTCAGCTATATATATATGAGTATGTAGGGGAGCAGGTAGGTACGTCAACACCTGTTCGGCAATCCAGACTTATGAGATCGACAGCTAATAATGTAGATTTACGGTTTTTGACTTTTAGGTACCATTAAATGTAAATTATTCAACTTTGAATGTTTAATATATTCATTTTCCATTTACGAGCTCTCATCACTCAGTATCAACTTTTATATAGTATTTGCCTTTATTAGGAAGTCTTCCTCCTTTATTAGGAAGAGTACATAGTCAATGTATACTTACACATTACGGAACATAAACACATAAGATTTTGTACAAATATATATTTTTTGTTACGACTTTTAAGTTAGTAACTAGCTTTAGACATAAAAAGCCATGCTCATTTTATTTTAATTATTAAATCATTGAATTTTTTTCATATAATTTTTAAAACATATAACTTCTTATTTCTTATGTATGTTCATTACTGCATTTCATATTTTATGGTGGTCAATAAAGTGTATTGCCATTTTATTTCATTTAAACCTCCTGGTGGCGTCAGATGTACTATATAAGAGTAGATAGCCTTTGATAAATTAAACTTTGAAAGGTGGACTTTTGACTTTTATTAAGCACTGAGTCGAAATTTACCACGCCCTCTGAGTCCATTATGCTATTAAATAGGTGCTTTCTACATTTGTGAAATATAATAGTGGGTACGTGGGGCACGCTTATAGCAGTGGGTCACGGCAGAGTTATTACATTGGGTACAAATATACCTGTAGGTACCAGTGTACGATGATGTTATTGGCAGTGATACACATTGCCTCAGCGAATCACATATCTTGATCCTCTAATATAGCTTTGCAACACAACGTAAACAAGATTTTTTTATATTTATTATATATATAATTATTATATAATTATTTTATAAAAGGAAGAAGAAGTGACTGTAAGGCTTGCTGATCTTTCAGAGAGCAGCAAATTTAAGGAACGGTTTTCGGAGAACAAAGTCATTTAACATTTTTACTTCGATCAAACCCAGGACCTACAACTTCATCAACAGTGGTCGTTTTATGAAGTAGATACTCTGAAAAATAATTATTTTTCATTTGTACTCGTATGCTACAGGCACCGATAGTGTGTCGTTTATTTTAGGTAAATAGTTTATATAGTTATATTCAATAATTTTACTACAGAGATGTGTGCCGATATAAACTTAAGATAATAAGCCCCCCCCTCCCCCTCCCCCTCTCCTCCGGCACTCTGTAGTAATTTAATAACATAATAGTTGCCGTGATTACATTATTATGTGTCGCACCGACCAAAAATAGTTTTACCATTTAAAATTTTTGCTTTTCGAACTTTTACATTAGAGAAAAGTCAGTTATGCCTATATTTCTGATTATGGGTGCATCGTGTTGTATTAGCGAAATAGTAACAGCAGAAAACAGGGTTTTAATTTTTTTTTTATTATTAGGTTTATAAAAAAATAAACCTTTCCTTAATTACGAGTCCGAGGCGAAATTAAAATCGGGTAAAATTGCCTATCATCTTATGAATATAAAGAGGAGAGGATATATTACAGAAGCGTATAGTAACCGCAGTTTCAAATACTATAGTAAAGTCAATAAAACTGAGACGTTCTTCGCTGCGACGTTGCTTCTGTTAGGTAAAAAGCCATTGAAGTTTAAATTGAAAGCAAACTGATAGTTTCTCGGAGGATCGACCAATCGACGCTTTGTAACCCGCACGCATTCTATCTTGAGTACATTAAGAAAATCAATTAGATACTTGTATTTGTTACTTTTCCTAGACTCACGTATGTTTTTTTATATTGAAATCTATTTACTTCATAGGGCAGTGTCTAATTTCAAAACTAATATGAAATATGGCTTTCACAAATTTCACTTCCTTATGTTCACCTCGATATTCTTAAATGATGTTTTAAGGATGACCCATGCTCAACAAACAGTCACTGTCTTAATTCGCAAAAATTCTTTCCATATTGTACCTTCTATTCTTTGTGTTTGTTTCTTTACTGTCTTGTATTTCTTTCTGTTTATGTACAATAAAGTGTATTTTCATTTCATTTCGTTTCATTATTTTACTGACACTATGAGGTGATTTTCGAAACCAGGTTATAAAAATATTTTAATATTTCTCACTTTTTTTTTTTATCCAATACAAGTTAACCCTTCACCGCAGTGTCTCCTGTTGGTACAATGTAATGTAGTCCAAGATGATAGCGGGCTAACCTGTCATTGGAAATTAATACATAAATATTGGTAAACCATAATCCTTATTGGTTGCTATGTGACTTCGAGCGTAACGTCTTTTAAGGCACCTTTTACGATAGGGTGGTAACGGGCGAGTCGCCCACAAGACTGGAATCGAGCAGGGAAACGAACCCAGGACCTCCTACATTTTATGAGGCTGTGCAAAGGATGTCGTCAATGCCAGAACTTAGTAAATATCTGCCTCTGAAATTTTCATATTTCCTGTTTAACTAACTGTTATTTTCGTACAAATTCCAAACATCTTTTTACTTTCTTAGATCATATCTTCCAGGAGACAACATTTCAAAAGCTTTTTTAAGTCCGGGTTGGCATTGATATAATGTTTGTCGAACTAAAAATAGACAAAGAATGGCAAAATGCTCGCAAACTTTGCTACCGTTACATAAAAAGAACTCCGAAGTTTAAATTGAAAACAAACCGATATCCACTCACTGGAGGCGATCAACACGGCACTTTGCAACCAAAACTCATTCGATCTTAATTATATCGGGAGAAACGACCGCTTAAACCAATTTCAGTTAATTCATCCACGCCATCTTAGTAGCCTTACAAACCGCTTGCTTACTGCCGTCGCATGACTACGCTCATGGTTAAGAGCCTCGAATGGGTTTGAAACAAACCGATAAAAAATCTCATAGTTCCCATAGTTCTCATAGTTAGTCGTTATTTAAATAAAACCATTGATTTTAATTTATCTAAATACCCCCCCACCCCACTTAACATAACAAACATATAATAATACCTACCTACTGTTAGGTAGCCTACTATATTAAGTGTTTTACAAAGTGAGTATAATTTGACGACGCAGTGGCGCAGTGTGTTCGCTGTCGCATTATAAAGTTTGAGGTCCTGGGTTCGATTCCCGACAAAGACGTGCTGACAAACGACTTAGCGTTCCGGCATGAAGTTGCGTAAAAACAAGTTAGGCGTCCATACTCCTAATTTTTTTTTACGCAACCACTAACAGGTCAACCCGCTACAATCTTAGACTACATAGTCACTTACCATCAAGTGAAATTGCATTCAAGACCGTACCGATTGTAGTTTATAAAAAAAATTGAGCCGCGTCATTTCTGCTGCATTAGGTTCCACTTAAAAGTCCGAAACTGCCTCACGACAAATCAAAGTTAGATTAACTCAAGACTCACGCGATGTATGTTGATGAAGCGGTGATAGCCTAGTGGATAGGGCGTCAGCCTCCTAATCAGAGGTCGGCGGTTCGAATCCGGGCACGCACCTCTAACTTTTGAAGGAAAATATCGTGAGGAAACCTGCACGCCTGAGAGTTCTCCATAATGTTCTCAAATACGTGTGAAGTCTGCCAATCCGCACATGACCAGCGTGGTAGACTATGGCCAAGCCCTTCTCATATTGAGAGGAGACCCGTGCTGTGTAGTGAGCTGTTGATGGGTTGATCACGATGATTATGTTGATGATCTGGCTTAGTTCTAATATGATACTATTTAGGTCTAAGTGTTGAAAAAGTGATACACAACAATAAATTATAATTTATCGCACATGTAACTTACAACACACAAGTGTTAATCGATTACCCTACGATCTATCATTGTCTACGTCGAATGCGACGTAATGATATCGTGGTACACGCGGTATGATTAATAGTTTGAGCCTAGTAATCATTGACTTAGCATATAATGTTTGAATCAAATCATAGTGACCTCGATTGGCCAATTAAACGCTAACTTCACTAGCACAGTCCATTAGCAAATGAGGTTTTGGTAACTTCGCTCCTTGTATGAAAGTTTGGCATGCCTATTAATTAAAATTTAAACTAACTGCCTCGTTTGCCTAGTGGTAAGCATGTTTATGTTACATATTTTTGTTTTATTTATAGATATTTTAAAAACCCGGTCAGGTCGCAAAAATGGAGGGTGTCCACTCCATTCCGGCGAGAACACATAAGCTACCAGTCTTGCCGTCCCGTCACGTTGTCGCTAGTATATGAAAAAAAAATCGTAAATGGTAACTTTCATCAAAATTAGTATGTGTAATTATTAGTATGTGTGTACATTTTGGCATTTATAACTGAACCTAGGATATAGATACTAAACTACATATTAATAAATTTTTATATACTATATATACTATACGTAGTATACAACGCTAAAGCATCCATCGATTACCGTGATATCTGTCATTCTCTAACGTCTACACAGATATAATATAGCAATATTACTAAATTTTCCATGTTAAACTAAATTAAGGACACTTTTCCCATGATTTTCATGGAGAAAAAGTAGTAGCTGTCTACTGTAAATTTCATCAAGATCAGGGGCAAGACCAATGAAGGTAACACAGACACATTTTCGCATTTATAATTAAAGTATATGTCGGTGCGAAGGAGTTATTAACTTCATTCAGCGGCACCAAGAACAAACAGAATTCAATAATTACCCACATTTGAGCTTTTGATGATTTTATTAACACAATTTAGGCGGTAGCAAACAATTTCGTACCAGCATGCTTTGCTATAAATAGGGGCGGTCGATGCCTTTCGAGGCATTCTCGCTCGAGACCGACTCGGACCGTTCGGACCTAGCTATTGTCGCAATAAAAGTGTAATCCCGCAAGCTGTGGTTTTAATTACTATGAGCGAAAGTAAACAAAAGCGTGACGCCCTTGATTCGTCATACTTGTATATATTTATATTGGTCATCACGATCAACCCATTGCAGGCTCACTACAGAGCACGGGTCTCCTTTCAATATGAGAAGGGTTTGGCTAATTATTATTTTCCTTAATGTTGTCCTGGACAAATATGTATTTTTGTAATATGGTTTATTTATTTTTGTTTGTAAGTATTTTATGTTACCGTTTGATTTTATGTGTATTTATTATGCACAAGAGCGTTAGAGTAAAAATGTACTGAAAATAATAATAATACAGAAAGGATAACTAACCAATAAAACAACTATAAAGTAATAAATTGTAGTAAATTATCCTAACGCTTCCGTAATACCAGGATAACATACAAACCAAGAACGTCTATCGATTACCGTGCGATCTATCATTCTCTGACACAGATATAATATTGTTGTGTTATTCTCTATGATTAATCTACTGGACGATTGTAGCCATTGAACTAGTAAGTAGCTATTTAATGCCAGAATGATTAGAGTCCGGCTTCATTGTATGCTCTTTTATCTTTATCCGTATATTGTGTTGTCTATTATCTGGCAGTCAATACTAAAGATATTAACACTTATTTATATTCTCTTTATAATTTACGAAACTTATCATAAAAAAATCGTTTAGATGTTCCCAGATTTTACGAGTAGGTGCAATATTGTGCCATGCGTTCATGAATAGCGTGATACGACCATCCTCATTAAATTAATTTGCAAATCAGTGGAATAGTTTTTGCTGATTGGCTCGGTTTAATTAACCGACATACTGGCACATAATACAGCTTGGTTAAATTTATTTGATCAATCAACCAATTAATATCCCACTTCTGGACATTGGCCTACTCTCTCACAGGAGAGATTAAAAGAGTGAGAAATACTGTTTATTAAACATCAATAATTAAATTTTATTAGTGCTTTACATAAATATTAAACATTAAAAGTAACTTTACCGAACAAAGTCTTGCTTCTCTATAGCGATGGTAGGATATGCCCTCAGGACAAAAGTCCAAACAGCTTGTTGTTATGCAGAACTTGCTAACTGCGTTATAGTGAAGATTAAAGTGATTAATGTTAACCGGTATCTTAACTCACTAATCTTAACATAAATAATGTCATAATTTTTAGAATACAATCACAACAGTAAAATAGTTAAGAACTGGTCATACATTTTGCGTCATAAGATTTTGTTCATATTAACTAAACTGGCAAGTCTAAAAGTAGTGCTGTATTTCTCACACTATACCTAAAGAAATAATGGTATAAATATTATAAAAGCACTATATGCATACATTAATATCATCATACAAATTTTGTCCGTTTTAGATCTATAGGTATATATGGGTTGGGTGCCATTATACATGGGTAGTAACGGCATGAAAACAGAAACTTGGCCAAGCAGTCATTTGCTAACTCTTACACCCGAAGAGATAATGGTGACGTAAATACTTAACAAATTCGTTCAGGAATCGTTCATTTCATTATTTCTATTCGTGAAGTGATGGTGATAACTACACTCGACAACTTAAAACTACAGCTAAGTGGGTTCAAATCGCGGCCAGGTCTAAGAAGAAACCCACAACAAACTTAGCCGGGTTTTTTTATGTTATCACCATCTCACATAATAAATAATAAATTATAGTACCTATGGCGATAGAGCAATTCACACCGAAGCTTTTTTATCGTTATATAATACTTTACAGTGGTTTCCAGTATCTCTGCCCGTCGAATCTATTTTTCTCATGCATTGTAAAACATTTATGTGCTATGAACTGCTAGAAAACCAATCAGGTTGTTAAAATGCTCATGGAAGTAAATAATTTAATTATTTTTCCAACTTCAGATACATAGAGCTTTCATACAATTATCAAACAATTTTTTCAAGTTTGAGTCGTTTGAAATAGGATCTCTATGATACGGACGGTCCATCGGATACATAATCCTATAAAAATTAAATACTAACGTTATACAATATCATAAAAATGAGAAGTTCAATACGAAGCAGTTATTTGAAAATGAACCACAGACACTTTAATGTTATTTATTTCTTATATATCCAATATAAACAATATATATTTTATAAAACAATTAAAATTTCACTTGCTTCAACAGTGAAGGAAAACATCGTGAGGAAACCTGCATGCGTGAAAGTTCTCCATAATGTTCTCAAAGGCGTGTGAAGTCTGCCAATCCACACATGGCCAGCGTGCTGGACTATGGCCAAACCCTTCTCATATTGATAGGAGACCCGTGCTCTGTAGTGAGCCGGTAATGGGTTGATCACGATGATATGGGATATATATATATATATATATATATATATATATATATATATATATATACGATGTATATACGAATGTGGTCAAATGTAACAATAGAATCAGTAAAGTTTCATCCACCGGGACAATGTAGCAAATTCAAACAATGTAAACTAATTGCAGTTTAACGGTTGAATTACTGCTGTGAAACAAACGAAATGTAACATTAGGTCCAAATTGATGACCTTTCAGACTGGTTTAGCTAACAATGTTCTTCGTGCTAAACTACCACGTGGTTAAGGTTTTAAGGTAGCAATATGTAGGAAATGCTGTATTAAAGTATATTTTTTTCGACGATTCAAAATTCAAAAACGTTTGTGAATTTGAATTATTTATATTCTTGACGCTTTTCCTGTCGTATGCGTTAAGTTAGTGTGTTTGTTTGTCTTTCAATCATGAAGCAATAGATTACAAACCCGAATTACTTGAAATAATTACAGGATAAACATGAAAGTATCTCCTTTCTAAAACAAAAGAATGAGTGACATTGGATATTGATTCGTTGGTGAAAGAAGTTGTGGGAGGCGCCCGACACGTGATAGCACAGGCGGTGGCATGCGCGTGAGCTGCGCGCGGTACTGGACTGTACTTGGACATTGCAACATTACTTTATTTTTCTAAAATAAAATACTTTTTCTTACATAAAAGACATTGCGACATTACTTTATTTTTCTAAAATAAAAGTAGCCTAAGTTACTCCTTATTACATCAGCTAACTGCCAATAAAAGTCCCGTAAAAATCGGTTCAGCCGTTTCAGAGATTAACCGATACAAACAGACAGACAGACAGACAAAAATTGTAAAAAAAAATATATATTGGTATAATATGTACCGTATACATATTCATATGCATGTAGTAAAAAACGGCTACTTCAATATTACAAACGGACACTCCAATTTTATTTATTTGTATAGATTAAAAAGAAGTTCATAAATTTCCATGTTTCTCGCATACATATAAATTTTAGCACGAAAAGACTAAGTGCAAACTCAGAAAGAGACTGCAACTTTGCTTCAATAAGTTAGGTTACGTATTATTTTAAATAAACAATGACAGTCAAGAATAAGTTATTACATTTTATAAATTCTCGTACGTAGCGCAAACACTTTTGTAAATAAATAAGAAATCACATTAGTTAAAGTAAGAGCTGAAACTACAGTATTTATAGCTCTTACAAAACTCTTATTTGCTGTAGCTGAAAATTTGTGGCATCGTAAATTTTATCGAGCAGGCTTGGCCCCCGTTTTTTTACATTTTACGGCTCTTGTACCGGAGTTACCCGTAGTATCAGAAATAACTTAGCCAGAATTTTCCGCCCCGCTGATCACTTTTCAGGGTTCCCTTAACATTGCGAGAACAGTATTAATTTTTTTGTAATGCATAAATAAATTAAGACATACCCGTTAATGTCGTATTTAATCAATTCAATTTTTTAATTTTTTTATATATGTTTTTGAAAGTTGATTATTATTTTCCTCTGGTCAAAACCTACCAGTTAAGCGCACATATTTTAACTTATTAATATTTTACAATTAGTGGTAAATATTTTTGCGATTTTAATACATTTTAACTCCTACATAAGCCTAGACAGTTAGAATCGAATTGTCAAGGCATACGTGATTAATTTATGATTTAACAGATCCTTTATAATAAAATTAATAAACTATAATCAACGATGGATTACTAGCTGCTTTAGCGAGAAGAGCACCTCTGTTAATATATTATTAACACTCAAAAATAAGCAATAGACTTCTGCTATGTTTTTGCTTCGGTTTTTCAAGTAAAGTGTACAAAAAGCCCCACCTTATCTTCAGGGTCAACTTTATGGCATCCCTGGGGAATAATTTGTAACATTAGATCGGAGTTTGTTCTCATAATATGCTTTAAATCGTGCGATAATGTGAATAGCTGTCAGACATTTATTTGTTTTAGGGTTATATAAGGGTTACGCGGCCCCTTATGGTTCCTAGAAATTTATTGGGACACGAATATAGGAAACATTCGTGTCAATGACTGCTTTAAGATATGGGTCCAATCCAATTTTGCCTTACCATCCATCTTGATATCCATGATGACTTTTTTCGTCCTACAACGCGACTCTGTTAATTCATCCGCTATCTACTAGTTTTATTAATTTTATTAATTATTCAATTCGTATTGAATTTCGTGCCTTGCTTTTAATTTTCGAGTCTTCGAGGTTGCGCGAAGCATCGCCCCGCTAACATACAAGACAAGATGTTAAAATAACTAACAGTTAAATTAAATTATATAATGTTATTAATAATTAGTTATTAACATAAAAATTGATGACATGAGACGGATATTGCAGTTCATTGAACTTTGATCAGTTGCAACGAAGGATGAAACAACTTATCTCCTCTTTATTAGCCGTGACCATATACCAGAATTGAAATTTGAAACTAGCCAGGAAACAAAATTGATAAATCTCTCTTTAATTTCATGGTGTTTAGAGGATTCCGGCAACATAATATATTTGTAGGTATCCTAATCGCCAATCTGGACGCCGGGGAGTCCCACATACCCCGCAGTTCTGCCTGCGGTGTCTCCGGAGGGCATGCGTAAACGCATCCCAGCGTTCAGTAAAAAAAATGGTCCTACCTTGGCCTACTAAGTCAATCTACGATAGGCTTCTCAGTATATAGTTAAATGACAGTGGTAATTAATCGCAATGATTTTTGATTGACCAACTTCACTTTACGACCTAGGAAACAAAATCGTAAAGTTCTGTTACGACCATTTTTTAGTTTTATGTAGCCATCAATGTACACCTATTTATGTAAATTTCTTTCTATAGAATTATATCTAATTTTATAGAGCTCAAGTTCCACGCAAATTTGTCAATTAAAAAACATAATCATTAATATCAAACATAATCATTAATCATGAATTTTGTTTACTTTCGCTCATAGTAATTAAAACCACAACCTGCGGGGTTACACTTTTATTACGACAATATCTAGAGATCCGAACGATCCGACGTCATGAGCGAGAATGCCTCCATCTCGAAAGGCATCGACCGCCGGTATTTATAGCAAAGCATGCTTGTACAAAACTGATTGCTACTGTAGAGAACCGATAATGGGTTGATTATGATGATGATGAGTATTACTGATTTTGGTTTATTCAAATTTATACGCGTTATACACGCGTTTATTGGCTCCATTTATTATATGACATATAAAACAAGCGTGTTTTGCTCATCCTGAAAAATTTATTTCTGTATGTTATAACTATATTCCATGGGGGCGTCGGTCCATCATTATGGTTAAAAAATACAATGTGAGTAGGAGAATATGAGAAGAGAGTACCATCGACGTAGAAAGATTCAACAAAGTTCGCCTTGCAACTAGAGAGTCACTTAATATTTTACAATTATGCGTCAAACTATAATATGAGATAACTCAACGCCAAACTATTAAAACTTTGTCCTACACTCAAAATGAGAGCGAATTTAAATTTTCCGAAACTTGGCTGGCAAAAAGAGAGTCTGCAACTCAATTAACAACTTCTGATATATGCTATCGTGGCTATTCATATTAAACTAAATAAAGTAAAATGTGCTGACGGGAATAATTGTCATTTAACTTTTAAAATTAATACATTGATAAATATAATATATTTTTTGTTAAACTTACATTATGAGCACCTACGAGTCAAATGAGGTATAATTGAAGATAAAAAATGAAAATTATTTCAAATTCAAATTCAAATTTGTTTATTGCATGAAAGTGGTATATTCATATCAAGATCTTAAGATTAAAGGGTAGCCTAACACATTCTGCCTAAAAGGCGTGCAACAAAAATCTTACAACGAAAAAAACATTAATGTCAATTTAAAATAAGAGTTATGAAATCAAAGATTTAAATATTAATTTAGGCTAAAATAAATTGTATACTGATTCGGAATTCATATCTTTTATGTTTCGAAATCTGAAGAAACAGTAAAACTGACCCGTTAGTTGCGAATGAAGAATGAAATGTCGAATGTAAACGCAGTGCAGTGTTGACTGATATATGATAAGGGAGGTCGTTTAGTTCACAAAAGTAAGACCACTGCACAGCACCTATGGAGATGTATGGGGTGTTTTTCTTAGGGAGAAAAGTGTTTAAACTTTTTTGCTCGTATATACAAATTCGTTGCTTTACTCAACTTTGGGAAGAATTTATATAATTTAAGCTTTGCGGGTTCTGTTTGTATGTACAACGGTTCGTCTGTTCCTTATAACTTCAAAAGTTTTTTTTTTTATATATATATCTACATTGCGTGATGTTAAATGATCATAGACATAAAGTATAGTTTAGTTTTTATAATAACTATGTAGAATAATTGAGATGGTTTAGAAAATTTCATTATGTTATACACGCAGGCAATCGATCTATTTCGTAACAAATATTATAATTTAGGCGTAAAATTATTGACATCTCATATAAAACCTAAGTACTAATTGTCATTTGTAAATTGCCAATCTTGGAGTTGAATGTATCAAATTTATTATATTACGATATATATATGAAGCGGTGATAGCCTAGTGGTTAGGGCGTCAGCCTCCTAATCAGAGGTCGGTGGTTCGAATCCGGGCACGCACCTCTAACTTTTCGGGGTTATGTGCGTTTTTAAAAATTTAAAATATCGCTTGCTTCCTACACGAAAACATCGTGAGAAAACCTGCACGCCTGGGTATGTTCTGAAAGCTTGTGAAGTCTGCCAACCCGCACATGGTCAGCGTGGTGGACTATGGCCAAACCCTTCTCATATTGAGAGGAGACCCGTGCTCTGTAGTGAGCCGGTAATGGGTTGATCATGATGATATAGGATATATATGACTAGTTTTTTAGACCTATCTTTTAAATTGCATTTTATTTTTATTACATATTGTTTATTTAAGATGTTACCTACATTTAAACTGTTTGTGAACATTGTGAAAACCTGTAAAAAGCTGAACATTCACAACGTTAAAATGGTTATGAAAAAAAAATGAGCTGGTTTTCTTAATGTGCTGTAATAAATAAATAAATGCACAAATTATTAAGCACATAAAAATGTGCTATTCTTTCCTACTCTAAAATAACCAGTTAAATTAAAATACACTTTATTGTACACCATACAAAAGAAGAAAAACAAGACGGCAAAGAAACCCACAGTAAAGAAAAGAAATACTATAGGCAGCCTTATCGCTAAAGAGCGATCTCTGCCAGGCAACCTAGACCAGTATATAATATATAGATAAACAGGCTTAGGGTGTACAATATCAAATCATACCTGATAAACTATATAAAGACTTAGAAATATAAATACAATATTATGCTTACAATATATTACACATATATTTATAAATAAGAGATATATATATAGATAAAGATTGTACTTTCCAGGTCAGAATTTCACGATAATGTTGCTGGATTAATGATGATACAAAGTAGTACAGAAAAAATTACAGAGATCAATGTCAATTTGCCAAGGTACGTCATACGAGTATGGTAAGTAAAAAACTCGAGCTTGCTAATCGGACACCATTCCAATCGATTAATTTCCACTTAACTTACTTCAGACTACACCATCCTTCATTACGTCAATTTATTCGTGAAATTTCATATATTCAGCGATGTATTTTCGCAAAAGACATTCATTCATGACTGGTTTCGTGTCCACAACTAATGATAGGTACAATACAATGTTCGAGCATGCTATTTTTTTTAATGTTACAATCGCGGTACCACCTTTGTTCTGTTTGCCAAAGATAAGGGGCCTGAATCACGAAAGCTATCAGTTTGCATAAGCTCAAAGCTTAGTATTTTATACGTTTATTACAAAACTTTGTTATTGCAACGTTTTGACCTGCAAATTATGTTTCCATATGATTCATTCTTTGCCCCCCTTCACCCTAAGCTTTATGCTTTTGCTGAGCAAAGATATCGTCAGACCCTAAATTCTGATTCTGATCTGATCTGAATCGGCTTTAATGATTTAAGTAATCCGCGTAAAATAGCCAAATCTTATTGAAGTAATTTTTTCATCAACGCTATGGAAATCATTTAACATTTTATATTGCTTAGGTGACGATGCTTCCGTGTCAGTGCGAAACGAGTGCATTTTGGAAGACCTGTATGGAGATTCATTGCATGCTATTAATTTTAGCAAAGGAACTTTTATTCAGGCTTTTATGATTATTTATTGTTTAATGTAAGTGATAGCTACCTGGGCGTTTTGTTAGTTTATATACGCAATACAAATTGTTATTCACCTAGAAATTAAAAAGAAATAATCATAATAATGACGCTATTCAAAAAAAGATTCATCAGACGAGCAGTGATTTTTTGGACCACCATTACAAAAAAATTTTCAATGTCCATATTGTTGTAAAGAGCTGTGATAACCTGTGATAAGCTGTGATAAAAAATAAAATAGTGGTAAGGACGTCAGCCTTCTAATCCGAAGTCGGGGGTTCGAACCCGGGCACGTATAACTTCGATCAGAGTTATGTGCGCTTTTAAGCAATTAAAGTATCACTCGCTTCAACGGTGAAATGTTCAAAGAGAGAGAGAGTTCTCTGTAATATTCTCAAAGGCGAGTAATGGCGAGTCTTCCAATCCGCAGATGGCCAGCGTGGTGGACTATGGCCAAACCCTTTTCATTGAGAGGAGACCCGCGCTCTGTAGTGAGCGGAGAATGCGTTGATCATGATGACGATGATGAACATTGCTGTATTATATTATTTGTATCTACAATTTTTTTAATTTATATGAAGGTAATACGAATAAAATACTTATATATTATTAAGATTTCCACCTACTGTAATTTGAAAACATATGTTACAAAAATGTACCGTACTCAGTTTCTTGTTATTTTATTCAGTAGCAACAGGATACGTTTAAAAATGCAAGCATCCGCAGTGTGTATCACAGACCATGTAATGTGAGTATAGATTCAAACATGTTGCCCTTACTAAAATTGTGGAGAATAAATATTATTTTGCAATACATTTACTCGTAAAGGGGATCTTATGTCATCATTTTTAAATCTTTAAGAAAGGACGAAACAGCATGTCTGATAACTGCGTAGTTACGAGTATATTTAAATTTCGTTTTCAAGAGCCCGGATAAAGGGATACTATTTAGTGGTTATTTATTTTCTATTGTATTTACATTAAATGAGAGCGTAACATATAAATGAAAAAATAACTGTAGTCTTCAACGAATTGTATCATTTTTTTAAATACTGTATACGAGTATATTATAATAAATATCAGGAGATTTTTAACATGAATTTCGCTCTCTGATGTTGACATGTCGATAAAACAAGCTACGCATAAAAAACGCATATATAAAAAAAATGCCAAAGAACTTAAGCCTCATCCCAAATCTTCCGTATGACTAAAATAAATATATTGAATTTTAATTATTATTTACAGTCGCAGATTAAATTCAGATGATAATTATGGCGGATATGGTATTGATAACTGGATAGGTATCGACCTTTTCCTTTCTTTATTCCCTCTTTTCGATATTACCGTCATTTTCACTATTGGAATACTTTGATACTGAATTAGATAAATTTACTTTTACTACCAAGCCTACACTAAATATTTGTTATTTAAGACTCCCAAAGCAATTGTGTCTGGTAAAATGCCGACATCCTAAGGTCAGGGCGAGGATTTGGACGGATCGGCTCAGAATTGAGACGTATTTTATTTGAATTTGGTAGTTTATATCATGACACAGATTTTGGTCAAAAATGTTTTATTTTTTATTTGTACACCAGATATAAATAGAAATAATAAGAAAAACAAGAAGAAACAGGATACAAAAGGCGGCCTTATCGTTTAGTAGCAATCTCTGCCAGGCAACCTTAGGATTAGGAATAGAGAAAGTAGAAGAAAGTATTTTGTGTATATTCTCTTTTTACAAAATAACAAAAATATTATTTATATATGTGTTAAATGTTTTTGTATTGTTGTTTCTTTAGTTTGTGTGCAATAAAGAGTATTTATCTTATCTTATCTTTATCTATTATTTATTATTATATTTATTAGCGACATATTAGCGTCGACTTAAGTTTTTAGGCATGCTGTAGTTACCTCTAAATTGATTTATTTTTATCCTAGCACTTAAGGTTTATAAAATGTTTATATTTTTGCATATAATTCTGTTGGTGGCGCTTTAAATACATAAATAAATAAATAAAAATAAGAACGTATTGCTCCAAACAGGCAATTAATATAAAGGCTTTAACAGTTTTTCTACGTCACTTTTTACTCACTACAATGTATACAAAACGTAAGTGAATTGTTGACAAATACCAGGAGATCATAAGTTTACATCAAGCGGCTGACCTGTTGCTTTGAAGGCAATTTATGCGGTACAGTGTGTGCGTGCTGACGTATTTATTGCTAGGAATTGACGCGTGAAAGGATGAAACATTGTTCAAGGGACGTGACGAGAATTTCCATGTAAAGTTTCTAGGGACATTGGAAACAAAGTTAAATCCAACTACGAAATTCGATTGTATTGTAGCCTAGATGGGATAGAGCAAATTCTCATTGCTTTGAGTTCATCATCATCATCATGATCAACCCATTACCGGCTCACTACAGAGCATGGGTCTCCTCTCAATATGAGAAGGGTTTGGCCATAGTCCACCACGCCGGCCAAGTGCGGATTGGCATACTTCACACGTCTTTGAGAACATAATGGAGAACTCTCAGGCGTGCAGGTTTCCTCACGATGTTTTCCTTCACCGTTGAAGCAAGTGATATTTAAATTTAATTTTAAATTTTAAAAACGCACATAACTCCGAAAAGTTAGAGGTGCGTGCCCGGATTCGAACCGCCGACCTCTGATCAGGAGGCTGACGCCCTAACCACTAGGCTATCACCGCTTCACTTGCTTTGAGTTAGCAACGTTAAATTGAGTCGTTAATTGCAGAAGGTGGTCCGAATATTTATTAGGAAGCCCACATTGTACAATTTGATTGCTGACTTATATACTATAGTACAATTTTTTTCATATTTTTTTTACTGTCATAGTACCCCATTTAAGAGTTAACTCGACATTTATTTATTTATTTATCTCCTCTTATAAACTTGACAGGATAAAAACCTAATTTGCTAGAGAAGCCTAATATAAAAGTATTTAATGTATATAAAAATTGCCTAAATTCCGGTAACGTATTATCGCACGTGAGTTCACTCAGATTGCAACTGAATAGGTGCACCATTACATGTTACATGAGTAACATGTAATTACAATTTTATTTTTACTAAGATTATGTAGTGACTTTTCCTTCTTTCAACGCTATCACCCGTGGATGATCGTTACAAGTTTTTATAGCACATTAACTAATTAATTTTGTCCGCAGATAAGCGATACAGATATTTGCGTGCAACCACTGCGTTACAGTGGCTAATAGCGGCATGAGATAATGGCAAATACTGAAGTATTCATACTACAAAGGATTTTATAATATCCACGGATCAATATTTAATTCTTAGAATACTTCATCCGCGTGCTTGGGTGACTCCGAGGATTAAAACGTTTTCAATAGAATTCTCATTTGCTAATAACCATAATAATTGTTGGAAATAAACGTCTATCCGGCAAAAGGGCAGATGTATTGCATATAAAACGCGGTAAATCTTTCGCTTCCCAAGTAGGTCACACACACTACCAAGCATAGTAAACAAGTAGGAAATTTATGGTATTAGCTCATGGGTTGCGTCCTGGACATTATCCATCGAATAAATTCGCATTTCTGATGAAAAAAGTAAACTCTGCTAACTGTGACATGTACGGTACGATGGTGATGTCCAGCATGTACTAGCGAAATGTCGCAGATACGAGAAGATGTTGTGCGGAGATATAGCATCAGTATATTTGAAGCAGGCGCTCTTTCTAGCTTTCTCTGTCTACCGACAATAGAAGGTTTTAGATCTGTGGTTGAGATATTTGCCTAAGTAGGTTGCATCTGCTACAGCCATGATAGTCATAGTTCTAATTTGTAATTTTTTTTATAAGATTATTTTAGCTTATGATCTAAAAGAAGAATAAAATAAGATTCGGGAAGTATACAACGGCTTCCACGGGCGTCCAGCAAAACCAACGAGAGGAATATGCCGTGGTGGGTTTTAGTTCGATTATACCCCCCTACGGGAGTGGGAGTCCCACTTAACAACTTCCTGCCCAAGGGACGGAGGTAGCCATAAAATTTTTCCACCATGTCATGGTGGAAAAATTGACTTGACAAAAACAAAAAAACTATATTAGTTAGTGGTATTATATATATATATACTATGTTAGTTAGTGGTATTGAACCACTACTAATACACCATTGTAGTAAATTCATATTCAAATTCAAATCATCTTTATTCAAATAGTCCTTTAAGAGGCACTTTTGACGCGTTAATAATTTACATACTGATTTGATGGTGGTAACTACATTCGTAAACCTAAAACTAAAGCTATGAGGATTCCAAACTAAGAAGAAGGCCACAACAAACTTAGCCAGGTACATTTTCTTTTCACCATCTCACATGCCACTTAAAATTATATAGAGTAGGTAATAGACTTGACCTTCATGTGTCTAAAATAAATTTAAATTATTGCTTTTGACTCAATTGAGCTTTAGTTCCCGTACTAAGAAAATTAAAATGAATAGACTGAACAGAAAACGGCTATTCGAGCGAAATAGGTGTAAGAGAATAATTTGCTCTTTAATCTCACGGGAAATAAGAAATTTATGTGGACAATTTTGTGGATAACAGCTAGGTATTTAAACATAAGCGATAAAAATAAATTTGTTAAGAAATTGGTATATTCAGCGTAGTTAAAAATGGTCAACAGAGGCCATTTACCATTTTATCATAGCAAGACGGCGATAAAGGAAGAATATACGGCTAGTTTCTCAAGTTTGTTGTAGGCTTTCTGTCAGAACATAGCCCATTTAACATGGTATTAAAAATAACGGATGTTATTTCTTTATTCGATTACTTTTTATTAAATTTTCGTCGCCTAATTATTATGTAAAATGTGTGTTCGCAACATTCTAAAGAATCGTGAAAGATAATTAAAATAAACAAAATAAGATATAATTCACGCTTGAAAGTCAATTTTACGTAATTTATGTGGGACCCCATTTGCCACTTCAATGAATATTTAACAGAATAAATTCATGGAACCCAAAACTGGACTACTTTCAAATGTAGTCATAACTTTTCGGTCTTAGGGGACGGAATTGAAGACTATTTTAATTCACTTCGAGGCGTAGATCACGTGTGAAGTGTAATTAATGATAATATTTATTACCCTTTTATTTTTAAAATCCCGAATTTGAGAAGAATAATGACGTCATTATAGATTTTCTGCCTTGCTGATATGCTAGTTAGCACAATTGAGCACGAATAACAAAGCCTTTATGAACTTGTAATGAACATTTATTTGTTGGTACGCGGTGTCTCAACTCGATACATGTTGGGCCATGTATCGAGTTGAGACACCGCGCATGGATTTGACCCCGGTTGACATTCTGGGTATATAATCAAGCAGAATATCCGTTATATTCACCTTGTCTTTGTCAACAAATATCACCCCGTATTTTCTACCGAGTTTCCTATTGAGCCTACGTGCGTCTGCAAAGACGCTGCGTTAGCATCGGCGTATTACCGAGCCCGTGAACGCAAGAAAGAGTGTTCCCACGACTTCTTCCTCAACATCGGAAGTGTCCGATCGTGTTAGTAGTAAGAACTTACAATGTTTAATTAGTAATAAGATTTAATGTTTCCCAGAACATTCCTAACATCGGAATGGTCCGCTCGCATTAGTTATTAAGATTCTTATTTTAATTCCATAGTTAAATTTCATCATCATCATGATCTACCCATTCTCGGCTCACTGCAGAACATGGGTCTCCTCTCAATATGAGAAGGGTGTGGCCCTAGTCCACCACGCTGACCATGTGCAGATTGGCAGACTTCACACGCCTTTGAAAACAGTATGGAGAACTCTCAGGCGTGCAGGTTTCCTCACGATGTTTTCCTTCACCGTTGAAGCAAGTGATATTTTAATTGCTTAAAAACGCACATAACGCCGAACATTTTGCGTGCGTACCCGGGTTCCAACCCCCGACCTCTGATCAGGAGGCTGACGTCCTAACCACTAGGCTATCACTTAGCTTGAATTAAATTTAATTCTAAGTAAATCCGAATTTTCTTTGTGTTTCCCGCCTGTGGCCAACCGTAACTACTGCGAACTATGGCATAAAAGGTAAACAAAACTATTGTAGGTGCAAAATAATCATAATGGCGAGGCAGAAAAGAGGTACAAGTGAGGAAGAATCTCCAAAAGTTAAAACGCTACAGACGAATTTATACCTTCGAAAACATTTTTTACAAAGTAATTTCCTCTTTATATTTTATTTATCCTGCATTTGAGGCAGCCACATGTTTTTTATATGTGGGCTACGCAATCTGTTAAAAGAGCTTAGCAATAGTGGCGCATTTTACTATTTCATTCAACTATTGAGTTAGAGGCTTACACTATTATCGCCGTTATATCTATAGAGTTAAAGTCTACGTGTACTGTACTTAGAGGCTTTGGATGTCGTAAATAATTTTATTGCAATATACGTTCAAGCCTCGCAGAATTATCTGGGTAATCTTGGATAAGTGTTATAAGTTTGATAACTTTCCGTTCGATAGAATTTTTATTGCAGTGTTAGATAGTTGTTAGATTCCGCTTTTGTTTCAACTTTTTATTCAGAGGCACTTAAGTCGTACGTTATTTATAGATAGTTACTTATAGGTGGCATAGAGTTGCATTATATTTTACAATAGTTTTGAAGCTATATCTTCAAGATTACTTAGGTGAATTCGGCTTCTTAGCTTGTCGCAAAGTTTTTAGTAAATAGTTCTTTATCGGAAATAGCTTTTTTTCATAAAATTAACAATTTTAATGATGCAACGAAACTCAAAGAGTTTTTCACTGTTTACATTATACAGTATACAGTTTGTATTACTGCGGGATCTATTTTGGGAGTAACAATATTTATTTTTTGACGACCTCCGTGGCGCAGCGCGCGCGTAATCGCATTATAAAGTTGGAGGTCCTGGGTTCGATTCCCGGCCGCCCTACCGACAAAGACGTGTCGCCAAGCGATTTAGCGTTCTGGCACGATGTCGCGTAAAAACCAATAAGGAGTATGGGTTTACCAAACAGGGAAGATCGTTACCATCTTAGATTACATCATCAATTACCATTAGGTGAGACGGCCGTCACGGACTAACTTATATCTAGTGGATAAAAAACATGTTTTTTTTTTATAAATATAATGTAGTTTTGTTTAGGTTGATTTTTATTATTATTACTCAGGAAAGCTATGACTTATCTAAAAAGTTACTCAGGGGAAAGCGACAGAGCAAACTTTGTAATGTCCATTTAGCTGTTAAATTACTGTTGAAAAGCGAAAGTAATGTAACGTTAGACCCAAATAAAAGACCTTTGGGATCTTTCAGGATAATAACACAATGATTCTGCCAACTTTAAATACGGATGTGGCATAAGAGACTTGTTTTGTTTAATTTTATTAGTTTGGATTTTTTGGGAGATAAGCTATATGTTCTCAATATCCGTGACTAACGCACAAAATTGATAATAGGTCATCTCTAAGAGTTGAGCTAGTTATGTTTCCAAAAGATTCTCAGTTATTTTGGCCATATTGACCGACGGCTGCCAAGTAACTGGGAAAAACTTATAGTTGTGGGCAAGGTAGAGGGGAAAAGACTGCGTGGCCGATCGCCTAGCCACTAGACCGATCAGGTGAAATCACTCACTTGCCTTCCGATTACAACCGCTGTTAGAAAAAGCCGAGGACCGTACAAAATGGAAGGCATTAGTTACCAACGTGACGAAGGCACTTGTATGTGGACACGGCCTTCAGCAATGAAGTGTGCGACCAACAAGAAGAAGAGTTGAGCCTTAAGTGGTCATTTGCGCACACACCCTCACACACTAAAGGAGCACTTTCCCACTCACTCCGTGATATCAGCTTGGGTTATGCCTGAAAATCAGCGCTGCAGTCAATTTTGACGCAGCATCAAGCTGAGGCAGCGCCCTGTTCAGCCAATGTCTAGACACATACGTTTTTAGATGTGATGTACTTTTTTCTTTTAATGGCTGAATAAACGTAATTTTGATTTGATTTGATTTGTAGCGACAAAATAGTTTTTCATTAATGCATTTCGTATGCATGATCTACTGGGGCAAACGAGGCTTGAGTGTGAATAAGTTCATGTCAACCGTGGCCAACCAGGACAGATGGCCCTGGTCGGCCACGCTAATATTAAAAACCCAAAAGCTATGTATCTCATTTTACATTTTACTGAAAATAAGGTATGAAATATTGCTCTAGTAAGATAGCACTCAATATAATTTGAAATTTGGTAAAGCTCAATAAAGTCAAAAGCAATAATTTAAATCTATTTTAGACACATGAAGGTCAAGTCCATTACCTACTCTTATTGTAATTTAAAGTGGCATATGAAATGGTGATAACGAAAAGAAAATTTACCTGGCTAAATTTGTTGGTAATTAATTTGGTGGTTTGGTAGTTAAGTTCTTCTTAGATCAGGGAGCTTTTGGAACCCTCGTAGCTTTAGTTTTAAGTTTACGAATGTAGTTATCACTACTATGTAAATTATTGACGCGTCAAAAGTGCCTTGTATAGGATTGTTTGAATAAAGATCAGGATTGATTAATATATATTAGAAACGTATCAATTCGTAACAAAATATTCGGAAAACAACACCCCAAGACATGCCGCGGCAAGATAAACGGAGATATATTGGTTCTACCTACATCTAACTTAAAAAGTATAGCACTGGCCGGCCGGTATCCAAAAATAAAATAACGGAATAAATAAAAGAAAAAGTAAAACGAAACACATTTATTCATAAGCTCTTATTAAACTTACTTGATGAAAAAGCTTCCCGAAAAATAAACGATTTATTTAACGATATAAATTAAGTTCAGTCCACATCACAATGTAACAATATCTATTTATAGATTAAGTCGCCATAATTTTTTCATCCTTGTTAGGTTATCTATGACTATTATGACGTTAAAATCTAAATTTAACTAAATCTAATGAATAATTTTAACAAAAAGCGGTAGTAGTTAAGATGTCAAAATATGTTAACATAATGAAAAAAATTGTATATCCAGGTGTAGTTTATTTTTAGTAATTTTTTGTCATCATCATCATCATCATGATCAACCCATTTCCGGCTCACTACAGAGCACGAGTATCCTCTCAATGAGAAGGGTTTGGGTAAGGCCATAGTCCACAACGCTGGCCATGTGCGGATTGCCAGACTTCACACGCCTTTGAGAACATTATGGAGAACTCTCAGGCGTGCAGGTTTCCTCACGATGTTTACCTTCACCGTTGAAGCAAGTGATATTTTATTTTTTTTAAAACACTCCTAACTCCGAAAAGTTAGAGGTGCGTACCCGGATTCGAACCGCTGACCTTTGATTAGGAAGCTGACGCCCTAACCACTGGGCTATTACTGCTTCGTTTAATTTGTATACCGATATATTTATATACACTATAGGTAGGTATGTACACTTGTTTCAAACATCCACGTCCAATGTCCATTCATTAGTAAGGAGGCCTTATCAGCGAGGGTAATTTTCAGTATTTATTACGTTGGCCCAGTCACCGATCTAACTTGATAATGTCACCTTTGTTATTTAAAGGTTTCACTAATACCATACTATTACGATTTTATTATGGCGGCTAAATTATACTTGATTGTATTGCTGCTATTTTTGTTTTATGAGGCTATTTTATGGACTCTCGATTACTTTATACGATTAATATCTTAATTTGGAATAGTTGCCAACTGAGATTCGAAAAACATGTAATTTTAAAGAAACTTAAGGCTGGTTGTTAGATAAGTGAATAATCACACATGGTTCGGAACTGAGAGGGTAAATTAAAAAAAATCACCTCGTGAATGAAAAATCACGGCATGAGTATATTCTAAGGGCAACCTACTCTAAATCTCGAGAGTAAAATTACCATACTTTTAAAAAAAAAAAAACTTGTAATTTCCTATTCAATATCATAAATATTTAATTGAAACACGTTAATTTTCCGCTAAATTTATGAAAAATTCACCCTGTTTATTTTTCCATACCCAAATGAAAAACTATAAGAAATAGCGCAAAGTACACAATGGAGTACTTTACAGTACAGTACACAGTACAGTACTGAGCGTTTGTTATCAAATAATATTTTTTTTTTGATAAAGAACGAGTTCATTTGCTGCCTAAGAATATTGATTTTTCAAAAATGCAGTGATGTGGTTAAATTGTCATCAAACTCAGGCCTCTTTCAAGCTTTTCTCCTTTTCTTTTTTTTGCCTTATAGTTTAGCAAAATTTACCCTGTATAAAGAACATCTGCTTACAATGGGCAGGGAGCGGTATTATCGCTCAAAAAGTTATTAAAATTCTCTCGTTCGGTAACCCCAGACGGTGCGTATAAAAAGGAAACCTTGGCCTATAACTCAGACTTCAATTCCAATGTCAATTGTATATAATTGTATACAATACACTCAAAAAGATAGTAAGATTTTTGTATTTTACTAACTCAACACCTAACATGCCTTAACGCATACATCATGTACCATTAACACAACAAATGTCTTAACACACAAAATTTGCTGGAGATTTTTCTAATAACGAAAATCTTTGAAAAGTTGCTTATATATATTTTTTTTAAGAAATCCAAGATAAATCTTCATAGGGTTAGATGGATAATAAATACAACCATTTAAGAAATAAGGCATGGAAATATAATAAAAAAAAAGTCGGCTTGGTCACTGACTATGAATAAGTTAATGAAAAATATATTAGACAAATTGACATTGATTTACAAGTAAGCTTATTACGTCAGGTATGAATTAGCTTGTCCGTCGATTGAGTAAGACAGGGGTACAAAAATATGTATTTTAAATTCTAGCGCACATTTTTTATTTGGCTCCTCCTATGTGACCAGAATCGAGCCAGGAATCGAACCCAGGACCTCCCTATTTATAATGCGACAGCGCATACGCTGTGGTTCGGTGGTCGGCAAAATATTTACATATTCACTAACAAACTGGAAACACTACATTAACTAATAACAAGAAAGCCACATCAGTAAAACAAAAAGTCAGGATAAGTCGAAAGCACAATGCCAATTTCGGTTCACCTATACAGTACGTGACCAGATGCAATAAAATCTAAGCATGATACATTTAAAGGAAGAAATTCCAAAAAAAACGTTCAAAATTCAATCCTATCGCAACGCATTAAAGACCAATACACTCACAATATTTAACACAGGGTAAATGCTAATTATTAACATTGATTTTGTATCTTAAGTTATAGATGGTAAGATTCAAATTTCAATTGATTATGTCCTTGTTTCAGATGTCGTGAAGTAACGGTAGCGAATGTGACGAATGAACTAGAAATTGGTTCAGTTTGTCGTTTTTTCCGCAATAATGGAGATCGAATGGGTGTTGGCTGCAAAGTGCTGCGTTGATCGTTTCTGTGAAACGCTACCTATCGTTTTGTTTTCATTTCGAACGTTACCTATTAAACGGTACCATGCTGTAGAAAATTGAAGATATTTATAACCTCATATTCAGTATTGCAAATCTCTACAAAAACTCAGTACCTTAAATACGTACCTGTTAACATAACATTAAAAGGTAATATTAAAAAATAGCTATATGTATTTTTTTATACTTACATGCGAATTTATGTCTCTAACTAACAAAAACAGAAAATAAACCCTGTTTTACTCATTTACTGACATGTACTATCTAGTTATAAAATACAGCATTGCATTATTATTATAGCTTTACTAACAGTTGATTTTGATATCTCGTATTTAATCTGTTAGAAACTGTAATTTCACTTTTATTTTTTCAGATAATAAGGTTGTTTTTAATTTTTTGAAGTGAAAACTTCTTTAGCGGCGTTGAGCACTTTTTCTGTAATGGGTATAAAATCTTAAACTCGCGTCAGGACACGTGACCTGATCGAAAAAGCGTAAGACGAATGGAGAGTAGACAGCTATCCCCTCTCTACGGCGCGGCGAAAATGTATGCCTGGGCCTACTGTTTCGTTTAGGCAGCGCAGGGCGCTTGCGCGAATGTTCGTGTATGTTACAGCGTGCCACGCGCATCCATGGATAGTTCTGGTAATGATGATGGTGAAAAAGTCGTTGAAATTATGGATGAAAGTTGATTTTTCGGAGAGATAAACTTTTTAATGTAAAATAATTGTAATAGTTTTAAAGTGTTAAATTTTTAATGTAATATAAATTGTCATGTTTGTGTACGATAGCGCAATAAATAAATATTGTATTCTACCACATAAATTATAGTACTTTTATACTGATAAAGCAATTGGTGCAAAATTATTCCCTAACCATTCCAAAATATCAAACATGCTCAACGTTAATAATCAAGTTTTCACTTCTGCCGGCACTCCCGGAGTGCAACCCGTCTTTTTCTACAGATTTTTGGTTATAATAGAGGTGGATTCTTCTTGTTAATGACAATAACTTATAACAAAGTATATTTCCTCGTCACTTAAATGTGTATTGTGTTTATAATTTTATGGCTGACAAACAGTTCTACAGTTAATGTGAGTGCAAAATGCATGCTCTTACTCGCCACACGTGTAGGAATAAGAACGTTTCCTTTCCTCTATTGTAGCAAAAATTTGATAAATCGGTACAAGTTCTGACGAGGGACCTTTTACGCACCAATCATCAATTACCGGCGAATTCCCCGAGTGTTCTTTTGTTATATTATATGTTTGCTATACGCTTTCTTTTCCGAACTCAATATGACGATTATGATCTTAGTAGTCTTTTCGTTACCCGTTTCGTTCTTTTAGGGGAACAGGAATAGTCACGTTACGAAAAATCGTTATACCGCTAACATGCTGGTCGTTTGCTTCAGATATTATCGCCAAGTATTGACCGCCATATTTGTTTAAATCACATGTTAGTTGAGTGTGAATTTTTTGTGTGGGTATATCTTGAGAACTAATCTAAGTTCCTAGGTCCCTATACGTCTCACCTCTCTTGATTACGATAGTAGATTATTGAACGTGATAGTGAAGACCACCTTTTTTATTTGTTATTAAATTATTTCACTTACAACTTTTAAGTTTTTTTTTATCCACTACAAGTTAGCCAGTTTAAGATGGTAGCGGGCTAACCTGTTAGGGGCATACCTGTAAACCTCCTAATCGGTTTCTACGCGACATCGTGCCGGAACGCTAAATCGCTTGAAAGTCGGCCGAAGTCTCCCGTCAGACCTTTTCTTTTGTTTCTTTAAAACTATGGCCGTGCAAAATAAAGTAGAAGTCAACAGCTAGAATTGTGACAAAATCTTATAGAGTCATGAGTATAAAACATATAGGCTTAAATAACTATAATGAATGACGCCGAAAATTATTGGAACCATCTAATTTTTTCCCTGAAATATTCAGTTTCGTTCATATAATTCTATATGTATTTAAAAAGACTACAAGCAAGACTACAGTTGTGCCCGAAAGTCTATTATTTGATTACTAGGCTTAAATACTTGATTTCTTGTTGAGTAAAACTTGAATTTCTATAGTACAATAGTTTAGAGTCAATTCATACTAAAGGCGCAAATACCGCCACTGTAAAACTAGTGATAACTAAGGTTTGCTAATTAGAATTTAGGTCTCCGCCTGTTGAGCAGAGGGAGCGTTAAGGAAACAGGAATCGTGCAGTAATCTTGGCAGGTCCGTAACCTGTACCTC